>OY283150.1:3750000-5000000 GCA_958299815.1 Sarcophaga carnaria
GAAAAAGGATTTGGTTTTACAAGATTTTGGGCTTCTAAACTGGAATGCAAAATTCGAACGCACGTACTATCAAGAAATTCGATGGCATTATTAAACTTTTTTTGGTAGATATTTTCATTCATTTACATTTAGTTGGAAGATTTAGTTTGATTAGATTTACATGATTAGATTCAGCGAATTACATAAAAATGCAAGAGGTTTTTCACATACACTCTTTTAAATTTAATTCAGGTGTTGTCAACTGTTAGTTATGAATTTATCCTGGTTTTCTGGCAACTTGTCGATACTGCCTTAAAAAAAACTACTCGATCCAAGATTTGTATATGGGCGAATGGAAGGAAATCCTATTCTTTAAATTCTAGTCTAGACAAGAAATATAAGAAGTGTGTCTGTCCGTTTAAGCATTGACTCGATTACGTATTTCATTACAGCGAGTGTGCTGCTCACTTTACTTTGTAGAGCTATGTCCACGGTTCAAACCCCAGGTTAGACATCAAAACGAAACGAAATACGAAAAAAATATTTCTTCGCCCGACTTCCTCTCAGCAGATTTTTGGCAAAAACTCTAAGAGTAATATAAAATTGCCCTGAAACGTTCGGAGTCGACTTTAAACTGTAGGTCTCCTGACACTTATGGTCGAAATTAACACACACAACATAAGTGGTAAGAAGCTTCGTTCGTAATCCTGTCTAAAGTGTTGTAATAATCAATTATGTATATATGCTCATTGCAGAGACATAGCCAGCGATTATAATTTCAATATATTTTTGACTTCGTGATTGTGTAAGTTGTTAGGGGATTGTATTGATCCTCAGCGCTTCCAAGTGAAACTGTCTATGAGTCAAATCGTTAGACCGAGATATCCAAACAGGTTTCTTTGATAAATACCTGATATCCCGAATATGTCATGATGTTAACACTTGCCAAAAATAGTTTCTGGCTGTAGTTTTTAAAAGGGATGTAGTTAACTGTCTTCTCTTCTTCCATATTGACACAGCTACGACAGTGGTCATTAAGCGGCAGCCCACCAGTCTGGATATATTTTATCAACTGTGTTCATATTTTAACCAGATAATCCAGTTTACAGTGTCCTAAGCGTCTTTATATTTTTTGTATTATGAAATGAAATCGTATTGTTTTGTTCACAATAATAATTAAAATTTTTTTTCTTTTCCTACGGTATTTAATTTTTTTTTAATTTTTAATACTTAAAATAATATACATTTTTATGGGGATATTTTGATTAAAATATAAATTATTTTGAAATGGCAAAAAAAAGCAAAAAAAAAATGGTAAAAGAGTAACCACGACTAGGGAATTAACTACGCTGGCCTCATTCTAATAAGATATCGCCGTAGCCTCGCATTGATTGTATTGGCTTCTTAGACATGAGTCCATGGTTTATACCCCATTTCAGACATCTCGAATCAAACGAAATATGAAAAAAATATTTCTTCGACGACTTCCTCTCATCAGGTTTCTGGCAAAAACTCCGAATGCAAATAAAATTGCCATGAAAAGTTTCTAAAAAATCAGGAATGCATTTGATTCCGACCAGAGACTCTATTTTGTTACACTCAGTCGAGTGTATGGTTGAAGAAACTCCAGAAGAAGTGAAGCCCAATGAATCAGAAAGTTTTTGTCGTACATACGACTCCTTAAAACGAAAAATTTTTGACTTGTATTGTCTTATATTCTTCGCACTGAAATCCAATTATTCTTTCCTAACAGTCGATTTCGAAATCGATTCAAAAACAGTTCTCTTTGAGATCTTGTTAAACAAACGTGATGCTATCGCGAAAGGTAACGATGGTTGCTTAGAGCGTTGACGTTGACGCAATAGCGTCACTATAAAGTTGATAATCAGCTCAAACAGTGAGCTAACGGGCGACCTGGTAAATGATTAAAACATTTTGACTTTAAGACTAGTTTGGATACAGTAACATATTAAAAGAAACAAGAGGTGTTAATAAACTCGGGGATATGAGCAAGCTTGCACTCTCTGGCGATATTGTTTCTTTCGTTACCCTATCAAGATTTATTTCAAGATACATACATACATAATTGGTCATTACAACCCTTCAATCAGAATTACGACCTAGTTTCTCACACCACTAATGTTGTGTGGGTTAATTTTTATACATGAGTGGCGGGGCCTACAATTTAAAGGCGACTCCGAACGACAGATTTTTGAGAAACTTTTCAAGGCAATTTCATTTACTCTCAGAGTTTTTGCCAGAAATCTGCTGAGAGAAAGTCACCGACAAAATATTTCTTCATATTTCGTTCAGTTGGAGATACCTGACCTGGGGTTTGAACCGACACCTCACGTCTAATAATCCAACGCACTACCTACTAGACCACGGCTATTTCAAGATATTTTAAGATATTTCTTAATCGCTTAAATATCTGAATGCATAAATGTAGATTTATGAGCCAAGAGATAAGAGCCTTAGTGGTCTTTAAATTCTATATATCCGACTTTTGTTGGATAGCAGAAGATAGCAGGTTTTGCTGGCTCTTGATAAACATGACTGTGGTACTGCCACATGGGATATTATATGATTGAGGGTCTAGGCATATAGGCTTGGACTGATGACGTAGGAGTTATGTAGGCTATATGATTTTCTACAACATCTGGCGAAGCTATAGTTTGACCCATGGCTATGTCTAACCTAAATTGATTTATTGGGTAAATTGATGCATAATGATGATATTCTCGTCAAATAAATGATCAATATTTTATGCTGCAACAAACATCGGCATAAACACAATACACCTGCACCAATACGATATTGAAGACCATATAAAAAAAATACTGAAAATGATATGAAAACATATGATTTAAAAAAAGGGCACAATTATTATAACTGCCGGCTATAAAATCTGATTCCAGTTGTTTTTCATTTTTAATTTTTAAATAAATTTGTTTTCATTTTAATAATAACAATGTATTAAAAAAATGGAAAAACAAAAAAAAAATAGAAAAATAATTATTAAAATTGAATGAAAAATATACATACGTTTTGATTTATTATTATAAAAACATTATGAATAATTTTATTAACTTTTGCTTGAATTCAAAATTAAACAAAAAAAACGATATTAAAATGAATAAAAAAATTATATGGGAAATGATTTAAATAAATGTCTTGTATATACCACTAGACAGTCATGTTCTAGAGGCTGTTGTATAGCAGAAGTCAGAAATTTCGGTTGATTTAGTTCTTGAACATGATAGCCAAAAAGCATAAAATATTTTAACGACTAGGTTTAGAACTCGTAAGCGTGCTTTATTTGCCGCTTTTATTTGTGTCGATATGGGTTGTTTTGTTGAGTACACTCGCGTCAGTTTCAATGGAATATCGGGAAATGTGTGCCTAAGTAAATATATGTGCATCGTCTGCAGAGTTTAAGTTATCAAGTCTATCCTGAAGTCGTCAAGTGTTGATGATCCTGTGACTAGTAGCTTTTTGCATTGCTATGTCAAGTACAAGTCGCCGTAGTCTAGTAGGTAGTGCGTTGTTTTATTAGACGCAGGACCACGGTTCAAACCTCAGATCAGACATCTCCAACAAAACGAAGAATGAAAAAATATTACTTCGGCGACTTGCGATCAGCAGATTTCTAGCAAAAACTCTGACAGTAAATAAAATTGCCATGAAAATGTTTCGAAAAAATCTGTCGTTCGGAATCGACTTTAAACTGTAGTTCCTGCCACTTATTAATAAAATTAAAATTTTTTAAAGAGATGCCAGAAAATAGTAAGATTTTGCCTTATTATGCTGGCCTTTTAGGGCATCAACCGCCTTCCTGTGCTTGTAAATATAAAATAGCGCGGAGATATCAATTTAACTAACCTCTCTACTATTATCCTTAAGCTGTTGACATGATCTAAGCATGCTTAATGGGAATGGAAGCCAGCTACTTCCGGTATGGTAGACGTTAGTACTACTTCAAAGAATCTTTTGGTCTCTCATGCTCAGTTGTTAGTTATGTTTTGTGAGTAGTTTTACAGTAGTTGCCATAGTCTAGTAAGTAGTGCGCGCGTTTATTAGATGAGAGATCACGGTTCAAACTACAGGTCAGACAGCTTTAACAAAACAAAGTATGAATACATATTACTTTGTCGACGGCTGCCTCTCAGCAGTTCTCTGGCAAAAACTCTGCGAGTAAATAAAATTGCCATCGAAAAGTTTCGCAAAAATCTGTCGTTCGGAGTGCAATTCAAGGTGTTGGTCCCGCCACTCATGTATAAAATTAACACACACAACATAGGTGGCGTAAGAAGCTTGGTTGCAGTCCTGACTGAAAGGTTGTAATGACCAATTATGTATGTATGTATGTTATGTATATATATTTCGTTTTTAAGGCAATTTATGCCCCTTCAGAATTTTGATTTTAAATTTTAAATTACCTTAGGTGCACTGTTGTTGTATATGTAGTATTTACCCCCATATTCTAAGTAAGTTAAACCCTATAAAACCCAATTTGATGTGAAATTATTTACTATGTTCATTCATGTTCATTCAATACGCTTTCATTCATTCATTCATGTTCATTCACTCAATATGCATTCATTCAATTGTTGCTTCTGTAACATACCTTACTCGATCGATTATTTGTTTGTTTAGCTTACGAATGGTTTTAGGTAAGGAAGGCTAACAGGAGGTTCAAAACAATACGTATTTAAAATATGATTGCAAGCAATATTTGTATTGAACGAAATGCAAAATGATGCTGAAAGCAACAATGAATTGAACCAATAAATTGAAAATAAATAGAAACGACTGATAGCACAGAAAACAAACCTTAGGTTTTGGCATTTATAGGAATTTATTTGAGTTTTTAGTTGGAGTTTTTTTTCTATTTTTTTTGGCCGTCACTTTCTAAAACAGGTCAAAAAGACACGCCTGCAAATTGTTAAATTGCAACAGCAGCAGCAGTGGCATCAGTATCAGCAACACCACCAATAATGACTTGAACAATAAACAGAGCCTGAATAAACAAAAGGGCTGTGGTATGAATTTAATGCGAAATTTACTAATACTTGTTGAAACATAACACACATACACTGACGTTAGTTACTGTAATGGTGAGAATAACAACAACTACAACAACAAGGATTCACATTTAAAACAATAAATTCTGTTGAAATATTTTCACTTCTGGCCAAATGCCAAAGAATAGTTGAGGATTTACTATGTGCAGGAAGAGAGCGAGAGAGAGAGAGACAGTTTAGATTGTCGATATTGTTGATAGTTTGGTTTGCTAGTGTTGCAAATTGTTGAATGAAATTTAAAATATTTTCTTTGTTTTCTTTTGTTTTTGTAACTCCACTTTTAACAATTAAAATTGGGATAAGTAAGCTGTATAATACAAGCAGGGAGATCCTTTGCAGACGATTTGAATGGAGTACACAGATACGAAATTCCGTTTTCTTTTTGGCACGGTTATGCTGTGCTCTACTTCGCCCCGAGATAGCAATTTTTCGCCTAATGTTTGATCTCTGATACATTGTGGTGGATCATTAATACGTATATAATTGCTCATTACAACCCTTCAGTCAGGATTACAACCTAGTTTCTCACTCCACTTATGTTGTGCGTGTTAATTTTTATACATGAATGGCGGCACCTACAGTTTAACGTCGACTGCGAACGACAGATATTTGAAGAACTTTTCATTGCGATTTTATTAACTCTCACAGCTTTTGCCAGAAGATTGCTGAGATGGGAAGTCGCCGAAGAAGCACACTTCTTAGTTACAGAAAAAGAAATCCAAAAATTATTTCAAGGCTTCAAGGAATGCTTTTCTAAATTGTGAAAAGCAGCATGAATTCACAAACTGTGGGTGGTCCGAACAGACCTGGTTGTCGAATTTCAAAATTGCTGCGTCCAGTAGTGGACAGCGGGAGCACCAGGGAACTACTTGAGTTCGACAAGAAAATAGTACGCAATCTAACAAGAATTTTAACAGGACACTGCTCCATTGGCAGTATCGCTGACAAGCTCGGTCTGTTCCACGAATGTCACTGCAGAAGCTGCCACAATGTGGAGGAAATTGAAAAATCTGCTGAGAGGCAGTCGTCCAAGAAATATTTTTTCATTTTCTGTTTTCTTCGAGATGTCTGACTTGGCGTTTGAACCGTGGCCTTACGTCTAATAAGCCAACACACTACCCACAAGACTATGGCGACTTCTGACGCTGACTACTGAGGCTGACCACTTTGCAAAGTAATACCGTATGGCATTTGTGTTGTGTGGGGTGCTGAACATGGAATTACTTTTGGATGTTAAAATATAACCCTTGAGGGTAAATTTTCTACTTTCAATACAAACATTTTTGTCACTTCAAAGTGAAATTGAAGAAAAATACTTCGAAGGAAACATACATACATAATTGGTCATTTTAACTCCTTTAGTCAGGATTACGACCTAGGTTCTCACATCACTGATGTTGTGTGTGTGTTAATTTTATACATGAGTGGTGGGATCTACAGTTTAAAGTCCACTACGAACGACAGATTTTTTGGGGAAACTTTTCATGGCAATTTTATTTACTCTCAGAATTTTTGCCAGAAATCTGCTTAGATTCCTGGGGTTTGAACCTAGGGCTCACGTTTAATAAGCCAAACCAATACCTACTAGATTGCGGCGACAACAAGAAGAAGAATTCAAATAAATTAAGAGGTTGGCTTAATAAGTTGATGACGTTTTGTATATCACACCTGTTTGCACTGAACAAGCATTAGTAAGTAGACTTCTGTTAAAACTTAAACATACTACGTCATTTAGTTTGGACTTAACCGTGGTTGTTAGCAGTCGACCATGTGAATTCCGTGGAAACTTAGAATTGCTTCGTTAAATGGCAGAAAATTCAAAAAAATAGATTTAAAGTATTTTGCTGTAATTAAATGTAATGATTAAATGCTTTCAAATATTTTCTCTTGGTATTTTAACATTTTTCTACACTTTAAATAAGTACTTAGGAATCCATTTTCCCTTTGCGTAAGTCCCTGACTGTTTGCCTGCCTTACCCTAACAAATTTTAATGAACTGTTAAAAGTTTTTCCGTTAATTATTTTTCAACTGAAATCGTTATTATTTTCAGTGTTACAGGCTTTTTTTTAAACAAATAGGCACTTTTTGCTTTTTTTTTAAGAAAAAAAGAATGAAGAGTTTCAAACAAATTTTGTTTCGATTTTATTTTTACTTCTCGTTTGTAATTCTTTAGTGAGTTTCTTTTTATAAAAAAAAACTTTCACATTTTCAACATCATCAACACCTCATTTTTGTGAGTGATTAACACCTGCTACTCTCGCATTTTCGTTAAACTCATCACTTAAAATGAAATCAACCCTTCTTTTAGATGAGTTTCTTCACTTTTTTGGGTGAGCATTTTTTTGAAAGCAAATTAACACTTTAACGGAATGTTCAAAGTTGGTTTAATCGTGACTGTTATTTGAAGAAATTATGCAAGACTACCTACCCACCATATGCTTATGCTGTTATAACTCGAAAGAAAAAATTAACGAAAAAGAAATCCTTTTCTTGGTGCGGTGGGAACTGGTCATAAAGTATTTAAAACCCTTTACTTTACGGTTGTCAAAAAATGTGCAAAAAAAATACACACTTTTCTTGTTCTTTTCTCTTTTTCAATTTCTCCCTTTTTTTCGTTTCTTTTTTAGTTGTTAACACAGGTAACTTACTTGATGGACACTTTCGTTACTGTTTGGTTATAATAAAGATAGGGGGTGTCAGTCAGTTAAAGGGTTAACAAATTACGCACAAGTTAAGTGTTGGCATTTGCCAAGTGTTTTTGTGTAATTTTAATGAAATTTTAATTTTTATGACTTTAAACCTTTTAAACCCTTAAAGAAATATCGTATTTTCCCTATTTTGAAAAAGAGAACCAAAGTTTTGCGTTTTAAGTTACAACCTCGATTTTATTTATGACTCTCCCTCCTCATTCTCATGGTGTCATTATTATAATGGCACTGGAAAAAAAGGGTATAGTTTTGTTTCTGTTTTTTAACAGAACTTAAAAAAGTCCGTTATTTTTAAATTATTACTTCAAAATACTTTAAATAATTATCATAAGTTATTCTAAATTATCCTTGTTGAGTTAGTTTCGAAAATGGTTTAACACAACGCCACTTTAGCGCTAAAAATTACGGCAATAAAGAAAAAGCCAGAGAGGACATTTGATGTAGAAAAACTTAAAAAATAAATTATTTCTACGACTTAATTGGAAGCATTGAAAACGTCTTGAAACACGTAAACTATGTACTCTTTACAGCTGTAGAACAAAACATCGAATTAACGGAAAACTTGCGAAAAGAATGCATCAGCAATCAGAAGCAGCAACTTATTCTTGGTAGACAAAAAGCAAGGCTTTATTAAATTCCAGTAAGTCTCGAACAAAGTATATGTTATCGACAAATACAGACGTGCGGCATATTGGATCTCAGATCACGGCCAATAACTATACTTTCGAAACAGTCAAAGAATTTATTTATCTTGGCTCCGCCGTTACCACCAAAAATAACGTCAGAGTGGAGATCAAGCGCAGGATAACTCTTGCCAACAGGTGCTACTATGGTCTCAATAGGCAATTGATTAGCAGAGACCACTCTCCTACGCCAAAACTATTACTCTACAAGACGTTCATCCTCCCCGTGCTTCTTTATGGCGCAGAGGCATGGACCCTATTAAGCACTGATGCAGCAGCCTTGAGAGTGTTCGAAAGAAAAGTCTTTCGTAAGATCTTCGGCGATGATTTCCGCATCCGATCCAACAGTGACCTGTATGAGCTCCTCAACGACATGGACGTTGTGCAGCGTATTAACATCCAGCGGCTGCGCTGGCTCGGCCATGTCGTTCGAATGGAGGAGGATGCTCCGGCGGGACGGGTATTTTATGGGGGGACGACCTTGTTTGCGTTGGAAGGACCAAATCGAGAGAGCCCTGTCATCGATTGATGTGATCAACTGGCGTAGGCGCGCAAGAAGCAGTGGCGCCTGGAAGGACGTATTGCGCCAGGCCGAAATCAGTTCATCGGGTTGTTAATGGCCAATTAAGTAAGTAAGTAGTAAGTAAGTCTCGAACAAGTCAAGAACGATAACACAAATATACAAATTTACTCCCTAAAGCGAGAAGTTGGGAAAGTGTAAGCAGCTACCGAAAGAATAGATTCACAACAAAATATTCAAAAGTAAAACAGAAGACAGACCTTCCAAAAAAAGAAGAAATGTTATAACACCTACAGTACAAAGGTTTACAGGCTATAAATGCGGTAAGTAGACGACAAACAAAAAATTTGATGCAAATGCAAAAAGTGGCAAAACTGTACTGGATTGCAAATCTGATCAATAAAATGAAATCGATGCATATGATTGCTGACAAGGACATCGATAAAGTTAACTCATTCTGCTACACATCAGTGTGCGAATTGGCATATTAAACAGCAAACAAAAAAAATAAATTTATACCCGGTTTTTAACCTGCGTAGAAATCGACAGCATAACGTAGAATGCCAGATAGAGCATATTGAACTCAAAGCTAGGTAGGTAGCTAGGTAGCTAGAAGTGGCTGTCCCCTCGATGGAGTCATGAGTAAGCACACTTAGACCGCACAACTCATAGGTAACGTCAACTCTTACTTATAGTCTGCACATTTCGCTATTATTGCCAATAATAATGATGAAAAATAACAGTTTATTCGTTAAAAACGAATTATCAATCTACCCACTTTTCAAACTTTCAGAAAGCCTGCTGATGATATTGCCAGACAGGTAATAAATTAAAACCCTCTTGAAAAGATTTTATTTCTTAGCGTATTATTGTTCCTAAAACGTTAATTTTTTCTGTCTTTGAATATTTGGAATTAACCTGTAGTTCATCAGGGAACTATCGTTGCTATTTTTGAAAATATATTTTTATTTCGCCTTACGAATTTCGTGTTTTCGTTTTCCAGCTGCTAGACGTCAATCAATTCCTTTACCAGTATTGCCCTGATGTCATGGTTTTAATGCGCACAACTTGTCAACATACTCAACATATTCCGATACAAATCATTAGTTTGGCTGCTTTCCAAAATGTTAGTTGCTTTGTGTTTGAACAAATAATGCCGCTGTACAAAATATATACAATGTATTCTATTTCAAAACGTCGTCAATGTGTATTTTTAACGCAGT
Organism: Sarcophaga carnaria; assembly: GCA_958299815.1. Lineage (NCBI taxonomy): Eukaryota > Metazoa > Arthropoda > Insecta > Diptera > Sarcophagidae > Sarcophaga > Sarcophaga carnaria. The sequence continues at coordinate 3,760,199 of OY283150.1, forward strand.
CAAAAAGTAATCGGGCATCGGATTTATAGTTGATGCATTGTTTGGTTACTTTGCATATCTATATATGTGGTTTATATACAGTAGTAGAACTGCATACAAACTTTGTATTGATACATTTTGGAAGGCAGCCTTTATGTCTTTAATTTGCAGATCTAACAAGGCTTTAAGGTTGGTCTAAATACATCACATAAATTCGCTAAACTTTTCACCAACCATCTGATGAAGAGTGTATGTGTGAGCAAAGAAAACTTAAACTGTTTACATAGGAAGTTAATCCTACAAACCAATTTACCTTGTTGTTACTGTAGGCAAGTTTCTGCTGACAGCAATATACGCCATATTGCTTACATCCGTTTAAACGGCCAAACAGCTGACCATATATATAGTGATCTCTCAAGCCAGATACCAAAAATATTAAGAAGGTAAATATGACTGTAACTTACTCGTCCTTAGAGTGTGCATGGATAGAACTGAAGATTCCAAAGAATACAACGAATACGCTCTTCTTTAGATCCTCTTAAAGATGATTATTGAAAGAGCACGTTGCGGCTGGCTTATTAAGGACTGGTATTACGTTGAGAACAACATTTCATGGTTCCCTTTTAAACAAAAAATCTAAAGCGTGGCTAATATATGCCCATTGGGTTGAATAATTAGGGGAAACCGATACCATGCATTTCAGAAGAATCAGAGAGTTTTTTGTTTAACAGCAAAGAATTGCTAACTACTGCTATAAAGAGCCAATTAAACGATAAAAAACACAAAAAAACGTCATCACTTTTAATAGTCACGTTAAATACAAAAATTATGGCCAAAAAAAATTGTTGTCAACATCACTTATGTACATGAGTAATAAAACCGAAACGACAAATCCTTTTAGAGACATGCAGTTACATGTGGTTTAACAAATGCCTACCAATTAAATAATTAAATACGAAAAAAATAGAAAAAAAATAGAAATGCTGATAAAAAATATTTGATTTATTTTATGAAGTCACGCCCCTGTTCTGTAAAAAGTGCACAAATCGTCTGCAGTTCAACTTATTAAAGAAAGTTGTTGAAATTTTAAGGCGCAAATTTGTAAAGAGACTATGAATACTTCAGCTATAAATGAAAAATTTGATTGATTTTATGACAAGTCAAGACGTCGTTAAAAATCATACACCTTATTTTCTTAAGAAATCGCTGATAAACCACAGAAGTTCCAATACATTGCCGTACTCTAGTAAGCAGTGTGTTGCCTTATTAGACGTCAGGCCGTGGTTCAAACCCCATGTCAAACGAAACGAACAATACGAAATATGGAAAAACATTACTTCGGCGACTTTCTTGCAGCAGTTGGCAACTGGTTCTAATGTTTATCGAAAAATCATTTTCATTTCCCTTTCTGGATAATGTCCAATGCATCCCCAAAAAATTACTGTTTGGGGTAAATTTTGGGCTGGCAACGTCATCGAACCATGCTCTTTTTTGAGAAAGACGTTGACCAGGTAATTGCTATCAACGGCGAGCATTATATGTCGATGATTATGAACTTCTTTTGGCCTGAATTGCATGATATAGAGACCAACGATATGTTGATTCTGCAAGATAGACAGTTCATGATGGAATGGATATTCTGTACGAACAATTCGAGGGCATAGTCAGCTCACTTGGAGATGATGTGAACTGCCCATCAAGATCGTGCGATTTGACACTGTTAGACTTTTTCTTCTGGGCTTTACTATTGTTGCAGGTGTATGGGAATATGCCACATACAACAGCAATCCTTTACTTACATACTTAACTTAATTGGTGATTATATTATAATCCTTCAGCCAGGATTACCATCTAGTTTCTCACACTACCCATGTGTTGTACATACATACATAATTGGCCATTACAGCCCTTCAGTCAGGATTACGGCCTAGCTTCTCACACCACTCATGTTGTGTGCGTTAATTTAATACGTGAGTGGTGGGATCTACAGCTTAAAGTCGATTCCGAACGACAGATTTTTGGGAATCTTTTCATGGCAATTATACTTGCTCTCAGAGTTTTTGCCAGAAATCTGCTAAGAGGAAATCGCCGAAGAAATATTTTTTTTCATATTTCCTTTTGATGCCTGACCTCGGATACTCCGGGTTCGTACATCTAACACACTATATATTAGACTACGGCGAGTCTAAAGTGGTGTGTGTTAATTTTATCCATGAATGGCGGGACCTACACTTTAAATCCGAACGACAGATTTATGATAAAGTTTTCATGATAATTTTCATTTGCTCTCAGAGTTTTCGCCAGAAGCTTGCCGAAAGGAAGTCGATGAAGAATAATTTTTTCATATTTTGTTTTGTTTGATTTGTACAGCCTGTTGTTTGAACCTCGGTTATCACACTACCTACTAGACTATGGTGACTGGGAGTCAATGACAATATAAATCATGTTATCGGTCAAATTCGGCCTGGAAAATTGGACATTTCGCATGCTCTGCACATAGAGAATTCGTGGCGGACATTTGAACGATGATGTCTTTCAAATATAATGGCGTACAAGGGACTTTCAAACGAACACAAAATTTCTATGATATCTCGCACACATTTTGTTTGAATTCAATTTGCAGATAGGAAGCGCTTAATATATGACCCGATATTTGAACTAATGTTTAATGTTTAATTTTTTTTTGGAAACGGAAATGAAATGAAAATATTTATTCGAATTTAAACTGAAACTCCTTTTTGGAATACAGAACAGACCAGAATATAATTTTTTATAAATTGTATCTAAACTGTTGGTGTTTTTTGTTTTGTATCTGCATTTTATTTTAACAAAAACATCATTTTAATAAAAAAAAAAAAATGCAACTCAACAAGGATAATAAAAGAAAAAAACAAACTGTGATAATAATTTGTATTTAGTTTTTTGATTGTTTTTTTCTGTGTTGTTTCAAAACGTTAATGACATGACATTTGAATTGCAATTCATATGATTTTTGCTTGCATGGCACAGTAATTTATTACGATATGATATGAGAAATGACTTCTTGTTGGTTAGAAATGTTCAAATGAAATACTTATAGGCTTCCCTTATAAAACTAACAATTTAATTTCGTTGTCTTTCTCTCTCTCTCTCTATCATATTTTTAATTTTTTATAACGTAGCATTACTTGCGTTTTGTTTTTGTTTTTTGTTTTCCAATGTTATAACCCTGTGACGATACTCTATTAAAATTTTAAATATTAAAAAACAAACAACACAAATACATACATACATACATATAAATGATAATGACAAAGTCAGCAAGTTTGGTGAAAGCATACACTGTGCTTCGAAAGTATAGGTACAGATATAAGTTAGAATTATCCTTCTTATGTTCTGGTAACTGGAAGCGTAAAATTGTCGTTATTATTGGCCGCTCTTAGCATTGATGACCATATGACCTGATTTATTGCATTTTGTTACACTCTTGCCAAAGCTACCGGCAGCAAAAATCCATTATTACTGACTGATATGCACTTTGGGTTCTTCAAAAGTCAGAGGTTTGTTGAGGAACCACCAAAGGAAGTCTAGAATGGTACAATCGATCGATTTTTTTAGGCAATGCATACCAACAATACTAGGACACCAGGCAATACAAGCCTCAAAATTTTGGTTGTAGCGCATGCAGTATGTTCCCCATATCAAGTACATTCACTTCAAATAGGAGATATTCGTTGAATTAGTAAAGTAGCCATTATGTCAGCGTTGTCTTCAAAAAAATAAATTGGATTCCTATAACAGAGTATCGATTTATCCTGCGTGACACACGCATTTTAGGCAGCGTCATCGGACCATGTTTTTTGGGACCGACGTTGACCATCATCATATCATCATATCATTATCACCGGCGAGTGCTATAGTTCGACGATTATGAACTTCTTTTGACCTGAACTAGATCATGCAGTTCAGACCAACAATATGTTGATTCTAGAAGGCAGACAGTTCATGACGGATTAGATATTCTGCACGAGCAATTTGAGGGCAGGGTTATCTCACGTGGAGGTGGTGTGATCTGCCCACCGAGGTCGTGCAATTAGACCGTGTTAGACTTTTTCTTCTATACTACACAACAAAGTAATTTTGAGCAAAAGTTTTCTCGTGTGTATGTTAAACACAGATTTTTGGCAGCGTCATCGGGCCATGTTTTTTTCCGGAATGACGTTGACCACTATCAACGGCGAGAGCTATAGGTCGACGAATTGATTTTCAGTGCTCCAGGGCTTATTGGTACTTATTTAGTAACCAAAGAAATGCCTCATCGCGCTCAAAGTTTTTAAATTAAAAGGTGTCTTCCTGAACTTAGGTAATTTCTCTGTTTGCATTATTTCACGAAACATTTCCAAAATGTCTTAATCGATAACTTCAGTCACAGTTGCTGTATGCTCAACAGAGTGATGATTTCAGACTTTATAGCATCTTGTGCCATACTTTCCTAGGCTAGCAGTTTAAAGTCGTTGCGTTTGCTTAGCTCGCAGTAATCGAAAAATTCAGCAGCACAGTAATGCTACTTTATTTTAAGGTTTAGTTGCCCCATTATATTGCGTATTTAAGCCATTGCAGTCGCTGTAGTCTATAAAAAAATATTTCTACGGTGACTCCTTCTCAGTAGATTTCTGGCAAACAGTCTGGGAGTAAAAATAAAACTGCCATGAAAAGTTTCTCAAAAATGCCGTTCAGAGTCGACTTTAAATTGTACGTCCCGCCACTCATGTATTAAATCAACACACACAATATAAGTGGCGTGAGAAGCTAGGTTGTAATCCTGACTGAAAGATTGTAATGACCAATTATGTATGTATGTATGCAGATATGTATTTAAGCCACTGAAATCCTTAAGAATATATTTTTATAAAGCGAGTTCATTTAAATATCCGACAGTATAACTCTCTATACAGACAGTAACTGGAGAAAGAAAAAAAAAATTTCTTGAACATACCATTAACATGTACAGTCTCTCTCTCTATGTGCAGACACATCAATAGTTTAGTTGTTATACAAATAGTTGCGAAAGCATTTGCAATGGCAATGATAACTAGTAGCGGCAGTGGCAGTGGCAGTTGGCAGTTAGCAGTTTACAGTCGAATGTAATGAAATTTAAATTGTCTATCGACAATAAACCAACAACCTGTTAAAATTCCCATTGCAGCCGCAGTAAGTTAAACAACACCACAATTATGCAATTAAATGCCATGAAACAAAAACCCATACAGACATACAAACACACATATACATAGACACCATGCATACATAGAAATATTTGTATATGTTCTCCAATGAATCTCCTGGTATTTTTTTCTGTGCTCTCTTTAAACGCAAATATATCTGTGGAACTGTATCCATATGTTATATAACTTACCATACACACTACGTACGTATGAACGTATGTACGTATGAGTTAAATGTATCCGCACGATAAAATTTTTACACTCATTTATAATACATGCATACACATTGACAATGTATTTGAAAATTTTACTACCAACGTTCTGTGTGTCTGCGTAATTTAACGAATATTTGTTTGGTTTTTTCCATTATTCTGTACAGTTTTTGTATTTATAAGCGACAGCATGATATCGTGCTTATACATATGGTTGCAACGTAATAAAATATTGGTTCTAGTCCACCTTTAATTAGACCAATTGGCTTAGAATTGCGTCTAAAGCATGAGATTAAAAAGAAGAGGTATTACAATCCCAAATATTTGAGTCAAAATTTTGGAAATATTAAGCAATGTTTATCGTAGTTATTTCGAAGATTTTCCTTAAACCAATGTAAGTTCAAGTTTTAGTTTGCTATTATCATTCGAATTACTTATAATAAGTGTACAAGAAACGCCGTAGTCTACTAGGATTATATGACGTCAGACCACGGCTCAAACCCCAGGCCAGAATCTATAACAAAACGAAAAATGAAAACATATTCTTCGTCGACCGCCTCTCAGCGCATTTCTGGCAGAGGCTCTGAGAGTAAATTAAAACAATTACCAAGAGAAGTTTCTCTAAAATCTGTAGTTGAGAGTCGACATTAAACTGTAATTTCCGCCACTCATGTGATTGATGTGAAAAACTAGGTCGTAATCCTGACTGAGGAGTTGTAATGACGAATTATGTATGTATGTAATCTGAAACTACTCTTCCTAGAAACTTCTCATGCAATAAAAACGAAAATTAGGCGTGTTGTGTGGCTGTTGAAACCACATATAGTCCAGTTCATAATCCTGCTGCCTTAAAATTCGATTGTCAGCTGGTAATAGGGCTCTACTTTGTTAGATATGGTTTTCCTAGGGAAACTTTCGAAATATTAATAATAATGTGCACTAGGCAGTCACTTTTTCCTGGGTACATTGACTTTCCCACAATCACTTTTGCGTTCTTCAAGCCCACGTACAACAATTTTCCTTGTTGAGTAAAAAAACTCATTTAGGTATCCAATCAATAAATCTACGGTATAATCAACCGGGTGTAATTGTTTAATTAGTTGGACTTAACACAGCTTGAGGTATACATTCAAGTGCATAATAGGCTATAATGAGCCGTAAAATGGGCCCGACTTATTGGAATTGACAATTTCTGATTATCAGCCACACTTTTTCTAATAGAAACGATATTTCGATGATGATTTTGAAACCACTAAATGTATAATACGATATTTTCTTGTTGCTCTCTTTAGTTAATTAATCTTTAGAGTCGCCGTAGTCTAGTAGTGTGTTGGCTTATTAGACGTAAAGCCTGGGTTCGAGCCCCAGGCCAGACATCAAAACAAAATACAAAAAATATTTCTTCGGCGACTTCCTCTCAGTAGATTTCTGGCAGAAACTCTGAGAGTAAATAAAATTGCCATGAAATAGTTTCTCAAAAACCTGTCGTTTGGAGTCGACTTTAAACTGTAGGTGCCACCACTCATGTATAAAATTAACACACACAACATAAATGATGTGAAAAACTAGGTCGTAATCCTGACTCAAGGGTTGTAATGACAAATTATGTGTTATGTATGTATGTCTCTTTAATTAAAATGGCGAGAAGAATACGGTGTCGTGGAAGCTGATTTAATTGAAAAACTTAATTTGAGAGGACTAGGCATCAAAGGAAACAAACATAAAAAAGATAACAAAAAAAGAGGTCAGTACTCTTTAAAAATGATGAAATTCGCAATGTTTTAGTCAAGGGTGCCACACATTTTTTTCAAAAATGAAATAATAGGACTGGACATGTGGTTTCAAAATAACGATGGTACATAGCGTATGTAACGCGATATCATTATTTTATAGCGAGGTATACTATATATGTTTTTGAGCAGTTAATCTGCCATTTTGGTTTAGTTCATTAACCGCCAAGATCATGCAATCACTTGTGCAGATACATGAAGTCTCATGTGTATAGGAATAGGGCCAGTGATATGCCAGCAGTCATTGGTAAGGTGATGGTTGAAATCTTGCGAATAGTATGACCAAATTGGTCACAGCATGGCAAGCATTTATACGAAATAATTTATAAAAAGTAAATTGTATATACAAAGGATAATTGTTGTTATTGTTAGAATTCCAGGACGGAGAATGTTCTTGGTCTGAAACCACAGGTTCTGTAATATATTATAACTCTTAAAAGATTTCTCATAAATATTCTTTTCTTTCACAAAATTTGGTAAAATCCTCTCTCAGTTTATGTTCGTGAAAACAGTTACAAAAATTCATAAAATTTTTCTGTAAAATATCTCCTTCTCTCTCTCTCTCTCTCTCTCCATTTTTCATAAATACAGGTTTTATTTTAATTACAAGCAAATTTTTTAAGGTATAAACCCTTGAAACAAAATCTACCAACCAATTACGGGGATAAATCTTTATTTAATGAATAACATTTTAGTAAATCTTGAAATTTTAAAAGTTTTTCTGCTTGTTCTTCTGTATAAATTACTTCCCCTTCGCCTTTTTTTGCATGGAAAATATTACAAATTTTTGTTATGAAGACCATGTAAGATGTGTGCCCAATTCTAGAACATAAAACCTGACTGATAGGCAAGGAGAAGGTACATATATAAAAATAGGATATAAAAAATTAAAATAAAAATGAAAGGAGAAAGAAAAAAGAAAAAGAAAAAAGAGAGAAAATAAATATTTATGGAGAGAAAATTTTCAACAATTTTTACGATAATCGTTTATGGCATAAAACTATTTGCTGATAATTTTTGCCACACAGACAATCTTTCATAAGAGCTTATACTCATGTAGAATGTATGTATGTATGTAAACCATAGACAGGAATAATATTTGTTAAGTAATCTGAACATAAAGCGAAGGGAGATTCATACTCCCATAAAATAAACGAGCAACAATTATAAACACCTGTAATAGTAAATATTTGGTATGTATATGTACTCCGTCTCTCTCTCTCTCTCTAATACATACAAACTATTGAAAATAAAACCGAGTTTTCTTTTTTTTTTGTCTTTATTTTAATAGTTTTGATATGAAAGTAAAAACCTTAACAAAAACTTCAGGTCCTTTTTCCAAACCCGTGTTTGGTGAAAGCCAGATAGTGAGCGAGGCTAGACATAGTCAAGTAAATAAAAATAAAACAAGGACAGACAGGCTATAAAATCTAATAAAAAGAAGAATTTTTTAGGCCAAGTATTTCATAATAGTGTGTGTTCGTGTTGGTGTTTCAAAAACTGATTACTGTTACTCTTGCCGTTACTGTTACGTTTACCGTTACCGTTTTGTTAAGTGTTGAGTGTTGACTGCTGCTTACAAGCGGGCGGGGTTAGTTGTGCTCGAGTCATGTAGAATTTCCCATTCTGTTTTTTATCTTTTTTTGTCTTTTTTTGTATTGTAAAGAAAAGTTACAGAGATTTATGGCAAGTCATGGTTTTAATATGAAAGCTTAAACCATAAAAGATGGAATAGACTATCCCTTAGCTATGGATAAAATATATACTTTCTCTCATACATATATATCACTGTATATGTGTGGAACACATATGTATATATAAGAATCTGTGTGTGTGAATCAGTTTATTTGCCTTGGTGTGCATTTAACTAAATATGAGTATGTTTTTTTTTGCATATAATATTACCTTTCGCACTTATGTAAGTAAGGATGAATAAGTCTTTATACATACACTCTATGTACTGTAGGATGATGACGATGATGATGTGAATAAATCTTTACTATAGAAGGGAATGATACCTCAGTAGCAGTATGCATTAGCTGTAGGGATCACAATATAACGTAGGGATTATCAGACAAGTTTTGTATAGAAATTTATCATACGTTAACAAATCTAAAGCTGAGCTGAGTTGTAGAGAAACTGAATGGAATTCTGGGAAGCCATGGACATATCCGATATATTGTAATATTCTCGATAGGTGGGCTCTGGAGTAGTTGGCAATTAGCCCCAATTTTAGTAGGACGATCTCAATGCATCACTGTTAACGACAAACACAATTGGTCTATTGTTACCAATTTATTTTGGCCTGTATTAGATGACATGTAGTTTCAACAAGACAGTGTCACGTTCACATACATAGCTTATGCCATATTGGATATTCTGTATGAAAACTACCGAGATAGTGGCCGACATTTGAAGGATACGTTTTTCAAACGAATTAAAGATTTCGATGATATTTCACACAATATCTGTACATAAGCTACCTGGCCACTGTAGTGTTTTCCAAGTACATGTCATGGTCATATTGGAAGAGGGGCAATTCTTGTTGGGTGGTGGAAAATCTGAAAATCTTTTAATTTACTACGACAACCAGACTGCGATTAAAACAAAGAAGACCTAGATATGCCGTCGGTAATTGTATTACAGATGAACTAGTCAGGGCTGGTACGAAACTTTCAAATCTTTGGTATGTTACCGACGTACGTATTGCCGAACTCTAATTGATTTAAATTGGTACTAAAATTAGATATTTTCTTGGGTATTATACGTGCAGACATCTCCAATAAAACAAAATATGAAAAAATATTTTTTCGGTGACTGTCTCTCAGTAGATTTCTGGTAAAAACTCTCAGAGTAAATAAAATTGTTGGTCTGCTATGGATAAGAAGAGGAATAATTGTCTTCTGTCTTTAATCACAGTGTTACGGTTCTCATAGGTCCCTTTACATATATTGAAAGACATTCCCTTAAATGACTTCTGCAGGTTGTTGTCAAAGGTGCATCTAGGTATGCTCAATACCAGCACGCAAGTTGTTAAGAGATAGTTTAGGTATTAAATTCAACCGTATTACGGTATGAAATTATTTTTAATAAACCTAACTGTTCAAAAACGCTTAATGCTCGGGTGTCACATGGGAGAAGCAATTTTATTAGTCAAACGACTTTCTGTTGAATATTGCTCAAAAGGCCTCCAGAAATAAATACGGAGTATTGAAAAATAAGATCATGATGAGGTTTTCTACATATGGGGATTGCTACAACCAGTTGTAAGGATCAATTATGTTGTCTACTGGCTCTTGGTTTTATGTTCCGTTGTTACAAATCCAAGCTACACTCACCTTTAATGAACTTCTAGTGGAGTTCAATATAATCGAACTATTTTTAAAGCGGACGAGAGTTACTTATTAAGAGCAGCAATCAGCTGTCATGATTATGATTCCTATTTCTTTCAAACTCATGATAATATTAAGCCAGAAATGTATTTAATGACTTTCCGAATATCTTGTGACTTAAATTTGTTTCGATGATTGCGACTTTCTTTTTAGGTGGTAAAAAATTAGCCGGAATTTTTAGCCAAGTTCTATAGGCATACAGTTTACTACTCAACAAAAAAATTCTTGAGAAAATCTAGGCACAATCTTTTAAAATATAGTCGCCGTAGTGTAGTAGGTAGTATGTTGGCTTATTAGACCTGAGGCCATGATTCAAATTCCATCTCAGACATCTCCAACAAAGCGAAACATAAAAAATATTTCTTCGACTACTGCCTCTCAGCAGAATTCTGGCAAAAGCTTTGGGAGTAAAATAAAATTGCTATGAAAAGTTTCTCAGGAAGATCTGTAGTTCGGAGTCGATTTTAAACTGTAGGTGCCCGCCGCTCATGTATAAAATTAACACCCACAACATAAGTGGTGAGAGAAGCTTGGTCGTAATCCTGACTCAAGGGTTGTAATGATCAATTATGTGTGTATGTATGTACGTATGTATGTATGTATGTGTGTATATATGTATGCATGTATGCATGTATGTATCTATGTATGTACGAACAGCGTTTAAAATTTAAGTCTTTAAATTCCTATAAAATTTTCTCCAACTCATTCTGATAGGAGAACCTTCCCCTTTTTACTTAATTTCAATACCTTCATAATATTTTGAAGAATAACATACTCTTGCCTTTTAGTTTTGCCAAAAATAAAACACACGAATGGATCTGCAGAAAATATATATGAAAAGGCACACAACATGCCAACACTATGTTTGGAATTTATAGTGATGCAGGAGTTTTTTCTTTCGTTTTTTTTTGTTGTTGGAATTGGTGGCTCCTTTTTAAACAACAAACATGAGTTTTAATAAAATTTTCTTGCAATTCAAAGCTAAAGTATAAAAAAACAAGAAGAAGAACAAAATCCTTCTTTAGCTTGATTTTTCATATTTTTCAACATCACATGAACAAGTAGTCAAGCATATAATTGCCATTAAATTGGTAACAGTTTAGAAGGAATAGAATACAAAACGAGGAGAGAGAGAGAGACGGAGAAAATAAAACTTAAAAGGATTGAAGTGTCACTAAGCAATTGCAATGTTGCTTTCTAAACGATACAAAAAAGCATATAAAAAAAGAGGTGGAAAAGGAACAGCACACATGCCAAGACAGAATTTTTAATATTTTCTAGGTGGATTGGTTGGTAATGGTAGTGCAAGTCAGTGTTTTGGCCAATAGACCAGGGCTACATACAATGTTAAAATTATTCGTATCATTAGAAATTATTATCACAACAACATTACTTAGCCTTTCTTGTATGTATACGGCTATGTGTGTACTTAAATATCCTTTTACGGAGGACAGACAGACGTTACATTGTAAACAATGTTGCACATGTCGGCTGACAGTATTTGTTTAACATCCTTTATCTGTATACACCATGAATAGTTTGGCTTTTACATCCTAACAATTGCCATATTCAGAGAGCAAATAAAAGTGTGCTACGAACCTATAAAATTTCTGGTCGAGCTCTGGCTGATTTTAAACAAATTTCCATGGAGGAAAGGATGGGGTTGTTTGCTAAATCTGTTAAAAGTTTCTCATCTTTGTTTTTGGTATCAGTTTTAATTGATATTATTTTAGGTTGCCATATAATTTATATTGCTTTTATCTGTGTGGTCAATTAAAAATTGTCCGAAAACACCTGAGCCTTTTGAACGAAACAAAAATAATTATTTTGCGAAAAGTTTTTGGGAAACAATGATTAAAAATTTATAAACACTTAACGAAATATTGTATAAGGACAGGAAAATAGAAATTTGTATTCAAACAAACTTAAGTTCTTAATCGATTTCTTTGGCAAAAATATGGACCTACTAAATCCATCTCCCCTTTGTAGAAGGCCCTAAAAGTTGCAAAATATATGACGTATGTTGTACATACGGTTTGCGTCTTTGATAAAGTGTCTGTAGTTTTTTTTATTGCATGAGTACTTTCGATTTCGATAACTAAGGTTTAACAGCAATGAATTTCCAACTACATTAAGCTTTCTGGCCCCAGGTCAGACATCTCCAACGAAACGAAATATGAACAAATATTTCTTCGGTGACTTCCTCTCTGTAGATATCTGACAAAAATGCAGAGAGTAAATGAAAATTGCCATGAAAAAGATTCGCAAAAATCTGTCGTTCGGAGTTGACTTTAAACTGTTGACCTCGCCACTCATGTATAAAATTAAAAGACACACCATAAGTGGTGTCAGAAGTTAGGTCGTAATCCTGACTAAAGGAAGACATTTTCTTGGAAGATATTTTCCCATGGGCAAGAAATACTTTACTCTGGGACCAAAAACTACCGCTCCTATATCAATATTTGATAGTTTTTTTTTACTAGTTTTACTTTTTTCGATTCAAAAACCTTAACGATACAAAGACATTCGAGTATTGAAGAAGATATTGCGGCTATAGCGTAAAGTCCTGGAGACGATCCATCGTATTGCTAACCTTGTTGGCCTTCGACAAGGTGGAAAATTTTTTCGTAAGAATTTTAGTTTTTGTCTTCAAAACTAATCATGTAAACATAAAGGACATTGGTTTCCAGGAAAACTTCTCAACTTATAATACAGAAAGTTTTAAAATCCGTTTTTTTGCCAAATCAATTTCTTTATACTTAACTTCTCAGGAGAGGCCCTATTTACTATCCCGTTGGATTACTTTTTATGTCTTAAGTTTATGCCGACAAAAGTTTTCAAGTTGTTAAAAATCAAGTCATATACCTTAATGGTATGGTAACCTTAATTGACTATTACAACCCTTTAGTCAGGATTACGACCTAGCTTCTCACACCACTTAGGTTGTGTGTGTAAATTTTATACATGAGTGGCGGGACCTACAGTTTAAAGTCGACTCCAAACGACAGATTTTTGAGAAACTTTTCATGGCGATTCTATTCACTCTCAGAGTTTTTGCCAGAAGACTGCTGAGAGCTGTGGTTTGCTTCTAATGAGCTACTAGACAACTACTGGACTATATGTACTACTGTAATTTTAAAGTCCTATATCTCCCACTATTATGACGTGTATTGCTGTATTGCACTAGAATAATTGGATTAATAACTTAAAAATGAGGAATCCACAATGGATTGTGCATCATTTGCCCACGGTTTGTGTCTTTGCTTAGCCTTTGAAATAAAATGAATATTTTTTATTTCAAAATGACAAATTTTCTTATGAAATTTTTTTTTCTTTAAATTTATATTCTTCCATGTGGACTATGGACCCCCTCCCATATTTTATATGTATATTCGGAACTGATTACTTGCAGAGGAATATGCATCGTTTGCAGATATTTTCAATAAATGACTGTAGATTTCTGAATCAATCAGGAACTTGGTTTGTTTTGCCTTTTACTCGAAAATTTCTGTCACAATGCAAGCAATTTAGTTTCACAAGCTTTAGTTTACTTCTTTAAAATCTTTACGAACCCTTTTAATTGCTCTTCGAAAACAATCTACTGGCCATGGTTACTGATACCCTTTAAAGTTGAAATACTGAGTTGTCAAAAGCGCTTATCTTCAGAGCAATGGCTTCTGCTTCTGTTATTGCCGTTGTTATTGATTAAAGCCATTAGGAAAAGGCAATTCAAATAAAAAGGAAATCGTTCGTGTAATTTTTTAAACAAATACGTTTTAGCCACAATAAATTCTAATTATTTCGGTGTTGTTATCGTTGTTGTTGTTTTTAATTTATATCGCATCGTATTTTCTTAAGAGTTGTATACGAAATTTTCATTGGATATTTAATTTTCATGGCGCACTTTTACTGTCAACGAGGAGTGTCTGGGAAGTATGCTGCCAATATTGAAATTCTATGAAACATTATTAACAAAATGTTGATACATGGACTATTATTTCAAGAACGCAACAAAAATTTCCAATTGCATTACTCACAGTGATTAAATGTAAGACGATCGAAGACCTAAATTCTTAAAATTAGGAAAGAAATGCTAAAACGAATAAGAATATGTATGTGTGGGCGTTAATTTTATACATAGGTGGCGGGACCTACAGTTTAAAGTCGATTTCGAACGACAGATTTTTTGAGAAACTTTTCATGGCAATTTTAATTTACTCTCAGAGTTTTTGCCAGAAATCTGCTGAGAGGTAGTCGCCGAAGAAATTTTCATATTTTCGTTTTGATGACTTGGGGTTTGAACCGTGGCCTTACGTCTCATAAGCCGACACACTACCTACTAGACTACGGCGATCATGACAGCTTTTCAAAATGCCAACAATAACTCGATGGCATTAACGATGCTGGAAAACGTTGTGTTTAAATGCCTGAGGTTTGAAGATGATGCTATAGAAACTGTACAAGGAATGCGAATAACTAGAAATTTGGACCGGGTTTCAAAATGATGCAAATGATCATAATAGACAAGCTTCATATTCGGTCCTATATACTAACATTGTGTGAAAATTCATTTAAATACGTGTTGAGAAGTCCAACATGATCTGGAACCAACAGTGTTAATGCATTCACATCTGCTGTCGCATGGCAAGTTTTCTAATTCCAACACATTGTTTTGCATAATTGGCGGTTGCCTCCCGTGTGTTATCAGTATATAAAAAAGCAATATGCTCTGATTAATTTAGGTAATCTGTTACTATAGGATTCGAGGGTCCTTCTGGCTTGTCGGCACTTCACTTTAACGGCTCCCCACAGAAAATAGTCCAACGGTATCAAATCTTTGCTTATTGGCGGATAATTGAGATCACCATTTCGGCTAATTAAACGGCCGCAAACATTTGATGCAAAAAAGAAAAAATTGTGGCTTGAGATATATGGCAAGTTGTACCATTCTGTTGAAACCAAACATCGTTCACATCAATACCATGAAGTGCGGATACCAAAAAATTAGTTATCATGGTGAGATAGGCGTAATGGTTGCGCCGCCCTCATTTTCAAATAAATATGGACCAATAATGCCTGCGCTTCACATGCCGCTCCAAACATACACTCGTAATGGGTGCATTGGAGTTCTTGTGTGAGTTCTCTGAGCCTCAAATACGACAGTTTTCGGTTTCTTATTAACATACCCATCACGACATCATCGTGCAGTTTCTCGTTATGTTATGTTCATTTGTTTGTTATTTGGCTTTTGGATTACTCTCTTTCTATTCCTTAGATTGAAATCTAATTCAATTCATAAAAACTACAATCTGTTTGGTTGCATTAGTAGGTACGATCATTGAAGTGTCCATCGATTAAATAAAAAAAAATGTGCAGTTTTTCAAATGAGGTTTTCAGACTTTCGATTTTAACTTATTCTGCGTATTTGTTCTGTTTTCACAGGGCCCTTATGAGGTAACCCTCGCACAATTACTGTTATAGTAACTGTAATTAACAAGATTAATTATACGTTGTAAATATAGCAGAAAAACACAAGAAACAATACTTATGTACGTACTTTTACAATATATTTTCAGTTAAAACGTATAATTTTGCTTCAAACACACACACACACACACACAAAACAACAGAAAAAAACACAGAAAATGTAACGAAAATGATTTGATTTTAATGAGTTGGCCATTGTGGTAAAATCGAAACTTTAGCATCGACAAAAGGGAACGGGTTTGGTTAATTTCGTAATGAAAGGCACAAAGATACAAATGAAATGGAAAAATGATTCTAAATTGCTCAAGAAAAGAATAAGAAACATTAAGAATTTTGTTGTTGTGTTAAGCAAACGAAAACGAAAAGAGGAGAAAGGATGTTGTAGGGAAAAGAAATAAATTTTGCTTTCCAAACATTTATTCAAGCATTAAAACTCACAAGTAATTAATAATCATAAAAATATTATTAAAATAATAAATATTTGTGAAATAGCAATTAAAAAACAATAAGAACACCACAACGAACAAGAAGAAAACAAGTACATAAGCAAACAAACAAACATTCAACATTAAAATACATTCAAGATCATAAATTTTTAAGATTATTTGAAACATAAAATAAGGAACACTCCATCCTCTTCAACTTCCTTTTCCATCCAAGCATTTCTATTGCCTTCCTTAGTTTGGCATTTGAAAAACGGACAGGAAAGTTGAAAGAAAACTTTTTGTCAACAGCACTTTGAAATTGATATTCAAACATTTGATTCAGAATAGTTTTTTGTTTTTTTTTTTGTTTTATTTCAGAAAAAAGAAAACCACAACACAAGTAAAAGTCAAAACTTTTCCCATTTCCACTCGTTTATTAGAGAATTTCAGTCATAAACAATGGAGAAAACTATTCATTTCGTATCGTATCGTATTGTTTCTCTTATAAATTTTTAAGTGTGTTAAATTCAACACTCTTTTCTCGATTTTTCACTTTTATTCACTCCCAGTGTACAGAGCACAGTGGCTAGTGGCCATTAGTTTGTAGTAAATACTGTTGCAATTTTCCTTCCTTGATCTTCTCATACTTTTTTCTTTTCGTTTTTTTTTCTGGAATAGTGTGTTGAAGTTTAGTTTTATTGGACTTCTCAACACACACTCCCAATTTCAATTTCCAATCTCTTCTGTTATTACTGCTCCAGTATACTTAATATACAGTTGATGTTGTGGGTGTTCTATAGTTTGGTCACTTTGTGGCGTATATTTTACATGCAAATTTATGCATCCGTTTAAAAAAAAAAAAACTATCTGCTCTAGCACTTGTGGTTTAGAAACTTTAATCCTCTACACCCACAAATAATTGCTGATACTGTTGCTGTTGCTATTACAGTTACAGTTACTGTTGCTTTCGTAATGACGTTGTTAATTCCTTGAGTTGTAGTACAAGTTGTAAGAATTTAAAAGCTATCGATAACAAACTATCAGAAATAACAATAATAAAAAGAAATCGTTTTTATTTTTTTCTTCTTTTATGTTTATCGAAAATAGGTTTCTGTTAACATCTGCTGAAAGATGCCTTAAAATTTTAACTTAAAGTAGAAATAAGAATTTTGAAAAGGCAATTGAACAGGACATAAACTGTTAAGGATTGTGAAAGATTTCTAGAGTCACTTAAAGAGAAAATATGGTATCGTTTTAATACCCAATTAACCATTATTTTTGGAAGATATTGACAAGAAGAAAAATTAAAATGTTTATGGATGTTTATGAGAGCATAAGCTTCTTAAAAATACAAGGACATTGTGTTTTACAGAGCATTCATCAGCATTAATGGTCCACCATTTTAAGTTCTAGATTGTGTTCATTAATTAGGTTAGAATACGAATACTGTTTGTATAACAAAGTATTACTTAGGTCAGCGTATAGGCCCATTGTGGTACCATAATTAATATCCAACCTGAAAAAAGAAGTTTAAAAACATTCGCCACTTCATTGCAAGAGCAGGGCATTGGCACATTGGCACATGAGGTGAAAGATAATCACTTCCATTTCCTCAGACCCGTAACCCATGCAGAAGTCATTTGAAGGAAAGCCAAGTCCTTCGGCATACCTTCTAATAAGAGAGTGACTCATTATAATCGTAAGTTGTCTTCTTATCCATACAAGTCCAGCAAAGTCTAGCAATATTGCATCTACTTGCTGCCCTTTTACAAGGGCACTGTACCGGTCGTGTCAGGTGATAATGCAATGTCTTGGGAACACATATTAATTTACCTATGAACGATTCACAATTTCCTTCAGAAATCCCCGGTGTTCAGAGACGAGGACACACATGAAAAAAACGTTCGTTAGGAGTCTAATCGCAGTTTGTTTGTCCGACTGTGCAGTGGCCGTAGTCTAGTAGGTAGTTTGTTGACTTCTTCGAAGTGAGACCTCGGTTCAAACCCCAGGTCAGACATCTCCAACTAAACAAAATATGAAAAAATATTTCTGCGGCTACTTCCTCTCAGCAGATTTGTCCAAAAACTCCGAGAGTAAATAAAATTGTCATGAAAAATTTCTCAAAAATCTGTCGTCCGGAGTCGACTTTAAATTGTAGGTCCCGCCTCTCATGTATAAAATTAACAGATAAGCATAAGTAATGTGAGAAGATAAGTCGTAATCCTGATTGAAGGGTTGTGTATGTGTGGAATATAATACCGCTCATATGTCCGGTACGGGTTTTCTGGGTGGACTACTTTCGAAATGTCCAATTTTCCATAAATCTGACAAACACCGTGATTTATGACTCAGTCGCAAACACCTCCAATTAAAAAAATACTGGGTAGTTGACATCACCTATGCGTGAGATAACTAAGCTCTCTTATTGCTTTTGCAGAATATCGAATTTGGCGCCATACCATGTCATTGGTGTTCAAATCGTCCCTTTCAAGTACATATCAAAGAGAGGCTTTTTCGTTTGGATCTCGTATTGGATCACATATGGATTGTTATTGTCCCAAATTCTGCCATTTTGTTTAATTACGTACCCATTTATCCAGAAACGGATAAAGATTTTTCAGGCGTTACTAAACCGACAGAATAAATGACAAATAAATTCACAGATGTGGCTTCTGCAAGATGTCCGCCGCCAACTGCCAAAGTTCGGAAGTCCCCGTTAAATTACACAATAGATTAGGAAATACTTGAATAAAATCATATGATGACAATGAAAATTGTCTTGAAGTTTATCAGAGTAACAGGATTTGATCGTCTGGTCACAGTACTTTAGCACTTCTAACCGACAATAGTTTGTTGAAATAGTATTCCATGGTATTTTAATTAAATTTACTTAAAAGTAGATTAATTTTTTATTTGAATAATTCTTATGGGCATCTGCACTTACATGAAATGTAATTTGAATGAATTTCAATTGATTGTACGAATAATTCTTAACGCATTTTAACCCCTTCCATCTGAATAAAAATATTATTTTATTAACCAAAAATGTTTAATTTATATTACCATTTTTTCTGTATTACTTTGCGTTGTTATTAAGCAAAAAATATAAAAATACAAAGTAAGCAAAATAATGATGATGATGGAGTAAGAAATTAAAACAAAATATGAAAGCAACAGAAAAGTGGTTCCAGTTGGCTGCTTTACAATAAATTTTTTCCCAGAAATAAAACAGTATGCAACGTAGTAAAAACTTTCAAATAAAGCAACATGTAATAACATGTGTTGTGATAAACTTGAGTTTTACACAAAAACAACCAAAATATTAAAAAACAATTGCATACTTTAAGGCAGCAAGTAAAAAAATATATTGCAGCATACTTTCCATGGGGAAAATTTAAAGTATATATGAAAACAATATATATTCATGAGTAAACAATCTCAGAAAACCAGGTATTTAATATAAAAAAATTCCACCTCATTTTTTTATTTTTGCAAAGTGCAGTAAAACGAATCTGAAGTGTCCTATTTGTCATCTGAAGCATATGCTTCATGGAAGGTTTCATCGCCACTTGTTATGTTTTCGAATTAATGGCTGCTTTGGTGTAAAACTGATTGAAATAAAAGCATCAAAAATAAAAATACAAAGAAAAACTGAAATAATTTAGAATTTAAAGTGAAGTAACGAGTAGAACGCTATTGACTGGAATTTTAAATTTAATTCTTTAAATGATTTCCTTAATACTTTAATCCTTTTTAGAAGAGCCTATCACAATCAATGTCTGTTAAAAAACATGTAATAGGGTGTTCTCCAGAGGGTTGTCTCTCACTGCAACTTTTTGTTTTTGCACCCAGTAACCATTAGACAATATAAACAAAATAAGACGAAAAACGAAAACAAAAAAAAACAAATTTTATATGGCAAGTTGTGTCAGTGTGTGTCTGTAGCAGAGTTGCCATATTACAAGAAATGGTAGCAAGTTGCGACATCGTAAAACTTAGAGAGTATTACAAAGATAGGTAGTGTTTTTAGGTTCTAAGCTGTTTTCCTATCCACAATGGTTTCTTCCTGCTTGAATGGAAGTTATAAGGATTGTAAGCTCTATGGTTTTAAGGGATAATAGTGGCCTAAAAAGAAAATATTAGAAATCTATGAGCCTCTTACAATATTGGCTAAAGTACGGGCTAAATATCTAGAGCACTGTTTCTGCAAGAGTGCTGGTATACCATTAAATACAGGATGATATCAAATGAGATGTGAGAACAACTTTTAAATCAAACAAGATAAAAGTTAGCAATTTAAATTGTTTGTAGTTTGGTTACCCTGATTGAGTTTATGTTGTGCTCAGATATTAAATATCCTGCATCTTGTTGATAGTAATTTACGTAGTGTAGCAATTACTTACTGTTCTCTGTTCATACAGGTTCAACTACACACACAAAAAGCCACACTTGCATAGAAACTTTAAAAAGAGCGTAATAAAGGAAAATAGAAAAAGCCTTTTAAGGATTTTTTATTTCCTATAAGAAACTTAATAAGTCTAGTAGATGTAGTGTTTACGTAGAACGATTGTAAATACTTTAAAATGTTGCTTAAGACGCGATCTTTTTCTTTTAAAAGAAAACAATCTGGGGTCTTAATTAAGCTTTTTTCCAATAGGCCCTTTTAGAAGGCTTTCAACAACAGAAGCCTTGTTAGTTTTGCTCTCATGATTATTACACTCTATTTAGTGAAAAATAAAAAAAAAATAAAAAAAAAATAACAAGAAAAAATACAATAACAACAAGTACGACAACAATTTGTTTACAGCATAAAGTTGCTGTTCGTTCATATTTTATTTTATGCCGAACGAAGGAAAGCAAGTGTTTTAGCAACAGCACCAGCAACAACAACAGCAACAGCAATTTGACTTGGATGTTTACTTCGTTTTTACTTCACCAATACCACAGTAACAGCAGCCATTAGTTTGCTACTGTACAGTTAAAGCATTTTACAATTTTTACCTCATTGTTGTTATTACAATATTTTCTCTCTCTCTCGCTCTCGTCTCTCCGCTCAATCTCTATTTATTTTTGTTGCTTTACAGTTTAGGCTTTAATTTGTTAATGGCTAAAGAATGCATGCAGGCAGGCATACATACACATTTAAAACCAAAATAAAAAAGCAAACAAACAAACAAATGAACAACAACAGCAACAACAATAAGTATAATAACAATTTAAGAAGTTAAGTAAAGTAACGAAACAAAAAAAAAAGAAAAAAACAGAAAAAAATTTAATGAAAAGCTTAACAACTAAAGTGGCTTTAATTTGTTGATGTTGTTTCTGGAGTTGCCTAACGAAATGTATGCATTATTGTTTGGTAGTTTTTTGTTGTTGTTGTTGCTGCAAGTTGTTCTCCTTAAGCAAAAATATTCTTGATTACAACATGAGTTGTTTACAAACACTCGTACATTCGTACGCACACAATCACACAATACAACCTAAAGAGAATTAAGAGTAGAGAAACAGAAAGTGTTTCTTATTCTCATTGTGTTCTTCTTTTTTGTTTTTTTTTTCGTTCTCTCTCCGTAGAAATGTAAATGTTTTAGTTGTTGTTGTTGTTATTGTTATTGTTTTAGTTACAAAATGTATAAGAAAAGAGATTTTTGTTTAATCTTAAGTACTCCTCATCGCAGTTGTTCTTTTATTTGTTACACCTCGTAAAATACATTATTGTTGCCGTTGCTGTTGCTGATGTTTGTAAATTCTTCTTTGAGAGAAAGTGCTTAATTAAAAGAAAAGAGAGGGCTTAAGTGTGTGTTAATTTATATTATGATGGTTTTTCTATTCGAATTACTTCTTGTTTCTTAAAGAAAAGGACAAGAAAAATTAATGAAAAAAAAAAACCCAAAATGTGTCATGTTACTACAAATGAAAATAAAAAAGCTGAGGTTTCTTTTTCTGTTAAGTTATCCAAAGCCCTTGATATGCTAGAATATGACTTAATGAAGCCTCCAATACCATCAAGTAGTTCCATCTGAATGTATAGGGGCTTCCGCCAATCACTTCCTTCCAAATTTCTTGAGAGCGACGTAGACTGTTAAGTTTAGGCATTATATGCCGATGAATTGGATGATCTGGACACCAACGACATGTGGTGACAATAAGACAGCGCTACATGCCATACAGCGATTTGAGGCCATGACCATCTCACGTGATGACAATCAAGATCGTTTTATTTGTGAGGCTTTTTAAGTCGAAGATGTATGCGAATAAGCCACAAACCTTAGTAATCCTCTTAGCCTACACAATTCATGCCATCGGTCAAATTGAGTCTCACTTATGAGCCAGAGTTATGGAAAATTCTAAAGTCGACGATATCACACACACTCTATGTTTCATTTAAATTTAAAGATAAGAGTCACTTCGAAGATCTGACACGGAGGGCATCCTCCAAACTATAGGGCGTAGTTCGGTGTCAGCAAAGATAATCCCCCGCCTAGCATCTGATATGCATGGGTTAAATGATCCATTCAACAGTATTATAGAGTCTATAGAATCCCATTCCGCACAAGTGCAGTTAAGGTCTAGAGTGCCCTGTCCAAAGACTGGCTACTAAGCTGGTCAATATACATACCTGGATTGTCTGATACATTACTAAGATCTGTTTCTATTATAATTTCCTATGAAATATTTGAGTTGCCTCTCAGCCAGTTGTTCAAAGAAGAGCTTCATTTTCCGATTCACTAATTATACTCTTCGAAACATCTCTTCCCATTCCCCGAAAAGGCTATAACCTCATCGGTAGTGTGTAAGTTGCTCTTTCTTGCCAGCATATCTACCTACTCATTGTCGCAAATTGACATGAAATTTGAAATCCAGCAGAAGGTAATCTTATTGCCCCTAACAAGCTGATTTAGTTATCCTCGACAGTCACACATTATTTTCAAGTTAACCTCATAAAAACGCTGTGCTTGGATATTGGTAAGACTGTGAAATAGTATTACTATTACATCCCGTAGTCTAGAAAATAGCGTGTTGGCTTTAAACTCCAAGTCAGAGATCTCCAATAGAACAAAATATGAAAATAAAATATTTTTTCGGCGACTTCCTCTAAGCAGATTTCTAGCAAAAACTTTGATAGTAAATAAAATCATGAATGTTTCTCATAAATCTGTGGCTTGGAGTCGACTTTAAACTGTAGGTCTCGCCACTCATGTATTAAATTACCACACACAACATGGGTGCTGTGAGAAACTAGGTCGCAATCCTAACAAAAGGGTTGAAATGACCAATTATGTGTGTATGTTCAGTCTTTTGTATTTTCCGTCCAAGTTGAGTAGAGAAAATCTCAGGGTATTTCAATCTTGGTCCATAAACTCTTCCTGCTGCTGCCCATTATCTATCCGTTATCCATACACATACCCAAATGACTTGACATTGTATAGGTAATTCCACTTTCTCTTTATTTCCACATACCATAATCAATTATGTTTGCAACAAAGTTAAATAAAAATAATTAATAAAAATTATCAATACTTTATGACTGTCTACTAAATTGTCTCTCTCTCTCTCTGTCTCTGAAGTGGAAAAATGTTAAAGAAATAGATGAGGTACAGGAGAAATTTATCAAAAAGTTCTATCCTAATTACATCCTGCACAACATTATCGCTGTAACAAGATGAACAGAAAAAATCAGAAAAACAACAGAAAAAATGAGAAAAACAGACACAAAAATGGTTGACTTCCGCAAGAAAAGTGCACGTTGCAGATAGAAAATTGAAAACAATCCATTTATATAGTAGTAGTGGTAGTGGTGGTGGTGATGGTAATGGTGATGGTGATGGTGATACATTTACACAGTATGTGCTTTAGTGTGTTGAATGAAGCTCAAGTATCTTTTCCGAATACTTGAGACGACTAAACATGAAGAAGCATTTTACCTTGATTTTGTTGAAAAACAACAAAAAAAAAACCAAAGAGAACCCGGTTATAAAATGCTAAAAAACGTTAAAAAATGTTATTTTATTTATTGTCTTGCCACCAAAAATGAGAAAAAGTAAAGCGTTACACATACACACAATGTAGTTTACCACACAATAAATATAAAATAAATACGTTACGTTACGTTATGTTACCGCTACAAGACTTTTTTCCTCTGCTTTTAGTGGCAGGAAAATCCAGCGAAGGAGGAAAACTAAAAAAAAAAAATAGAAAGAAAAACAATTCCACGTATCGCAAAGTAGCAGAAAAATACGATATGAAATATATTTCATGGCGACACTCATCCTTCTTCAGTGTCATCAACAACAACAACAACAACAACAGCAACAACACATATTTACATACAACAACAGCCATGTACTTCTACTACTACTATGATACTCCTACTCCCGTGTAGTACCATAGAATAGAATCTAAATTTTTTTCTTTCCCGCTAAATAAGCGTCTATGATTTAAGCCAACAACAATAGAATGGAATTGAGTGCATAAAATTGTTTGTTGAATTGCTTTTCCATCATACACGCTGTTAGTAGCAGTCATGGTGGTAGTAGTAGTTGCCTTATGCAACCTGCTGCACTTGCTGTATAGCGTTGTACACGACAATGTTTTATCTGAACTTCAACACTTTACCACAACAAAATGTGTGGAAACACTTGAGTTTTATTTCCATCTTTTTTTCTATAAAATAAGCAGACAGAATAGAAGCTGCTGCTGCTGCTGATGATGATGACGATGATGATAGCAAAACAAAATCCCCAACTATCATCTAAAGGAGTTGAAATTTTCTTCGTTTGAATCTAATTTTTTTCCTTCAAAATTCGCGATATTTTTACTCTAGAATATGGTGGCTGTAGATTTAACGAAGAAGAATTTTTGCAAGACAATGCAATTACAGTGGAACAAAATGCATTTGAAGCAAGAAACTATGAATACCTCAAACAGACAAATTTATGCCTCAATAACACGAAATTGTGCAAATTTTCTAAAAATAATCGAAAGAGATATTTTCAGTCCCAAGCAGTATATGTTGATCAGATTTCTTCTTGTCTTTTCTCATGTTGGCACACAGTTTCTTAACGATCATATGAAGAACTAATTATTCAAGTAGTTGTACTGCGTTATTGGCTGTCATTTAGTCGGGATTTATGGAATTTTTTTTTTTTTTAGTTGTATAGGGTGGGCCATCTATCGGTTTAAATTCGTAATGCCAGTAATACTAATGCCAGTCTATTCTGTCACAAAATTCTGTATTTTATCTCCACTGAACGTAATGAATTAATTTACGCTTGAGCAGCATTGGGATTTATTGGGAGAAACTGCACAACGATATCGATTTTGCCAAAAAAAAAACATCTTTTCGGATGAAGCTCATTTTCATCTTGGTGGTGGGTACATTAATAAGCAAAATTATCGTATTCGGGGCTCAGAAAACCCACACGTGAAACCCATACAGAAGCCAATTCCACCCATTTCGAGTGTTTGGAGCGGAGTCATCATTGTCACATATTTTTTTGCAAATGAGGACGGCGCAACCAGCACGGTCAATGCAATAGCCTATCGCACCATGATTACCGATTTTTTTTACTCGCTTTTCATGGTATTGATGTGAACGATGTTTGGTTTCAACAGGATAGTATAATTTGCCACACATCTCATGCCACAATCGATTTATTGCGTCAAACGTTTGATGGCCGCTTAATTAGCCGAAACGGTGAAGTCAATTTGCCGCCAAGAAGCTGCGATTTGACACCGGTAGGATATTTTCTGTGGGGCGTCGTTAAAGAAAAATGTTATGCCGACAAACCAGAAACAATTAATCGTTTGAAGGACAAAATTCGTGATTCCATTGTCGTGAGACGACCCCATACACTCGTAAAAGTAAACGAAAATTGGTCAGATTAAATGAGGTACTGTGAGGCCAGCCGCAGCGGCAAAAAAATAAATTTGGTCATTTTTCTTTTATTACATTAGACGTTGAGCAATGGTTCAAACCCCAGCCCAGACATTTTGAACAAAACCCTGAGAGTAAAATAAAATTGCCATGAAAAGTTTCTCAAAAATATGTCGTTTGGAGTTGACTTTAAAGTCTAGGTCCCGCCAACAACATAAGTGGTATGAGAAGCTAGGTCGTAATTCTGACTGAAGGGTTATAATGACCCGTTATGTACGTATGATATAGATCCGCCTTCTGAGAAGTTTAAAGCATTATCATAATTTTAGTGTCAGCTGCTAGACTTAACTAATCTTCTTCCAATTATTTCATTAACAATTCAACACAAGATCCGTTTTCTAAATTAAAATTGTTCGCCATAAAATACTACAAATTTTACACTTTATCAAGTAACTACAAAAATATATTTTTGCTCCACTGTACATGTGCTAGAAACCTAAGTAAACTCTTCTTTTGCTTTTCAAGAAAAAAAGGAGAGGAGAAGTATTTAAAGAAAAAAACCACAAAATTGTTGATGCATCACTTGAAAGCAGCCGTATGGCGCTAAAAATTTTCCTTTTTAATTTCTTTTCTATGAAGTGGAAGAAAAATGGAGAAAAAAAAAACACCATCAGCTACAAAGAAAATTTGTCTTCTCGTCTACTCTCCAGTTAGGAAAAGGTGATGAGTGTTATGTGTTCTTAGCATTTAAAATATGATGCAGAATATTAAAGCAAAAGAGTGTTGAAGAAAACTTTATTTTTTCGTTTTTTTTTCCATAGAAAATAATGATTTACTAACCGGAAATCTGTGCTGCAATTGTTGTTGCATAGTCGCGCATAGTCGTACATTTATGGAGTAAAAGTTTGAAAAAAAAATTTGAAAACAATCGCATCATATCAGTTTGCTTTCATGAATAACAGAATAACACAAAGCGTTTTGCACTTCTCTACTATTAAATAATTCATTCAGTTGGTAATTAATTTTAAAGAGTCACTTTTTACATAATTTTTCTTTTTCCTCTTCTTCTTCTTCTACTTGTTTTAAAACAAAAAAAAACCATTTGTCTTCAGGTGCAAACAGTGGCAATTAATATGGAAATTTATACACGGGAAATTTATACTGTGGATAGGAAAACAATCTCGTGAATGATTTTAATTTCACAAAAAAACAGAAGAAAGAAAGAAAGCGTAGAAGATCTTGACAACTACTTCCATAAGCATCCAAGAAGCATCTTTGGCAGCATTGGTGTTATAATTGAAAATGCAGTGAAAACCACAGTGCTTGGTCAATTAAAGGGGGACAAACAATTGACTTCTGTTAGAAAATGTAGGGACTTGAGAAGAGATCCCTAACCTGGCCTCACGTCTAATAAGCCAACACCCAGACTACGACGACTTCACATTTGCAAGAATCAAATTAAAATTATCACGAAGACACGAAAGTCTTCTAACATCGATGACATCAGCAAAAATGAACTTCCTGATCTTTGTATGTTCTCTTCATTTTCATCATCATCGTTCTACTTACTTACTTAATTAGTTATTATAACACTTTAGTTAAGATTACAACCTAGCTTCTCCCACCACCCATATTGTCTGGGTTAATTTTACCCATTAGTACAGCTTAGAGTCGACTCCGGATGACAGATTTTTGAGAAGGTTTTCACGGCTATTTTACTTCACTCTGAACAAAAAAAAAAAAATAAAAACACGATTCCTTATGGGGCTATCGAATGTTGCCTTCTATGTCGACTTGTTTTTCATGCCTCTACTCCAGGATTTGACGTAATGTGATAATCTGGTCAATGGTGGACTTGCTAGGTCTGAAGCAGCCCTAATAAATCCAAACAATATTTTGACGAGACGTTTCAGTAGTGCACACCTTGTATGGCTATAGCCTTATACACCCGCAGTTAACGCATATCTTAAGGTCGTTCCTTAATTTTAACTTCAGATATGAATCGAGATACACGAGTATATTCCCTATCTTACATAATTTACAACAGCGCTCGTGATATAAACCTGGGACTTCATTATAAACTTCATTGTTGCAAGAAGAAGCAAGAAACGATAGAAGAAAATGCATTATAACTGCGAATAAATACACGATGAAGAGATAATTTAATGACTGCCTATCTTGTCAGTAACATTTTGACCACCTACTGTTCCTTGAACTCGCCCAAACCGTTTAGATGCTGGAAAACATGAATGATTGAATAAACAAAACAATACCAATGGCTCGGGCATTTAAATTTTGTGGATGCAACCTATCGCCTGTTACCGGTATGGCATCTTTAATTAAAATTTGTAAGCAACATAACAAGGTACATGTATGCACATCCGTTTATTCACACTCGTATAGAGCGGAACTTCTTTCGTTTTGTTTAATTTCCATTTTCCCTTAACCGCAATCTTTTTACAACAATAATGTGGCTTAAATTTCTTTTGATGTAACCATTCACGGTGTGCACCAAAATGCAGCAAGCAACACCACCACCACCTTGTACTCCAAAAGGTATTTCAATCGAATACAATTGCAACAGCAAGCAATAGCAGCAATTAAATCCCAAATAAAGCACTTGTTGTTGTATGTATGTATGTATGTTGCCCCTCCCCCCCTTTTTCATGTTAGCAACTTGTTGTTGTTATAGTTTTTATTACAATCGTGTCTCTCTATACGAAGAAGATGTGATTCAAACATTGTTTTTTTTTGTTGTTGTAGTTTTTCCTTTTGCTTTTAACATTTCCTTCTCTGTTGGTGTTTTTGTGGCGGTGTGTGTGCGTGTGTGTGTGATTTGGCTTTAGCTTTGAAAGCCGGTCTATTTATTGTCGTTTCAAGTCAGGCGGTGTATGACTTTCTGCCGTTGTTTAGTACGGTTGTGTGGGTGTATGAAATTCGAAACTAATTTCCGGTTATAGTCACAGTTCACTGCATCTCAATGGAGAATGGCATGAAGAAGCGTTATTATTGCCGTTATTGCTCTCTTATTTGATATTTTTGAGGTCTTTGGTACATTTTTTGGCAGTCTTGTTCGTTGTTCGGAAGTATTAAAAAACTTTTGAACAATTTTAAAATTAAAATTAATTTCAAAAGAAAACAATAAAAAGAATACATATTTTTTTAATAAGAAATACAAAAGAAAAAGATTTAAAATTGCTTGAGCGGAAAAGATTTGCAGGATGTTCTCATGTTTTTGAAATGATGATTCAGCGACAAACAAGGTTTCCAAACAGTGGAAATTTAACTCTGCTCGCCAAGTTCATGGAGCATTTTATTTCTTTTGTAGTCAACAAAATCGACCTGTGCAAGCTTTGATCGTGCGGCTGTTGATAATTTTCACACTAATTTTACTTCTCTCGATTTGAAACCACCATCAAGACAGAGAAATATGAGTACCGAAGAGAATATTGCTGCTGTAGTCCAAAGTCTTGAAGAAGACGTTGAAAAATTTTACAAGAAGATCGTGGCTTACCTACTTACTTAATTGGTCCTTACATCCCTTTAGTCAGAATTACAACCTAGTTTCATACACCACTCACTTTGTCCGTGTTAATTTTAGTGGCGTGACCTACAGTTTAAAGGTTTTATTTTCACTTTTAAAGTTTTTGACTTAAGATTGCTGAAACGAAGTCACCGAACATATTTTTTTTTTCAAATTTCTTTGGTGACGGTGTCTATAATTCGTTAAAGACATGCAGATGGGGCTCATTCGAAACTGGGCAAAGCATTTTTATCAAAGAATTGTGTTTGTTAATGAAACTCATTTCTCCCTTTAGTACATTCATTAAAATTGACTATTTGGTGCATTTTCAAAGCTGAATCATCGGAAATTAATCATTTCGTAATAATGTGGAACAATTTAATAACCATTCTCGATGATCAGGGGGATATTGGATGAAGTAGTAGGTAGTCAAATAATGCCTCTTAAAATTTGAAATAATGTGATTAAGTATATTGAGAAATATTATTGAAAGAGTTTATGTCGTATGAAGTCTAATATGTAGTTTGTTGGCTTGCTAATTGAGTGGTCATGCGTTCAAACCTCAGCTCAAATATTGAGAAACAAAGAAAAAATGAATTCCTTCGGCTACATCATCTGGCATACGCTATACGAGTAGACTAACTCTGATGAAAATTCTTCTGAAATTTGTCGTTCGTTTGCCGTAGTCTATTATCTCAGGTCAGACATCTACAACAAAACGAAATACGAAAAATTATTTCTTTCTGAAACTTCCTCTCTTGCTAATATAAACAGTTCACAGCTCATAGTTCACAGTTATAAGGCCCAACTATCTGTTGTGTCCGGGGCTATGATGTACACTGTGGTGTAAACCAAGTATGTATCACATTTGCGGTATTCGCACAGAATCAATGAGTACTACTTCTAAGAAATGGGTAACACTATGATTGTTCGTTTTGCCACATTTTAGGAAGCCAAACATAAAGATTCCGAGCAGTTTACAACTTCTTTAGTCAATTCTATCGAAAAGATATAATTTTGGCGGTGTTAACTCAGCAGTGTCCAGTAATAATCTCACACAAAAGTACCACATCATATCATATTTATTAAATTACTCATCATGCGAGTATTTAAGTGGAAATCTACGATATTGATTTGAATTTGTGATTCAGCCCTGGCTGCCTCCTGTTCCATTTGCCTGTTGCGTATCAATTTGAAAATATTCCTTCTTTGGCCATAAAGTGTGCCAATTTGATAAATCATCCATTTTCCCCGTCCCTAATACCACCTAGACCAATGTGCACTGTCATAACAATTCAATTCCTCTCCATTAGATTTGTTTGCTTAAAAAGAAAAAAAGAAACAAAAAGCCACAGAAACTAAATTCATTACAAATTCCATTCGACGACCGCGAACTAGATGACATTGCCATCGAAAAGAAAAGTAAACAAGAAGAGGGGAAAAAATACAGCATTTCGCTTTCATTACCTTGACAATGTTACGAAACACGCGTATGCGTGTGTGTGTGTGTGTGTCGTAAGTGATTGAACTTAAAAAGTTA
This sequence comes from Sarcophaga carnaria, assembly GCA_958299815.1. Lineage (NCBI taxonomy): Eukaryota > Metazoa > Arthropoda > Insecta > Diptera > Sarcophagidae > Sarcophaga > Sarcophaga carnaria. The sequence goes on from OY283150.1 coordinate 3,791,625, forward strand.
ATGCGATTCATGCAACATGGCTAATGGTCATGCAAAACGTAAAATGGACTCATATTACAAGAGGCATTGCCAATAACAGCAACAAAAACAACAGTGAATACATCTTCTTAATGAAATTAAAAACCCTTTCTTCTTTGGCGAAGTGAATTTGTAATAAAATCTCGTGTAAAAGCAAAACCATGAATTAAAATTGGTAACAGAAGCTGTAGAAAAAGCTGTCTCTGCATGCAACTATAAAAGCCTGATGCCAACTAAGAAAATTTACATTTTAATCAAACGTAAGGCAAAGCAAACATTGAACGCATTTTGTGGTCAACGAATAAACGATAAACCCAAACAAAAAATACACACGAAAAAACAAAAACCTATAGCTTTAGCCCCAGGCTAAATAGCTGGATGTAAAGGGCATAGATTTGTTAAGGATACCAAACGAACAAACTGCCAACACAAAAAGGGGCCAAAGAGTTTTACGCAAAAAGGAAAGAAAAGGACTTGTGAGCTGAAAAAACAAATCACCTCTCACAGAACAAATAAACAAACGAACGCACCAACGAAAAAATGCATTTGTGGCCTGGGTTGTTATGGCCTAAGCCAAAGGCTAGACAACATGTACAGCCCAACAATAACAGCATAAATCTAGCACTTGCAACAAAGACCAGGTCTAGGACCTTGTGCGTTTTCTTTAAACATCCTACCAACACCATCAGCTCTTTAGAGTGGCTTTGGCTATTTACAATCAATGCCTGGCTATTGATAACAACAGCACAAGGTTCTACGGCTGCCGCAACTGCTTTAGCTCCTGTGCCGCCACTAGCGGCAGCCAATTATCAAGGCGTTGCTGGAGATACAAATGCGGATGTAGTGTCTGCCTTAACAGGATTATCGAATGGTTATTCTACAGCCAACTACATAAAGAATTACTATCATGTAAGAGAGTCCGAGTCCGATAATGAATTCCAACCACCCTCCATCATGCCCATACCATTGCCAATAATACAGCAACAACATCAGCAACAACAACCAGTTGCAGCTAACAATGCTGTTATTAGAAATGAAGTTCAAGGAGGAAATTTACTAGGAAATGTTGCTGCTGCTGGTGGTGGAGGAGGTAGTGGTGGTGGTAGTGGTGGTATTGGTATTATAGGCCGTGGCTTTATAGGTTTACAGCCAAACAATTATGGAAATGCTCTTGTCCAACGTGGTGCTGGAGGCATAGGCATGGGTGGTGGTATAGCTTCCTTTTATGACAATGCATTTAATATGCATGAGAGTGGTTTTGTGCCTACAACCTTTACGCCTGCTGGGCAACATTATGCAGCATCTTTGTCTAGCCTGCAACAGCCAGCAGACAATAAAATTAATGCCGGGCACCAGTATGCCACAACGGCCAACACCAACACTGCCACAGCATTGAATAAAAACGATTTACAACAGAATCGCCAACAATATGGAAATGAACAAAGCAATAGCAACAGCAATACAAATAGCAACAGCAATAGCAATAGCAACAGCAATAGCAATGGCAATGGTAATGGTAATACGATTGGAATGGCCAATGATTATAACAAATCTCAACAGCGTAGTTTGTTTAGACGATTAGCGAATTACGCAGGCCATAGCAATGGTGGTGGTACTGTTGCTACTGATGGTAGAGCTAACAACAATGCTGAAGTTATTCCAAATTATACGTTGGCTTATGTAAATGATGGAAAACAATCAGCCCTAATGTCAAATGCCTATAATGAACAGAACCAGTATAATGGCATGGACACTGAGAATGGAGAAGATAATGTAGCAGATACAGAGCAACAAAAACAGCAACAACAGCAGCAACAGCATCAGCAAAATTTTGCAAATTATTATGAACCAACAATGGCAGCTATAGCTTCAGTGGGTTATGAAATAGAAAATCCAACAAAATATTACACATACAATAATAATTATCAAATAAATGACTATCAAATGCAACAGCAACAGCAACAACAACACCAACAGCAACTGCAGCAATTACAACCGTATGAACAGGCCTTTAAACTGAATGCATTAACAGCAAACACACTTCCAGCAACATATTTCCAAACGTATGTTCAACATAAAAGAAATAATAATGATAGAGAACAACAACAACAACAACAGAATACACAACAGCAACAACAACAGCAATATTACAATATGGCCAAAGATAATTATCAACAGCAATGGCAACAACAACAACAACAACAGAATCCACAGCAGCAACAACAACAGCAATATTACAACATGGCCAAAGATAATTATCAACAGCAATGGCAACAACAACAACAACAACAGCAACAAAATCAAATAACTGCTAATTATCAACAAAAACAATCACCAACAACAACAGTAGCCAACAGACAACAGCATCAATATTCCGTACATGAACCCGAAGCAGCCGAATCAAAACACTCCTCCATATTGCGCATTAAGAAATCCCCTTCAATATCATCATCGCCGTCCACCACCGCCACCTCAAAACACAAATCTAAACGCAGTGAAACCAACGAACACTATTACCATCCAATACCGCATGATAATGATATTGAGACGGAAACTGAAACGGACTTTGACAATTCCCAGCAATTAGAACAATTACAACAACAATTACAAGAACAACAACAGAAATTTATTGAATTACAACATCAACTAATTGATCATGATCAGCAATTGCAAATACAAAAGCAATTGGCACACACGGCCGCTGCGCCCACACTACCACCCATTACCCATACCGTACATCATAATGCCCATAGTTTGCAGGCCTTGGCTGGTACACCGCTAGCAAAACACACACAAGTTATTAAAAACATACCCGTGCATCAGCATCAACAAGTTCACATACCCTATCGCCAGAATGTAGCCCTTGAAGTACCTGAAGCAGTTATAACTACTGTTAACAAGCCCATGCCAATAGAGATACCCGTTACAAAAACCATTGCAGTGCCTAATATCCAGGAAGTTAAAATTCCCATTGAAAAACTAAAACCATTTCCCGTAGAAAGACCCATACCCTATATAGTGGAGAAGCGAGTACCCTATACGGTGGAGAAACAAATTGCCAAACCCGTTTACTATCCAGTACCCATAAAAGTGCCCATTTTGCATACAGTGGTCCATAAGGTACACCAGCCGCCTCATTATAACAATGGTGGCCACTATCATCAATCGCCGCCTCAAAGTTTTCACTTACCTCATACGGCTTATCGTACAAGTCATGAACATGTGCACAGTCACGGTCATGGTCATGGTCATGGTCATGGTCATGGTCATGGTCACGGTCATGGCCATGCTTATGGTTCACATGGTCACCATACCCATCACTATGGTGGTAATTACTTAAAATGATTTTCAAGTAGAAGTTACTTAACCTAGACCTAGATACCTTTTATTTTTTAATTTTAATTATTTTATTTAAGAATTATTTTTATGTTTAAACATTCAATTTGTTTTTGTTATTTTTGTTTTGATAATAAATTTGTGTGGATATCTGAAAAAGGGTCCCAAATAATAGTCAGAGGAACAAGACCTCGTACAAAATAAGCGGAAACATTTATTTTCATTTTTGGGGAAGCAGTATGCACAACAATTTGGTTACTTTTGTTAAACTGTAGTGGGAAGGACACTTATATCGCAGACGCACGGAGAGAAATGTCCTACGTAAGACCTTCGGTCCAGTGCGAGTTGGTGATGATTTCCGCATCTGATCCAACAGTGAGCTGTGTGAGCTCCTCAACGACATGGACGTTGTGTAGCTGGCTCGGCAATGTGTTTCCAATGGAGGAGGATGTTCCGGCGAGACGGGTATTAGATGTGGTGATTTGTGAAAGTTGGCGAAGTTGGACTACCTTGTTAGCGTTGGAAAGCCCAAATCGAGGAAGCCCCGTCATTTATTGGTGTGACCAACTGGCATAGGCGCGCAAGAAGCAAAGATGCCTGGAAGAATGTGCTAAGGCAGGCCGAAATCCTTTAATTGTCTCTGTGAGATTAACATCTCTCTGAAATATTTGTTCGTCGAGCTAACAAAGACCGTTGCTATAGTGCTTTGATTCAAGAATATTAAGAATAAGAAGTCTTAACCAGTCTTATGACATTCTAATAAACGACCCTAATGTTGTATTTTGAGAAGAGCTGATAAGCGGTAAATTACTTGTTAATAGTAGTCTATCTTATTAACTCAAAATATCAAGGACTTGTGGTTTGAAGTCGCCGTAGTCTAGTAGTTAGTGTGTTGGCTTGTTAGACGTAAGGCCGAGGTTCAAACCCCAGGTCAGACATCAAAACGAAAATATGAAAGAATATTTCTTCGGCGACTTCCTCTCAGCAGATTTCTAGCAAAAACTCTGAGAGTAAATAAAAATTGCCATGTTTCTTAAAAATCTGTCGTTCGGAGTCGACTTTAAACTGTAGGTCCCGCCACTCATGTATAAAATTAATACACACAACATGAGTGGTGTGAGAAGCTAGACCGTAATCCTGACTGAAGGGTTGTAATGGCCAACTGTGTCTGTGTGGTTTACATACTGACCCTAGACGTTTGTGGTAATAATTCATCATAATGATGACTAAAATGCCTTGAACTTAACGGCATTACTATTTAAAATCCAGCAAAGACTGAACTGAATGGTATGAATCTTCAATTGTCAAAAAGTGCTTAAATTTTTTAGTTTTAATCATTTTGGAATCCAAATTGATTGGCATCGATTTAAACATTCATGCAGGGAGATTTACGATATTCAGTGCACGTAAGAGATAACAGGATCTACAGTGAGCGTCAAAAGAAACTATACACTAAGGATACAATTCTTACAATCACCAAACGCAACTTTTACCACTTAAAGAGAGTGCCTGAAAAAATGTTTTTTTTTCCAATTTTAAAAACTGACAATGACACAAATTTAAAATAAAAATAACGGTAATTTGCTAATGTATTTTTTTTTAATGTACAGTTTCTTTTGACACTCACTGTACATGGGAACTAAACACTAGAGGCTCATAGTGATTTTTTGTTTCGTAAAAATTTTATAAAATCTTAGACAAATTGAAACTTGTCTAGGTACCGAGCATTCATGGAAGAATATTGAAGGCATCCAGTGTACTTAGAGTTGTAGGAGAACTGAAGGATATAAATGAGGTCTAAACTCCAGGTGTTCACCTCGATTGGTTCTTCCTAAGTTCCCTTAAGTTTGAATGCAGAATCTTTAAAAGTCTTAAAAAGCCGGATAACTCTGACAAGAGCACTAAGGGTAATCTTTAACTGGCTACCTGTGAACATAATGCCCAAAAAAATTCTAAGGATTTATTTGTTAGGCTTTGGCTTAGGGCAACATGGGCTATTTAGCAGATTTTAAGTTCAAACCATAACAATATATGTTATTAAGTTTCGTTTTCCTCCTAATGATATTTCCGTACGAACATATAATAATTCGTGTCCGATAGGACCTCCCCTACATTATAGGAATCGGATTAATGTCTTACATGCGAAACTAAATTGATATTGCAAGGCAGGGAAGTATATCAGGCAAATGGTTTACATTTTATGCAACTGGATGGATTATTACGGAGTATATTGAGGAAATATTTAAACCATTAAGGATCGTCTAGTAGCCATGGATGATGTTTACATGACATCGCAGACAAGGTCCGTACCGCCGGAACATCCTCTTATATTCAAACGTCATAGCCGAGCCAAGGCGACCGCTGGATGTTAATACGCGGCACAATGTCCATTTTGTTGAGGAGCTCTTACAGAGTATTTTTGAATGGGTAACACTGGAGCGAAGATCTCTCGAATTTTTCTCTCTCGAATAGTGTGCATGCTTCTGTGTCATAATGGATCACGGGAGAATGAGTGACTTGTAGAGTATAACAAGTATTCATTGAAAAATCAGCATTTAGAAAGGGTTCAAGTATCATGTAGTCAGTAGGTTTATCCAGATCAACTTTTAATAGGGAAACATTGCTGGATATATAGTTAGCAGTGTTTTATTATAACTATCACTGCAGTACTCCCACAGAGTTGAATCGATCTTTGGGCCTAAATGTGTAATTGTTCATAGGGTATCATAACCTAACTTAACCTTGATTACATTTTTTCCAACATGTTGAAATTCACCTTTAATATGTACTTTATTTCACTTTTAAACATCAGAATATTCTTCCAATTTATTTGCGAAAATAACAAATCAATACAAAATTTGTTCGTTATTTCATTGACAGTAAATGCTCCCTTTAAAGTGTACATAATATTTTTGCATACTTTATTGCTGCTGGAAAATCTTGAGTTTATTCCTTTGATTTATTATTTTTTTTTTGTTTTTGCATTTCACTTTATGAAAAAATAATTGAAATTTGAATCTTCCAAAAATCAAAATTTTTTTTCTCTATTTCTACTCTTTCTTTCTAACCCAGAAAAAAATTTCTGCATCACTTTGACACGTGACTTTGGTATGGAATATTAAACTAAAATTCTGTATGTGGCTTTATAGCTTAGTTCAGTTCAGTTCAGTTGAGTGAAATGCTGGTCATAATCAAAGGATAAGCAAAATATTTTCTATTTCCAAAAATAAAGAAAATCCCTGGGTTATAGACGTCATTTATTCATTCATTCATTCGTATGTTCGTTCGTTTATTCATTCATTCTATGAAAATCCAACTCATACCTGGCATAATCATAATAATTTATTATTTACGTAATAATAACAATAACGATAACAACAACAACAACAATAACAACAGCAAATAGAAAATGGACCAAAAGACCAATAAGCCTTTGCCGCCTACCACCACAATACATTCGTTCTATCGTTCTACTCATTCCCTCTCACTCAGTCATTCATTCATTCATTCATTCATTCATTCATTCCTGCTTCACTGGTAAATTATTCTTTCATAAATTTAATATACAGAAAATTGATATGCGTATACGTGTGTGTATGTGTTGATTTTCTGTCTGTGTGTATCTGTATAGGATTTCAAAGATTTCATTTCATTTGCTCTACTAATGCTCTACAATAACTAAAAATCTACTTATCAAGAGCCCATGCTACTCGTATGTCTCCGTTCAAATCATTTTCAATTATAATCATATGTTTATATGGATGTATATGTGCTTGGATGTATGTGTATGTGTGTTATTATAAATGAGCTTGTATGTGTTTATTATAAATTATATAAGAACATCGAATAATAACGTTTGTAAAGGTGTTGCTGGCAAAACTAATCCATGGTATTTTTTTTCTCGGACTACAGTAAATAAGACTATCCAACTAATACAATGAAAACTACACTCACACACTCACGTTTACATCTACAAATGTTACTTCAGATATTTGCTTGAATTTATATTTCTAAGCTCGTCGGCCATGAACCCGGTAAGCTTCGCTAACCTCATGACAAATAAAATCAAATTTACTCTGTGAGAGTTACTAACTGAATTGCAAATGCATTAACATTGCATAGCCCATTGCCGGAAGAAAATCAATCTGTGGTTCGATTATCGTCTTATGAGGAAAAAGATAAGCCTGTGATGCGTTTATGGACTGAATCTTCTTAAGTACAATTCTAGCTATAACAAGAGAGAAGTAAGTAAGTAAGCAATATTTTCACTCACCTACTTTGGCAGAATATTTACCATGAATTCAAAGTCGCCGTTTAAAGTGGCCATAGCCTAGTAGGTAGTGTGTTGGCTTATTAGACGTAAGGCTGCGCTTCAAAGCCCAGGTTAGACATCTTCAATAAAACGAAAATTGAAAAATATTTCTCGGGCGACTTCCTATCAGCAGATTTCTGGCAAATACTCTGAAAGTAAACAAAAATTTGCCATGAGAAGCATTCTCAAAAATCTGTCGTTCGGAATCGACTTTAAACTGTAGGTCCCCCGACATTTATGAATAAAATTAACACGCACAACATAAGTGGTGTGAGAAATCAGATCGTAATCCTGACTGAAGAGTTGCAATGACCAACTATGTATGTATTTATCATGAACTTTAGATTCGTTCACGTATAACGGATAAGGGACTGAAGGCAAAGAAAAAAATAGCAGAAGAACCAGGTTTGTTCCTACTTTTCATCCAGCAGCACTATATATAACGCAATAAATACAATTTATCTTCCTTGATTAGTCGTTCATAATTGTTTTTAAACTGGAGGGCCTCCTGCACATAGGTAAAATTAATACACGCAACATGGTTATGTGAATAGCTGGGCTGTAGTCCTAACCAAATGAGTGCTATAGCTGTACGTACATAAAAATAGAACAGTAAAAAAAATCTTCAAAACGGAATTAATCTGATAAAAATGTAAGTTGGTAAGACACACGTTTCTTACATACTTTTTGGCCATACATACGTTATTGGCCATTACAAGGCCTTAGTTAGGATTACAACCTAGCTTATCATGCCACCCATGTTGTGTTTGTTAATTTTGTATATGAGCAGCAGGCTGTACAGTTTAAAATCGATTCCGAACGACCGATTTTGGGAAACTTTCCATGGCAAATTTATTTACTTTCACAGAGTTTTTATCAGAAATCTGATGAGAGGAAGTCGCCTAAAAAGTGTTTTTTGCGTATTTAGTTTAGTTCGAGATGTCTAAGGTGATTTTTGAGCAACGGGCTTACGTCTAATAAGCCAATACACTACCAACGAAAGTACGGCGACTCAATTGTTTTCAAAAACGACGATGCATTAACACTAGGATCTGGGACAGAATACCAATCAAAAATAAAATTGTGAAGAGGTATGAAAAAGATTGATTTGTTAATCGAATCCGTGTAAGAAGACGGTATTGTTACAGACGTATACACCTTAAAGAAACTAAAGGAATAAAAACTGATCCTGGACATTGAAAAACCCTAGAATGCAGCGTAATATAAGAAGATGATGAGATGCGGAATTTAAATGTGCTTGAATAATAAAATTACGTGGTGTAATTTTCGAAGGTAAACTGATTTGCATTTGCTGGAACTCCTTTCATGGTCTCTCGCTTCAGTTTAGTGTTAATCTGCTAGGGGTTGCTGGTCATATGGACATTATGGCTCATAACTCTGCCAGAGAATTCCTATCTATCCACATCTGAATTATCCAATAAACTTCGCTTAGCTGCTAATGACATCTGCTGCGGTTGTAGATGGTCAAAGTTGCAAGTAGGCAACGCATTGTGTTTGGACGCATGTTCATACATACGTGGGAGAATATTCAAGGCATGCAGTTAAATTTATACTCATAGGACAATTTATGGCTATACTTGTGGACTAAACTCCAAGAGATTATTGTAATCTTTTGGGATTTTTCTTATGTTTAGTAGGCGTATCTTGAAAATATTGTTACTGGCGTTGCTTAGTAAAAAATATTAAAATCGTCCTCATTATGTATCATTGTTATGCTACCGGATAACTTTGATCAGAGCACTAAAGTTAATCTTGTACAGGCTATCTGTGAACGCAATAGTCAAAAAAGTTAGTAAGGCTTTGGAATTTAGGTTTACGGTTACAAAAATGCATTTTGATAGGACATATGGGGATGTATGTAAGTACATGTGGTTCAGAGAATACAGAATGGAGATAGAAACCTAAACTTTGAAAACTCAAAAAAGGAATTCATCAGTTTGATTATAACAGCTGACAAATTACTTTCGATATAATAAGGTGTTCGTAAGGCCAAAACTGTAAGACAGTCCGTGTATGACTACTCCTCGGAGTAATATTGCTTGCCAGTTGTACAGATTGTGCTGTTGACCGTGAAGTTGGTTGTAGTTGGTGAAAATTAGAGCGAAAAAATGTCATAAATATTCCAAAGCCTAAGTACATACACTGAGCGCCAAAAGTGAGTAAACACCACTGAAATAATTCATTTTCTTAGGATAGCGAGAAAAGTAAATGAGAATAGTCGAATATGTTTCCAAAAATAAAAACGTTTATTTTTTACTTATAAAATGTTAAAACAAAAACAACAATTCATGATAAAGGAACTTTTTTTATACTTAAGAACAAAAATATTTTATACTTAAGAACAAAAGTGTTGACTCACTTATGGCGCTCACTGTACTTCAATTCAGTTTGTTTACTTACCCAATCAAATGAAAGTGAGCAGCAATAGCAATAATTTTCGAACAAAAAAAAAAAACAACTTGTTTTTCAGGGTTGTATAATCGGAATATTGATAGCAGCTAGGCAATGTACGTCGGTTTTCTTTAAAAAGTCAACGCTGTTGTAAAAAGCTCAATGCGTGCAGCGATAATGATTCGCCAACGATAAATTACAGTGTTTTGGCCCCTGTATTCTACAATGGCTTATAAAGAAAATTCATTCCTTAGCTGTATAATATTTGAAAATGAAATATTCCATCTGCTGAAGTGTTTATTGTTTCTAAGAATATGATTTGATTCATAAACAACTACGGCAACTCAATCTATTTTCCCAAGTTTTCTCTCTCGTACTTAAGATAATAGGAGAACTGTTATGCAGACGAAACCTAGCGAGTGTTTGTTTTCTTCAATTAAATTTTCGAAAATTCTACTTTAAGCTGTACTCTGTGACTTTATAATTAAAAATTATTGTGTGTCTCGAGTGGGTGGCGGAGGTGGGTTTATAATTTGAAAATTTATTATTTTTGCATTCATTTCTGTACCTCTGTGTATGGGTAGAATGGAGTTGCATAATAATAATAATTTTCTATATTTGTAGAATTGTTTTGTAGAGAATAGATTGTACCCGCATTTTTGTTTATTTAGATGAGGACACAATGTGTTTTTAAGAAGGAAATGGGCCTACAAGGGAGGCTTTTTAATACCTCCTTAAGGAAAGGAACTTCAAAAGATTTTTAGACGTCTTAATAGAACTCTTCAGAAGATCAATCCGCTGGAAATATTTTTTTTAAAATAATGCCACCAGAGTAATGAGCGAAAGACTTGCATGTATTATGGACCAAAAGCATAGGCTTTTGATAGACTAAATCGTAGTATAGCTTGGTCTCAAAATGACATCACAAAAAATGCAATTCAAAGTGCCGACAGTTTTCTAACAGGGATTTCCGCACTTAGACAGCTAATAATGGCTATTTTGTTGCTGTCAAATTAACTGTCACTTTTTCAGCCAGTTTTGCCAAATCTCCAAGGCTGAGTGGGCTTTTTAGGTGATAGAAACAGATCCGCATTTTCTTCGACAAAGCATTTTTAACAATGAGAGCCATTTCTGGGTGAAATGGGTACGTGAACAAACAAAATATAATGAAAGAGTTACCGTTTGTAGTGGACTTTAGGCAGGCGGCGCCATTGGTGCAAATTTCTTTGAGGACAACGTTGGCCAGGCCATCAATATACATGGCGAGCACTATAGGTCGATGATTACCAACTTATTTTGGCCTTAATTGGATGATATGTACACCAACGATATGTAGTTTCAACAGGAAGACACCTCATGCCACGACTTGCTGTGCTCACGTGGAGCTGATGTGTACTGGCCATTTGACTTTTTCTTGTACGATTTTCTTAAGTCCCAAGTGTATGCGAAAAATGTACAAACCACAGCGGTGTTCAAAGCCAACATAACCTATGTTATCAGTGAAATTCAGTCGGATTTATGCGCAAAAGTCATGAATAGTTGAGCATTTCGGATGCATTCCGCATAGAAAACTCATAACGGAGATTTGGGTGTTCTATTCATACAGTTAATAGCCGTCGTAATCTAGTAGGTAGTGTGTTGGCTCATTAGACGTGAGGCCACGGTTCAAACCCCAGGTCAGACATTTCCAACACAACAAAATTTGAAAAAATATTTCTTCGATGACTTCCTCTCAGCAAATTTCTGGCAAAAATCCTCACAGTAATTATAATTGGCCTGAAAACTATCTCAGAAGCTTGTCGTTCTAAGTCGACTATAAACTGTAGATCCCGCTACTCATGTATAAAATTAACACACACAACACAAGTGGTGTGAGAAGCCAGGTCGTAATCCTACGATATGTAATGACCAACTATGTATGTATTGCACACCTAATGACATCAATGGGTCTTTGGAACACCAATTTTAATGGAAACCATTCCTTGGTAATATAAACTCATGGGCCATATTTTAAAAGGCCCCTCAAGAAGGTTTTTCTTATACCCCACTTCCCTCATCGTGTACATTTAATCACTTGTTTTTACTAACACCTACACATTTCTATAGATTTACCTATGTATATATGTATGTATGTGTTTTAGAGTGTGTATTAGTGTGTAGGTATGAGTTTTATATGCTTATGCATGTATTTATGCATCTTAATTAGTAAAACAACTAATTTCACTCTAATATGTTGCTGATTATCTAATGTGTTGATAGTTTTCTCGGTATTTGTAACTGTATTTCTGTATCTGTATCTTTGTATCTGTATCTGTATCTGTATCTGTATCTCTACGTTTGAATATCTCTAAGTATGGTGTTATGGTCCATGAATTGTTGTTTGTGGAATAATTATACGAATTATTATTGTTCCATTTGTTGTTGTTGCACATTGCAAATGCATTAAATATGCTTGCCACAGAGTGAGAGACAGAGAGAGAGGGAGAGAGAGAGAAAGAAGAGAAATTTCATCATAAGCTTATTGTAAAAACCTTTTGTGGCATTTTTGATAATTAAAATTCTGTCTCAACAGTCGTATACATGTGGAAGTGGGGGTGGGTGTTTCTATCGAGAACATATTGATTGTCAAAGAAAAATGTGGCTTTTTAGCATTTAAACAAATTCTTGTTCAAGTGAAAAAGTCAGTTAAATATGCCACAGATTAACTTTTTCTTCTGGCGCTTAAACGATCGGGAATATATTCTAATAAAATGGAGTTTTGAAAGTCAAACAGTATTACGAATTAAAAATCAAATTCCAAAAAAAAAGTGTGGAAGTCATTACTAAGTAGCTCCAAAAGTGAATAGTCAACTGGAGTAATGCATAAAATGTTTGGGTACAAACCTGAGTAATCCATTGGAAAACCCCCTTTTTTTGAGACCAATACTCAGGAGACCAAGTCTAGGAGAAAAGAAAGTAGAGGTAGTTTGCGAGTTTTTTTTATGGCCAGTGTACCGTCGTGGAGAATGGCTTTTTGGTAATAATTCTCACTTTCTTTTTTCTATTGTGAGTAATCACATATAATATCAGACAAGCAGCCAGACAATCACAAACACCCTGAGTCTCTGATGGGAATTGAACCCACGTTTCCGGCTTTTGAAGTTCCGCACACTGCCAACTAGACCATCGGGACACTGGTTGAAAAACTGGAACAAATCAGAAGAAAGAATAAGAAGATGGGACAGTTGGGAATATTTGTGAAATCCTCATGTTTCTTAAGAAGAGAAATCCAACACAAAGCAGTGGTACACACTTGTGATAACTACTATCAGCCAAGCTAGACTGTCCCCTTTACTAACAACAGATATTTCAAGCAAAACAGAATTAACTGCTTGTGCATCACTTACTTACTTACTTACTTAATTGGTCATTAAGAACCAGATTAACGGATTTCGGCCTATCTTAACACATCCATCGAGGTGCTTCTGCTTCTTGCGTGCTTTAGCCAGTTTGTCACACCAATCGACTACAGGGCTTCCTCGATTTAAGCCTTCTAACTCAAGCAAGGTCGTCCTCTTTGCCGACTTCCGCAAATTCCCGCATCAAATACTCGTCTCGCCGAAATATCCTCCTCCATTCGAACGATCTGTCCAAGCCAGCGTAGCCGCTGGATGTTAATATGCTGCACAACGTCCATGTCGGTAAGGAGCTCTTTTTGAAGAAAAGTGTATTTCGATGAATGGAAGAAGTATAAACTCTTATGGATTCTAATACTTACATACATACATACATAATTGATCATTACAACCATTTAGTAAGGATTACGACCAAGTTTATCACACCACTTTTTCATAAAAAATTTTTATTTACTCACAGAGTTTTTGTCAGAAATATGATGAGAGGAAGTCGCTGAAGAAATAGTTTTTCATATTTCGTTTTGCCTTAGAGGTGTCTGACCTGGGGTTTGAACGTTGGTCTCAAGTCTAATAAGCCAACACACTACCTACTAGTCTACGGCAATTTCAGTAATTCGGATAATTTACCCAGAGCACTGCAGTTTTATAAGTTTTTAAGCCTGACAAATGCCTTGAGAAAGTAAAGTTTACCATCCGAATTCTAACATGTTACAAATCTGTACAGAACAGCGAATAAGTTGACTGGAGCATAACATAAACGAACACGGAATGAATTTGGCAAATCTATGTAGCTGAGCCGGATGTAGAAGACAAAAACATAGTAGAGGGTGTAATAGGTCCCGCCGCTCATGTATAAAATTAACACATACAAGATGTGTGAGAAGCTAGGCCGTAATCCAGACTGAAGGGTTGTAATGGCCAATTATGTATGTAGAGGGTGTGGCAGCTTTGTTGACATCAAATTTCCCCGCGAAGGGATATTATAGAATATATTGACAATTTCTGATAACCCGGTCTCGTCAATCAGTGCCAGAAATTCCCATTAAAGCATGATTGTTTTTGAATTGAGACGAAAACCAATCTGGGGAGTTTAACAATCTAACAAATCTAGTGTTTGATTTAAAATGAAGTAACAGAAGTTCTGCTGGACAATTGAGTGTGGGTGCATCAAATGAGAGAATTTTGCATCGAGCCAAAAAGGCAAATGAAGTAAACAACATTATTTTTCGTGTGTGACTAGCAGTAGATTTGTTCCTCCGGAGTGGATTGAAATGTCCTGTTATTAGGACAGTGATGTGGTTTTTTAAAAATATTTTCTTTAATGAGATTACGATGAATGTGGTTACATCATACGTCCTAAAGATGTATGACTATAGTTAGTATTTTTAAAGGATGTTTTTACACACCCTTCTTCTTCTTACTATATGTGCTGTTACTACCTTTAGTAGAAGAGAAGCAATGTCTTCTCTTATGCTGACTATAACATTTCCTAACAACATTTTCTTTTTTTTTTATTAAATTTCTCATAAAAGTACGTTTATTTGTTCGTCGCAAGTCAAAAGTTTATTGCTTTAGTTGGTTGGTTGGTTGGCGGTGACTATTTGCAGCTGCTGCTGTATATTAAATCAACCAATCGAAGCAAATTCAATTACCGCTGATATTTGATTTTTCTGTGTTATTGACAATTTAGCTTTGACTGAACAAATGACGGACTGGACTGGTGTTGCCTGATATTGAAATTTTATGAATGAATTCAATGATTGACCGAACGAATGGTTGCATGTTTTTATTTTTCCAATATTCGTCATACAATCACTTTTATTTTTTAACTGTCTAACTCTCTTTCCCTCTTTCTCTTTCATTCCCTCTTTCCCTTTATGCTTTTTAGTTTATTTTGTTTTCGTTTCCGTTTGTGTTTGGAGTTTTTTGGTTTTCATTTTCTTTTAGTTGGCCTGCAAGAAATTTATGGCAATTTTTTTTAACTACCCTCTAGACAAACAATAGACGGGGGAGGGGAGTGTTGACTAAAACGTTGCTTTGCAAAAGAAATTCAATCAAACATGGCAAATAACAATGAAAATCAAATTTTCTTTATGAACTGTATACTGTATACGCCGGTGTTATTGCTGTTTCGCACACCGATTGCACACAATTTAAAACAATACAGGCGAAATCAATCGCTTATGAAAGTCGACAGCAGAGCAATACAGCAAAATGAAATGAACATTGAAACAGAGAAGGTAACAAAGGCCACGTAGTGATCTATATTTCTCATCCTAATGGTTGATTTTGGTCTTTATGTTCACAAAGGTTAAGTGAAAGTAAACTAGCTAGAGTGCAGATACTTACTCACTTAATGGGTCATTACAACCCTTCAGTCAGGATTACCACCTAGTTTCTCACTTCACCTATGTTGTGTGTGTTAATTTGTATACAAGAGTGGCGGGACCTACAGTCTTAAAGTTGACTCCAAGCAACAGATTTTTGAGAAACTTTTCGTTACATTTTCATTTTACTCTCAGAGTTTTTGCCAGAAATCTGCTGAGAGGCAGTCGCCGAAAACATATTTCTTCATATTTCGTTTTGTTGGAGATTTCTGAGCCATAGTTTTGAACCGTGGCCTCAGCCAACACGCTACCTACTAGACTATGGCGACTCCATCCATAAACATTAAGTGAAGGTAAACGGTTCCAGAAATATCTTTCCGTATGAGTCGGTTGAGGGTAGATATTATATTGATTATTAAAGGAAGGATACCCAACTCTTCGTATTCATTAGAGCGTCATATGAAGGAGATTAATTGTTCAGTTGTTGTAAGAATTGAGTCTGATTTAGGCCTAATAATGCTTAAACAAAATCTCATCTCTTTCGGTTCTTCGGGTTCCAGTCAGGTTGAGTCTTTAAGGACTTAAAGATCATCCCGAAAATGTTATGACCGTCATTAATGTTAATTCCCTGTATCAGATTTCCAGACATTTGCAGTCCCAGTAGATATTTCTTCCTCTAACACCATGCACAGGCTAGAAGAGTTCATAATTCCTGCAGGTTGCAACCAGATTTCAAGACGTCCATTTCATACAGAATCGAGAAGTGAGGTACCGTCCCATAATTAAGTTTATATATTATAACCAGGAGGGATATATCCCATAAGTATTCGCAGTGATACTTTTGTATTCCGAACTATGGCTTGGGTTTTTAAGATGTTTCAAACCCTGGCTTATAGAAAATAAGACCATTTGTCATTGTAGGGCATTAAAACTGGTCACGTTTTCTTCTTTTTATTGCAAAACTACAACCAGCGTAAAAAAACGTACTATTTTGAATTAAACAGCCTTTATCAAGCAGAAATATTACAAAAAAAATAAAAAAACAGCAGAAAAGAATCCCTGAAGTATACAAATACGAAAACATGTACAAGCGAAACAAATAAATAAAACTGAGCATAAAGCAACACAGAATATAATTTCTCAAAGAGAAAAGTACCCAAAATGGTAATAAAAAATAATAAAAAAACAACAACGCAAATATTCCTGTTCATAAAGTTACATTTCGCAGTTCGCAGTTTCGCATTTTGCGTTATAAAGTGAAATGTTACGAAAGAATTGTTCAATCTACCAAGAAAAAGTTATTGCCCCCGAACTCATAAACAAAAAATAAAAAAGGGAGGAATTGTTAAAAGGAAAATAAAAAAGGCGGAAAAAAACTAACAAAAATAGGAGAAAATGGTGAAAATAGTTAAACTTTACAATAAACATCAGCAGCAGCATTAATTTTAATACGAATTCTTAAATGCCAAAAAAAAAATGAATTCATGAAGGTTTTTAAACGATTTTACTGGCGAGTCGTAAAGTGAGATTATTTGCGAAAGCAAAACCTACATTCCTAAACATAAACATGCTTGGTTTCCATATCCTTGTCAATCGTTGTCAAATCAATTGAAATCGATTACATTTCCGTCTTGGAGTTACGTACTTACGTTTATGGCCCAGTTGCTCGCACCTCACCATGTGAGGTGAGTTAATTTTATTTTCTAGCAGCAAGTGGTTTTCCATGGGAACTAGTTCCTCTCAGAACTAAAAGATTGCTGAAAGAGAACGTCAAAAAAAGTATTTTTTTCCACTTTCGTTTTTAAGATGTCAGATCTAAAGCTTGTACACTTGAACTCGCGTTTAGTGAGCCAACACTGTGCTTCCTAAACTACGGCGACTGGAATTATGACGTAAAATTTACCGGAGTTAAATAAAAAATTGAAGGAAGGCTCAGTCAAGACGCTAAGCATTCATCAGTACTTTCTCACCTTTATCCTTAGCCCTGTGTTAATTTTATATGTGAGTGGCGGGACCTACAGTTTAAAGCCGACTCCGAATAACAGATTTTTGAGAAACTTTTCATGACAATTTTATTTTTACTATCACAGTTTTTGTCAGAAATCTGCTGAGAGGAAGTCACCGAAGAAATATTTTTTTATATTTTCGTTTTTATGTCTGACCTGTCGTTTGAACTCTGGTCTTACGTCTAACAAGCCAACACACTACCTACCCACCTACTAGGCTACGGCGACTAGAATTATTATGGATCTATAGTGAAAAATATCCTTCCTATTGGAGGAAGGATTTTCAACGACTTCTTTTGAGACGCTCACTGAGATTATGAGATGATAAAAAAGTTTCCCACTCACAGTCTTGGGATTTCATCGAGTCACTATCGTTGTCATGTGACCAGACTTTGTCCTGTCGAAACGTAATTGCTCACCTGCTGAACAAACTTATTTTTGAAGTCCATCACACATGTAACAAAACCTATATGTCCTTAAAATCCTGGCCTAGCCACGATCACGACTGATTTCATTGGGATCGTATGGTATCCATGTGGCATCACTTGTCTCTATGCACTTGCGAATTGGATCCGGTTTTGAATCTCAGAGGCTATTAGACTATTTTTTAATAGTTCGCTTTATTGAAATGATTTCCAGTTATGTAATACCACGGGGTGTTATCTCTTTACTGAAGGTGTGTCTGGGCTCTGGATCAAACCATACTTAGGCAAATAATCATAATCGCTTTTAAAGTGTTCTATTATAAACCTGAGGTCACTGTAGTTTAGTAGGTTACATGTTGGCTTACTAGCTGCGAGTCCGTTGTCCAAGCCCCGGCTTAGACATCTCCAATATTAGAAATATGAACAAATATTTCTTCGGCAACTTTCTTTCAGCAGTCTTCTTGCAAAAACTCTGAGGGTTAATAAGTAAGTAAGTCTAGTAGGTAGTGTGTTGGCTTATGAGATGTGAGCCCTTGATTGAAACTAAATACGAAAAAAAATTTTTATGCAACTCCTCTCAGTAGTCTCCTGGCAAAAACTATGGGATTTAATAAAATTGTTACGAATCATGGCTAAAATTAACACACACAACATCGGTGGTGTGAGAAACTAGGTTGTAATTCTAACTAAAGGGTTATAATGACTCATTAAGTAATTAAGTGTTATAAACCTAATACATAGGTTTCTTTTTATTACACCTAAGATTTCAATAAATTTAAGATAACGGTTTTAATGAAATCACTTTTCCAAATTTAATAAAATCTGTAGCAAAAATTAACAATCAATCGGTTTTCAATATAGAATGTCTGCCCCAAAAAGTATGCAACCTTAAATTAATGAAATTAATTGTCTCTCTATCTCTCTTTCTCTCTCACTCTCCCCTTTTCCTGTCACTTTACTATCGGTCTACTGAAAAAAAAATTCAATCATCATTCGTCAGCGTGTGTGTATTTCTCCATTTTGTAATAATTTTTCTTCGCCATTTTCACAATGAACACAATGTCCGCTTATTGTTCAATGAGTGTCACTCAACTGCCAATTTTGTACAATATAAAGCAAATTCGATTAGAGTTAAACGCGAATCTGTTGAGAGACATAACAACACAACAATACAACAATACAATACAGAAAACCAAAAATACACTTTCAAATGACAATTACAATGATCGGTTAAATGCATCAGCAATACAAACGAATTCTTTTTTGTCGCTGTGTCGTTGACGTTGACGTCGATTGCGCTTTTTCTTCTTGATGCTGCTGTTGTGTTTCGCGTAATGCCTTAAGCATACAAACAATTTTTAATGAATTTTTCGAATTGTCGTTAAAAGAAAAACCATAAAAATTTAATGGCAACAAAAAAACAATAAATAAAGAAGAAGAAAATTTATTTGTTTAATGAAAATTAAAATAGTTTTTGTTTTATAAAGAAAAACAATGCAACCATCCAGCCATTTGAACCAATTGCTATGGAAAAGAAACATCACGTAGAAAAAAATGGAACTTAAATATTTAATAACGAATAGTTTACTTCATCTTTGAACTCCTATTCAAGTATATTATACAGGGAGTTTCAGTTATGGTATCCTTTTTTATAATACTAAACATCATCGTCATGAATTTGACGCAGTCTAGTAGCCAGTGCGGTGGTTTATTAGACGTGAGGCCAAAAGAAATATGAAAAAATATTTCTTAGTCGTCTTCATTACAGCTTATTTCTGGCAAAAACTCTGAGAGTAAATAAAATTGCCATGAAAAGTTTCTCAAAAACCTGTCGTTCGGAGTCGACTTTAAACTGTAGGGCCCGCCACGCATGTATCAAATGAATACACACAACATAAGTGGTATGAGAAGCTAGGTCGTAATCCTAACTAAAGAGCTGTAAAGATCATTCATTCATATTATAGATCAAGACTTAATTAGCCTACTGCACATACATTTTATAATGGAACGTATGGACTATAGGCCTGAAAACTACTACTAAAAATATGGTGGACCTAGGAGGACATTTACAAAATTGGTCGACCTAACTACGAAACCCAAAATAAATTTAAAAAAAATTGGTTTTTTATACATTATCTCCTATTAACTCGGTGTACTGGGTAGTCTAGTGGATAGTGTGCTACACTATTAGCGTAAGGGTTATGGGTTCGATTCCCACCAGAAATTCTGGTCTGTTATACTACACCGAGCATAAGGTATGTGCTACTTAGCTTGGAAATAAGAAATAAAAAAAATCAATTTTGATTGGAAATTCATCTTTGTATACCATTTGGTCTACTCCTTGTTATCTGGTAAATCTCGGTCCACGTAAACATTTCCACATTTTGGTTATTTTGGTAAAATGCTTGATGAAGGTTTTTATTATTTCGACTTATTTGCATTAGGAAATTTGCATATGAAAAAGAAATTCAAACTTGTAAGACCCTTTGGCAAGTTAAAATAATAAATAAACTCTGTTGGAATTGCTTTTAAAATTTAAACCTCAAATAAACATTAAAATTTTGAGAGAAAAAAAACAAGGAACACTCAATGGTTTGAGTGTGCTAATGCAGAGATTTGGAATTGAAATAAAAAAAATCCTGCTAAAAACTGTTAAAAAAAATCTGTATGAAAATAAAAATATCCTGGTTATATCCCCATATATTGCATGAGTATGAGTGAATGTTTCATGAAACCAAATTAGCTTATGTACCACCACAAGCAAAAAAAATATACTCACATCTGCCAATAAAACAATAAATATGGAAGTATTAACACTGACAGTGGGCTCAATATTTTATAATGTGTAGAAATATAGAGACGAATATGATACATGGTATTTCCTATATATTGAAGTCGCCATAGTCTAGTAGGTAGCGTGTTGGCTTATTTGATATAAGATCACCATTTTAAACCACAGGTCTGAAATCGATACGAAAATACAAACAATATTTCTTCGGTGGTTTCCTTTCAACAGATTTCTGGCAAAAACTCAGAGAGCAAATAAAATTTGCCATGAAAACTTTTCTCAAAAATATGTCCTTCGGAGTCGAGATTAAACTGTAGGTCCCGCCACTCATGTCTTTTTCGATTGACATTTAAAAACACTAAGTTATGAAACTGAAGCATTTTTTTCTTTCCGCTAAACACCACTGTTGCCTCTTAGTTTGTGTTTTTTTTTTGAGAGTTTTAAACAATTAGGTCTAAAAGTACGTAGGCAGGAAACACGAAGTGGCAATAGTTTTGCAATAGAAAAAAAAATTAATTATGAATTCGGTCAAGACAGAATATATGATACTATACCCCGTGACAATTTTGTACACCTTTATGTTACCACGGAACATTAATTGTGGTGTATACCATGTTGCGAAAACATTAATAAAGTTTCCACAGCATAATAAATATGATATTTTGCTACGCTGACAAAGATTAAAAAGACAAATGGACAACAACAAAATACACACACTGTACGGTAAACAGAAATACACAAACAAATACGTCAGAATTTAATAGATGGAAAACAACCAAAAATATAAAATCCGTCAATAATAATCCAGATTGTGAGGCTACCAGACGTAAAAATAAAGGAGCATAAGTAGAACGAAAAGCATAAGTGAGAAGCTAGGCCATAATCCTGACTGAAGGGTTATTTCTGACGTACTAGCTGGTGTCGTGGTTATGATCTATCACTTACGTAGGCAATCTTATATAGATTTGAAGAGTGTCACAACAGGATTAATGGATTTAATTTAAATTAAAGTAAACTACGACCTATTTTTACATGTCAAATTAAGATTTCTCTGTGTATTAACACTGTTCTTGAAGTATATTTTCAAAGAATTTTTGAAATCTTCATGGTGTGAGCCATTACAAGCATTATGTCCCCCATAAGAATTGCTATACGAATTGAGTGGTGTAGGGTACTAAAATAATTTTTAGGCAATTTGCTACTCTCTATGCATATGAAGTGGGAAAAAAATAAAACTTTTTTTTAACAAAAATTAATACTCATGCATCAGTAAAAAAACAGGAAAGTAAAGAAATAGAGTGAACAACCAAATAAATTGTTGGCTAAAGAAATAATAGAAAAACACACACGCACGCATACACATACAGTCTCTACTACAACATTTAGAGTGTTTAACCAAAAAAAAAAAACAAGTTTTGTTGTTGTGTTCGGTATTGTTTCAAATGATTTGAAAACGGAAATGCACTCAACACTCAACAAAATATTCAAATAAAAAAACACACACACTCAGACACACGCACACACACTCTTTAATGTATTGTATTTCATTTTATTTATTTGAATGCATTTTACAGTTAAACAACACCAACACAAACTAAATAGAAATAAGAGTGTATAGAGTGTTGAGAGAGAGAGAGAGAGAGAAAGAGTAGAAAGGAAGAGCAGGAACATGAGTAAAATACAAGCTTTTCACACAACATTACTTTTGTAATTTACAAGCGAATCGAACAGAAAAAATAGGCCTAAAATAGAAAAGAGAATTTAGTACCATTTAAACAAATTTTTTTTTATTTTGCTTTGGTTTTTGGAAATTTGATTTAATATTGGTGCAGGGGGATAGTAGTTTCTTTAGAAGAAGTTTAGTATGTCACGTGTGCTATGTTTGAGGGTTAAGCTTTAATATAATTCAAGCGGCAACACTGAAAAGGGTGTGGTAGCGATTGGCAACGCCGTTTGCAATAAATGAGAGAAATTTAGGCAGGCAAACAGAGACAGATATATGTCTTTGAACAAAAAAAAACTGAACGAAGAAGATTAACGGGATATCGAAAAGACGGCGACAAGAAGACTTCGATGAAGAAAATAAGAGTAGCGTTTTTTTCATTCTGAGCCGGCGTGGAGGTAGGTTGTCTGGCGGTGAACATAAAAAAAAAAAATAGAAAAATATATAAGAAGAAAAAAAAGAAACATAGTGAAGTTATTACAAAAAAAAAAAAAAATAAAAGTAAAAAAAAAAAAAAAAAAAAAAAAAAAGGAGGATCGCTTCATCAATTTCTACACGCCTTACATGCTCAACGATAATTTTTTTTCGGGACAACCTCTTCAAACACATTCATCAACTATAATTAGCAGCTATAACCTCTACAGAAGACATTCATCAATAATCCTCCTCAGCTATAACCTCAACAGAACACGTTTAGCAGCTATAACCTCAACAGAACACATTAATCAACTATAATTATCAGCTATAACCTCTACAGAATACATTAATCAACTATAATTAGCAACTATAGCCTCTACAGAATACATTAATCAGCTATAAGTATCAGCTATAACCTCTACAGAAGACTTTCATCAATAATCCTCCGCAGCTATAACCTCTACAGAATACAGTCATCATCTATAATTATCAACTATAACCTCTACAGAATACATTAATCAGCTATAAGTATCAGCTATAACCTCTACAGAAGACTTTCATCAATAATCCTCCTCAGCTATAACCTCTACAGAATACAGTCATCATCTATAATTATCAACTATAACCTCTACAGAATACATTAATCAGCTATAAGTATCAGCTATAACCTCTACAGAACACGAATACTTTCATCAATAATCATCCTCAACTATAACCTCAACAGAACACAATAGCAACTATAACCTCTACAGAACACGAATACTTTCATCAATAATCTTACTTAACTATAACCTCAACAGAACACGAATACTTTCTTCAATAATCCTCCTCAGCTATAACCTCAACCAAACACGTTTAGCAACTATAACCTCTACAGAACACGAATACTTTCATCAATAATCATCCTCAACTATAACCTCAACAGAACACAGTATCAACTATAACCTCTACAGAACACAAATACTTTCATCAATAATCATCCTCAGCTATAACCTCAACCGAACACGTTTAGCAGCTATAACCTCAACAGAACACAGACACATTCATCAATTATAATCCTCAGCTCTATATTTTCAACCCCAACTGTAAGTCGGTGAGGCACAGCCACAACCCTGAAGACCCGCTTCCGAGGTAAAAGTATATATATCGATATTAATATAATAGTAGAAAATAGTATTAGTGCAGTTAACTCAAAAAATAATAAGGGATTGTAAAATTTAGTTTATGATTAGGGTTCCTTTTTGTATTTCCTTTTTCGTTTCTTTTTCCTTGAGATATATAGGTATATCTATTGTAAATAGATATATTTATATAGATACATATAGTAGTTTTGGACGTAAGGGCCTAGTTCAGCCATATAGTGGAGCTCTGTTATATAGGTTGAAGTTTTTTGTACGTAAAAGCCCTAATATTTGAGTTATGCTCAGAAGAGGGGAAGAGGTAGAAAAAGGAAAGGAACTACATATATATATTTAGTTATACTTGCTCTGGGTTAAAAATAGAATATAAGTAATTTGTACATTAATATGGTTAGTTTAAGAAGAAAAATTAATAAATGTATGTATGTATAATTAGTTAGGGAAGACAGGTAAGTTGATAGGATAGTGGCGGGATATGCGGGGGTTAGTAAGTTTCTGGGATAGTTCTCAAGAGTTTTAGAACTATCATGGTGGGATCCTTTGGATTCCTGAGGGTGGGCAGTAGAGCTCCAAAAACACCTGTGAGCTTTCCTCAGTGGCGTTTGTGTAAGTAAATTAGTTCCTTAATTGGTTTCAGTCCCCATAGTGTCAGTGTCGCTTTCGGGTCCCTATGCATTTTCTTTTTCATCATTCTTGTTTTCTTTCAAAGCTGGTATGATTTTTTTATATATGTGAGAGAGATTGAGGGGCAGATAGTCGGAAAGGACCACCCCGTCCGGCGAGCTTCAGCCCGGCATACGCGAGCATACCAGCGACGCAGACTATCTGACCTCACAGAGCCAAGCTGTTTTGGATGGTAACATCTTCCCCTTTGATATCGAATTTCTTTTTGATATTAATTTGGCAACTTTTGTTTGTTTTTAACAGCTCTCAAATTCTCCGCTCATCTTTCACATTATAAAATGGCGCCCAACGTGGGGCCCGAAGGAGGATGTTCTCTCAGCTCTCATCTTTCACATTATAAGTACAGACAAAATGCGGAAGATTTTGAAACGGTCCGCATTTGTTTTAATATCTTATGAAAGACAGAGAGGGAGAGGCATTTTCAAAATTAAGACTGTTTATCCAAGAAAATGATTGCAGCAGTATTGTCGCCCATTTTCCCTAATACTGGCAGCCTCCAGAACTTCTCATGAAGCAACTTGGACTCATAATGTTTTCGACAAATCATTTAAAAATACTACATTGTACACACCAATTCGCTTTTTTTTCTTCCACATAGCGTTGGTCATGTACCAAAGAGAACAAGAACAGTCTTCTCCTATTTCTTGGATCAAAGCTGCTGTAGAAGTCATTTGCCAGATTGCAATGCCCAGTAAAAACCATGCTGAGCGTTATCTTTCAGAATTTGAGCAGATTAGTAGGATTTGGCCAAGGGTTTGTTGATTATGTCCTCTTCCATCACAAATTCATAGAATTTGTGCAATTATCTACAAAGTACTTGCGATCAGGGAATGTGTGATCAGGACTAATAATCATTTGATGTGACAATTGAAATGAATGACAATTGGGGCAATAACATCCAGGAATACGTTAACAAAGACTATCCTGGAGTGTAAAAGGGCGTTTAAAAATTATTCCAGCCATGGAAGGGTATGCATTTTGTGGATTCTTGGTCATCATGGATGAGGAAGCAAATATTCTGGCTGTAAGTGCCAGAGTATAGCATGCCATACATACATACATACATACATACATAATTCGTCATTACAGCCCAGTGGTGTGAGAAACTAGGTCGTAATCCTGACTGAAGGGTTGTAATGACGAATTATATATAGCAATAAGCTAATGAGCGTACTCACTCGACAAGCCGCCTTATATGTACTACTGAACCGCATTGTGTTGGTTGAAAATTATGAATGCCGTTCACGCGGTAAACATATCGAAACAATGGAGCACTTCTTGTTCCATTGCTCAGGTTTCATAAGCTCATGATAACAATATTTTGGCGATGATCCTACTCCACAAGACCTAACTGCTCTCAAAGGAGTGGACTGGAAGAAGCTAAAAGAGTTTGTGCAGAAAGTTAGGTGGCAGAAGAATAAATGGTGAGCTCAAAACAAGCCTACATGATGAGATCTTTGGTTGATCTGCTCTCCTTCAACCTACCTATCTGTCTACATATATAGAGCCTATATGTACAGAATCTATATTTTCCTCTACCCAATATTACATTCACATTTAATTGTAAAAGAGTATGTGTGTATGATTTTGTAGAATGTAGGCAAGTGCTGTAAATTTTATTTCAAATCACTCTTATCCGTTTAAAATTAAATTCACACACCGTACCGTACTACCGCACACATTTACAATATATGCATACATACAATGCATTTCCATTACAAACACAAATAAAAAGAGGAGAATAAGAGAGTGCCAGAAAAAAACAAAAACAAAGAGTTTGAAATCAACAGTTTTTTTTTATTTTGTATGTTAAAACAAAACCAAAAACAACAACAGACGAGAAGAAAAAAAAAACTATTTCACACTCTAAACTCATTCACTCACTGCACTCACTCACTCACACAGTCTGACATTTTTGAACGAAATCATGGAGTAAAACTGCAATAAAACAAATGCGGATTTGTGGCGTTTGAAGCATTTGAAGGTATTTCAGTCAGTTGGTGTTAAATTGAAAAACTTTTTTCTTCTTTTTTTTCTTTCGTTTGCCTAACCAATCCATTTCCATTATACTCGGGTTTTATTTGTTCTCGTTTGCCTAGTTGGCTTAAATATTTATTCGAGTCAAATGTTTAATACGATATTATATGTGAGAAACGAAATGAAATGTAATGATGAAGTTGGTGTTGGCATTGTTGCTGCATGAAGTAGGCCCATTAAACCTCTAAAGTTTTTCTATTGAGCTCAAGTTTCGAACATTATAATGGAAATTTAATGAAGTTGCTTCGTAGAAAACCAGATTTGTATGGTTTTTATTTGTTTTTAAAGGTATTTTTTAAGTGACTTTTTATGTGCAGTTTTACAGAGAAGTACTCTTTAAAAAAGAGGTATGATGTTTAAAATTATACTGAATTTGCTTTTTAGATTAGGTTTAGGTACATTAGCAGTATTTAGCATTAATATTCCATTTCCTATGGTATTTATAGTGCATATGCAAGGTTGCATTAGCAGTATTTAACATTAATATTCCGTTTCTTATGGTATTTATACTACTAAATACTACCCTTCCTTCTGATTTTTAGATTCGTTGATAATGATGCGCCGGTTTTCAAATTACGTCATTTGTCCCAATGCTTGCTTTGCATATTTGATGTGATTTCTTAGGAGCTATTTGAACGCGTTGTAATGCTACCCAAATGGCAGAAGTTATATACGTCATCGATGGTATTTTTGCCGGACTTTTAAATTCTGAGTATATCACTGCCTCCAATAGATTAAGTTCTAACAGCGCCTGAGCAACACTGTTAAGTTTATTAGGCGTTTACATATATAGGGCCTTGTAGTCTAGTACGTAGTCTTAGGTATAAGGCCATGGTTCAAACCCAGTGTCAAACATCAAAACTAAATATGAAAAAATGCTATGATTGTATTACAGACAGACAAATGCCATTATTACTATTCGGATTCTTACTATTCGAATGGCATTTGTCTGTCTGTAATACAATCTTAGGGTCTTTTAATTAAATTTAATTAAAATAAAGCATACGTGTAATAGCATCGAAATTTTGTAGTCGTTTGAAAGACATATTCATGTCATTATACCTGAAATTTGAGAGCCGTTCTAAATGCTTACCAAGTAATAAAAAATTATATGAAATTTTGTAATTGAAAAAAAAATTAAAGTATACATTCGGGCGGTTAAAATAATAATAGCATACCATTAGACATCCTAAGAAATAGTGAATGATTTAAAATCATAATAAAGTTGGCCATACTCATTTCTTTATTTTCGCCATTTTGTGTTCGCTAATAAAACTTTTTTCCACAGTAATTTTATGAAAGAAAATTAAAAGAATAATTTAAATGGATGACCAATATAAAGAAGAAGGAAAGGCAAAATTGCTCATAAAATTCATGGTATGAGAGTTATATTGTTAAGAAACAAATAAGAAACCTTAATTAAATTTAGCATACTTTACGGCATCGAATATTTTAAAATGACAAACAAAGAGAAACTAAGAAAGAAAGAAAAAAAAACGAACTTTTCGTTTGAATTTCTTTTCTTAATTGAGGAAAATTAAAATTATTTTCTTAGGTTTTTCTTCGTTGTTTTTTTTCATACAACGAATGTTATAAAATTGAAATTAAAATGTAAAACAACAACAACATTAACAACTACAACAAAAGAAAAAATTAGAAAGGCTACCCTTTCTAAATATTTATTAGCTTTTCTCTTTTGTACGCTCTACTCTCTCTCTCACTACTTTAGGTTTTTCTTTCTTTCTTTGTTTTTTTGCGTATGTTTTCATTACGCAATTTTATACAATGCTTGGTAGCAATTAAAATTTTCACAAAACTTTTCCAAAGGAAAGCAACTTAAAGAGTGCAGCTATCGTGGACGAAGTAGGGAAGCGGAGTTCAAATCCTTTCATATACAAACTAATTGCAACGTGTTGTGTTTGATAAAGTGCATCGTGCCTAACAAAAACAGGAACAGGAACAACTTTAATAGTTGAGTGTGTGATCTAAGACAAAGAGAAAAGTAGAGCGGGAAGCAGAAATATATGTATATATGAGTATGTATGCAATTTAAGTAATTTTATAAATTCTTTTCAAAAATTTTGTCCACGCACGAATTGATTACAATTTGCTATCTGGTTAGACCATCCATGCTTTCATGGATATCCATTCACCCAACCCTTCTTTCTATTCTAGTCTCACTCTCTTTTGTATAACTTACAAACACAAATGCAGCCAATTACTGCATGTTCAATATACACTCACATTCAATGTATATCACATACACTCACCTACACACACACACACACACACACAAAACAATGAGCATTTTGTCCATGTGGTTTGTTAGAAAGTTTGAAAGTTTTTCAAACAAATTTGTGGCAAAAGTTCAAAAACTTTAAATTACACAAAGTGTGGTTTAAATAATGATTATCCTTGTTTTCCAACTTCTCCTTTTGGGCTGCATTTATTTGGATTTTTTTCCCTCTATGTGAAGTTGAACAGGACATAAATGAAAATTAATAAAAAAAAGAAAGGAGTTTAGAAAAAAAAACAACTCACTCAAGCCTTTAAATTCGTATCGAACTATTCAAGTGTTTTGAGAGTTTTTTTGTGGTAGCTGGTGGTCATCATTTCATAGGAAAATTTTTAATGTTCATATCAAACTAAAGAAATTTAGGCCACACAATTATAATTTCTCTCCTTAGCAGGTAACATTGCCCAGAGTGATAACCACTTGAAAATCCTGGCATATTTTTAATTTTTATACTTTTTCTTACAAGTCAGCGCCTTACGCCTCGGAGGTTAGCATGAGAGTTAGTGGTATTGAAAAACCAACAAAAATATCGTAAAATTAGCTCAGTTGAATAGAAAGATCATAATTTCCAGCCAGATACAGAATACCATCGGTAGGTCATACAATATCAATGTCATGCTAATCGGATTGATGGCGAATGTAGGTGGTCTTATCGGAAAAAGTTGTGAATCGTTAACGCATCCTCCCCTACATACATGCATACATACATATATACATTATTGGTCATTACAACCCTTCCGTCAGGATTACGACCTAGCATCTCACAACACTTATGTTGTGTGTGTTAATTTTATACATGAGTGGCGGGGGACCTACAGTTTACAGTCGACTCCGAACGACAGATTTTATTTGTGAAACTTTTCATGACAATTTTATTTGTACGCTCAGAGAATTTTTGCCAGAAATCTGTGGAAAGAAGCCAAAGAAACATTTTTTCATATCTCGTCTTTTGTTGGAGATGTCTGCTCTGGGCTTTGAACCGTGGCCTCACATTTAAAAAGCCAACACACTAGCTACTAGATTACTGAGACTGATAATCAGACGTCGGCACAAAGAGAACATGATAAAAATGTGACTGTATTTGTGAGGGGCATGTGTTAAACCAGACGAAAATTGTGAGTAATATTTTCAAGTCTACTTATTAAGCGAAATGAACCTTCTTCTTTAGAAGCTGACAAGCAACTGAATACATTTTTACGCTCTTTTTAACGAACATTGTTAAAGTTCGTGTACTATGTGTGTAAAAAGCCGAAAATGTTCTTCTCTTGAGGGACATTGGCGCCGACGTCTGCTGATAATGCATCCCCCAGTATGAGGATCATGATACGATCATGTGGATATGGCAGATTGGCCCAGAGACTAATGTATGCGCATGTGACGCAGCACAGTAGTTTTGCAACAACAATTTGCTTGTTGTGGCGTTGCCTTTAAAATAATTATTTCTATATTATTGAGAGATTGCTGTGTTAGTTGAGTTGCGTTTAGTGTGTTTATAGTATGACGATCGAAAACATCGTAGAGAAAATGATGAAACAAGAACCTAACTGAAAATGAATCGTAAAGTTTTGTATGATTTGATGAGAAAGAAGGAATTGACTTTGACAAAAATGTGAAAAGCTAGGTCACCTGCAAGCGATAGAGTAATAGGGCTGAATAGCCCAAGTGGCAGCCACAAAATAGTAGTGCGGAAGCGTTCCCTATGTGATCAAACTCTCATATGAAACGATGCTGGTTCTTACTGGATATTGTCGAATCCAATACTAACAAAAGTGCTTATTGTTACAAAGTAATTATCATCAGATTCACCTCGCCACAAAACTGAAAACATTTTGACAACTTGATGTTGCAATACGAACTGCCTTTTTTGTAGGCGTTCCATATTCAGTTCTTTGTACTTTTTTCTATTACCCTTCTTGAAAACATAAGACGTCTTCAAAGTTTTAATTGCTCTAGTATAACTTCCTCATTGGGAAAGTTTTACAGATCGTCTGTGGTATTGAAACAAAATATCCTGCATATAACCCTGGAACTCTTATTAACGAAATCGGTTGTTTTTGTGCCATAACAGACGATACTAGACAAATTTAGTTGACATGCAACGAAGGAGATTTCATACGTGCGTAAAATATTACGCATACTTTTCTTGCTCACCTACTACTTGCGTCTGTTCCTACGTCACCATTCGATGTCACTGTACTGCCTAGATAACCAGAAGTCATCTTCGTGCTCAACTGCTTGATATTGATGAGACGCTAATGGCCTGTACGAGAAACTCTGCTCATCTATTGCACTCGTTCTTCATGATGATTGAAAAAGATGTGGGAGAGTTTAATATTTGAGAGAGTAAATATTTTATAACAGTGGGCTTCTGTTATTACAATATCTACGTAAGTATCATATTATTATTATCATATTATTATTAATTGGCCTTTAGTCAGGACTACAACCTAGTTTATCCCATCTCCGATATTGTGTGTGTCAATTTGATTCATGAGTGGTGGGACCCACAGTTTAAAGTCGACTCCGAAACTGCAGATTTAAAAACTTTTCATCATAATTTTATTTACTTTCAGAGTTTTTGGCAGAAGACTACAGAGAGCAAGACGCCGAAGAATTTTTTTTACTTCGTTTTGATCGAGATGCCTGAGGGGGTTGCAACCAAGGGCTCTCGTCTTATAGGCCAACACACTACCTACTAGACAATGATGACTTTACTCAGGCACTGGGAATTTTGATTGTAAGTGCGATAACAAGTCACTGGTGCTATTGCTATCGTTACTGTATACATATTAAGGTGTTTGACTCTTCTGATTCGTTACAGGGTGAGCCATAGGTGGACATAAAGATCGTGTTTCGTTTCCAGTTCTAAGATTTTAGGCTTCTCGTTTTATACAGGAGAATTGATTGTATTTTAAAGTTCAATAAGTTTTATAAGACACAGGAGTTATCGAGTGTCAGTGTCAGTCTGATGGTGCTCAGTTTAATACAGAATATTTAGAGCCTGAGCTACCCAACTGTCCTACTTCAAAGCCTGAGCCTTTGGGCTTTCTTTTCCATATGTTATCAGAACTAATTGGGATTACAATCAAAACTCAGATGTATTCTAATAACTTGATGCCTCTGTTCTGTCAACTTCTAGACATATACTGTAGCTTAGCTTAGCTAAAAATATTTCATGACATGGCATAAAGAGAGCCGTCAGTTTAGCAACAAAAACATTTCCATCAAAGTATTCCTATGAAATCTTATGAAATTTGCTCTTTTGTATGCTCTTTTGATTATATTTTTGACAATATTTCTTAACTTCACACAGTAGATGATGTTGGAAATTAAATGAAGGATGAATGAAAGTAGAAAGAAAAGGAAACTGAATTTTGAAAATTCGTTTCATTTTGATGGCGTTACGTTCATTCTTCCCCTCTCACCATTTTCCCTGTCCTTATTAGAGAGACATTGTGGTTGCTTACTAAAGGTGATGATTGCTTATAATTATTAGCTGTTGCAAGGCATTCTACTTGCAACATACAACACTCAAAGGCAATTCAAATGGGAAGCTGTTGAGTAGCAAGAAAATTATGAAAAAGCAAAACAAAAAAAAGAAAAAACGAAATGGAAACAGAAAATTTCAAAGAAAATTAACACAAACACCCACATGCCGTTATATTTTAAGACATACACAAACAGAGGATGAAAACAAAGAAACGGAAGAAAAAGAAAAAGAAGAAGCATAATCAACTAATTACAAGCAACGTCAACAGCAACCGCTACTACATTTTAAGCTGCTGCTATTGGAAACAAAGCCAAGCAAAAGGAGAATGACATTTTATTATAAAAACACAGTTACAAATGTATGGGTGTATATGGGTGTGTGTGTATTAAAAGGAAACAAAATTATTAGGACTTGCTTGCTACAACACAAAACAAAGCAAAGCAAAACGAAATGAAATGAAACGCAACGCAACGCAACTAAATGGCATGAATGGATGGCAAATTAATATTAAAAGTTATAAAACAGTGTGTCACACACAATATGAATTTGTTGCACATTTTTATTGCGTGTGTGTTGTTGACTCATTTTCTGCAAGTCGTTGTTGTTATTGGCCTTTTGGCAAACGATTGAAAGCAAGAAAGTAATGTGTTTTTTTTTGCCTGTTGCCTTAGTTGATGTTATTGTTTGTGTTGTTGTTAATGTTGATATAAATTAATTGCCTTAAATTGCCAATTAAAACATAAGATCCTTCTTAATGCAGTACCATAAACATACATACATACATACGTACTCCTGTACACTACTTTCTTAGTTACTTCCTGACTTTTCACGGTACTATGTACTACATTTAGCAACAACATAAGTTAGTGTGTTGCAAACTTGTTCACACAAATGTATGTATGTAAGTATGTATGTATTGAAGAAAGTGTGCCGTTTATAAGAATTCTTTTGCCTTTTCTTTTCAATTTCCATTACTACTGCTGCTTATTTAGTTTCCTTTTTTGTTTGTTTTTAATGTTGTTGCTGTTTCAACATTCTTTTTTTTTCCTCATTTGCTTTTCGTAATTGCTTTTATTAAACAGTGTTAGAAGAACGCATTTTTAAATTTTTATTTTCTTGTTGTTGTTGTTGTTTGCTGTGAAAATTATTTCAAATTGCAATCCCGTTATAATGGGAGGAAAATTGTTTTTTTTTTCAAATCATTACAGAAATTGTAATCAGAGCTGACTGTGTGAAATACAAAAAAAAAAAAAAATATTTTAGAAAATTAAATTACAAGTCTTTACTATTATTAGGTATGTACAGAGTTTTCAAACATACATTCATTTCATATATTATTGGTCATTATATACCTTTAGTCTGGGTTATGGCCTATGCTTCTTATACCACTTTAGTTATCCCAGCTATACTGGGCAGTAGTTAAACTGGTAATGCTTTACGCTTCACCTGACTGCCTTAATATAAAATGCTCAACGACAATAGTCGATAGCAGAAGGCAATGCCAAGCTATGAAATGATATTCTCTAAACGTAAAGGGAGGCCCAAATCCTAGCGATGGAATTACGTTGAACATAACCTGCTAAATAAGGGTTTACCCTGCTGGAATAAAATACGAAAACTGCTGTGCAGTGAAACATTAAGTGCTAGAAGGTCTCTTCGTCCACTATCTAGCTTCTATAGAAATCACTAAGAAGACGTCTAACCAACGTGCATGCCAATTGGGGTTACAATTGAAGCGGTTATTAAACGCACATATACTCCAATTACTTGATGTTTCTATTCTGTCATCTTTTAGATACATGCTGTAGCTTAGCTTAGCTAAAAATATTTCATGACATAAAGAGATCAGTCAGTTTAGCAACAGAAATATTTCCATCAAACCCTATTAGATAGTGTGTGCCCAAAGGATAGGGATCACGCGATAAATGCCGCGTCGTAAAAGAAAAAATCGTTCAGCATAATCCAGCAGCCGAATAGGTCTGCTTTTCTACATAGAAAGCGTTAGCCAAGCAATTTATATTGCAAAAGCAATTATCTTTGCAAAAGCAAAATTTAATTCTAACACATTTATTCGTATTTTCAATGATTATTCTTTCTATTCTCGGAGGAAAAAAAATAATAAAAAGTAGACAAAACATCGCGGCAGCTGGACACCGCAAAGCGTGTTGGACCTAGTCGTAATGATATAATATTCTCCGCTGAAGCTCCAATGTGATGTGGTGAAAGATTTGCTCTGCATTGCATTTTGTTCTTCGCAATGTATTTCTTCTTCTTATACATCTATTTATGATAAATACAAAATGGACCAAAATGGTCCTTTACCTAAGGTTCGAACGTTTTTTTTAACCTAACACCAGGCTTAATGTCGCCAACGAAATATTTTTCAAATTTTGTTTTGCTAGCGATATTTGAGTTTGAGTTTGAACTGCGGACTCGCATAAACCTAAACTACTTATTAGACTACGGCTAGTGGTCATAGTTATGGCAAACTACTGCCTTCCAGTTTCCCAGCTTGAAACAATACACGTCCAGTTCTACAATTTTTTTTCGACGTTAGGTTCGCATCAATATCTCGATGGATGGAATAAATGTATACGAGTATGTATACACATAAATTTACAAGCTAAGGATTAATATATGAATGAGATAGGAAGATACCTGCCCAAATAGATATGAGGGCACTGAATCCCATAGGCTTCGCTTATAGTTGGCTTAAATTATAGGTAAAGAACGATAGATTCCTCTTGTGACATTGTTTTTCCATTAAAAAGTAAGCTCTTCGATTATCTGTCATCGATTATCTGTTTACTAATATTCAATTTTCCAAGTTCTTCCAGCTAGCCGACTGTCGCTGTCTAGAAGGCGCTAAGGAAATATTGGTGGAAAAATGTTTCAATTAAATCCTTAAAGGATTGAATTTATTTTCCAAATTTCAACTGAAATTAATTTCCATACTTAGAGAAGAATTAATAACTCATTGCAAGCTCTTCAAAATACCTGGAAAAAGAGTTAAACAATGATAAACATTACGTGGAAGTCCTTGCCACAAAACCTGTGTATATGTATGTGTGTGTGAGCGTTCCTTTTTACATTTTGGCAACTTCTTCATCTACGTACTCATAAATACAGTCCTGTTGTTCTCAAAGATTTACATTCTCCTGTGAATGCACTTTTTAGACACACCACACTCACTCACATACGCAAACAGCAAACCAATTATGTGACGTTAATTGTGTGTTACGCGTAGTGGAAATTTCTAAAGTCGGTAACCGCACGCGTTCTACTTGCTTGAACAGCAATAACAACAACAACACTGTTTCGTTATGCTTATTTATGTTTGTTGTACAACAACAACAAGCGCTTGTTGAAATAATCACAAGAAGAGTCCTTAAAACTCATTTTACAATGTGTGCTTATAAAACAAGTAGACGTACACATACACGAACTCTCACACACACACACACACTGTTGTATAGGAGAGCATAGAGAGTGCATAGGTGTATTTGTATTTGTCTACGCAGTTTTGTTTTCTCTCTTGAGCAGTTACTGTGGCAATTAATTGTTGTTTCCTTTGCCTGTTGGCTGTTGCAGTCATTGGATTTTTCTTTTTTTGTGGAAATTATGAAAATGAATGAAAAAGTCAGTCATCACAAGTTGCCACGACTACTTCAGCTGACTTCATTTACCACAGCATACAACGCAATTGTAATGGCAACAACGACAACGACAACGACAACAAATAATAACGAAAATGAACAGTCATTTACTCAGTCAGTTACACAGTCATTCTTTCAGTCACTGCCTCGGCATGAAATGAAGTGCTCGCTTACACTTGAAAAACAATCATAATTAGTGTGTAGTTTCAGGATGTCTAATGAAATTTCACAGAACATTATAAAGAAAAGATGAGAAGCAAAACGAAATCAAAAAACCAAGAACAAACAAAAAAAAAAAGAATCACAATGTTAAAGTTTAAAGAACTTGAAATGAAGAGATGCATCTCTCTCTCTGTGTGTGTGTGTGTGTGTGTGATTGAGTGTATCCAGACTAAAAGTTAAATTGAACATTTCACAGGAAATAAAAATCAATTTTTAATTAAAATTTTAAAGAAATTTTTACCAAAAATTTATTCACTTTAAAGACATTTCTGAGAGAAAATTTAAAATTGCAAGGATCACAAGCAGTAACCCGCCTCAAGTACTTGGGTGTTGTCCTGGACAGCAAGCTGAAGTGGAAACGAAACACCGAGGAAAGAATGAAGAAGGGACTGAATGCTTTCTACCAGTGTAGGAACTCCATAAGTAAGAGCTGGGGTCTTCCACTTAGGGCCATTCGCTGGATATATGTGGCGATCGTTAGACCGGTTATTATTTATGGTTGCGTTGTTTAGGTTAGGTTCGAATTCTGAGGGGGATTTGATAGTTGGTCCTGACCCCACAGTCTGTCACCTCTACGGCCTCATCAATGGATGGGTCAAGGAGGAAGAACAGAGGCGTTGGGGAGGGGCACTGCGAGATTAGGTCGCTGACGGGGATCTGGAACAGATCCCAGCCGGACTATTGCAGGGCATGTTGCGATGGGGAGGTGTTGGAGACTATCGAAAACCTCATCTATAACTGCCCAGCCCTTGGTAGCTTGAGGTTGAGGACCCTTGGCAGGGCCTTCTTTGAGAGTTCGAATTCTGTGTCGAGAGCCGACGTCAAGGCTCTCCACAGATTCATTAGTGGCTTAGGCTGGTTGAGAGGCGCTAGGGCTTCATCAGTGTAGTCGCGCTCTCCCCTCTTTTTTGTTGTGTCTCATCTGTGTAATTCCCCTATTTCCCATTCTCCCCTACATCCTCTCCTTTTTATCCCTCTATTATCCTTCCATCTTTAAGGACGTTGTACAATGGATTAATTCGACCTCCGGGTACTGTACTTGTCTTGTTTGACAAGTACACGTCCTCTAACCTAACCTAACCTAACCCGTCTCACAATCAAAATTTAAAATGATCTCTGATAACTAATTATTATCAACTTTTTTTCAATTTATTTTTAATATTTTGAAGCCAGCAGGAGTAGATTAACTTTATAATTTAAAGTACCTGCACCCTGCAAGTACTTGTTCTGGTATCGCTTAAGTCCATATGTTAACTTTATCGCTAATAAATTTGTGCACCATTTGCACAAAATTCTCTGATGTTCTAAAAAT
This sequence comes from Sarcophaga carnaria, assembly GCA_958299815.1. Taxonomy (NCBI): domain Eukaryota; kingdom Metazoa; phylum Arthropoda; class Insecta; order Diptera; family Sarcophagidae; genus Sarcophaga; species Sarcophaga carnaria. The sequence continues at coordinate 3,829,620 of OY283150.1, forward strand.
TGTTTCCGATATTTTCACAACAAAAAGATGAAAAATTGTAAATTAATAGCAGACGCATATCATTGAAATCGCCGTAGTCTTGTTGGTAGCGTGTAGGCTTATTAGACGTAAGGCCACGGTTCAAATACCAGAACAGGCATCTCCAACTGAACGAAATATAAAAAAAATATTTATTCGGCGACTTTCTCCCAGCAGATTTCTGACAGAAACTCTGAGTGTAAAAATAAAATTGCCATGAAAAGTTTCTCAAAAATCTGTCGTTCGGAGACGACTTTAAACTGTAGGTCCCGCCACTCATATATAACATTAACACACACAACATGACTGGTGTGAGAACCTAGGTCGTAATCCTGACTGAAGGGTTATAATGGCCAATTATGTATGTATGTATGTATTCTACTTAAAAAAGTAAAATATGGTATACCTTAGCCTAACGGCTGTTATCGCTTTTGTAGCTAGTTCTAAAAGGATAGAATATCTTATTTTAGTTGTGAACAAGTTATATTCTTTGAGTACAGCTATGTTCTCAAGAGGTGATGCTGCATGCACTTATACTGTTCATAGTTGAAGTCATGCACTCTGAAAGTCCGGAGTGAAAGTGCTTCCTTAATGTATTTTCTGTAGGAGGATTAAAGCCAGCCATTTGATGAGAATAATTTATCGTCTGTTTCTGAATTCTAACCACGAGTGCTGGCCGTAGTCTAATGGGTAGTGTGTTGGCTTATTAGACATGAGGCCTTGGTTCATACCCCAAGTCAGACATCTCCAACAACACGAAATATGAAAAATATTTCTTCGATGTCTGCCTCTCAGCTGATTTCTGGCAAAATTTGTGCGAATAAATAAAATTGCCATAAAAAGTTTCTCAAAAATCTGTAGTTCAGAGTCGACTTTAAAACTGTTGGTTCCGTCACCCAACATGGATGGTGTGAGAAACTAGGTCGTAATCCTGACTAAAGAATTGTAATGAAGAATTATGTACATATGTATGTATTAATGTTCGTGTTTATAGCCAAAGTCATTCCGCCATTATCCATCTCGCAACCAAACTCTCATAAATTCCTAATAATATTAATTACTTCTGATAGAAGTATATCGGTGGTCCTAGGAATAGTTTCCCTCAAGGTTTTGAATTTTGCCGCTTTGGAATTTTTTTTTTGTTGTAAGGGAATTAAAGCACAGGACCATTAAATTAATTTCCTGTGAATTTCCACGTCTAATTTAAGACTTGCCTAAGGCTTCATAAGAGACCTCAATTATGGTTTTTCCATACCTTTTGGCCTATGAGCAGAAAACTAATGAATAATTCGCTTCACATTTTTTATTAAGTTTCTGTACCTGTTTAATAACACTTTAAGGACACAAATACAAGCATATATCATACATAGACACAGGCAAAGAGAGAGAGACAGAGAGAGAGAGAGGAAAAGAGATTTATTGAGTTGTCGTAAGATGTACAAAGAACTATAAGATGATAATCTCTTGACGGAACTTACACTTAATGATGTAATCTGCTCTAAACAGATATGAAGATTGCATTATAGTAACAACAACAACAACAATAATAATCACACCAACAACAAACGAAAATAGCATCAATAGCATCATGTGTGTACAAAGGCTAGAACACGATTTTAATACCATAGTCATCCGGTTAACAACAACTTGTTGTGTTTCCGTTTATAAACCTACACACACTACAAGAGGATTTTCTGAAATAATTTCATATGAAATATTTGTATGTGTGCGCTTATAAGTGTGAGCATAAGAATGTGGACATTGACTATTTGTGTGTGTGTGTGTGAACCTTTAAACATATTGATACCAGACACTACCACCAGTAGTCGCAGCAACTAGAGCAACACGAAGAAATCGAACAGTATGTCAGCGCTTGTTAAAGTGTATATTGAAATCCAATAAAAGGCGATTTCCTTAACGTATATCCGGCCAAAGCACACATACATCCACTCTTCTACGTACACTTATAACGCTTTAATGCCACAAACATATCGTCATATAGGGAGCAAGAGAGAAAGAGAGATCGAGAGAGACATGTTTAAATTTTGGTTTTGTGTCATGTATTCCCATTGTCGTTTAATCACATATTCATTCACAACACTCGCTCGCTCGCACAAACCCAATCACTTCTTCACTTCTATGACTACTTATTTAGTCATTTGGTTTCCTGGACCATTACTCACAGTGAGTCCATCACCACCACCAGCCAGCATCACACAGGCCGTCTTAACCATCCTTCATTCATTTTCCCAAAACATTATTCAGTCAGTTATTGAGCCATCGCATTCACATGTTGGTTGGATTTTCTTTTTTATTTTTGCTGTTTTTGTGCTTTTCTCTGAGACACTATTGTTGTTTCGTTGAAGATGTTTCAGAAATATCTGCAAGTATTTGAGGTCTTTTGTAATTTTCATCATTAAATTGTTGGTTTCCTTACAGTCCTTATGTACTCATACCCTTACATACATTTGCTTTTCACGTTTTGCCACACAGCACACATAATAGTGAAGATTTTCGACTGATGTAGTACGAATTGAATTGAAACGAACACGAAAATTCCCCACATACACACACACACACACATACATACGACATCTATTAATGCTTCATTGATTCTCTATGCTAAAACGTAGTAAGTAACACCCATACAGCCATACTTAGTATGTCGTGCATAAGCATTCGCTTAGAATATGTGAAAACACATTGACAGTGCTATGACATGTTACCCAATAGGCAATTTTGTTATGAATATTCTCATGATTATTTTTCTTTTATTCCCATGGCTCCAGGACGGAAGGAAAATTCTTTAGAAATGTTTTTAAGCCTAAAACTGTCTTGATGATGTTTTTTAAAGACACAGGCATTTCAGTTTATCCCACTTGGGGTTTTAGTAATAACCTTCTCAAGATGTATTAAAGTCTTACTGGCCTTCAGATACCTTAAATATTGTAGCAAATCTTCATTTTGATACATTATCCTAGCCTATCTCCAATAAATTGTCGATACCATGGATTTTGAATGGGGTTTTCAAGCATTTTTTACTGAAGACATATACTCACATAATTGGTCACTACGACCTCTAGTTTGAAACACCACTAATTTTGTGTGTTCGTTTTAATATCCTGTCTTTCCTACTTACTTTCCTTTTCCAGTTTACCTATCTCCTACACTATCCTCTCTCTCTCTTCTCGGACGAAATTACAATGAGTCATTTTGACCTCTGCGTATTGTATAAATACCAAAGATGTGTACACGCCCTTTAACCTAACCCAACCTAACCTAAGCTGTGTTGTGTGTTTTAATTTTATACACGCTTAAAGTCGACTCCGAACAACAGATTTTTTGAGAAACTCTCTTTAACATTCAGAGTTTTTGCTACAAATCTGCTGGGAGGAAGTCGCCGAATAAATATTTTTGACCTCTCGTTTTGTTGGAGATGTCTGAGCTGGGGTTTGAGCTGTGGCCTCACTTCTAATAAGCCAAACACACTACCTATTAGAAAACGGCGACTTCAGATTACTTTTTTCAGATCTTTATTATGTTTTTCCAAATGAACAAATAAATGATTCCTTTAAAAAATAAGTCCACACATCTACATCCTCAAGAAAAATCATTGGCTTCTACCCCCACTTCAATATAAGAAATACGTTTACCGGCCCCTATTATAACACCTTGTGTTGTATGAATGTTAACTCAGTTACTAACTGCAGCCACCGTACGACAACACATTATTGTGGTTGTGTATGTATTTTTATATTGCCTCCTAATACTGCTCCAACTAAATCGAGTGTCGAGTCAATGTACAGTTTACTTTAGTATTCTTGAATATGAAATCATCAGCTATTCCTGTTCCTTTTTGCTGCAAGTCTCTCTGTGTCTATATTCCCCTCACTTTTTTCCAGTCCATTACCCATCAAAAGCAAAAGATGAAAAAGTAAGAGAAAAAAATGGAAAACACTGCGACTGAAGGTCTCTTCTTAAGATTATATTCATCCCAAAATACTTTTAATATCCTTCAGAAACTACGGCTGCAATTTTGTATTTTCGGAACACAACCGTTGCTTCAATGTACGGGAGGTGATTTGGCGATTTATAACTGACTGTCTGAATGAATTTTTTTATTTGGGTTCGTGATATCCTTGTATTATTGGAAAACTAATTACGTCCTTAGAAGCCATTATATATATGGAAAGGCAGACCCAAGCTGAATACAAATCAGGTGAATGTACAGAGACTGCTATACGTTAACATATCCGTGATAATGAGAGCCTGTTCTACGGCGGCTATTGCTTTGCATCTGATCAGAGCCATATAAAGTATGGTTAGAGTAGTGGAATGCAACTCAAACACTAAAGAGATTCTTAAGCGAATCACTAATCACTCCGTAATGCTTGAAAAATGTTTAAATTTTAGTCACAATGTTTTAAAGTTTTTTTTACACTTTCCTTGGTTGTGAAACGATACTCAAACCTATCACTAAATGAATGACATTTCAGATGAAAGATATTTAACAGCTGTCAGCCTTTACAGAACACTGGAATCAATAACAACCTGTTAATTAAGAGCTTAAAGCCTTCATGTTAAGTATTAAATTATCGTAATATTGTAAATAAAAATGTTCGCTGGGTTAAATTCGATTACTGCTGTTCATTTATTGAATTTGTCTGTTTTTATTAAATTTTTGTTGTTGTTGTTGATTTTCATTGACTTTTTCTTCTTTTGCTTCTTCTTCAATTTCAGCTTCTTCTACTTCTTCTTCTTGTTTTAATTTTATTTTGATGAAAATTGTGTGAAGAAAACGTGTTGCTTTTTCTATTGATTATATACATACATAAGCACACTTACACACATACATACGTGCATAAACTTATATGATAACCAACAAGGACTTGTTGTTCCTGTGGCTTTATTATCTTCGAAGTAAAATAATTCACACTTTTAAACACATACATATACATGTACATACTCGTACATGGAGAATAATTATGCCTAAGTGTATGTATGTATGTATGTATGTATTATACGTATGTATGTCTGTCTGGCAAATATTTAATTTTGTTATTGTAACAATTACAAGTTATCAACTGATGATGACTTGTTAAGGAATTTGTTAATGTTGTTGTTGCTTTTGGTGTTACTATTATATTCATTAAATAACTTACACATGCATAGATAATCTATAGAAATATTCACATCACCAAACTTCTCCAATACAAATGCCTGCTTTAAGTATTTTGCAAGTGTGTGTGTGTGTGTAAGTGTGTGAGTTTATTGGTTTTAATTTAACTTTACCACCACACCACAACGATAGACTCTTCAAATGTGTTGTCGTTTGTTTATTTATGGCCTCATTTTCATTTTGTTAAAATTGCTTGTGTGTGTGTGTGTATGTGTTTAAGCTCGCATGAAAGTATATGGAGAAACCGTTTGGACTATCTGTGGTTTCCTTAAATTCTACTGAAATCGTTTGCAGAGGTTTTTCCATCGCAATAATCGATCAACTTTTAACATTTTGTAGCGTTGCAGTTGTTTCTACGTGTACGATAAACTATTATCCTGCATATTGAATGGAAAGTTCATTCACTAAATAAAATTTTTAATATATACATGGACTTACAAGTTTAGGTTTATTTTACCCGTACAATTAAATTTTTTAATCAGATTTTTAAGCTGTAGTTCGAGAATCGATAAAAGAACAAGCCATGGAGCTATTTTTATACAAAATTTTTTGGAAACAGTCTCGTACAAGAATCCCCTCGATATAGCGGCAGTAAGAATTTTTTGTCGATATACGGGGAATAGTAGAAGTAAGTATATGTCGATTTATTGTTTATTTCATTACCACATTTCCAATTATGGCATTGCAGGACTTGTACATAAAAATAAGGAATAAATATCCATTTTTCGTTTTCATACATACATACATACATAATTGGTCATTACAAACCTTTAGTCAGGATTACGACGTAGTTTCTTACACAACTCTTGTCGTGTGTGTTAATTTTTTAACATGTGTGCCGGGACCTGCAGTTTAACGTCTACTCCGAACGACAGATTTTTGAGAAACTTTTTTCATGACAGATTTATTTACTCTCAGACTTTTTGCCACGAATCTGCTAAAAGGAAGTCGCCGATGAAATATTTTTTCATATTTCGTTCAGTTGGTGATGCCTGACCTGAGGTTTGAACCGAGGCCTCACACTACCTATTAGACCACGGCGACTTAAAATTTCGACTTTCGTTTTCATAATTAAGATTAAATAAATGTAAATAAAACCACGTAAATTTTATTTCATTATAATGGCCAGACGTTGCCATTTGGTTTCTGTCCTCTTGAGTTGATTTTCTTTCACTTGTTTGCATATCGAGCTGTATATCGGGGATAATTAGACGAATATTGGTTTTCAAATTATCTGAAATTAGAAACTTATCCGCTTATCTCATAAAAAGCTCATCACATGATGGCCATAGATGTCGCCAAATCGGAAAATCTTTATACAATATAGAAAAAATCAGTCGTGTTGTTTGCCTCGCCTTAATAGACGTAAGGCCACGGTTCAAATCCCAGGTCAGATATCAAAACGAAAATATGAAAAAAAATATTTAAATAAAATTGCTATGAAAAGTTTCTCAAAAAAATCTGTCGTTCAGAAAAGACTTTAAAGAGTAGGTCCCGCAACTCGTGTATAAATTAACACTTACAACATAAGTGGTGAGGGAATCGGTGTCGTAATTCTGACTGAAGTTCAATTTTGTATGTAAATCACAGATAGTTTAACAATTGGTGGCTCCTAACTGTCGGTTTATAGCATTGATTATTTAAAGTTGATATTAAAATGATTCTAAGAACTGTAGTCAGTATGATGAAGAGATTCTACTTGTTCTAGGATATAGAATATTTGATTCCATTTTGATTATATGAGGTCTTCAGCACTGGCTAATATTCAAAGGATCCATCTATACATAGTGGTTAGCATGATTAATGGTTGTTGTCTAGAATTGGATCGCATAATTGTGTCGTATGCTATTGCAAGAGTTGCAAAGACATCGATTCTTCTAAAATTTCTATTCATTATGCTACATTGTGTTGGACTCAGCAAACATTTTTGCGTACCAGATTTATTGATGAATATGTTGCTTTCATTTTAATTGACGTCAAATAGTATTAAGGAACCATTAGCACTTTTAAGAAGTGATTGAAAGCTTAGTAACTTTATAGGAAACTTATTAAATAAACTAACGAAACGGAATAGATAAAATCGTCTCATTTCGAATCTAAAAAAGATATCATTTCGTTGTATATTCTCCCACTGTGGAATGTGGACAATGGTTGAATACGAAATACTTATAAGTGTTTAATTATAACAATAGCGAGATCGCCATAGTCTGGTAGGTAGTGTGTTGGATTATTAGACGTGAGACCTTGGTTCAAAGTCCAGCTCAGACATCCACAACACAACAAAATTTGACGAAATATTTCTTGTGATGACCAATAATGTGTGTATATGTCTATAAACTCAATAATACGCTTTACAGTAGAATGAAATATATATGCCATGAAATCTTTAGTATGCAATTGACTTTCAATTAAAAAAAAATGTTTATAAAGATTAAAAAAAAAACAAATGCTTTCACCCCTCTCCACAAAAACAATATGAAATCTTTTAATCTATTTAGTACAAGAGATCAAAGATAATTTCCTTTATTTTATTATCGATTACTGAATTAAATCGTTTGGCCTAAATTGAAATAAATTAATGAAATCCTTAGAACATCTGCCAACTGTTGCCAGTTGCCAGTCTCCATAATCTATTATACGAATAACAATTTATTTGTAATGAAACTGAAATTCACAATTTCTAAGGCATTCTTTATTCATTCATACATTTATTCATTTAAACATACATACATACGCACATAGAAAATATTTATGAATTATTTTTCGATTGTAATAAATTGCCTTTAAGCAATACAGTCAGTAACAATAACAATGAAATCTAATATTCTTTTTATCTTATGAATTATAATTTTTCTTTTTCTGCTCTTCTTCTTTTCTTGTTGATTTTTCTATTTTATTTTGTGAAAACTGGCTGATTTTATTGTTTTAGGAAATGTTTAGTGTTTAAGCCTTGGTAAACCAAAACTATTAAAACAATTTAAGAAATAATGGCTGAAATACTTAGAACAGTATCAGCCTACTCTGCTACTACCACATACTACTTCTCAACTTCATGCTATTGAAGATTATTTATGCATTCAATAATATACGGACTGCTTTCCTCTATTCTCCCTATTTTCCACACTCTCTTAAGAGTGTAACAGTGTGTAGAGTGTGCAGAGTGTGTAAGTAGTTTGATAACGCATATCATATGTCCTTGTGTTTGTATTTGTATTTGTATTTCTATTTAATGTAAATTTATGCTCAAGAGAAAAATGAGTATGAAAGCTTTTATGCAATCACCATAGAAATCCCTTAAACGTCTGTAAAGGCCAGGCATGTTAGAGAGTAAATTGTAGTTTTTCTAATTTTATCCTCTGCAGCATTAAGAAACTGTCCGTTGGGACCTCAAGGGCATTGCTAGAAACTTTCGGGTAGTCAGAGTAAATGTTTCTCGTTGGAATCTAAAATTTAAATTTTCTTTTCCAAAAATTAAATGGTAATCATTAATCGCAGGATTGCAGCGTGTCCATAATCCAAGTTGGAATAGGCGTTAACTGTATTTAACATCAAAGAATATTATGGAGCAAATAATTTTAATTTGCAGTGGAGCAAAGTGCATTGGTGATTAAGACAGCTGTATACTGTCTATACATATATAAATATACACTGTATACCAAAGTGAGCACTGTAAAGCAAGTACGCTCCACTACTTAAATCTTGAACACGTCCCTTGTGGGCATTTGAAAGACTACAACAGTATTCCTTAACCTCCCTGTTATATGCTTTCTCCAAAAGATTTTGGCATTCCAAAATAAGTACTTTCTCTTTGTGTATAAGAAGTGTCGAATACTAAAGAGATAGAGAATACCAGTCCCGTTCTGTTCAAAACCAGCCACTACAATTGGCAGATCATCCAAATAACCCAAATCATTAAAACCACATAGTTACAGATACAGATTAAAGCAACAATATTCCGCCACAACAATATTTCTCAGCAAACTTATGATAATACCACCGCAGGTTTACATGACAACCGCTGACCATTGCACGTGTTGATGTTTATTTTATATGAAATCGTAGTTAACATGCTGATCGATGGTATAGTGTAAGCCACAAAGGGGGGCTTGTTAGAGTGGCTTAATGCTTGAATGTAAAAACAAGTTACAAAATTTTTTCTTTATGGTTTCTCTATATGATACTTCTTCTTAAAAGGAAGAAATTAACAGGCTTTAATTATCGTTCCCTCTTCGAAAAGTTCACTGACCCACCAGATAAGACTACAACAACATCATTTGAAGTTTAGGGAACACCAGGGCTTGGAAAGGGGTGGCAAACAATCATCATTTCATCACTGTACTGACTATAACAAACCAATTCATGATCATAAATAACGTTGATTCCTGGCAATACCACATTTTAAATCCTTCTCTGTAGGCCCTACTTTAGTCACCTGCTTTGCTTTAAGGAGAAATTTAGTGAATAAAACTGAAACAAGGCAAAGAATATGTCAAATTAGAGTATGACAACGCTATGAATTATTTAATTTTTTAACTGTGATTTTTATTATTGCTTAGCTTTCCTTTTATAGAAGAAATTATTCTTTTAGCTCTCTGCTTAAGCGCCGCTAGAACGTTTAACTATTTAATATCAAGAAATTATCGGGACGGAAAGCAAACTGAATCGTGAAAATAAACATTAAAACACTCAAACATTTTGTTTGTTTTGTAGTTAAAGTTTAATACAGAGAGAGAAAGAGAGAGAGAGAGAGATAGAGAAAAGACAGAGTAAGAATGTAGGTATTCTTGTATGCACCACATTCCTATCTCACATATGTATGTACATACATCCATACATATGCATGCATGTAGTAGGAAGTTATGGTAATTATTTCTTTTAGGGAAATTGATTTTCCGGAAATTATTAATAATTTAATAAACGGCAAATGTTAAATGCAAACAAATACACTCACACCCATGGCACAAACATACATATACATACATATACTATTACAATATAATTTGCCCTCCTACAGCTATTCCTTGGTACACACATACACCCACTAACCTCTTCTTTGCAGTTGAGCGTTAATGGCTTAAATACCGCCAAACCAAAAGCACAAGAGAAAATTGAATAAAACGTAGAAGAAAAAAAAAGAAAGAGAAAAAAGAAAGAAAGAAATTGAACGAATGGGTATAATATTTCAATCATATACACCTGGTGCTCAAGGTGAAAAGTTTAATAAAAACATTATGAATGTATGTACGAATATGTATGTATGTGTGTATACATGTGGGAAGAATAGAGAGCGAAAGTGAGAGAGTAGTTTGAATTTGAATTTCTTAATCATTTAATTAAATTGCTTAATAAGAGCTATTGTTTGAAAATTTTTTATCGCCTGCCATTAAAAAGCTGCTTTGTAAACGCTATCCGTATCATTTTAATTGGATTTTAATTGGAATTCATTATACGGCGAACAATATTTGATTTCTTCTAATCTAGCAACCTCTTAAAGGTCATACGGAAATTAAATGTCAACATTTGAACATTTTTAAGAGACTAAAAGAAGAAGCTAATCAAACTCATTTGAAAACTACAAGAATGAAAGATTTTTTATGTGTTTTTTAATGTGTTTTAAATTAATACACTTTTAAATACACTCAACAATTGCTCTTCACTCTCTTCTTTTATTCGGATAAAACTGGTTATAAAAATAATTGACCTTTTCTGTTTCCTTTAGAACTTTTAAGGATATGCAGTTAAAGAAAAAAGTCTACATACACCGCTGTATGTAAACCACTATAGGTAGGCCGCTGTATGTATGACTTTTTCCCTATAATTTTTATCATGATGCTTTAGGCTGTTACAGTTAAGAATGTTTGAGGACTAAGACGTATATTAAATAAATGTAACCTAAAAATTATTAAAAAAAGGACGAAATATCAACGCTGTATGTACACTTTCTTCTTTGACTGTACAAACGATACTACAGTGTGCCTGGCAGTGTGAAAGCTTTACTTAATCATTTCAAATGAATTTCTTATACTAAGTTCTTCAAATTTGCTCACAATCATGTACTGCGAACAATCTTTTCTCCAGAAGACGTGTTGACCGACATTTTTAAGGATCATAGGTCCGTTACAAATGCATGCTATTGACGCCTACTCGGAGCTAATGTCTTAAATTTATCCTAATAATTGTTGCGTGTTGTTGTGTCCGTCTTCAACTAACATTTGTAAATGTGGGCTGGTAGACCATACTGTCTTGGCAACATGTGCCTAATCCATTACTTTCTTCTTTTGAGGTTAGGTTTTCATTAGAGTTGGTTAGTGGTTAGATATCGTGTGTAGAGCGAAAATATTTCAAATATTCATTGCAAACATCTGTTTGTTGATGTCTAGAATATCGTTATGTCCTTGATTGCGGCGTTTAACTACCTAAACTCGTACAGAAACGTGGATTCACACAAAAATTTAACGTTTCAATATTCAATTTGCTATTGGCAGTGATATGCGAGGATCGTTGAACATAGTTAAGACAGCCAAACGATTGCTTGCTGGCATTTATTCTGTATTTTGTGTTCGTGTTGTAATCACTAGACCTTATTGAAATTCTTCCAAGGTTTTAGACGTAATTGTTCACATAACTTTTGTTTTGGTAGAGCCTTTATCGGCACTGTGTCCATGTATTCTTGCATGTCGTCATATCTATTAATCCGGAGACAGGTGTAATCAAAAAAATCGAGGTCTTTAAGCCTTCTGTTTGAACCGCAATTTATTCTTCTTGCCGTGAATAAAGCCTATTGCAGTATACAGTACAGTCGCCGTAGTCTAGTAGGTAGTGTGTTGGCTTATTAGACGTAAGGCCACGGTTCAAAATTATTTCTTCGGTGACTTCCGCTCAGCAGATTTCTAACAAAAACTCTGAGAGTAAAAATAAAATTACAATGAAAAGTTTCTCAAAACTCTGTCGTTAATATGTAGGTCCCGCCACTCATATATAAAATTAACACACACAACATAAGCGGTGTGGGAAGCTAGATGGTAATTCTGATTGAAGGGTTGTAATGACCAATTATGTATGTATACAGTGTTTGATGTCCAAGTCCTCTATATACTTACCTATACACGTTTATCTACACGATTTATTTCTTAGACAAAGTCATCGTTAAATCGAAGCCCGTAACTCGAGCTGTTATGACTAGCTCAGTTTTAAGTGGGGTGCCAATATTCGTTTGAGTGTAGATCTCTTATTATCGCCAGGAGTGTTCGTCCATTGAATTAAAAACAGATTGTTCTTGTATTTATTTTCTAATCAATAAGCATGACTTTTCGATTCTGTATATATTTTTGTTCAATCCTTATATGTCATTGCTCCCCATTATAATATCTCATATATTTCATGGGTAAAGGGACTACCGATTGCGTTAAAAGTGATCGTTTCAGAATAAGCTTATCGTAGCTGAAATTGATTCAAATTCTTATACACCTAAAATTACATCGATGTATTCCTTCGTTTTTCCCATTGCCAATCACAAATGCAAAATTAATTTTATTTTAATGAGAAATAAATTTTAAAATAATTTAAAAAAAAAATCCTTGAGCAAACATACGTCTGTCATTGTGTTGTTACAAAAGATATTGACTTACTTGTTGAAATACTTTCATTATTTATTTAAATTTAAATTTAATTTATTTATTATTAGAGTCTACCTTAAATTGACCACAAATTTTTGTTTCAATCAAATATCAAATCAATACGCACACATACATACAACAGACATTTGTATTTGTTGTTGTTTTTTGAATATTGTAATCAATTGTTGTAATTATTTCAATCATTCAGTTGTGGTTTCTAAGACTGAAAATAAAAGTGGATTAAAATTGAAAATGAAAATGAGCTGCAGCAACACACACACAATTCCCAAAATGGCATTGAAAACAAAGTTGCTGATGCAGCAAGTAAATGACCTAATTTGTGGTCAAAATAGACAAAACAAACGGGTAATACGTTTACAAAGGTAAAAGGTTAGATTGTAATTGCAATCCTAATGGATATTAAATTCTTCAAAATAAATTCTTAGAAATTGAACAAAAAAAAGAAGGAAAATAGAAGAAAAGTACGAGTTTCTTTTTCCAATTCAAATTTTAAGTTACTTCGATTGCTTCCAGGAGAAATGAAAGCAGTCCCTAGACAGTAAGTCAGGTGACTTCGGTAGATACTTTGTTTTATACTTCCATGAAAATATTTTTCTACTATAATATTATACTACTACTATAATAATATTCAAACTACCCAAGTACTTACTTATTTACTTAATTGGCCATTAACAACGCAATTAATGGATTTCTAGCTGCCTTAACATATTCTCCCAGGCGCCTATGTTTCTTGCGCGACTTCGCCAGCTGGTTACATTAATCGATGACAGGTCTTCCTCGATGAGGAGCTGCTACAGCTCACTGTTAAATCGGATGCAGAAGCCATAGCCAACTCACACAAGACCAAAGATTTTACGCAGCATTTTTCGTTGAATATTCTTAAGGCTGCTACAGTGGTGGTTAATAGCGCCCATGCTTCTGCGCCATAAAATAGCACGGGGAGGTTGCGCGTCTTGTAGCGTATTAGTTTTGTTGTACGTGAGATGTAGTAGCACCTGTTGGCAAGAGCGATCTTACATTTGATCTCGAGACTGACATCATTTTTGCTGCTACCATCAGAACCAAGATAAACAATTTCATTAACAAGATCGGAAGTATAGTTATCGGTCGTAATCTGTTATCTAACACGGCGCTTGTCCCTACTTGTCAACATCATATACTTCGTTTTGCCCTCATTTACTGCCAGACCCATGTTAGTAGACTCCTTTTCCATAGCGATAAAGGCAGCATGTATGTACTTAAGTATGTCGTCAGCGTACGCAAGTAATTGGACAGTTTTGTGGAAAATAGTTCCATTGCGATGCACTCTCGCCGTTCGCAAAACATTCTCCATGCCGAAGGTGAAGGGGTTGCATGATAAGGGATCGCCTTGTGTGGAGCCTCGGATGGTATCAAAAGGTTCGGAGATGGAGCTACAGGAGTTGATCAACTTCATTGTGCATAGTCCCATCGGTTTCGCAGGAATACTGTGCTTAAATATTGTGGCAAAAAGCACGATTGCTTATGATGCTATCGAAGGCTGCATTGTCGTCGACCAAAAGATGATGTAGCTTGTTTTCAGGATATTACGTAATGTAAAGTTCTGGTCGATGGTGGGCTTATCTGGCCTGCAGCCACAGCGATATGGTCTAATCAGTGTTTTGACAATTGATTTCAGTCGTTGACAAAATACGCTTGTAAGTTCCTTATATGCGTTAGAGAGAATGCCTTTTGAAGCTTATGAATCCATTTATAGAGGAGCAATACTACTCCAGTTATTACACACATTCGTACATAATTGGTTCCTACAACTCTTCAGTCTAGATTACGACCGTAGTTTCATTTACTCTCAGAGAAATCTGCTGACAGGAAGTCGCTGAAGAAATATTTTTTTCAAATTTCGTTTTGTGCGAGATTTCTGATGTAAGGTCTGAACTGTGGTGTCACATTACATACTAGAATACGGCGCGTTACTGGGTTGGTAAAAATGCCCATTTTCGAAATAACGGCAGATATTTGAAAATGATCGAATAATAGGGGGTTTTTATAATTAAAATGTTGGTAAGGACATCAGGCTCAGTTGATATTCCATTCACACCAGGAGGCTAGGTACTCTAGCAGGATTAAGTGCATGAGACTTTTGGATAGTGAAGGAATTGATGCATAATGTAATAATGCCGGCATATAAATTATTTTCAAGGGTCCCTAAACGAGATTTATTTGCAGCACTTCAAGCCTAATATTTTGAAAACGAGTTGCATAATTTACCAATTTTTCTAAACATTTTAACCAAAATTTTATATTAAAATCTGCTGATTTGCATTTCTTTCATTATTCTCGTAAATAAATTTCAGTAAATCTCTGTTGTTTCCTTATTTAAGCTGGCCTTTAAAGGCGATCCATTTATTAAACCAGCAGCAAAATAAATCTCTCTCTCGGAGTTCACAGTTATCAAAGTGCGCAGTGTGTATGTATGTCTGTCTGTATTTGTAAGTTTAATATTTAATATTTTGCCACCATAATTTGGTTATATTTTCTTACCGCGCCAACTAGTTTTTCATTTTTTTTTTATTTTATATTGCCTGCTCAATAGGAATATTAAATTGTAAGGCGCTTTAAATTATTGAATTAAATGAATATTTTATGCAGAAAAGTATTTCTTGAAATCGTCAGTATCTACAACACAAGCACTTCAAGGCATTTTTTCTTGTTTGAAGAAATGAAAATAAAATAAAGAAAAGAACAGAACAGAACAGAACAGAACAGAAAAGCAATGTAACGAAATGAGAATGAAATGAGTACAGAGAAGAAAATGTAACGCAGAAGATATAAAACAAATCTTATTTTATTGGTGGCAATGAACATTCATTATTATGAAGAGAATCCTTATGCCGAGTTGGTTACATTTAAAGACATTCAAGGCATTCAAACATTTATGAATAGAAATTTTATTTTTGCCTCCAACCGTACCATACCATACCATAACATACCATGCCAACTGATTCCATCATAACAAGCCAATAAGAGTTAAACGTTCGTTGGCTGAGTTTAAATAAATCCTTTTGATGATGAGGAAAATACAATTTAAGCCTTAAAAACGCCGCTAGCATCTATTGCTACGCATCACACATACACTCGCTTTATTACAAAAACACAAAAAAAAACATGAATACGTAGAAATATGAACACGTTTCTATTCAGTTCTCTAACACACATACTCTCTCTCTCTCTCTCTTCCTGTGTATTCTAAATACCATAACATTTATAAGCCTAAGTTTATGCAATAAAATATATGATTTGATGAAAAAAAGGATGTCAGTATGAGTGGATTAGGGTGTTCCAGCTTATTAACAACAGTTCTTATATGTATAATGAGCGATTACTTCACATATGTTGAAAATGAGACATTTCCTGGTAGCCATGTGATGTTTCTCCCCTATACATACATAATTGGTCATTGCAACCCTTCAGCGAGGATTACGACCTAGCTTCTCACATCACTCATGTTCTGTGCGTTAATTTTTATAATTTTTATACACAAGTGGCTGCACCTACAGTTTAATGTCGACTCCGAACGACAGATATTTGAGAAAAACAATTCAGAGTTTTTGCTGGAAACCTGCTGAGAGGAAGTAGCCGAAGAAATATTTTTTCATACTTTGTTATGTTGAAGATGTCTGACCATCATAACATCTTCTAGACTAAGTTGCGATAAACTTCTTGCTATTGATTCCTATTCCCGCTCAATAAGTCACACGTATGTACCTGCCTGTAATGTTCGTTGTTGGTGTTATTGATCTGCAATGAGCGGAAGTTCCTAGACAATCTGGCTACTTCGGTACATACTTTATTTTATACTTTCGTAAAATTATTGTTTATTGTTCCCAAGGAGTTGTTGCTCGCTTACTTACTTAAGTGGCCATTAAAATTCTTTAGTCAGGTTTACAACCCAGCTTCCCATACCACCTAAGTACATACATACTTGTTTACCTAATTGGCCATTAACACTCCGATTAACGGATTTCGGCCTGACTTAACACATCCTTTCAGGAGCCTCTTCGAGTTGGTGATGATTTTTGCATTCAATATCCTTCCGTGCGAAAGGTATGGCCGAACCAATGCCGTCACGGGATGCAGTCCCATGGAGTTGAGGCGCTTATACTGCTCACTGAATCGTATGCGGAAATCATCGCCAACTGCCACTCGACTTATATCTTACGCAGGATCCTTATTGGATTATTGTAGAAAGCTTTTACAAGTAGATCGGTTGCATAGTTTTCTCACATCAAATTTGGAATGATCATCTTCAAACTGGTCTTTACATTGCAGAAAATTTATCGAAGAATTGTTTCGAAGAGATAATCTCACTGCAGCCCGTGATTCATTCTATATCGGTATACATATGTAGTCCTTTAGATCCAAGTGGAACATTGATTCGCATGAAAGCAAGATTCGCTCTGAAAAGACGTAATGTTTTGTGTCGTGTTTAGACTGTAATGTTGATATTTCGATTTAAAATGGTATCAAGAAAGTTAAGCCTTCAATTAGTACCCCAGTTCAGACAAGAGCTATGGAGGCAACAGTTTGGAAAGAACGTCCTGTGGGAACAAACTCTATAGTTTTGAAAAATACTACGCAATGGATCCAAGTCCAGTTACACTTTCTTTTAACAGATTGTTGGGTCATAGACAGGAATGTTGGAGCAAAAGCAGAGTCGGTCAGTTCCAGAATGAAAAGTTTGGAATCAATGTAAATGTAGGATATTCATGTCTAAGTACTCGACTTGTATGAGGTGGAAACGAGAATAGTATGAAACTGTCTGAGCTGGTTGTATCAGTCATGAAGGAAACATAGCGTCACCGTTTGTTGAAGCCTATGTCAGGTGAGTATTTACGATAATAAGCTGGCAGATGGCCATGTCAACGAAGACTCAAATATTTGCCCCGTATTATTGCGATATTCGAATAAAATTAGAAGAAATTTTGGAACACTCTACTGGGGATGTTAAAAACAAAAATCATAAAGGAAAATATGCCACACATTTACAGAAATAAGCTGGAATATGAGCACAAACCGAAATGGAAATAGACAATAAGTACAATAGCAGCAACAACAATTACAACAACAACCACAATAACAACAACAAAAGCAAATAATATAAAAATTTTAAATGTCGAACGGAAACATCTACTTTTCACAGCATTAAAGTTCCAACAAAAGCATACAGACTCTCAGGCTTAACACGATGATTGCGATGAAATTTTGCCACTTTTTTTTCCACTTTTTCACTTTTTTTTCTTACTTTTTCATCTTTTGCTTTTGATGGGTAATGGACTGAAGCTGAGCAAGAGAGAAAGAGAGAAAGAGAGAGAGAGACTTGCAGCTAGAAGGAGCAGGAATAGCTGATGATTTCATATTCAAGAGTATTAAAGTGAACTGCACAATGACTCGACACTCGATTTAGTGGAAGCAGTATTAGGAGGCAATACAAAAATACATACACAACCACAATAATGTGTTGTCGTACGGTGGCTGCAGTTAGTAACTGAGTTAACATTCATACAACACAAGGTGTTATAATAGGGGCCGGTAAACGTATTTTTTATATTAGAGAGCGGGGTAGGAACCAAGGATTTTTCTAGAAGATGTAGATGTGTGCGCTTATTCCTCCACTATGTAGAGAGCACTTAAAGAAACCAGCACAAGTTGATTTGTTTATTTGGAAAAACATTCTAAAGATCTAGAAATAAGCAATCTAAAGTCGCCGAAGTCAGTAAAGTAGTGCGTTGGCTAATTAGACGTGAGGCCCAGGTCAGAAATCTATAAAAAAATATGAAAAAAAAAAATATTTCCTCGGCAACGTTTTCTCACCAGATTTTTGGCAAAAACACTTCGAATCTGCTGTGGGGAAGTCGTTTTTCACATTTCGTTTTGCTGGAGATGTCTGACATGGATCTTTGGCTTCAAGTCTAATATGCCAACATGCTACCAACTAGACAACGATGACTTCTGTACAATCCCAAGAATTATTTGCATCGGCCGTGGCTTCTTAATCCTGAAGGATTCTATGCTAGCGCCAACCGTATGGTATTATCGGGTTACATCGTGATGATATGGCCGATCCGTCTGCATTGTCTGTATTTAAATTGGTTCAGTATCCTTTGCTAAATACCTCGCTATGTATCAGTATTGGGCCTGAATATCATGCCCATGAATCTGAACCACTTGTTTGTAAATACCTGCAGTTTCGAAAGATGATTTGGCGTTGTACTGTCTGATGCCAATGATTTCTTTGAGTGTCCTGTTTAAAGTACTACAAACCATGACAACAACTGAATACATTATAGGCTAGAATATGTGCATTTTACTTGGTTAGTTATCATATAAAACACCTTATTTTACTCCATAGTTTTTAAAGTTCTATGATTAGGATGAACTGCTTTTTAAACCCAGGCTCTTTTAAATCATGGTACGATGACTTTGCATCCTATAGTCCATTGAAAATAATATGATTTAAAGAAAGTTCTTTTAGAATTATGCTCCTTTAAAAATATTTAACACATTATTTTATTTTTCTTTTCAAGTTTCTTAGTCTATTGGGAACGAGTGTAAAGAGGGGATCTCTGTTGTCGTTTGACTTTTTCTTTCTTCAGTTCAGTACTTAAGCTAGCAGCAGTTCTTCACCTAGTCTTGTTGCTATTTTGTTCCATTTTTCCTTTCCATTTTTTTTGTTTATTCCACAGCCACTTGACTTGTAATCATTTTTGCACCTTTTCTTGTTATAGGTTATGTTGCCACTTAACATTCTCTTTTTTTCATTTCATTTCATTTTTTTAATGTTTTATTTCCCCCTATCCCCACCAATATTTTTTTACTTTTTTCATTACCTGCCTGCCTACAGTATTTTACTTACTGCCTCTCATTTTCTTCTTTTTAAGGTGCCTCTGTCAGTATTTCTTTCTTTTTTGCTGTTGCTGCTCCTGCCTTTTATTGCCTACTTACGCGTTAATATTGCATTTTAATAATGTCCTCTCCCTGGCAAAATAAAATTTTTGCACAATTTTATTAGACTTTTTGGATTCGTTTTTATTTTATTCCTCTTTGTTTTGTATTTCTTTTTTTGCTTTTTTCCTCCCACTCTCTCTCTCTCTCTTTCTGTTTTTTATTTTATTTTTTTTTTATTTTAAATTGCTGTGAATGTGTTTGTGTTTTTCATTTCTTGTATTTTGCAATTTTAATGTCATTTGCGCTACTCTTGGCGTAGCACTGGCACATGAACGAAGTCTTTTGGGTCTTATTAACATTCTTATAGGTGGGGGCTGTAAAATAAACGGGGGCATCCATTAACATGAACATTTGCGTTAAAAATAAAAATATATGACAAGCCAAAGTTTAATAAAGTGTTGGAAATGGTATTCCATACACAATTATTCGCGTAATAGTTTGTGAAATTAAAAACAAAAATTTAAAAATTCACTGAGATTTTGTTTAAATGAAGCCTTAAAATATTTAGCCCGGGTGGCATTTTGAGTTCATATCAGAGATCAGCAATGAGTATTCAAAAAGATGAGTAGATTCGAATCATACTTATAATTTCTCATAATTATACGCATTCATACTTATTTTAATATCATACTCATACTACTCATATTCAGAATTTGAAGTACTCATCGTACTCATACTTAACGATACGTATGATGTCCATGACTAAACATTAACAAGAATCACAGAATAAGTATGATTCGCTTACAAACGCTACAATACCCACTAGAATGTTGTGTGTTTGCTTTGCTTGCTGTCTTTGTCTTTTTCTTTCCTTTTTTTTTTTGTAAATGCAACAACAACTAAGACTGTAAATTTTGTTGAATGATTCGAATCACTCGAAACATTTATAAGTATTATAAGTATATTTCCAAAGTTATGAATCTGAATGAGTAGGCGTATGAACCAAACATATTTCGAATGTTATAAGTTTGATGTCAACGTTGTACTCATACTCATTACAACCTATACTTATAAATCAATGTTGTAGTGAGTACAAGTGAATCAGAGTAGTTGAATTTCAATACTGTTGACTCAGTCATGAGTACTTATGAGTAGCAAAAAAACGATTCATTGCTGATCTGTGGTTCATATGTATGTTATCCTCAAAGTATCTCTTTTCGAGACTGTATGCTGCAGTTATTTTTAGCTACTCCAGATGTTCTTTGTTCACATTCGGATTCTTGAGAATTCTGCTTTAACGCCGTTCTCGGCATATTACCAGGCTTTTTTCTGGTAGTATGGTCGTTCCACCTCCATTTTCCCTACTTGATGTGTTTCTGTACAGGTTTCCACTTGAATAAGTTCCAAACCTTTGCTTCTTGAGTCTTGAGAATTGCGCTCCAGTGTTATTTTTGTGATACTTTTGAGGTTCTTTGAGATTTTATGTTGGATTCGCATCCACTTTCTGCATTCAATGTGTTTCAGTATGAATTCCCCGTTCACTGTTGTTAATGCTTTTGGGCCAACATATTCTGCACATGACTTTGGAAAACTTATTGGCCGTAGCATTTCCATAATTATGTTCGATACTGGACATATTCCTGATACTGGACTTTTGCAAGGTGAATTGTGATAGGCTGTTCAAATTTCATATCATCACCTCAGCGATGTATTAATCAAAGAAAAAGAAATAAAAAACTATAACTATCACCCTGAGCTGTTTATAATTTGAAGAATGTGGAGGGCATGTAGGTTTGGATATGGTGTTTCAAAAACATAAATTACTTGATTGATAGACGTGGACATTCATTCGAAATTGTTTATGCAGTTCCTACTTAGTTACCTACTTACCTAATTGGTTATTAAAACTCATTAGTCAGTATTGCAATCTAGTTTCTTACACCACTCATGTTATATGTGTTAATTTTATACATGACGGTACCTACAGTTTAATGTCGAATTCGAACGACAGTTTTATTCACTTTCAGAGCTTTTGCCTCTGGAAGAGAGGAAATATTTATTTGTATTTCATTTTTTTTTTTGTGATGTCTGAGCTCTCGTCCAATAAGCCAACACACTAATTGCTAAGTTATGGCGAATTCTCTTTTACCAAGTCCAATAAAATACTATGGAGTGAGATGATGACTATGTCCTCCTATGGAATATATGAAGACAATCGTAGTAAGTGGTGATGGATGCCACGTCCTCGTAGCAAATTAATCAGCTTTTTTATTCCTAATGATGGTTAAAATGATTAACCTTCTGTTTTCAAATTAATTTCCAGTACGGAAGCTTGAATTCATTCTATCTTTTTTATTTCATAAACAGCAAAGGGTGGCTGTAAACACTTTTGACTTTTAACTTGAGTAGCTCCTCATATGGCCTTTTGATATTATAAGAACCATTGAAACGCTAAGACACTGTAGCCAAAAAGGTGATTTTACGCAGAACACTGCAGAATATCGATTACACAGCATTTTACACGATTGAAAAATCTTAAAAACGAACACGAGTTATTTTCTGTTGTGGGTGCCCTGGTAGTCTAGTGGGTAGTCTGCTAGACTATTCGCGTGAAGGTCGTGGGTTCGATTCCCACCAGAGGCTCTGGTCTGCGACACTACACCGAGCATATGTTCAAGTTACTCCGCTAGTATATAATTAGAATATAATTTGTAATCGTATTGTAATTAATAAAATAAATAAATAAATATTTTCTGTGGAGCTACAACTTTCAAATTCAATGCTTTTCATGTAGAAATCCGTCTGATTGTTTCGAAGACTTTCGTCAAATCTACCTTGTAGTAAGCCATTTTGTAGGCTGCTCTATTATAGTGGGTAGAATACTAATCCAAAACCAGAAGGATGTCTCTACTTTTTTTACTATGAAGTATTCCGTGTATGATGACTGTTAGAATACAATTCCTCTACAATTTTTCCAATTTTTTAAGTCGCCACCTATGTATAGTATATTTACTTACTTTTGCGTTGAACTGTAAGTAGATAACAAATTTTCAACATCATATTTTAGAATTTTGTATTCGTTTTATTTAATGAAAATATTTCTTTTAATTTCCGTCTTTGTTTGTATCCTGTACAATAAGATATTGGTTTGGAAATTTCTTTCATTTTCTTCTAAGAAAAGTCATGGCAACTATGCCGCAGTTAACTTTCACTTTGAATCTAACTTTTGTATACGAAAGTTTTTAATCTCTTTGTTACCCTACAGAAGGTATATTAATAATCGTATGATCTTTTAAAAAAAAAACTTCAATAAATTTGTTATTTCTTGTTCAAAAAGATTTTCTTTAAATTGAAAAAAATTTTCTTGAATTCCATATATTGTTTCCACAGAAGTGGTCTCAGCAAATGACCCAAATTGCTTTCAATTCTTTATTTTTTTTCTTTAGTTTCTCATAAATTATTTGCAAATAAGTACAGGTACATGCATTTAGGTATTCCGTATCTTTTCCTAACTAACTTAAGTAAATACAATCATGTGTACGAGGTTATTAATTACAAGTATTTTAGAAAATTATTGAAATTTTATGAATCCACAAAAAAAAAATTTAAATACATGCTCGAACAACAACACAGTATGGTACATAGAAAAGAAACAAAATTTCAAAAGTTTTCATTTATTTATGGCTGAATGACAAAATTGCAAATCCTTTTTCTTTTGCCGGAGAAAACTTTAGCAGGAGAAAGTTGAATTTTTTGCAACATGCAAGTAATCGAAGAAGGCAACCTGAATTCTTGCTTTTCCAAGTTTTGTTTTTCATTATTTTCATATGCACTCGTATAGGATTTCCTTTTAAAAAGTTTGAGTTAAAGAAAATAAGGAAATTAGAAAAATTTTAGGTGAAAAAGTGATTTCTTGTGAAGTATATTACACTGCATTGATTTGAAAGGCCTATGAATACATAACTGCACTACTTCAACTGCATATAACACTTTAAAACACGTCACGATTTTTACTGGTAAGATCGGTACACAATACGATGATCTTGCTTTAGTTTTTATTCACTCTGATGGCTTTTATCGAAGCTGCCGTAGTCTAATAGATAGTGTGTTGGCTTATTAGGCGTGAGGCCCCGATTCCAACCCCAGGCCAGACATCTCCAACGAAACGAAATATGAAAAATATTTCTCAGGAAACTTCCTCTCAGTATATTTCTAGCAAAACTTCGGAGAGTAAAGAGAGCCGTATTCCTGATTGAAGGATTGTAAGGTCCAATTAGGTATTATATACATATGTATGTATGTATTTCAAGGTCTCTCCGGCATTGGGAATAACAGGGGCAGAATACGGAAAATCCCGCAATATTCTGCTTTCGAAGTTACAGTCGTACATCATTGGATAGTAGGTACTCTCGCGAAAAAATGCTATAAACGTTCCTTGTAGAACCAATAGCAACGTTTCTGTGAGTGGAACTGTCATTAATTTCTGTGAGTTTTCTGTGTGTATCCAAATTTAGCATTCTGATGACTACAGTTCTCTGTGGTATCTTTCATCAATTACATAGTGCAGGGCGCTAGCTCGTATATCCGCTTTCTTTACGCGATAAGGGTGGCTGTAAACCTTTCTCCTTTCCTTTTAATTGCCGGTATAGTTCATCACTAGTGGCCTTGATATGTAAAGGGCTTTAGAAACATTGTATGTACCTGATAATTTAGGGAGTACAAGTACTACGGAGTACTACGTGGAACTCTGTTGACTCGATGTTAAATTGTTGGACAACCTTTGGAGGTATGTGTGTAGAGATAGTTTGACATTTTAAGCCGCATAATTTATTTATTTAAAGTTTTGATATCATATGCATATGTTTTGTATTGTGTCTGAATTTCAAAGTCATACCTACATACATATACAATTGGTCATTACAACCCTTCAGACAGGATTACGATTTAGGTTCTCACACTTCAAAGTCATCATAAAATTTTAATCACACCTAAGACAGTAAAGTTTGAACAAGACGTTGAAACACCACATGTTGTTCATAGTTAAGCATGGACAGATAAAATCACAGTTAGAGTGATTAAACCCCGGCTGAATTCAACAAATATTGATCAGTTAACGTAACAGAATGTCGCCGTAGTCTAGTAGGTAGTGTGTCGGCTTAGGTCCCGCCAGTCATGTATACAATTAACGCACACAACATACATATGTGGTGTGAGAAACTAGGTCCATAATCCTGACTGAAGGGTTGTAATGACCAATTATGTATGTAGCGTAACAAATCGAAACTATCCTCCTTAACCAAAGTAGAATATGCTGAGTAATCGAGGCTATAAAAATCCTTCAAAGTCCATTAAGTCCTTGGTATTACGATTAATATTCGTTTAGTCTTTGGAACTGTAAGAGCATTTGGAAAAGATGAAATTAACAAGTTTCCGTTGGTTGTGATGGCTTAGCTTGATATCCCTAATGAGAATATGATGGCACTGTGAAACACATTGTGTTGCAATGCTTGCTATAAAAAAAATGGCAAGGAGTCCATTACTGAAATAATCTTAATAGACGAACTTTGTTTGAAAATTATACAACTCTGTGAGAAGGACTACGGCGCGCGTTTAACGACTAATTGAGGTGTATTTACAGGTTATTAATTTGAAGAATATTTTTCACACTGAAATTTCTGAAATTTTAGGAATAAACTTATGCACTTAGCTAACAAAATAATGCCACATATATACACTCGTACTATACCTATAGAAGATTACTTTATTTAATAAATTAAATATTGACATCTTCTCGATAAAAAACAAACACAAAAAAAAATTATTTCGAAACTAAAAAAAGAGAGAAACTTTCTAACTTCATCTAATGCATCCTTAGCTTAGAAAAAAAAACCACAAAAAAAATATTCTCCACCCAAATATGAACCACAAACAACAGCGTACATAATAAACAAACAACAACAACAAAATAAATTTAAAAAAAATTGCAAATATCCTGTATAGGTTAGGTTAGAGTGATAAAAGGAAAGGAAATTTTATTACAATCATTGCATGTGTGTGTGTGTTTCGTCTCTCTTCTCCCTTCGAATTGCTATTTGAAGGCATTTCTAATGTTGAGATTATTGCTGTGTGTGTGTGTTGTTTTTGTGCTGTGGCAGCAATTGCCTTAATTGCTGTGGGAATCAATACATTTCCGCCTCAATAAACAGCATAAACTCCGTCAAAGCTCACGAGTGCATCAATTTTTGTTCATCGTTATTTTTTTCGCCTTTTTCTTCAGTCTGCCATTTTCCCCATTTCTTTCTCGCTGTTGTTGTTGTTGTTATTGCCGTTGTTTTTATGTTTGTTTAAGTGGAGAAAGAAGCATCAGGAAAACAAATCCTTGCTGAAACACTTAAATTGAAGTGGCGTTCAATGAAATGAGTGTATGTGTGTGTGTGTGTGTGAATATTGCAAGAGGATGTGCGAATTAGCGTAAGTATGGGCCCGGATGAGTGTTGGCGAAAATTGTATTTGGAAACGTGAGTGAAGCCACTTTACGTTGCTTTAATGCCTTGGTTTGGCACACAAAAAAACTTTGAAACAAAAATTCAAATCAAATGGTAGGAGGCCTACTTTAAGGTTTGAGAAGCTATTTTGGATTAAAGTTTTTCTTCTCTTCAAGTTTTTTTTTTGTTTGTTTTGTTGTTAGAGAGGAAATTAAATAAATTTTATTTATTGAATTTCGTTTTATTGGCTTAGGAAGAAAATTATCAACGATTTCTAGATGACGAAAAATTCTTGAATTATTATTCAAAAGAAAATGACATCCGTATGATGAAATCATCTAAAATCATAAAAATTAAAAAAAAACCCATAAAGAAACTTAGCGTTTAATGACTCAGCTTTTCAAAACTGATGACGGCTATGAAGAACGATTAAAAATTCTGATGCTCAATCCATGATTTACAAACTTTTACAGTTGATAACGGCCACTTTGATGACGCTTTATCTGTCAAATTAGTTGTCAATTAATCAGTCTGTTCTGCCAAATTATCACGAACGGATACAGCATTTAACAACACCTGCAAATAATAGAATTGTTTTACCAAAATGGGTGTTTTGTTCGGCAACGTACCGCGTGATAAATCAATTTCAGCAGTGGGCCCTACTTCTGAATGAATGGATGATGAACAAACAAAATTTGTAGAATATGAGATAATACTAATCCACTTTGGATCCAAGAACATTTAATTCACGCCAAAAAAGCTACTGTTTGGTGTGTGTTTTAAGCTGGCAGCGTCGCGCGTTGCTATTTTTTGAGAACGACATTGGCCAGGCCATCACTGTCAAGGGTAAGCACTATCGATCAATGATAATGTACTCATTTTGAAGTGAATTAGCTGATCTGGATACCTATGGCCTGTAGTTTCAACAGAAAAACGCAACGCGTCACACAGCTCAAGCCTCATTGAGTATTTTAAGTCGCAGGTATATGTGAATAAGCCACTAATCACACATACATACCTATATATGTACATACCTAATTGGTCATTACAACCATTTAGTCAGCATTACGACCCAGATTCGTGGCGGACTTTCCATACATAACGGCTTGGAAGTTGTGGGGATAACCCAAAAATCTAACGTCCATACCAACTTTTTTTAGAAATATCTGTGATATACACAGAAGATATTCTGCGGTCTCTTTCTCTTACTCATCGCTAGAGTTTCTGCAGAAATTGTTATGAGGTATTCTCAGTCTCCAGGCGTATGCTCCATGAAGTCAGTGTACTGTTAAAACTGCTATGAGGTTCATAAGATGAAATTTGTTTCGGGCCAGAAATATATCGAGTTTGATTAGGACTCTATTTGTTTACTCTTCTGTAAGGGCATATTTAGGAATATCAATCTAAGATACGAATACAAGTGAATTTTCCATTCTTCTAGCTTTTGAAAGGGTGTCCTAATATTTCCTTAATTTCATTCTATCTACTCGTTTCACATGACTAATAACATGTTAACTGGCATGGCAATATTTAGGGCCTTTGCGCCCACCACCTGGGCTTTAACATATAAAATGTTACATCGTTACATGACTTCTTTACTTGTCCAGTTCACTTCTCAACTCCTAACAAAATTAACGCATTCACTGCCAAGGTCGTTTTCATAAAGCTAAAGTTCGGTGCCGTCATAAATTTAGGCATTTTAAGGTACTACGAGATATCTCGTAGTTTGGCCTACGTTGTCACGAGATAACTCGTACCTTATTATATAATAATAACTTAATATTAAATAATAAAGAAATTATGTTCAATATAATAGCAAAAATTTTTGCAACGAGTTATCTCGTAGTTGGCCAGTTGAGTAAGGTTTTCTGCTACGAGATAACTCGTAGTTGGCTGTGAATGCATTAACAGGCTGTTGGCCTTGCCCATAACTGGGTAGATCCAGAGTACATTAATACTCTTTACTGTGTCGCTATTCCGTTTTAATCCAATGTTGTCCAATTTACTGTGCCATGGATGTTTCAATTTTACCTCATGTGCCTCATTTACTATCCTCTTTCTGAATCGAATATTTCGAATGGTCCTGAAGATTCTTTGAAACTTAAATAAAACAAAAAATTTTAAATCATTTTTTAACAATTTTTTTATTTTCTGTTGCACTTATGCTTGGAATGATTGCATTTGTAGTCAAGCACCATATGATGCAATGGATGCGAACTCGGTCTTATAAAATATTAAACTTCATTGTAAGCATAGCAAAATTAATTTTTGTAATGCTTTCTAGAGTCACATATATTAATCTACGGTATGTTATAAGGAGACTCAGTGCAGTTTGCATTCAGGAAAACCCAGAAATCACTGGCGGTATTACCAAGAAGAGAGTAGTGTGTTGGCTTATTAGACTTAAGGCCACGGCTCAAACCTTAGGTCAGATATCAAACAAACGAAATATTAAAATTTCTTAGTCGTCTTTCTCTAAGCATACCTCTGGCCATAACTCTGAAGGTAAATAAATTTACTATGAAAAGTTTCTCAAAAATCTGTCGTTTGGAGTCGACTTTAAATTGCAGGTCCCATCACTCATGTCTAAAATTAACACACACAACATAAGTGGTGTGAGAAGCTAGGTCGTAATCCTGCCTGCAGGATTGTAATGACCAATTATGTACATATGTTATGTGGATGAATATTTATTTTATTCCAAATCTAGCCATTTTGTAGCCCTCAATTGAGCTTTAAAACAATTTTTATTATTTTGTATTGCAACTTAAGCTTAATGTTTGAACACGTTTTTTTGCCATTCAAATGTATACAACAGAGATACGATCGATATTGATTCCATAAAATCCAGGAACAAGTGTTCTGCAACACATTATAGTTACACACTTACCTCACATTAAACATTTTCGTTTCGCTTTTTTCCTGCATACAATTTAAAAATTCTTCTTTCTTTTTTCTTTTGTTGTTCGAGTATCAAAAAAAGAATGCCATTTACTAACAGAGAGCAGAGAGTCAATGAGCTGTTAAGCTGTTAAAGTGTAATAAAATTTTATGTTTTTATAAGCAAACATGTAAACATACACACACGCATACACGTACATACTAATATCGATAGTGTTGATTGGTAGTAAAGCTTTAGTTAAATGTAATAAAAGGTCAATAAGGGTCATTAAATCGATGTTAACGCCATCAAAATTACGAACACAAAAGGGTTATCGGCAGCAGTAGCTGCCATTCAAAAGCAAAATTATCACAAACAAATAAAGTGGAGTGCAGAGAGAAAAAAATTTATTTTTTCGGCATTTGCCTGGCATTAATGGGAACATAAAAGGATGTTAAATTTTGGCTATTGAAATAATTTCTTTATAAATGGTCCCTCTGGCTCGAGTTTAGTTTTTGAATGTAAATTAAGTGCACATTTTAAAGGGCAATTTATCGATTTTATCAGAATATTTACAATAGCTGGAGATAACACGCATGCAAACGGTAATTTAATGATGGTAGATCATGCTAGTTTCGCTGAGGTTATCTAGACTGTATTCATACATAATTGGTCATTAAAACACTTCAGTCAGGATTACGACATAGTTTCTCACACCACTTATATTGTATGTGTTAATTTTATAGATGAGTGGTCCCGCCACATTGTATAAAATTAATACACACGACCTAAGTGGTGTGAGAAACTAGGTCGTAGTCTTGGCTGAAGGGTTGTAATGACTTATTACGTCTGTATGTATGTGTTTGTAAAATACAAGAGCGTTTAGGAAGACTTGTATTTTCCAGTTGGTCTAACATTCATATCTTATTTCTCCTTTTTACCATTTTAATCATGGTTTTTGGAAAATTTAAAGCCAAATGCCAATTACACTCCATTTATTTGCTGTTTATGACTGCAGAGTAGTTGGTAAATAAGACATATAAAGCTGTGAATGGAATATAAAGCCGAATTAAATTTATTTTTGGCAAAGCAGAAGCAGAAAAGAGAAATTTATGATTCTATTACTTCGACAATTAAAGTTAAAATATTTATTTTTAATGGCCAAAAAACCGCAATTAATTACGGATACAGTTTGCATATGGCCTTGTTAGCTTATAGGTTATGTATGGCTGCCTGACTGCCTGTTTCCTATATTTTATTTTTATGAGTTCTTCCTTTTTTTGTTTATTGCGCCAAAATAATGCATTTAAAAATGGGTTTCTGTTTACAGAAGACCCCTTCATGATTTTGTTATACAACATATGCCTAACTGGCCTAGAATATATGGTAGATTGTCGGTCAGCCGGGTCAGGGGGGTTATAAATAAACAAGAATGTGTTGATGATATTGTTCTTAAGACTATTGGTGACTGCTACTCACCATTTTAATATCGTATGTGTTTTGACTATTATTTACGATTATTGCCATAATTATGGTTTGCAATACCTCATGTTGTTTTTATTATAAATTATTTTCCGTTTTTCTTTTCCTCTCCTTCTATTCTCTCTCAGGTCGAGTGTGCCATTTTTATTTCTGCCAAGGTTGGTTGCTTGGCTCTCGATACCTGTATTAACACCTTAATAATAAAATGGCTTAAGCGCCTAAAAGCACACAGCAACTGACAACAACACTTTGAGGCTCTATTCTCTTCCAATGTGTTAATATGTAGGCTTGTGAAAGTGTGAATATATTTGTTTATTCAAAGCAATATACAACACACTCACACATATATCATTGTGTTGTTTTAAACAGGAAAAGTTAAAAAAGGACAAACCAACCAGCCAGCCAGCCAGCTACTCCAAAACATTTACCTTCAATTACTAAAATTCACATGTATGTTAAGGTAACCTAATATTGTGTTGTTGTTGTTATTGTTTAGCTAAAATTCTAGTACTTTACCTGAGACAATGAGTTATTCCAAGTGGTTGGTGGCCATAATTTATGAGATTTTTTTGGTTGGTTGCAGCAATATTATTTTGAAAATGCCACAGACTTGCCTGTTGTAACAGCTACACTAGCAGCCAGGTTTTCTTATTTTTTTTTTTTCTATTTTATGTTCACTTTATATGTAAAAGCATATTGTTGCTGTTGTTGTATGTATTTAGGTAACCGAACGGTTTGGCATGTGTGAATATATTTGCATTACAATGCATACATCCCTTTTCCTTTTCCTCTCTATTCGTTTTGGGTGGTTAAAACATTTCCGTTTTAATAAATATTAAAAATGAAAAATAATTTCTAAGTCCACCACTAAGTCGTTTGTAATCCTTTAAGACAGGATATATGGTTTGTTTGGGGGCCTATTCCTACACCGTAACATGTAACATCCTTACACATGCACTTACGGAATTTTTGTGTCGCATAGGAGTATAAAATAGTTGTTGTTAAAGCATAGACGACATAACATTCAAATCCACAAGACAACTGAAATGAATAGAGTACAGAGTGTTTAGACTTTTTACAATGCTGGAAGCAAATATCAACAGCTGTTAAGTCATTTTAGCCATAGCTTACTCACTTACTTAATTGGCCATTAACAACCCGGATAACGGATTTCTGCCTGTCTTAACACATCCTTCCAGGCGCCTCTGCCTCTTGCGCGCCTATTGCGGTTGGTCATGCCAATCGAAGACAGGGATTCCTCGATTTGGTCCTTCCAACTCAAACAAAGTCGTCCTCGCATCAAAACCCGTCTCGCCGGATTCATCCTCCTTCATTCGAACGATATGGCCAAGCCAGCGCAGCCGCTGGATGTTAATGCGCTGCACTACGTCTATGTCGTTGAGGAGCTCATACAGCTCACTGTTGTATCGGATGCGAAAATCATCGCCAACTCGCAATGGACCGAAGATCCTACGTAGGACTTTTCTCACGAATGCTCTCAAGGCTGCTGCATCAGTGCTTAATAGGGTCCATGTCTCCACGCCATAAAAAATCACGGGGAGTATGAGCGTCTTGTAGAGTATTAGTTTTGTCGTACGAGAGAGGTCTCTGCTACTCAATTGCCCATTGAGACCATAGTTGCACCTCTTGGCAAGAG
The DNA here is from genome assembly GCA_958299815.1 of Sarcophaga carnaria. Taxonomy (NCBI): domain Eukaryota; kingdom Metazoa; phylum Arthropoda; class Insecta; order Diptera; family Sarcophagidae; genus Sarcophaga; species Sarcophaga carnaria. Next base: position 3,861,883 of record OY283150.1, read on the forward strand.
TTATTCTGCGCTTGATCTCCAGACTGAAATCATTTTTGGTGGTAACGGCGGAACCATGATAAATAAATTTTTTGACTGTCTCGAAAGTATAGTTATCGGCCGTGATCTGAGATCGCATACGCCGCACATATCTACTTGCCGATAACATATACTTTTAGCCATAACAGGTAGGAGAGAAATACCCTGGTCCCACCATGACAGCGATGCTTGATAAAGAAGTCATTTTTATTTATTTATTTTTTTTTATTCAGCAATATAAACTATTATTCTTGATTGCGCCTCAATTCATTGATCAATCCCAAACCATAGTGATTAAAGGTCTCAACTATAACCCATTTAATTATGGTTTAAAAATTTTAAAAACTAAGTGTTTTAATTCCCTTCAAATATACCTTCAAAAATCCTTCTAAGTAATGTTAATGTCCTGTTCACAGCGAACCTTGTTTCTAGGCAACATCTAGAATTCCCTATTTCTTAACAATATGGAACATTTATGATACTGACCAGGAAGCATACATACATTCATTTATATATACTTACATATTAATTTTGTACATGAGTGATGAAATCTACAGTTTAAAGTCGAATCCGAACGAGAGATTTTTGAGAAACTTTTCATGGCAAATTTCTATCATTTTCAGAGCTTTTTCCAGAAATCTGGTGAGAAGAAGTCGCCGCAGAAATATTTTTTTGATATTTTCATTTTGTTCGAGATGTCTGGATTCAGGAACTTTTATTAACACAGTATTCACTTCAAGCTCAACATGACGTGTAAAGTATTCAAGCACAGTGGCACCTACTTGGAACTTGTACGGCGTTAATGCATTGCAGAAATGCACACTTGGAGTCTTAACCGGTAGTTCACGGGAAGTTATCTACTAGCACTGGGTAGCATTTTCAAGGTAACTTTTTTCGGCTTTAGGGCAGATATTATTGGGAGAATTGTATATAGGTTAACAGCAGTACAACACCGTGGAACCGATATTAATATTCTAAACCCTCAGGCCTGTGCTATTGCTTTTACCCCATAATCACTTATAAGGTTCAGAAATACGACACATGTAAGCCAATCAGCAACTATATTATCTCAATGACGGGAACATGGTATCAGTTAAGGTTTGAAGTAGAGATGCCCGGAATTTTTCACCAAATCGAATCTAGACTCTATTCATGGCCTTCAGAGTTTCTATAAGCTTTCAGTTATTACCGCTATTAATAGTGAGGCAGCTTGCAGTCTTATAAAGAATAGTTTCATCGCTATGGAAAATAATGTAAACATCACTTGGCCTGGAGATGATTCTGCATTTTTCTATTCCTATTAAGTACACCATAGCCTTCAATTACAAGCCAATAATTGTCGGTTTACATACTTTCTTAGCTGATATGATGGAAACGATTCCTCTAGGATCATTTTCGGGAAAATGTGCACAATGTGCACTTAAGAGTTCCTTCTCCAGGATGTTATGAATTCCCAGCGTTCAATCTGGATTTTTGGATCTCCATACATGACAATTTTCATTGTGAGGAGTGATATTCATCGCTGAAAAGAATTTTGTTCGAAAAATTAGCACCGAAAGCCAGTTCTTGTATCACTCAATAGCCATATCCACGGTGTTGGGAATAGTGAGTCGGATTCAATTGTTGCCTGTAGAAAATACAAATGCAGAACAAAATCACGTATTGCCCGACACATCTTCTCGAACACAAGCAATATTTTTGGCAGTGAGGATATTTTGCGACTATGCACAGGCCTGACCGCATCTCCAACGTGTTCAGTCTCTCAAAATTGTTTTTGAATAATCTTGACAATGCGCTACACAGTTGCCTTAGTCTAGTAGGTGGTGAGTTGGCTTATTAGACATGAGGCCACGGTTCTAACCCCAGGTCAGACATCCCCAACAAAATGAAATACGAACAAATATTTCCTTCTGCAAACTTCTGACAAAAAATCTGAGAGTTAATGAAATTTGCTATGAAAAGTTTGTAAGAAATCGGTCGTGCGGAGTCGACTTTAAACTGTAGGTGTCGCCACTCATGTATAAAATTAACACACACATCACAAGTGATGTGAGAAGCTAGGTTGTAAACCTGACTAAGGGCTGAAATGTTCAATTATGCTCTATACAGTGGGTGTATTATGATGACGATAAACAACCTGGAGTGTTTGAATCATAATGTTTTCGTAATTGAAAAAATGAGCCTTCAGATCAAGCACATTGAATAGCCGACAGATTTGTTAAACAGGCGGCTTTAAAACTTATTAATGAATAACCCAGGACGAGTCTGCGGTCAATGGCTTTTTAATAAGCCAGGGAAAATACAACATTTTCTCAAATTGCTGGTGTAAACATCTGCCATTACGTGTGCATGCAGACTCATATCATAAGGACAAGCAAATTTCAAAAATAAATTTTTTTTTGAATTTTTCGAAATTCCATTTTCTTTTTAAGACAAGCGTTTATATGTGTTTAAGACTTTAATTTAAAAACAAAGTAACCACAAAATAATTCTTTCATTTAGTTTTTTTTCTTTCTCTCTCTCTCTCATACTTTCTTCCATTTACAAGGTTTTTTTCAGCTCACTTTCAATGGACTTCCACTCCTAAAACACCAGTCAGTCAGACAGTCGAGAGTACCATCAGCCTTCTATGGTTTACTTTTATTTCAACTCTTTTGTTTTTGTTTTTTTCCACTAGTCCTGCTGTTCTTTTGTTGAAATTAAATTTATGCAAATTCCCTACACAGAACTCTTTGTGTATATGTGTGTATAAGGAGCTGTGCTCTTTGAGGATTTGAAATTTTTCCCTAATTTGCTGCTGTTACGTATGAATTTTTTTTCGCGTAAGATTTATGGGTTTTCCATTTTAAAGGTCATGTCCACAGACGAAAACCTCAACACAGCACCAGTTTTGTAACAAAAAAAAAAAGAGAAGAAAAACTAAAAAATAAAGTCCAGTTAATAGTGTGCGCGCGTGTGTGTGTGTGTTTGTGTTTGTGTTTTTGTCCTGGGTATTGGTGGTGTTCGTATACGGTTATAGTAAATGAAATGGTAGCAGCTGTTACTGTGTTACTGGCCATGTTTAACAGAAACCACAAAAACCGTTTCCAATCTCTTTCTTTCATTCATTCGTTTCGTACGTTCGTTATGTTTTTATTTTTGCTGGTGTTCAGCAACAATTCAACAGCAAAAGCAGCAAAACATATTCAACTTTTTGGTTGACTTTAACCAAAACCAAGACTGAAAGTAAGAAAAATAACCAGACATTTTTTTTCTAATTTTTTTTCATTGTTTTTCCGTTGTTTCTCATTTAAATAAATTCATATTGGCCTTAATAGTGTTTCTCTCTTCATTTAATATTCGTATATTTCTACTTTTTTTTTATCTTCCTTTTGATTTTATTCCCGAAAAAATAAGCAAAAGTTTAGGCTTGGGGTACACGTCTGTTGAAGCAACACAAGCTGTTCTCTATTTTCTGTTCCTTTTTAACCTGATTTAAACCCTGTTTTCCCACTTAAGGCTAAAACGTAACGTAAAAAAGGACAACCAGAACAACAAAAAACATTCATTCATTCATTTATTAAAAAGTCATGCTGCAAGTAGTAACAACATCAGGCAGCAGCAATCGTAAACAGCAACAGCAAAAGAAATAATTGTTATAAATAAAACAACAACAACAACAAAAACAACAGAAAACAATGTTCCGTTAAATCCCCCTAAAAACAATTCATTTTTTGTGAACAAAACAAAAAACCGCCTGGATTTTTTTTTTCCTTTTTTTCGTTCCTTTTAGCCAAGTTGGGGAAAAATAAACTTTTTTTTTGGTTTTCGTTATTTATGAGTGCATATGTGTGCTGCCCATTTACTGTGATTTTTTATTTTTTATTTAAAAACTTTCATAAATAGTTCATGATTAAATTCTAAAGTCAAAACAAAACTCCAAAAAAAAAATCGTATTTTTTGGCTGAATTTTTTAAGGAATTTTTTAAAGCACATACACCCATACGTACATAGTTGGTCATTAGAATCCTTCAGCCAGGATTACGACCGAGTTTCTCACACCACTTATGTTGTGTGTGTTAATTTTATTTATGAGTGGCAGGGGACCAACAGTTTAACTTTAACTTTTATTTTTACTCTCAGAATTTTTGAAAGAAATTTTCTGAAACAAAGTCACCAAAGAAATATTTTTTCATAATTCGTTTTGTGGGAGATGTCTCGAACCCTGGCTTTTGCGTCTAATAAGCCAACACACTACCTACTAGACTACGGCGATTTCGAGAGCAATGGCTGCTAACATTATTGAAACAAATTTCCATGTTTCGATGTTCTACGTTGAAGAATTTCAAAATGTTTGGGTGAATTTAAATACCGATATTATTCTAACGAAGCCTATAAGCCTTAAGCATTGTTTGGAAATTTGCAATCAATTGAAAAGAACCTTAATGCTCATCAAATGAAAGTGTAGAATTAGAAACAACATACTTCGTTGGTCTTTACACCCCTTTAGTCAGGATTACAACCTAACTTCGCACAGCACCCATATTGTGTGTGAGTTAATTTTATCATTGAATTTTGGGACCTACAGTTTAAAGTCGACTCCGAAAAACAAATTTTTGTAAAATTTTTCATAAACATTTTATTTTTACTCTCAAACTTTTTGCCAGAAGACTGCTAAGAGGAAGTCCCCGAACGAAATATTTCTGTTTCATATTTTGTTTTGTTCGAGATGTCTGAGTTAGCTTTTGAAGCACGGCCAATATACTACCTACTAGACTTCAACAAACAACTTAGGAAGACCATTTTAAACTGATTGTTCCGATGGTGAAGTTCGATTTAATAAATGTAATGTCGCCAGAGAGTAAAGCGAGTTGGGTTTCACATACTTGTGTAATGAAAGGATAGTCCAATCGAAATGGATAAATTCTATAGTTAATACACCAAAGCAATTATATCTCTCTAGACCTCATAACAAGAGGTCTAGCAAATCAATAGCTCTTGATACTCTACATTTGTGCTTTCCACCTTCCAGTCGCGAAGTCTTCTGGCAAAAGTAAAATAAAAAAAAGTATTTACCACACACTCAATGTGTGCGGTATGAGAATGTAGGTTGTAGTCCTGACTAAAGGGTTGTAATAGCCAATTGAGTTAGTGTATAACACGCTTAAAAGATAAGAAAAACTGAATACAGTAGACTTGCTTGAATGAATGACAGAAATCTGCTGCTCGTACACAATTGTGGCACATAAAGTTTTCAACGCCTTGATATTTGAACGTTACCTCTTCAGAGCTGATTGCTTAACTGATTATTTCAAAGAAATATTATCTTTTGGAACTTATTCTTGGTAAATATATTTACTACAACCCAATCTTAGGTCCTATCTGAAGTGTTCAAAATACTGACCAGTCGTGTTGTAGCGTAGGGTATAACAGAGTACCTTTCAGTTATTTTGTAACCATGTAATGCCATCAGCATAAAATGTTTTTCTTAAGCATTTAAAACGGCCATAAGCTGAAAACGCATTTCGCTAAAAGACAATTGTTGCAGCAACAACGGATGTCTTGGCATTAAAAAATTTTTTTTTTAAATTTTTTTTTTTTGTTCATTTCATGTCCTTTTATCATTCAAACACTAAGCTTTTATGCGCTTTTTTTAAGCTTTTTCTGGCATTTTTTTCTTTTTTTCCGGTACGAAATTCATTTTATACGATGGTTGTATTTGTTGTTTTTGCCATTGTTCATAGCATTTAATCTGTCTAGTAACCAATGCACAAAGAAAAATAGAAAAAAAAAACAAGGAGAAGGAGTAGGAGAATAAAAAATTTAGACATGAATAGGTACCGCGTCTTTTCTTGCCAGACAATAACATGCTCATTTCGTTTTTTAAATCCTTCGTCCTACTTTTTTTATTTTCTTTTACTTCTGCGCTTTTACTTTTCGTTTTGACTGTCTTGTAGACATTCGTCTTGTGCATTGAATTTTTTTTTACATTTTTTTCTTGCATTTTTCTCCTTTGGTTTATTGCATTTTACCTGTTTTCCTACCCTGCCCCCTAGCGCTACCCCATACCCCATGACATTTTATTTATTCAGTTTATTTCGTTCGTAAATTTTTTTTATTTTCTATATTTCCTTTAAGGACTGTAGTTCTTGTTGTTTTTGTTGTCATCTTACGATTTTATCATTTGAATCCTTTACATACCGGCTTTAATGTGCACTTTTGCTTGCTGCTCGTTTAAATGCATTAAAAAATATTACATCTGCCGTAAATTTTAATAACAATTTGCCTCCCAAAAATGTGCAAAAAAAGAACAGAAGAAAGAAACGAAGGATAATGCATTAGAAATGCTTTTATTTTAATTGTTGTTGTTTTATTGTTTTCTTTTTTTTCTACTCTTCCTAGTGGAAGACAGTAGTTTTACTTTTAAAGAGAATTTATACAATCGTTTTTAAATTGAAAAAGTTAATGGTTTTCAAGCAAGATGAAGGACACTGGCATGGACGTTAATCATTAAAAAAATTTTTGGACAAAAACCACTGACATGAATTCACTTGGATGCTACTCGCCCTATCAAGACTTCCTGTGTTCGTGACATTTCTTACAAAATAATCACTAAGGCTTACCAATATAACATTTTATACGGTGGGCCAAATATCGGTATAGATTGGAACTAGCGGTTATTTCAAATCTAGCAAAACTTATTCTGTCACAAAATTCAATATATTATCTCCACTGAACGTAATAAATAGATTTCCGCTTAAGCAACATTGGGATTTATTGGGGCAATGAGAAACGGCACGATTATGTCCATTCTGCCGAAAAAAAAATAAGATTTTCAGATGAAGCTCATTTTTATCTTAGTGGTGGGTACGTTAATAAGCAAAATTACAGTATTTGGGTCTCAGACAAACCACACGTGGTCTTACAGAAGCCAATGCACCTGTTACGAGTGACTGTTTGGTGCGACTTGGCATCATTAGCTCATATTTCTTTGAAAATGAAACTAGGTGTATAATTTACGGCAAGAATATTGGCTTATATACGTGCCTATAGAATACCGCTCGTACAAGACTTGTAGCCTAAGAGCCTGGTGTGGTTTGCACCTTGGCGGCATGATTAGTCTTCATATCTGACGAAATGACCAAGTAGATGCTATTACGGTGATTGATGAGCATCATCAAGCGATGTTGATTGAATTTTTGTTCGTAAACGTTAATCCTTTATCCATAAACGATATTCGGTTGTAACAAGATGTTGCTACTTGTCATTTATATTCTCAATTTCATTTGAATACAATTCATTTCAAAAAATTCTTTTTTTTCTATTCTTTACCACTGCAATAAATATGAGAATGTACAGTAAGCGCCAAAAGAAACTGTACATTAATAAATAAATATATTAATATAAATATAATAAATAATTAATTACCGTTAAATTGTATCATTGCCAGTTTTTAACATTGAAACAATAAAAATTACAAAATATTACGAAATATTGTTAAATTTTTTCGGGCACACTCCTTAAGTGGTAAAACTTGAATTTGGTGATTTTTAGAATTTTATCCATAGTGTACAGTTTCTTTTGATGCTCACTGTATGTGTGTGCCCTTATCATTTACATACAAATTCTTAATTAACGTTTATTATCCTGGCATTTATTTACTTGACTTGAATCACATGCCAATTTGTTCTGACATTCCTTCATAGAAATGTGTCCCCAAAGCCGATTCAAATTTTATGTTTTAATTGGCAAATATGTTATGAAAAGCACAGTCACAATTGTCATAAATCAGTCAGAGTCTATTGTCTGTCTGTCTGAGTGCCGGAATGTATGGGAAATGAAAATTACATAAATATCAACTGAGCATCTGAGTAACTGGCAACAATTGCTAATGAGAGGTAATATTAACTGAGTTTACAATGATAGACACAAGGAATCTAAACATTTTGTGATAATTGGTAATCGAAGACTATTTAAATGGCAGGCTAGAAGTAATTTGATTATGAGGAAATATCACACACAAGTATTGTGGTTAAAATTAAATCAAAAAGAAATTTAAATTCAACCTAGACCTCCACAGCGTATGATTATTATTTTTGATTTTCTCTCTCTCTCTCAATATCACTCATCCGTAGAGTAGTTCGGTTTTACTCATGCATTTTTCTTTCTTTTAATCTTTTGTATTTTGAATCTCAAGAAAGAGATTTTGTTTGTTGTTGTTGTTGCATTTTACAATTCATTTCATAGATGATTGATCCCCTTATTACCCGAATGGTTTATTCTTTTAAGTTTTCTCTTTTATTTACCACAAGCTGTAGAAGAAGTTTTTGTTTTTGTGTGTTTCCAAGTTTTGAAAAACTTAAAATTAAAATAATTTTTACTTGACGAAAAACAATTCCTCATATGTTAATGTTGTACTTTGAAAACGAATAATATATTATACACTGCAATGGCGGCAATATAAATAGCAGACTTTTTTCACAACTAAGATATATTGGTTCCCATGCTATGCAGAACTTTTACGCCATTTCATATCAAATTTTTTTAAAAATATCATTCAAGTTTTTTTTCTCTTTTTAACAAATCTTTTGAAAAATAAAGAAATGAAAACTATAGGGTGGGTCATATATCAGTTTAAATTTGAATCATCGGTTATTTCGAATCTGACATTCTATTCTGCCACAAAATTCAGTATGTTATCTCCACTGAACATAATGAAGCGATTTGGGCTTATGAAACGTTGGAATTTATTGGGCCAATGAGAAGCAGCACGATGATATCGATTTTGCTAAACAAAATCATCTTTTCGGATGAAGCTAATATTCATCTATGTGGGTACGTATTTGGGGCCAATGCTCCGATTACGGCTTCATGGAGCAGGCATCATGGAGCAGGCATCATTGGACCATATTTGTTTGAAAGTGAATACGGCGCAACTATTACGGTCAATGGCGAGACATATCGTCCACATGATAACCGATTTTTTTGTACCCGTTCTTCATTGTACTGAAGTGAACGATGTTTGATTTCAACAGGATGGTGTAACTTGCCACACATTTCATGCCACAATCGATGTATTGCATCAAACGTTTGATGGCCATTTACTTAACCGAAATGGTGATGTCAATTGGCCTCAAAGAAGCTGCGATTTGACATCGTTGGACTATTTTCTATGGGGCGGTGTTAAAGAACAGTGTCACGCTTTATACACTCGAAAAAGTGCACGAAAATTGTTCCGATCGAATGTTTTAAATTTAAACTGTTAAATCACCCACCCTATAAAAATATTTTCAAAAACATATTTTTTAAAAAAACAAACAAATTTTGCTCCCAAAGTAACATATGCCCTCAGACTGTGCATTCAGGTAAAAAAACTGAAATACTTTGAAACAAATTGCAAAAATTGGATGATGATTGATTATAAAGAGAGTGAAAGAGAGACCAAGCGAGAGAGAGAGAGAGAACAAGAACTTTATTTTGTTTGCAGTTTTTAAAAACTAAAAACTGCAAAGAAGTTGCAATGAAATGCAGAAAAAGAAACTTTTCTTCCCAAAAAAAAAGTACAAATAAACTTGCAGCATGCAATTGCCAATCGTGTCAGAAATAAAAATAAAAAGTTCCTGCAACAAACCATTTGCACCGGCATTCACAGCATCTGTTTGCAAGCTTTAGGGTCATAACGAGAGCATCTGAAAGTAAATCAAAATTGTTAATAATGATGACGGAGTGCTAAGCATTATGCGTTAATTCCGCGTATCGCAGACAGCAAATTAAATTCGTAGATGATGTTTGCACAAATATTACAAAGAAAGGTTTGTTGGTATTTATATACCAATTTTTATATTTTTGTATTTCAAAGGCAGAAAACAAAATGAAATCAATTTTAAGGAAAAGTTGTTTTTAATTAAAAAAATTTACGGAAAACATAATTAAAATGAAAAATATTGGGGGTTTAAATTAAAAATACGTGAATACGAAATTATTGCGAAGCTTTAACCCTGCAGAGTAATCAATTTGAATCTTCGGACACTATCTATTTGCTACCCCCGTTAATTTTATTGCTATTGAAATGGATTTTCCGCCGCACTAGCTGAATCGGAGCAAGTGGAATTATATGGATATAATTGGTCATTACAACCTTTACAACCCTTCATACAGGATTACAACTTAGCTTCTTACACCACTTATGTTGTGTGAGTTAATTGTACACAAGAGTGGCGGGATCTATAGTACAGTTTAAAGTCGACTCTGAACGATTGTTTTTTGAGAAACTTTTCATGGTAATTTTATTTACTCTCAGAAGTTTTGGTCAGAAATCGCCTAAGGAATATTTTTTCATATTTCATTTTGTTGAAAGCTCTGACCTGGGGTCTGAGCCGTGTCCACGTATCTAATAAAGCAACAGACCAGGTACTAGACTACGATGACTTGATTATACAGATGATGAATATCACAACCACTTTGATATGCAGAGCTGATCTCTGAATAAATCGACTCTAGTCTAAGAAGCCGTAATAGTGCGTTAACTTATTAGACATTAGGCCACAATTCAAATCCCGGGTCAGACATCTCCAACAAATCGAAATATGAAAAGAAATATTTTTTCGGCGACTTCCTCTCAGCAGATATCTGACAAAAAGTCTGAGGGTAAATAAAATTGTCAATAAAAAGTTTTTCCAATCTATCGTTCAAAGTCGACTTTAAAGTGTACTTTTCGCCACTCATGTAGGAAATTAACACACACAACATAAGCGTTGTGAAAAACTAGCTTTCAATCCTAACTGAAAGGTTGTAATGACCAATTATGTATTTATATATGTATGTAGGACTAAAGAGATATGCACTATTTTCCGATCTATAGAGTCGCTAAACATCGTGTGCAAAAAGAGCAAGAGCCTGCTTTTTTTCCGTGCTATTCTACGATTCGAAAAATCATGGAAAATTAACTGTAAGCATTTGTATACCGATGTCAAATTTAAAACACCCATGTTGCAGTATCTCTAGCAGACCGAGGGGGACTAGATGTCGACAGAAATCTTTGTTCTTAATAAGTGCATACACTGGCTAAGAATCCTAACACTTCTACAAATATCGTGTTTGTCGTGAAATTCTCTTTCTTGATGAGCAGAACTGATTACTATTGTCGTTCGTTGCTTAATAGAATGCCTGATCAGTTTTATAATCGAATACTATGTGGTTCGCAGCACAGTAACATATAAGGGCAGAAGAACTTACCCAATCAGGCCCTCAAACATTGGCATGATACTACACAAGCTGCAAATAGAACACAGATTCACTCACACATAGGTAAGTACAGTGAGCGTCAAAAGAAACTGTACCCCATGGATAAACTCAACTTTTGCTACTTAAGGAGAGTGCCCGAAAAAATTTGAAAATATTTCGAAATTTTTTGTAAATTTTTTTGTTTCAATTTTAAAAACTGACAATGAAACAATTTTAAAATAATAATAACGGTAATTTATTAATGTATATTTTTTTACTGTACAGTTTCTTTTGACGCTCACTGTAAATGTTTTTTGACAAGAAGCATTAGCCAAGCAGAGTCAACAAGAAACAATTTCGGTCCATGACGGATCTGGGAATTATAAACATATATATTCGTTGGTACAGATAAGCCATCAGCGTTTGGCTTGCTTTAAGGAGCTTTTAAGATATGATTATATTACATACAGATAATTTACTTGAGGATATATTATGACTTTTTTTGCTTTGGATCCTTATAATGGATTCATTCGCTAATACTGTTTGCCAGCAGTAGTTCTGAGATGCAAATCTCTTTTTAATGTTTCCCATTTCCTTTATATTAAATGATTCCAATGGTTTTGCAGGCTCGAATATATCATCCACGACTTTTTTTTTCTCTGCAGAATGGCATCAACCACCATCACTTTCACATGGAAGTCTGGGAAATATTTTCAGCTTAACTTTTAGGTCATTTAATACAGATTCATGAGCTGTAATGGAGACTGCATTATTTAAATTACACATCCAATATGCTTTCACAGAAAACAAAAACATTTTCAATCAATTTTTGCTTTATTATGAGAACTTTACTGGTTATGGTTGCTGTTTGAGCGGGAGGAGATGTGTGTTTTCTGGCAATATTTTTTTATTGAACTTTTTCGAAACTATTAAATTAAAAATTCTATAAGAAAAATAACACACACTTACTTATGTATATGCCTGGTGTAATTTTCTTTTCGTTTTTTTATTATTTTGCGTCTCTTATGAAATGTCAGAAAACTTTGGCCATAAATTGCCACAATTTGACAGAAAAGTTTTCTTTGCACGACTATAACTACGCGAATGACAAAGAATTTCTTGTTAGCTTAAGAACGGAAGAAAAAAAATTTTTAAAGAAAATTAAAGTTGAATCTGTTTTATATGCTAAAAATATATTCTATTCTTCAAAGTCATGTATTAAACTTTTCACAATAATAAGGACTTTCATACAAATATAACAATGAGGACATAAAAGGAAACTATAGAGAGTCAAGTGGCCATTCATTCAATGTAAATCATATGCCCTATGCTTTGAAATACTAGTTACGTTGCAATGTTAATTGTTTTATTCGAATGTCCTTTAATTTTCATTAATTTCTACATCAGTTCAAGTTGAGCATTGCACTGTTGTGAACCCGTACAACCTACAACTGTGTTGGAACCAGAGGTTGTGGTTCCAACCACTGCTCAGAACATCTCAAACAAAACGAAATGCCATGAAAAAGTTTCTCAAAACTCTAGCGTTCGGTGCCGACTTTAAACTGTAGATCCCGCCACTCATGTATAAAGTTAACACACACAAAATAAATGGTGTGAGAAGCTTGGGCGTAATCCTGACTGAAGGGCTGTACTGACCAATTATGCGTATGCATGTATGTATGTATTACACAATTTTGCAAAGTTTGATGCTGCTAGTCAAAGTAGCCTCGTCGATCAGGATCTCAAATTTGTACTCAAAATTTTGTAGAATTTCTTCTTGAAGGTAATTCTTATGCAAAGCCCCAGAATTCGATGAAAGTATGGTTATGAAATGGCCTTGATAAACATAGAAATTTCAATTTGTTTGGACGATAATTTTGGAAAGGTTTCTTAAAGTCTTTAGTTAGCCATGCAATAATCAAAATAATTCTCAAACCATGATTAAACGGCAATTTTGTAAAGCTTTTGCCCTTGTTTACGTTTAATCGATATAATGTTTGTATTACATGGGTACCGGGACATAGAGACTATCCGGGTAACTGCAGAGCGGAGGAATTGGCCAAAAATGGGCACGAATATCAAACTCTCTGATGAATTTCCGACATTTGGTATCCCTTTGGGTACCTTCGTGCTTACGATTGACAATGCAATCGTGGATCTTATTAACAGTAGATGGACAGCTTCGGACACGGGCAGAACGGAGCAAAAAATCTGGCCAAGGCTGGATAAAAGGCGGGTGGCAACTCTTCTTAAACTCCAGAGAAGTAGACTCAGCACTGTTGTCGGAGTGCTTACGGGGCATTGCAATGCGAGGCTTATTTGTTTTGGACAACTTTAAAACTATTTCTGCAGAAGCTGTGAAAATGAGGAATAAGATGAGGCTGTACTTCACCTACTGTGTACATGCTCGGCACTTGGTCGGAGGAGAAGGAGTCACCTGGATGCTTATTATATCGAGGATGGATGAATGGATTGTCATGAATTGATATTGGTAGTTTGAGTCGCTTTGTCGGAAGCTCCGAGTGGTTCTTGGTGTGGGGGGAAATGTGAAACTGTGGTATCACAATAGGCTGTGTGTAAGTGTGTCCGCTCATAACTCAATTGAGAGGACAGGCACATCTACCTACCTACTTACTCTTGTTTCTCGTTTAAGGTGCAGGCAAATCTTAATTGATAGGCTTGATTTGATTAGAGTACCATAGTGTTTTAGTGTTTTCTTTTAACCCTAACGTTAATAGAGATCCAATATTTAAATACCAGGAGACAGAATGATATTTAACCATGTAGATCCACATCAAGCCAACAGTGAATTTTAGTTGTTCAAGTAGATCTTAAGCCTGATTTCGAGCACAGGGCAACAAAATAATTTAATAGCCAAGGACTCATTCTCTCACTAAATGTTTCTTACATTATTTTCCCTCTTCTATTACTTCTGTAATATTATTACAAACACTTCCACGAGACATTATTTACAAAGAAAAAGAAAATAAAAAAAATTAGCAAACTTAAGCAATAATTTTTAAATCGCTTTTAACATGTGCCAACTCCTAGTTTTCCCGTGTCCTTGTAACCAAATGCACTCGCACTCTTACTCAGAGAGACATGGAACTGTAAAAATGTATGAACTTGTGTGTAACATTATTGGTCAACAATATGAATAACGGTGACCAGCCAAAAACTAAAATACTGGCCAACAATCAAAAATATTAATCGAAATATGTACATACACACAGCGACAAAGGCCATACACATACGGTATACGGCATACGTGTAGGGAATGTGTTCGCTGACCAATTCATGCTCTAATAATTCTTAGCGTATGTATTTGGTTCAACATTTATTTGTGATTCTCTCTTCTGTTCTGTTCTGTTCTGTTTTTCTCTTGTGTTTTTTATTGTATTTTATTTTTATTTTGATTTTGTTCATTCATGAATAACGACTAAAAGTTATTAAAGTTTCACTTTTTTTGGTTTCATTTTCTTATTTTTTTTATTTTTTTTTTATTTCATTTTATCGTCTGGGATAAAAATAATGGAAGCAAATTTTGAACAAAATTTCTTTCATTTTGATGAAATTTTTAAGTTCTTTCCCAATTATTTTTTAGGCTATTGATACATATTGGGTTTGTCGGCTTTTTTTAACATAACATCAATTCTTGGTTTCGTTTCAATTTACCAATTTTTTTTTAATTTTTCATGATATTTTTCATGATGACAGAGACAGTGAACTTGATGGATATGCATCGAGTTTACTGGTAAGGCATTTTTCTTGTTCATGCACTATTTTTTCCTCTGGCATGTAATGATAGTTGGGTGGCAGGTACCTGCAGTAGTTTTCCGCCTTCTCCATGTTTTGCAGCCGAATTGTTCAGGTTAGTAGTCGCCTATCGAAATATAATGCAAATGTTTTATATTGAATAAACAACCCCCCTAGTAATTCCGCCTGGATTACAACCTAGCTTCTCCCATCCTCTACGTTTTGGGAGTTAATTTTATCAATGAATGGCGGGACCTGCATCTAAGAAGGTTTTAATGCAAATTTAATTTATCCTCAAATTTTTTGACACAAGACTGCTGAGAGGAAAGAAATATTTTCTACAATTTGAGAACTGATGAGCTAACTCTAACGACTTCAGCTTTGTAATCGACGAATAGGTTACTCAGGTTGATGTGTTTTTCTTTAGTACAGGATTTTCATTCATTCATTATTGGTCATTACAACCCTTCAGTCAGAATTACAACCTAGCTTCTACTCACCATTTATGTTGTGTGTGTGTTAATTTTATACATGAGTGGCGATTTTCAGGGCAATTTTATTTACTCTCAGAGTTTTTGCCAGAAATCTGCTGAGAGAAAGCATGCATTTCTGTTATATGCACCTTGTTTACTAATCGCCAGCCGTCTTAAATAATTTAGCTGACAGCCCATTGGCACCAGCAGTCTTTATGTCACTCAGTCGGGGTTTTGATATTTTGACCTGAGATATCTTTTAAGCGGCAATCATCGGATAGCAACGTATACTGCATATCTGCACCAAAACAATACAAATATATTCTAATTTTACTGTCTACTAAAGTTGGCGCACTTCATTTTTGCCTTCTTCTAAGCATCTCTATGTACTCACGCTCGATTCTTCTGCTTTTTTCTTCTTGCTTTGGAAAAGGCATTTTCAACATCACTTCGCTTTGCTATTGTAGAGTTACGCCATGTCTGTCTGTCCCACGCGTCTCTCGGGAGAGATTTTGGTAGCTTAAGTACAACTCTTGTAGAATCCAGTAGAGTTAGTAGTGTTATATCACTGTTGTACCAATGTCGTCGCCATGAGGAATATCTTTTTCTAACCGAGTGGTGATCTTCTGTTTCGAGTTCGAACCGCATTTATTCCATAAATGATGCATACCTACATATGTATATAGTTGATGATTGCTTTCAGAAATATTTTCATTGAACTAATGATTCTACATTCATTGCTTAAACAAGTTTTCATTCTTTTTTTAGAAATGAAGAATTAAAAATGAAACAAAAATTTATTTGATTTCTGATCAAAGAATTTTATATCAGCAGAGGCTTTTCTAACCTTAATTCCTTGTTGTTTTTTCTTTTCTTTGAATCCAACAATAAAATTCCTTTTGTAATCAAAACTGATCATAAATTTACAAATTTTAATATCTCATGTTATAAATTTTATATCATGCTCACATGATATGGCTTTCATTGCTTAAATTTTACAAACAATTTAAGCATTATAAAGGAATTAATATTCCTCATGCGTCAAAGTGTCCGGCCTGAATTGTCGTTTCATTTCAAGTTTATTTTCTTACGCAATCCTTTTTTTCTCTTTTATTTTTCTCTTTTGATTTTTGTTTTTGTTTTTATAAGAAAAAAAAATTAAAAATCACACAAAACAATATGAAATGAAAGGAAAAATAAGCCAACAATAAAAAAATTGAAAACACTAACAAGAAGAATGTTATTGTAAATAAAAAATAATAATAACAACAACAACAAATAATATTAAATAATTACCAAGAAATATGTATGTTAAGTTGACACTTTTGAACAAGTGTTTGTGACAGTTATAAAGCAAATAAATAAACAATTACACATATACACATCCACTAATGCTACAAGAAAAGAAATAGAGAGAGAGAGAAAGAGGGAGAGGGACAAACAGAAAGTGGCTTAAGTATTTACACTTATAATATGCCACTATCATATTTTTTTCTTGCCATACCATACCGAAACACACAGTTACATGTCTCTATGTGTGTGTGTATGTATGAATGTGTATATGGGGAGAGAAAAAACAAATTAAGAAAAAGGATAACAAAGCTAAAGAGAAAA
This sequence comes from Sarcophaga carnaria, assembly GCA_958299815.1. Taxonomy (NCBI): domain Eukaryota; kingdom Metazoa; phylum Arthropoda; class Insecta; order Diptera; family Sarcophagidae; genus Sarcophaga; species Sarcophaga carnaria. The sequence goes on from OY283150.1 coordinate 3,878,946, forward strand.
AATTATAGAAGAAAAAGTACAAATACAACAATTTAACTAGAGGCTAAGCATAAAATTGTTTAAATTTAGATGAACAACACCATGTACAATAATAGACACATACACACATACAAATGTAATGTATTTAAATACAGTTGATAGCAAATAATCAGCGCACATAATTGATCAGCACATATAATTGATTCTTGGATTTGAATAAGCCATAATGAGTGGTAACACTGAGAACAGCTGAGAATCAACAAATTTCATTACTTTCTGTAATAAATGATGATACATAGGCCTTACCACATCTGTAACGCGCTCAGTCTCTTCTAATTTCTTTATAATCTTGCCAATTCCTAGCACAGTAGGCCATTTATGACCAACACAATAATTCCGCAATGCTCGAAAAGTGGTTACCACTTCGTACCTTCGTACAAAGTTTTAATTGTCTTGACGCGTTCTTCGGTACTAAAGCACCCATATTTGTACATATGGATATTTCAAATGAAAGTTTACACACATTTACTATTTCCTCTAGTTCTTAAATTCTTTTTTCAATTTTATTTTGAACATCCATTTACGTTCACACAGCACGTTTTTACGTCAATTTCCGATTTCAAGAAAGAAAGAGAAAAAGTACACTTAACGTTACGGTCTCTTTTCCCTTTTCACCTAAAAATGACTTCGTTTAACGGAGTTTTGACGACTCAAACTTAATGACTCAGAAGTGACGACTCAGACTTGATGTCTCAGACTTGACGATTCAGACTTCATGACTTAGACTTGACAACACGGACTTGGCTTGTGTGAACCCACACCAAGATATTTAACAGGTGACAATATTGCCAGACAGTTTTGAAACTTCTAAATTGCTTATCCTAGGTATATTTTTGTACTCACCGAAATTCGAAGTTAAGAAAAATATTCTTCATTTCCTTTCTTTTCATTTTCACATCTTCTACGTCAGTGGTGTTGTGCTATTTTTTTTTTCACCGGAACGCGTTCCGGACTCTGGTTCACGGTTCGGAAAAACAAGCCGGTTTGTTCCGGTTTTTGTTCCTTTTCGGGTTCGGTTCAAACCCTTGTTTATAAAAATACATATAAAATTTCTTCAAAAATTAGAAAAAAAAAAATCAGCAATTGTTTTTAATTTTTTTTTTCAAAACGTCAGCCAATTCTCGTTATCAGAAATCATCTTTAGTTCCGGAACGCGTTCCTGTCCAAAAAGGAAGTACCAGAACGACGTTCCGGAGCGTTCCGGCTCGACAACACCACTGCTCTACGTATAAACAATAAAGAATCTTTACTGTGGCAACTTAACTTAAATTTGTTATCTCCGAGAGGTGCAGCCCTTGCGCTGGTGGAACTTGGTTAGTGCAGAGTCTGCGTTCACCTGTGGCGTCACAACGGGCCGCTATGCGTACTCAAGTGAGCTTTTGGCATCAAGGCTACCACTCCAACCTAACTTAACCTATCTCCGAGAGAGTATTTTGTCATAATCTTTGAAAGGTTTTACTTCGATCGTTTTAATATTTTCATCTGTATCATGGACTTTTTACGACTGAAAGATGTCTTGAAATGAAAAGCCAAGAGTTTAATGGGTTTAAGTTTAATGAATTTAAGGCTCAATTATGGGCCAATAGTTTTTCGCAGCTAATTCCTTACCTCTATTTTCTGGTGTATAACATACTCAACATATTATTTCTATTAATTTACCATCGACTGTGCGTGCAGTCCATCATAACGTTTGCATGTGTGAGTTAAACATTGTAAACCAACATGTAACAACATGTTACTTGGGTACATGTTTAATGTTATTTTTCCTCTCTCATTCCCAATGAAAATGGATAATGTGCACGAGAGCATGTGTGTTCCACAAAAAAAAAGAAGAAAACAAAACCCCACTTAAAATTGAACTCCTTACACTCGCACATACAAATACTCAAAAACTTGCCATCACACTCGCTCTCTCAATAAAGAGAGAAGAGGAACAAAAAACACAGGTTTTTTTTTGTAATAATGTTAAACGAACAATACCCGTATAAAGTTGACATTTTGGTTGTGAATCTCTTAAAGGGCTTTCAAATTGTAGGTGTACGTTTGAGTTGAGTTGAGTTGAGTTGAGTAAGTGAATTGGTGAGTAAAGAGAGCGTGAGTTTGTTGTTCTACGGCTTCAACTAAATGTTTACGCTTTCGTGTACATGTTCGTGCATGTTCGTGCATGTTTTTGTTATTTTTTTTGGCAACAATAACAAAAGAAATAAAGGCTTAAGGCTAAATTGCAAGCAATGCTACAAATATTTGTTTTCATTGTACGAGTACATGTGTGTTGTTGTTCTTTTTTTTTTTGCCCATCTCCTGGCTTAAAAAGTAAATCGTGATTTCGTTTTTATTTGACTCGTTCTTTTTTTTCTCGTTTTTTTCTCGTTTTTTTTTTGGTTTAGCAACAGCAACAACAAGAACAGCATTAATAACATTTGCATAAACAAAATGTGTAAAAATAAATATTTACCGTACTTATGTATATGCTCTAAACTCTATTGTATTGGTGTATTGTTGTATGCGCATATGTGTGTAAAGGTATATGTAACAAACTGTAAGTAAGTAAGTATTGCATATGTGTGTGTATGTGTGTGTGCAATTGTATAAATCACAATACAGGCTGTAAAATCAACAAAACACCTTTCAGGTGTTATACCAGCCTAAAGCTATGCTACACACACATACATGCATGGCGAGTGTGTGTGTGTGTGTATTATTTTAATGTGCTCTTGTTGTGTACAATAACAATGCTTTTGTTGTTATAACTGTTGTGATTACATTTGAAATGTATTTCATCTGTAGTTGTTTCTGTTTTTATACTTTTTACGTTTTTTTTCGAAATCCTAGAGAAAAAAAATATGGCTGATGAGGTGTTTGTTTCGCATGCTGATTATGATGATGCTGCTGCTGTTGCTGGTATCTACACAAGATGATGATAATGTTGTAAATTTGTGAATATTTTTGTGTAAAATTATCTGCCGATAAAAATTTTATTCGTTGCACAATTGACAGGCATGTTTGCGGTGAAGATATTAATTTTTATAACAAAACAGTGACACAAAATATTTCTTACTTTTCTTGGAAACTTCATGTATTGGCAGCTTGGATTCTCTGCTCGTGAAATATTTCATTCCTTAAGGAATGTTTACTATGGTGGACTGCAATAATTGTTCGAGAAAAACTATATAAAGCAATGATAACAAATGTAATTCCGTCTCAAAAATCTATCGGTTTGAGCCGATTCTAAAATTAACCTTTCAGTCAGGTTTACGCTATAGCTTCTCACACTACTTCTGTTGTGTGTGTTAATTTTATACATGAATGGCGGGGTACCTACAGTTTAAAGTCATCTTCGAAAGAAAAATTTTTGCAGTAACTTTTTCATGGGAGTTTTTGCTAGGAATCTGGTGAGAGGAAGCTGCCGAAAAGAAATATTTTTTCATAATTTTTTTTGTTGGAGATCTCTGATCTGGGGTTTGATCCGAGGACTCACATCGTTGGATAGCTACCTAATAGACTAAGGCGACTCCATTTTTACACCACATACTGCTGGTAATATGCATGATTGGTTACTGACGTCACAGATGAGAAGATAGTTTAGTTATGCTATCCATATACATATTGTTTGATAGATGGTCAAGAGCTTTAGATTACTCTGTGTTTTTATTGTAATTTTTTTGAAATGTACTCACTTACACATTTACATTCTTTTCAATACCTTCTTCCGTTTTATTTTTTTTCTTTTTTATTCTAGAGCTAGAAGCCAATTTTTTCAGGCATCCCCACTCTCCGGTTTGAACGTTACAAGACAAAATTTCTTAATTTTTTTTTTGGAAAACTGTTTGTTTGAATCCAAATCAATTACCCTGTAAATCTGTAACATTGACACGATGTTTATGTTTCCTGTTCTATCAAATTTGTTTCTTTGTAATGCAAATATATTAAACGATATATAAATACGCTTCTAAACGTAAAAAATATTTAAAAATTCCATACGTGTCTCTAGCATTGATTTGTCACATATTTTTTGGGATATGAAACGTTTTCTAAGATTAGCACACATACATACACACAGACACACAGATTGCTAACAAAATGGTACAAAGGCAGTAAGAAAAATAAAAAAGAAAACAATAAAAACAAATATTTAAAACAAACAATCTTAAGAACAAAACAATAATCATAATACAATCACATAAAAATACGCACATACTCGTAGACATACTCGCACTCACATCCAAATATTAATATGAAAAGGATGAAGACAACGATATAAACGAAATGACAACAATGATGGCAACAATTTCGAACAGCCGTGACTCAATTGTAATTCAATACAGTGGCCTATTTAAATTGGGCCACATTATTTTCTCTCTCTTCAATTTGGTTTAAATGTTGACCCGATTGGATGAAATAAAAAAACAAATGAGCGAGAGGTGTTTGGCAGACACCCAACACCCAAAAAGACTTGAAGCTTTGAAGCTTTGGTCTCAACTGCCTTTTTGAAATGGTAGACTCTGTTAGAGAAGGAATTGATCGCTAGTAGTAGATGCCTGTAAGAAACAAAAAAGCGAATGTCATATTCGTGAACCCAGCTTTGCAAAAAAGCAGCCCTAGAGTTGAATATTGGTAGAACGCAGGCAATACGATCAAACCTCAACAACACTGGCTTACTTACAACACTTCATACGAATCAGGAAAATACGAAAAAAAAACTCGAAAAGAGGAAATGCCTCCAAGTTTCTCATACTAAATTAAATTTCGCATTCGTACCTCCAATCTTCAGAGTTCCAGCATAACCTCAGTCATTCGCTGGCTGTATAGGATTCCAAAATTCAACATCTCCCCTATAAGCTGGCTTGGCCGAAAACTCGTTTCTCCATCTAAATCTGGGGGCAGCATATTAGAATATACTTCCTGCTCATCTACACAGCGTGGGCATATAGGGGAGGTATCAAGTCCAAATCTGTGCAGAAATTTCCTGAAGCATCCATGACCAGTCAGGGTCACGTATAAATTCTGCTCGCAATGTTCGTTCTCTAACCAAGGTACTATATCAGGAATGTATGTATGTATGTATGTCTGCATGTTTGCTTGATTATTCTGTAATCAGCCGTCAACGCTTGCTGAATGCGAGTATTAGACGCCATATGGGGGGAGGAGTATATGAGTATTTTGTTTCTGGTTCATATTATTAGCCCAAAAAACAGGAGAAATTTTAAGAAATCCTATCTTATGTTGATTTATTTTTATATGTTTTGACACTTTCTTTCCTTTTTTCCATTTGTGTTTGCGAACTTTATTTTTTATTTTCTTTGGGATTCTTTCATTCATTCATTCGTTCGTTTACTTTATTGGTTGTTTTTTGTGGTCTGAAATCCTTTTCAAAATTTTGTTTTTTATTTTTTCCCCGAATATTGTAAAACGTTTTTATGTAAATTTATTATTTTTAACATGTTATTGTTGTTATTGCTGTTACTGTGGCTTAATCATAAACACAATGTGTTAAAGGGGTGTTGAATGCCAATAATATGCGGGGTTCAATACTCTGTTTATTGATATTTATTGGCAATATTTATTGCTTAAATGTTGTCAAAATAAAATACATGGCTACAGCACCAGTTGGAAATGGTGTAAAAAGAATAAGTGGAATAAAAATTCAACAAAATTGCAAAATAACAAGATTAAATTTTTTTTTAAATTATAAAGGAACTCTTATACTACTGCTCAGACTGTAAACGATATGGAAATTGCAACAGTCTCGTCTGTAGGCGATAATTGTCAAGAGACTTCCACTAATAAGATGAAACGGAGACAATTTCCTCACATGCAACTGCTTTGCATTGCTATTGTTCACCACATGAAATTAAAGTCAAAAATTGGAACATTTGTTTGTCAAATTGAATTCCAACATTTTCCCATAGGTATTCTCAACGTCAATCTGGAATTGTTCTATGCCAATGCAACTCTCGATATAATGATAACCATAAAAGTAATCAAAGATTTCCAGTCATTCTACTTCGCTACTTTCAAATGATAATGGCAGCCCCACACAAAAGTCAGCTTATCGAAGACAAAATCTTCTCGCAGGGGCAAAAACGAAATCGGAAAAAATATATCTTCGGCGATTTCCTCTCAGCAGATTTCTGGCAAAAACTCTGAAAGTAAAACACAATTGTCCTGAAAAAGTTTTTCAAAAATCTGTCGTTTGGAGACAACTTTAAACTCAACTCATGTATAAAATGAACACAAGCAACATAAGTGGTGTGGGAAGCTAGATCGTAATCCCGACTGAAGGGCTGCAATGACCAATTATGTATGTACTTATGTTTCCACGAAGATTTTACAAGCGTTTTAGCGTTTCTCCCCTGGTCTGGTGGAACTCGTGCAGTACATGGACTGCGTTGACCTGTGGCGTCACAACTGGCCGCTATGCGTGCTCAAGTGAGCTTTTGTAATCAAAGCTACCACTTCGACCTACCTACCTAGCTTCCATCACTGGCCACCGTTTATACGGATGATGAAACCGCCAACCCAGTAAAAATGGTTAATTTTAAGGTTTCTCGATTATTTACAACCCTTTTGAGCATTTTAACCTCCTGCGTTTCTGACGTGACAGAGAGTTTTGAAAGAAATTTCTCTATTTAAGACACATCGTTATGGCTTTTCACCGGTTCACAGAATTGCCTCCAAGTGTTGCGTTTCACTACGTTTAGGCATATGATTTTATGGTATTCCTAGTCAGGATTACAACCTCGCTTCTTACTCCACCAATGTTATGTGTTTTAATTTTATATATGTGTAGCGGGCTCTACAGTTTAAAGTCGACTCCGAACATTAAATTTTTTGGGAAACTTTTCATGGTAATTTTATTTTTACTCTCAGTGTTCTTGCCAAAACACTGTGGAGGCAAGGTTAGGTTAGATTAGAGAACGTGTACTTGTCAATTAAGACAAGTACAGTACCCGGAGGTCGAATTGACCCATTGCCTAGTTTTTCACACCACTCTACGGAGGCAAAGATGCCGAAGAAATATTTTTTCCCATATTTCGTTTTGCTTGAGGTGTCTGAGCTCGACTTTAAACTACGTGCTCGTGCCTAATAAGCCAACACACTGGCTTACGATCTGTTTACCATGACTTCACTCTGTTTTAATTAAAGGATGATACAGACCTCTTTCCTAGTACTACGAGTATTTGTTGTGTTGCAAAGGTTTCCTGTCTCGAAGTTTACAACTTTTCGCGAAATACTTGACCAGGGCATCTGTAATAAAATTGAAGTTAATGCTGATGTGTCTCCTACTAGTTTGACAAATTGAGAGCCTTTCGATACAAGTAAATATTAAAAATAATTTAAAGCAATTTTATTCCTTTATTTATAATAAAAAATTTATTAAAAACACTAAAAATAACAGCGAATGGCGAATCAAAAATATTTAGAAAAAGTTTTTTTTTTTGTTAAACGGAAATAACCATGAACATGAACAAATAAATTCTTTTTTATTTTTTGAATTTTTCATTTAAAACTCCACAAACTTTGGTGGTTTTTGTTGCATTTTTTCCCCCCATAATATAGAAACTAGAAAAAGAGAGGAAAAAACGAGTACATAAAGAATGAAGAGAAAATATTATTTAGTTTAGTCTCTCTGGAGTGGAAAACAATAAATTATACACACACAGTGTACAGCGGAAACTTCGTTGAAATACTGGAAATTGCAACTAAATATGAGTGTTTGTTTATAAGTGTAGCTGCAGTGTATTTGTATTTTATATATGTGTGTGTGTGGCAATGATTTAAATGTTGTAACCAACTGACAAAGTATAAACTTTCCCTCATACATACATAGCCAAACTCATTCACCTTTATTTACTTTACCTTTCATATACATGCATGCATATGTGTGTGTATTCAATATAATAAAGCTTTATACAATTGTATTTACTTTATAAACAAATATTTATGTGTGTGTGTGTGTATCAGTGTATGTGTGTATATCTGTATGCGGAAGAATATTTTATCTCACTGGAGACACAATCAAAACTTGATGTCAAAATTTTTTTTTTTAAATTTACAAAAGAAACTCAAAAAAAAACAAACAAAAATATTTGTAAGCATCAACCAGCAACCAACAAGCCCAACTGACAACTCGTATCACTCCTACACCCTGTTGGTTGACAATACTTCGGCTGACCGCCTAAGTATTTGGCTGCTAGAATAACTTGAGCGATTGTTACAATGATGCTGAGAGAAATAAAATTTTCAAAGAGTTTTGCAAAGTTGAAGGAAATGAATTTTAAATAGAATTTCCAATGCAAAATGATTGTAAATCAAGATAGAATAGTCAAGATGAAATAGTAATATTCACATCTAATGTCAGATGAATCTCAATCTTAAATAACACATCACAATCACTAAGCCTTTAATATTCCCTTAATCCGTACTGGGGTTTTTCATTGCTGCTCTAAGATTGCCAAGGTAATAACAAGCCTACCATCCAAAGGCAATAGACTTTGAACATTACATCTCTAAAGACTTTCGCTATTGATTACTTTTATTCCTACCACTCGTTCATCATCTTAAACCGAAAATCATCATTAAAGCATAGCAATAACATCGAAACTTTCAAACAATACGAACAGTATAGTGGCTTAGTGATCAAAGTACTCGATAGCAAATCTCAAATTCAAACTTCTGAGAACGCGACAAAATTCTTTAATACTCTCCAAATAATCTATCTTTAGAATGACAGCTAAGCTAACCAAGTAGTCTCACAGTTTGACTTACAGTACATACATACATAATTGGTCATTACAATTCCTCAATCAGGATTACGATATAGCTTCTTACATCACTTAGGTTGTGTGTGTTAATTTTATACATGAGTTACGGCTGGAACCCACAGTTTAAAGTCGACTTTAAGCGAGAGATTTTCGAGAAACTTTTCATGGCAACTTTATTTTTATTCTCAAGGTTTTTGCCAGAAATCTGGAGACATCCTCTCATCTCCAAAGAAATATTTTTTTATATTTCGTTTAGTTTAAGATGTCTAACCTGGGGTTTGAACCGTGCCTCACGTCTGATAAGGTAACACACTACCTATTAGACTGCTACGACTTGGCACAGAATATTTACGAAAAAAAAATCATCGTTGATGTCGCTTGCAAGATCATTAAATTATCCATTATTCGTGTGTCATACACTGATTTTCGATGATTCAGAAGCCATAATTCTGTTTGAACACGTGTTGCGTCACAAGCGACCGCTATGCCAGCTCGAGTGAGCGTTTGGTATTAAAGCTACCACTGCAACCTAACTACGTATTGCGTGTTATTTTGATATTCAATGAAGAGTTTTCTTCCCTGTGGTTGAGTTTCAATTCAACTTTCTTGTGGGCTTGACTTACTTGGGTGGTCAAAGGCTGATACACTGCTAAACTGCACTGTCTTCAATTGACTTCTTGTTCACTTATAGTCAAGATATTTCAAGTAGAATGAATGCTTCGAACCCCTCAAGAACCTAACGAGATCTCATGTTGTCATATACTCATTTAGGAGAACAGTAGTCCGTAGTATCTACGTTTGTATTCTAAAAGAGCATAGCGATCGTGTATTATTGAAATAATTTTCCTATAAACAGAAAGTCACGGTAGTTTAGTAGGTAATGTGTTGGCTTATTAGCCGCGAGTCTGTGGTTCAAACCCCAACTTACACCGCTCAAACAACACGAAATATGAACAAAAAAATATTTCTTCAGCATCTTCCTCTCAGCCAGTTTTCTAAGCCATGCTATTTATTCGAGCCCGTTGTACTGAAACATGTCTGATTTTTATATTTTGTCAGAACAATAAGTAGGCGTGGCATAATTTCAAAATTTGTTTTTATTGCTTTTAATTTTATATTCTTTTAAATTTTTTTTTGTGACAACGAATTGTACATTTTGTTGCATAATATTTTGTACATTAAAGGAAGTGCTGTGTGTGCAACAAATGTAAATTTTGAAAATCAAAATTTCCCAAACCTTAAGCAAACTAAACAACAGAACGTATAGCAATTGCATTTCGGTAGTCAACAGTGACCATCAACCTAAGAGGGAACGTACGTATGTACGTACGTGTCAGTTCATGGAACTTCCTAGTGACTATGAAAACTTTTCATATTGTCAAGTTCATTATGAAGTTTTCATTACAATAAAGAGAAAAATTAAATAAATTGAGAGGCATAAGCATAAGAGAAATTCAATTCATGAAAATGGGGAATGGTGAAATAAATTGTGCGTGGATAGTGAAATTCGAAATTCAAGAACTAGAATTTCACTTACAGCACGCTAAGCGTTTGAAATAAAAACGCTGTGGCAAATTTCGATGGAGCTATACAAAAGCAGTAGACTGTGAGTGTGGGATTTGTGAATTCGATTTCCAATAGAGACTCTGTGCTGTACCTCTCTGTTAAATTTGTGGAATTTTAGGCAGTTTAAGGTTAAAGTAAAGCTTCAGATTTGTTTAATTTTGTGAATACAGAGCCATTGGGATCGACTACACCGCCAGTGGTCTCACAAAACTCCACACCATCAATGTTCAAGGAATTATAAGAGCTTCAAGGGGTTATATGTAGACACCATAGTGGGCCAGCAATCGTCTTTGTTTAAATTAATCAGGGTAGCCCACAGGCAGCATTTCGTTCCCTAAATGTGTCGTTTGCAATAGTAGGAAACCCTACCTATTAAACAGTTGCCTTGACCTGATCTTCCAATGCCTTTTTTGATGTTGAAGTTCTTCGGAAGTTATTTCTTTACCTAGGGACTCGAGTATTACAATGGCCCACATGTGGCCTAAGTGTGGCTATCCTGTGTTCAGTTTGATCCAATCAATTGCAGACTTTCGAAACGGGACCTTATGTTTGAAACACTTGTTTGTTATTCCACAGTTAAAGTCTATTGCTAAAGCTCATGTCCCTTCCCCTCTATCTCAAAAGTCTATGATACATTTCTGGAAGTCGACTCAAGTTTTGTCAATTCGATGGTACCTTGGACCCCAACGCTATGCAATTGCAACAAAAATTTACACAATAAATTGCGATTTTCAAATGTTAAGTGTTGTCAATTGAAATTTATTTCAACAAATGTTAGCAAATGCTTCAGTGTATACGTGTGATTGTGTCGATATTTATTTAATTTAGGAAGAAAAAATATAAAAATACGAGTGTCTTAGTTTCAAATAAATCCTTGTTAAGGACAATAACAAGAAGAAGAAGAAGAAGAAGAAGTAGAAGAACTTTCATAAATTTTGTAAGAATAAGTCAACTCGGTTGCTTAACTTTCATAAACAACTTTCAACTGTGAAGTGAACTCAACTACTGATGCCATTACTGTTGACTTTTGTTGCAAGTTAGTGCATGCGAATGTGTGTATGTATGCGTGTAGATAGTGTCTTAAAGTTGAGTTTATATGCAAGTTTTTCTTTTCATTCAGACAATTCTCGTAGCATTTAATGTCAAAATGCATTATGAACACTGTGTCTTAAGGGATTCACCCCAAAAACAAGAGATTTACGAAAAAAAAACTGCGGCTGCTGTTTAAAAATTTTTGATTGTTAAGCCTGAAATATTTCAAAATTCTTGGTGAAAATAACATTAACATTTTAACATTTTAATACACTGGCTATGGGGGATTATTGTGAAGGTAGACGCAGGGACTTTCAAAGGCAAACGCGAATGGTTTTTCAAACGTCAAGGACATTAAAAACAAAGAATAATAAATGCTTAGCATACACATAAGTAGTTGGCCATTACAACACTCTAGTCAGGATTACGACCTAGTTTCTTACACAATTTCATACATGAGTGGCGGGACCTTCAAATTAAAGTCCCCTCCGTAAGACAGATTTTTGAAAAACTTTTTGGTGACAATTTTTTACTTTCTCTCAAATTTTTTGTCCGAAATCTGCTAAGAGGAAATCGCCAAAGAAAGATTCTTTCACACTTCGTTTTGTCTGGACTTGTCTGCTCTGGGGGTTTGAACCGAGGCCTCATGTCTAATAAGACAACACACTACCTATTAGACTATGGCGACGGGTGCCCAGATATTAAACGTAAATTTGGTTGTAGTAAAGTCGTGGGTGCCGAAAATAGATCGAAAATAGAATTGCAAAGTGTGACTTAACGGATCTGGTTTACTTTTTAAGAGCTTGGTTCATTCAACAAGCAAACAACTGTTGATTTATGGGAAGACAATATTCAAGCAGCTGTTAACACTGTATAGCCAGGTTTATTGGGAAAAGCCGCGTTGAACTTATGCCGAAAATCATATGTAAAAAATAAATGCCATGAAGTTATCTAACAGACTATTATAAAAAGAATTATTTCAACAAGATTCCTTTGTTTTATATTCGTTTTATGCTGCCACAGTCTTAGAAAACTACATCACAGTTGATTTGACAATTTTGTACGTCCATAAAATTAAATTTACTGCCCTTTTTGTTTTAACAGAATACAAAATATCGCTTTGGCATTGCCATAAAGATGCGAAACTGTTGTACGTTGCTATTCAATATACTTAGGTTTACCTGTATTGGGCTTAATTCTTTCTTAAATTCTTTTAATTCTTTATTTAAATAATAAATTCCAACACGTGGTAATTATTATTGAAAAGTAAAGTCCTCCGGTACAAAGAAATATTTTCGCTGGTAACTCTCTCTCTCTCTGTGTCTGTGTCTCTCTATAATCGAGGGAAGTTTTTTCCTTTTCTTGAAGACGCTTATATTGCTGCCAATACACCAAAAAAAAAGGTAACAAAATTGATTACGTGCCGAATGGTACCTGAGAATTAATTTTGAATCAAACTGCACTGAACACGCATACAATCAAACAGTATAGCGAAATCTACCTGCCTAAACCGGCATTTAATCGTAGAAATTCTAAGCAGACGTAAAACCCCGAGTAAAGATAATATTTTTCTAAAAATTTTAACGCAAAAGCGTAGCATCGGGTCAAACAGGGCAAAAACATTAAAAAAAAAACGTCATTTAAATGGAACGGAATGCCACTTTTAGATAAGAGAGTGAGTGGTACTAGAGCATAAAAAGTAAAATCCATTTTTTTAGGAAAACAATTGATTTTCTTTGTCTTCTCTTTAATTTAATCTTTCGTTTCTATACAAATGATAGGAGATGATGGGAGAAGACAAAGGAATCGTTATGAAAATAAAGTCTTGTCTTTAGAAAATCCTTTGTTGTTGGAATGAAAACGAATGCAAAATATTTTGAAGTGTCAAGTCAAACTGCACTATGGTATGCAGTGAAGAAAATCTGACCTAGCTTGAAAAAGTTGGAAAGGTTGCTCTGTTTCATAATGATGAGGCTTATCAGCAGTCGTCCTAGTCTAGCAGGTGGTGTGTTAGACATGAGGTCACGGTTCAGACCCCAGGTCAGACATCTCCAGCAAAACAAAATATTTATTCGGCAAAAAGTGCTGAGAGTAAATGAAGAATTGCCATGAAAAAGTTACGCAAAAAATTTGTCGTTCGGAGTCGACTTTAAATTGTAGGTCCCGTCACTCATATATAAAATTAACACACACAACATGAGTGGTGTGAGAAGCTAGGTTGTAATCCTGACTGAAGTTATGTAATGACTAATTATGTATGTATGAATGTATGAGTGAATGTATCAGTTTCTCAGGCAAACCTCAGCGCTCAGACTGTGTGGCAAAAATGCAATCGAATGCGATTTTATAGTCAGTGTGTGCAAATTGGTTTTCATGGGTCTTCTCCAAAAATTTGGCGTTGTAGAAAGCCCTTAACGGAAGCTGTACTGACGAGGGTCAAGAAATGATTGGACAAGTGACATACATATGTCTTTCATGCAATATGCGATAGGCAGCAGATTTATACCACCGTACTTGATGCTATACCAGACAGAGTACATAGAAATTCGAATCGCTGGGCATACACTAGCAAGTCTAGCAATATTTTGCAAACAAGATGGTATATGCAGCATACCTGGCCATGCTGACCATGTACTCCATTATAGATCCAGCAGTCTTGCTGTTTTTAAGTCACCAAATTCTGATTTTGATTGGAATCGATGATATTTCTTCTCTGATGGTGAAATAGAAGTCGCTTCAAAAAATCTTGAATCTCTTTTCCATGCTTAGAGAAAGCAATTTCCACGTGTGCTTCATTGTCTCACTGTGCATCATCATGTTGGTGTGCATTCGAAAATGAAAGGAAAGCAATTGAAAACCGATTGAATTATAAAAAGAAAAATCCCGAATCATTTTCCTTTTGTGCAATTGATATCAGACAGTAGCACTAGCAGCATAACACTTTTCTTTTATTGGGCAGCAATTTTTCTACTCCACAAAAGTTCACTTCAAAAAAAAGAAACAAAAAAAATTCTTTTTTGATGGGAACATGCAATAATTTCATCAAAATTTCCAATTTCGTTGAAAATATTTGGTATATGAAGTCGAATAAAAAATTAATCGACCTAATAACACAAATACGTTTTTTTCTCGCTTATAACCACGCTTGTAATTCGCTGAATTAAGGCCATGTGAGAAGGTGGACCTATGATTACAAATTGATGGAAAACTCGACTTAATTGCTACGAAACACAGTCAAACTCTCTATAGAAACAACGTTACAATGCTGTCTATCTATTGGCTTAAATTAAATTTAAATTGAAGCATCGCTTAATCCGTATGTTGCACTACTTATGTCATTCTATTCTGTCACAAAATTCAATATATTATCTCCACTGAACGTAATTAATCGATTTATGCTTGAGCAACTTTGGGATTTATTAGGTCAACGAGAAATTGGTCGATGATGTCGATTTTGCCAAAACACAAACACCTTTTCGAATGCAGCTCATTCTCATCTTGTCGGTGGGTACATTAATAAGCAAAATTGCCATGTTTGGGGCTCAGAAAACCCGCATGTGGTCTTACAGAAGCTAATGCACCCATTACGAGTGACTGTTTGGTGCGACTTGTGCAGCGGAGGCATCATTGGCGCATACTTATTTCTTTGACGATGAGGACTACTCAACCATTACAGTCAATAGTGACACCTATGATAACCAATTTTTTTGTAGCCGCTTATCATGGTATTAATGTGAACAATGTTTGGTTTCAACAGGATGGTGCAACTTGACACACACATCTCATGCTACAATCGATTTAGTGCGTCAAACCTTTGATGTCCATTTAATTAGCCGAAATGTTGATGTCAATTGACCGCCAATAAGCCGTTGGACCATTTTCTGTGGGGAGCAGTTAAAGAAAAGTGTTATGCCGTCAAACCAGAGACAATTGAGCATTTGACGGCCAACATTTGTGATGCCATTGCCCGAGATACGACTCCATACACTCGAAAAAGCGTATGAAAATTGTTACGATCCAATGAGGTACAGTGAGGCCAGCCACCACAGCCATATGATTGAAATAATCCTCCATTTCTAACCGGAACAATTGTACGTCACAAAAAAAATTTTTTTTTTTCCTAAATTTCAAACCGTTTTTGTTTAAAGGGCCCACCCTATATTTTGTGTAGTAACAATAGTACATTAAAACAATTATACTCAATCGATATACACCCTATTTTATCGACTTGAAAAAATGCCAACTTTGGCCAACACTGCAGAATAGGTTAGGTTAGGTTAGAGGACATGTACTTGTCAATTTAGACGAGTACAGTACCCGGAGGTCGAATTGATCCATTGTACATAACATCCTTAAGAAGGAAGGATAAAAGAGGGGATAGGAAAAAGGAGCGGAAGTAGGAAGGGAGAATGTGATGCGAAGGAAAACACTGCAGAATACTAAGCAATGAAAATGTACTTAAATAAGTGAAAACCTTAGAGTCTGATAAACGTACTGGATATTTTCTTGGTTATCGATATCGATAACTATTGTTTGACAACTGACTCAGTTAAACTGTTGTGACGTTTCTGTTCGTTAAGGATTGGTAAGATAGAAAAACACGTCCAAATTAAGAAAGTTTATTTCGAGACATTAAATCCATTCGTCCATGCTGAGAGGAAATTTTCCATTTAACGATTAACATAATCGATCTATTGAGCAAGCAATTCATGCAGTTATTGATGGTTTTCGCACTTATTTTACTCATTTTGATTCAAAATCCAGACAAGGCAATGGGCGCATACCGAAGAGAATATTCCTGCTGTATCACAAAGTCTAGAAGAAGTCTCCAAAATGATGATTTATTTGTTTGTATTTCTCAAGTGGTTGCTGTTTGTCCTTCGAAAATTTTATAAAATTTTAGTTAAGAATTCATAAAACTTTTATAGCACGAGCGTATAAATGTTTAATAGATCTAAAAACCATACAAATTTTTAATTTAAACTCCTACTATTAGAGAGAGAGAGAGTGAGTGAGAGAAATAATTGCATTCATGTGCCTGTAAAATATCATTCCAAAAATTTCTTCACTTGAATGCATTACGATTTGACCGTCATCCTGACTGTAATGATGTCTGCCTGTATGCAAATATATTTAATGTTACTGTTTACTATACCTGGGTTTGGTTTTCATATGGAAAAATTCTTGAGAATTAATGAATAAAGAAATGAACAAACGTTTTACCCTAAGCGATTTGGCGACAGTTACGACCTGCCTACCTGTTACTGAATGGAGTTCTTTGTATTCAATTTTTCCACGCTCAAACTCGTAAATATTCATCCTGAACTGCGGATTTTGCCGACAATAGAATGAATTGCAGTTTAGTTGATCAGTTGACAAGAAGAAGTTCGACGTGTAACAAACAGTGAAACTGAAAAAGAAATTGAAATTTAAGGTTCAAATCGTGTGTTTACAAAAAGTGTCATCACTATGAGCTGGCAGACAACAGTTCCTTCTAAGGATAATCAAAATCAATTGGAAACGGAACTATTAAATGCTGCTAAAGATCCAAATATTACACGTAGCACTCAACATCTCTCCGATAATCCACAAAATGAAAGTAAAAGTGTCAACACTAAAGTTGCTGTCATGCTGCACTTGGAAAAATACCGAAATATGCAATTCCTAAATGCAGTACAAGATAATCAATCGGTATTCTTTGAGAGAATCTTCGAGAATAAAGAACTCAGCTTATATCATAAGATGTTTCGTGAATGCATGATTGAATTACAAAGTGTTTCAAAGTCTGTGGTAACACCGTTTCTAATCAATTTTCTTTTTCACTGTTCACCCGAAGATTTTATGAATTTCAATTACGTTTGCTCGGGTGTCCAGTGTGTGGCTGATTCAATGGAGCGAAACGTTGAAGAACAATTTGAAAAGGATTTGAAAAATATCAATAAAAAATTGCCTGAATTTGCATCAATTTTGCGTGACCATGAGTCTAAAGTAATTGAGAGTCATACGAAGTCAACAAATATGTCCGATAAATCAGATCAGAAACAAAGTCGCATTAATGTCGCAGAGATTACATGTTACTTCTGTTCTCCTTATTATTTGGCTTTAAATCAGGATCAAAAGCTTGATGAGGATTTAACTTTCAATATCAATCCGGATCTAACCTTAATGGATCGTCCACTTTTGCGTGCAATTAAATGCTTCGAGCCAAAAACGCTGTCTAAGCTGGCAGCACTTGACTGGAAGAGTATTAAATCCACATGTCCAGAGAGTCCGTATCTGAAGGTGGAGGAAAGAGAACGTCTAATCCGTAGATATCTTGAGTATAACATTCACGATAGCCAGTGCGCCCTGCCCATAACAATTTCCGTTGCGAAATTCTCAACAACTAGCGATGTCCGTAAGTAAGCAGAGGAGATGGTGGAGTGGCTTAGGCGCAGATGATCTAAAAAGAACATAGGATTGATGAAAATATCGAAAAGATTTATTAGTTTTAAGTATTTTTATTAAATGTTTCATGATTATTGAATACAAATTCAAAAAGTTAAATAAAAACATTTCATAACACATTTTTTTCCTTTTTACAAAAGCATTGTATTGATTGAATATTATTTTACGTTGCTAAGCTCATGCTTTAAGGAGATTTCGATGATAAATCATAGTGAATGCCATTAAAAAACTGGACACTGGATACACACCAACTGAGTGAAGGATACACGAATTCTACATGAATTCAAAATATTCTTCCTTAGAGACCAGTGTGACAAGGTGGATCTATGATTACGAATTGTTAGAAAGCTTGTCTATATTGCGACGTAGCACAACTAATCTTAACATTTTATAAAAACATCGCCACGTAGCTGTTTTTGTATTCCATAAGGTGCCACCTTTTTTACAAAGACATTTTACTCAATTCATATATATGCCATCAGTGTGTACCGTCGACTATTTTGATGGCCATCCTGCTATGACATTTTAGTAAAGGCGAAAACCACAAATCAATTTGCGCTGAAGGCTTAATATTGTGTTCTTGCCAACAATTAAGTGAAAATCGTCGAGTTTGATAATCATATCGAATGTCATCTCTTAGTTATCGATATCAATAACTAGGTATACTTTGATAGCTGAAAATGTTAAATTATATTGACTGATAATTCTATCAATCAACTTGATGTCAAGAATATAGCTTCGTTTATCAATCTTTCGGTCTGATTTTCCAGCTTGCGCTGACCAACTTCTTCCCCAGGTTGGTCGAATTCGGTCAGTACAGGGACCGCGCTCAAGTGAACTTTTTCTATCAAAGCTACCACTCCAGCCCAGTAACCTTCCCGCCTACACGTCCTTTCATTACAATTTGGACTTGAATTATGTTATGCGAGTTTAACTGGTATTAGGCATCATCAGCACAGATAAACCCCATCCAAATTGTGTGAAGTCTCAGTTCTGCGAGAAAATTTTCCATTTAACAGTTAAGATAATCGATCTATTGAGTAAGCAATTCATGCAGTTATTAATAGTTATCGCACTGATTTTACTCATTTTGATTCAAAATCCAAGCAAGGCAATGTGCATACCGAAAAGAATATTCCTGCTGTATGACAAAGTCTAAAAGAAGTCCCCACAGAGGGAGAGTGAGTGAGAGAAATACAGGTATTGCCCGACTTATGACCGAGATAGTTTCCTTGTCATCGGGTGTAAGTCGAATTTCATATAAAAAAAATGTAAGAAAAAAATTACATACTGTATTACTAACTTTGAGGGTCAGGAGAAATGAAACTATCCAAAATTCATATAATTCAAATTTTCTAATATATTTTAGGGATTCCCCGCAACTACATATTTGTCTTCTTTAAGAATTTTCTATGAAAAAAATTGGAAAAAAATGGTCGTAAGCAAGGCATATTCATAGGAATATGCCATTGTCAATGGTTTCTATCAAGGCGAATTCATTAGATGAATATATAGATATGAATTTGCCTTGGTTTCTATACTGTTTATACCAAGGCATATTCATAAGAGGTAGCCGCAACTCTACAACAAGTACAACAATGCAAAAACAACAGGCATTTTGTTTTTATTAAAGATCACTCAGTTTGTCAAATAAATTAACCCTCAAACCTCTATAGGAAATTAGTTAAAGCAATTAAAAAAAATTAAATAAATTTTATATATTGAAAATTCTTACGATTTTTATGTCATGCTAAATTACACAATAGAGCAGCACCTGTAAATTAAAAAAAATATCAGCTGCAAACGTTATTTCTTATTTATTATTGTACCAATTAAAATTTGTACCTAATTTATATTTATTTTATGACTGAATTTTGAAATTGAATACTTATTAAAACTATTTTCTCTTGAATTATTTAAAAACATATTTTCAACAGAAGATTGGCCCAATCTGTTTTAATCCCTATACCCCAATCTTCTGAAAGAGAGTTTGTTTTAAAAATAACACACAAGTTATTTCAGTCATAGTTTAGGCTCCTAGTTGGAGACATGGAATTTGTTTTCTTTTTTTTCGTAATTCATCACTTTCATCTAAATAACTATAAATATAGTAAATCTAGGTTGTAATTTAAAAGATATATGTATTTAGCGTTAAAGGCTTAAATATTGTTAATCATCTTGCAAAAATTTTAATATAATTGGCTTTAAAATAGTAATCCTAAAGAATTTCTAGAGTGCGTATCGTTAAGGATACATGCTGTACATATGAGGGTTTATGACTAATATAAATACGAAATTGAATATTGAAACAAAATACACAAAAAACAAACAATTTTTTTGACAGTCCAAATGTCGTCAGCTGTTGAGTTAAGGCCATATGAATATGCCATGGTTTATACCACAGAATATACACAGAATAGAAACAAGAGTTTGACGTTTAACTTTCCATGGAGAAAGAGACAGCAAATATTACCAAAAAGTATTTCTGTCTCTCTCTGATTGTAACTCTGTTTTGTCTATTTATGTTTTTTTAGTTTTCGGGGTGGTTTTTTATATTGGCGAGAGTTAATAAAAAATGTAATTTTTGTCTAAAACTATTAATAAATAATAAAAACAACTAATAACAATAACAACTTTAACTTTTTCTTTCAAGAAATTAAAAAATATTGGCAACTTTCAGCAAGAAAATTTTTTTATAGCAGTACGTCTTATTTTTATCTTGTAATATTTAGCTTCTTAATTACCTCTTGCACAAGAAACTATATTCATTGTGACCGAAAATCACACACATTTCGATTAATATTTAAATATTTAAGAATCTTTAAACTTTCCATTGAAGAAATTAAAAAATATTCCAAATTATCCCTTTTTTAACACAAAATAAATCTTTATTTACATTTAATTTTTCTACTTTAACCGCCAGTTTTCACTCTGTATATCTGTTGCTTCTAACACATTTGATTCGCAAAACATTAAAATATTTTTTTTCTCCCTCTACGAGGTAGGTTAAAGTGCTGCTTTGAGCGTTTTTAAACGTCAAAGGTTTCAATTCTGTGTATATTCTGTGGCGTGTAGCAACTCCATTCAAATACATACGGGATAGTGAAATTTAAATTAAAAGTTCAAATCTTGAATTTACAGAGTGCGGTTTAAAAAAAAAAAACTTGAGAATTTTTCAAACAACCACCACCAGCATTATGAGCTCGAAAACAATAGTTTCTTCCCAGTCTGATGAGTCACAAAGTGGAGCTGAACACATCAATCCTAACCTAGATGTTCTGGCTTTCTTGGAAGAATGCAGAAATATTTCGTTCTTAGACGCTGTAAAGAAAGATTATTATAAATTCTTTAATAAAATTTATAGTAATCAAACGCTTGGCCAATACCATAAAATGTTCAAACAGTGCATGATCGAATTTTACACTTTTCCAAAATCAGTTGTAACCATGTTTCTTATTAAATTCATCATTTATTGTAGCGTCGAAGAATTTATCAATTTCAATTGCGTGTGGACAGGTTTCAAGCTTACGACCACGACCATGCCCATGGTAAATAAATCTCAAAATGAAACTGAAAGCGACAAAGTTAATCCGGATGTTCTGTTTCTCTTATCAAAATGCAGAGAATATAATTCCTTGGCAGCGATAAAAGCAAATTACAATTCAATATTTTCTTTATTGCGCTATAACAAAGAGTTTAATCAATTCGACGAAATGTTCCGTCAATGCTTTTGCGAATTATACATTTTTCCAAAAACAGTTATAACCACGTTTATTATCAGATTCCTTGTTAATTGCAGCGCCGAAGATTTTATCAATTTCAAGTGCGTTTGTACAGGTTTCAAGCTTATGATTGGTACTATGAGCGAAAACTTTGAGAAAGAATTGGAAAATGATTTGGAATTCATAAATAAAAAATTGTCAGATCACGAAATGCAAATAATGAACTCGTTTAAAACTGAAACTCATGAAATTATAAATACTAATGAGGATACATTAAAAATGCCTGTGATATCAGATAATCGAAACAACATCAATAGTGGAGACATTTATTGTTACTTGTGTTCCCCGTACTATTTGGCTTTAAACGAGGATCAAAAACTTGATGAGAATTTAACTCTGAAAATCAATCCTAATCTATCCTCAATGGATCGCCCACTTTTGTGTGTAATTAAATGCTTGGAACCAAACGCATTGTCTATGCTGGCAGCATTTGACTGGGAGAACATTAAAGCCATTTATCCAGATAGTCCTTATCTGAAAGTGAGCGAAAAAGCACAAGTAATTCATAGATATTTGGAATATAACTTTACTGGCGATCGTTTTCCTCTACCCACAAAATGTTCCTTTGAGAAATTCCTTAATTAGTTTTAAGTATTTTTTTAATTGCTATGAATATATTACAATTAAATGTTTCATGTCTAATAATTTATTGAATACCAATTCAAAAAGTTTAATAAAAACATTTCATAACACATTTTTTCCTTTTCACAAAAACATTGAATTTATTGAATATTTAATTACGTTGCTAAGCACGTGTTTTAGGAAGATTTCAATGGTAAATCATAGTGAATGCCATTCAAACATATTTCATTTAGTGTACAAGCCATACAATGTAAACTGTGTATTGGATTCTCAAAACAGTTCAACTCTAGCGTATGTAATACAACACTTAGCTTCAAAGTTAACTATAAATCAACTGTAAGGTTCTGTTTCAGATTTTTTCCAATCTTAGATTATGCTACAACGCAGTGATGCATTTACGAACAGGCCCATGGTTTTAATGGCCAATTATATGTGTGGGTATGTTGTTACTTAACTGTTAGTTTGAAAATTTTGCTATGTTAGCGTTAAAATTGTATCTGTTAAATTTTTGGTTTGGGTCTTGGGTTTTTCAATATGGGTTTTGAAAATAAAAAAAAAAAAACAAAAATTTAATGCGATATTTATTTGAAGCTGAAAACGTATGTCGTATATCACCTACTTTATGTATCCTTACAAAATATTGTTTATTAGCATTAAGTTTCTTAAATAATTTCATTTTGGCCGTCAATTGGTTTAATTGCTTACCAAATTGGTATTACTTGCTATGTGGCATGTGACACTATCTTGTCAAGCAAATCAAATTCTTTTATTTTTGAGTAAAAAAAAGTCAGTGATTATTCAACGACGTGGCAGATCCACAAGCCGCATCAAATTGTATTTCTTTCAGCATCCATTGACAGCTTATAAATTGTCTCTCTCTCTGCCCTTTACATCGAATTCGATAATTTTCATAAAATTCAAATATTCAATTACACAAAGGACTTCACGATTTCCTCACAAAAGTTTTGTGGCAAAAACTCTGTCTGGAGTAAATAAAAAAATTGTCATGAAGGGTTGTGTAGAGGCCAAACTGATCTGGACCGTTATGAATTCAATAAAACTGATCAGAATTCATTTAAAGGAACTGAAATCATTTAAAATGGCATACTGGCCTCTGAGTGCATTTTCGAACTACTATCGCGTCCCTTAGAAGCCTTCATTTTTAAACAATAATTTTTAATATTTTTTTTATTATTTATCATCAATCATGTTAGCCGGAACCATACAAAAAAGTCCTCATCTTGCAAAGAAAAGAACAATAGAAAGTAAAACCTCTCCTCTGCTTTTAAGAACCACAAGTTGTTCCCTATTGTAGCCGAATGTATTGTCTCGTGCATTTTAAATCTTTTTTACAGCCAACCAATCGGGGGGGTTGTATGTCCTTAACATATCTTAACACTCTCTTCATACTTATTATTCATTCATTCATTCACTTCTTCAGTCTGTTTTTCGTTTTCTTTCGATTTTGGTTGTCATCTTAGCGACGTCATCACATTATTGCAACTTAATTTTCTACAAGATTGACCAGCAAAATCATCAACGCTTTTTCGTTGCATAAGAAAGAAAAAAAAAACCAACATAAACTATTCAAGTGTCACTTAGCATTTCTATTCCTTTTCTTCTACGTTTCTTTGCCTTTTCTTTCAATCCAGTTTTTTCACCCATTTTTTTATGGTATTTCGACAAGTACTTGTACTCTGAAGATATTGAAAACGTTTCGCTATAAGCATTCACCAAATTGAATTTAAAAAAATGGCGGAAAAAAAATCTGAAAACAATAGCAAGAAAAAATTGGAAATTTTAATGTAAATCCACACTACGATTGGTTTTTGGAATTTCAAGGAAACGTGTATAAAGTAATCCAGTTGAAACTGTTATATATCGATCGTGACATGAATCAAGGTTATGTATGATTGGCAGATAACCTGTGCCTGAACTTGGCTTTAAGATCAAAAGAGTCGAATGTCTTGTTATCTCCTCCACAAATACCCGGCATTCTGGAACAGTTTCTAGGGGCCTAATGTCATTAAATATACGTATATTTCAACTCTATCGATAATCTAATATTGGATGCCCACAACAGCAGCCTTTATAGTCATTAATTCAAGCGTGAATAGCACTAAAGTAATCGGAAAATGCAAGAAACAGTTTAAGATTCTGAGAGGATTCCCATTCGACTTTGTCGCGTGATCGGAATCTGTCAGTGAATACTTGGATGACGTGTTCTAAGAGGTGTAAACTGTCATCACAATAAAATTTATTGGATGGAGTTTGTGATGATTCCTTTTAGCCAAAGCTAACAATCAAACCACGGTACTGTAGAGTAAAGAACAGTTGTTGGCTCAGTGGTTCGGGATTGTTCATTCATATTCCTGTTTCGTTTGCTGTCCAAGATATTTGGCGTTATTGCACAGAGGCAGAGTTTCCTCCGTTGAAGCTAGGGCTAGCAAATTGAGAGACTTTGTATCTCAATTTGAAGTCGTAGTAATCTATTAGGTAGTGTTTTGACTTATTAAATGTGAGGCCATGGTTCAAACCCCAGGTCAGATATCTCAAACAAAACAAAAATATGAAAAAATATTTCAACGGCGACTTCCTCTCAGCATATTTCTGGCAAAAACTCTGAAAGTAAATAAAATCTGCCATGAATTGTTTCACAAAAATCTGTCGTTCGGAGTCGACTATAAACTGTAGATCTCGCCACTCATGCATAAAATTAACACACATAACATAAGTGGTGTGAGAAGCTAGGTCGTAATTCTGATTGAAGGGTTGTATTGACCAATTATGTATGTATGTGTGTGTTTATCTTATCGCTGTTTTGGTTGGGTCAAGCTTTCCATGAGAATATTTCTGTTTGTTGAAAACGCTTGACAGTGGCAGAGGAGGCGACAAGTTCTTGCCAGTAATAAGCCCAACTAGTATATGTACATATATGAGAATTCTACTCAAAGCAGATGATCCTTTGTGACCACATGGTATGCGATCTATTTTAATTTCAAATAAAAAGAAACAGACTACAACAACCACATGGATAATGCCCGTGAGTGCCTTTGATTAACTCTCATCAACTACAATCGCTCATTGCCAGCACGGCCTTTCACTCAGTCAAGTGAATCATGTCCGTCGTTTGGTAATCGGTATAGTTGTGGTGGCTATGTTGACAGCTTATTAATAAGCTAAGTAAAGAATTCATTATTTGAGTAAATGCATAGTGGCGTACGGTAGATTATAGTCGTGGCTGATGGCTGCAATGTTTTTCTCTTCGTTTATTTTACTTAACATTCCATGGAATTCCTTTCAAAACGTTTTCGTACTATTGAGATTTGTAAAGGCAACCAATAAGAACGAAGTGTAGAATAATATATAGTCGAACGAATAGTCTTTTTGGCCATAATCCTTGGGACAATCTAAATTTGTTTGATGATATTGTTTTAATGTGGCCTTAAAGGAAATTGAGAATATTTGCTCTTAAAAGCATATTCGAATATTTATTTATATTTTAAATGCATAACAGCTTACAGGATATAAAAACGGTGATAATACAAAGGAGAAAAAGAAAAAGAGGATATTGTGACCAATAGACGCTAGCTGGAGTTGTACAACCTTATTGAGAACAGACACTGCCAGTGGAGAGTATTGGGCATGAAATAGACAAGCGAAAGCTGGAGCAGTGGGAAATGCCTACAAGATACAATTCGAGGCCCTAAGAACTTATTCGTCATTTACTTACATACTTGTGTACATAGTTTACCATTTGCTCGATTGGATTGTACACCGAGATAGAGTTTCACACGCTCTTCAAGACTTAAGTACCTCTCCACTGTCGAAAAATCTTCTTTAACCCGTTCTTAACATCGGAGTTGGCAAATGTCCACTTCTTGCGATTCCTCTTAAACACTTTTCTTGCTGGAATATCATTTGTTGTCATTCGCATGTTAAGCGTTAGCCACCACAGGCCTCCTGGATCTCATGTTTCGTGCGTTTACTGTTCGCAAAGTTCATAGAATAATTCATCCATTTTACAGTCCATTTAACAGTGCTTAGTGACTAAGCAATGATCCTTTTCTCAATTTTTTTTTTTGAAATTCAATATCGTGATTGCCAATATTCCCAGCTTTTTTCCCCATTGTTTGCATTACATTATCTTGTGCAGCCAACTTCACTATTAAACGCTCTATCAAAATGCAAATTGTTGCCGCTGCATTGCCGCCGCGTTATTTCGGTATGCTCCATAAAATTTATATGGGAACGAGAAATTTTGACAGTTAAAAAAACCGCATAAAGCTCTTATTTAGGTACAGCTGTTTACGGAAGAGAATATTGCTGCTGTTATACATAGTCTTTCCGAAATGTAGATTCGTCGTCAGTTTCAACTTTTTAGCCTTTAAGCTTTGTATATGAAGTAAATTTTAATTAAAGAGATTGGCATTCCTTGCAATAAACGTTCATTATTGGAGTAACATTTTTGGTTCGTTTGAAACCAGCCGAAGATGAACACCCCTATCGAAGTATTATTTTGACTGATGAACCACATTTCTGTTTAAATTTCTACGTCAATAAATCAAATTTCTGTATTACTACCATTAAAATTGCTTGTTGGTGGCACTTTCTACGCTGGCAGCACTATCGGTTCATATTTCTTTCGAAATGAGAAAGAAACTGACATCACGGTGAATATTAGGCGTATGCGGTAGCAATTTTTGTTCCAAAAAATTTAACATCAACGACATTTGATTCCACAAAGATGATGCACCTTGCCAGATATACTGCACAATCAATCTGAAAACAACTTTCCAGAAGTGCGGCTGTTACCTAACCCCCCTTGTTCCTCCAACTTAAAGCTTCTGGAATAATTTTTATGAAGCTATGTTAAGCTTTTAGTTTACCACAACAAAAAGGTAACTGTTGAAGCTTTGAAAGCCAATATTCAAGCCAACATTGGCGCAGCCATATGATTTACAGTCACTACGGACATTTGACGGAAATAATCTTTAAAAATTAAATGCAATGGAGTTGTCTCCCAGATGATAATAAAATAATTTCATTTCAACAAGATTTCTGTCTTTTATTGAACTTAAAGACACCTTAGTCTAGTAGGTAGTGTGTTGGCTTATTAGATGTCAATCCCAGGCCAGACATCTTGAACGAAACGAAATAAGAAAAAATATTTTTTTGGCGACTTTTTCTTAGCAGATTTCTAGCAAAAACCCTGAGAGCAAATAGACAATTGCCATGAAAAGTTTCTCAAAATCTGTAGCTCGGAGTCGACTTTAAACTTCACTTATAGATACAATTAGCACACACAACGTAAATGGCCTGAGAAGCTGGGTTGTAATCCTGACTGAAGGGTTGTAATGGCCAATAAAGTATGTATGTATTATACTTAGAAGATTTTGTTTAAGAAAATGAATTTTTTTCCGCACTAAAATAGCTAAGTGCCACTTTAAACATGTGACCCCATTTATTATGAATTTACTGAAGCTTTTCACTTTCATCATATGTGTGCTTAGAATCTCTGCAGCACTTTGAAGTAAAATTAGCATGTTTTTCTTTTCGCGAATTGCCAATTAATAAATTTTCCATTAATTTTCTACATGAATTTTTAACAATTATACGCTCCAATAAGCCAACGATTCATGTAATTATACAGCGTTAATATAACAGGCAGCAACAACAACATTAACAGCAATTAGTTGGGAGTAAAAAAATGCATAAAAACTGTTCACAATCAATCTGAAATGCATTCTGTTTAGATGTGAGCATAAGTGCTCAGTGTTTGTATGAGTAGATGAGGAACAAAGATTTTTCACACCATTTGAGTTGTTTAAAACAACAACAAAAAACACGGAAAAAGTGCTTGAAACTTATCGATAAAAAACAAGGTTTTTCTATTCCCTGCTAACGTGGCACATTTTGCGGTTTTATTTATAGAAGAATAGAAACACCCAACACGTCTAACAATGGCTAAAGGAGCCTTCCGCTTAATTTAAGCAGCGTTATTATCAACAATAGAGCGAGAACAAACAAATAGAGAAGGAGTTGCATGTAGCTAAATAAGCTTGTACATGGTTCCTATGAACGTAAGGGACGGCTACCAAACCATTGCATTTGTTGCCACATTATTGTGCGAGCTTAGCTTCAACAACTTGTAGTACAGAATTTAAAGGATTAATTAGAATCACGTCCTCACGTCTAATCAGCCAACATACTACCTACTAGACTATGGACTATAGACCGTACTGAAATTGAAATGTCAATACAATTTGACACTCCTAATTGTTAGACTGCAGTTATCGATATTTCTTAAGCAGCAAAAACAGAAAAAGTACTCAACAATTAAACACGTTTCAATTATGGATTGTCCTTTGCTTTATTAATGATTAACAACGGACAACAATTCCAGTAGACCGTTCTAGACTAGCAACGTAACTGGTACAGAGTATCAGTTCTGAGATGAAAGTAATCATTCGTTGCTTTAATACAATAAACATGTGTGATTATGCATATGCTTGAGTAGGGGGGCAATGAAAACCAAGCAATATTTGTGCATAATAGTTGTGAATAAATATTAAATAATGAATACTATGTACATACGTAAGCATTGTATGTTTGTTAATACATTTATGTAAATACATATCTATGTACATACATATGTATGTATGTATGTATGTCCATATGTATTTACATACACATGTATACGTGTATACGTGTATATATATATACGTGTATATATATATACGTGTATATATATTATAAGTTCATAGTGTGAATGTACAAGTATTGTCATATAATGACTGTAAAATTGTGATGTATGCAAAACATCAATTGTTATATAACAAGCTTATTAAATATACACAAACTTCCTTTACATATTTACGTTTATGTATGTAAATAGGTGTGTATGTATCAAGTGGGCCATCTACCGGTTTAAATTTGAATCATCGGATATTACGAATCTGGCAATACTAATGTCATTCTATTCTGTAACAAAATTCAGTATTTTATCTCCACTGAACGTAATGAATCGATTTATTCTTGAGCAGCTTTGGAATTTATTGAGCCAACGAGAAACTACACGATGGCGACGATTTTTCCAAAAAAAATTATCTTTTCGAATGAAGCTCATTTTCAACTTGGTGGCCGGTACCTTAATAATAAAATTGCCGTATTTGCGGCTCAGAATACCGACATGTGGTCTTACAGAAGCCAATGCACCCATTACGAGTGGCTATTTGGTGCGGCTTGCGCAGCGGAAGCATCATTGGCCGATATTTCTTTGAAAATGAGGCCGGCAGAACCATTACGGTCAATGGATACAACACCTATCGCACCATGATAACCGATTTTTTTGTACGTGCTCTTCATGCTATTGATGTGAACGATATTTGGTTTCAACAAGATTATGCCATAATCGTTTTATTGCGTCAAACGTTTGATGTCCGTTTAATTAGCCGAAATGGTGATGCCAATTGGCTGTCTAGAAGCTGTGGTCTTTAAGGCTCCCTTAAAACAAAGTGTTATGCCTACAAACCAAGACAATTGAGCATTTGAAGGACACCATTCGTGATGCCATTGCCGAGATACGACCCCATACACTCGAAAAAGTGCCCGATCGATTGTGGTACTGTGAGGCCCCCCGCAGTAGCCATATAAATGAAATTATATTCCATTCTACCCGGAACGATTATTCTTCACAAGGAAAAAAGAATAAATTTTGCAAAATATCAAACCGTTTTTGTTTTATTGCACTTTAAGATTTAAACTTTTAAAAGGCCCACCCTTTATATATATATGTGTGAACATATCAATAACTTGCATTTCTTGAATGCATATTTTGAATATACATTTGAAAACATGGAATTATTCTTCAGGCAACATGTTCCTTCATAGCATGATAAATATTGTCTATGAGTCTAAAAATAATTTCGCCCAATGTTCTTTAATTGAAATCTCCTTTAAAATTACTATCGGGAATGCTTTCCCATTAACTACACTTCTGCCAAATGTGTTTGTGCCTTCTGTACTTTGGTATTTGCAGTATTGCCTCTAACTCTGGCCAAACTTATTAGACGCCTGCTGACGCTTCATATACCACAGAAATCAAACGCTTGATATTGGAGTCTATTGGCAGATGCCTATAGCTGCCCTGTCGTTAAGGGGCAGCATTTGAAAAATTTTTGACCAGCCTTCTTATTAATTCCGGCGAGTTGACCCGGTTCTACTCTCAGTCAAATGTTGACTAGCAATGATCAGGTTTTCCGCAATTTACCGGGCTTTTTTTTATTATTGTCAGTGAATTTTGCATATCTTTTCGATCTTGGTTGCTAATTTCTATTTCGTAATTGTGCATCCATGATTCTTTTGTTCGTATGATGTGTACGCCATCTATCGTTGCCTGGAAACAACAGCTCTCTTGGAAATAGTTGGGATTTTTGTATTAAGTGTTGTTGTAAGGACTTTTGCTCATACAATCACACTTTCTTTTACAGAAAGTTGGCTGGGCCTTCCTCCCTATGATGTTAATTGCTGGTGTTATCCTTTCCAGAATATCCAGGGAACCCATTTACGCCTCCTGCAGAAGTTATTGGTTACATGACCAAACCAAATGTGTATGGAAGTAGCACCCAGAATGCATGATTAAATAATGATTCTGAATACTACGGCGATCGAGCTACACTTAGTGTTTTTTTTTTATTGAGTCTTGGCTTGATTTGCTGCACTATTGTGTTCGTATTCTAAAACGGCTTCGAAGCGTTAGCAGAAAATTCAATTTATCCGCTCTGCAGAAATGTTATTAATAATCATCATTGCAGCCCGTACATACATACATACAAAGCAGGTTATTACAACTCTTTTGTCAGGATTACGACCTTCACCACTTATGTTGTGTGTGTGTTGATTGTATACAAGAGTGGCGTGACCTCCATTTTAAAGCCGTTTCCGAACGTTTCCGAATTGATTTTCGAGAATCTTTTCATGGCAATTTTACTTACTTTCAGAGTTTATGACAGAAATCTGCTGAGAGGAAGTCGACGCTGAAATAATTTTTCATGTTTCGTTTTGTTGGAGAAGTCTGACCTGGGGTTTGCACTAGGGCCGCACGTCTAATAAGCCAACACGCTATCTACTAGACTACGGCCACTTCTTGCAAACTATAACTCCGATAATTATGCCTAAAATACATTGAAATGATCCGACAGACGGATTGTGTGATCTATACGTGCCGATTACGAAAATGTGTTTCCACCCTTAGCTCCCTAAAGGTTGGAAATAATGCACGATGTCTGTCATACTATTTTCCCCTTCCTCTCTACACAAAATGAACATCATACGATCTATTTTCTTAAATCTTCACAATTCCGTTAAAATGTTTGAGTGCGCGCTAGTGTGCGCCATACATGTAGGGTCCTTCCGGTAGAGATCTAGCGGGAAGAGGCACAAAATTTGTTAGCGCTGCTATACTACGCAGTGCTCTAGAACTAATGATGCATACAGATCTTTGAAAACCATCGTATGGTGAATGAAACTTCTAAATAATTTTAATCAATTCGAAGAATCTTGGAAAAAACCTGCCAAAATTTTAGTTTGTAACGGATAGTTTTCTTTCTTTCTTTTTACTGATATGAAAAACAACTTAACGCCTTTATATTATTGTTTAATTGTTGTTCCTGGGTGGTATTATAACTCTACTCAAAAGAAAACAACAACAAATGTCAGTTGTTATTATGGCTGGAATGATATGACTCGCACATGATATTCCCATCGAAAATTATTAAAATTTCTCTTTCGCTGCTGTCTACATACACAGTTTACACTACTTACGCTGGTATAAGCACAACATAAACCATAATGCTAAGACACCCCCCTCCCCCCAATATACTCTCACACACTTGTATGATTTACTTTCTAATGTAGTTGCTGGAATGAAATCGAATCGTATTCGATTGCGTATATGATAACAACAAATATGGTTTTTACTTAACGGTATATACTTGTTTTTCTCTACACTAATACCAACAAACATAACCATAAACACGCAGTCATAAAATCTCTGCATACTTACAGGCTGTGTAGTATGGATAAATGTATGGAATGTAATGGTAATGGTGCATAATCATACAAACCTGATTGGAGTTGTATTGAAAGCATTTGAGTCTCTATAATCATATGAATTTAACTACTCTATACATTCTGCTTCTTTCCCTCTCTCTCTCTGTCTCTTTTTCGGTATGCTTCCTGTTATTTGTCATTATATTAGTTGTGTAATACACACATACTTAATGCTTTATTTAGTATGTGAGTGCGGGAATAAAAAAACAAAGTTATTCAACTATAAATCCTGGTTATTACAACCACTACTTTAACTACAACAACAACTATGCGCATACATTTCAATATACAGTGAGTGCCAGTGAAAATCATACAAAAGAATTTTAAGAAAAAAAAAATACAAATTATTGGAGGAGAACAAAAAAGTCTAGACAGTTAATTAAGAAAATGTGTTGTTTTTATGACATGATACGTCGGAAATGGTTTTTGGTTGCCACAGATCTGTCATGGGCTTCTAGCGACATTCCCAGAAACAGTAGAATATTTGAACTGACCAGACCAGCCACCACCGAACTTTCGTGGTGAATGTTGCACATTGAAAATCCCAATGCCATTCTGCAAGCCTTAGACTGGTAATGTAGTAGTAGTCGTCTCTAACGCTGCAAGGCTAGATATGGGTACTAGCAAGAAAGCGCAGCAAATCTAGTCTAGAGGAGAGTATGAGCGCTAGATGAGATTAGGTGAAGTTAATATAGCTCACTTGGGTCCTATAAACTTTACCTGTCTTTGAAAACAATTAGAACTCTTGACTGGTATCTCTCAGCCAATCCGATAGTTTTATGAATGTTTCAATTTTATTGAAATTACCTTTGTTGAGACACATTCTTTCAATAAATTCTGGGTGCTCACGATATTGTCAGATATTCCCAGCCTTCAGGCATAAGAAGTCAGAGTAGTGGTGTTGTGCAAATTTTTTTTTACCGGGACGCGTTCCGGACTCCTGGTCAGGAAAAAACAAGCGTGTTCGTTCCGGTTTTTGTTCCAGTTCGGGTTCGGTTCAAACCCTTGTTTATAAAAATACATATAAAAATTCGTCAAAAATTAGAAAAAAAAATCAGCAATACTTTTTAATTTTTTTTTTTCAAAACGTCAGCCAATTCTCGTTATCAGAAATCATCTTTAGTTCCGGAGCGCGTTCCTGTGAAAAAAGGAAGTACCGGAACGACGTTCCGGAGCGTTCCGGCTCGACAACACCACTGAATCAGACGCTAGTTTCCTGTCATAGCTGCAGCAAGGTTCCTGAGATGAAATCTGGTCAGGTTTAATACAAAATTTTGTTCTGCGTATATTCATGTCAGGTCTGATCTCTGTAATTGCCTAAGAAGTGCATTCATTACCCCATCTTTCTGTTTTAAATGATTGAAATTGGCGTACAGCCCTTCTACAGTCCAATCTCACATATGAATTTTCCATTGCAAGCATGTCGGCTTTAATGTTAGCTTCAATGTTTTCTCAAACTTCAAAGGAATCCATTAAGCGACTTGGAAAAGGACGATAAAACGATTTCTCACTGGGCACATATATACATGCATACATACAGACAATATTGGTCATTATAACCCTTGAGTTAGGATTACGACCTATGGCTTCTCACACCACTTATCTTGCGTGTGTTAACCGTAGATTGAGCTTTGCATCAAAAATGATACATATCAATTTTTGAGACGATATAACTTTAATTCAGTAAAAGTTAGATGCCTGATATTTTTATAATTCTTTAGTATTGTTATCGCCATTATTTTAAACCAAATAAAAAAAGAAAATTTCAAACAGGGGTTACAAAGTTCAAAAACTTCATAATTCTGGCTTATGTATCATTTTCGTTACATACGACTTTTCTATATATTTTTTGGTGTCGTGTATGTATGTAATTTTCTTAAGATTTCAAAGATTTTGTGAAGTTTTATCATAAATAGTACGTTGTTTATGGTTTTTGAGAAAGAATTGAGTGTTAAGTGTGGAACGAAAGTGAAAAGATTTAATTTTCTATTCTTGATATGTTCTTGATATTGATTGAAGTAGTCGTAGTCTAGTATGTAGCGTTTTACCTTATTAGAAGACGTCAGACCAAAGTTAAAACCTCAGGTCAGACATTTCCAATTTATAACGGTAGATTGTAATGACCGATTATATATTTATGATATATATAATATTCCTGCTGCCTTGGGAGAAGAAGAAAATAGACACAGATAGAAAATGCAACAGGATATTTATCGCCTAAGATGATACCTCTTGAACCAGAACAAACTGCCTTTAGTAGTTTGGGATGAAAAAATATTACCAATTTTCACGCAGATTGCTAGTAGCTGTTTCTCATATTTATCTCACGTGACAAACAAACATTAGAAAAATGTGTTTCGCCCCATGTATTATTACAGATGATAATATTTCGGGTAACTACGTACATACGTATAAGATAACAGAATCATTCGCTTTGATAATGGTATATTTACACATATTACGCCTTTCCGAAATATGAGCTGAAAGACTTACAGCCTTTAATAATCATGCTTAAAGCCTTTTTTTTTGAAATTCAAATGAAAAGCATTTTTTTTTTTTCTAAAAAAAATATATGTTTATCTTAATTTTTTGTTAGAAAATTTTAACCATTTTCATAAAACTTTTATCACACAACTTGTAGTTCAATGTAAGAAATAATACTGTATATATAGTTTGGTATTAGCTATCATACTTTCAGAGCAGCCCATATATCCTTTTTTAAGATTTTTAAAAATTTAATTTTTTGTTCGCCTAAAAGGTAAGAAAATTAAAGAAAATATATTTAAATAATGATGCCTATGTTTTTATGTACCTTATTGGTACGGTTAATTTTATACATGAGTGGCGGGACCTGCAGTTTAATGTCGATTCCGAATGATGGATTTTATGAGAAACTTTTCATGACAATTTTATTTACTCACAGAGTTTTTGCCGGAAATTTGCTGAGAAAAAGTCGCCTTAGAAATATTTTTTTTTAATATACATACGTTTTTTTGGAAATGGCTGCCCTGGGGTTTGAACCGTGGCGTCACGTCTAATAAGACAACACACTACCTACTAGACGACGGCTTCAAAGTCGTGGGTAGATGCCCAGTTTTATTACGAGTTTGAAAAATACATGCGGGCTTCTACGCTGTTATGGAACTCACTGATCTGTCGGAGCTTGACATGCAGGTGGTGACAGCATTTTGACGGACGGCTTCACTGGTCTGCATGAAACTGAGGACAATCACTCATTAAGCTGCAGAGAGAACAAAACAAAATTATGAGTATAAATTCAAGCTATCGGCGTGCAACAGGCAAAGTTTCCTGTGTAGGAAGTTTCTTAACGTATTGGCCGCTCTTGCATCAATTAATCTCTAAGAACTTAATATAATCATTAATACTTCTGAACTATTAACCAAAGAAATTAACGGGAAGTAAGTGTTTTTGCCTTGCATTGCTGATGGAGTTTCCGATGCTGTACGATTTTCACCGACAGTCACTGTAGATTCCCACAATCGCTCATACAACTATTTCCACACAGAAACACACTATTTGCTATGGCAATATATGTGTGTGTGTGTGCGTAAGCTTTTATAAGTATTTACTGAACACAACATTACTACGATAGTACTAATACGACGATGTACACAATACTTGTAGTCGTTTGGTAAAATATTTTCCAATCCATTAATCATAAAAATGTTTATTGAATCGTACACAACATATTTTTATTTCGCGCGATTTCAAGCGATAAATACAATCATTCTTTAGTTTTTTCCCCCGCTTTTTTTTCATTCCTTTTTTTCAATAAAAATGAACACAAAAAAAATGGAAAAAATAAAAATAAAAATAAAAATACCAAGTCAAAGTTGGTTGTAGGCAATAACAAATAAATTACTGTGTCTGTAGCAACAGCCGCTATAGTTGTGGCAACAAAATTTTATAGTCTAACACATATTTCTTTCCCTTTGTATGTAACGTATGTATGTATATGAGTTTGTTGATTTTTTTATCTACAGATTATCTATTTAGTGTCTGTAGCATATGGATGCTGGCGGTTTAGTACAGTTTATTAGTGTGTGTGTGTTATATGATGTGAAAGAGTTAAGAGCCTATTTTTAGTAGAAATTTATAAATGTGGCATACAATTGGGCAAATTACATGCGTATTTAGGTTAGAAGTCATCGAACTTGAGTTCGAGCTTATGGAGGATTTTTACAAAATAAAAAGAAAAAAAATTGAATTGATTTGTAAAATTCATTGAAAAGAATGCCGTTCAGTTAGATGGAGTATGACATCGTCTAGTAACATCACAACTTTTTCCATTTCAGCTCAGAAGCGAAGGGATTTAGTGACTACGCCGATGATAACCACTTCGACAATTAGAATCTCTGAGCAGGGTAGCGAAAATTGCTTTTGAAGCCAGTATGGGTGGAACCGGGTATGTACGCGCGAATGTACAGTAGCTGCTTGACACAAGTAGCGATGACATACATACATACATATATAATTGGCCATTACAACCCTTCAGTCAGGATTGCGGCCTAGCTTCTCCCACCACTCATATTGTGTACGTTAATCTTATAAGTGAGTGACGTAACCTGCAGTTAAACGTCGACTCCGAACGACGGATTTTTGAGAAAATTTTTCATGGCAGATTTATTTACTCTCAGAGTTTTTGCCAGAAATCTGCTGAGTGAAAGTTGCCGAAGAAATAATTTTTTTTTTATTTGAAATAGTATATTTTTATTAATTGAAATAGTATATTGACGCCACTGAAAAGTCTTTGCTTATCTGATTAGTTACTCGGTATAATAAGTAGTTTTATAAGAGTGTCAGAGAATTCAGGGTCAAAGGCAGCTTTTCACAATGGTGCTCCAGAGTATGAAAACGGAAGCACATTGAATAAGGCAGCGTATTAAATTGTCTGATAGTAATAGTTTCACATGTTGCAATAAAGTAGTCGTCGTAGTCTAGTAGGTAGTGTGTTGGCTTATTAGATACGAGGCAATGGTTCAAATCTCAGGCCGGATATCTCCAACAAAACAAAAATATGAAAAAAATATTTCAATGGCAACTTCTTCTCAGCAGATTTCCGGCAAAAACTCTGAAAGTAAATAAGAACTGCCATGAATTGTTTCTCAAAAATTTGTCTGTGGATCCCGCTACTAATGCATAAAATTAACACGGACAACATAAGTGGTGTGAGAAGCTAGGTCGTAATTCTGAATGAAGGGTTGTAATGACCAATTATGTATGTATGCGTGTGTATCTCTTATCGCTGTTTTGGTTAGGTCAAGCTCTTCATGATAATATTTCTGTTCGTTGAAAATATTTCTTCGGCGTCTTCCTCTCAGCAGATTTCTGGTAAAAACTCTGAGAGTAAATAAAATTGCCATGAAAAATTTCTCAAAAATCTATCGTTTGGAATCGATTTTGAACTGTAGGTCCTATCAGTCATGTATAAAATTCACACACACAACATAAATTGTGTGAGAAGCAAGGTCGTAATCATGACTCAAAGATTGTAATGACCAATTACGTTACGAACCTCAATTTGAAGAATAATTTTTAAGTGAAAAATTTCAAAGCAAAAGTAAAAGAATAGAAATAAAAGGATAAAGAAGATGGTCGATTGAGAGCGGATGTAGAATTTGTATTGCACTTCGCTGTTGTGACATCGATTTTGGCCGATCTGTGAATCCGGGCCAGTTGTATGATAGTTGTGACATTATCAGTCATTGGCTTCGATACCACCACAACGAATGCGTGTATTGGTATTATTATCGATATGTAGGATTTAAAGTTTCATATCTCAAGGTATTACAAAGAAGAATGGTTCTTGAACTGAAACGTTGTTTTACAACAGAAATTCAAACGATAAATATTACGCCTCCTAAAACACAATAAAAGGAAATCTTAAGACTTCTATTCTAACTATCGAATTCACTTAAATAGCTCTCTGTAGTGTATATATGGGTATGTACGTGTGTGTGAAAAGCTAATAATTTGCGTATAATCCTACATGAAAATAATCTGAAATATTTATCAAATGGCATTAAACCATAAAAAAATATCTTAAAGCCTATAAATAATCCGTATAAATCATATTT
Source organism: Sarcophaga carnaria (assembly GCA_958299815.1). Lineage (NCBI taxonomy): Eukaryota > Metazoa > Arthropoda > Insecta > Diptera > Sarcophagidae > Sarcophaga > Sarcophaga carnaria. The sequence continues at coordinate 3,917,370 of OY283150.1, forward strand.
CGAGGCGTTTAAATTCATATGAAATATGCGAGAATTTTTTTTCTCGCTCTCCCTTCAAACAATCGTAAAAGAAAACTATACTCTTAACACTTATGTACATACGTATATATGTACATACGTGTGCATATAATATTCTGTTGCAAAGAAAGTAAAAAAAAGTGAAGAGAAAAATAGTAACAAATTCATGCCAAAAGAATAATAAACATTAAATTTTCTTACGTGTCCAAAACGGAAAACCATTTCTCGTCGTCCAACCAGAGAACATATGCTTTAAGCCCACGATTATTCGTACATGAGCTGGCCCGGGTGTTAGGCTTGTAATAGTTTTAAACAAAAATTCATATTCTTTGTAACAGTACCACTTCATACACACTATATAGCATTGCATAAAAGCCTAAAAGCATGCTATACACACATACACACACATACACACCATATGATTGTATTGCAAACAATACCATGCCATTATTATTATTTAAGTATGAGTTCGCATAATATATTTCTCAAATACATACACACATACACGTACATATACATTTAAACAAGTGCAAACATATTTAATGTACTGCACTGAAATCGGAAAGGACTATAAAGGGAGAGAGGGAGAGCGGGAGAACGACATAGAGGATACATACACATCTACTCACGTAAGTTTTAAAGCGTATGAATTGACTGCATACGTACATATGTTGCATGGTGTAAGATTTTTAGGCAACAAAAAATAATAGAAACTCTTGTTAAAAGTGGAAAATATTTTAGTGAGTCTTTCTTTTTTCTCCTCACTAAGTACAGTGCGTGTGAAAAGTGTTCAAATGTATGTTTGTTAGGGAACTACGAACGTTTTGGCTGCGATATTATTGGCTATCGATAACATTTAATGCCTTTATCGTCTCTATCACAATCGGTGGAGTTCAGTTTTGCTACAGAGGTCTTCTATACTTTATTATACCTAGACTTTCTCTTTGGGGGCTTGTAATATTCTTCTGCTTTTCCTTGTGCTTGTTTAAATAAAGCTACACATTTTTCGAAGGCTGTTACCGATTAAATACCATGGCCGCTTGTAACTATCTCGTAAGCATTTCAAATCCTTTGAAACATATTTGCCTTGGCGATGGACTAAACATTGTCTTTCTCTACGAATACATCGTCTCAGCTCGGAGAATGATTATAAACTAAGGTCTAGTCCAACATACATATATATTCACCAATTGGCTAGAATAGTAAGAAAAGTTTGGGTAGTTGCCGTGGTCTAGTAGATAGTGTGTTGGCTTATAAGATGTAAGGCCACGGTTCTAACCCCAGGTCAGACATCTCGAACAAAACGAAATATCAAGAAAATATTTCAACGGCGACTTCATCTCAGTAGATTTCTGGCAAAAAAAAAACTCTGAAAGTAAAAAAAAAATTGTCATGAAAAGTTTCTGAAAAAAAAAAATTCTGCCGTTTGGAGTCGTCTTCAAACTGTAGGTCCCGCCACTCATGTATACAACATCAGTTGTGTGAGAAGCTAGGTGGTAATCGCAGCTGAAAGGTTGTAAAGACCAATTATGTGTAGTAAGAATAGTTTGAACGTGTCACTTTTATTTTGAAGCTGAAATACTCCTTCTGAGAGTACTGCTTTTAATTGTTTCCATAAGTAAAGCCACCGAGGACCTGGTGATCATATAAATATTATCTGGACCAAGAGCTGAGTATATCTTATGCTTTTCTGCACTCACTTGCTAATCAAGAGATTGTAATGAGCGATCGCTGGGCTGGAATAGCAGCTTGCCTATCAATGCATATACAGATGCTCCTACAGACTGCGGCCAGAGGTAGTTTTTACAGCTCAAGATTCCTCCTGAAGGATATTTCGGTTAAGAGCAATGCTACGGCTCTAATTCATGTTAGCATCGACCAAAACAACACTGGATCCAATGTAAGAACTTATCTTTGAGCCGTGTAGACACTGATGTAGTGATTGATGCGATTATTTCGATTCCATACCAAGAGGGAACAGGTGTTTACCTCGAAAACATTACGAAGTAAAGCTCGAGAGTTTAATAATCGGTTGTACAAGCAGTCCGTCTGGAAGTTTATTGAGAATCCTATTATGATCACATGTCGTAGCCTGTAGCCGTAACACTAGTTCTCTCTGGGTCCCACACCCCAAACAAAAATAGTCTTACTGCTACAGCCCGATTTCGCCGAAATAAATGAGTCAATTGGAAGTATATACAGCAGCATATTGAGCATTACTTCATGGACCGATCCCTTCTTCCTACTAAACGATCGAATGTTTTTATTCCTATTTCACTTTACTAGTGCGCCATAGGACCCTAATTATTTTCATTCTGTACTTGAAGAGTACAATTTGGGTCTCCAGAAACTGTCGAGTACACAATCACACCCATGCTAATTACATACTTAGTGAATTAAAATTCATGACAATAAAATTTTTCTTTATTAGGCGAAAACTTTTACAAGCGACTATACTAACCAATGATTAGTTATGAGCTTCAGTTAAGCATTTTAGGTTTTCTATTCGTTTTTTTTTCTTCTTTTTGTTTTTTCTATTTGTTTTACTATACATCCATAAAAGAAACAACAAAATATCAGAACCCACTGAAAATAAAAATAATTTCACTTAAGTGACCAGGTCATTGGCACCCATTAGACCAACAAATATTCCTCAACGTACTCGTACACGAGCTAATAAAACCTGTTAAGGTGTTTCACATGTATTTGTAGTATTCGTATTAGTATTAGTGTATGTATGTTTCTATATATAGAAGTCCATATGTATTGGCAATATTTGGTGTACATGGCCAGACAGAAGACGAAGTAGTCGTCTGATGGTGAAAAACATAATTTCGTTGAAACGTGTTGTATGTGGCTTATGGGCCACTTAAACATCGAACCATTATTGAACACTAAACATCTGCCACAATTTTAGTTTGAGTGGCCATTTTCTGTGTGGCAAGTAAATTTTTTTTATTTTCTTTAAACTTTTTTTGTTTGTTTTTGGAAAATTGTTTTTAGTTTTTCAGAAAAGCTATTAAAACCCAGACAAAGACAATAGTTTGTGGGGTTAAGTGCATTTAAAACATACCTACGCAATGGCCACTTTCTAAAGTTGGCGTTAAATTTTACATGCTAAGAACAGAATATATCGGGTGGGCTATATATCGGTTTAAATTTGAACCATCATATTATCTTCACTGAACGTAATAAATCGATTTACGCTTAGGCAACGTTGGGATTTATTGGGCCAACGAGAAACGGCACGATGATGTCGATTTGCAAAAAAAAAAATCATCTTTTCAAATGAAGCTCAATTTCATCTTAGGGGTGGGTATGTTAATAAGCAAAATTGCCGTATTTGGTGCTCACAAAACCCACACGTGGTCTTACAGAAGCCAAGCACCCATTACGAGTGACTGTTTAGTGCGGCTTGTGAAGCGGGGGCATCATTGGGTCATATTTCTTTGAAAATGAGGAGGGCGCAACTATTACGGTCAATGGAGACACCTATCGCACCATGACAACCACTTTTGCTCTTGATGATATCAATATGAACAATGTTTGGTTTCAACATTTTGTGCTACTTGCCACACATCTCATGCCAGAATCGTTTTATTGCGTCAAACGTTTGATGGCCGTTTAATTAGACGAAATGGTGATGTCAATTGGCTGCCAATAAGCTGCGATTCGACACCGTTGTGATGTTTTCTGTGGGGCGCCGTTAAAAAATGTTGTATGCCGACAAACCACAGACAATTGAGAATTTGAAGGCCAACATTCGTGATGACATTGCACTCGAAAAAGTGCACATATATTGTTACGATCGAATGAGGTACAGTGAGGCCAGCCACGGCAGCCATATGAATGAAATAATCTTCCATTTCTAACCGAAACAATTTACAACAACAAAAAAAAATTAATTTGGAAAAATTTCAAACCATTTTTAAATTTAAACTTTTATTTTCCCCACCCTATATTTCAATTGTACTGTTCAGCTTATATTTAACCAAATGTATATAAGCCTTGTAAATAACTAGTAATGCTTTTCCAGAATCCGAAAAAAAGAAATGTTTCGAATTTAATAGGCCCTTAAATTAATAACGAATTGATATGAAATCAGTTTTCCTCTCTTTAGCTCACCTTAGCAAAATGCTGAGTGAGTGTCATGTAGTTAACAGGAATATTTACAATCATATCACAATGTTTTCGTAAATATTTCTATAATAACGCCAGACAATTATACATTTTATACATACAGCAACAAAAACAATATTGAAAAGGGAACAAATACAATGAAAGCCTTTCTCAATTGCACACAGTTAAGCAATGAATAGAGGAAAAGGAAATTCCTGTCTACAGAAAATATTTTATAAACTCCATTAAAAAATGAAAAAGAAGGCGAACAAATAAGAAACTTATACAGAGGCGTATCATAAATTATATTTAGAAGAGGCATATTCCGTATTTCAAGCAACATTAATTGGAATCTTATAAATAAATACGTCTCCGAGCAGCTGCATTTCAAGTTAGTCTCTCGGGGAAAACATTTCTAAGGGCTTTTCTACCAAAAAAATAAAAAGAAAGAAAAGCTTGCAAAAAGATTTCAAAACAATTCTTCTGCAAATTTTTTATTTGGTGCAACAAACTTGTGGCGCATAGAAGAGACACAAACCATCAATCACATGCATCATATAAAAAACCGAAATGGTAATTGTAGAATCGTGGTAATGGATGGTTTGCACATGAACGTAAGGTAAGTTTGGTTGACTGTGTCATGGTCAGTGTATTGGTGTTGACTAGCAACAAAAAAACGGAAACAGTTTCGATATGGTAAAGTGATGCCTAACATAGCAATCCCGATCAAGTGCATCTCTTTGATAGCAGACAGATTCAAGCTGCATATGCCCACTCTAAGCATGAATATAGGATGCGACTGGGCCTTTACATAGGTTAACCGGACAATGGTACGGTTTCCCAAGTTGAGTTCTTTAGTACTGACACGGTACATCATTATATGGTTACCTAGTCCCCTAGCTAAAAGAGAAGCTAGGGAAATACAAAACATAAACTTCTGCAAATTAATGCCTTTCATTGTGCATTCAAAATCAAACTACAAAAGTAGGCGAAAACACAACACCGACTAAAAATATTTACTCAGGAGGTAAAATTGATAGAGGAAAACCATAAGTATCTTTAGCCTAAGTAAAGGCTATTTGAAAGTGACACACCGCTTTAAATGAACACCTGTTAAATGATAATGTATGCAGGGCATATGCTGAAAACACTGAAAGCCTTTTTAAGTAATTTTTCAACTTTTTAAAATTCGAGATCCTAATATTTTAGATAAGACATTACTTATTAGAGAGAAGTGGACTGAAAGAACTAAAGCAGACTTCATATAACAAATCTCTACAAATCGCTCATCAGCACCGATGTAGCAGTCTTGGCAGCATTCGAGAGAAAATTCCTATGTAATATCTTTGGTTCATTGCGTGTTGTCGATGATTTCCGCATGCGATCTAATAATGAGCCGTGTATGAACTCCACAACGAAATGGATGCTATGCAGCGTATTAACATCCAACGGATGTATCGTTCAGTTCCTCTAATACAATTGAGAACGTATGTACATGCATACATAATTGCCCATTAAAACCCTACAGTCAGGATTACGTCCTAGCTTCTTACACCACTTATGTTGTGTACGGCGACTTCAATACAGTGGAAGAACTGACCATAAAATATAGGCCCATCGAGGGGTGCTAGTGTGCGGTATTGACTGTCTTCATGGAGACGAATACTATGGCGAATTATTGTGGACGATTAAATGAATATTAAAAAAGAAAATTAAAGTTCTTTTGCACCAGAACACCACAAGTGTTTACACATGGGAATTTTCCAAGAACTAGGACACGAATTTTTCAATTATTCGCTGTGTTATTAGGATTTCAGTTTGAGAAATTATTTCTTGTTTTCAAACCTAACCGATGACATTATTTTACAAATAAACTTCTAATTCTCTGTGTTATACAATATGTTCTCGCTTTTCTAATTGATCAAGAAAATTTTAAATAAAAAAGAAACCTACGCTTACCGTTTGACGATATCATTGAACATATTAAAGAAGAAATCTTTGCCCCAAAACTTCTGTTGCGTGTATGGTTTCTTCTGTGTTTGAATAAAGAAATCCCATACACATGTTGCACTGACTGCAAGAGAATTTCTTAAATATTCAGTTGCATACCGTAAAGAATGAAAATTCAAGCTGAGATTAAAAAAAAAACAGACACACACACAAATTGTAAGAAAATACTGGTACTCAAGTATTGAAAATATGTATGTAAGTGAAGATGTTAAGAAAAAAAAAAACAACAACTATTTCCAACAAGAATATCTTTATAGTTATCCAATGGATTCAAATAATTTTCATTTTCTTTCCTTTTCCTTTGCAGTATAAATATTAAGACTTCAATAGACTTGAAGAGAAAGAAGAAAGAAATCCCAACTTAAATCTCTGCAACATTGAAAACACTCAATACCATGTATGTACATATGTATGTATGCACTCGAGCAATGATAGAATTCATAAGTATGACATTTACATTGAAAATAAAAAAAATAAAAAAAAACTTGAATAAAATCAATGCGAATAAAACAAAGTAAAATCGTTTATGGTTCATCACTTCTACATCACAGCGATTATTTTTCTTGTTTTCCTTGAAAATCCTTAAGTAAATATGAGTGAGAGCTACTTAGAAAAGGAATACGTTTTAAAGTAATATGGAACTGCATGCACATATTCAATGTAAATGATGATAAAGGATTTTCATACAAATAAATATTAATTTGGAATAATTTTTCTTTAAATAAATATGAAGGAATTTTTTCTTAAAATTAAATAATTAAAGTGAATATTCAAACCAAGACTCTGCTGGGTATAGAACACAGAACCCAGCGTCTTGTACAACTATGTAGATTATAGCCAAGTTCCGAACCGGATACGCAATTGGCTCCAGACATATGAGAACAACTATTAAACGTCTACTTGATGTCCAACATAAGTTAAAATCCAACTCTTCAGTCAGGATTATAATCTAGCTTCTCACACCACTTATATCGTGTGTGTATTAATTTTTATAAATGAATGGCGAGATCTACAGTTTAAAGTCGATTCCGAAAACCAGATTTTTAAGAATCTTTTTCATGTCAATTTTATTTTTCTCTCAGAGTTTTTGCCAGAAATAGTCGCCGTAGAAACATTTTTTTCAGATTTCGTTTTGTTGGATACGTCTGACCTGGGGTTCGAACCGAGGCCTCATGTCAAATAAGCCAACACACTATCTACTAGACCTTCAGCCACCGATAATACACAGATGCCAGGAAATGTGCTGCACAGTGCTGCAGACAATTTTTGGAGCATTCCACCTAAAAGAACAAAAGCGAAAGCAATAATCAAAGGAAAGTCTTCCAAAATATGATAGAATCCCTCATACAGCTTCTTAACTTAGTCCTCTATCACTTAGGTAGGTAGGTACGTAGTTATGTACAATTGGTTGTTCACTCAGGGAATATAAGCGGACACACTTAGTAAGAGTTTCCCATTCTTTCCCTAGTCTAGGAACCACTCGGAGATTCCCATGAAACGGCTCAGACTGCCAATATCAATGCATGATCTCCATATAACAGGCACCCAAGTGCCTCTTTCTCCTCCGACAAAATGAGGGGCATGTACACAGTAGATGAAGAACATCATCTCTACAGCTTCTACAGACATGCCCATAATGCCGTGCCCCATAATAACCCCGACAACAGTGCTGAGCTTGCTTCTCTGGAGTTTAAGCAGTTTTACCAATTGGTGATACCGAATATCTGGAAGGTGAATAAATAATTTACAAAAGAAGAATCGCATGAGCCGACCCTCCTACTACTACCGATAGTTATGGTTTTAAAATTGCAGTTTTTACATTTTTTAAGGAACACTTTCCTTTCGCATTAGACTTACAAATCTTCAAGGATTCACATCATCGCCGCTAAGGCTTTAAGCTGATTGATCTTGTACTTGTCTCAACCAAACGATGTAGGATAGTTAACTACCTAAGAGCAGACAAGATGACGCCCATTTATAAATGACTGGGTACGTGAACAGAATTTTCGAACTTGGGACGATACCTAACGACATGAGATCCAAGAGATTTCAATGCAAATCAAAAAAGTTACACTTTGGTGTGGATTTTGGGCTGAGGGCATTATCAGTCCATATTTTTTTAAGAATGATATTCGCCATGCCATCGTTGTCAACAGCGAGCGAACGATCTTTATCAACTACTTTTGGTTTGAATTGGATGATGTGGACACCATCAATATGTGGCTTTAGAAGGACGGCCGCACATACTCCACTGCTCATGCTACATTGGGTATATTAATCTCATACGAGGTGATGCAAATTAATTACCGAGATCGTTAGACTTTGTCTTGTGAGGTTTTCTTAAGTCGGAGGTGTATGCGAATTAGTCACAAAACCACAGTGATCCTCAAAATCAACATATTGTTAAATTCAGCCTGATTTATGCACTAAAGTCATGGAAGATTTAAAATTTCGGTTGCTTTCCACCCAGAGAAGCAGTTGTGGACGTTTGAAGGATGCTGTTTTCCATAAAAATAATGGCATCAATAGGCATTTCAAATGAATAAAAAATTTCGATGATATCTCACCCATACTTTGTGTTATTAAAATTTAAAGATAGGAAGTGCTTAATGAAGGAACCTTTATATCATAACGTATGAGCTCTGAACAGGGTGCTTTAAAATATACGAGAACACTTTTTGGTATGAATGAGAAAATTTGGCTCAAAAAAAGGCTTTATTGGGCTCCCACACTTCCACATGATATGTTCCACACGTTGCATACCATTCTGAATAATGCACTGCGAATTCAGACTTGATTTATTAGAATGATAAACGAGGATCCCTTTAACAAGGGAACGAAGATGCTGTTTGGCAGGCAACATAATGTATTATTGCTGCCGCTTTTTCACCCAAGTCATCGAATAGAGTTGCAAGAAGAATTAGCCGCTTTGGAATGTCAATACTGTGGTTGTTCTTTATGGGTGCTCTTATATGAGTTCTAAATTGCTGATAAAAGATTTTACAAAAATAACATCTGCTTGCTTTTTATAAAAATTGAAATCTATGCCTTTTGTATAGACTTTATATTTTCAGAAAAAAAACGTAGCATATTTTCAGGATTAAAATATAAATCTTTAGTGCTGCATATCTTTTAGATCCATCACTAATGTGAAACTGAATTAAAAATTTTATTTTATTATTCAACAATATCTCATTGATATGGATATCATGGAAAACAAATCTAAATTAGCTCAGCATACAAATAAATCTAAAGGACAACATTATTAGCCACCAACCGCTCAATATTTTTTTGTGCTTCTTTTTTATTTATTTTTTTGTTGGGTATGCAATTATCTCTGCATTTGATTTTAAATTAATAAAACTCCCAAAGGGATTAATAAAAACCAAAAAAAAGGAAAATAAAAACGACAACAATATCGTAAGCCACAATATTATTACGGGAAATCTGTTGATCAGCTTTTAAAAACCGGAGAAGAAGAATAAAAAAAGCGATTCTCAATCGAAAATCAAAAATTAACGACAAAGACAACTAAAACGACTAAAACAACTGCCATAATTTCTAAGAAACTAAACGCTGGGGCGCATCACACAACAACACAAAGTGAATGGCTGATGAGTATCCTGTCGTTTTTTTTTATTTTTTTGTTTTGATGGTTTTGTTTTATTGATGCTTAAATAAATGACTAAAACAGCAGGATATGGATACTGTGATAGTCACTGTCACTGCCATATTGACTGCCACTTGGTTTAGAAGTCATATAATGAATATGATTTTTATCTGTCGTACGAGCTTATTTTTATTTTTTTTTGTTTTTAAACTGAAAAAGACAGCTGCTGCTATAAAGTGTATTTAATTTTTAATATTGAGGAATAAAACCAAAAAGAGAAAGAAAGAAAGAATGAATAAAATTACCAAATCTTTATACTCATAGTACTTCAATAGAAAGACATCATAAAATCCCTCTCTCTCTCTCTCTCTCTCCTGCACCATTTGAAAATCTATGAAAATGATACTCGTATAAATGATAAAGGGAAAGAATATTTTCTTTCTCTTCTTTATACACATTCACTAGGTGTAGCAAAAAGATATTCCTTGTTGGACTTTAGGATATTCTAATTGGGGACTGCGTACTGTTGGTTGTATAACCTTCAAATATTGGGCTATCTACAGGTGGCACTAAATGTTACACTTGGATTGTGCCTTCAATAATTCATAGGGAACTTTGGTGAAAAAATATAAGATTTTCATGAAATCTTATGATTACTTAACCCAGCGAATAATTGATATATTTCAGTTTTTTTTATACATACATACATGCATACATAATTGGTCATTATAACCCTTCAGTTAGGATTAAAACCTAGCTTCACTTATGTTGTGTGTGTTAATTTTATACAAGAGTGGCGGGACCTACAGTTTAAAGTCAATTCTGAACGACAGATTTTTGAGAAATTTTTCATGGCAATTTTTAGAAATTAGATTAGATTTTTCAGTCTGACCTGGAGTTTGAACCGTGGATTCACGCCTAATAAGCCAACACATTACATATTAGACGACGACTACTAAACACAACTACGCAACATTAACAATTTTAAGGGTCACCAAAAACTGGTGTTTGTATGTGTTACTTGGCGTTATCCTAATGAAACGCAAAATGTTTTCTGTTTGACAATCCGGGACGCTCTTTCTTGCTTGCAAGCGGTCAAATTATTGTAGCTGGTACAACCCCACCAAAAACCACACTCTATATGACCTTCTTTAGCATCCCATCAGGTTTTTAAGTTATTTATGGGTTATTACTGCTTATTTGCTTATGGTACTCTTAGTTTTATATTCTCATAGTATTTCACTTTAGAAACGTTCCGATTTCATTCAGTTTCTTCGGTGAAATTTATTTGAATTTCTTCAGATAACTAGAAAAAAATCGAGCGTGCTTCCAAGTTATCATACCGTTGGTATTTAGTTCATTCACTATCTCCTGATGATTTCCATGTTGGTATTGCTCCAACATTGTTGCTGACCGACCATAGCCTGATGAACGGCTACAGAAAGTGTATTTAAATACTACTTCTTGTTGTGTTTACACGTCAAGGAGTATAGAAAAACATACGTCGCCCTAATAATAAAATTTTAAATGTTTTATACTTAGTTCATGTAAATAAATGCTTGTTTGCATAAAGTAGACGAAATGATAATTTAAATATAAAATTTGGTAGACAAGTCGTAAAGGACATGCATACTCGTTGTTATCTAATTTGACTCGCCAATAGTCTGTACAACGTTGAGATAAAAGTTACGATTTTTGTTTAATTGTGCTTTCATCATAAAAGAAAGAAGTTTATGAAATAAAAGTATAAATGTCGAAATTTGTTGATTCAATGAACCATGAAAAGTACAATGAGTACATGAAACAAACAAAAAAAATTAATTACGAAGCAGCCATTGGATATGAATACCAACAGCATCTTTCGTGCATCATTTCAATGTAAAACATCATAACATAACAACATAAATACTTTGGTGGCCAATAGCAGATTGATTAGCTGTGAAATAAACGTGGTTTCCGTTATGTTAGACAATCGGACCTGTGAACTGAAAGTAGGAAAACAAAGAAAAAAAGTTTGTCAAACCAATACTCAAGGTTGTCTGGTAATGATGCGATAATACTTTATCATTTTCATTTGCTAAAGAGCTGACAAATCCAGAGAGGAATTTCATTTCAACATCGTCCCGAAATTTTTGCCTTACTCACAGAATCATCATAAGTTATTTACTTAACTTATATAATTGGTTTTAACAACCCTTTAGTCAGTTTTAATTTTATACTTGGTAAACTGGAGGCTCTAATTTGTAGTTGACTCTGGACAACAGATTTTTGAGAAGCTTATCATCGCAATTTTATTTACTCTCAGAGGTTTTGTCTCAAATCTGTTGACAAGAAATCGTCGAAGAATTTTTTTTCATATCTCGTTTTTCAGGAGATGTCCAGGCTGGAGTCTCACGTCTAATAAGCCTACATATCTGCGTAAGTTTCTTCCCGATAATCAGTTTCTTCTCTTCTTCAAAGACACCTCCAGACAGAGAGCATCGTTTTCTTTATCTTCTCAATTTTATAAGCAAAGACGGAACGTTTTTTAATTCTTTTTTACTCACAATTTCGACGAATGCGTTCGTAACTGTTTTGGTGGACTCAAAACCAATGTTTAAACGATGTAGATTTGCTGCCACGTTAAGGACAACATAACATTCCATCAGCAATTATACATCGTTTGCAATAGTTTCATTGCTCATCGGACTGTGCTGTGTAGGCTTGTAATACTTGTGAAGAATTTTTAACCAAAAACTCACGGAGTCTAGTTATGAGCATTTCATTTGTTGGACTCTTAAAAGAAAAATCTTTACCCAGAGTTTTATTCATAATTTTTTAGGGTGCTTTTCTAGGTACACGTTGTCATCAGGGACTACATTGAATGTGGGACTCTTAAAAGTGCTTGAACGGCTTGTGAAAAATCTTCATCCAGACACTTAAGGACTTCATAACTTTTAATATTGTTTTCTACACAAAATTTTTCGAACATTTTTCCATGGACTCTTGGCGCCATGAATACTACATTGTTTGTTATTTTAACTGCTGGTACAGCTAAACTTTAAAGTTTAATTCCTTACGTTATGCATGGACTTCATAAAAATTTCAAACAATTGAACTGAGCCCATGTGCTTTAATCCGTAGAAATGATTAAAAATTTCTCAAAAACAGTTCGTACTGAAAAAAATTCAGTAATTAACACCACAAACTAACACCACAAACACGAATAAGGGATACAAACCCACACTTAGACAAACAAAAAGATAAACAAGCAACGTGACAAAACGCCCACATCTTGTATGCCAGTCTGGATCATCCAGCAAAGACTGATAAGAACAACGGGATTCGCTAGACAAGAGAAAAGTGTTGATGAGAAGGCTGTGCTGCAGTATTAGTTCCTGTATTTGACGTGTTAAAAATAGAGAAAATATACGAGAAAGTGTACAAAAGTTCTTGTTCGAATGCTGCAAACAATTTGCCTAAAAAAGAACTTCACTCCAATGGCCGCTATTTCGCTTAACTATTTTTACTAACAAAGCTTTACCAAATGAATGTTGCATGTTGCGTTTACAACACTAACAACAAAAAGGAAACAGGATAGAAATGTTTTAAGCTGAAGAGATGAAAAGTGGCAAATAAAACCTGAGTGTGTGTGTGTGTGTGTAAAAGAAAACAAAACAAAACCTCGAAGTTAGTGGTATGATACTCTCATCAAGGTGCAACAAAAAGGGGCAAAGCAACCACTAACTACAATGTATACAAGGTCATACACTCACACACACATAGTATGTATACTGAGACACAAAAGGCTTTGTTTGTTGGTTGGTTAAAGTCCACTATTTTCAATGGATTGCATAAGCATGACTGACTGAGAGAGATGGGTTGTATGAATAGCTGTGATGTGGTGATTATAATGACGATGATGGTCTGCTGATAATGCTGGACCTCATGTTGATGTTGCATGTTGTTCTTGTTATTAATTTTGTTCTTATTGTTGTTGTTGTTGTTTTATTATTTACTCTTTTATGTTATTTTATGTTATTCTTCTATGCTTTATATTGTAAATGTTTTGTGTTGTGTTGTGTTGTGTTGTATTATGTTGGCATATGGCTATTGCCCAAAGGTATTATTACACCATTACGTACTCAGAATAAAAACAACACAAACAGCAACAACAACAACATCAAAATAGAAAAAGTTTTAGAAGAAAGAGTAGAAATACATATCCTGTTATATTAGAGGTTTATGTGGGTGTTTATATGGTACGAGATTTTTTTTGCTTCATGATTGTCTTCAACGTATGGATTGCATGTACGTGTTTGCATCACAGAGTAAATGAGTGTTGAATGTATAAATATAACATAGAGAGACAGAAAGAGAGAGAGATTGAGAGAGAGATATTGAAGTAAAAATATTTGTTGTAAATGGTGACTTGAGGGCTTCATTAGCTCGTTTTTGTTGTTGATGATGTTATTTCGTTGTTAATTACACACCAACATAAACAAAAACAACAACATCAAGTTACTTATACCTTCGAGCACTTCGAGAAACAAAATCAACAAATTCATATGAACTTCTGTCATTAACCCATTAAAACAGTGGCTTTAGTTATGAAGGAAATTGAGGTGCTATTAGCCCTATTAAGTCCTCTGTAATGAAGCTGTTTGTTTCGAAACTGAATCATTTTGAAGAGATAATCAAAATCAACAACAATTGAATGATTTCAGCTTTGACTCCGATCTGATATAAGATATCACGACTGGCTTTATACGAGTGATTCAAAGCAATTGCCTTTGGAAACCGCAATTATTTCAAAACAAGTTCATTTTGTTCGAGTGCTCCTTGTGCTTCAAGTACATATCGGATACATAGTCGTGCAGTACGACGACTACGCCTTATTGTTGTTATTGTTCTTGCAAAGTTTATGGTATGCTTAGGAACTTGTGGGCTGTTATAGATTCGACTCCCTTTGCCATACGTATGCAACTGGCTAAAACGTATTTGATTCCTGTCCTTTTATACGGATGTGAAATTTTCGCAAACTGTGATACTGACGATAGGCGGAAACTCAACCTGGCTTATAATAATATAGCCAGATATGTTTTTATTAGGGGACGTCGAGACCATATATCACAATTTTCATACCGGATATTCGGAGTTAATTTTGATAATCTATTAAATATAAAATGCCTTATTCTCCTCCATAAGATTATTACTCTAAAACAGCCAATATACTTATTTAGTAGGATTACATTTGCTAGATCTAACCGCGGTATGAAGATTATCCAACACAGACATAGGACGCTTTTGTCACAACGCCAGTTTTTTATACACACCATCAGTCTTTGGAATACACTACCTAATTATATTCAGAACATAGGCAATGCAACCAAGTTCAAAAAGGAGCTATACATTCTGTTTAAGTAGTTTTTAGCATATCTTGATTTTTTTTTTGTGAATTTTTTTCTCTCTATTTCTATTAATGATTATTTTTAATTTTTAATTTTTTTAATTAATTTATCTTTAAATTTCATTGTATCTTAGTATATGTATATATTTTTACTTTGTTTGTATATTTCTTTATATTTGTATATATTGTTCTTTGTAGTTTTCCTAATTTATTTTTTACATATATTCATTTTTTTATCCTTTTTTTGTATCGATTGCTATTTCCCGTGATTTTAACACGTTCTTATTCATTTTTATTTATACATTATTTCAAACATTTCATTACATATATATTCAATGATTTGTTATTATTTTGTTTCTTTGATGTACTCCCATAGCACTTTCATTTATAAGATTATTATCTTGTTGTGCTATGACTAATAATAAATAAATAAAATAAATAAAAAAAAAAAAAATAAAAATGTGAGCATCGCAAAGCCTTTGAGGAAACAAAAACGGTATCCATCGGCCATTATGCTCTTCAACACTGATGTCTAGCCCTCTAGCGCCTAAGCCCCAGCCTGTTTCCTCCATACAAATAGTGTCAGTACTTCAAAGTTCTACGATTTTATTGGCACTTAGTATCAGAATTTTTGATTATATCGTATTAATAATGGTATTTCCCTCATTATTAAGGGATTGTGTGTGGGATTTTTCTTTATCCGTGTCAGGCATTAAGGGATAAACGAAGGGCTTCTCTTTGTCTCAGTTTCACAAACAAAATTTTTACAGTTAAGCAGGTGTTAAATCTATTCTAGCAAGTTCAAGAACGATAGAGTTGCCATCTCTCGTTGTTGAGAAAAAACAATCTCTGTGACATTGTATTCGATTAATTTATCAGGTATAATGAACTGTGAGGAACTTCTAATTATTGAGTTCTGCTCATTCGGAAAAGATATTGCTTGAGCAACATGTCTTTTTGATGTTCTACCCTTTTGGGGTCAGACGTTATAATGCTTTATTATTTACGGGGAATGGAATATTCTTTCTTTAAAGTAAAATTACCATTCATTCGTATTTAAACCTGCCTTGCTGATACAAGGATGTTATCAGATGGCTCACCTTTTTAAATATAGTGTAGTGTAGCATTCAGGTGTTTTTATGCATTCCCGAGAAAGTCTATGCAAGAGTTTGGTTCGCTGCTTTTAAGGGCAACGAAAGCGAACCGAATTTTTTGGTGTAAAAGTCGCCGTAGTCTACTAGGTAGTATGTTGGCCTCTTAGACGTGTGCTCTGGGGTTCGACCCAGGACAGACATTTCCAACAAAAGGAAATATGAAAAGAAATATTTCTTCTTCGACTTTCTTTCAGCAGATTTCTGGCAAAAACTCTGCGAGTAAATAAAATTGCCATGAAAAAAGGCAACACACTACCTACTAGAAAAAATACCGACTGCCTTTTGAAAATGTACTATTTTTGAGACACCATTGTTGCTTTTGTCTGATATCTACACATAGTTTTATGTAGATATGGAAAAGCTTAATTGTATGTATGTTGTGGTCCAGCATGGGTTAAAGAGTACTTGTCAATTACACACATCAATCCATACGTTAAACATATTCCACCCATCATAATCAAAATTGACCAAAAACATTTCGGTCATAATGATGACGATGATGTTGAAGCTGGTCTGTCATCGACAGAGCACAACATGCCAGTAAAAAGCAAAAACAAAAATCACAAAATAAATAAAAAAAACACTTTGAATAGAAATTGTCCATATTTTTGTGCAGCACTTGGTACCTTTTGCTGAAAAGGTGCTTTTAAATGCCTTCCTCATTTGCCTTTAAATATTAAAGGGATCAGGGAGCGAAATACAATGTCGTCGTCGTCATCAACAACAATCAAAACTTTTCAAACATTTTCAATTGTGAACGCATCAAAAACACAAATGCTGATGATGATTAATATGGGCCATAATGACGTCATTGGTCATGTCTGATTGTTACACATGATGATGATGACGATTCGGTTGCTGGCTGATATGAGGTGGTCAAAAAGCTTTTGTTATTAACACGGAAAAAGGTTCGTCTTTTTTTATGGCCCTAAAAAAATTATTATTTAAACAGCCACACTTTATATTCGAATGAATGGAGTGCGTAACCAAAATTTGTTCTATTCGTCTACATGAAAATGCAATTAATGAGTTTGTCGTTGTTGTTGTTGTCCAAATTGGTGCTAAGGGAGTGTGGTCGGTCACCAGCATAAAAACAAAAATTGGAAAATTTAAACCCTTTCAGTTTCATTTGGGGCGTCTTTTCTCTCTCTCTCTCTCTCTCTCTCTCTTTTCTTTAAAGACAGTCAATAACACACACATGCCTGTCGTTTAGTAGTAGTGGTGGTAGTAGTTTTCCAAATGACAATATTGATGGATGAAATGAAATGCCAATAGCAGCTCAGGGAACGAACAGTAGCATACCAAGCATCGAATCTTTATGAGCCGGACCCATTCATCCGTCTTTATTCCACAATAACGTCAGGTGTAAATGGTTGTGTGAAGGTGACAAATTACTTGTTTGATTAGTGTCTGCAAGTCTGAGACATAGTCTCATTCTCTCATTCTCCCATGCTCTTCATTCGAAACTAAATTGTGATTGAAATGTCGGTTTTGCTTTTATTCTTTTGCCAAAAAGTGCTTACGACAGACAATCAATCCATTGACGTAGACAATATGATGAGTGTGTGAGCGTATGGTACATAGGGATGAATGAATTCAGGGTTTCTAAATGAAAGTTTTTTAATGAAATTTAGTTGAGAGAGAGAGAGAGTTGAAACAGGGCTGGATACCTTAATAAAACGGAAGTTAATTAGCAATTTAAAATTGCTAGAAAATTAAGGGTATCAACATGAATGCCCTGTAGCAGCATTCTAGTTTGTTTGTCTATTTTGAAATGAATAAATTGGCTTTTAATTGAAAAGATTTTTCGGTTTTTTTTTCGTTTTATTACAGGATAAATTTTAAAATAAAATTATTTGACGAAAATTTATTGAAAGGACTGCGTGGCTTTAAAAAAATTTTGAGCTTTTCATTAGGCAACCGTGTCTGTATTTGTGATGCCAGCAGTATACATAAGATGTCTAATAGTCTGATATATAAAGGCTTGTAGTCCTTCAGATCAACCTCTTTCTCAACAAATGGACTACGTAGCCACTTCTGCCTAGCCTAGAGGATTGAGCATTACCCATAAGACTCTTGTAATTCTCCAATCCAGTCTAAAACCCCATGACAGATTGATAAGTGGATTGCACTCAATAATTATCAAGAAGCCTATTTCCTGGACTTGTCTTCGATCGTTACTGCCAAAGCTGATTCCAGATTCTTGCGTAGAATCTCTACCTGAAAGACATTATTTCCTCTAGGCACTTCACGATCTATCTGAGGATCTTCAGGTTTTGAGAGAAATTAACTTCTGAAAAGTGCTGACTGCTATTTATCAACTGCAGACCAATATCTCTGAAATCTCCAAATGGATAACCCGATATGGCCGTATGAGATCATTTTCAAAGTGGTAGCGGAATAGAATGAAAAAGTTGTCTTCAATTAAAACATTTCTCTGCTTGAGTAATGAATTGTTTTATTCGTTCACAATACCTTAAGTCTGGCATGTGCTTCAATACATTTAATCATCATTAGATTTTTGTTTTTTTTTTGCTTACAGCCTCGTTTTTATGGACTTCCTTGGCGAAAACTGTACTCCTTCCAAAATCAAATATAATCCTGCACTCAATGTTACTTTATCTACACAAGCCATAATTCTTTATTTTATTTTAATACGAATTTTATTGCATTTCTACGCCATTTGAAAAGTAAACCAAAAAGAAAAAGAAAAAATGTAACGATACGAAATTGCGAACAGAAATAATAAGAAATACACGGTATTTCACTTACAAGAATTCTTTCAATGTCTTGGCAAAAAAAAAGAAACAAAAAAAAAATAGAAAATGGAGTCAAGGCCGCCATTTAAACGTAAAAGGATAACAAATAACCTTAAAATACCTACAGATTTACGTGATTTTATGGCGAAAAAGATACTCAGCTGAGTATCACTACTGAAGCTGTGATGATTTGAGAACAACAACAATGATGATTTTGATATTGCCAACACATATGTATTTATGTTAGAACAGAATAGGATTCTCTGCAAAAGAGAGAGAGAGGACAGCAATAAAGAATGCGGGCAGTTGTCTTTTATGTTCTGAGCAGAGTATGTTTCATTTCTTATATTTTTTTCAACATTTCGGTCACGAAAAAGCCATCAACGTATTACAGTTAATGTTCATCACTAACTTAAGAGACTTACACAGGACTTTAAGCGATGAAATATAAATACAGGCTGTGTTTAAGGGTATGGATTAAGCAGTGATAATACAATATGAATTGTTTAAAGACGTTAAATAATACAGAGTCTCGTCTTTTTCTTCTCACAAATTTTAATTTTTTAAAAAGAAATTTAAATGCCACTCGAGAATCGTATAAAAGTAATAAAAATTCAGTACCAAATCGGGAAAATCTTATTTTATAAAATTCCGCTTAATTTTTCTTCTTAAAATCGTCTGTTTGCAGTCATTACTACGTTCATCTTGCTGCAGTGCTTTGCGAAAACAAATAAATACGAATAACAAACGATCGTATCAACTTTCTTTAAGGTATGCTTCGGTTAAGTAATATCAAGCAAACATCTAGACCAGTAAGTGCTGAGAGTTTCAAAGTCATCTCGAGTTATTTTTTTGGTATAAAGTACAGTACATAGCAAAACCAAGTGACACTCAAGCCGCCACGTTTTTATAAGTTATGCTGAATACAGTAGGACCTGTCTTGTAACTGTAAATCAGCATTGTAAAGGAAATAAGGTCAAGAAGGGGTTCGAAGTCAAGTGGGAGTACACGGCAATGAGGAGGCATATGATCTTCTGAGGACGCGAGTTGCTTCGATGCTGACGGAGCCAGAAACTTTCAGTTGTATGTGGCTTTATATTTAAATCGGCATACTCTACTCAAACCAATTTGACTTGATTTGATTTCTTCGAAACCACAATAGAAGAAGACTTCCATCATGTATCAGGCTTTCCGGGAGACTTTTGAAGTCGCCGTAGCCTAGCTGATAGTGTGTTAGCTTATTAGATGAGAGCCCTTGGTTCAACCCCCAGCTGTGACATCTCTTCGGTGGGCATATTTCTGTGTCGTGTTGATGGTTTTGCATCGTGAAGAGTACAATAATTGGAAAATCAATAACTGCGCGAACTTCTTATTCATTAGGCCGGTTATGTTGACCATAAAATCTTGAATTTCGCCGAGATTTATTTTTTTTATTCGAAATAAATTACCACAATTCAGAAGGACGAATAAGCTATGGCGTTGAACGTTCATTATGGCTTTCCGAACCTGACCAAATAGCTGTTATTGTCAACAAAACACCCGATATTTAAATACGTAAGAATTGTTGCTTCGATAAAGGTTGGAGTAGCAGCTTTGATACCAAAGCTAACATGAGCACGCTTAGCAGACCGTTGTGATGCCAGGGGTAAGCGCAGTCCATGTACTGACCAAATTTCACCAAACTTATGGAAGAAATTGGTCAGCGCCAGGGCTTCGATAAAAGGTTCACATAATTTTGAGTTGATCCCCTAAAAATAAACTGTCTTTTGATGCACCATGTAAGTTTTCAGCTGTGGTTACGTTTAAAGCTACGGCAGCGGTTAAAGCATCAAATTTTTCCTATGAAAACAATTTTCATTAATTGGATCCAGGAAACACGAGAGTTCTTCTCTCTTGATATTCTTCACAGATGTGAACAATTGCTGACAAATAATATTTGTATTGCCAGGCGAGGCACAAAGTAATAAAACTCGATGGCTGTTGCAGGTACTTTTTGCCACAATAATAAATGGAGTTACATACCAATCAATCAATACTGTGGATGATTGAGAGCGCCGAGATAAAATGACAATGACATGATGATGTGTATTGTTCAATGGAGGAGGAAGTGACACATTAAATAAATGTTTGCTAACTCCTTAAGCATATAGAATTGTATTACATCCCTCCTCTCCTTAACTAGAAGGGAGAGAATATATTTACACTTGTTTTTTTCACGCTTCAATGCCAAAAGCATATCGAATTTCTTAATGCAACACAACACATCAAAACTAATTGTTGAATGCGCACAATTGAGTGAAAGTATGAATGGAGGAAAAGTGTTACAAAACATTTCAATTTGGGGTTCAGTTTGTCAAAAATCTTAATTTGTTTACGTGTTGAAAAAGGAATTTCATCAGGGTCTCTCTCTCCCTCTGATTACAACATTACCTGCTGTTGAAAATGAAGTTTTTTTTAAAGTTTTTTTTTTAAATAATCACAGTTTGTTGTTGGTGCTTTTGGTGTTGTTACTAAACGTTTGTGTAATTGCAACCCTTAAAACATCTTCTTTCTTTTTTGACTAACAATTTTAAAGTAATTGAATCCTTTTCACTTTGCTTTCCCTGGATTCCTTTTTTTGTTTCTAAAGCCTGCAACATTTTTGTTACTTTTTTATTGTAATTTTAAAATGATTGTAGTTGTTGTTGTTGTTATTGTTGTTAAATCGTTTCCTTAGGCTGTTTTAATGGCACTTTTAAGGGTTTGTTGTACATTTACGGCAGGGTGTTCTGGTATTTTTTTTTTCCATGAAACAAAGCAAATACAGTCTGAACTGACTTTTTCATTTTCCTTTTGTAAATGGCTTGAAGGTGTTCATTAATAAAGAAAAATTGCATCATTTTGTGTTTTTGGTTTTCCTTCTTTGCCTTGCCAACCTTATTTATGCCCATTTTACTGTGATTGATGAAATATTTTGACATTTGCTTGTGATTGTTGTTGATTAGAATTTTTTGATGTATTGAAACAACACGTTATAAACCCTTAATTGTCTATTGAAAAATTGCCAACAATAATGATTGCTTTCAACTTTTCAAACGTATTGTACGATAGAAAGAAATCCCATTGCAAATGACACTCACATCATCTGTATTCTGTATTTTTCTATAGATGAATACAGAAGCAGAAATCCTACTAAATGGAAAAGTATTCGACCCCGAGGTGAGGTTATATGACAAAGACTAGGTGGAATACCTCAGAGAAATCAAAGCCTGTCATAATGAAATACAGAAAGCTTGCAGGAAGTCCATAAGTTATGGACTAGTGCTACAGCATGGTGTTCAGACTAATAATGTACTACGGAGACCTTGTATGATTAGACAGAACAAATCTAAACACAGCTCAAATGAAATTGGAGAAGACACAGAGTCTAGTGTGTTTTGGTATAACATTACAACCCTTCAGTAGGGATTACGACCTATCTTCTCACATCATTTATGTTGTGTGTGTTAATTTTATACATGAGTGGCGGCCGGGACCTACAGTCTAAAGCCGGGACCTACAGTCTAAAGCCGGGACCTACAGTAAAAAGACAGATTTTTAAGAAACTTTTTCGTGGCAATTTTATTTATCATCAGAGTTTTTTTCGGCAGGGGCCGAAGAAATATTTGTTCGTATATCGTTTTGTTGGAGATATCTGACTTGGGGCTTAAACTGCGGCCTCACTGCCTATTATAACAGAGGTATTAAAAAGCAAGGTTGGAGGCTTAGTTGGATTTAAGCTCATTGCAAAAAGTGGTGAGCACCAGAGTTATGGAAAATAGTTAGAATAGTGGCAGACAGATCTAACAGGAGATTCGTCAACGGCCATCGTGGTAAGATAATTCGCGTGGCTGCCACCGTAACTGTCCCATCAACAGAACCAAAATACAGAACCCATTGGGAAATGCTTCGTAATTAGCTTTGGTAATAAGAGTTAATGGAGCAATCTAGAGGCCACATACTCTTTTAAGAAAGGGAAACATTCTATAGTACAGGGATGGTTCAATGGCAGATACAGGTACAGGATAGGAGTTATTCCGTCGTCTAGTAGGTAGTGTGTTGGCTTATTAGATGTGAGGCCACGGTTCATACCCCAGGTCAGACATCAAAATAATTTCTAGCAAAAAATAAATTAAATTGCCCTGAAAAAGTTTCCCAAAAATCTGCCGTTCGGGGTCGATTTTAAACTGCAGGTTCCGTCAATTAACACACACAACATAAGTGGCATGAGAAACTAGGTCGTAATCCTGATAGAAGGGTTGTAATGACCAATTATGTATGTGTAGAGTGAAATATTCCAGGCCCATGGAGAAACTTGTAAATATCTTCCAAGCAAAAGCTTACGCCATTGAAAAATCAATGCTCAGCTCAATTCGAACAGTGAGTGCAAAGAACGGAACAGTCAAAGCACTCGGCTCACATTAATCAAACTTGAAAATAATGTGGGACTGTCTGAAAAAGCTGAATAAGGCAGGGAAATAGAGTTACCTTCTGTTAGATTTCAGGTGATGTGGGAATTCACAGGAATAAGCTTGCAAATGAGCGTACGAGGAGGGGAGTTCCACGCTACTGATAAAGCCAAAATCTTTCAGTGACGTGGGAGAGATGCTTTGCAGGGTATACAGAGCAAAAAGAAAAATAGAAAGAAGGGCAGACTGTTGTCAAACCAAATAGCCTTTAAGATATCTAAACTTTTTTTAGGTAATTAAGAGAGGAGCAGATTTAGTCATGCATCAGACTATACAGGAGCATATTGAGGTTCGTAGTCGACATTTGATTAGAGATTGTGGTTTGAAAGAACACTTTTTCAGAACACATACTCGGAACCTGTTCGGTGTAAATGCATCACAAATGAAACACCAGCGTACGTGTCAAGTGTTGGGTATTGAGTTGTGTTTGTCTGATACACAGCAGCATGCTGAAGCTTGGTTGCAGAATAGGTTTGGAAAATACTTTATAAACATACGCCATATAGATCGAGGGCACTACAATTCAAGAGACTGTTTACTGCTACTCGCTAATGATAATAATTCATTAAGGGATTTGAGGGTTTTACTTTAAATTGCACGGTCCCATCATCGGTTGGCTTGTGGGAAAATGGTTTGCATTGAAGGATATGAACGATTGCATGAATAATTAGCAAACCAAGATTTTTTAAATACAAGCCTAGAAGCACATTATTTCTTAACAATATATCACCACTAAGTTTCCTATAATTTAAATTATTTTCTCTAGTATTTAAAGTCTTTCCCTAAAAGTATTTTATTTTTTACATACAAATGCATACTCTTTTTATGTAAAGTTTTCAAGTTCACATTGCAATTCAAATTTAAATTAAAAACCGGAGATAAAAATAAAATAAAAACCATAATAAAAATGGAATGCAAATACAAGCATACATACAAGTATAATGATTCTTATTTTATGTTATAAATTTTAATGCACAGTCGAATAATATGTGTTTGTATGCAAAAGGAATGGATTTTAAAATCACTCTACAGGTTTACCATTGCAATGCCAGACTATTCAGTATTTAAAGAATTCATTATGCAAACAATCTTGGTTTGCAGAGAAGAAGACAAAATATGTGATTAAACAAGACGAAAGCGGAAATTTAAACTCATATGGAATGTATGCATATCTACATACTTATGTTCGTATGTCATTTTTGTTGTTGAAGATTTCACACCGACTAGGCTGCTATTGAAGTTTTTTCTTCCGTCCACAGATATCACAATGTTTTTCGTTAAACTTCAGGACGGACATCAGATTCTTTCAGAAGAAATAAGCCGACTATCTTGATGTATCCAGCGTAACTTCTCTTCCAATACTGATGCTTTCAGAATCCTGTTTGACGTCAGCAAGAACAATTGCCTGCCCAGCGCCTTGTTCGGAATCAACTGTTTCCTTTGAAGATGCATAAATGCCGCACAGGTTCCCAATACGTGTTTAGATAAAGCATTCTTCATACATTCAAAATTGGTCGTTATCACCCTTTCATTAGGATTACGACCCAGCTTTTCACACCACTTATGTTGTTTGCGTTAATTTTATACATGAGTGGCGGAACCTATCGCCGTAGTCTAGTAGGTAGTGTGTTAGGTTATTAGATGTGAGGCCACGGTTCAAACCCCAGGTCCGGCATCTACAGCAAAACGAAATTCAAAAAATTATTTCTTCTGCGACCTCCTCTCAACTCTGGCAAAAAAAAAACTGCTATGAAAAGTTTCTCAGAAATCTGTCGTTCGGAGTCGACTCTAAACTGTGGGTCCCGAAGCTCATGTATAAAACTAACACACACAACATAAGTGGTGTGAGAAACTAGGGTTGTAATGACCAATTGTGGCGGGACCTACATATTTAAAGTTGACTTCGACGGATTTTTGAGAAACTTTTTATGGCAATTTTTTTTATTTACTCTCAGAGTTTTTGCTAGAAAGCTAATGAATCATTCTTGTCATCACAGAACATACATAATGGACGATCTCTACTCTGAACAAGTACTAATTGAGCCTTCAGTGCCTAGTTACAGTGTCGATTATTAACCTAAGGAAATTTGTGTCAAACCCATTGTGTTTGAGACAGTCTCCACCTCTGTCTGTCCTTTTTCGCTGTTTTCGAGTTAACTTCTTATGATCCGTGTACTCGGATTTCATTCTGACTGTCAGATAGTATTACTATGTCACGCCTTCTGTCCGTATGTGCTCTCTTACTGAATTGAGCATATCTTTATACTTTTGTTTGAAACATATCAGCCAGTTTCCTCATGTACTCGGAATATATGACTCTGACACCAAACATCCTCATTTCTTTCCCAGTATCTGTTCTTGATCCCTTCGTACGCCACAGAATGATTTCTCTATTAACTGCGTAGGTAGTCTTTCAATTATTTTATTTGCGAAGCATTTCCCAAAGTCAAAGAGCCTATTGGTTTTATTAACGAAACAGTTGAGGAAGGAGCTGTCAAAACAATTGTAATTATCGGATCGCTATGCCTTCTAATGAATCTTGTCTCAATTATCCTAAACATGGTCTCCAAAGTTGTGGTTCTCACGATTATTATACTGACAAAATTATTATGCCATGCCTGGCCTTTACTGAAAAGCTCTCTCTATGAGCCTTCCATATCAGTTTAGTATCTGGAAATATTTTCAGATATTTTGACGTCAGTTTCGGTAAGTCTAATTTCCCTCCATTAAAGCTGATTTCTCCTACTCGTATGTGGTACCACTGTGGTCTTATAGGGGTTTTCTTTCTCAACTACACAACATACACTAACGACTTGCAAGCTCAAGACCTTTTTGAAGTTGTCATTACATGGCCTACACTAATCAAAACTATCTCATCTGCTTACTCTTAACAGTCGTTATTACAATAAATATAAATACGTTGTATAGTAGGCAGTGTGTTGGCCCATTAGACGTGAGGCCAGGGTTCAAACCCCCAGATCAGTCATATCCAACTAAACGAAATATTAAAAAATAGTTTTTCGGCTACCACCTCTCAACATATTCCTGGCAAAAAATTCTGTAAATAAAAAAATGCCATGAAAAGTTTTTCAGAAATCTTGACGTGCCCTTGCATTAGTTCCCACAGATAGTACGTATAGGACGTCTGCATCTTGCTACGGCCACAAGACTTTAGAACACTAACTTAAACTTCTTATGGAAAATTTTTTTACAAAACCTTAAAGCACAGTCCACGTTGGAGAAAATAGCCTGCCATTGTATATATTCATGATTTTACTCACCATTACCGCAATGTATTTAACTACGATAAAAACAAACCAGAAAGAAAAGAAGAAAAAATTTAACCGAAATATCCAAAAAACGTATGAAAAAAGTATTAAAGAAGCAACAACAATAAAAAGGATATATAAAGAGGATACAGAAGGAAGTGCTCTGTTAACCATATCCTGCATTTATTGTTCTGTAAGTGAAGTTAAAGTGGATGGTATTCCAGGAAAATTCTTTTTAATGAATTACGCTGCCAGCTTAATAAGTTTTAGCACATGATCTCAATAATTATTTACCATTCCGATGCAAAAGACATAAAAGGCTTGCGAAAGCTTAAGTTGCAAAGCCTACGAAATTACAAATATGCTACAAGTGTTGCAAGGAACACACACACACACAAACACTTTTAACTCATGCCACATGCAAAAGATAAATTATTTCATGCACACCTCATCTTCATTATAATTTTAAAAAGAAGAAGAAGAAGAAACAAAAAAGCAGGATATTTTTTTTAATTTTCTTGTAGAGATTCATTCTGTGGTCCTTCTGCCGCAAACATATATGCACACAGGGATACATATATAGTATGTATATGAAATTTGTGCAACATGCAAATATTTTATAAAGTTTTTATACTTATTTTTATTCATTATTATGATTGTTTTTTTTATTGTTGTTGTTGTTGCTGTTTATGTTTCTGTTGCTCTTTGTTACAGCACAGCCTGCAACAGAGAATGTCCATTGTGGGAGACACAAGTGGAAAACCTTAAAAATAAAGCAGCTTTTGTTGCAAATTTCAAGTGTACAACTTGTAATTTCTCTTCTTTTTGTTTTTGCTTTTATTACTGAATATGCACATGCACACACACACATACATATACGAAATATTTATGTTACCCGTGTGGTAGCGGGTTAGAATTCTACCACAGTGGTTCCCTGCTTGTCGTAAAAGGCGACTAAATGGGAGGGCAGGGGTAGAGGGTGCGGATGAAAAGTCTAGCATATACCCAATGACGCTCACGCTTCAAAGCGAAACAATGCCGCTCAATGCATTGAACTACCGTGGTATCACGTTAGCACCGTGGGAATCACAGACCATCATGCGTGTGAGCACGCTCCTAACGGATGTGGACGATCGGAGCCTAGTCGTATAGGCATCAGAATTGATACCAGTAAGATTCTGATTATGGCATACTGGACTATGCTGAAATATTATGATTTGATGACATGGGCTGGCGGATGGGGTATTCTGTTACCAATATGTGCTGGAGTGAAACCTGGTACAGACGGCTTTCAGGCTAATACACCATCTGTCTCCGTCCCGTTAAAACCTGGCAAGCCTTGGAGAACGATCTTGGACTCGTCCTGTTGAGTTGGGGTGTAGGGGCAGTTAAGTAATTCTTCTGTTTAGCTCCCGGTCTGGCTCTGAACACAAGCTCTCATGAGGACTTGTGTCAACCCTCGCATGGCCTCCCTGCATTGCAAAGATAACCATGGGACCACAACAAGGGTAACTACACAACGAATCCAAGATAACGGCTCCAAGTTGGGACCCAATAGAATGGAATTTATAACAAGCATTTCACACAACCCTACAGGCGCTAATTCTCCAGCCGGCACCGAAGGTGCAAAGGAGACCCAGCAGGACAGCCCTTTCCTGAATCCTTTCCGGAGAGCTTCGAGATTACTCCACTCTCCACCGCTGAGGCAGAACGGCGAGCGATCGCGCTCGTCACCACCGGAGTTGCAGAGGAACAAGGATCCTGAAAAAGAGGTGGATGATTTCACCAAACTAGGCGATAAAATTTCTGAACTCGTGGAGATGATGGGCGGAGGAAGGAGGTCCATACACCAAGCGATGCGCGATTTAGTGGCTTCTATATCGTCACTATATCAGCAAGCCGCTAAGGATAAAGTTGCGGAACAAGAGAAAAGGATCAGAACTAATGATAGAAGCACGCAGACGAGCCTTCAACAGCAGACACCTTGTGTTTCCAAGAGGCAGAGAGAAGAATTGGGAAAACCTAGGAGAACACCTCCGAAGAGGACCAGACCAATTCAACTGGAGGGATCAATTGACCCAACTTCAAAAATTGGAGGCAATGATACAAAGAAAGGAGCAGTAAGTACTAATGAAGGTGTAATAAATCGGGATGCTGAAGTACCGGGTACCGGAGTGGAAATGAGCACAGAGCCCAATGATTGGGTGCTCAAGACAAGGAAGCGCAAAAAGCCCCCAAGACCGGATGCAATGATAATAAAACCTACGGAGAAGATCTCATTTGCAGACATCCTGAGGAAGGTTAGGAATGCCCCGGAGCTTAAGTCAGTTGGCGAAGACGTTCACCTTGTTAAAAAAACACAAAAGGGTGAAATTCTGCTGGAATTTAGAAGATCGGCTGAGGCGTCTACAGAAACTCACCAATCCAAATTGAAGACCATATTGTCCGATGATATAGAGGTCAGGACGATAACTCAGGAGACAACATTTGAACTGCGATACCTGGACGAGGTTACCACGGAAGATGAAATAATAACCGCTTGGAGAGAACAAATAGGAGAATTACACCCATCGGCTATCAGGACGATAAGAAGTGCTCCAGGGGGTACCCGGACGGCAATAATTGTAATACCAACGAAGCTGGCTAGCAGGGCCGAAGAGGTAAGCAAACTGCGTGTCGGGTGGACAGTTTGCCGGTTAATGAGGAAAGTTGTCCCAAGGAGATGCTACAAATGCCTAGAATTCGGGCACGTAGCTAGAAATTGCCGCAGTAGGAGTGATTGGTCAAAACTCTGCTACAAGTGCGGAGGGCAAGACCACCTTGCCAAAACTTGTAGTGGTGACCCTCACTGCCTACTCTGTAGGAGCGATCGTAATGTGGACTCAAAACATGTCACGGGGGGACCTAAGTGTCCACAGTACCTGGCAGCTCGGCGGAGGATGATGAACATAGGAAAATGAGGATCTTGCAGCTGAATTTGAACCACTGCGAAGCGGCGCAGGAGCTTCTTAAGCAGACAGTCCGGGAGCAGAAAATAGACCTTACGATTTTGAGTGAACACTATAGGGCACCTGACAATCAGCGGTGGGCTACCAGTAAATGCAACAAGGCAGCGATATGGTCATGCGGTAAATTCCCAGTGGGAAATGTTGACAACAGGAGAGAAGGCTTTGTGAAATGCACTGTTAATGGGGTACATTTCTTCAGCTGTTATCTCCCCCCCAGCTTATCAATGGAGGAGTTCAGACTCAGATTGGACGACATCGTTCGCGAGGCCAGAAATCTAAGACCCGTGGTGATTGCCGGGGACTTTAATGCATGGGCAGTGGAATGGGGTTCAGCGTACACGAACCCAAGAGGTGAGAGCCTGCTTGACGCATTTGCAACTCTGGAGGTTGTCTTACTCAACTGTGGGCAGATTGATACATTCTCGAGAAATGGAAGGAGTTCTAAGATTGACTTAACATTCATCAGCGATACACTGGCAACGACATCGAATTGGACTGTGTCCGATGTCTACACTCATAGCGACCATCGGGCGATCATTTTTGATATCCAGGAACGCGCTGCAGTGAACCCCATTACTGCCGCCCCTCCTAATCCCTTGTGGAGGGACTCTACTTTTGATGAGGAAACCTTTGTTCTCGCGATGAGCGGCATTCGGGTGACCGGAAGCGCAAACAACATGGCGGTGGAACTTATGCGCTGTATAACGGAAGCCTGCAGCGCGTCTATGTCGCGGAAGTCTCACCTGCCAGGCAGGAAACACGTTTATTGGTGGAACGCGGAGATAGCTGAATTAAGAAGGAAATGTAATAGAGCGCGGAGGATATTCCAGAGAGCAAGGGGTCGCAATGACTTCACAGAACTTCGGGAAAGATACAAAGTGCTCAGAGCCAACCTTAACTGGGCCATTGACAGGAGCAAACGAAGGTGCTATAGGGAAATGTGTGCCGATTTGGATGAAAATCCCTGGGGCACGGGATATAAGGTGGTAATGAGGAAGCTGAATTGCTTTCGACCACCGGCCACGGAAAGCGCGGAGAAGCTGCAGTCAATTGTTGAAGGCCTCTTTCCGGAGAGGGCCGAGATCACGTATGCTGTGCGAGACAGTATGTCGCACGATGACATTCCTGAAGTCAGCGGCCAGGAATTCGATGCAGTCTGGAAGGAAATGAAACTCAGGAAGGCTCCGGGAATTGATGGAATCCCAAACGTCGCACTTAAGGTGGCTATAGAGAACAACGTTGAGGTGTTTAGGAAAGTATTTGATACATGCATTCAGGAGAGGAAATTCCCAAGGATATGGAAGCGACAGAGGTTGGTTCTCATCCCGAAGGGCAACGGTGCGCAGGATGCAACAGGTTACCGCCCACTTTGTATGCTTGATACCGTAGGTAAACTGCTGGAGAAGATAATATGTAGAAGACTCGAAACGATATTGGAGAGAGACAGCCTGTCGGATCGCCAATTTGGCTTCCGAAAAGGGCGCTCCACAGTGGACGCAATGGAGGCGGTCATTACCGTAGCGAAAGAGGCCATCAGCGGTGACCGCTGGTTTGAAGGTGATAAGGAGTATTGCGCAATCATCACCCTGGATGTCAAAAACGCATTCAATTCGGCAGATTGGGACGCCACCCTGGCTGCACTTGATGAGAGGAGCGTACCTGGATATTTGATGGAACTCATAGTGGACTATTTTAAGGATAGGGTACTTTTGTATGATACAGACGAAGGCAGAAAGTCGTACGCTATAACAGCAGGGGTACCACAGGGTTCGGTGCTGGGCCCAATACTATGGAACGCCATGTATGATGGTGTACTGAGGCTTAGGCTTCCTACGGGCGCACAAATATTCGGATTTGCGGACGATATAGCCCTCGTGGTGAGGGGTAAACACCTTGATAATGTGGAACGAACGTCCAATGCGGCAGTTAGCAGAGTTAGAAGCTGGATCGCGAGTATAGGTCTGAAACTTGCTGATCATAAAACGGATGTCGTATTAGTAAGCAGCAGAAAGAAAATGGAATACATCACCATAACTGTCGGCGAACAAAGGATAACATCGAAGCAGTCTATCAAGTACTTAGGAGTTATGATTGACAACAGACTCACATTTAAGGAGCACCTGACGTATATTAGTAGGAAGTGTGCGGCGGCAACGGGCGCACTCGCGCGGATAATGCCCAACTTGGGAGGTCCCAGACAGGAGAAGAGGCAATTGCTGATGAGAGTGGTTAGATCGATTGCTCTATATGCAGCCCCTATATGGGCCGAGGCCATGGATAAGAAGACATATAGAATAGGAGTTGATGGGGCCTACAGGAGATCTGCCCTCCGAGTAATTTCTGCCTTTCGCACAGTATCTACGGATGCAGTCTTGGTGATAGCGGGAATGATGCCGCTACAAATGTTGGTAGAGATAGAGAGGAGAAAACGTTTAATAAGTAGGAGAACGGGGCTAGTGCACCCTGACCAGGTGAATGATGATGTAATGAATAGGTGGCAGCACGAGTGGACTTCCTCCACAAAGGGAAGATGGACCTACAGATTGATACCGAATATAGAAGAATGGACTGGAAGGAAGCACGGCCAGGTGAATTTTTACCTTACTCAGTTCCTAACGGGCCACGGATGCTATAGGACATACCTTTACAAGTATGGGCATGACGTGGATGAAGCGTGTCCATCATGTCTGGATACAAGTGAAACAGCGGAGCATATATTCTTTACTTGCCCGCGCTACGAATTCCGACGAAATTTCCTTGAGAGGACGATCGGTTCCCAGGTGACTCCCGACAACGTGGTTAACCTAATGTTAACATCGCGCGAAAACTGGAACGCGGTATGTTTATTCGCGAAGGAAGTTCTAGTACAACAGAGAATAATAGAGAGAGCAAGAACAGCAGAAATGGATAGCAGCACTCGCTGAATCTTTACCTCCCCCGATGTAATACTTGATTGTGGTCCCGGGGGGGCGACTTAATGGAAGTGTGACGAACTAGGTTGGGTTTAGTACGTATGCGTTTAGCAAGCCGAGAGTAAGTCTTGCGGCGAATCGTGCACATTGGTAGGCCGGGCTACCAATGTCTTTCGAAGATTCCCAACCTTTAGCTCGTAAAGCTATAAAAAAAAAAAAAAAAAAAAAACGAAATATTTATGCATATGCCTTTATGCTGTATGCATATAATAATTATAAAATCATAAAGCATATGAATGAGTTTCTTTCACCTGCCGTGCATACCACACTGGGCGTGGTAGTACTATTGAAATCAAGAAAGTGCATGAATACAACAAAAGTCCTGTTCCTGATGAGCAACTTTTGGTAGAGTTTTCTTGGTGTTTTTATTAAAAATAATTTCAATGCTGTTGCCTTTTTATTCGCATTGCCAAGCTAAAAGGCCTGATGATGGCAGAAATTAAAAACAAGCAGATCTTCAATGATTTTTTTTTAAATTTATTTTCCTTAATAACATGAGTTTTTCAAAGAGTTTTTTAATAAAAATGCAGAAACAGCAATTGCTGCCATTGCCACTTTTACTATGAATTACTATTAAAAGAATATTTCTAAAGAAAACAAGGAAAAAAAACTGTTTTCAAGTAATTTTTTCTTGAGGCTTGGATGTGAGAAAAATCCGGAATCTTGAAGTAAGAATTGCGATCTCATGTTCTACTTGCCAATGGAATACTTATGCCGCCCCTGTGCGAACTAACTTCTTTGATGTGTTAGGTGTAGTTCGGTGAGTACAGGGACTGCGGGCCACTATGTTTGCTTAAGTGCGATCCAACCTACTTATGTACCTTTGACTCGTACTACAAAATCCCTTAGAATGTTGTCTTACAGCCTCTACCTAAAGCTCATTATTTTCTCGTTCTAAAAGTAAAGTGAAATAAAACACACCGAAAGAAACATTTTTTTCATTACAATGCTTGCCTCTTGTCTTTAAGACAAGACCTCTTATGAGTTGGTTGTCGCAATCGATCTTGTTGAGTTCATTTTAATCTCCTTCGTGGACATTTCGTACGCCATTTGAGCTATAATTTTACCATTATATGGGTTTTCAGATGCTCCAACGTTAGGGAATTATACGCGCAAACACGATATTTAACGAAGCCCTACGAAGCAAGTCAAATCGCATCATTTTGGTAGCCAATTAAATTGCCAAAATAGTAAATCACTCCGAATACTTCTTATACAATAGAGTCCAAAGAGCTTGTGACACTGTCACACACTTTTCAATTCACAGCTTTCAATTGTAGGCAAATAAACGCCCTGTTCTTCTAGCGTCTTTTTCATAAAAGTAAGACTCAATGATATCTCCAGACCACAATACAAGCCAAACAGTCACTTATTTGCACTTTTTGCCATCGCTTTTCCATAATAACTACTGGGTTCTTCGAGTCCAATATGCGACAATTTTGTTTATGAACGCAGCGCCACCCTTTGTAGAGTGAGCTAGATCGCTGAAGAAAATTTTATTTACGAAATCAGCATTGAAAGCCTCTTGTCTTAGCATCCAAGCAGAATATCTACAGCGTTGATAATGTTTAGCCGATTTTAACTGGCATTTGGCATGTCGGCAAACAAAAAATATGCCTTGCGTTACTGAGAACGGATTATCCGCCACAGAATCGATACTGTTAGTGAGTGGTTAGTTTATATCGCCAAAATGGGATTTTATTACTAGCAGAGTAGGCTCAACTCCAATATATGTATGTAGTAATGAACCGAATACAAGATTTTAAATTAAAAGTGAGAAAATGATCGCTTTTAAATCATAGGAATCGATAATTGAAGTCGCCGTAGTGTAATAGGTAGTGTGTTAGACATGTGGCCACGGTTCAAAAAATCGGTCAGACATCTCCAACAAAAAAAAAATGTTTCTTCAACGACTTCTTCTCAGCAGATTTCTAGCAAAAATTCTGAGAGTAAATAAATTTGTCATGAAAAGTTTCCCAAAAATCTGTCATTCGGAATCGACTTTAAACTGTAGGTCCCGTCAGTCATGTATAAAATTAACACAGACGACATGGGTGGTGTGAGAAGCTAGGTCGTAATCCAAACTGCAGGGTTGTAATGACCAATTATGTATTATGTAATCGTCATTCAAATCAAAAAATATACTACGAGACAGTAAACTGACAAATGAAGTCTTCCTAGTCTAAATATATAGTGCATTAGCTTATAAGACGCAAGCGCAAGTTTTAACCTCTAGCCATGAAAAGTTTCTCAAAAATCTGTCATTCGGAATCGACTTTAGACTGCAGATCCCGCCTCTCATGTATAAAATTAACACACACAACATGGGTGGTGTGAGAAGCTAGGTTGTAATTCTTACTAAAAGATTGTAATGTCAACTAAAGACTCGTAATGACCAATTAAGTATATAAGTAAGCTGACAAATGTATTAACGCAGCTATAAATGGTTTGTTTCATGTGATCACCACATCCATCGTAAGTTCACTGGTTGCTCGATTGACTAGTAAATACGTACAACAGAATGACTGTTTTGCTCATTCAGATGAATATGCTTTTAGAAAGACAACATGTGTACTTTTCATGCACTTTTAAGCTTTAGCAACGATTTTGAGACATGCGTCCTTATGACACTAGTTTCTGCTTTTGTACCACTATTGTTGAATATAAAGTACAACGGCGTGATTGTATGGCGCTAGTTATTTAAGGAACATATTTTAAAAATATGCAACTGAGTGCAATCGAGACTACTATGGCCATTAAATTTCAGACGGAAATTGAAGATAATGTAATCGATTATATACCAATGTAAAAATAAAATGTGTCCTCAGCTTTATTTTATTAATTTATTAATTACAATACAATTAGAAATTATATTAAATTATATACGGGCTGAGTAACAGACCAGAGCCTCTGGAGGGAATCAAACCCACGACCCTCACGCTAATAGTCTAGCAAACTACCCACTAGATTACCATGGGCGCCATTTATGTTCTTTTTAAAATAAAGATATTATTAAAGAATTTTTTCTACAAAATTTTTCCTTTTTAAGTCTTACTTGATTGGCATCATAAGCTTCTCAGCTCATAAGTCTAATTCCCGAGATAAGCTGTTTAATAATTATATTGGCAATAATCATAACAAAATAAATTCATTCAAAATCTTATCAACATAATCTTAACAATTTAGAAAACGGAACACAACGCAACACAACCCAACTCAACTCAACTGAATTGATTTATAAAATCCCCCTCGTGATTTTGTTGTTGAGAATGACTGGCAATTATAATGCGTTTGGTATTGTGAAAATTGAAAATTTCCAGAAAAAGAAGAAGATAATAGAGAGAGGGACTGTGTGAGTAAGTAAAATATAATGTTTTCGGTCTGTTTAGTGTTGATAAATAAATTATTTGCATATTTTCCATTATGTTTTCAATTTTTCAATTTTTCACTTTTCCACTCAGATGACCATGCAACGTTAGCAGTTAAGATGCTTCAAAAAAAACTGTTTTTTTTTGCTTCTGAAAAATAAAAACGAAAACAAAATCCACGTGATGATGACAAAATTGAAGGAAAAAAAAGATACAAACCACGAGGGTAAAAACGTTTATGAACACATTTTAAAGCTGAGTTGAAGAGTGTGAGGGCCATGTTATTTTTCTAAGCATTGTATTCCCTCATTGCAAACAATATTGTCAGGTTTTCCATTTTCTTCAAAATTTTTTTTTTGTTTTTCTTGAAATTGCTACGGTCTGAAACAGTCTTGAAACAGTCTCATAAAATTAAATTTTTTTCAAATTTAAATGTATTTTTTTTTCTTTCATACTCCTGCTTGTAATAAAAAAAAATAATCGCTTTTATTTTTTGTGTTGTTGTTGCTTTTTTATTCATTTTTGATTTATTTATTAAGTTGTTATAATAGTCCTGGTCACCCGAAGCCAATAAACAGCCCTTAGCTGTGTATTCTTCCTCTCTCTCTATCTCTCTCTCTCTCAATTTAAATCACGAAGGAATGTGACATGATAATTATTAACTTCCTCTCTTATTTCCGCTTCCCTTAACAACACAGCAATGGCAAGAAATCGACACACCAACACACACAAGTTATAACACATGCACATATCATCAATGCCTTTTTCTCTTTTTTTTAAATTTTTAAAATATTTTTTTTCTGATTTTCATTTGTACTCATATGAGGTCATATAAAAAGCGTCTGCGTTGTTTTGAGAAATTTTGGTATTGAAATACTCTCTATTGAAAGTCAATGCTAATCAAGTGGTCTATGATACTTCACTATTTCATGGGTATCTCTTCCAACTTCTATTGTTTTAGGAAAAATGTTATCCACATGTATTCAGCCGGCATTAGGTTACGTATGCTCAAAATTGACAGCTGCATAGATCCTATTGTAATATCATTGCGTCTTATTTTCTGTAACATAATACCTAACAGACATCCATCCCTGGACATCCGATAAATTTTAATTTTATAAGGTTGTGGATTACATCCAAATCATCTTCAATTATCTCCGGCTAGCCAATATCTGTCGGCAGCATTTTGGTGCTTAAAAGTGCTGGAAATTTCCAGCAAAGATGGTCTGTCCTTTCTTTACAGAAGCAGTTTTAAGTCATTTAGACTTTTCTCGCACGAGTGCCATTTATATTCCCTGCTCCTCTAGAGAAACTAGGTATTCTTGGGCACTTTCTAGGTATCTAATGATATCAGCACACCCCTTTGCAATATTCATATAAAACAAATTTTGCTTCGCGGCTGTCTTAATGGTAATTTTTACAGTCTGAACTATTCTCACAGTAGTTTAAAGGACATCTGGCTATATCATGTAATCATAATCCTTCAATATTTATTTCAATCATGTTTTCTTGATTTATGGCCATTTTTTCAGTTTGATTTGCCAAATCATCATGGACGGCCATAGACAATGACGTGTGTTTGTTGAATGGGCTTTGGAGCAGTTAGCAGCTGTACGTAATTTTCATCTTCAGTAATGAGGACTATTTCTAAACGAATGGTAGAAATTATAGCTTTCATTACCAAAGCAAACTTGATTACGCATAGCAATCCGTTGTAACGCCACATCCATTTTTGTGCAGTCCTTGTACTGACCAACTTCCACTAAACTCAGCGAAAAAGTTGGTCAAAGCAAGAACTGTAGAAAAATGGATGACGGAATGAGTCCGTGCAAAAACAAAATTGTCGCATTTGCGATGACATCCACCTATATGAGATCCAAGAGAGCACAATGTATGGCGAAAAAGTCACATTTATTTGAAAACGAAAGCCATCAATGTCAACGGCAGTACAGGCCAATGACAACCAACGGCTTTTGTTATGAATTGGATGATCTGGACGGCATATGGTGTCAATAGGATGGCGATTTGAGGACATGGCCATCTCATGTGGAGGCGACGTGAACCGGCCACCGAGATCATGCGATTTGACCACCGTTCATTTTGTGGGGTTTTCTTAAGTCGTTTTTAACAAAACACATATCCTCGCTCAACTTTAGCCTGATTTTTAGGCTGGTGTCATAAAAAATTTGTCATTTTGGATGCGCTTCATCCAAAAAAAACCGTGGCGGGCATTTAAACGATGTTATATTCCATATATAATGGCTTTCAAACGAATAAAACTGTCGATGATATATCACAGATTTGGGTGCCCTGGTAGTCTAGTGGGTAGTGTGCTAGACTATCAGTGTGGGGGTAGTGGGTTCGATTCCGACCAGAGACTCTGGTCTGTGACACTACACCGAGCATATGGTCAAGTTACTCCGCTTGTATATAATTAGAATATAATTTGTAATTGTATTGTAATTAATAAATAAATAAAATAAATAAATATCACAGATACATACGTACATAATGACAAAATTGGTCATTACAACCCTTCTCTCAGGATTACGACCTAGTTTCTCACACCAGCTATGTTGTGTTAGTTAATTTTACACATGAGTGGCGGGACCTACAGTTTAAAGCCGATTCCGAATGACAGTTTTTTGAGAAACTTTTCATGGATATTTATTTTACTCTCAGAATTTTTACGAGAAATATGCCGGAAGGAAACGTTCATATTTCGTTTTGAAGGAGATGTCTCACCTGGGGTTTGAAACGTAGAATTAAATAATCAG
This sequence comes from Sarcophaga carnaria, assembly GCA_958299815.1. Taxonomy (NCBI): domain Eukaryota; kingdom Metazoa; phylum Arthropoda; class Insecta; order Diptera; family Sarcophagidae; genus Sarcophaga; species Sarcophaga carnaria. The sequence continues at coordinate 3,956,310 of OY283150.1, forward strand.
TACTGTAGAGATTTATCCTGTGTTTCTAGACAAAGTATGTTCCAATAAACAGAATGTACTCCGTGATGTGCATTAAAGTCATGCAGTCGACTAATATTCAAGTCCTTAAAAATAAATCCTTGAGTTAGAGTTTACAATCCATAGATTATCCCTGAAAATCTACGCAGTGGACGACCTATACACATTCTTTTTAATATTCAAATTATTATGGTGTTGAATAATAGGGTCTCTGCGGTGTGCTGGCCTAGCTTCACCAGTTGCAGAGTTTTATTTACTTTATTAGTGATTGACGATCATAGCACGCTGCAATTTTGACGTTGAAATTTCCCGAAATCATTTTTGAGTGTTTTTCTCTTTTTTATAGAAAAAAAATGTAAAAGAAAAACATAATCTTCAGAAATTTCGCTCTTTCTCCAAATCACTGTGACATTTCATGTCAGTGATTAATTAAAATTGTGTCTGCACCTCATATACATACGTTATGACACTAAAAAAATACAACCTTTTAAACATGTGTTTGGCTGACAGAATCCAATTAGTTTGACCCGACTTATAAGTATCACCAGCAGCATCTGGTGACAAATTATCACTTATACTTTTTATATGACCCAATATTTATGCTACGATTTGTTTCACATTTTGGCATTTATGATGGCATGTTCACAAATTTGTTTATTATCTCATGTGTCTCGTTTCTCGCATCGCTCGTGCTCTCGGTGTGCAATCCAATCCATGTGTTTGAGTTCATTCATATAGAGAGAGACAGAGAAAGTGAGTGAGAGTGAGACCCAGCAAGCGAGTGTCACCCATTTCCGTTTTATAGATTTCATATGGCATATGGCGTATTTATATGCAAATTTTTCTTGTTGTTTGTATAATGAAAAATGCAAACAAATAATTAAAATTAAAATTTTCGTAAATAAATCTGAAACTCATAATAAATATTTTTGCTGATGTTGTTGTCGTTGGTTGGCATTGCTGTTATGCTGCCAGCGTTATTCTATGTTCATCATGTTATTCCGGCGGGTGGGTGTAGACTGACATGTTAAACATTGAAGTGGGGTTTTAAATTTTTAATAAATCCATTAGAAAAATTTCATTTCATTTTTATTGTCACATTCTGTAATTGAATTTCGAATATGAAATAGTGTTTCAATTTGTTCAAAACAAACATGGGCATGTGGCATACAACACAAAATTATGGAATACATCGTAGAACATTGTAAATTTTAAACTTAAATTGAAATAATATAAGTGGGGCAGAGGGGAACCGGATGTTATGACTTTTCCGTAATCACTTAGGGGTTCTTACAGCTCCACAAAGCCAATTTTACTTGTTGATGTAACCACCGGGTAATAAAATCTAGTTCAACAGTGGTGAAGAAAAGCATTAAAAGATGGTTAGTCCACCGGACTAATTTTTGCTTGGGTTAAACTTTATATGGATGCAGTAATAAATCTACCAGTGAAAGACAGCGTAAGAAAGCCAGTAGATCTGCACAATGGATAAGAACGCCATGGAATCGACAAATTCGGTTGATACGTCACATTTTCCATAACAGAAGTGATATTTTTGACATTCCGTTTTCTGTAACGCTTTCAAACTCTTCAAATTTTTTTTATAATCTTGCCAATCCTGTATACAGCTTTCTTTCTAAAATCGTGGTAGAGTTGCCTTAGTACCGCAATCATTGTACTTTCCTCAAACCTTATAGGACATCCCTATAATGACTCCTTCTTATCTATTGAACTAAGGCTCGGTGTCTGCAAACACAATTCTCTGCCCATCACCTGATATATATTACACTCATACAATGCTTTCTTAGAAGCATTATCACACATACAAACATAGTCGGTCATTACAACTCTTCAGTCAGAATCACGACCTAGCTTGTCGCACACCACTTATGTTCTGTTTGTTTTTACATGTGTGGAGGGACCTACAGTTTAAAGTTGACTCAGAACGAAAGATTTTTTATTGAGAAACTTTTCGTGGCAATTTTTTATTTACTCTCAGAGTTTTTGCCAAAAATCTGCTGAAAGGCAGTCTCCGAAGAAACATTTTTCCATATTTCGCTTGGTTGTAGATGTCTGACCTGGAGTTTTGAACCGTGGCCTCACGTTTAACAAGCCAACACACTACCTACTAGACTACGGCTACTTCAAGCATTACTATACAGGTTCTTATAATGCATTCTGATGTTTCAATCCTATCATCACAGGATCTACATGCTCTTTGAGCCTACCGTGCCCGATCCAAAGTCCAACTACTATCTCGGGTAATTCTTGGATAGTTTGATGAATGATTAAAATCTCCTCTTGTTCTCGTTTAACAACAAAAGTTTTGAAAACATTCATTCCGCCTGCATATCTTGCCTTTTGTTGAGTATACCTTTCGTTTTGATATCATGAACTACCTTCCTCTTATACGTCCAAACAGTTATAGCAGAAATTTTTAACTTTGATGCACAATGGGCTAAAACATTGTCAAAGATTCTTTCTATGGATGTTGTGCTACCGTAGAGATATTGTGCTACCGCTTCATGTATACGTTGCATACATCTTTAAATTTATTATGTCAACTACTATACATACATAACATGGATACGTAATTGGCTATTACAGGTTCGATGGAACCTTTCAAGATTTTCACATGATAAGAGAAGCCATTTGGTAGCAGTGATTAAATTTGAACGTGACATACGAGTACATACACACTTATGTTGCGTGTGTTAATTTTCATACATGAATGGCGAGACCCTACATTTTAAAGTCGACTCCGAAAGACAGATTTTTGAGAAACTTTTGCATGACAAGAGTTTTTGCCAGAAATCTGCTGAGAAGAAGTCACAGAGGAAATATTTTTCCATATTTCGTTTTATTGGAGATGTTGGAGCAGGGGTTTGACACATGGCCTCACGTCTAATAAGCAAACTCACTGTCTACAACTAGACTATGGTGACTTCAGTTGCTAGCTTTTATTTTTCCTTGAAATTCGAATCCCAAGTATTTTCAAGAAATTCCAAATTTATTGCTCAATCTTTAGAATTTTCTTTTCGCCTACAATAAAAGTCTTTAACTCGTTATTATTGCTTTAACATTGCTTTGAAGTATTCTCTGTAGATGTATGATTTGTTATTGGTGTTATTATAATTTAATTTGTTGTTGTAATTATTATTACTATTATGTAAACATATTTATGCAAGTAATTTACACATAATCGCCTGAGCAGTTCTTAAGTGCTTGTAGATATTTGCACAATTGCTGGCAAAGAAATAGCATCACTGCGTTGGTTTAATGCAAAATATTTTGTTGTTCATTAATTCCTTTGTAAAATTTAATTAACAAATTAAAATAAAAATTTATTAGAAATAAAATCAAAATTAATAATAATAATGGCAGTGCTATAATTTTCCTCACATATGTATGTGTAATATACATACGTATAGTATGTATATGTATGTATGTATATTTAATAGATTTAAATGCATTACAGTTTTCAAATGTGGTCCTTTTGTTGATGAATTAAGCTTTTAAAGAAATTCTGTTGATGTTTGGTGTTAAACAGATAAATTTAAGCGGATTATTTACAGTATTTGGTTATTCAACAGTTATCAGCAATAGAAAATAGAGAATAATTGGTAGTTTTTTTTCTTTTTAACAAAATATTGTGTTTTTTGTTTGCAAGCAAAACCACCCAAATGGTTTGAGTACAAATTCTTTTTAGTATGAAATTTTTTGGTAACGATTATGTGTACAAAAAGCTTCACAGGGAATGGAATATTTCTTAAACTCGATAAGAAGAAAATATTCTCAGTGTATCACAGTAACAAATAGGAAAAGAAATCAACTCCAAAGCATACAAATTGCATGAATACAAGTGACTCATTGGACTTACAGGGAATTCGGTTAACATAGACACTGTTGAGCGACATTAATACGTCATATCCCCCTTTACTTACACATAGTGTTACATTCTATCTTAAAAAGGTATAAATAAAGTAAAGTAGGCTTGGGAATGTCTAAATGTCCTCGGCTTTGCAGACAATGTTTGTATTCTGGTACAAAACTTTTCAGATCAGAAAAGTTCACAAAAATGATTTGAAACTAAAAATTGTCAAAACAAAAACATTGATCGTGTATATTTATATGAAAGTCTTTGTAGTTTAGTACATAGCGTATTGGCTTATTAGACATGAGGCCGCGTTTCAAGCCCCAGATCAGAAATCTCCAACAAAACGAAATATTTCTTCACCGACTTTCTTAGCAGATTTCAAGCAAAAAATCGGAGAACAAATAAAATTGCCATGAAAAGTTTCCCAAAAATCTGGCGTTCGAAGAGGATTTTAAACTGTTGGTCCCACCACACATGCATCAAATTTAACATGAAGATAAGATTAGTTCATATATTCGCCCAATACAATACGATTAGAATTCGTTCTTTAATCGCATTGTGTTTTTCCTGCCACTTACAATATGTTTCGTCCTTAAACCCTATTTCCTTCTCCATTGCTTGTAAAGCGGTCACCTCCTATGTGTAGTCCATGTGAGTCTTGAAGTTAAGATGATCGTAAGGCTATACTGTATTTGAGGACCTTGATAAACTCATATCGCTCTTACTAAATCGATTATTTAGCGTTTGGTTATATTGTTGCCAACTTATAAGGACATTTTTTGTTTCGTTTTATGGCCTTCTTTGCATATAATTGAACATCTTTCAAACGTTTACTCTGAAAATTTTAAACTGCAACTGTTCCAAATGGTATTCATTTCTTTTCAGATATGTTTGTGTCCACTTCTTCTTCCGATTTTTCTTATTTTGCCTATGGAAACATCGTAGGTAGTTTTTTGGGCTTCAATGATCCTTTCCGTTTCCTTTTCCTCTTGGGTTTGGAGAAAATAAATCTATGAAGACCTCTGTGTCAAAAATATCCCTAAACATGAACTCAATATTGAAACATTTTCTATGAGTAGATGGTAAATGTTGCCTGCTGCTTACTGTACATACTCTACTTCAGCATGCAGTACAATAAACTTTACTGGCTGCGTCTATGGGATGGCATCAGTTTCTGCTAATGATTAACCTACACGGTTAAAGGGTCTTTTTACAACGTTGCTTCGAAGGAAAAATTAACCGTAGGTAATTTAGAAGTCGCCGTAGACTAGTTGATACTGTGTTAACTTATTAGACGAGAGGCCATGGTTCGAACCCCAGCTCAAATATCTCGAATAAAAGAAAAATATGAAGTCGCCGTAGTCTAGTGGGTAGTGTGTTGGCTTATTAGACATCAGATCTCGGTTCAGGTCATCTGCAGCAAAACGAAATATAAAAAATATTTCTTTGGCGGCTGCCTCTTAGTAGATTTCTGGCAAAAACTCGTAGAAGAAATAAAATTGCCATGACAAACTTTTTCAAAAAAACCTTTCGTTCGGAATCGGCTTTAAACTGTTGGTGCCCACACTCGTGTATAAAATTAACAAACACAATATAGGTGGTGTGAGAAACTAAGCCTGTAATGACCAAACATGAAAAAAATTTCTCCGTTGACTTCCTCTCAGCAGTCTTCTGGCAAAAAGTCTGAGAATTAATTCTGTAGGTTAGTGTCAGTCCCACAGTGGTAGAACCGTAAGAAGCTAGGTCTTAATCCTGACTGAAGGGTTGTAATGACCAATTAAATAAGTAAGGAATTTTGTGGGAATGGAAATTGTTAAATAGAAAATGTTGTGGTAATTGTCTTTTTGATCAGTTTTTGAATGCGGGTTCCTGATTTCAATATTTTTTAGTTTGCTGCATGTAACTCTTTAAGAAACTGAGTGCTTTCTATCAACACATTTAAACCCTTTAAGCATGCGGCATGATGCTTAAACAAAATTTGTTTTCAGGGTTTGATTTCGTTAAGTGTACAACATGATGTACAAAAAATTTACTCAACCTCTATAAATGGACTTTAAGAATTTGTTTGGTAAGATTGCAAAATTTAATAAAAAAAAGAAAAAAGAAAGAAAAAAAAAAAGAAACTCATCAAAAGTAATTTTTGCTCTCCTTTTATTTGTGCAGAGGAAAAAAAACTAAAAAGAGAGAAAAGATTCCTAAAGGAATTGGTTTTGATTCGAATAATGAAAAACCATTATCGAATGGTAAATACTTATAACACATGGATTCCAAAAATATTCCGGAACAATGAGCTGCTGCTGCTCCTGCTGCTGTTGTATACAAACACCAGCAAATAACACCCGCAACAAAAAATAAATCGAAAGAAAGAAAAAAAATATTGCACAAGCAAAACTAATACTTTTCCTATTTAAAAAAGAAAGAAAAGGAAAACTAAAAATAACATGAAAATGAATGGAAAATAAACCATTTGGGAAGATGGTTTAAAGAAAAGCCGGTAAGAATTTAACAAGAGGGTTTTATTATTGGTTATACCCGTAGACGGATTCAATAGCAAACAAATGAAATAAAAATGGAAAACAAGACTCCTGAACTCATTTTAAATACATACTATTGTAGAATGGGGGGCGGCAAGGGCCAGGGGTTAGAGTTGAGTAGGTAATGAAGGTTGCATAACAACGTAACGTTTACAAATATTTACCAAATTGTTATTATAAAAGACTTATAAGACCAAGACCAGTGGCAAGATGAAGAAAAAAAAAAAGAATAGAAAAATAAGCTCAATAAAGTTCATTTACTATTTGAACTGACTGTATGCCAGTACAGTAGAGAACGGCTGTAAACATACGATTACGGCATTAAATCAGTAATCAGGCGAACGCTATTTTGAACTTCAAAGATCATAATACTCTGGGGAAATTTACAAACAATCAAAATGAACATGAACAACAAGAAATTAGAAAAACAGAACAAAAAAAGAATCCAAATTCAGTAAATCTATTGAAAAAAGATGCCAATGCACAAAAAGAAAAGAAGAAAAGAACGAAAATGGAAAAAGCCAAACGAAGAAATTAATCCACGGCAAAAATAAGTCTTAGAAGTAGAAAATATTTTTCATACCAAAATCTCTTCATCAACAGCAGTACTTAGGATAGGGCAAGTGAGATATGGCAAGAGGGTGTGTAAAATATTATAAAAAAAAAAATAATGAAGTTATTCAATTTAGTCAAATACAAAAGGCTTTAAATACAAAGGAAATTTGTGCAAATTACAGAAGCAAAACAAAACAAAAAAAAAATAATATCCTTAAAAATAAACTGTATCCTGCTTAAAATGTTTGGGTTTAAAGAGCTACTATGACAGTAATAGACGTAGTCAAGTAAGTAATGTCTTGGCTTATTTGACGTGAGGCCGCGACTCAAATCCCAAGTCAAACATCTCAAACGAAGCGAAATATAAAAAAAAATATTTCTTCCGCGACTCCTATCAACAGCTTTCTGGCAAAACTCAGCGATTTAAACTGTTGGTCCGCCGCCCATGGATAAAATTATATTTTTATACATGAGTGGCGGGACCTACAGTTCAAAGTCGACTCCGAACGACAGATTTTTGAGAAACTTTCCATGGCAATTTTATTTACTCTCAGAGTTTTTGCCAGATATTTGCTCGACTCCGAACGACAGAATTTTGAGATTCTTCTCATGACAATTTTATTTACTCCTGCAGAGTTTTTGCCAGAAATCTGATGAGAGGCAGCCTACGTAGAAATATATTTTCATGTTTCAGTTTGGTGAAGCTGTCTGACCTGGGGTTTAAGCGTAGCCTCACGTCTAATAAGCCAATATACTACACCACTACTACACTACGACGACTCCAGTCCATGAAATTCTGTTTAATTCTCTCTTTTTAAAGAGTTAGCTTTACTTAACCTACTACTGGCATGGTTTGTTGATTTTGGGCCCTCATGTCTAATAAACCAACACACTACAGACTAGACTAGACTACCGTGACTTTAGTTAATGGAATTCCTCCCTATTTGAAGGCCTTGCTTTACTTAACCTTCTACTGGTATTATTTGTTGATTTTGATCTCTCCGTGATGTATGACCACCAATGTCTTGGAATGGGGTATGCTTTCATCAGGAATTATTGATGTTGTGAATACGGTGCTCATCTTCACAATTTTCCAAAACCGAGGATTGTGAATGCTTCCTTCGACTCCTACGTACTGAGTTGGTTTTTTTAAATACGCCATTGATTTCTTGTCGATAATATCAACAGTCTTTGGCTCTCTAAACATCCATAAAAACATGAGATCAATGCATAACCTAGAGCTCTGCAAGTATTTGAAAATCACCTACAGGTCAAATATGAGCAAGTCGTGCATAAAATAAACTCATGCGCCATATTCTGTAAAGTGTATGACCTATTACGAAAGGGCTGAAATGAAAGCAATGCTAAGAAACTCGATATGGTTTCAGTTAAAGTGTATTCTGATGCACTCTATCAAATGTCCAGATAATAACCTTAATTCCCCTGAATTGTTGCAAGCACTATTCTCACTTTCCCCAGGGCTAACTTTAGCTAATCAACTTGTTGTATTATTCATAAATGTTTCGATTGCCCATAAAGTTAGATGTTGCTACTGATTAAATTCATGTCTCCATACGACAAATCGTTTCAACTTTTTTACTTGTAATCCTTAGTCAAACAACACTACATAGAGGAATTTGTTGCAATTAATCCTACTCCAACTGCTACTACGACTATGTACTACTGGCCCACATTTTGGTTGAATTTTGCTTGAAAGAATAGAAATTTATGCACTGCCATACAAAATTGTTCACAAACAATTCATTGATGATCCTCTTAAAAGTATTCAACAAAAGATGATGATTGATTTAGTTGTCAACGATGACGATGATGATGATTGCCAATAATACTCGTCGTACTTGTCGCTGGTATGCCGTTGCCATTGTGTTTAGTAGACAGTTTTGTATTATACTGGTGGTGTTGATGTTTTTCACGCTAAAACTTTTCATTTTTACAAGGACCGCTTTAAGCACACATACAGACAATAAATAGTTTTATACACTCGAATAAATATCGTTTTGAGTGTACATATGTATGTATGTAAGTTGTATTGATGAACTTTATTCTTTTGAATTTTGTTTTGTTATTTTTATGTTTTGTATTCTTTTTTAGTAGTTGTAGTGTAGTTGTAATATTTCAGTAGACATAAATGTCATCATTGTTGCTACATGTATGAGTATTGTTCAATTTTTATATTGACATTCTGTATTACGCTTTATTTTTTTGTGTATTTCGTTTGAAAATTGTTTCGATACGACCGTTTTTATTTTTTATTTTTGTTGGTGAAATACTACTCATGATTGTGGTATAATATGTTGGATCTTTCTTTCTTTTCTTTTGTTAAGAAATGAATAACTTGTTGAAAACACCAAGCTGAAGGACAGAAGAAAATCGACACTATTCCAGAAGTTATCGCACTAAGGCATACATACATACATACATACATATGTACATACATAACTTGTCATTACAGCACTTGAGTCAGGATTACGATTTAGCTTGTCACACCACCCATGTTGTGTGCGTTGATTTTATCGATATAGTCGACTCCAAACGACAGATTTATTTTAAGAAACTTTTCCTAGAAAATTTTATTTACCCCAGATCTTTTGAAAAAAATCTGCTGAGATTAAATTGTCGAAGGAATCTTTATTCGTATTTCGTTGCGTTGAAGATGTCTGACCTGGGGTTTGAACCGTTTCCTCACGTCTTATAAGCTAACACACTACCTACTAGACTACGGCGACTATTACCTTGCACACTTACATATATGCTGCTAATTACATAGGACGCTTTAATTGTCCTGGAAAACGGAATACAATAACGAAGGAGATGAAGGGTAGCCCCTTACATCTTTACGTCATTCTAATTTTTATAACAATTATACAAGAGATTTATTACCCGCAGGAGCCTCATATCTGGCATGCTAAATCGGTGATATTTTTGCCAATCATGAAAATTCATAGCAATACACAAGCAACTGAGCTTGATACTTTAGCAATTCCTATATTAAAGAATTGAATTACAGATGACAGAGAATGAGAGTTTAAGAAGCCACGACTTCCGTAAAGTGCGGGCCATTTAATTTCCATTTCCTACATACTCTCCTTTTTAATCCCTCCATTATCCTTCCCTCTGTAAGGACGTTGTACAATGGGTCAATTCGACCTCCGGGTACCGTAGTTGTCTTTATTGACAAGTACACGTCCTCTAACCTAAGCTAACTTAAAGTTTAAATTTAAAAATGCAACAAAACCAAAATGGTTTGAAGTTTTTCAAAATTTATTTTTTGTTATGAAGTACAATTGTTCCACTTAGAAATCGAATATTATTTCATTCATATGGCTGCTGCAGCTGGCCTCACAGTACCTCATGGCATACGAGTAAGTATTGCCATATTCGAAATAACCGATAGTTCATATTTAACTACTATATGTTTACATCTGAATTACATTTGAATGACGCAAATTTTCTCTAAGAAATCTCCGGTATTTAGGAACGAGGACAGATGTCGAGGTGACAGTTCTTAGAGCCTTAATCGCAACGTATAATGTCCCAATAAATTAAAAGATTTTCAGTGATAATCAATATACCATATGCCACAGCCTCTAGCTCTATCTTCCTTAATTTAGAGTCCACTGGAAGTCTCCGGTTCTTCAGATCAGAAGTCCAGTGCCTCAATTTTTCCAAAATCATATTTTGGTACCCTTTCACCAAACAAATTATATTTGTTTTCCACTCCACTTGGCCTATTGTTCATCAATTTATAAACAAGAACTCGCCGTAGTCTAGCAGGTATTGCGTTGGCTTATTAGTTGCGACCTCAGGGCTCAAACCCTAACTCAGACATCTAGGAAACACGAAAAAATACTTCTTTGACGAATTCCTCTCAGCAGATTTCGGGCAAAAACTCTGAGAGTTAAATAAAAAATTTCCATGAGTAGTTTCTCAAAAATCTGTCGTTCGGAGTCGACTTTAAGCTGTAGGTCCCGCCACTCATGTATAAAATTAACACACACAACATGAGTGGTGTGAGAAGATAGGCCGTAATCCTGACTGAAGGGTTGTAATGGCCAATTATTATATATGTATGATAAACAAGATAGCCTTGTTCCTGTTCCTAGTAAACAGTCTCACGTTCAGCCTTCTCTTGATAATATTTCCGTCATTTGGAGGTCCAAGATGTAAATTGGTTTCGTGACAATGGCAATTAGATTTGAATTTGTGTGAATATTTTAACTTTTATTGAAGCGTACTACGAATTCTTAACTGCCGACCATCGATGCCTCACTTTTTTTTCACTTATCAGAACTCATTGTCATTTGTTGTCGTCTTTCTTTTGTTGCCATCGTTTGAAACCGAAAAGCAACACTTTATAAATAAAAAACTGCGATAAAGAATAAAATGGAAAATAAAAATAAAAAACGAAAAAACATTGTATTTCAATAGTGTTTCAATATTTTTTTCTTCTTCCCTCTTCTTTATTCTTTTTTCATTTCATTTAGTTGAAGGAAAGACTTGATAGTGTAACAATTTATTTACAGAGCAATACGGCAGGCGTGAAACAAACGCGGTGTGCGAGTGCCAGAGACAGCACGTCAAGTAAACGCTTTCAGTGTTCCAATGAACACTGAACTGTTGAAACAATTGTGGATAACATGGGAGGAGGGGAGCTGAACATTAAATGAAAATGAATTGTGTGGTGTGTGAGTTCTTTATTAATATCGCCCGCCCGATATCATATCATATCGGTTCATAAAGTTCTTTATATTTATTTGCTTATATTCGTTTTGCATGGGGTTTCGTTTTCGTTTTCGTTTCCATTTTTCTTTTTTTGGTATCGGAATCATTTACTTTGTGTACGTAGTATATGTACGTATGGTTACTACAGGCTATTATTGCTTTTAAATATTTGAATGCGTAATATTGTAAAACCATTACTGGATTATTGTTTTCTCGTGAAAACTTATTTCGTTTGTTTTAACACTTAAGTACACTTTAATGTAAAGAAATTTGTGTTCAATAACAGTTTTTGGTTTCTTTTCTTTTGATGGGAAATGCGTTAATAAGCGCAATACAAAGTATTTAAGCATTATTTGTTACGATTCCCTAAAGTATGCTACGGTTATCTTAAATTTAATATCGCCTATAAATATACAAATTATTATGAAAACTTAACATCCCTTCTGTTAGAGGAGAAGGTGCACTCTCTCCTGTAATGTTTAAAATACTGGCATCCACATTAAGTAAGTGCTGAGGTATTTTGTTTCATTTCTTTATTCAGAACAGAGCACATCACAATAATCTAAGTAGGCATTCTCTGATATGAATGAATGGAAGGTTAAATGGTAGATTGCTTATAGCCATTCAAGAGGCTGAGGTACTCTCTGTCAAAAGTACGATTTCTTGGAAACACTGTCGGTCGTTTGATGAAAAAAAAATAAGAAATTAGGAAATAATATCCTGCACCGTAGAAAACCCTTAGAGTCGTATAGGAGGTGAAATATATTTCAATAGTTGCAAACAAATTCTTTACTATTAAATAAAGGCTTAAACTAGAGTAAATCAAATTCTTCTCAAAGCTAACAAACTCGGCATTGTGTAGCAACTGATTGACACCAAAGTGTGCAAGATACAGTCAAGAGAGTTATGGTATCCTTTTATTTTCGTAGCAAAGTAGTGGAATCCAAAGGGCCTAAATGCTTGCAATTCGGGCGCTAGATGTGTAACTGCAAAACAAACAAATGCGGTCAACCAGTTATTTTAAGCAAATAGCCAAGTACAGCTAATATTGGAAAAAATATGCTGTAACACAACCAATTACATAAAGAGTGTCCCATAGGATACTAGCTGGAGGTTTGATTAAAAGATAGTCTACTGTGATGTTGCCCAAAAACTTATATACAGTTTCGCTGTAATATCTCCACCAACTCTGATGACTTAAAAAGTCTTTATAGACGGAGAGGGCCATCTATCGGTTTAAATTTAAAATATTGGTTATTTGGAATCTGGCAACACTTATGTCATTCTATTATGTCACAGAATTCAGTATATTTTCTGCACTGAACGTAATGAATCGATTTACGCTTCAACAACGTTGGTTTTTATTAAAAACTTATTTCCAATGCAAAGAAATTGCACGAAGATGTCGTATAAAATTTGGTCGCAGAGAAGGACTAACAGTGCCCTGTATACGCAAGTTTATTGATACATTTCTGGAAACTGGTTTCATTGTTGATGCGCCAAGACGTGGGCGCGCTCGTACAGTGCGTACACTGGAAAATATCGAAGCTATTGCTGATAGCGTGCGTGAGAATTCATCAACATTAACTCGTCATCGTTCGTAAGGGTTGAACATTTCACGCAACACTTTACGTTGAAATTTGCGAAAAGATATCGGTATGGCGCCTTACAAACTTCAATTGGTTCTTTTACGCTTCACTAGATGCGCCGACGAGAGAGAATCTGCACGATGATGTCAATTTTGCCAAAAAGAAAAAAAAACACATTTTCGGATGAAACTCATTTTCATCTTGGTGCGTACGTTAATAAGCAAAATTGCCGTATTTGGGGCTCAGAAAACCCACACGTGGCCTTACAGAAGCCAATGCATCCATTGCGAGTGACTGTTTGGTGTAACTTGTCGATTTATTGCGTCAAACGTTTGATGACTGTTTAATTGGCCGAAATGGTGATGTCAATTAGGCATCAAGGAGTTGCAATATGACACATTGGACTATTGTGTAGGGTGGGGCTAACTTAGCCTAATCCTAAGCACCATTTTCATTAAACACTACACTTCAATTTCTCATCGCCTAAAAAGTATGGAATTTGTTCAATAATTTCAATAAAAAAGAAATTCCAATTGACACTTTGCCTCTGAAGCACAATTACGCTTTCAACAGAATGAAGTTTTTCCCAACATTTTAAGAAGGCTTTTGAAAATTCCACACTAATAGCCTATTTTGAAGGGTTTGACATCGTTTATGTTTAGAAAAAACTCAACACAAAATCCTATTGATTTTTTCGACAATTTCTAACACAATAAAATTGCATACTTTACGTATAATGGCAGCTAGTCACACACACATGCTTAGCTTACAATAGCATGCAAATGTAGTATGTATTGGTTGTGCTAAAATTTTTGCATACATTTTGGGGATTTATGTGTATTATTTGGCCAACATATTTTAAGGCTCTTTAGCTAAACACCAAACAAGCAAACGGGAGAAAGAAAAAAATAGGATTTTAAAAAGCCTAAAAATATTAAAAAAAAATCACAAAAATAAAGTTTTACACAGCAAATGTGTTACTTGTCAACACTAATGCTTCTTAACTTAACGGAAATTTATTGTCAAATCATCAATTTAATTTCATATATTATGGCAGAATTTCAGCAAAATATTGCTGCCTGTCTACAACAGCTATTCGCTTATGCACTCAGCCAGCCATTCAGTCAGTCAGTCACTCAGTCAGTTGGTTTATTGGTTAGCGGCTTCAACGATTTCAACACATTGTAAGGATTTTACATGTCAATTATTTATGCAACTACCCCCCTCCCCCCACACGACCACCGCGCACCCATCAACCAAACCGTAACAAATTCAATGAAGAGAAGAGGACAGAAAAACAAACAAACAAACAAAGTTTGGCATTTCGGGTTGAACGCTTAAACTGTACGTTTGTTGCACTCTGCTTGTTAAATACAACAAATAAAGGAGAGTGAGGAGAAAAAAAACGAGAAAATCATTTAACTTTTGATCACAACGGAGAAAAGAGAAAAAATTGTTCATTTTTCAACAGGAATTTGAAATAAGGTTCGGTGTTGTACAGGCCAAACTGACAAAATCACGCACTGCTGATTAAATTTTAAAATTATTTGCTTTTGTAATGCAAAGAAAAAAAAAACCATTATTGTAGAGGTAAACGATTGCTGCCAACAGCAATTGATGTTTATTGTTGTAGCACCAGAGCAACAGCAGCAATATTTTGTTGTTGTTGTTTTTTTTTTCTGTTTATAGTGAATATTTATTATTTAAATGCAGGCGGGTAATTTTTCAGTTTTATTTGCAAATATTGGCAAACAATACAAACGTCAGCCAAACCAGCTTACAAATCAATGGCACGTGATGATGTGTTCCACTATGAACAGTGGCGCGAGTTGGGTGTGAGGTGGAGGAAAATTAAAAAGCAATTATTAGAAGACCATATGCTATTAAGGGCATAATTGTATACACTGATACAAGCAGGTTCCAATAAATTAATCGATCATGAGTACGTACGGTGTGAAGATTCGTTGAAACACAAACATTTTTTAAATAAATATTAGGGTAGGAGTCTGTCAACGCTTTAATAAGACATCACACTGAATTCGGTCATCAACAAACTGTGGAATAAACAACTGGAAGATCCAGACAGTACTGACTATATATGCATCAAGTGGCTGACGACTCTATATATAATTTGTGCAACATTAGGTTGCACACAAGAGTTGGCTACTTTAGCTATTGTGCTATGAGGTGGATAATGACTGCCAAATCTCTGCAGAGATCATAGTTCCAACAAGTTTAAGAGACCCTTCTGTGACGTTATTCAAGGGGGTCAGTGATGCATGTTAGTGGCGGAGAGAGTTCTAACTCGAGCAGCAGTAGTAACATTTACGAGAAGAACGAAACTCCGTTAATGGAACAAGATTTAATTTCTGAGTGAGGATAACAAATATTTGGAAAAGATACTCGACAGTAAACTGGTATGAAAGGCTCATATAGAGAGCATTTCAAGATAGTAAACCGTTATGATGTGCAGATGGTATTTTTTCACTCGTTACAACCCTTCAGTCAGGATTACGACCTAGTTTCTCGTCATAGGATATCATAGCATAAATGTATACCAAGAGCTTCGCCGCAACTGAGAAAGTCTCTCTGAAGTTGCCGTAGTCTAATACGCTTATTAAACGTAAGGCCGCGGTTCGTATCCCAGGTCAGGCATCAAATCGAAATATGAAAAAAAAATATTTCTTCGGCGACTTCCTCTCAGCAGATTTCTGGCAAAGACTCTGGGAGTTATTTACTGCCATGAAAAAGTCTCTCAAAAAACTGTCGTTCGGAGTCGACTTTAAACTGTAGGTCCCGCCACTCACGTATAAATTTAACGCACACAACATGAGTCGTGTGAGAAACTAGGTCGTAATCCTGACTAAAGGGTTGTAATGGCCAATTATGTATGTATGTATGTATGTGAGAAATTTAAGGCCCTTGCTCCGACATGTTGAAAGATATCGGGTTGTTATTTCGAATCTGGCAATACTTATGTCATTCCGTTGCTCACTTTCAACCTGGTGGGGACGTTAATAAGTAAAATTGCCGCATTTGGGGCTCATAAGGCCCACACATTTTCTTACAGAAGCCAATGCACCCATTGCGAGTGACTGTTTAGTGCGGCTTGTGGAGCGGAGGCATTATTGGCCCATAATGCTTTGAAAATGAAGACGGCGCAACCATTACGGTCAATGGAGATACCCATCGCACCATGATAACCGATTTTTTGTGCCCTCTCTTCATGGTATTGATGTGAACAATGTTTGGTTTCAAGAGGGTGATGCAACTTGCCAAACATCTCATGCCAAAACCGATTTATTGCATCAAATGTTTGATGGCCGTTTAATTAGCCAAAATTGTGATGTCAACCAAACAACAAGAAACTACAATTTGACACCGTTGGAATATTTTCTATGGGGCGCCGTTAAAGAAAAGAGTTATGCCGACAAACCAGAGACAATCGACCAATTGAAGGTCAACATTCGTGATGCCAGTGTCGAGATACTACTCCACACACCTGAAAAAGCACAAAAAATCTTCCAATCGCATTAGATACTGTGAACCCAGCCCCGGCAGCCATGCTAATGAAATATTATTCCATTTCTAACCGGAGCAATTGTAGAGTGGAAGAGATTTCGGTCATGAATTATACCATCGAGAATTAGTCAAAATAGCAAACGACCTTCAAGCTTGGCACGGCAGTCACAAGTAATATTTGCTCAGGATTGGGATCGCTGGAGATTACCAGAAAACATACTTAAAACCTATGCACTTTAAGCAAAACACAACTGGTTATTTATCATATACTAGACAAAGAGTTATCCTGAAGTTTGTCAGGGCAAAAGCATTGATGGAGACGTTATAGAAAATGCCTACATAGAACAGTAGAATATAATGTAATGTCTTAGTACTTCAAAGTAGAAATAACAGTGAGACAGCCTACCACACTACTGTGCCAACTTAATGCCCATGACCATTACATTCCCATTTTGTATACAAACAAAGGCACGCAGCGCTTTAATACATCCATCATTTTGTGTCGGTGGTTACACAGCGTGTCTGTGTGTGATTTATAATTATATGTTCATATAAAATAAAGTATCTCTCTGTATATATATATTCACACACACACTCACTAATACATGCATATGTATGTATGTATACGTATGTATATGGATTTAATAGTGTATTTAGCTGACAATATATGTATATGTATGTGGTTAATGTAAATCATTTGTTAAATACTTTTGTATCACTCAATCTGGGGTTTTCAACAGATTTTTTTTCTCTTTTTTTTTCGTTGTCTGATGGCATTGATGTTGCCTTTAATAATGTTGCTGTTGTATGCCTTTTGTTATAAATGAATATTTAACAAAAAAAAAAAATAAAAACCTGGCACGCGTCATCATGTTAATAAATTGTCAATTGCATTTAATTTTATTTAAAATATAGTCAGCGACAACAACAACAATAACAACAGCAAGGAAAAAGAGAGAGAAAAACATTTCAATGGAATTTGCAAAACAGATTTCTTGTTTTTTTTTTTAACCACACTTTCAATCATTAACAATTTTTCTGCAACACACATACACACAGAGATTGCAGATTGTATGTACACATACAGTTGCTAAGAATTATAAACGCACTTACACAATCACACACGTACATACATACATATAAAACGAGTGATAAAGTAAATAAATTATTTTGTATTCTGTGTAAATATTTTACAATACAAATCATGTTAAATCAGGCTGATGAAAGCTGTCATTTATTTTTCAAGTTTTTTTCTCCTTTTTTCCATACAACAAAAACAAAAAAATAATAATATAAAGACAGCAACAACAACAGCAACATAACAGTTAACTAAATGATAAAATCCACTGTAAGAGAGACAGAGAGGAAGAGAGAGAGAGAAAGTGAAATTGGTGGTGGAGAAAGAAGTGATGTTGTTAAGCTCTTAGGATTTCAATTAAATAATGATGACAAACGTTATCCTTAATATTAATGGCATGCATATCTACATATACACATAAGTATGTAAAAATGTATGGATGTACGTATGTATGTGTATGTGCATGACTACAATTATTTATATTTGTATTGGTGTACAATATTATTTAATATCAAAACCCGTGCTTACGCACTGACAATCATTTTGTTTTTGTTTGCTTTAATTTTGATCATGGAATTCAAATCAAATTTATTCATTTTAAAACCAATACCCTACAGTCGGCCCATTTGTTAAATGCTGGCTTACCAAATCGACCTTTTGGTTAATATTACTTTGCACGACTATGGTTTTAGTTTTCAATGAAATCAATCAAACTTAAGAGCAATTTATCACTCACTGTTCTGCTCTCCAGCGCTAGTCCGGGATTCAAACCCTAGTCTAGACATCCCGCATAAAATGAAATATTTCTTCGACGACTTACTCTCAGCAGTTTTATGAAAGAAAAATTTTGTGCGAGAAAATAAAATTGTCAAGAAAAACTTCCGAAAAAATCTGTCGTTCAGAGTCGATTTTAAGCTGTAGACTAGGGGTGCCAAACGGGATTGATTTTTAAATCCCGGGATTCGGGATTTTGAAATCCCGATCCCGAAATCCCGGGATTTTTCGGGACAATTCGGTATCGAAAAATCCCGAAATATCCCGGGATTTCCCGAAATATCCCGGGTTTTCGGGATTTTCTCTTAATAAAAAAAGCTAAAAACAATTGTTTTATTAAATCTTTATCACAATACACATGTTATAAAATAAAAAAAACAGAACAAAAAGTAACAAAAATAAAAATAATTTATCTGTGTCTCCATACATATATATACATATGTATAAACACATTAGTGAAGAAACAAATACCTACCATTTTAAGAACACTATTTAGTGTCCAAAATATATATATTAATTACATTCATTGTTTTAAGTAATTGTTCAAAAAGATCAAAGACTCTAATATTTCATCGAAGAGCCTTCATTTTGATGCAAACAAAAACCTCCTTCGCTGAAAAATATTTTTCGCAATCTACACTTGTGGGCAAAATGGTTTCAAGATAGCTTTATGCAGAGTAAACTATTCACCTCTAACACCTCGTGATTCAATCAAATCTATTTCTTTAGAAAGTTGATTGTCTAAATCATCAGCTGTACTAACAGATTTTATTGGACTTCGAGGGCAACGTTTAACTTTTTAACAATGGAAGTTGGATCTTATTCGATGTCGAGTGATATAGAATATTCACTTCATTGTTGCATGATACACTGGAAAAACTACATGAGTGTTATTTAATGTAATATTAAATAAAAAAACAATGCCGTAGACTCAATTTTACTTTAAACTTACTTTATAAAGTGTATATGTATGAATTTACAATCCCGAAAATTCCCGGGATAAGTTTTAAAAAATCCCGGGATTCGGGATTTGGGAATCCCGAAATTCCCGGGATTTTGTGATTCGGGATTTCCCGATTGGCATCCCTTCTGTAGACCCCACCACTCATGGATAAACTTAACACTCATATAATTGGTGAAGTGAGAAGATAGGTTGTAACCTTTACTAAAGAGTTGTTAAAGTCAATTAAGAAAGTAATTTCTTTCTCCATGTACCCGCATATGACTTACCGTTATTTCAACACTACACGAATCTCGGTTAAGTTGGCCATTGCGTGGACATTTTTGCAGAACGTCAACCTATCCTGGTCGATGAGGAGTCCTACTCCACCGTTAGACTCATTTGGTCCGCGTTGTATAGTAGGCGAACCAACCAGTTACTCGGACTTGATCATAACGTCATCTCAATTACAGTGGCCATGCTTACAGGTCATTGTGTTATGGGAAAACACGCGGCAAGAATGCAGCTTCCATCTAACGACTTCTGCCGTGGGCGAAGAAAAGACTGTTATCCACTTTCTTCGTCAATGCCCATCTCTTGCGAGGTGCAGATATTGATTATTTGGCTCTTCAAGCTATCATCCATTGATGTCTAGAATATAGATTCGTTTATCAAACTTTCGGGCTGGTTTTCCAGCGTAAGGACTGCGTTCACCTGTGGCGCCACAATGAGCCACTATTGCGTGCTCTAGTGAGCATTTGGTATTAAAACTACCACTCCAACCTATCTGCTGCACTAATAGTCATCTCCTGAATATTGATTGGTCTCATGCATAACTTCACGCTAAAACTGCTAAGGAAGTCTACAAGCTTCTATAATGTTTCTTTATCTCCTCTTGAGGCAGCCGGAATTCTTGAAAGATCTTGATGGTGTACGTACTCTCTAGGTACTTTACTGCCAGTAAAGCTGTGTACAAAGATGAACTTGGACATTAGATTCACAAACCGAAAGTCTACAAAGATATTACTACAGTAAACAGGTCGTGTAAGAGAAATCTTAGATTCATCTATTTTGAAAAGATTCAACATCCGACGATCTGAGTCCTTCAATGAATACTTGAATGACAACCGATATGTTTATTGGTAAACCAGGATCGAAAATGGGTTCAGGTATCGTGATTTAAGTGTGTACAGTGAGCGGCATAAGTGAGTCAACACTTTTGCTCCTAAGTATAAAACAGTTTTGTTCTTAAGTATAAAGAAAGTTATTTTATCATGAATTGTTGTTTTTGTTTTAACATTTTATAAGTAATAAATAAACGTTTTTATTTTTGGAAATTTATTCGACTATGTATTGTCATTTACTTTTCTCGCTATCCTAAGAAAAAGAATTATTTCGGTGGTGTTTACTCAATTTTGGTGCTGAGTGTATATCAACTGTAGTCAACCATATCTAATATCTAATAAAGGTTTTAAGCGTTCAACTATTCTTATAATTCGCTTACAATTCGGTTTGACCAAATACTGCATTCCCCTTGATGTCTACAAAAAAAAAAAAAACTGTCACCCTAAGCCTTTAATACTCTTTACGTTTCTACAGCATAAGAGAGCTAAGACACCTACCAGTCAAAAAAAAGAGAGAAAAACCTCTCAAGAATGAATTGAGAGTCTATAACAGCAAACAACTAATGATTGAGTGACTGTATGCCTGTGTGCTTGCCTCCACTGTATCTCTGCAATATTTTGTGATGCTGACAAATTGACAGAATTTTTTTTCTGTAAAGGATTTTGAATTTTCTAGCATTACTCCAGTAAATCTTACTACTACAGCATCATACTTCGTGCCTTAAGAAAATTTATAGTCTTTGCTTAAGTACTTTATGGCCAAGATTTCTCTCTTCAGGTTTTTGTTGCTGTAGCTTGTTTTTAAAATGTTCTGACATTGTCGTTTACAATTTTTTTGATGATAATTTTGCAGTGATAGTCTATAGCAGCAGAAGCAGGTTAATTACGCCAGTTTTTCATTAAGTCAATCAATATTTTACGCCAGTATTTTTGCTACTCTGTTCCTGACTGCATGTTGGCTGTAGATTTAAAGGCTTAAAATGCAATAAAAAAAAGACATGATTTGTTTTGATTTGATTTGTTTGTACAATTAAATGGTTTTAAAATGATAATTTATTTAAGCTCTTAATAAATACATACACTTAAATTTAATCAAAATTTCAATAATTAAGTCATGTTTTAAATGCCTTCATAAAATGGAGTGTATTTACAAGGATTTTGTTATTAAAATTAGTCATGCTGTGGATGAAACATTTCAAAAACAAACAAAAAACTGGAAATAATTCAATTCAATTAGAGAAGTATCTGCGACATTTTGCCAAACAAAAATGTAATATAAGTCTTATAATAGTCGTGAATAACTACTTGGTAAAGAATAAAAAAAGGTGCATATGCTATGATTTCCTCTTTCTAGCATAATTCGTCTCAGTCATCATCAATTATTTGCCTACATGTTCCTCGACATGTCCTTGAATATTTTACCTACTTTTTCCGTTTACTTCTTGATGTCAAACATCCCTTTCATTGTTGAATTTTTCTCCTTCTCTCTCTCTGGCTAATATACCCGGGCATAATTGCAAGTTAGGTTATGGTATCCTTAGGGTCCACCCAAATTTTCTTTTTTAAGTTCCTTTATATTGCTAACAGCGGTATTGGCTCAAAGCTATTCGTTACAAAATTAGAATTTGTAGGAGTAATGCTGGACACGTATGTATAGATAAGAAGAACACTGACTCACTTCTGTCTTACGGACCACTCTGCTTTTGCTAGGCATGCCGAAAGTCTAAGCATTCTAACTAACGACTTCTGCAGGAGCTGTTGGTCTGAGGTGGAGGAAGAGTCTCTCTTTCATATCATGTGCCAGTGCCCTGCTCTTGTCACGAAAACAAGTAGGTTTCTGATTTCTTATTTTCTGGCATTGTTGACCGAGCTATCTAATGTATAGATTGCTGCAATAGCAAGATTTATTTTGAACTAAGGATTGTTTTCCCTAGGAAATAGTTGAACCCCGGATAGAACAAATTGTGGTATCACAATGAGCCTAATTGCTGGTCAAAGTGGTACATCTTTCTTCAAGGCGCCCTGGCACCTAACCTAACCTGACCTAAGATTAATGCCAGCCGTCTCAGAAGATTATAGCTTACTTGGATGCCATATGGCTTATAATACCGGCAGTAATTATTCCTTAATGGAACTTTAAATCCTGGTTGGCATCTATCAGCCATTCCAATAGTTTTAAGAAAGTGTTTGTTATATCGAAATCACCTACTGATTGCTCAACAAATCCTTCGTCTTTGGTGTCCAAGAGGCAGACAATGACAGAGGAAATGTTCTGTAGTTTCTTCTTCCTCATTATTAAAGCTTCTGCAATAGTAATTGTAAAGTATTTCGAGCCTAAAAGCTCTCCGCTATTTTTCCTTCATTC
The DNA here is from genome assembly GCA_958299815.1 of Sarcophaga carnaria. NCBI lineage: Eukaryota > Metazoa > Arthropoda > Insecta > Diptera > Sarcophagidae > Sarcophaga > Sarcophaga carnaria. Next base: position 3,979,429 of record OY283150.1, read on the forward strand.
CGTTTTGTGTTCCAATTAGCTATGACTGGTGTAAACATGGGGCAGTAGGCAGTAGGAAGCTCTTGATATCGTATGCATGAGAATCTAGGCCGATGTTTACTGTAGCGAATATGTTCTCAGTGTAGGTACACAAAAAATGGTGTAATAAGATTAAATCGAATGCTCTTAATAGCCAATGGTTTGCGTCAATACCTGAGATAAATTGCTAGACTAATTCATCTCTAAATACGTTCATGGTACTGCGTCCTTCTTGGCATGTGATACTGTGTGATTGAAACCATACGTCAGCCAAGTACAATTCTTCCATTTGTGTCAGTAACCACAGCACTTTAACTTAATAACCAATGAATTGCATCATCATTGAGATGTATTGCTTGACTAATTTGTCGCTCAATAGGTTCACGTCATTGCGTCTTCCTGAGCATGTGGCACCGTGTTGTTAGAACCATACGTCAGCCAAGTACAAATTCTTCCATTTTTGTCAATCAGTCAATAAACACTGCCTGGTAACTTGATCTATCGATAGTTCATTGTGATTTTTATCGTTCCTGCAGTAATAAAGTTTAAATTACACCAACTAGTGAATCTTTGTGGGGACATTAGTTCCTTTAAACCAGACTCTGGCTGCTGTGCACATCTAATCCTGTAATTCTGTGTGTTGATAAAAAATTTTAAGCAAAAATTAGCACCATTACCAAGGATAATTCTTCGAAAGAAGAATATTTCTCAGACAGCTCGATTTAAACTATTGAAACTTAACTGAGGCTCCGAAATCCAGAGTGGACGTACTTTATTAATTCTTTAGAGTATCGATACAATATGCTCAATACTATGCTTTTGATGCAATGTTCATGATCCTCTTAGACTTCAATCGTTGGTGGTTAATGGACCGGCTGGTGTACTAAATCAAATAATGATGAAAAAGTTTGTTCTTTAGCTACACTATTCGCATGGGGTGCACTCTTCCTTTAGAAGTCCTTTCTATTTTCTATCATTTCTATCATTCCTTATTCCAATACAATCGATTACTGCTTAAATTGGGTCTCTTAAGTGTTATTCTTTAGCTTTAAGAAAATTGTCTTCGAAAACCAATAACGTTTGTCAATACACTTAAAACTTGAATTATGTTGTCAAAAATTGTATACATATGGCCGTACTCTGACAGATAGTGTGTTGGCTTATTAGGCGTGATGCCACGTTTCAAACCCCAGGTCAGATATCTAGAACTACAAGAAATAAAAACAAACATTTCTTCGGCCACATGTTCCCAGTAATTTCACGAAAAAACTCTGCGAGTAAATAAAACTGCCATGAAAAATTTCTCTAAAAATCAATCGTTTAGAGTCGATTTTAAATTGTAGATCCCGCCACTCGTGTATGCAGTTAAAACATACAACATAAGTGGTGTGGGAAGCTGATGGAAGGGTTGTAATGACCAGTTATGTATGTATATATATGTATATGTAAGCATATGGCCTCTATAGATACATACTTTTGTCACGCACTGTGTAATGAATAGGTCTTATTGTGATAATTTAATAAAAGACACCATAAACGTATGCTTGTCTCCCTTAAATTTGAAGCATTTCCAAAGCATTTTGTCTTTTGTCATTGTTTTTTTATTGTTTCATTTAATGAAACCACGCTCTTAAAATAACAACAAAAAATCTATTACGTCACACACGACAATCGGAAAAACGCTCAAAGAAACTGCAGTTAAATGTTAGAAGAACTAAACACATGTCAAAGATTTAAAACCAACTATACGTTGAATTTAAATAAAAAAATAAAACAAAAAGAAATCATTTAAGCGAAAAAAATAACAGGGGGAAGAGAGAGAGAGAGGGAAAAATAGATACAGCAGACTTAAATGTTAAAAATAGAGATGAAGATAAGAAACGAGACGAAAGACAGAATGATGAAAAAGGGATGAATGCATTATGGCAGACACAAGCAAACAAATGCACTTTATCAGCTTTCTTTCTCTCTCTCTCTCTCTCTCTCTCTGCATAAGGATCAAAGGACATGCTTTTAAAAAATCATAAACTTACAAAAAATGAGTAAAAAAAGTTCTCATACATCCCACCACACATTTGAAACACACTGACAGACTGTGATAACGAAAAAGAAACCAAAATTGAAATCATGATGGGCATGCTGCTGCTACTGCTTATGATGATGTTGATGATGATGTTGATGATGATGCTGTTGATGATGCTGTTGATGATAGAAGTAACGTTATTTTAAGCACTTAAGTAGAAAGATTTTTCAAAAAGAGATAATTTCAAATCCTCTACACATATAAACATCCATACCTACACACACTTGTAAGGCTTATTGATAATTTCTAGGAGCAAAAAAAAAATAAAAAATAATTGAAAGCAACGAAAATATCATAGAAAACAACTGCAGCCCTAACATTTCATAACATAATGGCAAGGAGTTATAAAAGCCTTATAATTGCTTGAAATATGCATTATCATTATCATCTTTAATGAACTTCAATTACAACAACAACAACAAAAAAGAAACTGAAGCGAAAAAAACACGGAAAAAATTCAATCATTTGAAGTATTTTAAGCCAGAATACGATTTAAACAATATTTTGCACACATTTTTTTTAGCAAATTCAGCAAATTTCGAGGAAATAAGATAAGAAAGAAAAAAATCATTGAATAGTTACAGTGGTGGTCATGTAATTAAGTACAGATATCAATACATTTTTCTCATTTACTTCAATACTACTTAGGCGCATACGGATCTCTAATTTACACGGTTTGCTACCATTATTGTTACACATTCTTACGTAGGATCAGCATGTCTTCAGATGTTCTTTGGTCGTTTACCACTGTTTGATCCTTAAGAACAGCACTTTACTGCCATCCTTATGACACTATCGAGCATTCTCTCAATGGAATATTTCATACACCCTCAGGGCGGTTGTGAATTTCCTTAGCGCCATCCTTATGATACCACCCAGCTTTCTCTCAGTGGCATATTTAATAAACCTTCATGTCGTTTGCGGGTTTTCCAATTGAGAACTTTCTTGAGATCAATGTTACAGACGATGTTGCGTCTAAATATTCAGTGTATAACTCGGAAAAAATTACTTTACCGGGAAACTTCCTAGGGCCAGTACCAAGCTTACAATTTACAACGCGTTACAGGGCACAAATTGTCTCAGTTAAACTACATATTTTGCAATCGTTTTACAAGTAGCTTCAATTTCGTTGGCAATAGGAAATTACGTTCAATATTACTAGGCTCTACCGAAGTCGCCGTAATGTAGTAGGTAGTGTGTTAGCTTATTAGACGTGAGTCTACGTTTCAAACCCCAGGAAAGACGTCTCCACCAAAACGAATTCTGAAAAAATATTTCTTCGGCGACTCTCTCCCAGTAGATTTCTGTCAAAAACTCTGAGAATAAATAAAATTACTATGAAAAATTTCCTAAATAAAATCTATAATTCGAAGTCGACTTTACGCTCTAGATTCCACCACTCATGTCTAAAATTAACGCACACTACATAAGTGGTGTGAGAAACTAGGTCGTAAACCTGACTAAAGGGTTGTAATGACCAATTACGTTACGTGCGTACATACTGGGCTCTGCAGGACTAAGATAAGATAAGAATATGACTGACTATGCTCTGTCGTTAAATCGCATTGCCAGCCTTTACAATATAGCAATTCTCACAGACCATTCTCCTATTGAAAGGCTTGTTGATAGACTTGGCATTCACGCTTATGCCTTACACGGAAGCTGTGTCTGCCTGAGTAAAAGGAAAAGATTATGTTTCATGTCATGTCTCAATTCCCGGTTCGTGGCATGACTAGACTAAGGTTTTAACTTCTTATTTTTTACAATCCGTGACTTAACCTTGAATCCAATAAAGATTGCTGCAATAAGAAGATTTATTTTGGAGTCGAATTGGTTTCCTATAAGGAATGTTTGATCCACGATATAAATCTTAATTATGACCAGAATGGGCTTCTAAGGGGGAGCGTACCCTTCGAGGAGTAAGAAGTACTTCTTAAAGATTGTTTAAGTAATCAATGGTGGTCTATTTGTGAAGACAAATTATAGTACAGTTTTTCTAAAATTTCAGCCGGTATTTTAACTGAAATGTAGTTTTCTAGGACCGCGAAAGTGAGTAGCTTGTGCATCTATATGAGAGACTTTACTTATTAATAAAAAAAAAAAGAAAATGTTTAGGTCTGTCAAATCGCATGATTTCGACTGACTGCTTTAAAATGTGAGATTAATTTCTTACCAATCTCGCCTCTCAATAGGCTCATGGAATCATGTTCCATGTGGTATTTGGCATAAGGCACTATCGTCTTGAAACACCTCTCAACCCAGACCACTTTTTCGGTTTCAAGGGGGGAAAAAAATGAAAAAGTTCGTATTCATCGAACAATGATTGTTCCATTTACTGTATTGTTGCAAGTATCGTGGTTGTTGCAGAAGTAAAGTCCAAAGATGGCTCATAAGCCCCACCCGTCCTGCATCGTTAAGAGTTATTTACCACTTTGAAATTATTTCTGGTTAAGCTGCATACAAAATCCATGAATTCTTACTGTTGACGTAAAAATTAAATAAAAATTAAGCTTCGTCAGTGAAAGGTAGTTGGAATTACAAGAGTTGTCGTTTTGTTTGTGGTGATTGCCTGATATTACGAATTTTGATACTAAGAAGTGAAACTACCAAGAAATCAGTTGTATATATGTATACATACATATGTACTGATACATAAACTTGTATTGTTTCAGCCAGGAACAAAGGGTCTCGACCACTTATCCTATCCTACCTACTTCATCTTCTCTTTCTGCATTCAGTTCATTGCATTCAGTTTATTTTGCATCTTCAAATTTTTGACGACATTGTTTGTGCTTACTGTATGTGATGAGTGTCCTCATTTATATGACCACCACTATACTTACACATGTTTCACAAGGACATATTATCTTACTCATAATTTTTCAATTTTTTTTTTCTTGTTTCCCAGTCTGGCATTGAGACTGCAGTTTCACTTGAAATTAATTCTTTTATGTTTCCTAGTTTTTTGTTTTTTTTTTTTTTTTTTTGTATTCTGTAGCCTTTGTAGCCATTATTGAGTTATAAAATCCATAAAATTGATCACAGTTTTCAATATTCAATATTTACAGCAAGTGTGGTTAATGGCTGCTGAAGGCCCTCTGTGTATGCATTGTTCAAGGATATGATGGAGTATACAAGCGTAAGTGAAACGAAATTAAAAAAGAACGCAGTTTTATTATCTCCTTTGACAATAACTGTGTAGGGAGGACAGCACATGGGTCAGTCATGCAGAAATAAGTTTAGCGCGCTTTAAAAATTTCGTGTGTTACAATACCTTTTGCTGTCCTTTTTTTTATTGAATTTAACAAGGAAAAGTGTTTCAGAGTGGATCAATGCAACGGTAATACTTTTATGCTGATATCAGAAAAATTTAAAGTGAATTGTAAATTATTTAAGTTGTATAGCGCCATGACTTCTCTGGGTGGAGAGCATATCGAATATCCATGACTCTGGCACATTGGATCATATCATGGATAGTGTTAACTTTAAGAACTGCTGCAGTTTGTGGTCTATTTGCATACATATGCGACTTAAGAAAACCCCACAAGAGAAAATCTAACACCTTTACGTGAGGTGACTATGCCCTCAGGTCGCTAGTGCAGTATATCCAGTATGGCATGAGCTGTGGAGCTCATAGCTCCGTCCTATTTAAACAGCACTTCGTTGGTGTTCAGGTCATCCAATTTTAGACCAAAAGAAGTTGATACTAGCCGTTGACAATACTAAACTGGCTAACATGGTTCGCAAAGAAATATGGACCAAAGAAGCTACCAAATCATGATCTACACCAAGCAGTATTTTTTTCAGAACACATTATGACACTTTTAAATCTCATGCGGATTGATATCGTCCCAATTTCCACAATTTGGTTGTTCACGTTTACCTTCAGTTGCTGGGTCAGTTGAATTTTGTACAGACGCAAGCCTAATTCACCATGAAAAATTCGTCAAATTGTGTTATACGAAACGACGAGTTCTTGTTAGTGATGTAATCAACTTCCTCGAATTCTCCTTCACACTCTTACGGACAGCAGTGATATGTTCAGCAAATCTTGCAATTTGACAACGTACGGGTCTTAGTTAATCGTTTACTTAACGAGTGGACTCAAATTTATACATCTGATTGTGAATAGTCCTCTCGGCAGAACGATTCTGATCACTTTAAAAAATGCGAAACGCACGCTGCGTTGCCCCCTTTTTGTACACCCATTTTTTAGAAATATTTATCATTTCCATGTTCATTTGTCAGAACATACTGACTAAATGACAACTAATCTGACAGATGTTTGCAGTCGCCGAAGGGTTGTAGATAGTGTTTTGGCTTATTAGATGTGAGGCCAAGGTTCATACTCCAGCTAAGTTGTCCCGAACTAAACGAAATATGAAAAATTATTTCTTCGGCGACTTCACTCAGCAGATTGCTGGAAAAAACTCTAAGGGTAAATAAAACTGCCATGAAAACTTTTTCAAAAAACTGTCATTCGGAGTCGACTTTAAACTGTAGATCCCTTCCGGTTTTCCATCTGGGTACTCTATGACCTATTTGCAACAATTTTGAAGTAATGATCGCTTGAGCAATGAGTTGGATCGCTGAAGAAAGTTTTGTAGGTAAAATCACAATTTATACCGAGATCTTTTCGCAAAATTCGACATAAACTGGTGCGTGAAATGTTCACTCCTTAAGAACGATGACGAGTTGATGTTGATGGATTCTCACGCACACTCTCAGCAACAGCTTCGATATTTTCGGTTGTACGCACTGTACGATCACGCTCACACGCTCACACGCATCAGCAATGAAACCAGTTTCCAAAAATGTATCAATAAACTTGCGTATACAGGGCACTGTTAGTCCTTCTCTGCGACCAAATTTGTATACGACATCTTCGTGCAATTTCTTTGCTTTGGAAATAAATTTTTAATAAAAACCAACGTAGTTAAAGGGTAAATCGATTCATTACGTTCAGTGGAGATAATATACTGAATTCTGTGACAGAATAGAATGACATAAGCGTTGCCATATTCGCAATAACCGATGGTTCAAATTTAAACCGATAGATGGTTCTCACCGTATATAAAGACTCTTTAAGTCATCAGAGTTGGTGGAGAGATTATAACGAAAGTCTATTTAAGTTTTATGGCAATATCACAGTAGACTATCTTTTAATTAAACCTCCACCTAGTATCGTATGGGACACTCTTTAAGTAATTGGCTGTTTTACAGCATATTACTTCCACTATTAGCGGTACTTGGCTATTTGCTCAAAACAACTCAACCGCATTTGTTCGTTCTGCAGTTACACATCTAGCGCCCGAATTGCAAGCATTTAGGCACTTTGGATTCCGCTGCTTTTCTACGAAAATAAATTGATACCATAACTCTCTTGACTGTATCTTGCAGACTTTGGTGCCAATCAGTTGCTACACAATGCCGAGTTTGTTAGCTTTGAGAATAATTTCATTTACTCTAGTTTAAGCCTTTATTTAGAATGGAATGACATAAGATTTGCCAGAATCTAAATAACCGATGGTTCAAATTTAAACCGATAAAGAGTTCACCCGATATAAACCCATGTGCAGAGAACTAACAGGGTTTAATTGAAAAATTTGAATTATTTGCTACGTTCGTTAAAAGTCTTCAGCAAAACAAATGTCACGAGCAACCAAGCATGTGAAATGAGAACTTAGAGGAGTCTTAAATATTAATCTCTGCATACCACTGTGCAAACATGTTGCAGTTGTAGAGAATGTGTTCAATCGATTATTTGTAAATTCCGTATTAAAGAGCTTTTATAACTTTAGCCCAACGAATTTAACACTTGAGTGGGTTTGTTATTTTGTATAGAAAAATTTGAAATAAAAACCCTGTCTCTGCCTGAAATTATTTAATTTGCAAAAATATTTAATCTTTAAAATCTCTATGCAATGCCATAAAACAGAAACAATAACAACAAGAAAAAAATCCCCGGCATTTGTTTATTATTTCTAGACGATAAAATTTTGAAAAAATAGAAGAGAAAAAGCAAAATTAATACGTAGGAAGTGGATAATAAAACTATTTGTAGCTCGTGAAATACCATTAAAACCATATGGAGAGAAAAAAAAATTGTTTTCATAAGTGAGAAGCACTTTTTTTTCGGAGGCAAAAATAAGAACTTCCTGCAGCAATTTGTGCAAGTTTTTCGAAACCTTTTACGCTCGATTCTTTTAATTCCCTTGCTACGCAATGAAAAGAAAAACGGCGAGGAAAAAGAAAACAAAAGAAACAGGATTGGAGAATGAAAAGTTTAAAGTGCAATTTTCCACTTGGCATTAAGGGTGAGTGCCTAAGTGAGAGTGTAGAACTTATAACCTCATAAACAGTGAGCCACTCATACATATGTGTGGGGATTTTATTGTTTTCTTTGTGAGTTTTTCTTTCCGCCTTTTTTTTGTTGTAATTTTCTAATTTGCCACTATTTCCTAGAATTAACCAACAACCACAACAACTACAGCAGCAAATGCATTCAAAAAAAGAAAGAAATCTTCAAGGGTTCTTTAGCGTTTTTCCATTCATTAGTTGCTTAAGAGTGGGGTAACTGAGAATGCAAGGCAAATTAACAAATTAGTGTGCATTAGAAAAGAAATTGAAATAAAAACACATTAAAATCCAGTTTAATTAGTTGCACCCCTTTTGTTTTTTTAAAAAGTTTTGTTGTAAAGTGCTGCAAAGCCTGAAGAAATAAGGGGGCCTTTTTATGATTATTTATGTTACAATAGCGTGTAGAATTTAATTTTCCAGAAATAATTTCCCTTCAAATATGTTTAAAATTCAAAAAAACATCAACAATAAATCGTATCGTATCTGTTCGCTAATTGCTACAAATGCCTGTAAATGTCTCCGTTTTATTTATGATTTTCGGGTTTAAAATTTATGAAATGGGGGTGTCACGAATTCTAAAACTAGTCGACCATCGTGTCAATGTGTTAAATACTCGCATTCACAACTTAAAAGAGTTTAATTAAGAAAAATTGAAACGAATTAAATTAAAACAGCACCAATGAGTTAATAAAGGAAATATGTTAAGTGTTCGCTGTTGTTTACAGTCCATTAACATAACAGTTAAACACCCCCACGATTCAGTTATGTAGGAACTGGCAGAAGTCAGGGCACTGTAAAGAATTTTATTCAGTTTGCATTTTGGACTAGAGTCTCAATTACCTTTTGAAGAAAATTTTTTAAGATTTTCTTACTTTAAGATTTAAGGTGGATACTGCAACCTCTTAAAGCTGGCAAAGTATCCAGCTATTATTGTCAAATAGTATTGGCTTATGGCTAAAGAAAAAATTCCATGTCTGAATTTTGAATAAAGTTAAATCCTCTTCTGGTTAAATATAATCGAAACAATGATGTATCGGGTGGGTCATCTATCGGTTTAAATTTGAACCTTCGGTTATTTCGAATCTGGCAATACTTATGTCATTCTATTCTGTCACAAAATTCAGAATATTATCTCCACTGAACATAATGAATTTACGATTTAAGGTTGAGCAACGTTGGAATTCATTGAAAATTTCTTTTCAAAACAAAGGCAATTAATCGGAAATTGCACGAAAATGGTCGTACAATATTTGGTCGCAGAGAAAGACCAACAGTGCCCAGTATACGAAAGTTTTTGCTAAAGTTCGTGAAACTGGTTTCATTGATGATACGCCAAGGCATGAGCATTCTCGTATAGTGCTTGCACCAGATAATGTCGCAGCTGTTGTGTTTTCGTTCTCAAGAATTGAACATTTTATGCACTAGTTTACGTCGAAGTTTGCGATAAGATCTAGGTGTGACGCCTTACAAAGTTCAATCGTTTTCGCTTAGCACATATTTTCGGATGATGGTCATGAGGGTACATTAATAAACACAATTGCCGTATTTGAGGCTCTGAAAACCCACACGTGGTCTTACAGAAGCCAATGCATCCATTATGAGTGATTCTTTTGTGAGGCTTGGTCCATATTTCTTTGAAAATGAGGGCGACGAAATCATTACATCAATGGAGACATCTATCGCACAATGATAACCGAGTTTTTTGTATCCTTTCTTCATCTTCAGAATGGTGCAACTTGGCACACATCACATGCCACAATTGATTTATGGCGTCAAACGTTTGATGGCCAAGAAGCTGCGATTTGACACCGCTGGTCTATTTTCTGTGGGAGCTCCGTTAAGGAAAAGTGTTATGTCGACAAAACAGAGAAAATTGAGCATTTAAAGGCATTCGTGATGCCGTTGCCGAGATACGACCCGATACACTCGAAAAAATATATGCAAATTGGTACTGTGAGGCCAGCTGCGGCCAGCCGCGAATGAAATTATTTTCCGCTTCTAAGCGGAACAATTGTACTTTAGAACAAAAAAATAAATTTTGCAAAATTTCAAACCGTTTTTATTTTATTGTATTTTTAAAATTTAAACCTTTAAATGACCCACCCTATAACCCATATAAGTTAACATATAAGCAATGCATTTAGATATTTACATTAGTAGCATGTCAATCAAACCGATAGTTGACGGCGGTTTGAAGCGCCCACGAAAGGTAATGTCTTTGGACATTTGGAAGCTCTTGGCTTTTGACAGACTTTGCAGACCGCAATTGCTGGCCAGCTTTGAGTTCAAAACTGGGCTGCCAGAACTTGTATTGTGTTATAAAACAAACAAAGACAGTCTTGGCAAATAAAAACGCTGATCGGCTTTGTCCTTAACCGATTCAAAACCATAAGATTTCTTCTCGTTTGAATGGTTTGATTCAAATAGGGACAGACGTCGGTGGATAATATTTTCACGGATAAATATAAACGAAATTTATTTTTATTATAATGACAATAATTTTAATGATCAAAATATTCTTATCCTCTATATTCAATGAATATTGAAAAACAACAGCCATTGTATCCCCAAATACGATACACCTTTATTTTTCCCCTCTTTCCAACAACAATTATTTATTGTGATGTAATCGATAATGAACACTTTAATGACTTTATTTTGTTGTTACTTATCGATTGCAAATGACTTTCAATGTTTAGGAATATTATTTCGTTGATTAAATTTATTTGTATTGTGAACATATATTTCGAATAGGCTGTGGGAAAACATCCCCCTAGAAAATATTGGGCTAAACCTACCAATCTTATAGATTATGTTTATGGCACGTGTATACATACATATCGTACATACAAACGTACAATAATAAATCCTAAATTCATTTATTAACCCATATTAGTAGATAAAAGCGTTAATGCACCTTTATAGTGTACTGGTTAGGGTAAGGGTTTCAACTCAACAGGAGTTCACACACACAGAGAGAGTAGAGACAGAGTGAGTGACAGAGTGATATGAATGCAATGAAATATGAAAAGGAAATGAATAACCTTAACACCAAAAACTACTGAAAGCAAAAAAGAAAAAAACTCTCTTCCTTTAATTTATTTATTAAATTCGTTGGGTTTAAAGGACAATCCCTAAATTATGTTTAACACATGACTTTAATGACACAAACACACTACCACACACATGTAACTCACATATTGAAATGAAATTTTTAACACCACCTTTAGAATCTTAGAATGTTAGAGAGGGGACTTTGGCTCATATTTAGTCACTCATGTCTTTTTAATATTATGAAAGTCCTTTTGTAACAGGAGCTCTCTGTGTATCTCCCTCTCTCTCTGTTTTAAGTTATACAACGTGGTAGTGGTAGTCATGGCAATAATAATATTTCGTAATGACCATTACCCCCTATTGTGAGATAAATATCGTTGTTTCTTTATTCCTATGCTGCTTCTTTTTTTCCTTTTTTTTTTTTTTTTATTTGGGTGAAAACGCTGTTATAGTATATCTGAGCGTGTAAGTCATAAGCTTTAAGCAACAATGTACAGCTGGTACATACTACTATTATTAGCGAGATGGACGGTGGAGCATAATTGGAAAATGGAAATGAATGTTGAATTGAGTCACCTTTAAATTGGTGGAGTGAATACCAGTATTTTTACATTTCTAACTTTTTTCAAGTCCTTTATGTAAGTTAACTCATAAATCATTAGCAGGTAACACTTATATGAGCTTTAGTACCCAGATATGTACCCATGTAGAATAGTACCCATGGAATATAGTAGAAAATTGAGTTACTGTGAAGGTCCGCACGTCTTCGCAAAATACATTGGCCCCTGTCTAGTCCATAAAAATTGAGTCCAACTTTTTCCTTATGACAGAGAGGGCAGAATATTGAGAGTTTTGTGGAAGAAATCTTAAATCTCTACTTTTAAACTCAACAAAGAATACATACAGGCACGAATGTCGGCCCACAAAGCAACATTCTTTACAAGGAATAGAAGAACCGAAAGGTCTTACTAACACTAAACCTGTATAAAACTTGATTTATAATACGGGCGGTTGATAGACGTTGAATCATTGATTTAGTCTCCGAAAAGCTGGCCCGAAGGTTGATACTATCGAGACGAAAAAAAAAAACGAAAAGTGTTCGAAGAATGTTTTCCTAACACTTAAAGATTTTCTAGTCTTTTCTACCGAATCCTTCCATGAAAATGTTCAGATGTACTACCCTTTAAATTAAAGTCCAGAAGTATAATTAATTTTTTGAATATAAACGCTAAGGTGATATTGCACTTATTGTTACAGTTCATACAGACCATTACATGTCTCCCTATGCCTTTTCAGGGTATGACTTGATGAGACACAAGGAAAGAAAGAAGACAGACATTACATTCTGTGTTAATTACTATCCCGGGGTAATAAATGCAATAAGAAAGAGAGAAATCCTAACTGATGAAACCTAAGTTTGCCCTGTAACCTTCTCTAAGTAATCATTATGTAGTAGGCGCCGTAGTCTTATAGGTAGAGTGTGGGCTTATTAGACGTGAGGCCACGGTTTAAAGCCCAGTTCAGATATCTACAACAAAAGGAAATATGAAAAAAGTTCTTTGTTTGGAGTCGACTTTAAAATGTAGGTCCCCTCATCACTATTTAATGTGCTGATGGCAGAAATCAAAAAAAAAAGAAATTTGTCTCCCACTTTAATTTCCTTGTGGGTATAATTTTAATGAAGTCTTTCTAAACCTTTTTTCTCTTTGGTTTTTCTAGGGCTTAGGCAAAATATCGTCTTTTTTGCACTGAGCGTTGTCACGTGTCACTCATTAACCACATCACTTGAGTGTACGTCTGAATTAATGTCATAAAAAACGTAAAAAACGTAGTCCCGCCACTCATGTATAAAACTAACACACACAGCATAAGTGGTGTGAGAAGCTAGGTCGGAAGCCTAACTGAAGAGTTGCAATGACCAATTATATGTGCATGTGTATAATCATTATGTTCTGTTATTCTCCTGATCAGTACTAAATGCTTTTTAATATCGATTTACAACGAACTCTGTTGGGAGTTACGCTTATGTGCCTCATCCCATGAAAACCTTGCAATAAACAGTTCGTGTGTTGACACTAGTACCCTGGTGATTATATTGCACTTTGCAATTTACTTATTGAATCTGAGTTTATAAGCTATTCATGCAGACTTTGTTTTATAAATTTCATACTGGCTTAGTCTTTGGTTTGTAGGATAAAGCAATTCAAGATCCATAGATTTTTCTGAAACCAGAGTTGTGGTACTGTAAACTTGAAAGAAGCAGAGTCTGTAATATAGAATACTGATGCAAGTTTTCGTAATTTATTTTGTTAGTGTTAATTATCAACTCTAAAATTGCTTTTGTACCACTGTGCTTTGTTTGGAAGTTCGAAACATAACGCTGTTTTTATAAGGAGTAGAGAGTTTTAAGTTCATTTCACTTATTTTAACTCTCGTTCATGTGTTTTTTTTTCCAAAAAAATAAAACCAAAAATCTTTTTCTCCTTAATTCACCAGAAAGGGTTCAAATGTCGTGTTTATGGAACATCCATTAAAATTAAAAGAAAAAATAAAAGTGAATGACTTTTTGGCGGAAGTGAATTGTGCACACTTCTATACATTAAACGCCTTGAAGTGGGAATGTAGTGAAGCGATCACAGATCCCTTTCTATGGGAGTTTCATTTGGAAAAAATTTTACTTTTTTGGACAATTAATGTCTTATACGGCTTATTTCATCTCTTTACGTTCTATTCTATTGTTTTTCTTTGCCATTGTGCGGCATTTGGTCAATATCCTTAAATTTTTTTTGTTTTTCTAATAAAAATAATTCAATATTTTGACAGTTTCTTTGCCTTTTGTCGGCTTTTGTTTCTATTTTTCAAGAGAATGTCTTCGAAAAAGGATGGAGGGAAACAAATGGATGGCCATTGAGAAGGAAAAGGAAACCATCTGTCATTAAGCTTGTGTGTGTAATTTATTAGAATTGGTTTGTTTGTCCTATAATTTAGACAGGCAAATGTCAATTAACTGTTTGTATAAGGGAATATACTGCTTAGTGGGATAAGAGAGGACGCTATTGGCGAGTTCATAAACAAAATATTTGCAAAATATCATTTGAAGACCAGTTTGAAATAAAAAAATATTGGTTTTGAAAATTAAGCCCTAAATCAGGCTGGAAGTCAGGCCTTTAAAAGAAATTTTATAATTTTTATACAAACAGCTGCAGCTAAAAAACATCACAAGAATTGAATCTGACTATTGCCATGCATACATACATAATTAGTCAGGATTATGGCCTCTCTCCTCACACCACGTATGTTGTGTGTGGCAATTTCATATATGACTGGCGGTACATACAGTTTAAAGATATTTGAGAAACTTTTCATGCCAATTTTATTTACTTTCAGAGTTTTTGCCAGAAGCCTCCTGAAGAGAAAATATTTTTCAATATTTCATTTTGTTGGAGATGTCTGATCTGGGGTTTGAAGCGTGGTCTCGCATCTAGTAAGCCAACTCACTACTTACCAGACTATGGTGACTTCATTATTGTCATTCTCATTACATTAATTAGAATATTTTTTCAAACGAAAGTTTACCAATATACTTTGTGAAGCATTTTTATTGCCTCATACTTAATATGAACACGATGGATCCACTATGATTACGAACTAGTGTTTGAGGCCCTATAACCCTATTAATATATAACGACAGGTGCTACTATGGCCACAATAGGCAATTAAGTAGCAGAGAGCTCTCTCATACGACAAAACTAATACACTGCAAAACGGTCATCCTTCCCGTACTTCTTTATGGTGCAAAAGCATGGACACTATTAAGTACTGATGCAGCAGCCTTGAGAGTATTCGAGAGAAAAGTCTTACATAAGATTTTCGGTCCAGAGTGTGTTGACGATGATTCCCGCATTCGATTCAACAACGAGTTGTATGAGCTCCTAAACGACATGGATGTTGTGTAGCGTGTTAACATCCAGCAGCTTCGCTGGCTCGGCTATGGCGTAAAATGGAGGAGATTCTCCGGCGAGACGGGTATTTATTGCGGAGATTTGTGGAAGTCGGCGTAGAGGACGACTTTGTTTGAGTTGGAAAGACGAAATCGAAAAAACCCTGCTATGGGTGACCAACTGGCGAAGACGCGCAAGAAGCAAGGGCGCCTGGAAGGATGTGTCAAGGAAAGCTGAAATCCCTTAATTATGGCCAATTAAGTAAGTTATGTAAATGATAGAATGCTGTTGAAAAATGCTACTACTGACACCAATGTTCATGAAGGGATTTTAACTGGTAAGAAATCTGCAGGCCGTTAACCAAAACCAATTTATTTTGTGTTAAACATGTGTACTTCCTTGTTTTAATTCTTGAAGTATGTGTTCTGTTCCACAGTGTTGTAAGCTATGGTGGTTTGGTATGATCATGCGGAAGTTTCGTTTTGAGCTTCAAAAGAAACTGTACACTATGGATAAAATTCTAACACTCATCAAAGTCAACTTTTACCATTTAAGGACAGTGCACGAAAAAAAATTGGCGATATTTGGATTTTTTTTTTGTAATTTTATGCTTGATTCAATTTGAAAAACTGGCATTATTAATGTATACTTCTTTAATGCACATTTTTTTGACGCTCACTGTATATGATAACATATTAAGCTTACTTACACTTTGTAGACCAAAGCTGTGATAGTATATTCGTAAGTAAAAAATTATAAATATTTTCCCTACATGAGAGTTGCCAGACTGTTCGTACCCAAATTCTAAGATCATAACTGTGACAGGTTCCATGATGTTCGCTTGTAAATGTGCTACGTGAAGATTATGTTGAGAGACAATAAAATTGTTCCTAAATTTGTTTTTTTTTTTTTGTTAGGTGTGGATATTTTGCTACCCTCACGTTATCAAATCAAAAACTTCTCAAACTGTCTTAAAATTCCATCATCACTACATCACAACATCACAACATTTGCTTGATGTGATTTGCCATTTAAGCCACTTCAAATAGACAGCAAAACAAATTTGTATTACAGAATAAATTACACAAATTAGGATCAAGAAAATTATTTAAAAAGACGAAAAAAAGAAAAGTAAAATATGTTTTGCGGAGAAGGAAAATATGCACAACAATAAATCGATTGAGAGATAAGACGATAAGCAAATGAAAAACTGCCACATTAAAAGCCAACAACAAACAATACAACAACATAAATGAATAAAGAAAAAAACGAGAATATTTTCCAAAAATTGCAAAGAAAATACTCGGAGAACATAGATTGATTGTACGTTTCTAAGATAACATTACTTAAATAAAAACAGGAAAGAAAGAACAGAAATGAAACAGTAGAAGTAAATAAGAAAAGAAAGGTAAATTGAGCTTAAATATTACAATAAAAAGATTACATCTTAAGAAGAAGAAGAAAAGAAAAAAAGAAGTAGACGAAAGAAAAATCTTTCATGGTGGAATACAAACAAGCAGTTTGCCATGCAAACCTACAAGGAATAAGGACGTCTTTATTCCAAAACCAATTTTAAGATGAATGAAAAACAAAAACGGAAAACAAGAAGGGAACACACAAATTACTGTACAAACAACAAGAAGCAACAACAACAACATCAATAAAAAATGAACAATTTCTTAAAAGGATGAATTACTTGACAAGAAAACAAACAAAAGAACCAAAAAAAGGACAAAAAAAAAGAAATCAACGTACCCAAACACGCAACAACTTAATTACTTGCTCTTGTTTTTTAATTGGTTTAATTAATTTATACTCAACGTTTTTATTTTATTTCGTTGTTGTTGATGTTGTTTTTTTTTTGGTGAAGAACATTTAATTTACTTTTATGTTGTTACAGTTGTTGCCGTTGTTGTTACCTCCTCTCTTTGATAATGAAGAACTTTTTAAGCAAGCAAACCAACCAAGCCTGAGTTTTCTTAACCTTGTTTATGAAAACATAAGGCAAATAAGGGGTTGCCTTTAATGCTACAGCGCACATAAATCTGTGCTGGCAAGTGAAACAAATTTTATTGAAATTCTACGGCTGTAAATGAATTAAGAAGAGCCCTCTTTTGATAATAGAACTTCATGTGTACATAGATTGTCAAGTTAAGCTATTTGGGGGAGAATTGTGAGTTGTGGTGCGGTGACATTGGGTATCCTCTTTAAAGATATTAAATATAGGAGATCAAAAAAAAAAAAAAAAAACTTAAAAAAAGGTTGGTAGAGTAGTCACACGATCTCTAATGTATGTATGCCGCATCATTTTAGTCTAGAAGCCTTGAGATGAAGTAAATGCCGTTGGAGTATAATCGGCTACCACATAAAAACGTCTGAAGATAACCGGATAGATGCCGTTATAGCGGGAACGATAAAGATGTTAACTGACATTCAATGACAGTAATATACAGGAAATTATGCTTACCAAGTTACGTTCAAAATGCAGGAAGAACCAAAACGAGGACAGGGCTTTGGAGGCAGACTACATCTCTCGAAGCCTACGACGTAGTAATTCAAATTACCGGCGTAATAGTCTGTGATTTTAGTCAGTAAGAATGACTAGATAAGAGGTTATGTTATGAAATAAAGAAAAGCTTCTCCAAATTTGTTAAAAAATCGTCAGTAATCAAATGAGTTTGGAAACAAATATTCCAAGAAATTACATTGTGGTGCAGAAACCTTCATTAGGTTCTGTTTACTAATGACGTTTCGATAAATTTGTTGAAATTTTTCTTTACTTCAAACACAATTTCCGTTTGTCTCTCACAATAGCTGTTTAGCTTGTCTTCAAATCGCACACGCTAACAACTCGTTTTCTGGAAATCTTTTAACATCGAGCCATATTGTCAAGCTTGGATATGAAAAATAATACGAAGGAGAGTGCTGCGACAGTTCGGTATTAAATGCACTGATTTGGTTTCAAAAATGTTCCACAATGTTAAAGAATCATACATACATAATTGTTTATTACCACTCTTCAGTCAGGATTACAACTTAGCTTCGTACACCACACTACTGTTCTGTGTGTTAATTTTATACATGAACGT
Organism: Sarcophaga carnaria; assembly: GCA_958299815.1. Classification (NCBI taxonomy): domain Eukaryota; kingdom Metazoa; phylum Arthropoda; class Insecta; order Diptera; family Sarcophagidae; genus Sarcophaga; species Sarcophaga carnaria. The sequence goes on from OY283150.1 coordinate 3,997,974, forward strand.
CGGGACCTACAGTTTCAAGTCGGCTCCGAACTACAGAGTTCTTTTTGAGAAACTTTTCATTGGCAATTGTATTTACCAGAGTACTGATGAGAAGAAGCTAGAGAAGAAAGATTTGACCAGGAGTTTAAACCGTGGTCTCACCTCTAATAAGCGATCACACTATCTATTAGGCTACTGCTAACGCGATCTTTTCTCTTAATTTTTGAACGTAAACGCTACGATCGAAATCGTCGTAGTGTTGAAGGTAGTGTGTTGGCTTATTAGACGAGAAGCCACGGTTCAAACCCCAGGTTAGTCATGACAGTAAATACAATTGAAATGAAAAGTTTCTCAAAATTCTGTCATTTACACACAGAACAGAAGTGTGGGGTGAGAAGCTAGTTCGATCGCTCCTTGGCAAGCTGAAAACATACAAAAACTGACTAATGAATAAAGCTCTAATGTTTGATGACAATTTAATTGAAAGAAAATTGTGTTGATCGAGTGATCATGACTGAAACATTGCTGAGACGTAACGACACTTTATAATTATTGAAGTTTTCCATCACATATGATGAAAACGGACTTAAATACGAGAGTAGTAAATGCCCACATGGCGATGACCCTACCCAAATGACGGCAAATAAGGTTATGTGGGCTGCTTGATGAGATTGGAAGGAAATGTTATAACAAGGTTAAACAATAAGTTCAGACATCTGCGGTACCCAACTTGACTTGCTTAGCCGAAGGAATTAAGAAAACTCCATTAGAATAATCCACTGGTTCCATTGTAACAATTATACATAACTGCACCGGGTTGGGACCTTTTGGACTTTATATCGCCTGACTCCCCAGTTCTAAAAGTGGCAAAGCTTCACAGTATAACTCATTTAAAATTCGTTTCAAATTCATTTTTTAAGTAATTATTTTTTTTTATATCCAAGACATAAATTTTTTCTTTAAAATGTATTTCAAACTGTTTTATAAACTCAATAGACTACAAACAAGTTTTTTCTTGAAAAATTTGAAAAAAATTGATAAAATCACGACAATAAAAGGGGTTAGAAACTGTATTTACCGATATTTTCTCAGCCATTAAATCCTTTTTTCGTTTCTTATTACATTAACTCAGACGTACACTCAAGTGATGTGGTTAATGAGTGACACGTGACAACGCTCAGTGAAAAAAATAAAGACGATATTTTGCCTAAGCCCTAGAAAAACCAAAGAGAAAAAAAAGGTTTAGAAAGACTTCATTAAAATTATACTCACAAGGAAATTAAAGTGGGAGACAAATTTCTTTTATTTTTTTTTGTTTGATTTCTGTCATCATCACATTAAATAATAATGATGAGGGATTGATTTCAAAAGGCCTCTTTTATTTTAATCCGTTTATAATCAGATTTGTAAAGTTGTTAATACAACAGCAACAGCAACTGCATGCAGGCAGCACTTGAAATTAAAATCATACCAAAAAACATTTTCAAATAATTTCAGTATTTTTTTGGGGTAAAAACGTACGCCAGTGATGACACCTTTAAGCCTATAAAAATATTTTATTCAGCTTCCCGTTTACTTTACTTTAAATTCTTATTTTTTTTCGGCTAAAAACATGGCAATAATTCACTACGAGTAGAAAAATGAAAATTAATGGTTTCTTTATCGCATTCAAAGGCACAGGACGAGAGTAGAAGACAAAGCAAGCAAGCAAAAGGATAGAATAGAAAGCCCATAAAAATTAGGAAGTCAGTCTATTTGTAGGTTTAAAGACGAGCATTGAATAAATATTAACTCCTCGGCTGGGTGCAAAACAAATCAAGGCTATAAAAAGTTTCATAAATTATTGGTTTCGTATGAAAACAGAAAACTCAACGCCCTTTACAAAACAAGTATGAAAGGAAACCTTAAAAAAGGAATTTGAAACGAAAGACCACATAAGAAAATAAATTGAAATTTGTTACTGAAAGAAATTTAAAAAAGAAATTTAAGTTTTTTTTTGGTAGCAATTTAAACAAGATTAGAAAAAAAAACAAAAATTTTATTTCGGATAAAAAGGATACATTTTTATAAATTAACCTACTGGTACCTTCTTGGAAAATGATACCAGAGGTTTACTGTCTTTATAACAGCTGTTTCCGATAGATTTACAGAAATTAGGCGTCTGAAAATAGTTTTCTGTTGAAAACAAAACAATTAGTTCCTCTGAATTTTTATAAGTTTTTTGGTAAATTATTACCACACACGTTATCACTCCATACAGGTTATGAGAATCACAAGTAAGGAACTGTCAGAACTATTTTTTTTGAAGGATGAAGAAGAGATTGTTAAGACACAAACCTATTAATGCCAACCAATAATAGTTAACCAGCTATTGTATGGAGACAAAAGGAGATTATATTGTGAAATAAAGAAAACGTTTCCCCAAATTTGTCTTAACATCGTCAGTAATCAGAACCTATGGAAGCCTATGTCCACTGACATCTGGAAATCTATTGAAGGTTCCTGCATCACAATGCCATTTCTTGTAAAGTTAGTCTTCAAGCTCATTTGTTTACTGACAACGTTTCGATAAATTTGGGGAAGATTTTCTTGATTTTACAATATAATCTCCTATCCAGTCATTCTTACTGACTAAAATCAGACACTATTGTGCCAGCTTAACCTCCAGCAGCGCAGTTTGAATTATTACCTCGAAAGATGCGAGAGTTGTAGTCTGCCTTCAAAGCCCAAAGCTAAAGTCTGTCTCCAAAGCCCTTTATTCGTTTTAGTTTCTCTTCCGTTTTGAACGTAACTGGCTAAGCATAATTTGCGTTATATTACAGTACCCGGTTTTCTCTCTTACAAACACAAAACATTTCACGAAGCGTAAGAGAACCCTTTCATCGATCCGTTCTGGTTCTTTTTCTATACAAAATATGACGAGAAAATTCGTCAAGACTTTGCCCCTACGTAGCTAAGGCCTACCAAAATTCTTTGCCACATATTACTTTACTACAGCTTGTCTGCTTCAAGTACAGGACATGGAAACACAATATACTCAGTAGTTCAACTGAGCGACAGCCTCTCAGCCCATTTCTGGCAAAAATTCTGAGGGTAAATAAAAAATTGTCATGAAAAAGTTTCCCTGAAAAATCTGTCGTTCGCCATTTTAACTCTTTAGTCGGAACTACGATCTAGATTCTCGCACAACTTTACTGCTGTAAGTGTAAATTCCATCCATGAGTAGCGAGTTCTACAATTTAAAGTTGACTCTGAACGACAGATTTTTGAGAATCTTTTCATGGCAATTTTTTATTTGCTTTTAGAGTTTTTGCCAGAAATCTGATGAGAGGAAGTCACCGAAGAAATAGTTTTTCCATATTTTCATTTTGATGTCTGACCTGCGGTTTGAAGCGTGGCCTTGCGTCTAATAAGCCAACACACTACCTAATAGACTACGGCGACTTCCAAAAGTCAGGTGCCGACATAAATTTAGGCATTTTTAGGCAATACGATATATCGCGTAGTTTTGCCTTAAAATTAAATAATATCGAAATTACGTTCAATATAATTGCAAAATTTTTGCTACGAGTTAAATTGTAGTTGGCCTGTTTAGTAACTCGCAGTTGGCAGTGAATGGCTTAAAAAAAGAAACAGAAGATCTAGAATCGCCCTCACCATACAAACTGCACTATATTCTAAATAGTGTAGGAAATCCAATTGAGAAACTCATAAAGACTACTTCTAAATATGCACAGAATAGAGATGCATTACGTATAACGTCGAAAATATCGTGCAGCGCGTACTTTGGATGTTGTAGATATACAGCAAATGGTAGAACGCGATGGAAGCACCTAACCAGTACAACAGCCTAAGATTGTTCAGAATTTAATATAGAAGTGCGACAGATGCACTATTTTGCTTATAAGCAGTCTGGATTTTTTTTATTGACACACTGGTTGTCTGATTTAAGTACATCCATTTAAATATGCCGCTTCTATTTAGACGCTTCACAGATGGAAGTGGGACAAATAGAATGAAAGCAAACCAATGATAATCCTCAGTCTCATCATCTCATTCTGAATGCAAATTAATTTAAAAATAAATGCTGGTACATTTCTAATAGGAAAAGATTCTGATGTTACGCGAAAGCAGTCCAATAGGTCAGAGTATTAGAAAAGGCGCCACTTAGTTGGTCAGCTTGTATTCTATAAAATGATGGATTCTACAAATACAACTCTAAGCAGAAGATCACACTTAGATACCTTGGAAGGAAGAGTAAATTTTCTCTTAACTATCTGAGCTAGGCTTCCGGTTGAACTCTTTAACTAGCCATATATTCAATGTGAGAAACAAATTATATGGTAACTGTTGCTGCTAGCAGTTTTAATGACTGATTAATTACTTGTAAATCCATGCACCATGACAAGAGTGAATGAAAATATGCTCGGAATTCTGCAGTAAGACTGCTTGGCTGTTTATCTATTCCTAAGGATTTTATTAAAACTTTGATCATTTTGTTACCGGAAATAGCTGCCAAAAAAGGCGTTTCTAAACTGTTTTCTCAAACAATCCAATGCGTGAGACATATTCCCACACAGCTATAAAACTCAAATCTACTTTTTGAGTAAAAAAAAAAACTGTACAATGCCATGAAAATCCCTCATTCCTATGAGAATGATGAGGTTGACAAAAATCTGTCACACTTTCAAAATGCATCAAATTACAGTGTTGTCAACATAATCCCTGTTACAGTAGATTTTCACTCTGGGACCAATTACTTTATCCTTCTCCCCTTTCATGCCTCTTATTATCGCTGGCCACTAATAACTATCCCCCATTACAATAGGTATCCCTTCTGTAATAACAATAATCGTAATTTTCTCTCCTTTTTATTTATTTTATTCCTCTTATAAGCCTTTTTTATTTCTACCAAAATACGAGTGTGTGGTCAAAAGAAAAACGAATAAAAATCAAGAAAAAGTATACATAACGCACACCATATTGCTTTTGAAAAGTGTAACTGGCTCTACTCGTAATTTGTTAAAGGGTTGCACAAAAGGGTTTCGATTATAAGTTTTCGATTTTTATGAGGAAAATCTGTCTTAAATCTTATGATAATAGAATTTGCTTGCTGCCCTTACCGTTAAATTAAAATTGGTTTTCGCAACATGATATTTTAGGCAAATTAAGGCATTGACCCGAAATTATCACAACTACCACCACACCTTGGAGTTGGGGAAATAGTACTCCGTACAGTCCTGGTAATAATTCCATTATTTTTATGATTACACAGCAGTTTTTCATGGTACTAAAGGAAACGACCACCACTTGAGAATTGTTTGTTGCAAAAACTGTCAATAAATTGGCCAGAGAAGGGTTTGATTCTCACACCTTGGAATTAAGGGACAGCAAGTCCCTTAAAGTTCTTTCAGCAAATAGTAATTATAGTTCCCTTGTCTATCTAATTAAAATTGTTCAAGCTGTCCCTTACTAATCTCAAGCCAAAGTCATTGGAACTAAGTGCTCATATAGAGGCTTGATAGGTATTATTGCTTTTTGTCAATTCTGCCACGTTTTGGTATATACTTTCGCCTGAAAGACATCCTCGTATTTAACCTCCTGCTTCACTATCCAAGTTTAACTCATCTGTGTACTTCAAGTGATCCATGCATAGTCTTCAAGTATTTTATTGCTTACGTTCTTATTTAATTGGTCGTTACAACCCTTTAATCAAGATTATGACCGACCGTCTCGCACCCACGTTGTGTGTGTTAATGTTTTTCCATAAGTGACGAGACCTTTAGTTTAAAGTCGACCCCGAACAACAGATTTTTGAGAAACTTTTCATTCCAATTTGAGTTAATTTCAGAGCTATTGCCAGAAGACTGCTGAGAGGAAATTACCAAAAAAAAATAATGTTCATAATTTGTTTTGTTCGAGATGCTTGAGCTGTTATTTGAACCACGGACTTGCATCTAATAACTCAATACACTACCTAACAATACACTACTAAACTTTTGATATTTTTGTGTTCGCAAGGAACATGTAAAATACTTACACCATAGTGGATCAAATGCATCATATAACCTAAATTGTCGACTTGTTAATTTTTTTTTTGCCCATCCATCTTTGCTTTCAGTTTCCTTCATTACTTTCTTCCAGCTAGAAAGAGAGTGATCCATTGTTAACATATTCTAGGATAATAGAGTTGTCATCTAGCTTTTACTAGAAACAATGCCATCGGCATGTATATAATTCGTTGTTGTCCTGGGTTTAATAGAAATGAACTTCGAATTCTACTCATTGAATTATAGTCCAGTATAAAGACATTACATGACTTGTCTATATAATAAACCAGTTCAAACTTAGACTACGGCGATATATGTAAAATTGTTTCATCAAATTTTAATGCTTTATCCTGCGTAATATTTTCCAACGGACAATTAAGACTGGTGCTATCAACTACAAGATTTGTCTGATCATAATGTCCCCTAAACAATCTAGTACTAGAATTGTCTGCTATTATCCGTACAGTAGCCTCTATGGTAGGGTATACGCAAGTTTATTGCTAAGGTTCGTGAAACTGCTTTCATTATTGATGCGCCAAGACGTGAGCACGCTCGTGAAAGTTGCCACATATCTCATGCCAGAATCGATTTATTGCGTTAAACATTTGATGACCGTTTAATTAGCCGAAATGGTGATATCAATTGGCTGCCAAGAAGCTGTGATTTGACAATGTTGGACTATTTACTGTATGTTGACGTTAAAGAAAAGCCAATTGAGCATTTGAAGACCAACATTCATGATGCCATTGCCGAGATACGACGCCATACACTCGGTAAAAAGTGTACGAAAATTAGTTCGATCGAATTAGGTACTGTGACGCCAAACGCAGCAGCCATATGAATGAAGTAATTTTCCATTTCTAACCGGAACAATTGTACTTCACAACAAAAGAATAAATTTGACAAAATTTCTAATCGTTTTTGTTTTATTGCAGTTTTAAATTTAAACTTTTAAATGGCGCGCACTTTTAATGCGATTTAAAACCATTGAGATTGATATTTTCAAAACAAATCGACAAATAAATAAAACGTTTCCAAGAAATCAAAAAAAAAAATTTAAATTTTAAAACCTGTTATTAGTTTATGAATATTTTATTGCTGCAAATGCATTTCCAATAAATGTAACATCAATTTTGAAAATATATTCGAACACTTAACACGATTTATCAAATTTTATTTATTTCCATAACAAAAAGGCACACACACACACACATTTAAATATTGAATTCAAATTCAAAGAAATTGAAGGAGAGAAAATTAAATTTAATAATTCCATAATTTACAAACACATCCCCCCCTACACATGCGACTACAACAAATACAACCACAACTGATTGAATTTCTTTGGAGGAGAGAGAAAAGTAAAAAAAATCCTGCATAAGAATCTTGAATTTTTATCCTTCTCATCGCATAATAATCATAATGTGTCTGCTTCAAAAGAAACCGAAAGCAATAATAAGGCAACCGAAAGAAAAGAAAAAAAAAATCAGAAAAAAAATAAAACGCAGCCAACAACGATTTTTTCACGCCAACACCCCTTTAATATGGAAAATTGAAAAACCAGCAGCAGAGGCAAAATCACAAAAACTTCGAACGCAACAACAAATAAGGTTCAAAAGATCTTATAAAATATGTTCTTATATGCGTGTATGTGTGCGTGTATGTGGGGAAAAGAAAAAAAGGATAAGCATGAGCATAAGCATGAGTCGTAGCATAAAAGGAAAACAGCAATAATTATGCATCATTGATTTTATAGTGGGCGGTGGCATCAATAACCAGCCAAAAAGTTAATGCAATGACGAGCCTGCCTGCCTGCCTGTTACCAAAACAAAAAAGGATATGAAGAAAAACGATAAAATCGACCAAAGGATGTATGCAGCATACCCAGGATAGCATAGCATTGATGATATTATCATATCAACCAATACTTCCCGTTATGATATCTACTTTGTTTTATTTCTCGTTAAAATTTTCTTTTTGTTTTTGTGGAAAATATATGATTTTTCTTCGCTTCCGTACTTATGTTCTTTATATGTATGTGTGAGTACACTTGTATGTGTATGTGTATGTATGCTGCTTAATATAAATATAAATATAAAGTACAAAAAAGCATTATCATCTCTTCTAGCCACTTGGGGATACTTTTCCTGCTTCTGTTACTTGCAATTTGCCCCTTTAAAATATTCGACATCTTTTTGGCTGTTGAATCATTCGAAGAATACGAGGGTATTTTCATAATTAAGATAACAAGGAAGTCTCTCAGCATAGGATTTAAAAAGTATTGTGAGATATGAAGTCGCCGTACTCCAACAGGGAGGGAGTGCATCCAAACAAGGTAAAGTCTCTGACTGTGGTCAACGTGGCGACCACCGGGACGATCCTTATCTTGCTATATTCAAGTTGACACGCAGCCTCCTCGTGGCCCTTTCCTGGATGGCATTCTAGCAACCGCTAGATGTTAATTAATGCGTGCAGCGAAGTCCAATCCCCTGGACGTTAAATTTGGTTTGTACGTAGGGCTTGGAACCCACCATGTAAAAATCTTCTCCAATGAAAACCAAAACAATAGCCTTGAAAAAGATCCCCTCAAAAGTTGACGGCAAACTTTCAAAGGACAATGATTTAAGAACAGGCCCTTGGAAGATGCCTTCTACGCTAACCTCGAGGACGTATATGATATGTGCCCAGCCCATGACACCAAAATAGTCCTCGGAGATTTTAATGCGAAATTCGGGCGGGAAGGTATCTTTGGCCCCACTGTCCTACAGTTCAGCCTCCACGCGAACACTACCTCCAATGGTATGAGGCTGATCAATTTCGCCGCGGCGCGTAACATGGTAGTATTTAGCACCAAGTTTCGGCATCTCGACATTCACAAGGCCACTTGGATGTCCCCCGATCGATCAACATCCAACCAGATCGATCATATTGTGATTGACGGAAGGCACGTATTCAGTGTACTAGATGTGCGCACTTTCAGAGCTCCAAACATCAACTCGGACCACTACCTTGACGCAGCCAAGGTTGAGCCTCGAGGTCTGCGCGCTCTAGTGCACTGCGAAAGCTGGACGTTAAGAAGCTGCGATCACAAAGGACAGCTGAGGCGTTCTTCGCTCAACTTTCTGATAAGCCCCGCCGTTCCCCATCTAATCTCAGCGACATTGGTGGACTGTGGGCCAACATCTCCAATTATGGCTTCATTGTCATACAACGCCTAGAAATTTGATCTCAATGGGACATACAGTAACTGCTTAAAGGTTCGATTGTAATCTAGTCCACCCCTATTCCATTAACTCACCTACAGTTTAGTTAAACCGACTGCAGCATAGACTGAAATCAAATCTTCTTTTCTAGATGAGACTATTCGAATGGCCCTCGTATTTAATAAAAAAAAAAACACACACACACACAAACATTTTCAAAAGTACCAACGTATAGAAATTCACAACAAACAAAGGAAAACAAATTATCCTTCCGCACGTCTACAAATACCCTCAGTGCCCAACAATACACAACCCTTTTGCGTTACTCGTAATCGTATTTATCTGAAACGATGTATTCTCGAAGGTTATTACATCATCATTCTCATACTCATTACCAGGACTTTTGACTTTGGCCACTCACACTCTCTCTCTCCCCCCTCAACGCTAAATATTATCATTCTAAGGCTTAACGAAGTCGTAGTTGTAGCTGTAGTCGCCATCATCAAAGAAACAGTATCCGTGGAAGAGAAGTCAAAATAAAAACAAAAACTCATACCCGAGTGTTAAAGTTACCACGTGAAAAGTCAGACACTTGCTTGTCATAAATTATAATGCGAAATACAAAAAGGATGCTCCTCCCTTACCCCTTTTTATAGCCCCTCTTTGCATAGAAATTTCTAACAGCGAAAATAAACTGCCACTTTCTTTACATTTTTTTCCTTTTTTTCGTTTTGTTTAACAACAACTACGTCGACCAAAAACGAACGTACAGCCAAATGGTTCAACGTTGTTGTGTGTGGTACACGGAAACACACTCACTGCTTATGGCTGGCTGTTGGCTGTATAAGGACATGCAAACATTTTACGAAATAACCCTGAACTCTGTAACAACTTTAGGCCAAGTACTTACAAGATTTACAAGAGCATTAGAAATAATTTTTAGTCTTAAACTTTTTACGCGAAATAAATAATGAAACAACGAAGGCAGGGAATATGAAAAACGCTGAATATGAAGGATCTACATGAGAAAATTCGCATAGAATAGAATGAAATGAATGAAAACAGAAGCGACGAACATGTAGTCTTGGTGGTAAGTTATTGAAAACTGTAGAATATTTATATGGTATGATGCAAAAGCGAACAAATCTTAGATGACAGTGGCACAAACGAATAAACCAATATTACGCATCGTGGTAAAACTTAAGAGGGAGTCAACTAAACAAACTTGAAAGCCTCTCTCATTCTCACTTACAGCAGATCTTCGAAAAAACCAAATCGGCTTTAGATTACATTTGTTCTGATCTCGACTAAGCAGTCTACATATCACACAGAGTAACAAACAGCTCTTAAGAGATCCCTTTGTTGAGTTTTCAAAGGTTATCAGGCATATACTTTACTGTAATGGAGTTCCTACTTAAGTATTCGACAGATTGTAGGAGAAGTCTACAATTCAAGTACATCATGAATGCTTGTTGAGTGAACTCTTGGTGTATGCAGTACAGTATTACAACCATGTTTTTTATACCTCGTTATGGCCTCGGTTTGAAGACCCTTACTACATACATACATATGTACATACACATCCCATCATTTATGTTGTGTGTGTAAATTTTCTCCATGGGTTGCAGTTCAAAGTTGTTTACGAACGACGGCTTTATTTGAGAAACTTTTCTTGGCAATTTATGTTTTTGCCAAAGCACTGATGAGAGGAAGTCACCGAAGAAATATCTTTTTCATGTTTCGTCTTGTTCGAGATCTCTGAGCTGGGGTTTGAACCACGGACCAGCTTCTAATAACCCAATACATTAACTATCAGACTACGACGACTTCAAAACTCTCACCAAACTTTTTTGATATTTTTGTGCTCGCCACGAACTTGCAAAACCAAACATATCGGATAATACTGAGCATTTTTTCCGCTCCATGCATAAACATATCACTGTTACGAAGCAGTTTCATTCTCCACTTCCCTTAACTTTGCTTTACAGTTTCCTTCATTACTTTCTTTCAATTAGAAGGCGAGCGATCGGTTGTGACATGTGCTGAGATAATAGAGTTGCCAACTGTCATTTTCTTGAAACAATGACCTCTGCTAATATAACGCGTTATTGTACTGGGTTTAATGGTGAGGAACTTTACTCATTGAATTCTAGTCTAGTCCCTGGTATAAACCTACATACATAATTGGTCATTACAACGCTTCAGTCAGGATTACGATCTAGTTTCTCATAGTATATAAAGACTGTCGTTTATGTTTGACTCTATGTAGAGTCGAGGATCACGGGCCCGCCTAGATGAATTATTGGAGCAGGTTTGAAACCTGTTCATTACTACCTTTCATTTAGGATTACGACACACCATGTTGCGTGTGTTAATTTTATCCGTGAGTGGCGGACATTTTTCAAGGCAAAATTATTTTACTTTTAGAGTTTTTGCCAGAAATCTGCTAAGAGGAAGTGACTGAAAAATAAGGGAAAAAAGGGAAAAAAGGTATACCAAAATCCTCAAAACATTTAAAACTAAACTTCGAATACTTTCCTTTTGGCACTTACTTCTAAACTTCCGCCACTTTATTTCCAAATTTATTGAGGTGTTCATGGGCCGTTTGATAATGAGAAAAATGTGTTTCTGTTTTAATTATCATTGCTGTTAGTGTAGGGACACTTGTGAGAGACAGGAAATAATTTATTATCTCTGTGAATGTCTGGGTCCAGTGGTCAGATGATTGAGATTTTTTCGAGTACCGATTAGCAATTGCTTGATGTTTACGCAAATTTGGGTTTTTAGATTACCTCTTTTTAAAAACAGTAAGAACCGCGTATAATTTATATTTTTTAAGAGACGGGTGAACTAACTTGAATTAACCCAACCTCGCCAAGAAATCGTCTATAATCATACTTAAAATCATAGTCATTGAATTTCTTTTCTAACATTCCGTATTTATTTCATTAATTTTCCTGCATTTGCTCCACCGTGCATATCAAGATTTATGGGTATTTTTGCGAAAAGCAATAACATGTTACTCGAAAGAGAGAAAAAAAAAATTATGGCGCTAAAAAGGATGTGAATGTTTTGTGTGTATGAAGTTAAAAAATAATAATTTCTTTATAAAATAATAAAAAGGAAAATAAAAACGAAAATAAAAATCTTTTGTAAACCCTCATAATTTACGTATAAAAAGATACGAAAAAAAAAATAATTTTTTTTTGTGATTTTTTTTTCGTAATCCGTTGCGTGTTTATTCAAACGGCAAAAGTATTTCGAAAATTTATAACGAAAACCGTCTGTTTGATTTGTAAAATTAAAATAAAAGGCATACAAATCATATCCCATCCATATACATACAAATATATGTATCTATGCTTAGAATGTTATTTTATAATTTAAACTATTCAAATAAAAAAAACAATAACAAAAAAAATATTTAAAATTAAATTTACAAACATCAAGTAAGAGAGCGTGGGTATCTATCATATGAGGGGTTGGCTGGCAGGCCATGCTAGCTGTGTGATGTTGATATTTAGAAAACTCATTACGTCTGACTACACTTTTATTATTTTTAATAATTTTAAGACGTACGAATATTTATTTTACAGGAGAAAAAAAGCCACAAAGAGACAGAAAAAAACCACTACGCCAGACATTAAACAAACAAAGGGGAAGCAAAAGGTACTAAAATCTCCTGACGGAGAAAAACATAAAATTTTTGAAATATTTTTGAAAAAGTTTTGATATTCAAATTAATATTTTATTTTCTTAATTACAGGATCCAATAGGTTTGGGGTTCCTTCTGAAATTAATTGGAATTAAATGAATGGTATTTATGTAATAATAACATCATAATGAACTGACAACTAGCCGTAGCAGCCTAGTATTTCCAGGAGCTAACTGAAATTAATAAATGGAATTTTGAAGTCGCCGTAGTCTAGCAGATAGGGTGCTGGCTTATTAGATTTGAGGCCACGGTTCAAACCCACTTACTTACTTACCATTAACAGCCTGATTAAAGGATTTCGGCCTTCTTGGGCGCATTCACCAGTTGGTCACATCAATCGGTCCTTCCAACGCAAAAAACTTTGCCTCTTCATCGACTTCAGCAAATTCTCGCCTCATATAGCCGTCTCGCCGGAGCATACTCCTCCATCCCGCTGGATGTTAATACGCCTCACAACGTCCACGTCGTTGAGGAACTCATACAGCTCATTGTTGGATCGGCTGCGGAAATCATCGCCAACTCGACCGTCTCTTGAATACTTTCATGACTGCTGTATCGGTGCTTGATAGCATCCATGCTTCCAAAAAGCATGCCATAAAGAACCACGGGGAGGATGAGCGTATTGTACAGTATTAGTTTTGTCCTCCGAGAGAGATCTCTGCTACTACCTATTGAGATCATAGTAGCTCAGATATCTCCAACAAAACGAAATTTGAAAAAAATATTTCTTCTGCAATTTCCTTCGCAGTCTTCGCGCAGAAACCATGAGAGAAAATATAATTGCCATGAAAAGTTTCCCAAAAATCGGTGGTTCGATGTCGACTTTAAACTGTAGATCTCGCCACTCACGGATAAAATTAACACACACAACATAAGTGGTGTGAGCAACTAGGTCGTAATCCTGGCTGAAGGGTAGTAATGACCAATTCAGTATGTATGTTACAAACTTGAATAGAAATTAGTTTTCTTATAAGAGACTTATACTTGCAAGACACTGTATTATTGTAGTTGTTGTAATTTGTACAGCAATGAGTAATTGAAATATTTTTTTTTGAAAAAGATTTTTGAACTTGAATAAACAAGAAAATATTTTTCTTTTACGAAATTATTGTGGTTGGCAGAATACACGTGCCGGATTCACGTTGAGTTTTGCTTCTACCCATGGTTTCTTGTTATTTTTTATTTTTCTTTTGTAGCAAAATTTATATGGTTTTTGTAAAAGTAAATGTAAACAAATTTGCTTTTAACAATGAATATTTGTTTTAAATTTTAATAAAAAAAAATTTAATTAAAATTGAATAACCACTGCTAAGCGTAGCATTAGCATTATAATGTGAGTTATTGAGAAATAATAATAAATACCGATAAAGTCTTTCAGGATAATTTGATATGAAGATGTGAAAATGATGATATAACGTTGCAAATTATTGCTGTAATATAAACGTCTCTGGTCTATAGTGCTGCTTTAAAGGCGTTTTGAATTTTTATTAAGATGGCTTCATTACAACAATATTCTTACGCCAGTACTGAGTTAACAAAAGACGGCGGCTAGGATCACCTTTCAGTCAAACAAACATCTCTTCATAATGCATGGAATTAAAAGACATCCTGTCTCTCATAGTTCGGAATTCTAAAACTCCGAGGAAAAGCCAAAGTGTGTAGCCAAATATGATTTGCGCAGCTATTGATAGCTCCGCTCTACGAAGCGGATCCCAATTTAACTAACCTAACTCTCCATTGGAAAAGGTTTTAAACAAAGCCAAAATTTTTCTGTTTTTAATCGATATGTTCGATTCTCACCCACTTCAAAGCATAAGCTTGCATTCTAGTGGTGGGTCCGCACCTTCTGCGAAATATGAAAAGTAATCTGGAAGGGCATACTTGAAGGGAGAAAAAATAAACGAGATGGTACTCTATCCAAGCGGTTATTAGACGTTCTAGGTATAATCTTAGGAAGCCGTCGTAGTCTAGTAGGCATTGTGTTGGCTTATTAGACGCAAGACTAGGGTTCAAACCTCAGGTCAAACATCTCGAACATAACGAAATATGAACAGATATTCCTTCGGCGACTTAATCTCAGCAGATTTCTGGCAAAAACTCTGAAGGTAAATCAAATAATACCATGAAAAGTTTCTCAAAACCATTGTTGCCAATTTGACGTTTTTCCCGTCAAATCTGACGTTTTTGCAATGTCAATTACGGGAAAAAATGCGTTTTAGCGGTTAGCGTGAAATCTGGAACTTTTTACAGCGCTTTAGCGTTTTTTAGCGTTTTTTCCAAGGTTGAATTATATGATATAAGTGTGATAAGTAAGAAAAAATGAAAGTCGCCGTGGTATAGTATGTAGTGTGTTAGCTTATTAGACGAAAAGCCAGGGTTGGAGTCCCAGGCCAGACATCAAAATAAAATACAAAGTATTTCTTCGGCGACTTCCACTCAAGAGATTTCTGGCAAAAACTCTGAAGGTAAATAAAATAATGCCATGAAAAGTTTCTCAAAAATCTGTCGTTCGGAGTCGACTTTAAACTGTAGGTCCCGCCACTCATGTATAAAATTAACATACACAACATAAGTGGTGTGAGAAACTAGGTCGTAAACCTGACTGAAAGGTTGTAATGACCAATTATGTATGTATGTGTATGTAAGTAAGAAAAAATGCAACCATGTATTTGTATTCGAGAGTCGAATAACGGTTAGTAGAAAAAGTACAAAGCAAAAGTAAAGTTGAAATCTATTTCAAATGAAGCTGAAGCTTAAAGTGTTGTTTAAAATAAGAAGGCAGAAAAAAGGAAAAATATCAAAAAAGTAAGTTATGACAAAAAAAATATAAAATTGTTACAACATAAATTATATGAATATAATTTTAAAATGTACTTTTAAATTGAATTTTCTCTTTAAAAAGTTATCGCGCCTCAATATCCACAAATGTTTCGAAACGAATGGCTGGACCATTATAAACTGAAAAGATGGCTAACAAAAAATGAAAAAGATCCTAATGAAAATGTTTTTGCAAGTATTGCAAATGTGCCTTATCCGGAAAGTTGAGCGATTTAATTAATCACGGAGAAACCCAAAAACAGAAAACCGTAGTATCCACAAAGTAGGTACAATGACCACTTATAAACAAAATGCAGAAGACTGGCACTATATTCTTGAAAATACCTAATTTTGTGTGTAAATCATTAAACATAATTGAAAAAACAATTCAATAAAAAATATCTGTAATTAATTACATTTTATTTTATTTAACGTTAATTTCAAATTTTCAAACTATTTATTTTCCTGTTTACAATGCCTTGTTCGTTTACTGTACTTATCGATTCTATTGCGTTCGGCATCGCTGTATCAACTCGTTGGACCACTTTTAACTGTAGTATCACGGATTCTAGGAATATATGACTGAAAGTAGTCAGAAACTCTTTCGAAGTGTTGCATCAGGCCTGCTGTAGCATCAATGCTGCTGTCAAATGGTGTCGGTGAAACAAAAAGTATTGAAATAAACTAAAAGAATCGTTGCTATAAAGGCATCGTATTTTTGTCTTACTAAAGGGAGGGATAAGACATTAGTTTTATTTTAAAATTAATTCTTAATTATTAAACACTTTGAATTTAAGAAAATTCTGACTTGAGAAAATGTCTGTCGCAAGTTACTACTTGCATGTTTAGTTACAATTTTAATGAATCCCATGAGAACAACATGCAGCAAACATGAGCCTTGACTTGTTTTCAAAGTAAATTAATTTATGACTTGAAAATTAACCATGAAAACCCTTCAGAATTATATTTGAAAAATGACTCTTTAATTTTAATTAAATGAAAAAAATAAAGAATAAAAAATGAAAAAAATTACAATAAATTATACAGCAAAACTATCCAGCAGCGTATATGTGAAAAGAAAAAGTCAATTTTATGACCAAAAAGTACCACCAAACAAGTACAGAAAACAAACCAGAAAAATATGTAAACACCACATAAAAATAACACGATTGTAGAAACTCGCCAGAAATGAGTACTAAAAACAATAGGAGGTCCTTTCAAATCAACATCCAATACATCAGCAAACATTTGCAACATGACCTATGACGGCAGCAGTGCCAAACAGTTGTCGTGGTTGTTGCTTCTCTCTCCGTTTGTACTACAAATGCTTCTGAATACAGTTCCAAGTAGTAGTGCTGGTTGCGGCATTATTAGTGTATATGCCGCCACACTCAGTTTAGGTTCATGCAACCAAAATAACAGTAAAAAATCAAATATTCTCGATTTCACAATGAGCTTTTTTTCTTCTTCTTCTTTTTGTTTTTTTTTTGTTTTTTTTTTTCATTATCGGAAAAACATAATAAATCTTAACAAACACTCGAAAATTAAATAAAATTTCGAATAGCATACGCGTGTTGCACGCATTTAAATGTAAACCAATACTTAAGCACATACAAACACACACGCACACACACACATGTTCTCATTCACTGTATAGTTTTAAGGGTAAATATTACTCTGGTAGACTGAGTGACTGACATGACTCGGCTAGGCTTAGCTTAGGCTGTTGGCTGTTAGCTGTTGGTGTAAATTAATACGGACGTATTGCGAACATGGCATATGCAAATCAGTATCAGAAATCAGAAATCAGTGGAAATCTAAAATCACAACTTCAGTATTTACCGCCAACAACAACAACATTTTGTTATAAGTTATGAGTTCATGTGAAGAGTATAAAGGATTCAACCCCCTCCCTCTGTAGATATTGAGTTCGCAATTTGCAATTAGTTTAAGGATTTTGTTTGGCTTTATTTTTATTTGTACTAGTATTTGTATTGTTATGTTTTGTTATTGTTGTTGTTGTTTTTTTTAACAATTTTAATAAAGTGATGATTTGATTACAGAATTGTTTTGTCTTCTTTTCTCTCCATAGAAATAAATTTCTCACACTTAATTTTCAAGTGCGTATTAAATAACAAATCATATAACGAGGGTTGGAAGAGAATAAGAAGTTTGTATAAAAAAAATGGAGGAACATTTGAACCCATTATCCAGGTGTCATAAGCAAGTTCCGATTAGTTTAAAGCGGATTAATGAAATGCTTTTTGCATTAGTATCTGCAGTCACCAGTAATATTGAGCTCTTGAGTGATATCGATTACAAATTATCGATAGATTGCTCTTATATGTGAAGTCTCTGTTAATATAAATGAGATTAGGTTTGTTTTTAAAGTAACATTATAAACTTCAGCTTGATAAAATGTTCTTAGATAGGTAGATTGAAGAAGAAGAGACCAAACAAGGATCTTATTCCTATCTCTCATCTTGTTAGCTTGTTATACGCCCACCATTATGAATACTTCTTTAACTTCTTCCAGAGTACTCATCTGAGATGAGCTTTGTGTGGTATAAAGTCACTTCTGGCCGTAGTCTAGTAGATAGTGTATTCAGAATCTGTTCTATGATTCGACTTTGAAAGGTAGAACTCACAACACACATGATTCCATCTTACAGAATTGCAACAGAAAATATATCACATCGTTCAATGAATGCATATACAGAGAGAGTTAAAATGACAGATCAGGGACAGTGTGTTTCCAATTTGGTAAGTCCACAGCCCGCCGTAGTCTAGTTGGTAGTTTGTTGGCTTATTAGACGTAAAGCCAGGTTTCAAACCCCAGATCAGACATCAAAACAAATTACAAATTTCTTCGGCGTCTGCCTCTCAGCAGATTTCTAGTAAAAACTCTGAGTGATAAATAAAAATTGCCACAAAAAGTTTCTCAAGAATCTGTCGTTCGGAGTCGGCTTTAAACTGCAGGTCCCTCCATTAATGGATAGAATTAGCACACACAACAGAAGTGGTGTGAGAAGCTAGGTCGTAATACTGACTGAAGGCTTGTATTGACAAAATATGTGTTGTGTCATTCCCAAAATATTGCAACCTCTTGCTAACGAAAGCTGGGAAATGATACCAAAAGTGCTTTATTGTTTCGAATCCTTCACCAAATGCCCTGCTTTCATTATTTTCCACCACGATAATACGATTTAGGCGCGCGTGTCCCGTGAGCACGCTCATTAGCGTACTCAGGTCGCTGTTTTTTTGTTTTAAAATACTCATGGTTCTCTCCTCATTAGGATCGCCCCAACGAATTTTTGTAATTCTTCCCAGTGTGTCAATGTTCCACAATATTCGATGTGACGTCTACGTCCACTCTTTCAGAAAATATTGTGGAAAATTTTAAACATTATTGCCACCATATTTTAGTTTCTGTAGAAAAGATACGAGACTGTTAGAGTTTACGGAGACGTTGTTGTAGCTGTAAAAAAGCCTGAGCCTCGCTCAGTTCACAAAATCACTTAAAACTCAATGAAATTATAGAAAAAGTGGAGAAATACTGATGACTTCCACCTTCAGTTCAGCTCTGAAGGTAAATAGAATTGCATAAAATCCGTGAAATATTTCTCAAAAATCTGTCGTTCGAAATCTACGTTAAACTGTAGGTCACGCCACTCATGAATAAAATTAACACTTACAACATGAGTAGTGTAATAAGCTAGGTTGTAATCCTGACTACCAGCTACTACCTATTCAACAGTACAATTGTTTCATCCTTGAGTATGCTAAGTTTTGATTTAATAATTCGATTTCTTCAACCAAATATTTTCGTCCTATTTTTTTTGTATCACTAATCACTTGCTTTCAATTTTTCTTTAACAATGAAGCCATAAATCATTTAAAGACTGTCATGGAAATTAATCGTAATCTTCTTTGCAACACAACAAGGAATTGTATAAGAATACGCGAATCTTTACGTTACCAACTTCTGTAACCACTCTCGTTAACGCCTCTTTAATGTAACAAACAAACGAAGGCAAATACTCGTACACAAGTAAACTGTTAAATTGCGAACGTATCCGCCAAGCAAACACAACCCCTTCTTCACATTGTTTTTTTTTTCTTTCTTGTTTTTGTTGTCCTGTGTGCACAAGTCTTTTGTTCATCTTCATTCGAGTGCTTCACAAGCTGAAATCCCCTTTTTATCTTGTGATGGTACGTAGTACGTACGTTGTTGAATTATTTTTTCTGTTTCCATCATAAGTTTTCACATGATGATGATGATGATGATGATGATGATGACGATTATTATTATTTTTAATAATATTTTTGGCAAACTCGTATTTATTTTTTCTGCTTTACTTGATCCTTACAAATACCCATACAATTACATCTAATGTAAAAGGATAAGCACTCACTCATTCACACACACACACATACTCAATATAGTCGTGGCATTGTCATCCATATAACCAAACATACATACATGTGCAGACATACAATCATATCAAAAGCAAAAGCATAAACAGAGCACATCCTTTAGAATAATTTTGATATTGTTTTCCTATTTTATCCTTTCAATTTCATTGTTTTTCTGTCTTCTTGTGAGTGTATGTGTATGTGTATGTGTGTGTGCATGAGCTGTTGTTTTTGTTATTATTGTTGGTTTTTATTCAATTTTCATTGTTTATCAATTTTATGCTTATTTTCAATCACAAGAGGTCTTATATTATCATTCCCCCACACATCTTATGCCGTTTCAGTCATTTTGGTTTTTTTTCTTTCGATACCATTTACACCGCTTGAGTGAAGGGAGTTTTTAATTAAAAATGTACAAGAAATCGTGCAATATTTTCCATAACGAAAGCCACATTATACCACATACAGTATACATACATACATAATTGGTCATCATAACCCTTCAGTCAGGATTACGACGTAGCTTCTCTGACGACTTAAGTTGTGTGCGTTAATTTTATACATGAGCGGCGGGATCTACAGTTAAAAGTCGACACTGAACGACAGATTTTTGAGAAACTTTTTCTTGTAATCTATCTGGCCTAACAGTAAAGTGGTAAATGGTTATAAATGGAAAAAGGATTTGAAGAACTTAACTACTCTAGAACTCATGGTAGTGATACGTGGCACAGGATTTTACCAAGTTACCAAGAAGGAAATAATAGAAGGCTTCAAGATATGGAAATGAAAAACAAATGTCAAGAAATTGAGGATTTATTTTGAAAACCAGTGTTCAAGTGAATCCTAAGATTGATCACAATTCAACAAATAAAGTAGAGGAAGTCTTTTGCATCTTTATAGGATTACACTTACAGCTGCCTACCATGCCAGTTGCTATTTCATTGATGTTCTCGATTTCTATACGTGTGTCAAAGGCGCACACGGTCTTGATCATCAATTACTGAAAAGGTGTATTTTCCAGCAGAGGGAAGATAGTTAGAGGACTGGGAAAAAATTTGAGTTAAATATTTACCGACAGTAAACTGCTGCTGAAAATTGATGCGAATCATGGGTTGCATATAAAACCGCAAGAAATTGGAATGTAATTTCTGTGATCGTTTTGGTTTACATCTCTACCGTTTAAAGGAAGGAATAAATGAATCACCAACAGAAAAAGTGTTGTGTTATACCAGGGCACCCAAATATTTAATGATCCGCCAAAAATTTACTTCATAGTCATGAAAGTTGTGACGCATCCACAGTATAACCGGAATCTTACATCATTTGATTACCAAGAGATGCTGAGAGAAAATTTTAATAACAAAATATTTTCATTCATTCGATATAAAATGGGTCATCCAGTAAGAGTGAAACTCTTACTTTAAAAGAATCTTAGCATATCCTTTTTCACTTCAATGCCAACGGGTGAGGTTTATAAGACCGAATCATAAAATAGTCAGTTTTTATTTATTTACTTCCTGTTTGACGCCGTATTCTAGTTGGTAGTGTGTTGGCTTATTAGATATAAAACCAGGTTTCGAGCCTTAGGCCAGACATCAAAACAAAATATGAAAAAAGTATTTATTCGGCGACTTCCTCTCAGCAGTTTCCTGGCAAAAACTCTGAGAATAAATAAAATTGCCATGAAAAGTTTCTCAAAAATCTGTCGTTCGGAGTCGACTTTAAACTGTAGGTCCCACCACTCATAAATAAAATGAACACACACAACATAAGTGGTGTGAGAAGCTAGGTCGTAACCTTGACTGAAGGGTTGTAATGGCCAATTATGTATGTATGTATGTATGTACTTCCTGTTTGGCATTTGGAAATGGTGTTTCCAAATATGGTGTGTTATCTGTTCATTTCTTAAAAAAAATTCCTTTTCATTTTGGCTTTTGTCTTTCTATACTTCTCTTCTCTTGTATTGTCTTGTCGATTCATTTCAGTTTCTTCGTTTAAGCATTTATATTTGGCCAGCAGTTGTTGCAAGGCAGCGAATGAGTGCATGAGTGAGTGAATAAGTGAGTGAGTGAGTGAATGAGAGAGTGTGTGGCATAATTGTAATTAAATTTGGATCTTATCCAATATTATATAAATCATTATGCCCCCCTTCTTATTGTGTCGACCAAAACTCAAACAGTTTTCCTTACGAAAGCAGAAAAAAAAACAAACGAAAGAAACGAAAATTAAATGAAAACTTTATTGTTTTTCTCTGCTTTTCAATAATTTATTTTGGCTTCCAGTAAAACGACAAAAAAAACGAATTTGTCTGCATTCTAAACATAGTTGGACCAGAAGAGAAAGCAAAAAAAAAATACATTCTAGGCGGTGAATGGAAAAACGAAGAAGATGGAAAATAAGACAAAAAATAAAACAAACTAAAAATGACTGGTTTTTCTATGGATATCGTTTATTGAAATATTATTATTGTCTTGATGATTATGTTTAGAAGGGATTTTTGTAAGACTTTTATTGGAAGAATTTCAGTTTTTTGTTTGGTATGATTTCTGGCATTTGTCTGGTCTGCCAAGTAGTAGACATAAAAATGAATTGTCTTTTAAGTTTATTAAAATAAAACAAGAAAAATTACGTATTTTCATTGCGATTTGCTTACTTCTATCAACAATGGTTGGTGGTGATGGCATTCTATTTAAGAAAAAGGTTTTACTAGACAATCTCTTATTTGAACTTAAAGCCAAAAGCAATTTGGCGGTTATTGAAGGTGTTTATTGGTGAATTTTATTAGTGAATAAAGGACATACAAGAATATGTTATAAATAAAATAAAATATAAACAAGTCTCATCAATCTAATGTCATACACCTCAGACTTACACATGCATGTATGTGGATAAGTAACTGGCCACCATTAATAAATGGAAGTTTCGCATCAAATTTAGTCTCAGAGAAGGACCAACAGTGCCCGGTATATGCAAGTTTATTGCTAAAGTTTGTGAAACTGGTTTCATTGTTAATGAGCCAAGACATTAGCGTACTCATACAGTGCTTACATCCTATAATATCGAAGCTCGTCATCATTCTCAAGAATTTAACATTTCAAGCAACAGTTTACGTCGAACCTTGTGAAAAGATCCCGGTTGAAGCCGCATGTACACCCGCTTCGAAAAGGAACGATGATATAAAAAAAATTGTGTTTTCGGATGGAGCTCATTTTCATCTTAGTGGTGGCCACGTTAATAAGCAAACTCGCCATATTTGGGGCTCAGAAAACCCACACGTGGTCTAACAGAAGCCAATGCACCCATTACGAGTGACTGTTTGTTGCGGCTTATGGAGCGGAGGCATCATTGGCGTATAAGGACGGCGCAACCACTACAGTCAATTGAGACAGCTATCGCACCATGATAACCGATGTCTTTGTATCCGCTCTTCATGCTATTGACGTGAACGATATTTAGTTTCAACCGTATGATGCAACTTGCCACACATCTCCTGCCGCAATCGATTTGTTGCGTCAAATGTTTGATGGCCGTTTAATTACCCGAAATGGTCATGCCAATTGGCCGCCAAGAAGCTGTGATTACACATGTAGGAATAGTATTCAATTTTCTTCCATTTACAGGTGATGTAAACAATAACGATGTATTCCTGCACTATTCTCAAAAGTCAAAGAAGCTTGACAATCTCGTTTCAACATTTAAAAAATATGTTGGTACCAGCCAAGACCGGGAGCATCGAGAAGGATAAATAATGAGGCTCTTGCTACCCGCAGATGACACACGTTTATTGACATGATATAAATCTGAATGCAACAATGGGTCCTTCATGTATTAAAATGGATCGTATACGAAATATATGATCCATTGACCTCAATGGGATCTTACTCTTCAAAAACAGGCGTAACCATTCTGTAGGTCCAATGAGGCTTTTCGCTTTTATCTTTAAAGAATATTTTCTAGGTTGACAGAGTATTAATAATTCTTGTATCTGTATTTGGAAAAGAAAAAGCGTAAAAAATTAAACAGATCCTCAAGATATTTCTGAATATATTCTGTCGAAACTTTATACGTACAAACGGTATACTGAGTTCCTCAGAGAGATTGTTGCAAATGTAGAGACCTTGAAATATGAGGTGGAGTGAAAAGTAGAGCGTGTTATACTTTATCAAAGGCTTAGAAAATGCCCTTACTCATGACTTTATTTTCATCAAATATAGACGTGAGGTTTGAACCATGGTTCAAACCATAGGTCAGCCATCTCAAGCAAAACGAAACTTAAAGAAAACTATTTCTCCTGTGACTGCCTCTCAGCAGATTTCCTGCAAAATCTCTGAGAGTAAATAAAATTGCCAGGAAAAAGTTTCTCAAAAATCTGTCGTTCGGAGTAGGTCCCACCACTCATGTATAAAGTTAACACACACTACATGTGTGGTATGAGAAGCTGGGTCGTAATCCTGACTGAAGGACCAATGTATGTAACGACCAATGTATGTACATATGTATGTGTGTAATACCGAGCGGTCTTTAAAATGGCAATGCTTTCAAAAACTGTTCTACTTGTTGCTGATCTGAAGTTTAGAAGGAACGAAGGTTTCTAGATTACTGTTGTCAATGTTATGCGCCACATTATTTTTTAGGATTGGCGTTACGTTACTAACCTGTTAGTTGAAAAATTTTTCCTTTCAATACTGTAAGCTGCAAAGCCCTGTAAGTGGCCCATTGCAGCAATCGATCTCTAAGAACACTTTAATTGTTTCTTGCCAAGTTAGGATTCGTTTCGAGAACAATAGATCGGTTTTGTTTTTATATTGGGTTACGTTACTAATGATTACCAAAAGGGGTTACGAACCACCCATTAATTAAGTTTTCTATACTTTTTTTTACTTTTTAATACAATAATGAATCCAACAAAAACATAATAAATCTTGGCATAAAAAAGGAGAAAAACGAAAATAAACGTTTAATAACCCTTTTAATAATAAATTTTCTGCTGTTAATTCAAAATTTTCTTAACCATTAAATCCAATTCGTTAAAAACCAACTGCATTCGGCCAATACAGCCTTGGTGAGCAGATCTATTAAAGAAATTCAATACGATTACGAGCGTTAAGCAACCATTAAAACGATACCAAGATAAAGAAAAAGATAAAATTGAAAACGGAAAAGGAAAACGGAAAAGGAGAATGAGAGCGAGTGAGTAAGACTGAGTTTAATGCCAAGAAGGGAAGATATTGTAATAAAATTTTGCAGACGCATAAATCTTTGATACGCCGAAACAAAACTGATTAAAATTTATGGGAAACTGATTATGGCTGCTGCCTTTAAAAAAAATATGAGAAAACAAAAAACAACAACACGGATTCAATTTCTTTAATATGCAACAATAACAAAAACAAAAACAACAACAATGTGTTCATAATACAAATTTCACTCACAGAGAACACATTATGAATATTCAAGTGTTTGTTTGTCAGTGTCTAGCAGAGTTTGTTAAAGACACGTTAACCCGCCACAAACCCAAACACGTGACCAAGCAGTCAGCAGGCATACATGTTTATCAATCAGGGTGGGTACACTACAAAAGCAACAAATTTAATCAAACACTGAATGACGTTTCTATTGAAAGGTCAAACAAATTATGTTCAAATACAACTTGGTTATCTGCACCCCCCCAACTAATCGCCTTTTCTTCTATTGCCATTCCCCTTTCCAGCCTTTAATGTTTATGGTTTATGGAAATTGATAGAGATTGGTTTTCTGTTGTTGTTATTGTTCTTGTTGTTATTTTAGTTGGTCGTTTACAAAACTTTGCATATGTTAAACGTAACTCCTTAACCGACTCTGTTAACCACCAAAACCGTTACCAATGCCCCTTTTACATGGTCTCACATAGGCCTTGAGTACTACGGCATGGAGATGGCAAAAGAATGGACACAAAGAATAGAAAAAAAAACACAGAATAGTACGTAAATAAAAAACCACTTGAAACTTTAGTACTTCATTAAACGCGTGGCCACTGCTTCTCTGAGTGTATCGAATAATAGAAAACTGAGAGCAGAAAAAAAACCGAAAACAGAAAAAAAAATACAAATAAATTTTAAAAAAGAAAATCATAAAGAAACATAGAAAAAAGGAATATAATGGAAGAATCCAACGGATACAAGCTTAGACGCCTTTTGCTTTTCTGCACTAAACAGAGTAGTTAAAGAATGAATTGTTTTGTTTCTTTAGGATTTAAAATTACAGAATAAAACTTTAAGGACTGAAAATATAGGGACGTAGGCCGCTCGAGATCCTTTCTACGAGCAAATATTCTTATTATTGGCGTGTAGAACAGCCACAATACTGCAGCCAAATGATCTATTGTATTGCCCTGAATCTGTATCCCTATAACATAATGTCTTCATTAATCCTAACAAACTTCAGGATGATCGTTGGTATTAACATGGACTTTTCCCTGCCCAACACCGGATACATAGCCGGGTATTTCTTTCTGGAATACATTTATTTAGTCGCCGTAGTCTAGTAGTAGTTTGTTGGCTTATTAGACGGCGACTTCCCCTCGGCAGATTTCTGACAAAAACTCTGAGAGTAAATGAAATTGCCATGAAAAGTTTCTCAAAAATCTGTCGTTCGGAGTCGACTTTAAACTGTAGGTCCCACCACTCATGTATGAAATTAACACACGCAACACAAGTGGTGTGAGAAACTAGGTCGTAATCCTGACTGAAGGGTTGTAATGACCAATTATGTACATTTATTTCGTAAAGGTTTCAAGTTTGTACTCTCAGGATTCATTCTCATCATTACAGACTATATATACTGGATTTGAAGCGGTACCAATCAGAAGAAGTATTATTTGGGCCTAAAGAGTTCTGTAAAAAGTCCTATTATTAAGCTCAGCTTACACCCTCTTAGACTGATGCATGACTTAAATCTGCTTCTACTATAATAACCCTCAAAGCCTTTGCATTCAGAAGAGTCTATGTTTCTCAATCTTTTTTTTATAAAGAATATCTGTTTCCAAGTATTACGGCTTCAATAGCCAATTGAGTAGCAGAAAACTTTCTTGTACGACAAAACTTATACTCTACAATTCGCTCCTCGTGCTTCTTTACGGCGCAGAAACATACACACTATTAAGCACCGATGCAGTAGCCTTGTGAGTATTTGAGAGAAAATTCCCATGATTTCCTCACCCAATTTAATTATGAGTTGTATGTGCTCCTCAACGACATGAACATTATGCACCACCTTACAATCCAGCGGCTTAGCTGACCCGGCCATGTCGCTCGGATGAAAGAGGATGTTCCGACGATATCGGTTTTTGATGAGGAGATTAGCGAAAGTCGGGGTAGGGGACGACCATGTCTACGTTGAAAGGACCAAATTGAGGAAGCGCTGCCATCGACTGCTGTGACCAACTGGTGAAGGGACGCAAGAAGTAGAGGCACCTGAAAGGTTGTGGTCAATTAAGTAAGTAAGTATCATCTTCTAAGCATCTCTTCCTACTCAACAAAAATCTTCTGGTAACATCTGAATATATGATTTTCCTCCTCATCGAGGCAGATTCCCACATGACCCTTTTTGCCGCTGCCCAGCTATTTAAGCTTCTGCGGACAGTTCCAAGCTATCTTTGTTTGATCGCTTTACAAAGAATTTTGCACTGCATTTTCAATGCGGCAACCATAAGCGCAATAAATTACATGTGAAACGCGAGCAAATAGAAAAACTCTACGGTCAAACGGAATATTTATTATGCCAAGGTAGTACTCTTTATTTGATGGAATTAGAAGAGTGTGATCCATTATAAACCGCTAAAACCAAATCAGACTATCGCGAAAGTTCTGTACGGAAAACAATTAATTCGTTTGAAGCAAGCATTGGTCAAAAAATTACCTGAATATGCAACTTGACACGATGCCGGATCTTTCCAGTCTGACAGCGTCCGGCCAAGAACTATTGTAAAACAGTAGATGGAAAGTTTAACCCCAATCTTCCTGTAGCTCAGACCATCCTCATTCAGACTACGTTCTCACCGGAATACGCTTCACGTCAGAATAAAAAAGAGGAGTGAATTTTACGCAAAAAAGATGGAGAAATAGTCCTAGCTTATATTGGACAATACTTTGAATGAAATGTTCTTTCAAACACCTATCTTAACTATCATTTACTTCCAATCAAAATGATATTATTTTGAAATTTAATCTCATAGAGGCCTAGTATTCGGATGGGGCCAGACTGTCAGATAGTATAGCTACGTCTCACCCTTTGTACTCTCTGTTCAAGATGAATTGTGTACATCTTTCGATGATGTAGACTTTCCCTCAGAAGATACGCGTAAATTTCCCATGGAATATTCCACTGTGTAGCTAAAATTCCCGGTCTTGACTCAATATCTGTCCCTTACCCGTCCATATACAAGAAAATCGCGCCTTTTTATAGGGCGTGTATCCTTCAGAATACTTCATTTATTTTTGTTACTAAGCTTCAATACCATATGCAGTGGACTTAAACTGAATCTAATTGCCGGGATTACAGCAGCCTTTTACTTCTCTGCAACAGAGTGTAACTCATCTTTCGTTTTATTGCCTGTGTTTCAAATGTAGAAGAGCCATATTGTAGAACATGAGTGTAAGTGTATAGGTTTGGCCATAATTCATGTTGCAGACCAACCCTTTCCGTTTTTCGGTTATTTCCTAGACATTGTTGCTGCCGCCGCCACACGAACACATACACATACACACTCACATACATTGAAAATCTTTATAATCCTTGAAGGCAAATTTGAAATTGATATTGCTTTTGGGGGCATCTTTTCTTTAGACACCAGCGGCGAACCGATGTCGCTATTGTTTCCGTTCATTCATTTATTCCCATCTGCCTCCCTTTCTCTCTCTCTCACACCGTTTCTTCAACTGCAATACAATCGACTTCCTTCTATTTTTTAAACGGACGAGAGAGAGAGAGAGTGTGTGTGTGTGTACATGTATGTGTATTACAAATGTAATCGTATTGGAATGAAGAAAAAAAAAGAGAAAAACGATTACAATTTAAAAAAACCGTATGGCAAGAAGACCGAGCGAGCAACATGAGGGCAGAAGTACAATTTTTATTTGCGTTTCTTTTTTTTACAAGAGTTTTCTCTCGTTTAGTTCGACTCCTTTTTCCTTTCTTTCCTTGATTTATTTTCTTTGTTTTTCCGAAATTTATTTTTTTCTTTTTTTTTCTGGCTTAATGCGAGTATTTCTTGCGTTTTTCAGCAAAAATTTCGTTTCTTTTTTTTTTATTGTTTTTCAGTTTCTTTTACATTTTTTCGTTTATTTTCTTTTTTCGAAATATTTTTGCAGAACTTCTTGATTTTTTTTTTGGTTGGGGTTCATTTGGCTCTATGATTTCGAATCTTTTTTTGTAGTTGTTGTTGTTGGTTGTTTCATTTCGTTTCGTTTATGGCCATGATTTATTGAATTGCATAAATAGCATTGAAAGCATGAATACAATCATTGGTTTTGTTTTCGGCTGTTGCCATAGCACGGGCTCGATTTAAATGGTCGCTTGTCGTTGCTTATTTTCGTTTCATTTTGTTGTTCATCTTAACAGTCCCTTCAGCATATTTAACTTAAAGAGTCCTTTTAGTTGCTTTTTATTATTTATTTCTGTTTATAAATTTATAAGAATACAAAAATAAGTGTGTGGAGTTCCATAACGAAAAGTTTATTGTTACAGTTGGTCTCCTCTTATACCATATAACACAGGATCCTTTATGTTCGCAATTATTTTTTACGTTCAGATACTAAAATGAATTCAAGTTTTATTTTAATTTTACTGTCATAGACGTGAAAAGGCGTGAGGACTCGGTTCAAATCCCAGGTCAGACATTTCCAACAGAAAAAACATATGAAAAAATATTTCTTCGGCGGCTTTGTCTCAACAGATTTTTGACAAAAATTCTACGAGTAAATAAAATTGCCAAGAAAAATTTCTCAAAAATCTGTCATTCTGAAACGACTTGAAACTGTAGACCCCACCACTCATGTATAAAATTAACACACACAACATAAGCGGTGTGAGAAACTATGTCCTAATCCTGACTAAAGGGTTGTAATGACCAATTATGTATGTATGTACTCGTGGAAAGGCAAATGGTTTCCCTATTTTGATGCTAAATTTACTTCCAGATGCTTCAATCCCAAATGAATTAATTTCGAAGCGGTAGTAAGTATGGTATGTAATCTAGTGAACTCTGTGCCCTAAGTCCAAAAAGACCATTCAAGACTTAATTGTCGTTTCTTTCGACTGTTTCAAACCCAGTTGGCACAAAAAATATGTTGCGTGTGTTTTGTTAGTCAGAGATTAGGCGACTTCCTCTAAGCAGATTTCTGGCAAAAACTCTAAAATTATCATGAAAAATTTTTCAGAAATGTGTCGTTCGGAGACGACTATCAATTGTAGGTCCCGCCACTCATGTAAAAATTAACACACATACAGCATAAGTGGTGTGAGAAGCTAGGTTGTAATCCTGACTGAAGTGTTGTAATGACCAATTATGTTTGTTCCGTTATGTATGTCAAAAGAATTTAAAATTCTAAGATCAATTTATCATATTGAATCAGAGTTTGATGAGATCCCACAAAGTTTGTATATAATTTTCCATCGTTTCTATAAGAAGCATACGGACTGTGTATATTCTTTAATATCTCCCTATTTGCTGAAGACGCCTTCAATTCTCTCAAACTTTTTCCGCTGTAGTAATCATTGTTACCAACAGCTTTCTGTCCCTTTTTCCATTTTCTTGAAGATTATCGTCCTTGACTATTCTGGACATATCAATCATTGAATTCCCTTGAAAGAATACTACAGTGGCATTTTCATTTCTTATTTCTTTCGATTGTGGGCTATTGACCTATCCTTAGCTATATAATATGGTTGATTGTAGGCTTTTACCAGAATATTGGAAAAACCTTTGCGAATACTTTCGAAGGCTGGATTTTACATTTGCATCATAAATTTGCAATTTACTGCATGGCCTTTGTATTGTCTCGCTCACACCTACATTTAAAAGAAATATTTTCAGAAACTTCATTGTAATGTTTTCCTAAAATATCCGTTTCTCTCAAAATGTCTTCATGCGAAACTCCACAATTGCTTGTATGCTTCGGTTATATTAAGTTGCCACATTGTCGATTTGGTGGCTGTTTTTCTTTCTTTTTTTTTCCAAAAATTTTCTTTTTCTTCCTTTGTTTTACTCCACTTTTGTTTTTATTTTGTTTTTATGAACCTTTTGGTCATATTTTGTGCTCGTTGAGTGTAAAATGTCGTGTAAAATTACTTTACGCTTTTCTTGCTATTGTTGTTGTTGTTGTTGCTGTCGTTGTTCATGTATGAATTACACTGAACAAACGAGTTGTACTCCCCAAGAGCTTATAAATCACGAATACATTTTCAGGATAACCTTAACCCCAGTAACAGTAAAATGTATAATTTTTACAATAAAAGCTACAATAACAATAATAATTTGCAGCAGCAGAGGCAGAAAAAAAAGAAAAAGAAACGCGTACGTAAACAAATGGTTTTCCAAAGAAAAGGGGGCCCATTAACTGAAATGGACATAAAGACCAGGAATGGCTAATAATACGCTCAAGCTCAATATATTCGATGTTCAATGAAAATAATCTCCTAAGAGTGGATCCATTACAAGCCTTATAATGATCTAAGTGACCAAGGGATTTTGAAAGGAGTCACAACATTCCCCACCCAGGCCTTGGATGATTAATCTCGCGCTCACCAATTCGAAGGAGGATTCCATCATCAAGATGCTAGATTGGTAGGTTGGAGTGATAGCTTTGGTACTAAAGCTCAGTTGAGCACGAATAGCGGCCGAACTACACCACAAAACTGGTCGAAGGAGTTTGTCAGCGCAGTGGCTGCACACTAAAAACATGACTCCCCTAAGCTGGAAACCAGCCGAACCGTTTTATAAACGAGGCTACAACCTTTATATCAATGGATATCAAGCCAAAAAACCTAAATTTGTTCCTTACAAGAGATGGGCATTTATAAAGGAGGTGGATAACAGTTTCCTTCTCTTCAGTAGGCCCAAAAACCTATGCAAAAATCGTTGGATGGGAGCTGCAGTCTTCCCATTACGCAATGACCTGTAAGCATGGCCACTGTGATTGAGATGACATTGCGACCTAGTCTGTGTAGTTGCTTGTTACGTTTCCTAACCATCGCGGGCCAAGTGAGTCTCGCAATGGAGCAAGATTCCTCTTTGACCCGAGATTAAGCCAATTTAGGTGAGGTTAGTGGCATACTCAATTCGATTGTCGAAGGTTTCGAATGGAGCGTATCTACTCAGCTAAGCTTATCGGCCTTACAGTTGCATGGAAAGTCTTGTGCCCAGGGACCCAGACAAGTAAGACACTGCAACGCCCACAGAGAACGGCGACACTCGCTAACGATTTTAGAGTTCACGGCAATGCTCGAGATGCATCTAACGGCAGATTCACTATCAGACAAAGGTGAAAGCATCATTGATGATGATCCATAGAGCGGCTTGGTGGAGGTCAATACCTTAGCCTGTAACACGCTATGGTGATTCAGTAGTTGGAGGGAAATGTGCAGGTCGAGTTTTCGGAACAGACACCGCTACGAACACTATTAGCGATTCTGCGGCCATCGGGGTATACAACCAAAGATTTTGGGGAGATAATCATGTTAGAGAGCCAGTCGTTTCGGCTCGGAATTAGAAAATGAAATCTGCTGTCCAAATAGTATTCTGTAGGACGGTAATTAGTGTTCGGTGCGCCTGGGATGCCAAATGAATAATTTAAATGGCAGTATACCGAGAGAGCTGATATACAGAAGAAGTTCGTGGACAACTGCTGAGTAGAATTGTTGAGTTTGTCACATTTTTTTTTAATTCGCCCCAAATGTTGGTGCTCCTTAAATTACTCTGTCGTTTATAATTTTGATTAAAACTCTGAAGATGAAAAAGAAAATCCCCCGAACCAGAACCAGAAGCAAAACACAATACAAAGTCAATACAAGTAATAAAGAGTCAAAGTTTGAATTTCTCTTAAGAGTAATGATTTCGATAATCTTCATTAATTTCTTTTGTTTCGTCTTCTTCACATCTCCATACCATTGTTATTATTTATCTCTTTTCTATTTTCTTTACCGTAGTAATAATATTTATTTAGAATTTCTTATGCTGTTTTTTGTTTAAAATCTCTACGACTTAATGATTTTAAAATATTGTCTCCTCCCTATTTCTCTTCTTTTGCATTTGCTTTGTTTATGTTTAGAAAATTTTTGTAATTTATAAAGTTTGTTTTTTGTTTCGTTTAGAAATTATATCCTTTTGATAGCACAACTAATCCTTTATTTTCAATTGTGCAAGCCAAACCCTGAGAATCCTTGAAAAGTACACAAAAGCTATTAAGAAAGAAAAGTAGGATTATTTAGCATTCATAAGAAGAAGAAAAAGAAAAAAAAACATTTATTTTGCGAATCCTTATTTAAATTAAGATTTACAAGAAATTTAAAAACGCTTTTACTACCAGTTAATGTAAGTAAAACAGTCAATAGTTTTGAAAGTTTCAATTTTGCAAAGTCATTAAGATTACTTGCGCCAAGGGTTATACAGTAGTCCTCTAACATGAGTTAAAAATGTTATAAAAACTGTTGGATTTCATGATAAAATATAATTTCTTTTTAATTACAGAAAATATTTCATTTTGCAGATACTTTTGTTTAATTTGGATCGATTTTAAAATTTAATTAAATGTGTGTTAGGTTACGTTAGGTTAGGACGAAGTGCGAGCTTTGATTACCAAAGTATACTTGAGCACTCAAAGCAACGCATTGTGATGCCAGAGATAATCGCAGTCACTTTACTGAACGAATGCCACCAAACTCATGGAGAAATTTTGTCACCACACGGACTGCACATTAATAGCACGACTACCCTAGGTTGGAAATCAGACTGAAAGTCTTATAATCGCAGTCATATCCTTGACATCAATGTATGATAACTCCGTTATGTCATGGAGAGCCAAGAAACATAAATCTGCAACTCGCAAGAGATGGGCATAGGCAAAGAAAGTGAATAACAAATTCATCGTCTTCAGTAAACCCACAACCACAGCAAAAGTCGTTTGATGGAGTTTTTCCGCGCATTTTCCCAAACGCATTTCCACTTTAATTGCAATGATATTGAGATGAAATTTGCGCAGTTTATTGGTGCCCTTTCTGTCCACCTGTGAGTCTGGCAGTGGAGCAGCACACAGGAAAGGTTGGTGTCCCGAAATAATTTTTGTCTCATCAACGATATTTTTTTCGTTTAAAAAATGTATTGAACCCATTATGTATGTGTGGAATATGAAATCGTTAAAACGTCCGCCACGACTACTCTGGGTACAGTACAGTTAAAATGTCATATTTTCCATGACTCTAGAATACAAATCAGACTGAATTTGATTGATGGCATTAGTTGAGATGGCTTTGTGGACCGCTATGGTTTACAGCTTTTTTGCATTCACCTGCGAAGCCTAAAATGCACACCAAAACAATTATTTTTTTGGGAATGCATTCAACACTTTCTTTACGTACCCATTCATCTAGAAATGACTCTTATTGTTAATATGATTTGTCGATGACAATTAGGGTCAGTTCCCAAGATCCAGAGCTTTTTCACGGAATAAATATCATTGTCTATGATCGTCTACTTTCAGTCCAGAGGTGGTTAGGCAAAAATTACTGAATAAATGACAAGTAAATTGACAGAAATATGTAGCTTCAATAAGTCTATCAAAGTTCGATAGAGCCGATAGAACACGACCAATAATTAAAATTTTCGATTCCGACATGTATGGCAACTTAATTGGTCATTACCTAATTGGTCATTAGAACACTTCAGTCAGGATTACAACCTAGCTTCTCACACCACCTAAAAAATGAGAGGCGGAACCTACAGTTAAAAATCGACTCCTAATGACAGATTTTTTAAAAACCTTTCAAGGCAATTTTTATTTACTCTCAGAGTTTTTACCAGAAATCTGCTGAAAGGAAGTCGCCAAAGAAATACTTTTTTATATTTCGTTTTGTAGGAGATATCTGACCTGGGGTTTGTATCGTGGCATCACATCTAATAAGCCAACACACTATATACTAGAATACGGCTACAAGGAATTGGAAGACAGTTACCCCCTTGAACCACTGTGCATAACAAAATTCACATGTTTCTGTTCATTATTTACTTCTTAAAATATTGATAATATTACTCTTTCTCCAGTTTCTTGATTTTTTTATTTTGCTCCATGCAACAGCAACAGCAGTAGTAGTAGTAGCACTAGCAGTAGTTGTAGTTGGTTAAGTGTAATGTTGCGGAATATTATTTCATTTTTTTTTTGTATTTTTTTTGTACCGTATTTTTCATATTTTCCATGTTTTCTTTATTTTTCTTTGAAACTATTATTCTTATTATTTCTTTTTCTTTTTTACTTCAACCAGATTTTGCCCTGTTTTTTCCTGTCTGTGAAGACGTTAAACGTTTTGTAAATTATGCTGTTTATGCTGTTTATGTTGTTTATGTTGCATTGATGATGTTTTAAAAGGAAATAACAACACAAATGCACAAAATAAAAACAACAACAAAAGAAATAAGAACCCAAAAAGTAAAAAATTATAATAATGTTGTTGCAACATTTCTTGTTGCAAATACAAATACAAACAAAAGAAGAAAAAGTTCACATATACAAACACACAAACACGCTCACATTACTGTGTATAGAGAATGTTCTGTTTTTGAAATTTTATACTTTATGAGTATATTTGTTTGCCTTGTAGACAAACGTTTACTGTTTACTGTTTTGTTGCAGATTTTCCGTTGGCTGTTACTGATTCAGTGATGCACTACAAATCATAGACGTCAGAGCATGTGATCGAGCCAGTTCATATCCTCTTATATGGCGAACTGTGATAAGTTGCCGCTTGGAATTAAATGCTGTCAAACGACAGATAGTAACTCTGTTATCATTAGGCCTGTTGCAGGCTACCCATCATCTGCTTAGCTGGAATCACCTGATTAATAAAACTGGAGCAAACGAAAGAAAGTAGAGTGAATGCAAGAAAACAGCTATGTATGTGCCAGCCCTAGGCTTTTTACGGTAAAAAAGAGAAATGAAAAATTTTTCGTAACGAATCAATTGTTTGTGGGCACAGCGTATAGTGATTGAGGAGCCGATTTTATTAGCTTATAAAGGGGAGTCGAAAAACTTTCGAAGAAGCTTATATCAAGATTAGATGGTGAACCATCCCTGAAAGGCAACTAGCAAATGTTTAGGCCCATTGTGATCCCCAGGTCAGACATCTCCAACAAAACGAAATATGAAAAATATTTCTTAGGCGACTTCCTCTCAGCAGATTTTGGGTAAAAAGTCTCAGAGTAAATAAAAAAAAGGCATGAAAAGTTTCTTAAAAAATCTGTGTTCGAAATCGTTTTTAAACTGTAGGTCCCGCCACCGTATGTGTAAAAATAACACACACAACATATGTAGTGTGGGAAGCTAGGTTATAATTCTGACTCAAGGGTTGTAGTGACCAATGACCCGGAGTCAAACATTACCCATAACATGACTGCAACAAATCTTGCTATTGCAGCAACCTTTTTTTTTTGGAGAGTTCACTCGAGGATGACAGAAAATGTGAGGCTATAAACATTCGCCTCTTCATAGTAATCAAAAAATAGTCTCTTCTTTTTCTTAGGTCCACGGTTCCTGCAGTCGTCATTCTAGAAAATGCCAAGTCTATCGACGTGCCTTTCCATAGAAAATTGATTTGTAAGAACAAAAAATATGCAGGGATTACTATGCGATTTAATGACAGAAGATAAACAGTCCTCCAACTTTCCATACAAGTTCAGCAGAGTGTAGAAATATTCCACATTTCACCCAAGTTGAGCCTCTTTGTTGTATTAGTGCACAATATCCAGTTTAACTGCAGCAAAGTCTATACAAGTCCCGTAACATTTTGGAGTTTGTGAGCGCCATACCAACTCTATTCAGTTCATCACCAATGCAGTTTCCCATGAGTTGAAATTTTCCTGAGAAATCCATGTCCACGAGAACGATCATCGAGGTGACGATTGTTAGGGACTTAATTGCAGTTTGCCTTTCCCATATTGGACACCTTTCATGACCGTGACTAGTGCTTGGAAAATACAGCAGTTAGCCTATGCCAAATATTAGAAAACTTAATATAGGGTGGGACATCTATCGCTTTAAATTTGAACCATCGATTATTTCAAATCTAGGAATACTTATGACATTCTATTTTGTCACAAAATTCCGTATATTATCTCCACTGAACGTAATTAATCGATTTACGCTTGAGCAACGTTGGGATTTATTTGGCCAAAGAGAATCATCCTTTCGAGTGAAGCTCATTTTCATCTGGGTGCTGAGTACGTTAATATGCAAAATTATCGTATTTGGGTCTCAGAAAACCCACACGAGGCCTTACAGAAGCCAATGCACCTCTTACGAGTGACTGTTTGGTGCGCCATGTGGAACGGAGATATCATTAACCCATATTTCTTGCAAAATTAGGTGGAGACACCTATCGCACTATGATAGCCGATTTTTTTGTACCCGCTTTTCATGGTATTGATGTGAACGAGGTCTGTTTTCAACAGGATGGTGCCAAATGCAACTGATCTCATGCCACAATGGATTTATTGTGTTGAACGTTTAATGGCCGTTTAATTAGCAGGCATGGTGATGTCAATTGGCCGCCGAGAAGCTGCTATTTGACACCGTTGAACTATTTTCTGTGGGGCGCAATTGAGTATTTGAAGGCCAACATTCGTGATGCCATTGCCGAGAACACTCACAATATGGATAGCGTTAGAAGCTACATTGTAATCCTGATTAATGGATTATAATGGCCAATAACGTATATATGTTTGTGCCAAAGTATATGAAATGTTGGTAGTGGAATAAGTTGATCCCGCTTTAATGTAAAGAATTATCCTACAGAGTTCATGTAGGCCCCAATCGATACCTAACAAAATTAACCCATGAGTTCAATAATTAATTGTAAAATGTTGGTAGTCGAGTAGGGTTTAATAAAGTCGCTCAAAATGTTTAATTTTTCTCTTTTTCGGTTTTTATTTTCTTTAACAAAATTTACAACCGTCAGACACATAAATGTTGTACCGAAAAAATATGATCGTTGTAAAAAAGGACGTAAAAAAGAAAAGAAAGAACAGGAATTGCATTATTTTTTGGTATATGGTTGGTATGGTCATGATTTTGTAATTTGATAAGAGAATCATTATAGAAAATTAACTTTTTCTTGGCATCAAAAAAACAAAAAAAAATTGAAAAAAATAATATACAAACACACACACGCATACGAATATAAAATACATAAAAATAAACCAAAAAAAAAAAAACAAATAAAGTTTAATAAACTTTTGGTTCTCAATATGTATTCCATAATATAGTAGAGCTACGTATAGTTCAGGTTTGAGTCAATTTATAAAGTAATGCACTGGAATCCAATACCCACCTTCACAGTAAAAGTTATGCTGGATGGAGGATGGATGGAGGAGTATTCCAGAGATTTTATAATAATTTTTAATTATTTTTTTTACTCATTTTAAAGATACCCAAAATACTTTAATCCTTTTTATTTCACTTCATTTGGTCACACAATCTTTACAGTGGCACTTTTCTAAAGGCATAATTATTTTCAAAACCACAAAATTGCCAAACAAAAATTATGGAGTTTAATTGCGAGTATAAATTGAATTTTTTTTTTGCTTTCCCTCCTTTTTGTTTTTTTGTTCTTTTGTATGCCGAAAAACCGCAGCAACACATTTCAATCAATTAATAGAAAATCGCAAAAGAAATCGAAAAAAAAAATTGAATGAAAAACACAAAAAATATTGAAAAATGTATGAAAACAAATGCAAACTTTTAAAGGAAAACCGCAAAGCTACTGTGCTTTATTTATAATAAATAATTTCATTTAATATTTAGAAGAGGTATTCAGCGCCTGATTTAGTGGCCCTTCTAAAATTTCAATCTTACAGGCACAAAAAACTGCCATTCCGTGGAGATATTTTAAAATAAAAGGATTTTTTCTTTTTTGTTCATTTCTTTGCTTACTTAATTGGTTATTATAAGAATTTAGTCAGGATCACAACCCAGCTTCTCATACCATCCATGCTGTGTGTGTTAATCCATATTTACCGTAATCTACAGTTTAATATCGAGTTCAAAGGACAGAATTTTATTTACTATCAGAGTTTTTGCCAGAAGATTGATGAGGGGAAGTTTTGTTCGAAATGTCTAAGCTGTGACTTGAACCACAGGCCCTCGGCTCATAAGGCAACATACTACTAATTAAACTACGGCAATTAAGGTTTCCCCGCGATACTGAAAATCTTATACAAAGAAGGGAAATGCTGTCTTCATATTGCCGCCCCACCTAATGGCCTGTCCTTTAAATGCGCGATGCCCCGTTCAAAATAGTTTCAAGATCCCTAACCAGTATCAGGACCCATTTCATTCGGAAGCGATCAAATCTGTCATACAGGGGACGCGGAAAATCTGCTCAAACTCCAAAAGAGTACTCTCATTATTGTTTTTGAAAACTTTACTACGGACTACATTCCGGGTGCTTCAGAGATATGCATTGGTTTCGGCCATACGTCCAATGACTTCTGCAATGATTGCAGTGACCAAACAGAGAAGAAAAGTGTTCTAAAGTTTTTGAATACCTTCGCTTCTTTCTATCTTGCAGACGATTTTAGTGTTTTGTCGTGAATGAATATTACGGGGCTAAACGCTTTCTCCAAAGCTTCGAATGGTTCCACGACAAGGGTAGTATATATTTATCAGAATTGATCGAACTTGACTTAAATTTGTTTTCCGTACTTTTAATATCTCACAATATTAATAACTTAAATGCATTGAAGCGGAAGCTATTCGGAGCCATTTCTTGATTCAATGTCATGAAGGGTGTTCGTTGTGCTCGGAATTTCTTGGCAAATAATATCACGGTATTTGGGCCATTTACAACAAACCATTAGCTGGTTCAACTCGGTCTGAAGTGAGATAGTTTATCGGCGATCGATCGAAAATTTCAATTGCAGTTCTGTAAGTTAAACAACCTTAGAAGCAAGGTTTTTTTTTATGGAAGGTAAGGCACTATCCAGAGCTTTAGGTACGCGCGGTATTAACATATTTTGCTGGATGCCTATAGACGACAACCTTTCCATGTTAGTACACTCTGTCAAATTATTCCATTAAACCAGAGATAACATCAAAGATGGTAATCATTTCCTAGTCCCATTCCATAGTAAATACTAATGCAAAGCTTTCGTTAGGAACTCAAGTAATTCAGAATAGTTTTCCGATGTGACAGTGAAATTTGTATTGAATTGCACTTAATTTAAATTAAAAGAACCTATTATTACAGGCACAATTTATAAAGTTTAGAATAACTTTACAAAGTTTTTGATTCTCTTAAAAATGTTTGCAGGGTTAGTCGCCCAATAGCCAAGTCAAAAATAATGAAAAAAAAGAAAAGTAGTTATTCAAACAAAATATTGTTCTCTTCTGGATGCTGAAGTGATCCCTGCAGTCATTGAGATTCCTATGATTTTTAATACTCTGAACTCCCTTATTGATACGGCCATGTAGTCGTTTTAGCTTCTTTTTCCAATCAACCGCATACAATTTTGTAATCAATTTGCTCGGGTACGAATAGCAGAAAAACAAACATAATTTTTTTTTAAAATTATGATTTTTTAATAAAAAAAAAACAAACTTCTAAATTGTGGCCGCAATTACATTTTTGTTCAATAAAAAACGATAAATTGGTGGAATACGGTATACTGTGCTAAATAAAACAGAAAAAATATTCAGATTAACACCTGTTCCGGCCATAAAGTAGGAACAAATTCAGTGAATTTTTTTCTAAAAATGAAAAAAAAATTCAATAAAAATATGTGAAAAATAAACTTATTATCTGAGTACTTGTAATGGACATTAAAAACAAACATCGATACTGCTTTATGATACTTTATGATGCATTTATTAATTTTTTAACAAAATCTATTGGACATAATATTATAGGCCTTCCCTATTTAGATTAAGGGCAGTACAATGAGTAGTCTGGTCTACTAGATCCTGTTTTTTTAATTGCATTTTGCTTACTTATTTAATAGATCACTACTATCCTGTAGTCAGGATTACAACCTAGCTTCCCACACCACTTATGTTGTATGTGTTAATTTTAGCCATGAGCGCCGGTACCTACAGTTTAACCTCGACTCAAAACGACAGATTTTTTTAGAAACTTTTCATGGCAATTTTATTTACTCTCCGAGTTTATGCCAGAAGACTGCTGAGAGAAAGTTGGCAATGGAAATATTTTATTAATATTTCTTTTTGTGCCACATATCTGAGCTAAGTTTTGAACCACGGGTTCTCGCCTAATAAGCCAACACACTACCTACTAGACTACGAACATCAGGGAGGAAGGTTGATAGTCGAAAATGTAGTCGAATAAATAGTAGATGATTTGCTGTCTATCTCATACAGCTGCCAGCTAATCCGTACGGATCACTTTTTCAGCTTGACCGTTTATGCAACACCATCGTGTTGCTTTTCACTAACGATACACAAAGAGAAGTTCTGTCAGATCTAGCCTTCAAGTAGGTAGGTAGGTAGGTAGAAGTGGCTGTCCCCTCGATGGAGTCATGAGCGGACACACTTAGGCCGCACACAGGGCCCATTGTGATACCACAGTTTCACATTCTCCCCTATTCCAGGAACCATTCTGAGCTTCCGATGAAGCGTCTCAGACTGCCAATATCCATGCATGGCAGTTCATCTAGGTCCTCCATGTAGTAGGCACCCAGGTGTCTCTTTCTCCTCTGATCAAGTGCCGGGCAAGTGAAGTAGGTGAAGAATAGTTTCATCTCCACAGCTTCTGCAGAAATCATTCGCGAGAGACCAATACACCTCGCATGCGTTCCTACAATACAATGCCCCGTAAAAACCCCGATAACAGCGCTGAGCCTGCTTCTGCATTCAAGTAATTCTTTTGAATTTTACTTCTACGAAATTTGTCATGTAAGCAATTCTTTATTTCAGATTCTCTTGGAGACCGTATAGGTTTGAATTCAGGGTTTTGAGATACGGCAGACCAAAGAGCAAACGAAGTGTTCCTGATCATCAAACTACAACCATCAATGCATACATAATTGGTCATTACAACCCTCCAGTCAGGATTACGACGTAGCTCCTCTGACCACTTATGTTGTTTGCGTTAATTTTATACATGTGCGGCGGGATCTCCATTTAAAAATCTACTCCGAACGACAGATTTTTCGGGAATTTTTCATGACAATTCTATTTCACTCTCAGAATTTTTGCCAGAAATCTGTTGAGAGGAATTCGCCGAAGAAATATTACTTATCATATTACGTTTTGTCCAGCAATGTCTGACCTGGGGTTTGAACTGTGGCCTCACGACTAATATGCCGACATACTACCCAATGACTAATTTTGTAATGACATGTGCTTCAGCAATGGGCAACGGTGGGAATCATACTCAAATCCATTATCAATCAAGGGATTCTAACGATTCTAGGGCGGTCTTTAGATTTTGGCTAAACGATCGAGTGATTATAATTTCGCTTTTCTGATGTTTGATAATTTACAGCAAGTCGTGTCCGATCTAGTCTGATTGAAGTTATCACGAACTTCTTTTCATTGACTTTTGCCATGTGTTTCTTAGAGAAATAGATTTTGTTATGCGTTTCTATTCCCTGAACCTATTTTACTAGCTGTAACGTAATATATGATATTAATAGGGAACATCCTCTGATCATTTGCGGTATTGCATTCTATTTTTTTAACACTGTGTTCATTTATTTTATATGTATGTGTAACAGAATTCCTCTCTATTCCACTGTCATAACTCATAAATATTATCATTATGTGTAGGTGTTCCATTTAAGACAACAACCGCTAATCTCTTTCATATCCCCATACTTTCATTCCCAATATGTTTTATATTTTTCTTCTTCTCAAATAGGATGGTTTCTCGGATCCATGAATAATTTCTCTGTTTATCTTTATATTTTTGTATTTCAACATACACTTGAACACCTTGAGCCGAAACCAAAAGAAGGCAGAGGTGGGCATTACGAAGAGGGAATGAGTAACAAATATTTGTTGATTTAAGCCAAGTAACCATATTAAAATTGATCTGGTCTAGTAAAGCCTAGGAATACTTAAAAAGGTAACCTAAACAAAGCTATCTAAACCAACAATAAATAGGGAAAGAAACAAACAAACATACAACACACCAGCTTAAATGGTATTTGGAAAGAGATAAGGCAGATGGCAAGACGCATACGAATACGAATGTAAAGGAAGTCTTTATCGTTAGAAATATAAAGTGATTATACGTGTGATTTCGTTAGAGATGGTTGGATGGTTGGTTGTTTGCTTGGTTGTATGGCAAACCAAGAGAAATCTTAGGGGAATTTATTCAAGACCTGCAGCTCTATGCCTATGGTGGCATATCTTTGTAACACAACCCATAAGAATGAAATTCTCTGTCTGTCTGTCTTTGTGTTTAACAACCTGAGGTCACTGCCAGTAAATGAACTTGTTTATCTGTATGAGAAAATGCCTGGGTGAAGGTATGTGTAGGTGTATGTATGTGTAGATGTGTATTTGTATTTGTATCTCTTTGCAATACAAGTTTTATTAGAATATTTATGAGTTTCTCTGGCTTATTTTGCTTGTCGCTTACTTTTATGCTCTATTTTGCTGTGCGGTTTTTCTATCCATCTTTTGATATCGAACAGGTTTATAAATCAATTTTTAATCCACAATTCGTGAAGATTTTATTTAATGAATGAAATTAACATTTGTCTTCCTTACCAAACCCCCTCCCTCGCCGCTTCTGTAAATAATTTTATAGCTTTGGCTACAAAATTCTCTTAAAGTTGATCGGATTGTGGCAATACTCGTATACTTTAACGGATGAATTAAATTGTTCATCGCAAAATCGATATAAAATTTTTTAATTTTATTGTGCGATTTTAAAAGCGAACATAAATCAGAATTATATTCGCTACATGTTTATCACACAGCAGATAATTTGAAGTTTAACAATTCAAAAAGAAAATTTAACGAATCCATTAAATATACTCCTACCTAAGGCTGCGTAAAAACTTAAAAAATATTGAAGACTGCATACGTATTGGCCTCCTTTCAAGGCATAGTGAAGTCATAATGTAAGCACAGAGGCAATACGTACCGTTGTGGTGAACATTGCTTCTCGGCTTAAAAATATGTTATCATCTAGGTTCATACAATCTTCATTGGGCATTATCAGTAATCAAAGCGCTGGGATCGCACCTCGTCAGTTCAAAGGACGTCAGCAATTGCATAGACTCTCTACATCGCATAAGTCGACACAACACCCATCTCTACTGGGTTCTGCGGACCACTGTGGCAAAGAAGAAACGAAATGGTTGACGAACTGGCACGAAAAGAATCTGAGAAAGAGCCGACATTGTTGATATATGCATCTCTACAAGAATACTTTTTTAAATTGCAAAAAGGCAGCATG
This sequence comes from Sarcophaga carnaria, assembly GCA_958299815.1. Taxonomy (NCBI): domain Eukaryota; kingdom Metazoa; phylum Arthropoda; class Insecta; order Diptera; family Sarcophagidae; genus Sarcophaga; species Sarcophaga carnaria. The sequence goes on from OY283150.1 coordinate 4,042,820, forward strand.
AAATTTAACAAACTGTAGGTGGTTGTAGTCGCCTTAGGTTAGTAGGTAGTGTGTTGCTTCTTAGACGTGAGACCACGGTTCAAATCCAGGTCAGATTAGGTTAGATTGGAGTGGTAGCTTTGATACTAAAGCTCACTTCAACAAACATAGCTACCTGTTGTAATGCTACAGGTAAGCGCAGCCTCCGTACTGACCGAATTCCATCGATGAGTCCGATGAAGTTGGTCAGGTTAGGTTAGGTTAGGTCGGAGTGGTAGCTTTGAGCTCACTTGAGCACACATCGCAGCCCGTTGTGATGCCACAGGTAAACGGAATCCCTGTACTGACCGAATTCCACCGAACTTAACGAAGAAGTTGGTCAGCTCAGGGTCTGTGCACTTAAAGCGTGACTCCCCTAAGCTGGAAACCAGTCTGAAAAGCAATTTCCTTGATATCAATGTATGATAACTCCGTTAAGCTAACAAGGAATGGAAAGCCAAATAACTTAAATCTGCTCCTCGACATGGACATTAACAAAGAAAGTGGATAACAGTTTCCTTCTCTTCAGCAGGCCCAATACCTCATCAAAAGTCGTTTGATGGCGGCTGCAGTCTTTCCGCGTATCTTCCCATAACGCAATGACCTGAAAGCGTGGCCACTGCAGTCGAGATGTAAATGCCTTCAAGTCTGAATAGTTGTTTGCTACGTCTCCTATCCATCATGGGCCAAATGCGTCTGGCAATGGAGTAAGATCCCTAATTGAATCACGATAGGTTGGCTGATCAAACCAAATCTCCAACAGAACTCCGAAAGTAAATAAAATTGCTGTGAAATGTTTTTCAAGAATCTGTCATTCGAAGTCAACTTTAAACTGTAGGTGCCGCCACTCATGTATAAAATTAAGACACACACAACATAAGTGGCGTGAGAAGTTAGGCTGTAACCCCGACTGAAGGGTTGTAATGACCAATTATGAATGTTTGTATGTATGTGTGTAGGTGGTCGACCATTCCTGGTTGTTGAATTCCAAAACTGCTGTGTCCTATAAAGGAACTACTTGAGTTCTACTAGAGAACAGTTTCCACTCCAACAGGAATTCTAACTAGCTATTGGCAGTTTCACTGACAACCTTGTTCTGCCCAACCAGGATTACTGCAGGATTAATAGGATTACCTTTTATGTGAGCGGCCCTATACTTCAAAACAGATGTCATCGGTTTTTGGGTAACAGAACCTTTGAAGATGGTGCGCATGATGGCGAACATGCTACTAAGGAAACTGTACGAAATGTATCCCTACTGGGCACTTTAACATATTCGGCATTTTCTCTTGAGTACCTGGCAAAGCTAACTTATGCAACAACCTTCAATTATCTCAAAGAATTCCTTCCACTCTTTATCAAATTCATTTCATGCAGAGCATCTTGAGAAACAAAGTTTCAATACAATGAACTTAAAACACATGTTAACCTGAAATTAAAAGTAAAATGTCATACGTACTCTAGTTAGCACATGACGAGTTTAAAGTAAACAACTGGCTTAAGAGAATGCGGAAAGTATGTGAGAGCTTCACTTCACCAATTGTTATACAATTTACTCCTGCAACAATCCACAATCAAGGCAGACTTTTTTGCTCCTCCTGCTCTACATGAGTGTGTGAATGAAGTTTTCATGTTTTTTGTTTTGTTTTGTAGGGAATTTTGTTAATCCTGCCATTAGTCATTTAGCATCGGGAAAATGTTTTATGTTGACACTGTTAAATCTTCTTCTTCTTCTACTGCTACTGCTACTGCTACTGCTACTGTCTGTCTGTCATTCTATCCGTTTGGTGTGATTTGTGTGTGTGTGAGCGCATCTTAAAATGTGTCATTTTATTGTGAAATCTAAATTCAAATGTGCCACACAGAGAGAGCAGAGAGAGAGAACGTAACAGAGTGTGTGTCTATGTGAATAACAGTTGATGTGTTGATTTGTTCATGTGTGTGAGCATTTATTTTCTTTTCCTGCTTGCCATTTCAGAGTTGGGACATTTAACACTAATTCATGGCTTCTGTTTTTATTCGTTTTTTTTTTTTTTGGTTCTTTCTATCGTTTTCAGTGTTTGTCTTGCTGCCACTCTAGAGAATTTCACGCATATAAATTAACAAAATATTTTAAAAATTTACTTGAATATGCATACATACGAGTATGTATGGCGCGAATGAGTTTGTTTGTGTTTATGTGTGCTTGTGTGTATGTGACTGTGAGAAGTAACTTCCGGTTTTCATTTCACATTAAATTTATATCCTTTTTTCTCTCTCTCTCTCAATGTTTATATGAATGAATGTGTGGAAGTGGCTGTGTGTATGTGTTTTTTGTTTGCATATGTTTGTTTTAAATGAATTTATGTGACTCTATAATTTATTTGAATGCGTCTACATATGTATGTATATATATGTGTGTGATTATCTGTAAATATGTAAGTGTTCTCTTTGTATGTGACTTGTGTCGTTTTAAACAAAACACACTCGGAAATGTGTCTGAATTTAAACAAATTTCGTGTTTTTTTTTTTCATTCTTTTCTTTTCATTCCTTTTATTTTCTCTTGTTTTTTAATGTCAATTTAAATATTTGACAATAATACACTTGAGATAATGTGTAAACGTTGAAGAATTTAAATGAAATTAATAAAGTTTTCAAAAAAAAATTTAATTATTTCGACATTAACATACATACGCAATTTAATTTACAATTGACGCGAACTAAATTGCTTTTGCAACACATTTTTGAAAGGAAATATTTTTAAATTGACAGGAAGTTCGGAAAATTGATATCCTTATGTCGAATATTGCATTCAAGCACCTGTTTGATGATGTTTGTCTATCAAAACCCATTCTTCTTATACCAATATCAGGATTCTTTTTTTGATAAGTATCTTCGGAATGAAAGTCTTATGATATTGGCTTCTCGAAATACTAGTTTGTACAGTGGGCGTCAAAAGAAAGTATACATTAATAAATCACCATTATTTTATATTTTAAAATTGTTTCATTGCCAGTTTTTAAAATTGAAGCAAAAAAAACTTCGAAATATTGTCAAATTTTTTAGGGCACTCTCCTAAAGTGGTAAAATTTGAGTTTGGTGATTTTTAGAATTTTATCCTTAGTGTATAGTGTCTTTTGACGCTCACTGTAGATACACGACATGTCTCAAAGACAAAAAGGCTCAGTAAGGTATGTCTTGCAGACGCTATAGTCTTGTAGGTAGTGTGTTGGTTTGCTAGCCGTGATGCCTCGGTTCAAACCAAAGGTCGGACATCTCCAACAAAACGAAATTTCGAAAAAAATTAATTCCGCGACATCCTCAGAGCAGATTTCTGGCAAAAAATCAGTGAGTAAATAAAAAATTCCATGTAAAGCTTCTCAAAAGTCTATCGTTCAGAGTCGACATTAAACTGTAGGTCATTCCATTCATGCATAAAACTAAAACATTCACATTCAAAGCTAAGTCTTAATCCTGTTTGAAGGACGAATTAGGTAGGTAATCATCTTCAGTGAGAGGCTAATTTTTTGATGAATGGCTACGTGAAGAAACAAAATTCTCGAATATGGCACGATGCCAAATCACATGAGCTCCAACAGAGTCTAATGCATGCCATTATAGTCACTGTTTGGTAACATTTTGGACTGGCAACGTCATGAGTTCAAGTATGTTTAAAAATCAACGTTGGACGTCACTATCAATGGTAAGATAATTACGAACTTCTGAATGGCCTGAATGGGATGGCCTGGACGCCTAAGACATGTGGTTTCAACAGGACGACTCAACGTGCCAGACAATATAGGCAACATTGGAAATCTGCACAAGCTATTTGAGGCCATGGTCATCTCACATGAATAGGTGGATGATTGCGAAATTCTTTTGGCCTGAATGGAATGATTTGGACTCATATGACATGTGATTTCAACAGGACGACACAACGTGCCATACAATTTATGCCACTTTGGATATTTTGCACGAGTAATTTAAGAGATTGGTCATCTCACGTTAAGTGTGATATGAACTGGACACTGATATCGTGCGAATTGACATTTTCTCTTGGGGTTTTCTTAAGCTTCAAAGTGAACATAGTCATGTCATGCCACACATTTCATAGTTAAAGAAAAAAAACAACAGCAAAAACAATTGAATAGAATTTCATTTTAATTCCTCCTTAAATTCTAAATACACTTACCATACCGAGTGAGTGGAATAGAAAAGAAAAGCCATCTTAAGAGCTCTTAAATAAACGTAAATTACCAGACCTCTACACCATTTGTGACACACAATAAAACTTTTCAGATTTCAGCTAATTTTCACATACGTATTCTGGCAATGGCAACACCAACATTACCATACGCCAAGACGAAAAACATATGTATACCCAGAGGTGTATGTATGATAAAGTCAGCTAAAGTCTCTATTAAAATAACGACCAAGGACAACAAAAGACATCCTTTTCCTAAACATCCGTTACATATTAGACAAGCTTTACTTTTCTTCTTCTTTTCTTTTCTTTTCTTTTTATTTGAATTTGTTTTCCGTTTTTGTTTGCCTTCTTGTTCATCACGAGATGGATAAATGCATGGCTTTATTTTAGCGACATTTGTGTTGCCATTATCCTGTCTCCGTTTAAATTCATGTTCATTCGTGTAGGAATTTCGCCTAGGCATTGGTGGTGTGAATGTAAGATTTAAGGAATAAATCCCTTTCATCAGAATGTGTACAACACATGAAGAATAATATCTCACACATGTAATGTGCAAGTATGTCTACATTTGGTTTTGCATACATACGTATGTATGTGGAAATATCCTTAGAAGAGAGTGAATAAGTAAGCGCGTAAGTGTACGTGTTAAATTTTGTGCATTTGCGCTTAAATTCACATTGTTAAGCATGTGAATATGTGTACTTTGCAAAGTAAATTCCGTTTTTGAATATTCCGTTCTATTATGTGTTTAAGTGTATGCCTGGGTACGTATGCGTGTGTGTTAATTTCTTTGTTTCTATAAATTATTATTTCAAGGTGACATTTGACAGATTTAAATCTCTATCTTATGTTTATGTGTACGTAGGTATGTTTAATACTTTAGCAATGAAGTTTACCACTCTAAGCGACTGTGTGGCATGTCTTTTAAAGTCCAAATCAAAAAGATTTATTCGCATTTGTCAGCGTTACGGAAAAGGTTATTGATATTGCGAAAGTAAATAAATCAAACGAATGGAAAATTAGGCAAAAAAATAAAATTTAATTTGTTTTCCATTGAAAAATATTTTGAGGTTAGGTGACAAGCAGATAAGATAATGCCATTAAGTATTGTCCAGAAAATAAATCCAATGAAAAACTGTTAAAAAACGAAATAAATGTTTATCATTTCAAAACTAGTCTCTAACTCTCATAAGATTGTTCATTAGGCTTTTAATGTCAATGAGTGCCCACAACGAATTGAGGCAAATTTTGATACCCTGCTCTGCATTGAAATGTATTCCAATGGGAGCATTCTTCATCGACCGAAATAAATAGTTGATAGAAGGGTTAAAGTACATGGTACATACCATGAGGGTAAAACGTCTCACGCTCTTCTTTTCGAAATATTTTTGATTCGTACCGCAATATGTAGTTGAGCGTTGTCACGATGGAAAATTACACCCTCACGTCTGGTCTATGTGTTGTCAAGGCCAATATCTTACAGCATAAGTAGTGAGATATCCTTAGTATTTATTTTCACACGTATCATATCTTGCCTGCAGACGCCATTCACGTAATGCAGGTCTTTGAAGGTCATATAAATCCCAATGAATGCTTCCACTTGGCTAATCCATTTATTGTAGTATTTGTCAGCATATTCAGGGTAAATGCTTGCTTCAAACGAATTAATTGTTTTCTATAAAAGTCTTCTGTGGTAGTGGAATCCACACACATACCTCTGATAGCGCAATGAATATTCTGCTTGGCCATAGGATTTGCTCATTTTACGTGCATAATATATGATTTCTTGATTTCCATTTTTCATCGTGATTAGATTTCATGATATTAATTGCTTATCAAGCTTTTATCTCGAAAGATTCCATGGCAAAACAATTCTCAATCATTGCACCCATCTTTCCCTCTCGCAATTGCTATCGTTCTAGATGAAGTTCAGTGAAGTCCACAGAACTCATAAAACAGTGCAACTTACAGAGATTATTGGTTGCTTATGAACTGCATCTGCCTGCTCTAAACTTCAAATTCTGTTTATTGGTGGACCCATGAACTAGAAATGAACTTTGCTGTTGAAAATAATTTTTCGAAATAAACAAATTCCTTGCACAGAACGAATTTTGTTTTAAAAAATCTATGCCAAGTGAAAATACAAATCTTACATATATATATATGCACATAAGTACGTAGATACACAACGTAGCTTCTCATATTACTTAGGTTGTGTGTGTTAATTCTCTACGTGAGTGGCGGAACTTACAGTTTAAAGTCGACTTCGAAAGACAGATTTTTGAGAAACTTTTCATCGCAACTTCATTTACTCTCAAAGTTTTTACCAAAATTCTGATGAGAGGAAGTCGCCTTAGAAATATTTTTTCATATTTCGTTTTGTTGGATCTGGGGTATGAAGCATGGCCTCACGTCGAACAAGCCAACATTATGAAGAAGACTATGAAGATGATTGATTATTCGTTGAAAATTAGGGTCAAGTATTAACTTCTCTTCATCGAATGCCCGTCATTATCTATGCTTGTTTACCTTCAATTCCTACGAGACTAGAATTTTGTACGGGTATAGGCCTAAGTTACAACCTAAATTTTACCAGGTTGTAGTCAACTCTAGTTGAGTTCTGAGGAGGCATTTGAAATCGAATTGGTTCTCCTGCAGACAGCATACAGAGGCAATGTTACCAGTGTTGGTCGATTGTTCATTGAAACAGTTGACACTGATTTCTCCTTCAGAGAGTCATCTTGGAAGGACAATGACATGATCTAAGCGCTCATTAGTTTGATCGTACAGAACAAGCAGTTCGTTAAAAAAAAATTATTTGTACAAATCGTTTAATGCTACATCCATCCACGGTGATTTGCCAAAACAGACTGTAAAAATGACAATTAATTTGACAGATGTATGTAGCTTCAAACAAAATGGCCGCTATCAACTGTCAAAGTTCGGAAGTTCCTATTGAAACTCCTTATATATGTATATATGTACATATATAAACGAGTCTGCCTTGCCAAAACCTCCCTTAATTACTCACTAACAGGAGATGGCCATTATCGCAATAATCAGTTGACTCTTTGGAACAAAACCTCGTAACCAATTATATTGTTTTTCATGTTTTTTTTTATTTAATATTCCAGTTCAATGTACAAATTACAGGGTCAGTGGTTACATACGTTTTACCTGTTTCAGTATCATATCAGTTGTTATTGGTAAAGCAGGTTATAATTATTTTAAAACGCCGAACCTTGTCATGCGTTGTTGGCTGGAGGCTAGAAATTATCACGAACTACAGGCATAGATTTTGATACTCTTAAAGGCAATACCATAAATAAAAGTATAAAATAAATGTTTTCTGTTGTGTGGACAATTTTTTTCCTAACAGAAGTTCTTACAACACCTTTTGCTGATTTTGTATTTTAATGTTGTGTCATTATTTCCGTATGTTTTTTTCTAGTTCTCTCTGTACTTTTGTGTCCTTTTTTTGTATTTCATTTACGGTTTTACTAATTATTGTTGCTGTTTTATGTTCGTCCTTAATGTTGTAGAGTCGGTTTTAATCCTTGTACAACATTTGCACCTTTTAATGATGACTGCATTCATTAGTTTCATAATAAATGAATCGAAGTTGGTAACGTTTTTAGTGGCGTTTGTTTGTCAAAAAAAAAAAAAAACCATGAGTCCGTGGCAGAGGAAGTAGTTTACTGTGTGTGCGTGTGTGTGTGGCAAAGCAAGTGTTGATTTTAATGACTTTTGTTCGAGAAACATTTGTTTTCAATATGTTGGGGTTTTTTTCCAGCAGTTTTTATGGTGATTTTGAAAAACATTTCGTTGGGTTTTTTTTGTTCGTGGTAATGATAGAAAAATGTCGTCGTACTTGTACAAATTGTTGATATTTTTATAAATTTTTGTTGTTGTTGTGTTGTTGTATTATACGTTAACATTATAAACTATTGAGTTAACTTTATTGGCCTTTGGAAAGTTGAAAATTTCTACACTTAAAAAAAAATTTTAAAACAATTAGTGGAGCTCTGACAGACAAATTTTACATGAAAAATTTCCCATGCGAATGACTATTTTTCTCAGTGTGGCTTATAGAAACTTTTTCTTCTTTTAATTTTAATTAATTTTATTCGTGCATTTGCAGTAGATGTTTCTGTTTTAATGGGCACCCGACAAAAATACTACAAGGGAAGTTAGAAGAGATCAAAGTCGACTATTTGGAACACTACATACACTGGTGGCCAAAACTAAAGCAACTGACATTACACTTTGATATTTTAGCTAATATGTTCCGCTAAAAAGGTTAAAACTGGATGATTTTTGGTTTTTATGTTTACACATTATTCAGACTAAACGTAAATGCATAAAAATTATAATCAATTTGCTTAAAATATTACTTTTCTTTCAAAATAACGAAATAACCATAAAATTCTAGTGGTCAAAACTACAGCAACTTTCGTACTTCTGCAACAAAACTTAAAAATTAAATTAATAGTCAATAGCGTAACCCTTATTTTTAATGACGGCAGCACATCTACGGGGTGTTGAATCAATTAGCCTCTTAATTTGATCTTTAGAAATGCTGTTCCATGCGTTCTGGATACGATTAAAAATGGGATGTTTATTTGTCCCTAAATCCCTTTTTATTTTGCGGTCAACTATGCTCCTAAGGTTTTCAATAGGGTTAAGGTCTATCGATTAACCTAGCCACCCGAAAACACTTACTTTTGAGTGACTCAACCATTCCATAACAAATTTTGAAGCATGTTTTGGGTCATTGTCATGTTGGAAAACCCAAACCAGTGGCATGTTCTCTTCTGCGTATGGCAGCATTACCTTTTCCAACAGATTTTTATAAACAAATCGATCCATTTTCTCAGTAATTTGGTAAAGGTGGAGGCTCAATAATGGTGTGGGGCTGTTTTTCATACGATGGAGTTGGACCAATTTACCATCTTCTGTAGAAGCTGTGAGTCTGAGGGATATGAAAATAGCATTCATCTGCCCATGTTTGCCATACTCTTGCCAAAAAAAGGTTGAAGTTTTTGACCTCCCATTTGTTGGCATCTCAGACTGAACTCTATAATGTAAAGACAAGTGAGCCAGTAGGCTATACTGATTATCCTTTCATATTCTCCGCCTATGCCTCTGTAGGGTGTATAAAAAGTCACACGAAAAACTCCATGTACAAGACATGTTCATGGCTTTTTTTCCGAAACAGTTTTTTAACTGCCAATATGACATTTGACTCTTGCCATGTTTCAAAAGGTGAATGAGTAAATGAATATACAGTCTGGTATTTAAAACTCATTAAAATAAAAAAAAAAATGGAAAAACCAGGGTGTGTATGGTATGTGCGAGTTTAAATGTTTTAAACGTGGTAGAAACGTAAATGGCCTGTTTGTCTATATTAATGCCTACACTTCATAGACAAGCCTTGTATGGCCAGTGAGGCAGGCAGAAGAGTATTGAGGGTTGGAAGTTGAATTAAATGCAATTTGAAATAATTTGTTTTTATTTATTACCACATGAAGAATATGTTTTTTTTGCTTTTATTTCTGTTTTTGTCATTAACTTTTATCACACAACACCCCTCCACACTCTCTCCCACTCTCTCTCTGACCCACTATTGTCTTCCTTTGGCCTTTAAATTGGGTGAATCTCCAGCAGACAGTTTTTTATGAACATTTCACATGCAAAAGGTGCATGTGGTGCACTTTTTTTGTGTTTTTTCTGTTTTCGTTTAACTTTACATGTGATTTTTAATACGTTTTTCTTTCTATTTTTTATTGGCATTGTTGGATGGTACATGTGTTTTTCCAATACGTTTTAATTAATTTAAGCGATTCATTTTTGTTTTTCCTGTTTGTCTGTCGATTTTTTGAAAGTGTCATGTTGTATGGAAAATGCAACTGATTTATCTATTAATTCAGGTTTTTTTTATTACAATATTAAAATACTTTGTTTTTTGTAATTGTATTTCCATTGATTAATATCAGCATGCTTTTGAAATTATTGGAAATTTAATGTTTATAATTAAAGAAAAAAACATTTTTACATTTAATTTATGTTGCAGGGAAAGAAATCCGAACGTATGCTGTTAACACTATCTATGCAGTTGTATGGCACAGTTATATGTAACCAGTATTCCATATTCAACCCAGGTATCCAACATTCCTTAGAGAAAATCCAACTCAAGTCCAAAATAAATCTTTCTATTGCATCAATTTTATATATTTCACAGATCGCTCAAGCATGTCTGAAAATAAGTGATTGAAACCTTCGTACTTTCATTACAGGACAATGACACTGACACATGAGCTGAAAGAGACATCCTTCCTCATTCTCAAACCTTCATGTTTTGGCAGACGACATTTGCCGAAATACCAAGTCTTTTAGCATGCCTACCAAAAGGACAGAGGGCTGTGTGGATCGCTATAGTACGATGAATGGCCATGAGATTTAAGGATCGCTTCCATTCTCTTCTTATCCGTATGTGTCCAGCAGAGTCTAACAATATTCACGTACTCTTCTGCTGTTAAAAAGATTGAGCCTTCATGTAGAAAGAATGGATATCATCCAACTTATCGGCTACAATCGTAATACCTACCGTAACACCGTTAGTTAGATAACTTTGCTTGTTTGTTGTGTTCTGCTAATAGAGTAGATTACGTTGTTCTGGATTTACTTTTTTCAACTTAAGTGGTTAATACTTAAAAATGCACCGAGAGAAAAAGTTGAATCACTAAAAGTGAAAATTATAACGCCGTAGGTAGTGCGTTGGCATATTAGAAGTGAGACTATGGTTCAAAACCCAGGTCAGACGTTTCCAACAGAACGAAACATAAAAAATTATTTTTTCGGTGACTTCCTCTCATCAGACTTGTTGCAAAAACTCTGAGAGTAGGTTCTGTAGGTTCCGCCGCTCATGCATAAAATTAACACAGTGGTGTGAGAAACTAGATCGTAAGATTTTAAATGACCAATTATGTATGCATGTGAGTGCCGCCGCTCATGGACTAAATTAATACACACGCAGTATGTTGAAGTCGCCGTAGTCCAGTAGGTTGTGTGTTGGCTTATTAGACGTAAAGCCAGGATTCAAGCCCCTGGCCAGACATCAAAACAAAATACAAAAAGTATTTCTTCGGCGACTTCCTCTCAGCAGATTTCTGGCAAAAACTCTGAGAATAAATAAAATTGCCATGAAAAAGTTTCTCAAAAACCTGTCGTTCGGAGTCGACTTTAAACTGTAGGTCCCACCACTCATGTATAAAATTGACACACAACATAAGTGCTGTGAGAAACTAGGACGTTATACAATAGGTCAATTCGACCTCCGGTACTGCACTTGTCTTAATTGACAAGTACACGTCCTCTAACCTATCCTAACCTAATCTAACACACACGCAACATGCGTGGTACGAGAAGCTGGGTTGTGATCCTGACTAAAAGGTTGTAGTGAACAATGATGTGAGTAAGTAATTAATTAAGGTTTGAGTATAAACAGTGAGCGTCAAAAGAATCTGTACACTATGGATAAAATTCTAACAATTACCAAATTCAAATTTTACCACTTAAAGAGAGTAACCAAAAAAATTTGAGAATATTTCGAAATTTTTTGTAATTTTGTTTTGTTTCAATTTTAAAAACTCACAATGAAACAATTTTAAAATAAAAATAACGGTAATTTATTAATTTTTATTTTTTTAATATACCGTTACTTTTGACGCTCACTGTATATACAAACCATATATCCGAAGTATGCAGATTCATTTGATTGTCAAACTGGTGTTTGCAGCTTCTAGTTTCGCCCAAAGGCTTTTGCAAACTTCAGTCTGCCAATTTGTTGCCAATTTGTAGACAGCTTCAGAGTATATGTAATATGTATGTTATGAGCTTAAAGGATTACGGACTAGCTTCACACACCACATATATATGTTTTAATTTTATACATGAGTGTCAGAACCTACAACTTAAGATTTTTGAGAAACTTTTCAGGACAGCTTTATTTACTTACAGAGTTTTTGCCAGAGAGGTCTGACCTGGGGTTTGAAGCGTGACCTTATGTCTGATTAGCCATGCATCGAGCTTAGGATTTCTTAATACATATTTCTTTTTCCCTCTTGATATGCTCCTGCATTTAATCAATAAAATTTCAAATCAAAAATTTCTAAATTGAATTAATTTCTTGTAATTTATTTTAAATTCCAAAACAAAATTAAATTAAATTCAATTGATAAACAATATCACCTAATAAATCAATTAAAATTACTTGCAACTTGCAAATTTTCCTTCTTTTTTTCGTATTCCTAACGTATTCCAAACGTGTAAAACGTAAAATGTTTTCAATCGCAAGAGAAATGAAAAATTGCCACAACGCACAATATTTCTTCATTAATAAATAATTCTCCAAATATTATGAAAAACAAACGAAAAAAAAATTCGAAAATAAAAATGAAATTAAATTATAAATTATGCTTCACTTTTTCTATTTTTCTATTACACAATTTATTTTCTTTTAATTTGTTGTTGTTGTTGTTGTTGTTGTTGTTGCTGCTGTTATAGTTATTGTTATTGTTGTGTTGAACTGCCCTGTTGGCATATTAATTATGTTGACAAGCTGAACCAACTTTTTTACATTTTTTTTACTGCTGTGCTCTTGCTCTACCCTCCGGTGTGTAGGGGTCATGCCAGACAAACGGTAACAAAATATTGCTCTTCCCCCAAGACAGAAAAAATATAAAAAAATTTTTATTTTGTTTCCTTTATTTTGCTTATCAGGCAGCAACATTACAATCATATTTTATGATTATGAATATTATTTAGGGGGGGAGTAGAGGAGGAGTCAGAAACCGAGCCGACTTGAACAACAACAGGGTTTATTAAGAGATAGCAACGTTGTCAGTGACGTTTTGTCGTACTGGCCATACGCAGAGCCAGCCATTATCATGTTGTAATTAATTTCGTTTCATTTTGACTTTTAGAATGCCTTTTTTCTCTCGTTTCATTTTTTTTCACAGAATTTCCATGTTCAGCTAACACGCTATGCCACATTATTTTTTTTTAATGTTTTTCATGTATTTTTTTTTTTATTAATTTGTTGTTACAAACGAATTTAATGGCATATTTCAAGTATTTGAACCTGTGAGTGTATATTTCTTTTATTGCTATGCGATGTTGTTAAAGTGAGTGCTTTGAAAATATTTGGCTGTTCTGATGATTTATTTTTGGGAAAATATTTTTTTTAATTAAAATTTCTTCAATTTAAGTAAATCAAAGAAAATAAAACTTATTCATGATCAAATTAAAGTTTTCCCCATTAAATAACATTAAATGGCAATACCATACTATTGCCTTAATTCCATTCACTAAATATGTAACATAAAGCTAAGCATGCTTCAGATCTTTTATAAGCTATTTGTTGAAATTCAAACCCAGATCATGCAAAGTATCGACTGTATTCTGACTGTAGATTATAGAACAAATAGCAGAAGAAATCCGTCAGCTTATTACGTTAACATATACATACGAGTACGTACATACACAATTGGTCATTATAACCCTTCAGTCAAGATTGTAACTTAGCTTCTCACACCATGTATTTTGTGTGTATTAATTTCATACAGGGATTTTATTCGTGAAAGTCGATTCCGAATGACAGATTTTGAGAAACTTTTCATGGCATTTGGTTATGTTGGAGATGCCTGGCATGATGTTTGAACTAAGGCCTCATGTCTAATAAGCCAAAACACTACCTACTAGACTAGGCGACTTCAACAGAATCTTATGAGATTTAAAAATCAATGTCAACGGCGACATACGGTAACACAGCAGGCATGAAAAAGGGTGACTACTGTAAAAATAGTCAGGAGGCTAACCACACAACTAAGCTATACTGCATGTAAGTACCACGAAGCGTTTCAGGCTATGCTGGAGGACCTAGGGCCATTTTTTGAATGCAAGTTTAAACTCGAGAGTAAGTTAATCTCCATTTAAACTCCGTTTTCAGTTTTTGAATTTCTTTAATCTTGAGTTTAACCTTACGGTTAAGCAGTTAATCTCGAGTTTAAACCACCAACGTTGATGTTTTAAACTCGAGATTAACTACGAAAAGTAGTTGACAAATTTTATTTAAAAAAAAAAGCTTTTAAGTGAAGGGAAGCCGAATAAGACAAATATTTAAGTGACTATGAATTATATAAAACACAAATTGACAACAGACAGTCTTAATTTATTTATTATTTTAAGAAAATGATTTTTTTACATAAAGATCAATAGTATTCAGCTTTTGTTTGTTTGTTTTTGTTCTATACAAAAGCAAATTGTTGTGAAACACTTTACAAAAGTAGTAAACATAACAAAATAAACGAAAAAAATGTTGCCATTTTTGCTTATAAGTACGGCAGCTCTACAAGGTTAATCTCCAGTTAAATTCCCATTCAAAAAATGAAAACTCAGTTAACTGAATATTAACTTTAACTGCAGATTAACTTAATCTCGAGTTTAAACTCGCATTCAAAAAATGGCCCTTAGTCTGTAAACCGACATAACATACTGATAGGCTTTCAGCACCAATAAATAAAATAAATAAAAAAAATAAATTTAGAACGGTTCTCACGTAGATTTGAATGAAGAGTTAATGCTCATGCAATACGTAAAGGTTTGCAAAATTGTTAAGAATATTAATGACTGTATATATGTAAGTATGTATATGAATATAAGTATGTTTATGCCTTCGAAAAAATTGTCTAACAGTTAGTGTTACGATTAAAGCCGTTGCATAATTTTTCAAATTCGATGAATAAGGTGTCATGAAGATTTTTATTTTACTGTCAACAAGAACTTACAATGTCTTGAAGGCGAGGGTTTCTATTTTTCGTTTTCAAATTTCGATGGAACATTATGTACGAAATACAGTGTCTTTTAAATTATCGCCTGTGAAATGATGAGAAATAAGCTTCGTTGCTGGTGAACATTTTTTTCTATAATTAGGCACAGAAAGCCTGTTGTCGCTGAAGAAATGTTTTTCAATCAGCATATTGGCGACATTGTGAAAAATTAGTTGATTTTAAATGTTACATGAGTTGGCCTTTATACAGAAAATATGAGCCATAATGAGCGGTCAGTGAAGCCTAATTGATGAAGGGCTATAACAGGGAATTTAATAACTTCTTGATAGCAAATCCTTGATCCGAGTGGAGTAGAATAATCTTTAACGAACTGCTTCAATCTGGCGAAACGATCAATTGTCATCTGTATTGTTAACAAACTCGAAACACTGAAGAAAAGCAATCACAATCGAAGTTATAACAATATCTAGTCACACACTTCTTTGATAACCCACTGCAATTTGACTGCACTTATGAGACTGCTTTTGGAAAAATCCTTCTTATACCGGGGTGCTTGCATCATTTAACTATAATTTTCATCAATGCCTGCGAGACTTTTTAGATTTTATAAAATTTGCCACCGGCAAGACGTTTATAAACTTACTTTACTTATATAATCGGTCATTGCAACCCTTTATTCAGGATTAGGACCTAGTTTCCCCCACCACCCATGTTGGGTGGGTGTTACTTTTATCCATGAGTGCCGGAACCTATAGTAAAAAGTCAACTCCGAACAACAGATTTGTGAGAAATTCTTCATGGCAAATTTATTTATTTTTATTTAGAGTCTGTCAGATTGCTACTGAGGAGAAGTTGTCGAAAGAAATATTATTTTCATAACGTTTTGTTGATGTCTGAGTAGGGGTTTGAACCTCTCGTCTAATAGCCGACATACTATCTCCATGACTGGCAACTTTTTCACTTATTAACTAGAACAGCTAAGTAGCCCTGAATTTGCCCATCAAATGGCAAATGTTTGTGGTGTACAGAAGCCAGATAAATGCGGATTTGTTTGCAATTACTGTGCAGTAAAGAAAATTGTCGTTCAAAAATTTTCAATAAACCTGATGAGTTTTAAATACAAAATAATTGCCTTTAAAAAATAAATCAAAGTTAGAGGACTCATTATGCAACAAATAGGGAGGAAAAATTTCACAACATTTCATTGTAAGAAACCCTTGAGCAAAGCAATCTTTATTACAAGTAACTTACATGTTAAGTTCAATAACCCCTTTTAAATATTTTATAAATTCAACTTTAAATTGTCGTCGAGATAATAATAGAAAATGTATGTATGTATGTATGTATGTACGTACGTTCGTGTATATATTATGCATAACATATAATTCCTTAACAATTTTTAAATAATTCATTAACATTTTAACATGGCAAGGGAGGGTGTGTGTGGCAAAAATCTATTCTTTGCCATTTAAGTACATGGCCTGGGAATATGATGAATGGCAAATGGTATAACACATCGTTACAATCACTCGCATTTACAAACAAACTGTCTCTATGGAGTATAAATTGTTATGCAACGTATAGAAGAATCCTTTTCATTGAAATGTACACCTGAAGGTGTTTTTTAAACATTTTTCTAACCATTTCAAATAGGGGGGACACATCGTACAATTTCCATAAAGTTCAACAACAATTTAAAATAAAAAACTCTACGAGTATAATTTTATTAAATATTTTAACAGTTAGAAAAAAAAAGAAATCATTTTTAAATGTAAATTCATAAATCGTCAAGCGCCGTCAGCAGTTTTATAATACATTATTATATACAGGGTATTACAATGGCATGTTTTCTTTGAAAATGAATACTTATTTGATTTATTTAGACGTATTATGATTCCCAAGCATCTGGCAAACATCTACCACGTGTCTGTCGATGACTCTACTGAAGATTTCGAAGACATTATTGCATATTGGGAGCCTTAGTTCGGGACTATCACTTTAAAGGGTGACTTTTCCCCATTGTTTATGGTTAATAAAAAAAAAAGAAAATAGCCTCATAGGCACTGAAGATGCTAATCTTGGCAATACATTTTGTTCAACTTTTTATGAAATTATTCTCCTAAAAAGTTCACATACATAATTGGTCACTACAACCCTTCAGTCAGGATTACAACCTAGCTTCTCACACCACTTATGTTCTGTGTGTTAATTTTATGCATGAGTGATGGGACCTACAGTTTCAAGTCGATTCCGAAACACAGATTTTTGAGAAACATTGCATGGCAATTTTATTATTTACTCTCAGAATTTTTGGCAGAAATTTGCTGAGGTTTGTACCATGGCCTCACGTCTAATAAGCCAACACACTATTACACCATTAGACTACTACTGTAGTAGCCTCACAGGCTTTGAATATTATGATCTTGGCAGTCGATTTGGTTCAAATTTTAATGGAACTATTCTCGCCAAAATGATCTCTTTTAATAATTCCTTGCCTCGTTAGCTTTCATACCTCTCTGTCACTCTGTCTTGTGGAAACTTTTGTCTTCGAAATCCAACAATTCACATCACAACATGACAGTTTCTTGGCGATAAATCTAAACCACCACTTATTATCTAAGCCTTCAACGAGGCAGTTCAAAGAAAAGCCAACTATTTCACCAACATTTTTAGTTAAATGGTCTAAACAACTGGACCATTTGAAATCTGACCAAAAAACCATCAACGCCTCAGTTGCCCAATGAATTCCAATGCAGCATTTCTGTGTTACATGGTTTCATAAACATGTTGGGACACTAAATGAGTTTCTAAACGGTCCTCCCGTTTTCTGGTATAAGTGATGGAGACTGCAAAAGTAATTTGGCAGTGAAATAAAGGCACATCTTTTACTATCTTCGCTAACATAAGTATTCGTGGGTCCAAAACTTTCTTAGTAAGTTTAGGATGTAGCGAAGCAGGCTTGAAAAAGTGTTTTATTTACAACCACTACTAAGGGTATGTCTCCTATTATAATTAGAAAGGCAGGTTGTGATTGGGAGGAAAGAAGGAACAAATGTTTATGGATTTTTAAGGATTGGATTCGATTTGAGGCACTAGTATGCTTCTGCCGATTCTTTAAAAAGTATGTTGGGTTCCACTAAACATACCACTGAGAGATTTTCTGACTCTCCAACGCTTTTAAAAAAAGATGCCATAATGATCGGTAAAGATTAGGTTGGATACGATGAGTAGCAAAAAGAAAGAATGCTAACCAAAAGTGGTACTGAATTTTAATGACAACACAAGGATTATTTATAAAAGAGCATCGATTGACTTCCACAATATTTATTTATTTATTTTATTAATTACAATACAATTACAAATTATATTTTAATAATATACGAGCGGAATAACTTGACCATATACTCGGTGTAGTGTCACAGACCAGATTCTCTAGTGGGAATCGAACCCACGACCCTCACGCTAATAGTCTAGAACACTACCCACTAGACTACCAGGGCACCCACTTCCACAATATTGTTACGTTTTTACCTTTTAAAAACGTTTAAAATATGAACTCGTAGATAAAAATAAAATAAAAATAAATTTGTGTTAGTTTTTTTTTATTTTTGTTTACTTGTTTAACATTTTTTTATGCCGGCGTTTGTTGTTATATTACGCAGTGCGATCATTTGTAAACAAGTTTATTTGTTTTTGTTTTTGTAGCTTTTGTTTATAATTTTAATGTTAAACGATGTAAAAGCAAAACAGCAGTATCTAGATTTTTTCCATTTTCGTAACAATATTTACGGATTAAACTTCCTAAGCCTTGTTATCAGGTATTATCTAAGCTAAGCATATTTCATGCTTAAGCCTTTAAGGACTCCTTGACATGCACAAGATAATTGTGTATTCTGGAATCTACGCCAAGTTTAGTGTGTACATTCTGGTAATGCGGATGATATCTTGTGACATATAAATGTTACATCTGTCACGTTACAGTGAGTTTTGGGCCGTTATGCTGGTCAGTGCCTATCAAATACGTTTGATATGGAATTAGAGAATATGCAGTTATGACCAAACTGTAGTTAAAATACATATCAAGCAGTAGCTTAACCTTGTCAGAGTCAACCTACAATCTGGCTTGTATTTTTCAGCGAAAACATTCGATAACATTTTCTATCAAATCACATATCTCTATGGGTTTTTCAAAGTCACCAAATCTCATGTTCACTTCTGTGGGGATATAGAGCCCAGGTATCAGTAGTAAATCAATTTTTGTACATCCAGCTACCTACGAGTGAAACTTTGTTCAGTTGACGTTGTGCATCTTCCAACGTATTGGAAGCGACACTTCCATTAAAGAATAGGAACATATTTTAATATCTCTTCCATCCTTACTCCTGCCAAAACGACAATCTTAAGAAAAATTGCAAATGAACTGAGACAAACTATTGAAAAAGGAATCCTAAACCTAAAGGATTCTCTATACTTTTTATATGCCAACAGGGTAACATAAATTTTTGGCAAATATGTAACGAATAATGCTCCCGAAATTCCATTTTCCTGTCTAAATGTTTTTGTTTGGTCACCCTGCATGTAAAACATAAATTTATGATTGTAAATGGCACAACTTAGTTTATAAATTCAAATATAAATTAAAAAAAAAAATAAAAAAGTAGTTGAGAACAAAAAAACAAAAATGAGGAGACAGAACAGAACATAACAGAACAGCACCGAGAATAGAATAGGAAAAGAGTAACGAAATCATTGTAATAATAATGCTAAATATGTATGCATTTAACGAATGAATTTATGCAAATCTGTGGAAAATCTTTTTATTATTCCAACAAGTTTTCTCTAAAAAAAAAATACACTCTCATACTCATACATGCTAACACACATAATCTAACAAACACAAACACAATGTATGAACGTTTACACAACGACAGTTATTTGAATACATTTAAAGCCGTGAGTGTTGGTATGAATATAACCCGTACAACAATAGCAACAACAACAACTAAAATAACAATGATAAGTATTAGGACAACAACAACAACGACAATAACAAGGAAATCATGTAGATTTCTATTTTTGCAGTATTTAAATCCATATTAAAATGGAAACAAAATGGGGGAAAAAAAACAACAGAAAAAAACGGATTTATTTTCAACAATTCAACATTTTTGTTTCCATATGTAAGACAGCATGTGAATACGAGAGGTATTTACGACACGTCCAAGAGCTTGTGATGGAACTTAAATGGAGTTTAAGTTTAATAGTTCATCCATATTATTAAATGATTAAATTGCATTTGGATTCAAGAGCACCATCACAATTCTTCCATCTGAAGTCATTTTGAGTTAAATTTATTTTCATACCAAGTTACTCTGCCTTCATCTGTCATCTTCGAATTTAAATAACGTTTCTAGTTATAGTTACAATATCTTTCCAAAGTCTAGTCAAAATATTATAGACTCATATTCATATTATTTTCGAAACTTTGCAGCAGATCGGTGTTCCGCCACTCATTAATAAAGATGGATCTGCGGCAAGTCTCCAAGCCTTTTGCAGGAATGTAAATGTCTGATTTGGTTTTTATATGAGATTAGAGAGACTATCCAGACATGATTGTCCGTTTGTTACTAGGATAAGCCCAGAAGAGAAAAAACAGCCTACCCTCTTAAAATCCAAGTTTTAATGAGAAGATGTCTGAGAGCGCAATACTCTTGATCAGATTATCAAAGCTTACTTTACACTATTATGTTATTGGGTTCTACAATCATTTTTATGGCCTAGCTTCTGGTACAGCAGCGTGACGTTGGTTATCGTCGGCTTAATACGTCAGAATTGAAAAATTTTTCATGGCTATTTGTTACGCTCAGGAAACAAAGTCGGATGTGCGGAATACTGCTGGAAACATATTTTTTTTTCTCAACTTGTCAGGGCTGATACATCAAATAGAGTCTATAGCTAATTAGATCAGCAGTAGCCTTTGGTACTACTAAAGGTCCCATTGTAAAACGATTGATCCTATTTTAACGTATTCCTTCGCCATTCTGTCGATTTTATAGGAATTCTTTCTAAATCGCCTCTGAATGGAAAAGTTCTATCATAAAAATAGAAATTTGCGTGTTCAAAAATATTACGTTTCCGGTTATCAAATGGCTGACATTGTTCAGTTATATCCTCTGCTTCAGATTCAACATAGCTTCCGCAGAAATGGTTGCAAATAATATCCAATTTTGATATTATTTTCCAGCATTATAGCTCCCTTTTTGAAATATTTCCCTTAGGATCGGGAATAATTATTATAAATGGCACTGGTTAGAGCTGGGACGATCGCTGTATCATTCGGCGCCAGTATTCAATTTCTCAATCTTGGCATTCAGGGGGCACTCAAACTCTCTTAGGCAAGATTTTAATACGTCTATCGTAATAAAGGGAAAGCCAAAGAAAAAACCATATTGAGTCCGCTTTTTTTCCACTACGTTCGTTTAGAGTACCTAACGTTGACTTAAATCATTTCTTAGTATCATTATATACATACATACGTACATAATTGGTCATTACAACCCTTTAGTCAGGATTACGACCTAGTTTCTCACATCACTTATGTTATGTGTGTTAATTTTTTCATATATGTATGTGTGGCGTGATCTACAGTTTAAAGGCGATACCGAACGACAGATTTTTGAAAAACATTTCATGGCAAATTTATTTACTCCCAAAGTTTTTGCCAGAAATCAGTTCAGAGGTAGAAATATTTTTCAATATTTCCTTGTGTTGGAGATGTCTGTCTAATTAGCCAACACACTACCTACTAGACTACAATGATTTTATTGAAAATAATTATTCGTTGAAAATTAGGGTCAATTTTCTATGGTTGTTTACCTTTAGTTCCTACGTGAATCGAAATTTGTACGCGTGCAGGCACAAATCACGACCTAAGTTTCCCCAAGTTGTAGTCTGCGAAAGAGCGAGTTCTTTGAATTGATTCTCCTGCAGACAGCGTACGAGGGCAATGTTACGAGTGTGGATCGATTGTTCATTTAACCAGCGGACACTAATTTGTCTACTACGTTGCGTATAGTCTTCTTGGAAGCACAATTATTTCGACGATAAAATTCTTTTAAAAGTGAATTTTATTCGTCTTAAACTATAATCGTATGCTTTACATGCTGAAATTATGTTTTGTCTTCTATTTTGATACGTTTCGTTTCTCTATTTTTTAATTTTCGTTTTCGTTTTTTGCAATTCTAAATTATAAAATCTAAAACATACACCCTCAATCATCTATGAATTCTAAGAAATATTTGTAAGAAAAAAAAAACTGAAATGAAATGAAAATTTCGCCAGTCATCATTTTGTGTTGTGTGCCCTTTTGTGTTTTGAAAATATTTTTCATTCATTCACTCATTCATTGCTTCCATCATTTCATCATTTCGTTTTTCAATAATAATATTGCGTGTCAGCTTTTATTTGATGATGATGGTTGATCACCATCAGCCATCATGAATTGAAGCGTTGGGTTATGGTTTGATGATAAAAAAAGACAAGAGAACTGGTCGTTACTCCTTCTCTTTTACTTGCTATGTGTGTTTAGATATTACTTTTCAGGTGTCTAACCTTCTTAACTGTTCATTTATTGATATGATATACGTATGTATGTATGTATGTATGGTCTAAAGGACAGACAGACAAATGGACAGTTTAAGTCCGTGGCTCTTGTCTATACACTGATATACAAAGGTGATAATGATAATGCTAATGATGACGATAATGATGAGTTTGAAATAATCGAACAATGAATTGCAGATATTTGATACTGTTTTCCCTTTTGCTATTCTCTGCTTCAGTTCGTAACACTTCCTTCCATTCAGTTCCAGTTGTTTTTGTATTTGCTGAAGTCTTAGAAAAATTGCATTTTTTCTTTAATTCACCAACGTTTGGCTGCTTCTTTTTCCCCATTGTTTGTGTACCCCAGTACCACTGCCCTCTCAGTTTATTTATCAGCAGCATTTCACTTTATTTTCATTTTATTTTATTTCGTTTCGTTTTTTTATTTGTTATAAAAATTTTTTAATCGATTTTAGAATTAAAAACAATTTTTTTTTCTGCTTTATCATGGCATTTGTTCAGAGGTGGGTGTTTATTATTGTTATAGAGTGTATGAAACGTATTACTGGTAAAACGTGTTATTGTTGTTTTCTAGCATTGGAAGGAAGGAATTAAATTTATTTTTTATTTTCAAAATTAAATTGAAATTGAAAAGAGAAATTCATCAAATGCCAAATGGTTAATCAAAAGCAAAGGAAAAGGGATCAGGAAGCAGCGTCTATATTGGTGATAATGAATTTCTTTTTTATACTCTTACCATTTCTTTTGGAAAATAAGTCTAAAAGACAAAGCATATTTGGTTAGTATTGCGCTATGAGAGCGCTAAGGATAATAATATGTAAAGTGAAGACAACAAATTAGAAACAGTTGACCGAAATGATCCAAAGGTTATGTTAGATTGGCTTCAAACATAAAACGTGTAGCTTACTTGAGACCTATAAGGTCCAATTGTAACTCCCTCATGTATCTATTAAATACATTCTGGAGGCCAAGAATCCTTTATATTTGCTTCCCCAGTGCCGGACAATACCAGAAAATATTGTCATCTTCTTTCCTTCTTCTTCATTACAGCTTCTGCAGAGTTCAGTGTGTAGCAAAATGTCCATAGGCAGCTCGAAAGTAAAATTTGATTTTCTCTGTTGCAGAGAGAAGGGGAACATATTATATAAAGACGTTCGGTATCCACAATTTAATGTCGACTTCGAACGACAGATTTGAAAAGCATTTCATAGCAATTTGTATTTACTCTCAGAGTTTTTTTCTAAAACAGTGCTGTGAGGAAATTTTTGTTCATATTGGCCACAAGCTCCCCTCTAATAAGGCAACTCACTGCCAACTTGGCTATGACGGCGGTTAAATTCAACAACAGGTTATGCGAGCATTCTAATCGGTAGCCCATCGGCAGATCGTATAAGAAGTTGGCACCCTAAACTCCAGCTTGATCGAAATGAAAGCAAAATAGAAACTTATTCAGGGTGCTCTGGTATTCTAGTGGGCCGTGCGCTAGACTATTAGCGTAAGGGTCGTGGGTTCGATTCCCACCAGAGACTCTGGTCTGAGACACTACACCGAGCATATGGTCAAGTTACTCCGCTCGTATATAGTTAAAATATAGTTTGTAATTGTATTGTAATAAATAAAGTAAATAAATAAATAAGAAACGTATTCAACCAATTTATCGAGACCCCTTAATTCTTCTAGGATCCATTAAACTGTACGTAGTCTATTGTTACGATATTATTTCGTTCTGTGCAAGAATATTCGGATATAAGCTCTGCTGTCAAGTATTGTTCTCATTCATAACCTAAACAAAAATATAAAAGACAATCTCAAACGATTGAAGAGTACATTATTGCCCATGATGAAGTCTATGATTCTAATAGAGGCATGCAAGTAAAGAGAAAATTGCCTAAGAAGTATTGTTGTCCTCAGGCAACAAATTTTAGTCGCTTATAAAGTTAGAATTTGCTGGCAGAAGCGATGTGGTTAATTATTTCATTGCAGATATCTATCATGTGTTCAGAAATGCGCGAAGTACTTAGTATTTTCTAAGTCTTGTCAATCGTGATGATTTTGTGAATGATGATACGATTCCCTCTATAAGTGACCACAACACATAATAAAATCTCCGACTGATGAGGTGAAAATGCTGAGGCATGTCGAGGAAAATTTCTCTAACAAGCAGATTCAATTTATGGTCATGATAAGGTCATTATTTTTGTTATATTCCTAGTTCTATTAGGTTTTAAGCATTTGTTCTAGAGATTCCTTCTGCAAACTGGACATGAATCGATCCATATGCTAAACTAATATTTCTTTGAGTCTACTATATCCGGTCACATAGCAGATACATAAATCCCAGCTCAGACGTTTCCAACGAACTCCAGATTTCCTCTCAGCAGATTTCTGACAAAAAATCTGAAAGTGATTAAAGTTGCCATCAAAAGTTTCTAAAAAAACTGTCATTCGGGGTAGACTTTAAACTGTAGGTTCCGTCGCGCATGTATAAAATTTACACACCCAACATAAGTGGTGCGCGAAGCAAGGTTGCAATCCTGACTGAAGTGTTGTAATGACCAATTATGTCATGTATATAAGGTAGATAATATTTTCTTTTTCTCTTAAAACCATTGGAAGGCATTCATTAATCATTTCCTTTAAAGTTGTTTACCTTTACCCTCCTGCTTCAATAAAACCCAACAGTTTAGCAAATTCTTTAAAAATTAAAAGCCGGGTAAATTATTAAAAATTAAAAAAGAAAATGAAAGGCTATTGCCTGAATAGAGAAATTCAAGGAAACTAAGCAATATGAAGGCCGAAGCAGACAAAGAACGAAGGTATTAATAATGGAAGCTACGAAATGGATAGGAAGAGTTGATGCAGTTGCTTATGGTGTATATATGTACGTTCCACTTGAAACCTTCAAACAGTTTAACCATGATGACCTGACAATGACACAACAAAATCATAAACGTAAACGATTTCTTATTTTCTCATTTCTTTTCAGAAATATAATGCAAAATGGAAAACTAAATGGCAAAAAGGGGAGAAAAAAGAAAACTAAACAATACTACAGTATACTACTAGTGGTAATGCCAAAAAAAAAAATGTTTTTTTTTTATTCGTTTCTCATTTGCAACAATAATTTCCATGGTATTGTTTAATTGCCAACAACAAGCACTGGATGATGGCAGCAGATTTAGACAGATTGGCCAGTAACACAGAGAGAAAAAAAACGAACAGTTTTTTATATGAAAACAATTGAAAGGATTATGAGGAGAGAACAAAAAGAAGAAGAGAGAGAGGAAATGGAATGAATCAGTCAACTGCAACAAATTAAAATAAATTCAAAAATTATTTCTGCAATTTTCAACTTATCCAAGTGTGCTCTAAAAAAGATTCTCTGATCTGATGTTAAATGTCTCGTTGATAGACAGGAATTTGTTTTTTATTTTATTTCTGTTTCTGTTTTTAATTTTACAAACAATGATTACAGCGTACGATAGTGTTGTTTGGCAAATTTTTTGTACAATGCATGAGAGGCTGTTTGAATAGATTTTTTGAGAAAAGAATTCATTTTTAAAATTTATTTATTTAGACATTTACAAATTAAGGCAAATGTAAAGGAAAATATGAAAAATGAAATGTGATTTTCTCCAGCCTATTTAAACATTAACAAAGCAGAATTGAAAAATTCCAAGCCAGTTGTCTAAATATTAAAATGAATCCAACAGTATGATAGTACCGAGGCAAATACTATTGAATATACTTACTTAAAACTCAACAATTGCTTGCATACACACACATACATAGTAGGCCATTACAAGTGCAGCCCTTGCGCTGACCAACTTCTTCCTCTTCCCTGATTTTGGGGGAACTTGGTCAGTACAGAGGCTCCGTTTAACCGTGGTATTACAATGGGCCGTTATACGTGCTCACGTGAGCTTTTTGATATCAGAGCTACCACTCCGACCTAATCTAACCTAGGCCATTACAACCCTTTAGACAGGATTACGACCTAGCTTTTCTTACCAATTTTTTAAACATGAGTGTCGGGACCTACATGTTAAAGTCGACTTCGAACGACCGAATGTTTTTTGCAAACTTTTCATGGCATTTTCATTTACTCTGAGACTTTTTGCCAGAAAGCTGCTGAGAGGAAGAGACCGTAGGAATATTTTTTCAGATTTCATTTTGTTGCAGCTGTTTGGCCAAGGGTTATAAACGTGGCCTCGCGTCTACCTATGAGACTGCGGCGGCTTCGATTTCTTAAAATAAAGATTAAATAAGCCAAACAAATATTTTGATTGATTAATCTCTGCGCCTAGGTTGTCAGCCTACTCAAAGGACTTAACACAGGATAAACCTCTTCGAATATGAGGGTAAAACTAATATCATCACTAACACTACCTACTGGTCGTCTGTCGTACTGTTGTGGTTTACCGAATCTTAGTTCGGCTGCCTTCCAAAATGTATCAATACAAAGTTTGTATACAGTTATACTACTGTATATAAACTATGTGGACATGCAAAGTTACCAAACAATGCATCAACTATAAATCCGATGCCTGATTGCTTTTTGACTGCGTTAAAAAAACACATTAACGACGTTTTGAAATAGAATACATTGTATATATTTTGTACAGCGGCATTATGAAACACGATACTTAGTTCAAATACAAAGCAACTAACATTTTGGAAGGCAGCCTTCTCTATAAACTCTGAGTATTTGAAAACAATTTATTATGGCAATGCAGGATTTAAGTAATCTTTTACGCTAAAAATGACAGGGGCAACGTAAATACCATCCACTAAACCAACTTTTGAAATATTTTCTTAGCACTAGTCTGCCATTACTTTCAATGCTTTCAATGGTCAGTGACGAGTTTAATTTAGACACGATTGAGAAATATCCCTCTTTTAAGAGGAAGGTATTTTCCAAGTTGACGAAATTGTCCACAGTATTGCTACCTGTATTTATCTGTGGTTTTTTTCCAATAGAAATGCATAGTTCTTATATGGGATATCTTGACGTAGATGTCGTGCTGTAAGTCAAATCTTTCCGTATTATTTTATCAAATTAGTTTATGTCAATTGTTTTATGCCCATATGTACAACTGATGATATTCACATGCAACATCAAGCAAATTTGTTATCCATACAGGCTTTCATTGGACTTCCACTGTTTTTATTTTTGGTTTTCAGGACATGCCAAATGGACGTATATCTTTCCGTTGTTATGTGCACTCAACAGAATTTAGATATGCTGTGATGTTTGACATACGCAACTCGAAACACCCCAAAGTGCATGCCATCAGCTGTTCTCCCTTCTATGCTCATAGCTTCGAGGCCACTATCCTCAAACATTTGATAGTCTGAATATCTTTACAGATCACTCGGAAGATAACTAAATAAATGTGGATGCCCCTCAAACTTATAAGTTCCCTTAGGCAAATCTTCTAGAGCAAACAGCTTTGAAAAACTCAAACTGACCTTATGATATTCTTTCGGCCGGACTACTATACTGCACTGGATGCGTGCACATAGATTTTACTCGCAATAAAACGAATTTAAAGAATCCGTAACAAATTCTTCTTGTAGCTTTGAAATCTACTTCTGCAATGAGTGAACCACGAATACTAATTTACGGTATAAAATGATAAGGTAAACGTTCTTAACAGTACAAACTGACCGCAAGTTAGCAGAGAATTAAAGAAGTTCCTAAGAGAACCACACAGTAGATCTAATGGCCTCTGAGTATGCTTGATAATGTGGGGGTACATAACTATCATAACTAAAGCATTACTCCTGCTAAAAGCTTTGTGAACCAGACATTGAAGGATCTAAATGCTTCGATCTAGTCTTGTGTTTACAACAAAAAAAAAAAAACAAAAAACAAAACGTATCTTCACAACGTGGGAGAGATCAGAGAATATAATAAAGAAAGGCTTCTGAGGAGAATTTAATTTTTTTTTTTGTTGGAATAAACTTTGAGTTATAAAAAGACAATTGTAAACATAAATATTTTCAGTTACTGTGACAAACATGAATACTTATTTAAAATAAATAAAACTGTTGAAAAGAAAACAATAAAAACCAGACGAAAAGGAAAAATTCATAATTTCCATGAAAAATTTTATACAAAATGTAACGAAAAACAAAAAAAAATACGAAATAATGGCAGAAAAATATACAAAAACTACAAAAAATAAATGAAAACATTGAGAAAGAAACAAACTTTTGACCACAACAACTTGTAAGTAAAAACAAAAATTTTTAGTGTGGTGTTACATAGAAAAACTTTTGCGACAAAATAATGACGAATAAACAAGAATTGTAAAATAAAAAGGCCAATTGGAAATCTTAAAAAAGGAACAAGTTATTAAAAATAATTTTAAATGTATCAGATGTTAAAAGTTACTAGAGAAATATGTACCTTTGAGGATTTTCTATTCGAGAATATTTTTATTTCGAAACCTTATCCAACTGGGTCTCTTGATTACCTTAAAAAAAATATTTTGTCAACAAAAATATGAATAAAAAACAAGAAACGAATTTTCAAAGAATAATGAAGAAGGGGAATTACAATACTTTGTTGGAAAGTATGATTTCAGAGTTAAAGAATCATATCTTGGGGGTAACTTTCTGTGGCTCATAATACATAAAATATACACACAAAAATGTATAGGGAATGTAACAAAAACTGTTTTTTTTTCGAAAAACAACAATAAACGGAAGTATGAAGTTGTAAAAAATTATGAATTTCAAAAATTCCGGAAATAACTACAATTCATAGAAAATGACTCCAAAAAAAAAAAAAATAATAAATTTCAACAACGAAAATGTCAACAAAAACAGACGAAAATGAGCAATAAATTTGCATCAAAAGTGAATTCGAATTCTTAACGCACCTTACTTAAGAAATTGAAATTTTTTTAAATTTTTTTTTGACGAATTTAAATTGAAAAAAAAAACAGAAAACAGTATTGATTGAAGGTCTCTTTCTCGACCACAAGACCATTAAGGCAATCAAAATCTTAGAATTAAATTAAGTACGGACCAAGCAAGAAGAGCGACAATATGCTCCGTTGTTTGCCATACGCAACTCGGAAGGAAGAAGCTCAACTCCTTTCTTTTTCAATAGCTTCGTATCCCCTATCCTCATTCATTCGATCGCCTGCGTATCTTTGCAGATCGCAAGGAAGTCGCCTAAATAGAAGAATCGTACAAACTCTGTACTAGTAATATAGAAATCGGTACAAAGTCAAACAATTAGATGGCTAAGTGTATGGGTAAGTATAGGGCAAAGATATTCTATTCAGGCAACATTACCGTTGTCTGCCAAATATTGTAAGGATTACTGCCTAGCTTCTCACACCACCCATGTTGTGTGTGCTATTTTATATATGAGTAGAAGAGACTATAGTTTAATATATTCGACAGATAGCTAGACAGATTCAAAGTCTTTTTTGTTGAAAATATTTACTCTCAGGGCTGAAGGAATGGCTCTTTTATTAAGTATGTCAGAGCAGAGGTTTGATCTCTAAAGTTAACGTACAGTACAGCTATTACTCATTAGACTATGACGACCGCATTTCTGATGTTTAGAAGTTTTACTTGTTCAAATCAATTGATAATTGCCATGTGTACAATATAGGCTGCTTTTATCACTTGTTCGACGTTTGCTACGATTTTGTGCTGTTGATATTTATTTATTCGAGGACCTTCTGTGGCAACTTATAGTGCAAATTAATGAAGAGAGTTTCATAGAAGAATTTGCATGGGAACATTGCCATTGTTTTAAGGAAGAGTATAGCCTATTGCCTATTGCTACTTACATAAATAAATAATTCACCATTCACCCTTTAGTCAGGATTAAAACCTAGTTTCTTACACCACTTATGTTGTATGTGGCGGACTACAGTTGAAAGTCGACTCCGAACAAAAGATTTTTGAGAAAGTTTTTTTTTTGTCCATTTTACTATCAGAGATTTTAGCAGAAATCTGTTAAAAGGAAGAAATATTTTTTATATTCCGTTTCGTTCGAGATGTTTGGGCTGGTATTTGTAGTAAGCCAACAATCTACCTACTAGGCTACGGCAACTACTTACTTCCCTGCTACTTCATCTTACGAATTTCCATTGCAAACATATTTGTTGTGCTTGAGTTATGAAATCATCATTCGAGGTGCTTTGAGTCTAGAAAATTCTATACAAATGCTCTCAATTCAGAGGATAACTAAAGAAAGTGTAAAATTCTTGATCAGATTTTTTCGAAAAACTATAGAACATGTTCAGTGAATCCACTACAGCACTTATCGAAAGCATCAGAAGTCTTTAACACAATAAGGATAACATAAGTTATGATGCTGACCGTTCTCTACAAAAAAACTCATATCCGTTCCCTGGAAGTGAGGTGAACTAAAAAGGTGTTTCCTGACGGCAGATACAACGAACACATTTCGAACACATCTACTCGAAGACGATAAGTTACACTAGGGTCTCTACCCTACTCTTCAGCTTCATTATATGAACGGATTCCAAATACAGATTTCATGCAGACTTTTCTGATTTGGTTCACCCTATCCCAGTAGCTGGTCGCCATAGTGTAGTAGGTAGAGTGTTTGGTTATTTGACGTGCAGCCACGGTTCAAACCCATGGACAGACATCTCCAACCAAACACGAAAATATGAAGAAATATTTCATCGGCGCCTGCCTCTCAGCAGATTTTTGGCAAAAACTCTCAGAGTAAATAGAAAATTGCCATGAAAAAATTCTTAAAAATTAGTCGCTCGGAGTCGACTTCAAGCAGTAGGTTCCCCCGCTCGGGTATAAAATTAACACTTACAACCTAAGTGATCTGAGAAGCTAGGTCGTATTCCTAACTGATGGGTTGAAATGAACAATTATGTATGTATGTATGTTGGTGGGCAATTAATCACACGTTTTGGAGTAGTCAGCCGTCAATGCAATTTGACTAGACTACTTCTTGACACGTGAAGCCTGTTGTATACGGGGACAAGTCGGCAACAATTCCAGCCCTGGAACATTGTGCCCATGTTGTACTTAATGAGGATGAATATAGATGATCAAGTTGTTCACCTTTATTAATATTACGAAACTGTGTGTGGGTACACCCACCGATGATTGTGTTACGGTTTATACAAACGAATTCAAACTTCAGGCTTCAACGCAGTATTCTCGCATTTACCTCATACTAACTCTATAGCTTAAGGAACCTATCCTTTCTTGATATCATTTTGATCACTAGTTCCATTACAAGTTCAGGCGGATTTTCAGTCACCATGTTGATTAACATGGTCGTTCCAACAGAACTCAATAATTAGCACGAGCACTTTTCTTCGTATGGTATTACAATGGACCGAAATGAGTCCTTGAGTGGTATTTTATTTTAGTAAAGCTATTGTATTTTACTTTATACGAATGGAGTCAAATCTATTGATGAAATGATTTGTAGTTTTTACATTGAGAGCAGACATACGAATAAAATACGCATCTAAGAAAGATTTTTTTTATTCAATTAAGATCTGTATCAAACCTTTCAGGCCAAATATAAATCACAAATTATACGACAAATGTAACGAATTGTATGTCCAACTAATGTTAAAACCCAGCCGTTGGCAGTATCATATAAAATATGATAAGAAAGCAACAAAAACGTAGTGCAACTATAAAAATAAAATGCAAACATTTAGACAGACGGCCACAAAATTAGTGAAAATAAAAAAAAAAATGAAAAATAATACTCAGCCAAAGGATAAGAAATAAAAATAAAATAGAAATGGCAACTGAAAACAAAATTTTGTTTATAAAAATACCACAGTCTCTCACTGGGAGAGAGAGAAGAAAACAAAATTCATAGAAAAACTTTAATAGAAATCTTTAATAAAAATCAAGGCTAAAATAAGATAATTTTTCTATTTCTCTTCACAAAGTTAAGTTAAAACTTTAAAGAGGTCAGATACAGAAACAACAAAACGAAAAACATAAATACTCTAGTGGTTGTTGGCTATCTTGTGTCATAAGTATTCAACACAAAATAAATTGAAAGAAAAGAAGTTTTTATTTCAGAAAAAAATTGACCTCAAACCTTCGGTTGTAGTTTTCTTCTGTTTTGAAATTTCTTACGCACAAATAGGCAAGAAAAAAAAGGAAGAAAACTTTCTTTCTTTTTGAAAAATGTTCCTGAGTGTATTCCAGTGTAAGAAATTTTGTCTCGTAGTGTCTCGACGTCTGCTAAGGAAATATGATGCTTTTGTGATACCTAAAATTGTCAGACAAATACCAAGAGATACAATGGGGGGTCAAAGGTTTTTAATTTTTTTTTTGTCAGAAAATAGCATAAAACCCCAATACAATTTGTGGTTTTTGGAATTTATTACGTCATAAAGTTAGAGCTTCCATAATAAGAAAGTGAAGGAAAGAGACATGGTATTTTAAAAAGGGTGGTTTGAAAGTGGGCGTGGCACATCCCATAATTATTAAATAACTGCTACGCTAAGTCTAGTAAGTACTAAAGCACTTAAAAGATTTCTTATTTCAATTTTTTTCTTTTGCAGAATTATGCTACGGCATGTTTATTCCCATTTTAAACTCATGTACCCCCCTTTAGACTGCGCCTGTGCCGTAGTGATGACATTTTTATGTTTTTACTCAATATGACAATGAAATAAATTCTCTGTTGTTTTCCTTTATGCTCTGAGGAAAAATAATCATGTAAAAATAATAAAAGCCGGCCTAAGAAATAAAGGAGAAAGGAATCAAACTTATCACAGTGTGACCTCTGGTATAACAAATTAAGTTTGTTCTCTGCAACCCTTTACCAAATAACGCCTGAAGGACTAAAAAAATAGTTTTTTGTTTTTAACATTTAAGTAGAAAACTAACAAGAATGTTTTGAGTAAATCACGAAGCTTTAAGTAATTGCTGCAAAAAAAATATTTGAAAATAAAAACACACAGAAGGATTAAGACAAATCAGTAGAATTTTAAAAATTTAAAAAAAAATTATTCTCTACAATCAGGTTTAGCGGTTCCTTTGCATCATTTATAAAAAAATTAATTATAAAAGAAGCAAATGCAAAAGGCTTTAGATATCTTCCATCCATTTTAGATGAATCTTTCAGGTATAAATTGTTGAACCCCAATTAAAGTCAGGCGACCGCATTCACTTAAAGCATTGAATACTCTTTCTCAGTTAAAGATTTATTAGCGGGTAGTAAACAGCATTACCAAGGGCAGAGCTCAATAGGGGCAAGGTTAATTTATGTTAACGGGTAGCTTGCGTTCATAGGCAAGTTCACTTTGATTTCCATATCACCCCATGTGTTAAACAGTGTTAGATAAGCCCCTTTTGAACCATCCTGAGATTCGGATAAAACCGACCAGTCCCCTTAGTGGCGTGTTCGCCTCCATGACCAAATTTTCAAACATCCTGTCGCCCAATAACCGATAACGTTTGTTCTGAAGTGCAGGGGACTCGCATAAAAGGTGTTGCACCAATTCTGTTTCCTCCACATCATTGTCGCTTAATCGCAGTAATTCTTATGCCAGCGAAATCGCCCATAGCGCAGTGTCCCTTTAGAATTCCATGTTAGAGTACGAACAGTTATCTTGCCAAATTCAAATAGTTGCTTGGTTTTTTTGCTGCTGTCCACTTCTGGACACAGCTGTTTTGAAATTCGGCAACCAAGTATCTTGAACCAACCACGGTTTGTTGAATTCTATGCTGCAATTTCCGAAAGTATTCCTGTTGAGGCACATATAACCTCTCTACTGTCTCCTCCTAGACATCTCAGACATCTCCGCTCTCGTCCGCTCTCGCTTGTACGACTTTTCGTTACCCTCTATGCAATAGAGGCAAGAGGTTTAATTATTCTCATATGCTGATTGGTATTCCGTAGGAGTTTAATTGCTCCAGCAATTTCATGATCTGCCCAGGAACCCATATAAAATTGCAATAAAACTGCTTTGAAAGTTCATCAATTGAGTCGTGACAAATTCAAAGTTTCTACCTGAAAAAGATCTGAATGCCGTTTACTCAGCATCAGTTCCGCAAAGAGAAAGAGAGTGAGATTGAGAGAAATCAAACCTACCATACGAACAGTTTTAAAAACGTTTGTTGAAGCCTCAACAGAATCAGTGTAGGAGTTTAAGTGCGTAACTTCATGGTTAAGTTCCGCCAAGGCGTATGATAGAATAGATAAGTGCCCATAGAAAAAACTATGCCAGACAGACAGAGGGTTAAATTCCAATACGTATATAATTTATTCATACATAATTGGTCATTACAACCCTTCAGTCAGGATTATAACCTAGTTTCTCACACCACTTATGTTGTGTGCGTTAATTTTATACATGAGTGGCGTGGCCTACAGTTTAAAGTCGACTCCGAAAGACAGATTTTTTTGAGAAACTTTTCATAGCAATTTTTATTTGACTTTTTTTTGCTCAAAATCTGCTGAGAGGAAGTCACCGAAGTAATATTTTTCCTGAATTCGCTTTGTTGCATATGTTTGACCTGGGGTTTGAACCGAGGTCATCACACTACCTACTAGACTACGACGACAATACATATATCAAATCCATGATGCCATTTTAATTTATTCCCGTATATAACGCAAAAAGAAAACTCAATGTAAACGACATGTGACGCTCATTGCTTACAGTGACGCTTAGCGATGGGTCAATGGTCTGCAGTATGCAATGTAAAAACACTGTGTTATATAGTCGCCGTAGTCTAGTAGGTGACGTGCTGGCTTATTAGACGTGAGACGTAGGTTGTAATGACTATTTATTTATTAATTACAATACAATTACAAATTATATTTTAATTATATACGAGCGGAGTAACTTGACCATATGCTCGATGTAGTGTGACAGAGCAGAGTCTCTGGTGGGAATCGAAACCACGACCCTCACGTTAATAATCTAGCACACTAGTTACTAGGCTACCAGGGCACCCTGTAATGACTAATTATGTGTGTATGTGTGTCATATAGTCAGCTGTAGTCCATCTTATTTCCTTCAATTTATTTTAATTTGAAAGTTTTTAATTTTATTTAAATCCTATAATCGTGCCTTAATATTATGTTGGTTTTTTTAGTTCTTTTCCAAAATAGATATGAAACTGTTGTTTAATTGCAAAATTGTTTTCCTGTTGCTCTGTTGTTATCAATTTCAACAAATTTTTATGATGTGTGTACACATGATGATGCCCATGCCAATACCAACATATTCTCGATTTATACGAAACAAACAACACATATGCAAAGCAAACAATAGAGGATACTAAATTTACATGATATCCTTTACATCATGTGCTTGTGATTGTGTGTGTGTGTTTGTATGCAAACAAAATATACTCATTGAGAGTTTATTTTTAATTTGACAATTGTACTCGTTTTATGGTCTCAGGCTACAAATCATGTTGAATGTTGTATGTTATGGAATACTTGCATATGTATGTTGAATGCCTTCAATATTCTTGCCACTTTTATTTCGTTTTTTTTTTGTTTTGTAAATCGTCAAAAGGCATGTATTTTTAGATGGACAGACGGACAGATAGACAGACATTTATCTGAGCCAGAAAAACTATTTTACATTTTTAATCATTTGCCAAATATGATTGCAGTTTTTCGGCATATTTGTCTGGGTTTTTAATTTTTAATTTTTTTTTTGCTTTTTCACTCTCAAAACTGATTAAATTTTTGATTTTCCTTAAAAATTCGAGTTTTGATTTTAATAGAATTAAAACAAGTATAACAGAAAACTCACTCCAAAAGAACTTATCGAAAAAGAAAAGAATTTAAATTTGAAAATTTATATGGAACCCTGAGTTGCAAGGTTTTTACCTGCAAAATTCGAAATTATGTCAGCCCTTCTGTAAGGTTCGTTTCTATGGATATTTTATGTAACATTGTTGATAATTTGTTGTAATCTAGAAAGCATTTAAGTTACACCCCTCGCATCTGATGAAATGAATACGAAAACGATTAATTTTTCTCATGTTCTGTTGTGACGAATTTATTAAAAACAAATTTATCTGCTATTGGCTGAAACCAGAAGCAACTGATTTGATCCAGAGTATAAAATTGATGCAAAATTTGATTGAAAATTTTTACACAATTTCTGTCTTACGGATCAACGTAGTACGATTGTGGACGATTGACTTGTCACACGGTTTAATTCTTGGCAAATAAGACTTCAATTGTACAGCAAGAAGTGGCACAGTGTAGTGGTTAAAGTGCACAACCACAAAGCAGTGTTGTTCAGGCTTAAACACAGGTGAAGGTAAAAGCTTTTCATTATTGTTCTCGAAATTATAAAATTAAGAGATTCCACTGTTCAACCCTTTAAATACTCAATATAAGGAAAGCTCCTCCTTCAGAAAGAACCAGTTTAACAAAGAACACCAAATAGCAAAGAGCTTCTTCACCTCTAAGTCCAACATATGTTCATAGAAATGGTTGGATCAAAAGATGGGGAAGATGCTATGTGACAGCTCTATGAGCCGACCGAGGAAAATACTTTAATCCCAGAGCAACAGCTTAGAGCAATTGATTTCATAACCATCTTATAAAATACTTAGAAAAATCATAACGACTCAGAATCCAGTTGGTATACAATTAAAGCCCTATTTCCCTTAGGAGAACGAACTCCTATGGTCGGAATAGGCTCGTAGTTTGGCATTAGCATGTAAATTTAGAAGCCATTAAGGCCTAAAAAGGGCTTAACTAGCATAAAAGCTGCCAGTCATTCAGAGATAACTGAAGAGGGCATACCAAGTGTAGTCGTACTACAAAGATTTCTGATTTTATTTCCTCAGAACCGAGCTAGTACATAGAAGATTGTGAATAATTTCTTCTTTTCCCTTAAAATAAAGTTCTGCATTCGGACTGATTATCATAAAATCTAGGTTACAATATCGATAAGTAGAGGCATTCCTAATGTAAATATCCAGAGTACTTCGGAAAACTCCCTGGAGCACATTCCATAGGGTACATTAGGTGTTAATCTCTATTCAGGATAGAGGAATAGAACTCCTTTATTACCGCCTCCGTCCACCCAAAGAGTGTCTCATACACGTAAACATTTCAAACAACCGTAGTGTTCATTTTGCTTTTGATGAACGTCTTCAAACCCCCTTAAAACTTTCATTCTCTTGAAAATTACTTCGATACATAAATTCCCTCCCACCACATACAATAATACATACTCTTACATGTTGGACAATGTCTTCAATCATCTTCTGGTTGCAGCCACGTACAGCCATTGACAAAATACATGTGTTTGCACTTTCCTTTACCTTTTTAAACTGATATTTAACAGTCCCATGTAAATTTTTTTGATAATAAGTATGAATTATGGTTGGAATTAATTGGAGTACCCATTATGGTAACTGTATTTTCCATATATATCTCACTGTGTGTATGTGTGTAATCATTTAAAATAACCTCACAGCCACACACATTTACATACACAGTCACAGACACACGTATATTTAAATAAGCATTTGTTAATTTGCGGCAAGTTGACTTCCATTGCAGTCACACAAATGTTGGCGTTAGTAAGAAACCTATTTTCCTAAGGACATAATCTAGTAAACATTGGGTTTTTTTTTTAATTAAGAAGTAGATTTACGAAATCAATAATAAATCTCCATTAATTTTAAAGTAGTAGATACCCTGTTAGCCTCATTGATAGGGTGCTAGATTATTAGTTTTTGGAGGTAGTGGGTTCGATTCCCACCAGACACACAGTCTATGTTACTCAACTATTTGGTATGAAGACGCCGTAGTTTAGTAAGTAGTGTGTTGGCATATTAGCCCGTGGTTCAGTCTAATCGAACAAAACGAAATATGGACGATCGGCGACTTCCTCTCAACAGAGTTTTGGCAGAAACTCTGAGAGAAAATATAAAATTGCCATGAAAAGTTTCTCAAAAATCTGTCGTTTGGAGTCGATATTAAACTGTAGGCGTCACCACTCATTTATACAATTAACACACACGACATGAATGATGTGAAAAGCTAGCTAGGTAATCTTGACTAAGGGATTGCAATAGCGAGTTAAAAAAATTGCTCTGCTCGTAGAAAAGTAACGTAATAGTCTGCATGGTTCCGTGGTCATAAGTTATCATCATGCGTCTAGTTACATCAAGGCAAGAAGTTAACTCTTCAGGCAAAATCAGCTGATCAGACAAATGCAATATTATAACCATTGGGTATCATAGAGACTCTACGACTCCTCTAAAAGATATTTTTCCACTGTGAATAATGCGGAGAGCCAAAGTGAAACATATGGCGTAGCATACCTAACGAGTGAGATACTTGAGGATATTTTTAGTCGGAATAAAGGCAATCCACTAAAAATGATCAGGCTAGTCAACATGAATTCGGGAGATAAAATAGGAGAAGGCAGACTATAAGATCCAAACCACTAACAGCATTTCATATATTATTGTAGCATGGAAATGGTCTCCACCCTTAAGCAATGCGTAAGCGCTAGCGACGTAGATATTTACTGTGTGGCACTACTATTGCCAACCTCAGACAGAATTGTGGGAGTTCAAATAAACTTGTGTGTATTAATTTTATACATGAGTGGCGGGACCTACAGTTTAAAGTTGGCTCCGAACGACAGATTTTTAAAAAACTTTTCCATGGAAGTTCTTCATTTACTCGCAGAGTTTTTGCCAGAAATCTGCTGAGAGGCAATCGCCGAAGAAATATTTTTTCATATTTCGTTCAGTTGGAGATGCCTGACCTGGGGTTTGACCCGAGGTCTCACGTCTAA
The DNA here is from genome assembly GCA_958299815.1 of Sarcophaga carnaria. NCBI lineage: Eukaryota > Metazoa > Arthropoda > Insecta > Diptera > Sarcophagidae > Sarcophaga > Sarcophaga carnaria. Next base: position 4,082,294 of record OY283150.1, read on the forward strand.
TAAGCCAACACACTGCCTAGTAGACTACAACGACTTCAGATAGAGTTTAGTTAATCAACAGCCTATCGTTGAAATCGGTTGAGGTGCGAATAAACCCTTTTTCATATCATAAACTAACTTTTAACATAGATAGACACTTCATTATAACCTCTTCGACTATCGCCAATAAAAACCATCTCCCAACAGAGTCCAATGGAAGTTACTTACTGAGACCCTATACTAATTTGTTGGCGAATATCGGACCATTGATGATGAATAAGTCCTTGGAACCTACGGACCCACATAGAAATAAAGACAGTTGAACTATCTAGAGAGCCCCTGGAAGGTTTCTGTGTTTACTGACCACACTGAACAGTAAGGGAGGGTACGTGTCCCCCTCTCATCCATGTAATTGCATTCTCTTCAAGGCTCCTATTGCAGTCTCGAAACCTTTCAAAATTTTTATGTCATCCCTAATATATTCTCCTACACAAAGAGAGTGTATTGTAGAGTTTTATTCATGCATTTTGGATTTCATATTCATACATACACATTTGTTTACAGTATAATGTTTATTGTTATAAATTACACAAGTACAACAACAACAACAGCAATCAATATTACAACAACATCTACAACTATTTAGACCAAAATGAATGTTTGTTTGTATAACAGTGGTATTCTTCATTCTATAGCAAGTGCAGCACAACCAAAGTAATGCAGCTGCTCCTCAGTCAACCATAAATACCCACTACAATGTGTGCGTGTGCGTATGTGTTTACTAAAAAGGAATGTAATGTACATTCATACTCTCGTAATCATGCTGATGATGATGATGTTCAATAAATTAATGAAAATCGAATGAAACGAAGAATGCACGAGTAAATGAATGAATAAATGAGAGTGAATGAATGAATGAATGAATGAATGAATGAATGAATGAATGAATGAATGAATGAATGCATGAATCAATGACTAAATGATTGCAAAATCGTATTACCCAACCAACTAAATGCAAAACAAAATTCATACAAAACAATACGACGACGAGCCAGTTAAACCACAACAATAATCTCGGAATCCAATAAACTTACGGCAGTACTTGAGCAAATAATTTCAGGGCATACAATACAACGAACACAAACATGCCTTATAAATGCTAAAATATTTATCAACGAGTGTGTGCCAGTACATGTGCCGTATGTACGTAGATATTGTTGGCTTACAAATAATCTGGAGTGCATTATTAAGTTAATCGATATTGTTGAGGTCAAGAGTTATGCCTTCTGCTCTACAGACGAAGCATTTGTTTTTTTTTTTTTTTAATTGTATGGGTATGCATGGCAGTGATCTGTTTTAAAATTAAAACAATTATTGTCAGCCAAAGGCTTAATTTGAAATTAAATTGATGGGCATTTGCGATAACATTTCTGAATGAAAATATCAAAAATTAAAGAAAGCTTGAAACGCCAGAGCCCCAGACAATCACACTTTCTTTTAATTGAAGTCTTAAAATTGTAGGCTTTGGTTTGAAGTCATGTTGTGTTTGAAGCGATTTCTTCATTCTTCTCATTCTATTTGTGTGTTCAATGTAAGATGTCAATCAGATAATGGTGAACTTTCTGTTTGAGGCGAATATTACATTATAAGCTGGGATCGGTTCCAATTCTAAAATGTAATCTTCATGGAGGCTACAATGACTAAGCAAGGCATCTTCTTACTCGTTAGGTATTCTGCAATAAAATAAAAATTTTGAACATTGTTGCTAAATACCTTACGAACGTCAACTCGTCTTCCGCCCTCATCCAGGAGGCCTTGAAAATGTCAAACTATTGAAACCATTTCGTCGAACAATTTTTTTAGACACGCAGGCTATTACTAAATATCTTGCAAACGTTACCTAATCTTCAATCCTCATCCCAGAAGCCTTCAACTCTTTAAGAAAATGTCAAAATATTCAAAGCATTTCTTCGTAAATTGCTTATCAGATCAACCTGGCCATTGTGGGCACTGAAACCGCTATTTTCGAACTGTTACTGTGTTGCAATTGTCTCCGCTAAATTGGATACACAAAGGCCCTTGAATTCTTTGGCTGCAAAGTATAGTATTGCTAGGCTTTAATGAATCGACCTGGACAATGTATGGTATGTCATTGCACTATTGAAAGTCGTACTGATAGACTCAGTATATCTTTGCATTACCTCTGCAGTAGTTATGAATCCAAAGAGAAGAAGATATCGTATATCTTATCTACCAATGCCCTGCTTCATCCAGGAGAGGCAGATTTTCTTGACCTCTCGTTTTATGTCCTCTTTCATTAAATTTTTGAAATTTAAGATGCATTAGCAAGGTTTATTTTAAAATTTTTGCCTTTAAGTGTTGTTTGACATCGAGTTCTAAATATTTTTCGAATTTGGACCTTACTCTCCAAGGTGTCCACGTCATCTAAATTAACCTCGACCAATACCATTATCTTTATCTCCTTTGATAGACAAGTGGCAATTACATCTCTTTTGAGTGCAACTTTCAACTCTAGGTTAGGTTAGCGGGTAGCTTGCCGTTAGCAAGTAAGTTCACACTGTGGGCCCTTGTCATGATCAACTTACAACTCTAAGCTGGTTGGCATTTCGATTCATTCGATCTATTGCCACAATAGTTTAAGGGTTCGTGAACTGACAACATAAATAAATAGCAGATTAACTTACCGAAGCAAGTATGCTACTCCTTCTGAACATAAATGCCATTACTTCAGTAAAATTATCCATCAGTTGAAGCTACCCGACTAATAAGGCCTCTTTTGCGTTGCTGTATCCATTAGTATGGGTCCTTAAATAATTAAAGTCCTTAAATAGCAGAATTGATCTGCTAAAGTCTTCTGTAGAATTTGTATATTTTGCGAGGAAGAAAATGCATTATGAACGTTGCTATATCTCACACTTGGACCATACTTTTTCGATCATCTGACAGAGCTAACTTTTCTGTAACTCCAATAGATCACAGGATTCTCTTTAAATTTTTGATTGGTTTTCTGTTTAAGTTTATGGGACCTAAGTCGCTTTGGTCTAGTAGGTAGTGTTTTGGCTTATTAAACATGTGGCCATGGTCCAAATACCAGGTCAGAAACGACAAAATGAAATATGAAAAATATTTCCTCGGCGACTTCCTCTCAGCAGATTTTTGGCAAAAAAAACTCTGAGAGTAAATAAAATTTTCCATGAAAAGTTTCTCAAAAAATCTGTCGTTGACAGTCGACTTTAAGCTGTAGGTGGCGCCACTCATGTATAAAATTAGCACATGAGTGGTGTGAGAAAGCAAGTCGTAGTCCTGACTGAAGGATTGTAATGACCAATCATGTATGTATGAATGTATGTTGCCTCTATTATTTGGTCGACATATTCTTGCTGATTTGACGGATCTATCGTTACTTTATCTCAAATCAAACAGAGAATTTTTTAAACTTTTAGGATGGTTTTCTGCTTAACCTTAAGAGAGCTATTCTTTAATGCGAAGACCACACAATTTTCCTACACTATAGGTGGACTGATATCATTCTTCGCATTTAACTGGCATCTGATTAACTCTTACCTGCTGATGATCTTTTTTAAATCGCTTAGATTTCAATTTAAATGAAGATTTTCAAGTATTTTTATAAAACTCACATGAATATAAACCATGGACATTCCATGAACATCCCTTGGACGTTGAGTCTTATCACTCAACAACATTTTCATAAAATCATGTATCCAACTGACCATCAGGAATTGTTAATAAAAAAAACTTGTCAATATACTTTGACATTAACGATTATCGATAACAGTATGTTATATTCAATTTCGATTTCATAGAAATATAAACGATAACTTATTGTTTTATTTATTTTTATCACACATACTCTCCATAATAATCGCTTGTGATGTGTTTGTATCATGTCAGCGTATTTGTAGCATAAAATTAATAATTTTCACAATTTGTTGTTACAATAGGAACCTGGAGGCTTTAATTAAATTTTCGCTTAAACAATTAAACCACAATGCAATCAAATTGTTGATTAAATGGAAAATTAATGAAAATGAACGATTAAACACACATACATACTTACATGAGTGGCATAAATCAATATAAGGAATGCGCTGACGCATGAAAGCTACAAATTATACATACAAAGTACAAATCCTTATTGAATGGTGATTCCTGATAAAATGGAAGTGGAATTTCTATTCCTAGAACAGCAAAATGTAGATATTGTGGCCAATTAAGTCGATATATGTCTCGTTCTGTGAAATTTTGATAATAATTGATAAGGATTGAGTTATAATTCTTGGAATCATTTGTAGCACTTTGAAATTCATTTTATTTGCCATTTTCTTTCAAATACTTCCACATAAAGATTAAAGTTTCCCAATAAAAAAAATTATATTTTTTAATACCATTTTAATTGCATTTTTTTTAATAAGTTTTTATAGGCAAAAGAATAAAACTTTTCGCCATTAAAGTGAAACTTTCTTTTGTGAAATTTTATTATTTTATCCCACATATGCAACTAATATGCTGCTATATTTCCTAATTAACCTTTTCATCATTTGCTTGAATGGCAGGCAGAAGAGAATCTAAAAAATCAAAATTAATTTCCTTAAAAGCTTAAAACTTAAACCATTTAAATGTAGCAGCAGCATACAATGCTTCGTACATTCATAAGTATTTTTATTGTGTTATACGCTGGTTTTTATATATGAAAACTTGAAATTTGAAAATTTTATTCGTTTTTAATCCGTTTTTACAGCCTTAAAAAATAAGCAGAGATTTGAAAGAATGGAATCATTATTTCATTAATATTAGAATTTAGACCTAATATGCTAGACATTTTTTAGGTGACACCTCTTCATGCAGTGCATTGTGTAAGAATACAGGAAAGATAATTTTTATAATTACACGATTTTTTTTTTTTTTTTTTTTTTTTTTTTTTTTTTTTTTTTGAGGACCGGTGTACATAACTTCGACAGATTTTTTTTCGAGAATTGCTTTTTTACCAATAATTCTCACTTTCATTTTTATCGTGAGTAAACACATATAATGCCACACGAACGTCTAGATTCTCTGGCGGGAATCGAACTCACGGCATCGACACTTGAAGCTTAGCACAGTACCAACTAGGCCATCGTATTGGTAAGATTTTAAAGAAATTCCAATGGACTCAAAGCAGATGAATCTTTACCAGCTATACACAGCCAAAAAAAAACAGTTTCTATTTAAGAAAGTTCGGCTTTCCCACCAAATGATCCTCTCTTACGACTCATTATGAACGTATTTGACATTCAAATTAACACTTCGAACCATATAAGGTCCAACTAATGCAATAATTGCTGCTGGAAACTATTCACAGTGCTGTAGATATTGTATGCCGTGGTCTAGTAGGTAGAGTGTTGGCTTATTAGGCGTAAAGCCAGTGTTCGAGCCCTAGGCCATACATCAAAAAAAAAAAAAAAAAATTGCATACATATTTCGACTTTTGCGACTTCATCTCAGCAAATTTCTGGCAAAAACTCTGAGAGTAAATGAAAATTGCCATGAAAAGTTCCTCAAAAATCTGTCGTTCGGAGTCGAATTTAAACTGTAGGTCCCAGCACTCATGTATAAAATAAACACACACAACATAAGTGGTGTGGGAGAGTAGGCATGTATGTATGTATGTCTGGGAAAATGTTAATTGCCTCTTTGCCTGGTAGATTAAACACGGAATGCAATGTGGTTTCAACAAGATGCTAGTTTGGTCTACACGAAACTAGCTTTACTGATTGATTCATCTGCAATAGGGTTGGTTTTTTTGTTACATGAGCTGTATGAACACCATGGACCTGTGAACTTTGCCTTTGTTCTCGGTCTTGTATTAAGTGCTGTCCTGTACCTGCTGAGAGTTTTTTTCAGAGGCCAATTTTACTTCTAATACTTCTTACTTACAATACTACGGATTGGGGTGAGCTGTGAGATGTGAGATGAGTTTGTGGGTACATTGTCAAATCAAAAGATTTTTGAACTTAACACTTCATTTTACATTGCAAACCGTTTGTCTTGTCAATATAATCTGCTTTGAGCTCTGTACACCATGTCCAAGTTTTCTAAGATTTCTTTGCGCCTTTTTCAAACATCTAAGCGGCATCCAGTTTTACTTACTTAATTCGTTATCACAACCATTTAGTCAGGTTTAGAACCTAGCTTTTCTCACCAACCATGTTGTGTGTGTTAAAATTTAAACATGATTTTCACGACCAAGGGTTTAATGTCTATTACTACTACTTTTAATGGTAAGTTTTTATTTATTCTCAGAATTTTTGCCAGAAAACAACTGAAAGGATGCTACAGAAACAAATATTTTTTCAGACTTTGTTGAGTTCGAGATGTGTGTATCTACTAGACTACGGCGACTGCTGGAAACTTCTGGCTTCAGTAAAACATGGCATAATATTCGTTATACAATGGAATAATAGAAGTAGAACTTAGTTATTTTGACATTCCAATCATTTAATTCCTTTAAATACCTGGACTTAATTAACGTTAAACAAACTCTGTTAAGAAAACTTATTTTATTACGCACAATTTAATATCTTCAAACGTAAACTCGTATGCACGATAACATAAATTTTAAAAGATTTTCTTTATGATCCTCCCCCAACAATCCGTAGCATAACAACTTAAACCACGGCTGCCAGTAAGTAAGTAAATGATGGCTATAAATGCCAAATAGTAGGTGTGACCCACATTAGCAGAGAGGTTTTAAAATGTATTCTTGTCCTTTATGAGAGAAATTCAAAATACTTTTAAAGATGAAATGTCCTCATTAACGAATTGTCGCCGAAAGTTGTGACTGAAAAACCTTGACTAATGAAACTATTTCAATTAAACCCGAAGCACTTAAAACAATTGCTTCATATACATACATACACGCGTCTATGCTACAACGGATGTCAATGATGAAACGACCAACCTATATAGTCAAGCAGTCTGTCAACCGTTGGCTTTACATGAATAGAAAGTTTTGATAGTTGCGGTGGAGGAGTGGCTGTGTGTAAGAGAGCAAGATGTATAGAAAATTTGAAATTAAACTATCAAAACTTTCAAACCAAAATGACAATCATTGTTGTGTTTTAGATGAGATAAGCACACAACCAACCAACACTCTTACGTTTAATATGTATAATTAAGACATGGTCTTTTAGATGTAAAATTCATTTTGAAAAGGACATTTTAAAAGACTGTACATGCCGAGTCGCCCGCCGTTGTCTAGTGTGTTGGCCTTTTAGACGTGAGGCCACGGCTCAAACCCGCGGTCAGACATGTCGAACGAATCAAAATATGAAAAAATATTTCATTGGCGACTGCCTCGCAACAGATTTCTGCCAAAAATTCTGAGAGTTAATAAAAAATTCCCATGAAAAAGTTTCTCAAAAATCTGTCGTCCAGAATCGACTTTAAACTGTAGGTTCCCCAACACTCATGTATAAAATTATCACACACAACATAAGTGGTGTGGAGAAACTAGGATGTAATCCTGGCTCAAAGGGTTGTAAAGACTAATTATGCATTTATGTATATGTATGTATGTATTACATCTGTTTTAATATGAAGATTTTCTTCGTGAGTGCAATACACTATCAAAAAAGAAACTCCAACTTGATATACCCCGTATAGAAGCTGTTGCTGTTGTAAGCAAATGTTTAAACATTTTCGAAACGCCTTTTAAATGTTTAACAGCGATGTTTAAAAATTCTTTTGTATTCTATTTGGAGGTTAAAATGTTAATTATTGTTCTTTTGTTGTTGAAAATCGTTTTTGGAATATTTTTAAACGTTTTTCTAAAGTTTTTTTTGTTTCTGAAAATGTTATTTTAAAAGGTTACCGTTTTTCCTTTTTGTTCATGTTATGTGGTCCATTACTATTACACTGCACTGTGCTGTAAAACTGCTGTGTTTGGCAATATTTACGTTTAGTAGCTGGCGTTGTTGAAAATAGAATTTTAATTTTGTTTTCTTTTTCCTTTTTTTATTCGAGGGTTTTATTTTTTATGGGTATTTTTTGCCAACACAATGCAATTTACCACATGTGGTAGTAGTTTTCTAAACTACTTGGTAATTTTATTTATACTGGTTTTCGCTAACATACACTTACACTCACACAATGTATTATACCAACACTAACACCAGCTAAAGCAGAAAGCAGCAGCCAGCACACCATTGTGTGTCCTCCTTTAACTTTAACTTTATGGATTTAGTTTTAGCTGATATCCGTTTATTTGCCAGTGTTTTAAGGCGTTGGAAAACCTTAAATAAGACTAAAATTGTTCTGTGAAAAGTTAATGCGTTTGCACTTTTTGTCATTCTGTCGTATAAACGTTATAAAGATTCAAGGCTCTTAACAGGGACGGAGTTGAAGGAAGGACATGGATCCTTAGATGAGCCATGAGTGATACATTTGTTTGTCACCTTGTAGTCACCTTGGCAGCAGGACACATCATTTGTGGAATGCACCGTAGACTACTGAATATATAGAAAGGAAATCGCTAATCAGCTGCACTACTTGTTTGTGAAACACATTTTCTACAGAAAACCTTGTTGTCTCGTAAAATATAAACACTCTCACTTCTAATATTAATAGAAACTAGTCTCCTTCTCTTAAGTATTTTAAGGTCACTGAGATCATACTATTAATTTTTGCCATGAGTTCCTATCTAAAAATAGTCAGTGCTTTAAAACTTTCAATAGCTTTTAGTACTCGGTGAGGCTTAATAGCATGTATTCTTATTATGGCAATGAGACCAAGTAATTTTCTATGTGGTCCTAATCAAACCCAATTTTTTCAACGTAAAATAAAAAAATAATAATATTAGAGGAATAGTATTCAACATACAAATGACAGAGCAATTTTTTTGAGCATCACATCTCGCCTACAGCCCCTGTTTCTTTGCTCTGTCTGATCAGTTAGCACCTCTCATCTAAAGCTTTACGACTTTATGTTCCAAATGGCCAGCGGTAGACAAAAGATATTCATTTGATAGGATGTAACAACCAAATGCCCTGTGAAAACCGCTAAAAAATTTCTCAAACGTTCACTGGATTCATAAAATTGTTCCTGTGACGATATCAATAATTTGATAGAAAGTTCTATATTTCTCATTAAATTTAAAAAAACCCAAAGTGTTGTGGTTACGGTATTGTCGTCCTCCTAAACTGCTCCATTTTCTAAGTTGAAAGTGATGGTGAAATAAGTGGGCAATAACTACAGTAAAGGCAAGGCAATAGCGTATTAATCATATCCCTTCTACATAACATAACATACATAATTGGTCATTAAAAGCCCTAACTCAGGACTACGCCATTACTTCTGACACTACCCATGTTTTGTGTGTTAATTTTATGTTTGAGAGGTAGGACCTACAGTTTAAAGGCGACTCTTAACGACAGTTTTTTTTTGAGGGGCTTTTTATCGCAATTTTTTTAACTCTCAGAAAATTGCTGACAGAAAGTCGCCCATACTTAGTTTCGTTCGATGTCTGAGCTGGGGTTGGATCCAAGCTCACGCGTCTTATAAACCAACACACTATCCACTAGACTAGGTGACTTTAAGATTTTATACTTCTTTTAAATAGACCAATTAAGTACTGAATTCTACTTCTTGTCTTGAATTCATAAATTTAATGAACCTTTACAAAGCTACAAATTTTTTACGATAACTTATGTTATGAAGCCGCTCGAAAAATCATGTTCGTAGCAATTATGTTCGAAAAACTGGACTTGAGATAAGGAGCTACTTTAATTTTTTTTATTTAAGAAACAATTTTTAACTCAAATATTTCAAAAACCTTCAACTTTAACACGGTCTTGCAACGTATACTCATGCACTAAAGCATGGAATTTGATTTAAACTTTGATGTTAAAACTGTACTTGAAATTCAATTCCTTTTTTTTTTTGTAAATGCTTGCCTGAATAGCCTTTAAATACGGTTGATCTGCAAGTACATGTGGTGCTTTTGTAAAACCCCATTTATTACGGATACTTTTGATTGCGACATTTTTTTTGTTGCTGTTTTTGGGCCTTAGGCGCCGGAATTATTAATTTTCAATACTGCCTGTTAAAAATAAATGCCAGCACATGTGTGTCTACGCGTTTCTCTAAAGGGTTTTTCAAATAGGGATTTACTTTCGAAAGTACAACTAAAAATTAAATCGTACGTATCATTTAATGTCTTAAACAAGTCGTTACGCAGAAGTTGAAAGGCAGGGAGTTGTTACACTTCAGATTAAAGCTTTATTTTATAAGAGGAAATTTATGTTAAGAGGGTCGAGTGTGTAAAGAGCTATACATTTGGAATTGGATGCTGCTCAGCTTGACTTTATTGTTGATCCTTAAACTGTGCTTAGGGCCTTGACTCCTCATTACTCACAAAAATTACTGCGACGACTAGGAGAACATGAAGAAAAGCGATATGAATACCAAGCCACTTTCATGACAGCCCTGGAGTAAATTTTTACTGGTTCGTGATGGTAAAAACTCCATAAAAATTCTTTAACCAGCTTATTCCAAGGACATAATGGAATATCTAGGAGTGTAATGGGTTTCCATGTGAGTAACTTGGTGGGTGATCCTATTCCTCTGTGGACTTATCAGGACACAGATTAAAAAGAAGAAGCGGAAGAGCTCGTTGGAGCCGGATCGGGATGTGGCATGCCCGGAGACCTTAAGTTTTCTCTCGACGATGGAAGAACCGACTTGAAACTGGGGCTGGATAAGTTCATCGTATAACTGGCAACTTTGGTGGTTTCTTTGAGGGCATTGCGATATTATATTGTCGGCAAAATTCTACAATAGATTCCAGTCGGAAAATTGCAGTAAGCCTTGCGGTGAGGATTTCATGGAGGCTATAGAACACTTCCTCTGTAAATATATTCTCTCCATCCTTTCCTTTCTCTTTCTACTTCTTTAGGATGACCAGAAATTGACCAATTATCTCCCAATACAATTGTACTTGCTATCAGGGCAGCACACCACATCAAACGTGATCTAAACTACAGACAGCCTAGAGCTACAGAAGGACTGCTTTAGTTGCACTACGATTATAAAAGATGACCTACGTTAATGAAAGCAACACAAGCATATTTAGTGTTTGATTACTGCTTACTTGCTAAAAGTGGAACATGCGTGAAGAGCCAGGCTTCCACATATTAGGTTGCCATGGCATAGAAGAACATAAGGCCACTACGTTTTCTTCAGTTATTCTCGTGCTTTATCCCAAGTTATTTTTCATAACTTCAAAATTGCTTTGTATAGTAGAGCTTAAAGGGCTTGATGCTACAAACTTGAGTCCATTATGGTTTACGCGAACTTCTGGATTGTGGAACGTTCTAAATAATGGCAACACAATCCTTAGTTGTTTTACCCTGTAGGTTGTGAACATCCTTTTGTAAAGTACACTTGCAAGAGCAACAAACCATACATTGTTGTCCTATACGCATACAGAAGAAAACATAAATACTATCATACAGACACATACTCTTACACACACACGCACGCAAATCTAGACTCCTTTGTTAGCGAACATTATTGGCGAAGTATAAGGACGGGGCATAAAATGTCTGTTTATGGAAAACTGAATCAATGGAATCACAACACCAGCACACACTCGCATACGTATTAACAGTGGCAGCATCAAGTAGAAGAGAAAAAATATATGATTTTAGCCATTGGCGTTGTTACGATTTAATAACATTTCATTTGTATTATTAACTCATTCATGTTGTTGCATTTATATACGCGAATCGCGCTATGAATGTTCTCGGCGTTGCAGCAGCAGTGTGGCATATAGGGATTCCTTTCGTCTTAAATGCTGTACAAACTTGCTGTTGTTTTTTGCTTGGCAACAACAACAACCAGAATAATGGCAATAATAACAGCCGCAATGGTAGAAACACCAACAGCAAGATGAATGAGAGGTAGTGGTAGTAGTAGCCGTATTAGCAATTGTAGTGGCAAGCAACATCAACAATAAACGGTTGCACAAACAGTATAATAAAATAATGTGCAACGTCGTGAAATGTCAACGACGGATATAGAATGAATTTTCACGGATTTACGGATAATAAAATAAAATGCTTTTCCTCCACCACCACCAACTCTTGGCCTCTTTTGTTTTTCTATGTGTTATGGTGTCTTTAACGAAGCCAACAACTTATGGAAATGCGAAAGCAAACGATTGCCTCTAAATGTGGCATAAGGTAAGGGGTATGAGTGCCCTGAGCGCTAGGCAGACACCATAACTTGCTTTCAAGAGCCTTAGCTTATGAGAGGTAGTGGAGGTAGTCATAATACCAGTGGCACTGTCAGTGTCACTGACAGCGTATAGTATTTGTGTTTTAACTTTAATGAGCCTGACTATTGTCCATTACATGTTATTGTTTTTGTTTTTATGAAGTTCATTCGTTCATTCGTTTGTTTGTATTCGTTTTTATTGTTGCTTTTATAAATTATTATTATGTGCAGGAGTATATGAATTATGCTCGGCTGAGTTTTGATGCTGAGTTTTTGCTTTTATTTGCTACAGCTTTAGATTTGTGTGGCAATTTGTTATTATTTTATTATGTTATTGCAATAAAAACATAAATACTTACATTTATGAATGAATGCACACATCTTAAAGATGAAAATAAAAGAATTCTTTTATTTGGATGTGGAGAATAAATCCCAGAAATTGTTAATTTTAAAACACTAAAGCACCATAATAAGAACGAATATTTTAACGAAGTTGTTAAGAAGGCAGTGTGTTGGCTTATTAGACGTAAGGCCTCGGTTCAAACTCCAGGACAGACGTGTCAAACGAAACGAAGTATGAAAAGTATTTCTTCGGCAACTTCCTATCAACAGATTTCTGGCAAAAACTCCGGGAGCAAATAAAAATTGCCACGAAGGTTTCTCAAAAATCTGTGGTTCGGAGTTGAGGTTAAAGTCAAGTAGGTTCCGTCACTCATGTATTAAATTAAATCGCACAACATAACTAATGTGCGAAACTAGGTCGTAATCCTTACTAAAGGGTTGTAATGACCAATTATGTATGTATGTATGTATTCATATACCAGACTTCATGAGTCTTCTGCAGTGCCTAAGACACACTATAATTTTAAATATAAATTTGGCCATTGATTCAATAACTTTAATAACTAAAAGCATGAAAAGTATCTTGCTTCACTGCTAGTCCTGTTAAATAGAAACTATGTATGTCAATCCTCTATATAAATTGAATCGTGGAGAGATTTCTGTCGCTCCAATTTTTTAAAGTTTCCGCCTGGTTTTGTGTTTAAGTTTAAGGTAGCTATGCTTTAATGAAGTCGCCGTAGTCTAGTAGGCAGTGTGTTCGCTTATGAGATCTGATACCAATGTTCAAACCCAAGGTTAGACATCTCCAACAAAACGAAATCGGTGACAGCCTCTCAGTAAATTTCTGGTGAGAACTCTGCGACAGTAAATAAAATTGGCATGAAAAGCCACCGTCGTTTAGTAGGTAATGTGTTGTGTTATTAGACGTGAAACGACGTTTCAAACCCCAGCCCAGACATTTCCAAAAAAACAAAATACAAAAAGTATTTCTTCGGCGACTTCCCGTCAGCAGATTTCTGGCAAAATCTCGAAAAGAAAATAAAATTGTCAAGAAAGTTTCTCAAAAATATGTTTTTCGGAGTTGACTTCAAAACATAAGTCCTGCCACTCATATATAATTTAAACACACATAACATAAGTGGCGAGAAAAGTTAGGTAATAATCCAGACTGAAGAGTTGTAATGACGAATTTTGTTTGTAAAAGCATGAAAGCGAAATTACAAGAGAAACTTAAATACGCCCAAGCTCTCTCGTTAATTTGTATACCCGATGTTTTCATACAAAAATTTACTGGTAGCGGAAGCAGCACCACCTCTTCATTACAGGGTTGATGTAGCGATTACTGAAGATCAGTACGCACTAGAAAAAAATCGAAGAATTTTATCCACTTTACTACTTGAGCACTATACTCAACAAGTTCTGAAGATGAAAGATTGACACACGGAGTCACTTTAATAAAACCCAGCAAGCAATTCGAGGTTTAAAAACCAACTGGATATGATCGAAAACTAACCTGGGTATTATCAAACTTAATGGATTTTAACGGATGCGAGTCAATCAATTCAAGCATTCATTATAACAGTCTGCGAAAAATCGTACACATATTTAGGGTAATAATTATCAGAATCAACCGCCTATAGGTTGGAGCCAGCATGTCAGCAAACCAAAAGGCTGAATCTAAGGATAGCATCTACAGTCGTACAATGTACAATGGGTCAATTCGACTACCGGGTACTGTACTTGTCTTAATTGATAAGTACACGTCCTCTAACCTAACATCCACAGTCGTAACTGCTACTACACTAAAGCCTGCAAAGGGGGTTATAATACGTCATGAATTTAATTCGAATTGACCTTCTTAGTCCATAATATCTTGCTTCATACGAAAAAGTTCTTTGATAATGTTTATCAAACAATTTATAAAATTTGTATACGCTTTGACTAGAAAACATACTCCCTCGTTTATTTCAAAAAAAGGGAGAGTTTTTATAAAAATTGCAAACAATACATCAGAACTTTTGCTAAAAAGAAAATGTTTGAAAGGGCAGAACATAGCTCGAGGCTTTTGTTTTCTGATTTCGATTTTAAAATTCAATTTTAAAAATAGACAAACCAAAACGAAAAGAAAAATAAAAAACAACTGGCTTTATTCTTTATTGTTGCAAGCCTACAAAGCCAGCTTTATTTGAAGAGGAAAAATCAAAATCCAAAAAGAAAATAGATTCTTTTAAAACTCACTGTTATGAAACCAATTAAAATAAATACGTATTTAAAACAACAACAACAATAAAAAAAAATAAAATTTTCTTATTTATTAAAACTTTTAGTCAAATTATAAAAACGAGGCACAGAAATCAAACCATAAAACAAATAAAAACTTTCAAATAAATCTCATAAATACAATACAACAACAACAACAACAACAACAACAACAATATATTTTAATTCTCTCTTGTATTATACATATATGTACATATGTACAGGGTTTTTCTAAAGTAATTTTATAATGAGTAAGCTTACTGGGTTATTGTAAAGAATTTAAGGGCGGTGAATTGCCTAAGCGTCTGTGTGGGGAAGCCAACAGTCTCGTGAGCCGCTAGGGGAGATAGAAAATTCGCATAGCCACCTTTATAGGAAAGCCTAGGACCCAATAAAAAGGCGAAAGGACTTACTATGAGTGACTCACATCCTAACTACTATCAAACTTCGAATGAGATCGTGCCATACCGCGGGAATGACCTAAGGTTGTTTACTAACATACAAGCCCAATAATAACACCCTGCAAATTTGGACTTTTTTGTGCAAATAAGATGGCTCCAGGTGTTTCCGAATGCATTTTGCGAGCTGAACACAAATCTGGGATTTTCCATCACGTCAGATTTTCGAGAAAAAGGGGGTTGAAACCCCTAAAAATAGCGTTTTTGGCCATTTTTGAAACATTGTAGAGCTAAACACTGATGCGCTAGAACCATAGCTATTGTCAGAAATTGACAATTGATCTTTGCTCTTTAAAATTAGCCCAAAGCCAAATTGTTTGCATGCACCCTTAAAGTAGGGGGTGGGTTTATATCAAGGGGTGCAAGAGAAAAAGAAACACATTATGGAGGACCTTAAAAAAATCAAATTTACTTGAAAATTGTTACTCAGGGTTTTTGGGGTCGCTGATTACAGATCTTCATTCAGATTTAAAAAATTCAAAATGACGGATCCAATATGGCGGTCAAGTAAATCTGATTAATTTTTATAAACCTCGACAGCCATATTGGATCAGCAAAATGCCTTCCGAAACACCTGGAGCCATTTTATTTGCAAAACCCATGCAGGGCTTTGTATATTGAATATTAATTCATTCACCTGTAACAATGAGTGGCTTAAATATTGAAGAGATTCGAAGTCTTTTGGTGTTCTGGACATGGTAATACAATGTGATGTTTGCTGGAACCAACATATTTTTCAAACTTCAAAATAAAAATTCAGGTCTCTTAAGACTCCTTATTATTTATGCTACTAACATCAATCCCTAAATGGAATACAACTCTCATCTAAGAGTCATTGCCAAGCACTCTATTTTAAAGCATCTCGACTTCATACATATGAGGACGAAAGTACTTTATTAATAATAGGACGGTATAATCTATTAACTCATTAGACCTCTGCCGTAATGATAATGATGATGGCTTGTATTTCGCTGTTTTACTATTTCAATGGAATGCGCTCAAAAGAAACGAAAGGTCTTGCTCCAGAAATTGAAATCGCTGTAGTCTAGTAGTGTGTTGGCCCATTAGACTTAAGGCCATTGTTCAAACACCAGTCCAGGCATCCTTAACAAAACGGAATATGGAAAAATATTTCTTGGGGAATTTCCTTGCAGCACGCTTCTGGCAAAAATTCTAAGAGTAGAATAAATTCGACTTTAAACTGTAGATCTCGTCACTTATGCATAAAATTAACACACACAAAAAGGGTGGTGTGAGAAACTAGGCTGTAATAATAACTGAAGGGTTGTAATGACCAACTAAGTAAGTAAGTACGTTCCAGAAAATTGTTTAGTTTAGCGCAGTACACGTCTATAAAGTGCAGCACATGGATCGCACAATGTTTTACGCAGGCAGATCGCACAGGCAGATGTCGGTTTTCAGATCTAATGCCCATACTATCCCCTTTTTCCTCCCTCACATAACCTATTTCCCTAGTACTTATGCAATGCACTGCATTTATAGGCGTCATGCCCTGAAGGTATGGTCGTAAAAAATATAAAATATGGCAACCCTATCATCCCAGAAGCTACTACAGTAGAAACTTGATTAACAAAACTGAGATGGAATAATGAAAGCATACGGAGAATGCTTTGTGAAAAAATAAATTGTTGCAACTTATACTCTTTCTCTGTTTTTTGTTTCTATGGAATTGTCAAAAATCTTAGGCTTTTGCCAACAAACAACTTCCCTGGGGCTTTCAAGATAGAGTAGCTTTAATCAAATGGCTAAATTAACGAATCTAGCTGGAAAGCTAGATTGATTGACGATTGTATTTAAATAAGAAAAAATTGTAATAAAAAGGTACGTATCATTATTTTATAATGGTTTTGCTAAATATAAACTTGCTTTTGAGACATCTCGTATGTCGATGCTATTGTTGTTATTGTTTTTGTTGTTGTTACCCTGACTTAACCAAAGCAAAGCTGAAAAAACAGAAACAAAAAGGCCTGCCAGAACGAAAAAAAGCCAATCAAAGGGCAATCAATTATTATTGAAAAACACCATAAAAAATTTGCACCATAAAAAAACTTTTTAACCCCCCAATAACGATATCCAAAAAAAAACAGAAAAAGAAAACAAATAAAACTGCTCACTCAAACACAAACAAACAGGCATATACATATACATGGAAATTACACATGACTTAATCTTTAAATTCCCTATTTAAAGTACCAAAAAATAGAAGAACAAGAATATATATTGATTCTACAACAAAATCTCTCTCTCTTCCTCTCTCTCTCTCTCTATTATATTTTACTGTTCTAGAAAGAAACAAAAATAAATTGCAATTTTATGGAATTTTATTATTTCTATGCCACCTAAACAATTATATAATATTTCCTTAAACATACACACACACACACATACACACACAATACAATATACAAACACTCTTAAACACACACACAGAGAAACAAAACTCTTCAACTTGAACTCACAAAATAACTTTTAATTGCTTTAAGAAAATCTCATTTGTTTGGCATACAGAAAGAGAGAGAGAGAGAGCGAAAGAGAGAATGTGTATTGAAAGTACTCACTCGTATGTGTATTAGTTAAAGTGATTAGTGGAACTAAATTGTTGTTGTTGCTGTTGTTTTTATTACTATAACTACATACGTTGTATTAGTTCCATTATTATTATATGTATGTGTGTATTGCTAGTGTATGCGTATGTTTGTGTTTTTGGAAATAAATATCTATGTGGGTATTAGTTGCTGTCTTTAAGGGATAAAATACATACACAAAGTAAGCAATTTTCATACAGACAAAATCATTTGAACCGAAATGCTAATGATGCCAACAAACAACTTTAAAATGTTCTCTTACAGAACAATTTCTACTCGACCTACAGGGGTATTTCACACTGGAAGTGAAAGTAAGAAGTCAAGTCAGGTCTGCACTCAAGCATGAAAGACTAATTTGAATTCTTTTCCAATCTAAAGCAGAATTTTTTTGTTTTACATTGAAATACTCATACCGAACATATGTTTTCGGCTGCACTTACACAAGAACTGTAGAAATTGTTCGTGGTTCCTCCATATTACTCAACAGATCCAGATATGGAATCTTTTCACGACAACTGAATTCCACTAATTAACTGCTGTAATACTATTCAGGCGATGCAATGTATATCGCATGTCTATATATGCATATTTAAATTACATAGAAACGTAATTGGTCATTACAACCCTTCAGTCAGGATTACAACCTAGCTTCTCACACCACTCATCTTGTGTGTGTTAATTTTATACATGATTGGCGGGAGCTACAGTTTACAGTCAGCTTCGAATGACAGATTTTTGAAAAACTTTTCATGGAATTTTTATTTAATTTTTGATAGAAATCTGCCGAGAGGAAATCGTCAAAGAAATATTTTTTCATACTTCGTTTTGTTGAAGATGTCTGACCTCTGGCTTGAATAGAGCCCGGATTTATAATTAGCCAACAAACTACCTACTAGACTACGCCGACTTCAATACACTACAGATAGCCTATACGAAAAACAAAAACAAATTCTGAACTGGACTTCTGTAGTACTATTCAGGCTGAAATAGTGGCCAACAATAAAGCTGTGATTAGGTCCCTGGAGAATATATTTACCACCAAGAATGCTGGATGTCTCTAGAGGAGACAGCGAAACACTTGAAATTTCCCGTTGACTCGGGGACATTAACATTCTTGGTGGCACAATGCAAAATTCATACATGAGATTGGCATTCTAATTGTAGTTAAGAGGTGCCTTAGTACTGCGACAAAACGTACACCTGGTAATGTTTCAAACACGCCAATTAATGACCACACACTTTGAGGGTTGATGATAGACTGATTTTTTATTTACAAGAATATGTATACTTAAGATTATGAGCAGCCAGATTATATACAAAACGTACACCTGTCCAGCTGTATAGATTATCCGTGTAATATCGCCTCCAAGCCTATTGCTCTGACAAACTTCAGGATGTTGCTCAGTGCAAACAAAGACATTTCCAGGAGTTTCTTCATAGAATGCATTATTGTCACACACTTTTCAAAAATACGTCGCAAAGATTCATTCTCACTATCACAGAATCTAAATGCTGGGGTCGCGTAAATTTTTACTAAGTCTACAGGGCCTTGTCAAAAGACCGATTACCAATCACAGGTTATTCACGGATAGCCCGATGTATGACTCAGATCTCTTCTGTTTTTAGTTCTCCAATCGACAAGAGAATGGTTCGCACTCTAATAGGAATTCTAAAGGGATATTACGCTATCGGCAATTTCGGTGACAAGCTTGGTCTGCTCCACCCAGGATTACTGCAGAAGCTGCAATGATATGAAGGAAACGGAATTGGTGCAAAACCTTTTATGCGAGTGCCCTGCACTTCATAATAGACGACATCGGTTTTTGGGTGACAGAATGTTTGAAGATCTATGGGAACTGACCGGTTTCATACGCAGCTTGGAGTGGTTCAAACGCATACCTTACCCTGGGTTGCACAATGGGCCATATGGCGGCAGAGTGAACTTGCCTGTGAACGGCAAGCTAGCCGCTAACCTAACCTAACCTTAGTATTCCAATAAAAGTTTCAATAACTTCAAATCCACTTGGTTTAAGAAGAGTCTTTGACTCTCTTTATCTTTCCTTTCATTGACGATACCTTTCCCAACATCTGCTCATACTTTACAGAAGGGTTCTGACCCCATCAAGCTCCTTTTCTGGCAAACTCATTTGCTATTCTCATTATCGAGAATTCTCGCTTGACCCGGGTAATAGCAGAGGGTAATCTTATTTTCTCTACCTTGCCAACTCAGCTTCACAAGAAAGTCACTTACTATCTTGGAATTAACCTCATAAGAGCCTAAGGGCTCGAATGGGACCTGACTGTCAGATAGTATTCCTATGTTCAACCATGCAATTTCTGTTTGTTAAAATAAATATTGAAACCTTCAATTATAATTACTTCTAATGAAATGCTCCTCATGTATTGTAATAATCCTAGAATACTTCCTCTAAACGTTTGCAATTGTTTGTCTAGCAAATGTATTGAAATAACAAAAAACCCGTAATTTTATTGTAATTGATTTGTTTTTTTTTCTTTTCTTTATTCTTTAAATTTATTTGTAGAAAATAATCGTTTTCTTGTATTCCAAGAGAAAATGGAAAACTTTTGCAGAAAGATTATTTCCAATACGTAAAGCCACACGAGTAGTTAAATTCTATTTCGGGTCTTTAACAGGCGGCGGTATCCCTGTTATTGTATTTATGATCAGAGAAGCATGACTCAAATTAAAGAGAAGACCATTAAAATAATGAAGGTTGGTAGATAGAAAGTTTGTCTCAAAAAAACAAAAATTCTTTTGCATTTAAAGTATCATTCATTCCGAAGAATGTTGAATTAGCTCATGAACACAATTTGTAATGAAACTAAAATTAATTTTGCTTATCAAAGTAGCTTGTTCAGTCAAGTAATTATTAAATTATTTACATGCAATTTGAAATAGTTTAGTTTGTATGTATTTGTTTACTAATATACATACATATGTATACATACACATATATTTCTTAAAGATTTCATAATCTTTTAAAAATATATACGTTTGATTATTGGTTTATTATTCAAACCACAAATACTAAACAAATATTCCATATGCAATAATCAAAACCACATGCACACACTAAATTTTATGGAAGGCATTTGGAGTTAATAAATATAGACTTACAACATGGATTAGATTACGTATAAAAAGTGTGCTGGTTTATTGGACGAAAAAATATTTCTTCGCCGATTCCTCTCAGCAGATTTCTGGTAAAAACTCTGAGTGATAAATAAAAATTGCCACGAAAAGCTGCTCAAAAATCTGTCGTTTGGAGTCGACTTTAAACTGTAGATCCCGCCACTCATGTATTAAATTAACACACACAATATAAGTGGTGTCATAGGCTAGGTTGTAATGTTGACTGATGGTTTGTAATGACCAATTATGTATGAACGTATGTATATATGTATATATATGTATATCAGTTCAAACTCCAGGTCAGATATCAAAACCATGGTATAAGAAATATAGAAGGTAGTTTCATTCTCTCTTTATTTTTTAAAATTCACTATCTGACATGCTTAAGGATTTTGACGTTTTCGTTAAAATAATGCTACCATATTAATTTTAAATTTCCCCCATTTTCAATTTTATTTTTAAATAAAGGAAATTCTTTAAATACTAGCCCAAATACGTGTTAAACTTGTTGGACTTAACTAATATAAATTTAGATATAAAAATTGTTAAAAGGTTTCATCTTGGACGAACATTTTTTCGCACTAAATTATAAATTACACATTTTTCATAAATAATTTATTGAGATTATACAACAAAATTGTAAATGTGGCAACGCTACATATATAGTTTATGAGAAAATAAAAAGGTTTTTTGAAAAACCTTATTTTCTGAAAAAAAATTTTGATTGAAACTACCTTCTATATTTCTTATACCATGTATCAAAACGAAATTATAAAAAAATATTTCTCCGGCTACATCCTCTCAGCAGATTTCTGGTAAAAACTCTGAGAGCAAATAAAAATTGCCATGATAAGTTACTGAAAAATCTGGTGTGAGAAATTAGGTCTTAATCCTGACTGAAGGGTTGTAATGCCCTAGTATGTATGTATGTATAGTTCCTAGTTAGTGTTTCGTTTATTAAGAATGCTTTGCCTGTTGACATGTGTCAGTTTAAATTTCATACGGGTGCTATTGAGCTGACATTCATTTTAATTTATTTCATTCATTTGACATTCTAATTAAAACGACTAAGTTTTGAGCTAAATTATTTGATACTTTCTGCAAAGCACTCAGTCACTGTTAAAACCCAGAAACTAAGTGCAATACAACTTCGTGTTCCAGTTAGTTACAGATCTCAATGTAAATAATTCTTCTGGGATGAATGGTATTTAAGCACAGGTCCTGAAGCAGTACTCTTCGATGCTCGTTCGTCTATTAAGCAAGTTTTCTAGATATTCGTGATATGCCAGTTAGTCAAAAAGAATAGTTTAAGGAATGCAAATGACTCAACAAATCCTTTTTAATTCCCTTACGCCACATTTTGATGTATTCTGTTAATTACAACGACGTCCTTTCGGCCATCTTCGGCAGACAACATATTATCTGCTTGGATTAAATCTCAATCGAGCTTTGAAAGAACATATTTCAAGCCCAAACCAGTGACTTTTCTTTGTAGAAATTTTATATCCTACGTTTGTGGATAATACACACTGTCGTCAACAAGTTTAGCGTCTTTCGAAGGAGTACAGCAAAAAATTCGTCAATAATTCTTATGATACACAGAAGCATCTCCAATTCTATTAAAAAAATTGCGATAAATGACAGCTGGAAGCCAAATTATGTTCGTGGCCATCTTCCTAAAGTATGTAGAGTGACGCTGATATATATTTTGTGCGGTTCCCTGTTCTTTAGGAACACTGTTGTTCCTAATATAAATACAGAATCATGTGCCTGAAGACCATAATTGGTCATTATAACCTATCAATCAGTATTTCGTTCTAGGTTCTCACATCACTTATGTCAGGTGGTTAATTGTATACATGAGGCAGGATGTACAGTTTAAAGTCAACTCCGAACGACAGATTTTTGAGCAGCATTTGAATTTTATTTACTCCCAGAGTTTTTTTTACCAGAAATCTGCCTAGAGGAAGTCGCCGAAGGAATATTTGTTCAAATTTCGTTTGTATGTTTGAACCGTGACTTCACGTCTTATAAGCCATCGCACTACCTACTATACTACGGCCAATTCAAGGATTAGCAAACAAAAATTTGTGAATTCACCTGCTGCAAGTCTAATTGTCATTATTTCTTACGAAATATATCTCATGGGCCTGGAGCCGAGTTGTGGTAATCTTTCGATACGTCTGTGACATTTAGATTGGATGAGAATTCATATTGTGATTGGAGGAACCCAAATTTCAGCTAAAATTTATAAAATATCTCCCGATTTTTAGCACGGTTGACTCTATTAGATCATTAACGATTGCTTATATTCCACATTGATCAGTAGATCAGTAGAATTCTTCTTACACAGTCATTTACAAAAGCCTGAAGATAATTTAAATTACATTTCAGGACTCTCATCCATAAAAAAATGCTCGATTGCCTCAAGGCTTTCGAATGCCCACTGCTAGTCGAGCTGTGGCTCGATATATCACTTCTGGAGTGTATGTCAACTTCTTTGACATCTTTTTGTAGTACGAGTATACATTTATACGCATTCATTTCGTATTTTTTCTATTGGAGTTTATGTCCAGTCCTTGATCTTCTGAAGTTCGTTAGTTTGTTGTGCTTTGTACGGTTACTGTTCGGGCTTCCTAGCTTGTCAAAAACTTAAGACTTCCGAAAATTATGGAATTTTTTGTAGCATCTGGTATATGTACTGTCGTCCATTAATCATTCAACGTAGAGTTTTCACAACCTGTCGGTTAGTCGTTCTATTAAAACATTTTGTAAATTGCCAACAAAACATTGACTTTACTTATCGGCTTTAATCTCAAATCCATTTGGTAATGTTTTCACAACAACAACAACAAAATATAAAATTTTTTTATTGGTTATTATTGTTGTTGTTATTGTATTCTATCATATAAATTATGTTTTTACATTAAAATAATTGTTTTGTAAACTTTAGCCATGATTGCTCATATCCAAAACAAAGGGACGACGGACCTCCTTCATATCGATTGATTGGTGCACGATTTGATTGCTTTTTTTTATTAATTTTTCTCTCCCTTTTTTTGTACATCAGAGTGTACATTTATTACTGTAATCAAAGCTTAACAAACTTTTTTAATGGCCTTTAATGTTCAAATGATGAAATAAAGTTGTTGTTGCTGTTGTTGTTGAACACAAGCCAATTCTATGATTTCGATTTCAATTTTTTTTGCGTTAAAACTTGATTTCTGAAAAATAAACAAAATAAAGAAGAGGAGGCAAACTGAAGAACAAAATATATTCGATTGTATTGTAATCGAATATTCGCACAAACAGACACACACACACTCCAACAAAGCCCCATCAATATTTGATTAATGACGTTTTAAATTTTTAGCCGTTAAAAAGTCGTCCGTTATAACAGCGGCCAACAAAGGAAAAAAAATAAATCTGCTATGCCAGGGTGTTTTCTGTTGCCTGCTACAGTAGCCACTGTTAGATGTTGTATTAAGGAGCCAGAGAGTGAAGTAAAAAAAGTTGAAATGGAATATAAAAACGAAATATTTTTACAATATTTATGACAATCATTTATCACAACAGGCACAACAGCTAAACGTTCAGCCATTATCCTTTTTTTCGTATTCTTTTATTTTGGCTACAATAAAATTGTGTGTATTTTGTGGTAAGACATCATAAAGGTGGGCCAAATCTATACACTTGTGTGCTACACTCAAGAAGAAATGTAAGTAAAAAGACAAGAAAGTGATATTTATGGTTGACATACAAAGAAACATACATTATTAGTCAATACAACCCTTTCAGTTAGGATTACAATCTAGTTTCTTACACTACTTTTGTTATGTGTGTCGACTCCGAACGCCAGATTTTTGAGAAACTCTTCATGGCAATTTCTTATTTACCCTCAAAGTTTTTGCCAGAAACCTGCTGAGAAGAAGACCTCCATGAAACATTGAAATTTCGTTTTGTTGGATATGCCTGACCTGGGCTTTAAACCGTCAACTCACGTCTAATAAGTCAACACACTACCAACTAGACTGCTACGACTGGTCTGGTTGACAGGAACTACAATTTAAACTTTTTTAGCGTTAAACCTTAAGAAAGATTCGTTTGATCAAGACATTTCTCCAGTCTTCTTTGTTTGAGCCGTTGTTTTCCACTTTGGATATCCTTAGACTCCTCTCAACATATCCCACCAAATTCTGTCATCAACTGTAAACAAATGCATCCAATCTCCATCTCCTAAATCTACAAGGAAGCGATAAACTCATGCAAGAAAGATGATCTACAATGTTTTTAAAAATAAACCTGAATAGATTTTTGTGGCAGTGTAGAGTGGCCTTCAGAGACAAGTCGCCTTCGAAGGATTTTATTGACAAGTGTCGAACAGTGTTGCTGATGGTTTGTGAACTATTAACATTAAAAAGTGCTGTTGAGAAAACAATTTCACTAATTCGGTAAAGAAGAATAAGAAAATGAATCCTCGGCTACAGACTCCTCACATATCTGAACCTTTAGCGATATAAAGAGAGCAGAATTTGCGTAAAGTCTACCTATAATCAGTTTAGGATTCCCATACAGGTTCCTGGTCGCCGTAGTCTAGTAAATACTGTGTTGGCTTATTAGACGGTCAGACATGTTTCAAACAGAATATTAAAAAAGATCTCTTCGGCGACAGCCTCTTAGCAGATTTCTGGCAAAAACTCTGAGTGGTAAAAAAAATTGCCGTGAAAAGTTTCTCAAAAAAACCTCTCGTTCGAAGCCTACTTTAAACTGTAGATCCCAACACTTCTGAATAATATTAACACACACAGCATAAGTGGTGTGAGATGCTTGGTCGTAATCACGACAGAAGGGTTGTAATGACCAATTATCATCTTTCCTATCATTTTCCAGCACTTTGTAACCTGAAACGAAAAATGTTTGCGCACCTAGAATGTGTTGTAAACCTTGGCTAGACAGAAATGTTTGATTATAGACTGCAAAATACTCACAAAGTCACCTTTCTTAACAATAAGCCTTCGAACGATTGTGTAACTTTTCATACGTTTTCAATTTAAATATTTGGACCTCGTGTCATTGCATTGCGGATTTGTTCAATAATGCTGTGTTTGCTCCTGAAGCTAAATTTTTGATGCGACCTGTTAGCACTTAATATTGGCAGCCCAAACATCTTGAATGAAACGAATTATGAATAAAGTTTTTCTTCGGTAGCTTGCACTTAGCAGGCTAGGGGTAAGTGAAATGAAAAGTTTCTCAAAAATCTGTCTTTCGAAGTCAAGTTTAAACTGTGGGTACCGCCACTTGTGTATAAAATTAGTACACACAACATAAATGGTTGTAATCCTAACTGATGGTGTTGTTCTAACCAGATATGTTTTGACATTAGCAGTTTTGTGAAAACCTTAGGAATTCTTCATAGTAAACTCATGGACCTGTATGATTTAGCTTTCGTGTGATGCTTGCAGGACTCAGGCTTATTACTTTAACTTGTGCGACCTTACACTCCTGAGGATAATATTCAAAAGGTAAATTTGGTATGCAGCCGTCCAACAAGCATCTTATTATGGAATTTATCTGTACGAGGAGTTTTTCACGAATTAAACCTGGCAACAGTTTCTTTGATCTCTCGATACCTACAACGAATGGCTTATAATGGTGGAGCAACAGACGGAGCTTATATGGCCATGTTGTTAAATGATTTCGAAATAAACACAACTCTGAGGTGACCAACTAACTTGTTATATTTTTCAGAATCATAAGACAGAGTTTCTAAGGGTTCACATATCACGCCGCAGTCACAGGACTTCCTGGATGGGTTTTGAATTCATCTGCATTTACTCGTATTCAAACCTACATTTAAGATTCTTATCACAGAGATTCTTGGAAGAAATAGCTACTCTGTGTATACTTAAGGAATGTTTTCAACATACGAACATTTTTTTCATGAGTGTAATATTAAGTTTTAATAATGTTACGTTCTTTTTCAAAGTCCTACCAACCGAAGGGTTCATTTAGTCTTGTTTGTTGTTATAACTGTAAATAATGTTGTGCTTGTCCGTTATTCTTTATTTTCTTTTATTTACCAAAACTTTAAACATCTTTTTTTCAGAAGCTTAATTCCACCAACCAAACGACCATATGTTTTGTTTTGTCTTAAATGGATTACAAAAGAAGTAAAAAAAGAAGAAAAACTTTTTTAAGTATTGTTTGTTGTTGTTCGAGTTGCTTGGTTATCGTTTTATTTATTTTATTTCCGGATTCTTCTTACAAACAATAGATTTCTTGGCCATTTTCTTGTGTTTTATTTTCGGTTTTTTTTAAGTAAAAAAAGCTCTTATTGGCCATATATTTACCTTTTTTTCTTGAAAACCATTGAGTTTCACTTTCAGTTTCTGCTGACATTGTTTATGTTGCGAATTCAACAATATTGACAGTTGTTTGGTCCATTCACTTACACTCCACTCTCTCTTTCTTTTTTCCTTTCTCTCTTTGCCTTTCTCTTTCTTTTTTAATTACAAATACCATGAAAGAAAACAATTTTTGGCTTTCAAATACCGAATATATTCCATGTACATATGTACTCTTATGCATTCATCAAAATGATGAAATCTATGAATTTTACTGTCAAAATATTTGTATGAGTGTGTTTGTAAGCATGCAAGTGTTGGTGTTTGTATTCTTGTGGCTGTTAACGTTGGCATATGTCAATCACAACACCAGACATAATCTACGTTTGACATGCGAGACAGAGAGAGAGTGAATTAGTTCTCTTAAAAAAATGGAACGAAAAAGAGTACGAACTTTTTTTTGTATTTTTCATTTGATTTTTCATTCATATTTTTTATGATGCATCATGACAGTGGTTTAAAGAAATTTATTTGTTACAGATTGGTAATAGACTGAAAACATTGCATCATTATTGAAACCGCTTTTATAAAAGATTGACTTCAGCTTTAGTCGCTCAGTAAGCTAATCGTCAAATTAATGTTGGAGTTACCTAATAAGATGTCGTCTTCGGTAAGGTTTTGTTCTTCTTTTACAGGATAACAAAAGTTTGAACGAATCAAGAATTATTTAAAAATTTAAATTCTAATATGGCCTTCTATAATGTTTAAGTGCCATCATTGAAATCCTTAACAAATAAAGAAATTTGTTTGATTTGTTGTGGAATGAGGTGTCACGGCAAGGTTGACCTACTTAAGCAAGCTATCTGTCAGTTTTGAATGATTTTTAACGCAGTTGAAAGTCACAGTGAGTGTAGAGGTACATTTAACTGCTAATATTACTTCAGTATCCGACGGTAAAATCTTTCAGAATTAGCGCTTAAATATTATATCAGAAGACCGTTTAGAGTGCTAAGCTCAATCGTCATGTTCTGCATTCCATGCGATAGTCAAACCAGTTAATAAAATCAACAGTTGGTCTGTAGTCAAAAACCTCATTTCATACATGACGTTTGTCGCAACCGAACGTGACGTTTTGCTCCCCTTCGAAATCATGTTTGCAAATTCAATATATGGTAGAAGTCGCAGTAGTCTAGTTTGCTTCTTAAACGTGAGGCCAAAATTGTCTCCCACGTTCATAGACTAGAATCACGTAGTGTCGGTCGAAGTTCATTCACTATGTTTGATTTTTTAAACATGTATTCCCTGGCAATCTAATTCAGATTTCCATGTGGTGTCAGCATAGTGAGGAACGGGTCTTTTGTGTAACCTTAATGACATGTGAGCATTTGTGCATCCTAGGCAATCATGTGACAGAGAATTATTGAATTGTTATTCAAACGCATTAGAGTTGTCTAGACGTTGTTCAAAGTTCTAACGCTAGGATCACGGATTATGGTCTACAGCATCTTAAAAACATATCTTCAATGGAACAACTATTGCTAGGTACTTCCAAAATTCTCACTAACAGTCAGAATAACGGACTAAAAATTAAAAAAATATTTTGGCCGGCCAACAACTGCCCTGAAAACTTGATGGAAATTCTACAGTAGAATCTCAATATTCCCTTTAGAGAATCTGTTGATAATTCCGACGCCTCGTTTGACGTCCTGCGCTGGCGTATTTGAAATTTTTTTAGAGTCTGACATGATACACGGATTGTTTCTTAAATACTTACATATGTATATGTATAGTACATGCGATAAACCGCAATTGAATACGGTTTTGAACACTGTACTCCACTGTTATCCATACATCACATGCTCTCCTTTTAAACCGTGTACTTAAAATCTTATTCCCTGAATGATGATGATGGCCTTCAGTGTTGTTATTGAAAATCTACAAAAAAGAAGAAAAAAAAGGAAAAGAATGAAACGAAAAGGTAAATATGGAAACACCTTTGCTGATGATAAATTAAATATGAAAAGAAAAGAGAATTCATGTTACAACAACAACAACACCAATTATAATAACAACCACTTTAAAATTGTAATCGAATTCTTATGGGATTACCGGTAAGATATTGTTGTATTGATCGGCTCTTTGATACTCATGTCAATTCTTTCACTGGACGACATTTGAGTGATGACCTCTGATGTGGTAAACGGTCGACATCAATATTTTCCTTTATTTTTTATATTCTTTTTTTAAAGGAAATTTCAGGTAAGTTAATGGTCAATGGGGGGAAAGTATGATAAATTGTGCCTTTTAGTTCAAAGAAAGGAAAAAAAAGAAAAGATGAATTATGTTTCACCAAAAAATTAACTTTCTTAACCCTGTGCACATATAGAGGGTGCAGTTGTGTTTTTTTATAAAGAGAGAAATCAATGGAAAACTTATAAACATAACGTCATAATTTTGAATTTCTATGTCCTGCTTATACATACATATGTATGTGGTTGGGAATTAAAAAAATTTAGTCAGGTTTACAACCTAGCTACTCACTAGCTTTTACTATATTGGTCCATGTAAAAACAGAATGCTCGTGCCCATGTATCGCCAGGACAAATTTGATTGTGTCAGAACAATAAATCTTTCTGAGATATGCCAGAATGCATTTGTGTTGAAACTTAATTACTCAATTGAGTATTACAACCTTTGAGTCAGGATTACAACCTAACTTCTCACACTACCTATGTTGTGTGTGATAATTTTAACCATGAGTGGCGGGACCTACAGCTAAAAGAAGACTCCGAAGTTTAGATTTTTGACAAACTTTTCTTGGCAATTTTATTTACTGTCAGAGTTTTTACCGTTTTCACCGAAGAAATATATTTTTTTATATATCGTTTGAAGCGTTTGAATCACGGCCTAACGCCTAGTAAGCAAATACACTACCTTTTGGACTATGGCGATTATTTATTGAAAGTAGTTCTTGAATTCCTAAGAAATTGGATTGAATACGTGAATTATTTGAGGAAATGTGCCAAGCTTTGTTGTTTATCTGAAACTTCAATGTCAAATTATTTCACACTCAGATCGGCTAGTCACTAAAAAACTGAATAAAACTTTGCAACTTTGTAGACGATCCAGATAGCAAAGTTGTCGTTAAACATCATTCCCATGACTGTTTGAAATCATTTTAAAAACGATGGCTGCTCAAAGAATTTCATATTTAAGTGCCATATGGCTGAAATGTATTAAAAATCGGATTATTTTTTAATGAAAAATTCGGTGGAATTCAAGGATATTATATGCAAAAAAGCATGAAACGAACTCTAGTCTTAAATTGTCTCTAAAGAAGATTATGTTGAGTGTGGTATTGGAAGGAAATTATCCGATCTGAGCTGATTTAACCTGGTAAAATAGGAGATTTGGATATCTACAAGAGAGGTTTTATTGGGGAAATCGTCGGTGAAGCATTGGATGATATAAACAATAACCTAAGAAAACCTAACGTAGGACCCTTTATGTACATAAATCGACTGCAAATAGTTTATCGTGCCTTTGCCAGCTTAAATCACTGGTGGTTCAGTAATCTACAAGTATAAGAAGTCAATATTGTCATATCCGCAGAAATTGCAGGGATTCCTAAATAGCTGTCACTTGAAGATACTTCGAATTTGATGGTCAAAAACAGTTACCAACGAACGTTTATGGCAAATAAAAAATCATAAGCAATTTGAACCGATGTAGAAAATTCCGAGGGTTGGATCATAACCTATGGAAAAACGTAATTGTATGCAAAGCCACTGAGTAACATGAACATGAGACGCCCCGAGTGACCACGGTGCAGATCAATAACGAATTTGAAATCGATATCTTTAAGTGGCGCTGCCTGTTCCTATTATCTTCGTTGTAGATGTCACCATATCTGGGAGGAATAATTAAGGAGGCTTCCTACATGGATTATTTGAATGAATTTTTTTATAAAATCGAAAATCGAGTAAGCTTTCGAAGTTTTGCAATCCAGCACTATGATCACTACACCACATCACAATGCACCACCGCTTTGAGGGCTAGCCAATAAGTAACCGCATTTGGTTGGGAAATTTTAATGATTTCTGCATATACATATAGTCGCCGTAGTCTAGTAGGTAGACGTGAAGGCTCGGTTCAAACTCCAGGTCAGGCATCTCCAACTGAGCGAAATATGAAAAAATATTTCTTCGGCGACTTCCTCTCAGCAGATTTCTGGCAAAAGCTCTGAAAGTAAAATAAAATTTCCATGAAAAGTTTCTCAAAAATCTGTCGTTCGGAGTCGACTTTAAACTGTAGGTCCCGCCACTCATGTATGAAAATTAACACACACAACATAAGTGGTGTGAGAAACTAGATCGTAATCCTGACTAAAGGGTTGTAATGACCAATTATGTGTATATACATATGTATGTAAGTTAGTTTAGATCTTGTACCATTCGAATCCATTTTTTATGGTGTTTATAAAGCGCTATTCATCATAAAAATAAAATTAGCCAACCGAAGAGTAATTTTTTCGCCTAAAATCCATAGAAACTCTATATTGGTGCAATTATGAAGTTATGGTAGCCTTAGAGGCTACATACAAAAGGTCAAAGTTAATATGAAAAAGAAAATTACTGTTCAAAATTGGCTAAAAGCCGTAGATACCTTTTCTATGACCTAATATTTGTTCATCACATCATAATTGCAGTTTTATTTTTACATTAAATTGAAAAGTTGAATTTAATTTTATTTTCCTTTTCCATTCCATACATTATTTTTCACTTGAATTTTTCATATTCCTGCCTTTAGTCGTCACCGCAGCCATTATTAGTGGCAGCCAAGCAACCAAGAGATTGAATATTCCTTGCCATCCCCCATATAACTACAGTCAGTTGTTATTCATTCATATTGTTGTTCGTACAATTGTGTGACAAACAAATACATGCACAGTGACATAATTTTTTTGTTGTTGTACCGAATATCCTTTTTTTTTGCTTTGGTCCTTTTCCACTTAATTTTTTTTATATTTCAGTCCGTCATTCATTCATTCATTTATGATGTTAACAGCAAACGATGATTTTAACACACACACAGTTTAATTAAATTTTTAATTTTCATTGATTTTTACGTGTGATGAAAATCAATTGTAATTCATTTTCATTTAATTTATGATTGACTATGTATGTGTGCATGTGTATTTGTTTTTTTTCATTTTTTCTCTCATCTACTGTCTTCTTTTTTTTTGTTTTGTTTCGGTTTTCCTTTATCAGGAAATTTTTATAAGTGGTCAGCTGTCAGTCAGTATTTTTTGTGGTTACGGATTTGCAACACACAGTGATAAATAAATAATTGAAAACAGTATAACGGTTCGTAATGAATTTCTTCTTTTTTCTTTTGTTTAACAAGACTGTCGAAAATAAAAATATTTTAAGAAATGAAAGAGAAGAGAAGAATTTTATGAAACTTTATTGAATTTTATTTAACGAATACGAGTGTCTCGTAGCATAGTAGCGCAGCGATTCCAGCATGACTGGTAGAAGGTTAAGGTTAGCGGGTAGCAGGTTCAATTGGTGGCCATATGGCCCAATTGTGTTACCCAGGTGAAGTAAGCCCCATTGTCATGTATATCATCAGGTATAAAATTAATATATACAGCATAAGTGGTGTGAGAAACTAGGTAATCCTGGCTAAAAGGTTGTAATAATCAATGATGTATGTATCAGAGGTCAGCAATGAGTATTCAAAACGATGAGTACATTCGAATCATGCTTATAATTTCTGATACTTATACGCATTCATACTTATTTTAATGTCATACTCATACTACTCATATTCAAAGTTTGAAATACTCATGGTACTCATACTTAACAATACGCATGATGTTATTGATTTCGACTCTTCACGACTCATCGTATATACGAATCACAAAATATGTATGATTCGCGTACGAACACTACAATACTCACATGAAGGTTGTGTGTTTGCTCTGCTTGCTGTCTTTGTCTTTTTTGTTTATGTGTCTCTCTCCTTTCTTTGTAAATGAAACAACAATTAAGGCTGTAAATTATGATGAATGATTCGTATCACTCGAATCATTTATGAGTATTATAAGTATTTTTCTAAATTTATGAATCTGAATGAGTAGGCGTATGAATCAAACATAGTTCGAATGTTATGAGTTTGATGTCAACGTTGTACTCATACTCATTGCAACTTGTACTAATAAATCAATGTTGTACTGAGTATGAATGAATCAGAGTAGTTGGATTTCAATACTGTTAACTCACTCATACTCAAAGTTTCATGAGTATTTATGAGTAGCGAAAAGGCGATTCATTGCTGATCTCTGGTATGTATGTATTTCATATAAACTGAGAGGTGTTGTAGTAAAGTGGCTAAACTGCTCGAAGACAGACTCCAGCAACCCATATTCGAACTGTAGAAAAATCGAAGAATTCCTAATCAGGAATTTATTAAAATTAAGAGACTTCAATGACACTCCAAATACTCCAACCTCCAAATAGTCCACTGACAGTTTTATAACTTTTCTTAACTTTAACCGTAAACTGTCGCCAGTTTGTTGGGAGTAGAGTTTTGGTTATTATAGCTAAGGGACATATATAATTGGTCATTACAAGCTATATATATGGGACACAGTTTCATAACAGCTTTCTTTAAGCCACTAATTCTATGAATATCGACTGCGGTTTGGGCTTCTAATACGTTTTAATTTCAGTGATATTGTCCTGCCTGACACTATTGTTTTAAGCGTTTGTGTTATTATCTTTGCGGCATGGGTTCTGGCCGCATTTGGAGTGACTGTCTTTATTTGTCGAGTTTCAGTTCGTCTCACACAATTCAACGAATATAAACTCCTTTGAATGCTGACTTCGTATGGAATTACTTTGATCACAGATTCCAAAATTTTGTTAATTAAACTCATTTAGTCGCTATAGGTTTTAGGTATGATTTCAACGGTGTTGTTTGAAAGGTCAACTGCAGAACAATACGTCACAGTATTTGGTACTTATGACAGTACGATTAATGCTTATATTTATGCCAAGAATTTTGGGGGAATTTCTATATTCCCTATTGGAATATCATGATTCAAATATTAATTGCCTGAATGCAACATACAGCCTCTTGCATTGTTTCCAAATAATAAATAATCGAATGAAACAATTTATGCCAACAATTTATTTATAGGTTAACTTCAGAACAAATATGTGTACATACATATGTACAATACATATGGAAATTACATATAAATTATAACACAGGCATTAATGTCTTCAACTTAAACATAAGAATGCTCTTGAGAATGAATATTTTATTGGCATAAATTGGATATAAAATAACTTTTTAAATTGGCTTTAATTAATTGATTTCCAAACAATTAAAACCCCAACTACGAATACGAATACGATTACGAATACAAGACAATAATTTATTTGTGTGTGGTAATTTCCTTCAATGGCACAAGCCTTCACGACACACATTAAATTGAAACAATAATCGGGTCTGGCCATAAGAGAAATTATAGGAAACAACAACAACATACACACATATGCATAATGAAATTTAACAATATTAATTAGAAAATGCAAAACAAATAAATAAAACCAATCAGGAGGCAGGATAATATGAACGAACGTATTCAAATTGAATTGAAATACGATGACATTAACTGAACAAAAATATAAGTTTTTTCAAATAGTTTTCTGTACACAACATAACTCCCCAAAGGAATCAATAAATCCTAGAGTCAATAACGTAGTAGAATTGAAAAATAAATTTCTTTTCAATCGAATTAATTGCAGTTTTCTGTACGGCCAGAAAGCTTACCACACCATCATGTACTGTACATAGGCAAAGTAAAAACAGGATGTTGTTGGTTAAAACGGAAAAAATTTAAATGCAGTTGAGAAAGAGGGAGCGAGAGAGAGATGGAGAGAGAATAAAATTAATTGAAATCTATAATGGATAAACTTCCGCAACAAATCAATTTTCAATTACACAAAGACCACGAAAATCTAAATTTTGGGGAAAAATTAGTTGCCGAGCACACCAAAGGATAGAAGAAAAATATAAAAGAATAGAAATCTAGAAACTTGAAACCGCAAATTAGGGTAACAATTCAACTTTCCGGTAAACAGTTGTACAGCTAAAGTGTTTCCATATGAATTGAAATGACAAAAGCAAAAAAAAATTGAATTCAGAGACAAAAAATAGCAAAAAGAGTCGTTCTGGTGGTAAATTTCATTGTGAAGTTTAAATAATTGAAAAGGAATGCGCAATTTAAAGCAACACAACTTTGAATTCTAACAAACAAAACGAATCTGTATCAGACGATTGTAACTTTATCTGAATACGCTGCCTCATAAGTTGGCCAAATATTGAAGCATGGGAGTACAGAAGCGATATACTCGTATATTGGTTTATAAAGGCTTGAACTGCATACTTTCCTTAAAAGAAAGCTTACAATCTTTGAGACAACCCGAGCTATCAGGTAACTAAGTTAAGCAAAGTTTATTTATTGCAACGAATCAGGAACTTATGTAAGGATAATACCTCTGGACGAAGTCTCACTGTATGGCAAAGGGCTCTACGAGCTGGCTACCATCTACATAAGACATACATATGTACATACATATGTACATACATATGTACATACATATGTACATACATACGTACATACATATGTACATACATAATTGGTAATTACAACCCTTCAGTCAGGATTACGACTTAGCTTCGCATACCACTTATGTCGTGTGCGTTAATGTTATACAAGAGTGGCGAGACTGACTCCGAACACAGATTTTTGAGAAATTATTCATAGCAATTTTATTTACTCTCAGAGTTTTAGCCAGAAATCTGCTGAGAGGAAGTCGCCGAATATTTTCATATTTTCGATTTAATGTCTGACCTGGGGTTTGAACCGTGGCCTTCCGTCTAATAATTCAACGTACTACCTACTAGACTACGGCGACTTCGACTTCCTTATGTAACAGCCGCATAAAATCACAGATTTCGCATTGCTTTCAGCAATTGTGTAATGTTTTGTATTTCCAAAAATTTGCTAAAAGTTCCAACCA
The DNA here is from genome assembly GCA_958299815.1 of Sarcophaga carnaria. Classification (NCBI taxonomy): domain Eukaryota; kingdom Metazoa; phylum Arthropoda; class Insecta; order Diptera; family Sarcophagidae; genus Sarcophaga; species Sarcophaga carnaria. The sequence goes on from OY283150.1 coordinate 4,118,828, forward strand.
ACCAAGTTTTATTTCCTGGTAATTTTATTTCTTCTCAGGGGTTTTGCTGGAATATTCATGAAATGGAGAGAGGAGAGGAGATTTTCATGTTTCTATTTTTTTAAGGCTTCAGAGAAAACTGAAACTGGATATTTATAACCGCCTTCGCGAATAGATACGGCAACTGCTGTTTTCCACACACACTCTGTGAGCAAGTCTTAACGCAGCGCGTGTCTAACTTGGAATATAAGCCGCACACCATTGATTTTTGCTTGTGTACATATTGTTGTTGCGTAGTGTGGAACAAAGTTTACAATCTCAATCACATTCAGATGCCCATCTGGAAACAGCTATAGTGAGAACGGGTCTATGTATAAACTGAAAGATACCTATGCCTCCCGGGTAATCATGTGATAGAGATTTCCAAATAATTTTTCAGTCTGGCAAAGATGGACACGCTGCAACTATTAAAATTGTTAACGTCTTTAGTGCGTTAGTCTGGAAGGACTTGTTAAGAATCGAATTTTGGCTTAAGTTTGTTGTTGTTGATTTCAGCAGATTTCTGGCAAAAACTCTGAGAGTAAATAAACCTGCCATGAAAAAGTTTTTAAAAAATCTGTCTTTCGGAGTCGACGTTAAACTGTGTCCCGCCACTCACATATAAAATTAACGCACACAACATTAGTGGTATGAGAAACTAGGCCGTAATCCTGACTGAAGGGTTGTAATGGCCAATTATGTTTTATGTGTTGTTGCTGTTGATTTGCAAGCCTAACTTAGGTGCACGTGTATAATATTCTTCGTTTTTTGGCTGCATGCTAGAGGGGCAATAGACAGATAGACTGCAAACGCCATTAGCACAATTGATATCGAAAAGTCCCAGCTAAATATCATGACAATTTGATTTGACAAAATCATTTCTATGTCAAGAACTATATGATGTAATGGGTGGCTAATATACAGTAATATAGTGCTCAAGAACTCCTACTTTCACTTGGATGGGTATGCCTGTATGACTCTCATGAAGAATGCAGCAATTGGCGCAGTTTTTTACCTCCTAAATAAAACTATTGTGAAGTTATCGTAGTCTAGTAGATAGTTTGTTGGATTATTAGGCGTGAGGCGCTGGTTCTACCTCTGGCTCAGACACCTCACGATATATAAAAAAATATTTCTTTGGCGGGGTTAATAAAATTGCCATGAGAAATTTCTAAAGAAAAAAATTTGTTGTTCGGAGTGAAATTTGCAGTCCTCCGGGCCTGATGTTGGGGGTTATCACAATTTGCTTGATAGGAGTTGCTATAGATTGTATCACTTCAGACAATTGGACAGAAGAACCCTGAAGCAGGCTAAAAGAGAGCATCATATCAACCTATTTGGTGTTAAATTCGGCAGAAGTTGAATTAAACACATGACAGAATGTATTAACATGTCTATTATACTCCTTGAGTATTAAAAGTAAGTAGGTTAGGTTAGGTTAGGTTAGGTTAGAGCACGTGTACTTGTCAATTTAGACTAGTACAGTACCCGGAGGTCGATTTGACCCATTGTACATAACTTCCTTAAGAAGGAAGGATAAAAGAGGGGATAGGAAAAAGGAGCGGAACTAGGAAGGGAGAATGGGTATCTTGAGGAGAAAATATATACCAGGAGCAAAGCTTAAATGCTTTGAAAATTCTTAAAATTTTTATTTTTTTTAAACAAAAACCTGCAACACTTTGTCAATCAAGTGTAATTGTAATCCAAACTGATAAGCTTCCTAAATTAAAAAAATTCTGATTTTTTCTTTTGGAAATGGTGTACCACTGTCTAGTTAAGGGAAACAGTAATAATGTACGGCAAAAATCAAAAGTAAATATTAAATAATATGAAATGAAAATAAATTAAATTTTAATGTGAGCACAAGCAAAAACTATTTAATATAAATAAACACTTAAATACACATACACACACATACACACACACTTACATATATGCTTACATAACGACTACAAATTAAAGAACAAATCCTGTATCTCTGTAGAAAGGCCGTTTCTAGTAAGAAAACTTTGCAAATACTTTAGAAAACATTGCTACAATAATCATAAGAGATGAATAATGTCTGTAGAAATTAATATCCTTGTTTGCAAGTCCTTAAGATGTTCTGTATGTAACAGGCTATTGGACATTTCCTCCTGCTTCTCCTTTTTTTCTTCTTCTCCTTCTCCCTGTAGATTTTAATTTAAAGGATATATTTTATGTAAGAATCATTGGAATCATTCGAATCCTTGTATTATTACATGTGTTTTGTATAGAAAATGCCAAGGCACGTGTACATGTATGCGTGTATAAGGGTGTGTGCGAGTGTGTGTGTGTTTAATAAATAAATATTTTCTTATGTCCTGTGGCATATTATTTTCAAAAACATTAAATTTTCATTAAAAACCAAAAAAAAACTTCATTCTTTTGCAGACAATACAACTTAAAAAACATTTGAAATGAAAATTATTTTTCTGGTAGAAGCAACCGAAGTGTTAGGGTTAATAAGGGGCCTGAACTTAACTAAATAATGCTGGTGGGTAGAGGCGAAGTGTTAGGGTTAGGTTAGTTGTTAAACAATAGATGAGGATTTTTTATATGATTATTGCCTATGTAATGACGTTTATTTACAAATGAAATAGGAATTGATTTTGAACACACATGGCTCACTAATAACGAAAGACCGTAAAGACCAATAAAGCTGAGTTGCATTTGATTTTTTGCGCAATAAAATATTCATGAGTCAGACATAGGTTTCCTCAGGAATTGCTTACAATAAATCGAAAATATTAGGCTCTGCGTCAGGAATAGTGTCGTACAGCTGAAAATAACTTGCCATTGAGAGTCAAATGTTAGTTTTAAAATTCGCATCCGTTTTATTTGCATAAACATACATAGCATACATACATAATCTGGCATTACAACCCTTCACTCAGTATTACGACCGAGCTTCTCACACCACTTATGTTGTGTGTATTAATTCTATACATGTGTGGCGGGAGTTACATTTTAAAGTCGACTCCGAATGACAGACTTTTTTGAGAAACTTTTCATGGAACATTTTATTTACGCTCAGAGTTTTTGCTAGAAATCTGCTTAGAGGAAGTCTCATAAGAAAATTTTTTTCATATTTCGTTTCGTTCAAGATGTCTGACCTGTTGTTTGAACCATGGCCTCACGTCTAAGTAGTCAACACAGTACCTACTAAACTAAGGCGACTTCTTTATTCTCATAAACATTGGAATTATTTCCTGGTCCTCACACTTTTTGTATTTTATAGCATATCTGCGAAGGTTCAGGAGCTAGAGATTATGATGTCAGGATAATTGTGCAACTCTCACGGCTGTTCCCAAAGGATTTGGGCGTACGAACCGATTTTGTGGTTTTTAGTACGGACCCGGTGGAGACTTTGGTATTAGAAGATATCGCACAGAAGATTGGGCTGCTTAAACTTTCCTTCGTTAAAACGCGATGTGATTCTAGTTAACTTGACCTTCCAGGTTCTCTCAGGTTGCACGGTGAGCAAAGGTTTACATCATTGATGGCACCGTAAAGGGGTTTAGCAACTGATAGTTACTTAGACAGCATTGCATAAGGGAGAACTACCAGTCGAAGTGTCTTCCCAGTTGTATTTGACGTCATAGAACACATACTTGGATTTCAAGTCAGATGGTGTTACTTCATCACTTGCATTATATTCATGATGCTCATGATTGCTATTCTAGTTAGAGAAGAAACTAGAACTCTCTTTGGCTTTTTTCAAAGAATTCAATTCAATGAGGAAGAGGGAGAATCGATACAAAAATTTGCAACATGAACTAAAACTCTCTGCTGCATGTATTGCTGGCTTGTGAACAATCCGTGCAAATTAACATATTGCATGGGGACTGACGCCGACTCAAAACTAATGTTCTTGTCGCTCTATTTGAATGTTGAAAAAAATTTTTAATACGATAACCGTTTTATTTACTTACATTGTATGGTATTGTGAAATCTGCTCCCAAGTGAACTCATAAGGCAAGGGTTTGAGCTTTGGGAAGCACTTTAGTTGGCGTATTAAATTCGCCAGAAAGATCGCTACCCATCAATTTACTATAGACACAATAGCAGCTCACGTGGTATAAATACTTACATTGAGAGATTAATTATCCACTGTAAAGAAGAGAAAGCCAAATATAGGGTGGCCCATATAAAAGTTTAAACTTAAAAATGCAATAAAACAAAAACGATTTGAAATTTATCCAAATTTATTTTTTTGTTCTAAAGAACAATTGTTCCGGTTAGAAATGGAATATTATTTCATTCATGACTGCCGTGTGGGGTCGTACTTTGGCAATGATATCGCGAATGTTGGCCTTCTAATGCTCAATTGTCTCTAGTTTGTCGGAATAACACTTTTTTTAACGGCGTCCCACAGCAAATAGCCTAACGGCGTCAAATCGCTGATTCTTGGCGGTCAATTGACATTACCATTTCGGCTAATTGAACGGCCATCAAACGTTTGACGCAGTAAAACGATTGTGGCATGAGATGTGTGTGGCAAGTTGCACCATCGTGTTGAAACTAAACATCGTTCACATCAATACCATGAAGAGCGGATACGAAAATCGGTTGACATGGTGCGATAGGTGTTTCCATTAACTGTATTGGTTGCGCCGTCCTCATTTTCAAAGAAATATAGACCAATGGTGCCTCCGCTTCACATACCAAACATTCACTCGTACTGGGTGCCCTGGCTTCTGTAAGGCCAAGTGTGGGTTTTCTGAGCCCCAAATACTTATGAACGTAGCCACCAAGATGAAAATGAGTTTCGTTCGAAGAGAATTTCTCGTTGGCCCAAGAAATCTCAACGTTGCTCAAGCGTACATCGATTCATTACGTTCAGTGGAGATAATATACGGAATTTTGTGACAGAATAGAATGAATGAAAAATAAAACAGATTAGGAGATGAAGGTGGACCTTGCGGTACCTTGTAGTGCCCATTCATCAATGCAATATATCCCGAACTTATTTGGAATGATCTGACGGACAAAAACTTGTGTAATATGTTCTACAAAAGTTCAATATAAAATGAAAGAAAGAAGTGCAATGCCGATATAAAAAAGAATAATTTTCGGTTCAATCGTATTTACAGGGTGTGAAATGGGTACCCTGTAAATGAGATTGAAATGTCTAAAGCCACAAACTCATGCCAACCAAGTCTTGGAAGAGTATAAAAAGGAGCAAGTTGTTGACTTTAGGCTACCACTGTATTTTAAAGTATTAAAGTAGGTCACAATACGCTTAGTATTGCGAAGTATACCCGATTATATCGACTGCTTTTGCAGCCACTATGTCTTCCTACTATTCTCCATGTAATGTTAACACTCACGAAGTATGCCTATGTACAGTAGGAGTACAAAATATGATCGCACGCAACATAAATACCCATTTCGTATAAAAATATTGAAACGAATAAAAGAAGACACAAGGAAATGACAACAGGAAACACATCGTTTTAATCTTAATTTTGGCACTTACCGGGAAAATGGTGAAAAAAATAAAACGTCTCGAAATAAAATATAAACGCACTTAAATGCTGAGACTATCTTTCTCGTATTTTTCTTTTTTGGGGGCTTAAAACGAAAAAAATAAACCAAATAAATGGCCCAACATTATCGTAAATAATAAAATAGTCAACAAATAATGCTCCTCCTTTACTATACTATATGTGGGTATAAATTTCTTCGTTTCTCTCTCTCTATCTCTCTCTGTCTGTCTGTTTTAATGTTGCCATAATCGTTTTTTTATATTAAATATGCCACACGTGGCATGAATTCATTTTGACCATGTTTTCAACATACTGTTGTAAAATATTTATGTTGACATTATAACTGTTTATATGGAACTATTTATAAACGATATTAAAGCGTTTGTATGTGTTTGTAAGCCTCTGTTAATATTCAATTTTAAAGCATGGAAGGTAAGTGGGTGTTGCTTACAATATTGCCAACAGACTTTACGGATTAATAAGTGGCTTGATTTTATGTTTAATTTGTGACACGGGAGAATCTTTTTGGGGGTCGTATTTATTTCACAAACTGTATAATTAGTGGGCAGAGCTGTTACCATCAGTTTAGAGCAGTACATACCAACCCTGGTATGTGGCAGATAGATATTACAAACCCTGGACTGACGTCAAATAACACACTACCTACGGGATTTAATCCATTGAGAGATCTGTTAATTAAAGATGAAATTCATACATATTATGTGTAGCATAATGGAAGACAGATGGATATCGACGTACTTTAGCGAGCCCTTAACTACCACTCCATAAGAACCAGTAAAATTGTATCCTTCCCAATGAAACTGTGCAATAAAAGTGATTGGAGCAATTTGCAAGCTATGTATTCTTAAGTATAAGAATGGCCCGATTCGGTCTCAGAATCAGGCTCGGGAGTCAACTCAAGGGAATATTTTAAGCAGAAGTCAAGAAATATTGGATTGGATATGCAGACATAACGAGACTAACTACTACTTGACAGCCAGACCACCATGAGTCCATTTAGCTTTATGAGCTTGACTCTATATTATAATGGAACTGTCTGGGCAACTAAATGCGCTGAAACAGGAAAATAAAGGACATATCGGCGGAGAGGTTCCATATCAATGTTAAGGCCAGAGTCTGTCTGTGGAAATGTGTACTTATCAGAACAGAAGATAAAAAAGACGGCAACTTTTCTTAAACAAGACGATTTTCAGGCCCCCCAAACCTCTGAGATTTCTGTCTTTATCAAATTATCCTGAAATAGTCAGAGAATGTTTATTGCAAACTCAATAAACATTGGTACAAAATGGGAAACTCTACAAGATCAAATTACAAATTTGTATCATGAGAATAGCAAATTCATCAGAACAAATAGTTGGAGCCTGGGCGAGCGTAATGCGCTTCAGAAGGAAATACCCGTCTGCTTTTCAATTACTATGCAGGGAGTTATTTTTACTGACAGCGATTAGCATTCATTGGTTCTTAAGGGCAATAGGCTTAGAGATTATATATCCGGAAAATCTTACAATAGGTCTAGCATTGTATAGCAGAAGGTGTGGCCGCTGTATTGTCGTACATCTCAGCGTCAAAATGTGGCCATAAAATATGCTGAGCAAATGCTCTTTTTTATTCTTTATCACTGAGGATGTAGAGTGGATTTTATTAAACAAAAATCACAAAATATTGAAGGTCAGACATCAATAAAAAAGATATGAAAATAGTCATTATATGGAAACATGCATACGAGGGGCATTCGCCAGTCGTCATTAATCATTCATAATTTCGAGGACGCCCTAGTATCACTTCCAATAAACATGACGACACTGAACTCCCTAAAACTTTGTTTTTAAATGCTCTTTTAAAAAATGAATTTGAACTAGAAAGACCCTGTATTATAAATTAGAGATACTTCCTGAATATGTTTTCATATAATATTTTTGGGATATTCTTTTTAGTACCTCTACTCATGTATTCTTATGATAGTTTAAGCACAAATGCTTACCAAATCATACTCTTTATTTCCTGTTCATTTTACTCACCACTTGCATGAAAGCAACCGCAAGGAAGCAAAAGGACAAATGGAAAAGGAAAAACAAGAAAAGAGAACGAGAAAAATATTCATAAAATATTACACATGATATGGATAATGATGACCATGGCCAAGGATCTTCACTTTATTTTTAGCATCCTCTCCCTCTGCAACTTCATGGTCGTAATGAAGATGGTCCGTCGTTGTCATTATTTCTACAACTTATGAGTGAGTATTTGTATACACAAATACAAACACAGACACACCCACACACACAGAAAAAGAAATGAAAATAAAAGAAGAAAAGTTGTTGGTTTATTGTAACGATAGATGTCATACATGAAAATGATTCCTTAATACGAGGGGTTGTTGATACATTACATACGCTATGTGAGTGTATATAGTAAGTGTGTGTGTGTGTTTTTTTGGAAGCAAAATGTTTTTGCGAGGGAAACCTTTCGTGTTTTTTTTGTTCGCAAATTATATTCCGTTTTTCCTTTTTTTGTGAGAGTTTCTGCGTGGTTACCCTGTGCTGGAAATGTTAAAATGATTGCAATAACACGTTTTTTTATGTGGTCAAAATGTCTGTGGTTCACTGTGTTTATGTGAGTGAGTGTATATACCCATCTACATACATACATACATATGTATGTCCGTGTGTGTGTATTGGTTTAATGCCAAAATAATCGTTGAAAAATATTTCATGTAATTTACGTCATATATTCACTGTTTTATTGACTCTTACGCACTCACACTTATATACAGAAATGAATTAATGTGTGTGTGTATGTGTATGTATTGTATATCAGTGATTGCATGTATAATGTTGGTGTATTAAATAACCATATACATACATATGTATGTACGTGTAGAGTATACAACAGTGTTGTTGGAATGGCTGTTACGTTTGAGTCCATTAATGAATGAATATTTTTGTGGGTTCCTGGTTTCGTTTGTTTCTTTCTCTTTTTTGTGATTGTAATAAAATTAATCGTGATAAATTGTTTTTGTGATTAAAATTTATCATAATCATTTTAATGTTCACATATGGACACTAATGGATACATGTTTTCACCATATTTCTGGTAATTAAATGCATTTTGTTTTGTTTTTTTCATTAAATGTTGAATGTGTTACACGAAATTTTGCATAGCATTTAAGCCAATAAAATATTTTCAAAGCAGTCTCATTCTGGTAGTATTATAACGACAAGCACTAAACCATGTAAACTAAATGTTAAGGCAATAAAAAAATGTAGAAGAGATTAAAGATCATTAACATGTAATCACATGAACACGAAAAGTCCTTTAAAGAAAAGCTTAAAATCATAGTAAGCGCATGAAATACCTTGAAAACAAACTAGAAGTAAAGAAAGTTTATTTGGTGGTAATTGAAACGTCTAAATATTGTGAAAGTTCTTTTGCAGTGAAGCAGGAATTTAGAAAAATAAAAAGTGTTCAAGTGTTTACAAATTATTTCCTGGAAACTAAACATTATTTTTAGAAAGTGTACTAAAATATGTACCGCCACTGTTGAATAGCATTGTTGGATTGTGACTGTCAAAGTTTTAATTCAATTTAAAACATACTTCGGCAGATCTTCTCTTTAACATAATCCTACAGAAAATAGTCTATTCATCAGGCAACCGAGGCGAACAAGTTTTAACAAAATTTTCTTCTGTCAACCTCCAGAAACTTACGATTGATTTGTTATTATATCTTCCTTTCTATGGCGAAGCCGCCGTAATCTAGTAGGTAGTGTGTGTTTTGCCTTATTAGACGTGAGGTCACGTTTGAAACACCTGGTCAGATATCTTCAACAAAACAATATATAAAAAAATAATTCTTCGGTTACTTGCTCTCAGCAGATTTCTGGCAAAACCTCTGAGAGTAAATAAATTTGCCATAAAGAGCTTCTTAAAAATCTATTGTTCGGAGTCAACTTTAAACTGTAGTTACCGCCACTCATGTCAAAAATTAACACACACAACATAGGTGGTGTGAGAAGCTATGACCAATTATGTGTGTATGTTGATAGTTTTTAATGTCAAAGTATTAAAGTATGTACCTTACTTGAAGGTTTGTGTATGCCCATTTTCATAGACAAAGACTGTTAGAATGTGAACTAAATGCTGTTTCTCAATTGAATTCAATTTATTCAATTTATGGTATATTCGAGCGTATTCCCTCTTTGCTTATTGCTAACACAATTTTTTCGCCCTGTCAACTTCCAGAAACTTGCTGTTGATTTGTTATTGTTATTCACATTTTTTTCTTCTTCTCTTCTATGTACATAATGACTGTAGGCAAAGAGCTGCTTAAGAAAAATTTGAAACAAGTTCATGTCAGGTTAAATCTGTAATGATAGAGCATAATGGAATTGGATCCTGTAAGCTTCCATTCAACAACCAAATTATATACAATTTGCCGGAAGTCAATAACTCCTTGGGTGATAATACGCAAGCATACACTTTCATTTCTTGGGAAACGTAAGTTCAATTAAGGGGCTTCGTTTTTATAAGACACATACACACATAATTACTCATTACAACTCTTCAGTCAGGATTACAACTAAGCTTTTCACACTTCTTATGTTGTGTTTATTAATTTTATACAGCTTAAGGTCGACTCCGAATCACAGGCTACTACTACGGAGTAGTCTAGTAGTTGTATAACTTATTTAGAAGCCTAAAACTTTTTACTACTCCGGGGGTAACGAAATAACGGATATGAATCTCGCCATTCCTTTTGTTGACTACGAAGTAGTCATCCTTCTATATTTCTTGTCTGTAGATTAGTTTAGTTACATTATGTTAGTTGGTTGACTCCCTCGAAGCTCCCCTTAGGCCAGCTTTGAAGTCCATTGTGATACCACAATTAACTCTACCCGGGAGTCAACCATTCCCTAGAGGAAACCATGCCGAGTCTTGCTATTGCATCAATCTTTATTTTAGAGGGTTCGGTCAACGATGTCAGAAAATGTTAGACCAGAAACCTCCGTCTCTTAATGAAAAGAGCATGTCACCGACACATGAGGTAAAAGAGAGTCTCATCTTTCTCTTCAGGTTAGTTGGAATGACAAAAGACAATGGCCAGTAAGGATCGCCATTGTGCTATGGGTAGCCATACGATGAGTCAGTCCTTACCTGTATATTAAACGAGTCCAGAACGATGTTCATGCCAGAAGGCTTTATGCTGATGTTAGTCGAACATTTTGTTCAATGAAAATTAAATACAATGCTAACGAACATCGCTGCGCTGCATTATAGTAAATAGACTGTATACGTGATCAATGCAGGAGAGCTACACTCTGAAACAACCAGAAACCTACCTAAGAGTTGCTTAGAGTGGGATCGTCTCAAACCCAACTTGTAAATTCTGTAATATTGAGAATGAATCATTAGAATTTATTCTTGGACTTGTGAGGCATTAATGCATACCAGAAGCAAACACCTCGGAGCATATTTGGAACCGGATAGGGACTTGTCGTTGTTAGCAATGTGCAGCATTCTGAAATTCGTCAGGGCAATAGGCTGGTAAGCTTCTGTTCTGTTTCTTCTGTTCTATTCCTATCTATTCCAGAACTATATATATATGTTCCATTACAATTCATTCTTCTGAAGTTTTTTAATTCGAATTTTAAATATTTGGGCTCAGTTTGTACTATGTCTACCAACGAACATTACTACACTGTAGAATACTGACTAAACTGTCTGTTAATAGCTTGACTTATGTGGAGTATAAAAGCTTTAATCTTATAAAACGTAAAATAATTTAAGTCTCTCAAACAAAAAAAGACAAAGTCATGAAAAAGTCATCTACAATGAGCAGCAGTTGAAGGAAAGTGAAAAACAAAGAAACAAGAATGAAAATAAAATTCAATACAATTCGTAAATCCAACCGATAAAATTATACACGTAAAGGTTGTCAATGTTGCACAGACACATACCAATATAAATAAAAAATACCAATAAAATACATACAACAACAGCAACAAAGATAAATGAAGAAAGAAAAAACATTCGTAAAATGTTAATACGATTAATCTGAGGAGGTAAAACATAAAATCACTCAAGCGTATATTAACAATTGCAGTAATAACATCAAGCAACAGTAACAGCAACAACAGCAACAACAGTAACAACAACAATAATATTAAACTATAGTGTACATTTATACTATGATTACAGCAACAATTGTAACTATAATGGCACAAGAACAACAATACAAGACATGTTGTAACATAAAACATCAGTAAAGAACAATAACAACAACAACAGTAGTTGACAAGAGTAAAAATTTGCTAAAAATGCAACTTTTTAAGAGGATAGCTTTACACCTTAAAACGTTTGCTAGTGTATGTGTGAGAGTACATACCATATACATATATATGTAGTGTGATTATGTGTTTAATACTCAACTCTCGGCTAATAGTTTAAACAAATGGTGCAAACCGAACCCAACCAAACCCAAACTGAACTGAACTGTGCTGAACCCAGTCGTTGTGAACGATTAACAGGGTGCGAATGATGCCCAGTGAAATGTTAAAACTATTCTCTGTCTGGATGTTGTTGTTGTTGTTTTTGTATATATGTTGTTATTGCTGATGGCTGTAGCATTGTTATTTACTTAATCGTGTTACCTTTTTCTTGCTTTTTTCCTGGGTTTTGTTTTATATTTTGTCTCTTGCCTTTGCATTCACTACCACCTCTATTCATCGACCTTCTATCATACCCTTGCACTCACTCTCTCTCTCTCCCTACTACATTTTTGGCTTTTTTGTTGCAATTCTCTTGTTTATTTTTCGTCGTTGTTTTTTGTGGCTTTGTGTCAATAAATGGCAACTTGCGTTGCGGTTTTTTCACCAAACGAAATTGGTCAAAGTGCATTTGTAAATAAACGAAACGAAACGAACACACATGCAAATAAATAAACAAATAAACATATACACACATCAACACATTGGCACATACGCATATACCATATACATACAAACGTTTCCACTCATTTACACTGCGACAATAGAATTAAATCGGAGACTGAGAGATAGCTAGAGAGAGAGAGAGAGAGTGTGTGAGTGAGGAACCACACAAACACAGTGATAAATACGCATCAAGAAAAATAGAAAAAAAAAAAAACAAAATGTACTGGTACAGGATTTCATTCGGCAGAAAAATAAGAAAAAAAATAAAAAAAAAAACAAACAAGAACGTTAAAGTAGAAAAAGAGCCGACTGCTAAATATCCTGCATTAAACACGTATTTTTGGACTGAAAAGTTATCGCGATGTTATCTCAATGCTTTGTCAAGGATTGATAATTACTGAGACGCTAGATCTCCATTCTCTTGGTCGTCAAGACCTAATAGAGACTTCTTGACAAGACTTAGAAACATAATGTCCGATCCAATTAGATATGCTAAGTAAACCACTTTTGTCGCCGTAGTCTAGCAGGTACTGGGTTGACTTATTAGACATGAGGCCTCGGTTCAAACTCCAGGTCAGACATTTCTATCACCACGAATAATATTTCTCCGTCAACTGCCTCTGAGCAGATTTCTGTCAAAAAGTCTAAAAGTAAATTGTATATAAGTAAACCACATAAAGACTTCTTACTTCAATAAACTGAAGATGGAAGCTGTCCGTATGACTTTTTAATGCAGAATACTGACATTTTGTATCATTGCAACTAAAACTATTCATACCACGTATCTGTTGGGTGGTAATGGTCTTTTTAACCTCCATAAGCAATAGGCAGTCGTAGAGTCTCAACAGTTCGTTCAGATCTTTTATGTGGTAGACACCAACATGCCTTTTGCTCCTCCGGCACAAAGCTGACCGTATACCCAATAGGTGAAGAACAGTCTCCTCTTCTTTCGTCTCTATACAGAAATCGTTTCTCAGGTATCTAAGACTCTTGTGTCTTGCATAGGTGTCAATAATGTAATGCCTAGTAATGCATCCCAAAAACCACACCTAACGTACTCCTTTGAAGTTTATGCAGACTTTTTCTGCGCCTTCCATCCATGTCCCTAAGTACTATTCCCACTCATATCTTTCTCTCAGTATAGTTTCTCAATTGGACAATTGGAAAAGACAATTAAATGCTTGATAAGGATCACCCGTTGAGTGATAGGAATGGCTCTTAGGTTAATGGTTAGGCTTTTATATGAGTGATTTCAGTGGTCTTCGAGCTACAAGCACTTTTTCCAGCAACAGCAGGAGTTACAGTTTAAAGTCGACTCTGAGCGATGGATTTAAGAAGCTTTTTAGTGGTAATTAGCTACAAGCGGATCTTTCAATAGAAGGCTGCTGAGGAGTAATCGACTAAATATTTTTTTTTCAAAACTCAGCTTTGAAATCTTAGTTTTCTAGGCTAGCAAGCTCGTGCCTTAATGTTATCGAAAACCGCGAACCAATCGCGTTCTTTCAACGGTTCTACAGAGCCATGCTCATGCTCGACTTACACCTACCAAAACTGGATCAATTGGAACTGGCAAATACATGATTCCAAATATATTGAACAAATGCCGATTTTCCACGACCTAACGTTCCAAGGACTGCAGTCCCGAGTCACTTCTTATGTTTTGGTGATTTGCAAATGCTGGCAAGGTTGTCCGTTCTAGATTAGGGCATTCTTCAGTCGTTTAAGGAGGAAGAAATGTGAAATCATGCTCAATAGGCTCAGGATAAGGAGAGAACTTATTCTCATCTGTGCTTAAATCGCATGATCATCCATCCCACAATTTCGATAATCGCAAGGTTTTATCGTTTTGTAAGACCAGTCAGTAGAGGGAGTACTGACTTGTACGGGAGCTGTAATCCTGAGAAAAAAAGGGACTATATTTCACCCCATGTGTCAGTGCCCAACTTTTGTCATGAAGAGGCAGAGATTCTTAACCAGATTTGTTCTGGGTTGGTTTTCTATGAAAAATATTTGGATTGGATGTTAATTGTGGTATCATAATGGACCTAAATGGGATCTTGCGCAACAGATTTCTGTCGGTGGGTTTCCTAAAATTACGCGTCTATATCAACAAACCTAAAACTATTTAAGCCCTCAAGAGACTTAAGCAGAGCTTAGATTCGGGTTGGACTTTAAGTGTTTTCCATTACATATAATCTAGAATCGTTACTCTTCACCTAAAGAGCTTTATACATTAACACCCCATAAGATAGTGTAGCGTACAAATACTAAAACCTGTACAAGGACCGTATTTTCCTAGAGTAACGGTTAAGAGGTTAAAGCATTTCGTGCATGTGCATGTGCATGTACTGTCTCATGTATTGTGCAAATAAGCAAGTGACAATTGTCGAACATTTACACGCACACACACACAGACACACATTAAAAAGGATAAATAAATACGCAAACAAATAAACAAACACACATTTGCAATAAAACAAACACATTTACACTTAGGCAAACACATGCACACACACACCTCCAGTTGCATTTACATACAGTTGTACATGCATTTTTACACTTGTGGTTATTCACAGGAATGAAAACAGAGAGAAAAATTAAAAACGACAACAATTACAGTTAAATAGAAAGAAAAACACACAAATTTTGTTAAAAGAAAAAAAGAAAAAGGAAAAAGGATGGGAAAATAAAACACAAACCATTTCAAAGCAAAAGAAAATAAAACCAGCTGTCGATAGAATGTTTTTTAAACGTTTAATTTTTACAATTCTCTGTACGATTTCTTTTAAATTTGGTTTTCCTTATTTTTACCATTTATTATAGCATAGGGCAGAGGAATATACGATTTATGGCAATTTCTTTTAGATTCTGAAGAGTAATAAAGCCAACTAAATGACTTAAACGATCGATTGACATATTTATGGGCTCATAAGATGCAAAGTTGTCATAGTCTAGTAGGAAGCGTGTTGGCTTACTAGACGTGCGGCTGTGGTGTAAACACCAGCCCTTACACCTGGAAGAAGACTAAATATGAAAAAAATATTTCTTCGGCGATTTCTTCTCAGCAGTTCTCTGGCAAAACTCTGAGTTTCTCAAAAATCTGTCTTTCGGAGTGGACTTTCAACTGCAGGCCTCGCCACTCATGTATAAAATTAACAAACAGAACATGGATGATGTAAGAAGCTAGGTTGTAATCCTGGCTAAGAGGTTGTAATGGCCAGTTAAGTAAGTAAGTAAGAACGTTATGCTGCACCATTAGTTGTGCCGTTGCTTAAAATCGGCCCTATTTGCACGATCTCATTGACAATAAGTGTTTCCGCTTTAATCTCTAAGGGACCTGTTCTGTGGCCAAAGGAATACAGAAAAGAAATGCTGCTATCATTTGTAAAAGTGTTGTTACCAGGACCCTTAAAAAAAGGTAAGAATCTTAAATAATCTGCACTTCAGAACAGACATCATCTTTTTTTATGTGACAGAGCGTTTGAAGATCTGGGTATGATGGCGAACGTGTCACTAAGGGGACGGGCCGGTTTCATCCGGAGCTTGGGATGGTTCAAGCCCACCACTAACGGATCATGACAAGGAGGCTTACCATACACTGGAACACACAATGGGCCATATGAGCCACCGAGTTCTGTGAACGGCAAGATACCCGTTAATCTAACCTAACCTAATTGGTGATAAGAACTTCTGCATTTAATCTGAACCGAACTAATAGTATATGGTACCAAATAGCTGATTTGTCGTCTGGATTTTCATGGTTGGTGGTCGATTCCTTGTTCTCACACCACCCTTTTTCATATTAATTTTATCCATCGGTGGTCAGACCAACTGCTTAACAGACTTGAGAAGCATTTTATAGCAATTTTCTATACTCTGAACGCTCTCGTCAGAAAACAGCTGAGGTTATATCCTCAAAAAAGTTGTTGAAATGTTAGAGCTGAGGTTTCAACTCTTGAACTCCTATTAAAGTTCTACAAAGATAAAGATGTCAAAGATTTCTGTTTTTCGTCTACATACATACATAAGTGGTCATTACAACCCTTTAGTCAGGATTATGTCCTAGTTTCTCACACCCCTTGTGTTGTATGAGTCGATTATCTGAACGATAGATTTTTAAGAAACTTCTCATAGCAATTTCTTATTTGCTCCTACGGTTTTTGGCAGAAATCTACTGAGAATAAATCACAGAGAGAAATTGTTTTTGGTATTTCATTTTATGTAAGATGTATGACCTGGGGTTTGAACCGAGAACTCATGTCTAATAAGCCAACACACTATCTATTATTATCAAAATGTTAATGACAATAACCTTCAATTGCTAAAGTAATTCTCTTTACTACACCTAATATTTGCACATATTTTTCAAGCCCATAATGAGTACTTATAATTTAAAACGCAACATTTGTTAACATCCCGCTGTAAATACATATTTGTTTTGATTTCTCGATAAACACAACAATTATGCTGCAATAAAATTCGAAAATTTATTTTCCACTAAAATATCACCCAAAACAAAAAAGGAAATAAAAAGGACAATAAATAAAATAAATTCAAAGGCAAACCACCAGAGGGTAGCAAAAAATCTCATATTTTATGAACCCCAATGAAAAAATTTATTAGGAAAACGAAAAGCACATCAAAACAAATAATTTTCCATTTTCCATTTTCATTAAAAGCAAGGCGATGCTTAGGCAAAGCAAATGAGATGACAATAACATTAGCAACAGCAGCAAGAGTAGCGACACTGACAATAGCAGCGGTAACAAGGATAATAATAACAATAATACCCGATAATAATAACAATAACAATAACAATCATAATAGCAATAATATCTGGTAATAATAATAGAGTGGGGGAAAAAAAAACAACAAAAAATAAAATGAAAATAAAAACCAAAAATATGTTACGCTCTGTTAGAGTGTATGAAACTAGAAAAATGTGTCAAAATATACAAACATTTGGCCAGAGAGTATAACAACATCAACAAGAACAACTAAAACAAGGATATTTAGAAGGAAAAACAACAGAGGTTTTGAATAGAAAATTGCATACATTTTTTGGGTAAAATTTAACTTAAAAGGCTTTTAGAAGCCAGGCAAAAGGACGCTGTTGTTCGACTATACTCATCCCTATAATGCAAGAAATTTTTCGAGAAAATAAAACACAAACCATTTCAAAGCAAAAGAAAATAAAACCAGCTGTCGATAGGATGTTTAAATGTAAGCTAGTGATTAAGGTTAGACAGAGATTATCCTATCCAAGGTTATTCTTAATAACTGAAGGAACTAAATATGAGTTTTTGAAGTTTTAAATGAGTTTAGTTGTCTTCACTTAAAATTTATAAAATTTTTCTGGCTCTTGGGTAAAAATTCATTCGAGAAAAATGTGCTAGGGAGTAGGGAGTAGCATAATTGGTATTACAACCCTTCAGTTAACTTCAGACATAGCTTCACACACAACATAAGTTGTGTGTTGATTTTTTAATACATGAGTGGGTAGGACCTAAAGTTTGAAGTCGCCTCCAAACGACAGATTTTTGAGAAACTTTTCATGGTAATTTTATTTACTCACCGAGTTTTTGCCAGAAATCTGCTGAGAAGAAGTCGCCAAAGAAATATTTTTTTTATATTTCGTTTAGTTCGAGATGTCTGATTTGGGGTTTAAACCGAGGCCTCACGGCTTGTCAGCCAACAGACTACCAACTAACCTACGGTGACTACAAGGACAGCTAGAACAGAATCGAAAGAAAAAGAATATCCCAATACGGATCACCAGAACAACATCGGAATTCTTACTTCTTCATTTTTTAATCGGTCATTACAACCAAGCTTCTCCTACCACCCATTTTGTGTGTTTTAATTTTATTCATGAGTGACTGCACCTAAAGTTAGACGTCGATTCAAATGACAGAACCTCTTCAAGATAGTTTGGTTTATTCTCACAGTTATTGCCAGAAGACTGCTGAGAGGAAGTCGTAGCAAAAAATATTTTTTTTTCATATTTTGTTTTGTTCGAGTTGTCTTAGCCGGAGGTTGAACCGCAGACTCTCGTCTAATAAGCCAACACACTACTTGCGAGGCTATGGCAACTTTACAACAATTTGAATAGAAATGTTAAGCCAACATAAACATGTAACAAATGGAAGAGACTTTGAACATCGCTTTGGTTTTGCGATTTCTTTCTAAAATATTGGGAATCGTTTATAATAAAAATGGAAAATATACGCCTAGCTTGTAAACCTTAAGGTTAAAAACATGTTGGAAGACCCTTCAAATCTCTTAAACTCCGAGGCTTTAGATTTGTACTTCGCCCAATTAATAGTTCTTTGGACTACAATTAAACTGCTCCTGCAACCTTTCCACAGGCTGTCGATATCAGGACATACGAGTCAACTCTTAGTCTATATTATCAAACGTATCACTAAACGCAATATACCACATCCATTGCCGATGGCAGTGTAGCGTATAAAAACACACTAAAATCAAAACAACCTCTCTGGCACATGCTAAGACCTGTAGAGGAATAAAGAAAAAAAAAGTAACGAATATTACAAAAAGGACACGATAAATTTATTGGCTTTTATCGCCCATGTCAAAATAATTTACAATTCTGCACTACTGTGCATTGTTTTTATTGTTGTAAGGGCGAACGGGAAAAATGAGGAAAAAACAAGAACTAAGCAAACACAGAGACACACCAAGCAACCAAAGAAACAAACAAACAAACAATTTGCAATACCGCCAGTAAAATTAGACAATGCAAATATTAGTAATGGTTACAACAATAACAACAATAACTGCAATGACATGAATAATAACACAAGCAGTGTTACTACTACAACGACAACCGAAACTAAAAGTGCATTGTATGTGTCTTGCAGGGTTGACACTTTTATTGGCTTTAAGGGGTGATTTTTATTTGATTTTCTCTTTATTTTTCCTTGCTTAGCTTGACTTTCGATGCAAAGGAGAGTGTGAGTGTGTTTTTTAGGGATTTTTCTTTTGTTTTTAATACCTTTTTGATGTAAGAGGATTATTGCTTTGCGTTTTTAGAGGCGGGATTAATTGGAAAAAATTTAATTCAAAATGAACGAATACGAAAGGATTTTATTAATCCCGTAATTGATTTATAACAAATGATTTACGGTTCAAAAATAAATAAAAAATTAAAAAAATATTCCTATTTATGGCAGTAATTATTTATTATTTGGCATCATATGCTTTGACGGCAACATGATCCCAACGCCTTGTGTGGTTTTTCAAAAGTATTCGTTCAATTCAAATCTTAATTTGGGAAAACAGGGTTAAAAAGTTATAATATGAGATCCTACATTTGTATAGACATACATAAATAAAAATATACTTCGAAACTGTATAGTATCCACATCTGCTCCTTATAGGATGGGCCATCAATCGGTTTAAATTTGAACCATCCGTTACTTCGAATGTGCCAATACCTATGTATGTCCTTCTATTCTGTCACAAAATTCAGTTTATTATCCCCACTGAACGTAATGAATCGATTTACGCTTGAGCAACGTTGGGATTTATTGGACCAGTGGGGAACGGCACGATGATGTCCATTCTGCCAAAAAAATTAGCTTTTCAGATTTAACTCATCTTGGTGGTGGGTACGTTAATAAGCAAAATTGTCGTATTTGGAGCTCAAGAATCCCTCATGTGGTCTTACAAAGCCAATGCATCCATGCTTGTGGAGCGGAGGCATCATTGGCCGATATTTCTTTGAAAATGAGGACGCCGCAACCATTACAGTCAATGGAGACACCTAACGCACCATAATAACCGTTTTTTTTTTGTACTCGCTCTTCATGGTATTGATGTGAACGATGTGCGGTTTCAACAAAATGGTGCAATTTGCCACACATCTCATACCACAACCGTTGGACTATTTTGTGTGAAGCACCGTTAAAGAATAGTGTTATGCCGACAAACCAGAGACAATTGAACATTTAAAGGCCAACATTCGTGATGCCATTGCCGCGATATGACTGTATACATTTGAAAAAGTGCACAAAAATTGGTCCGATCCATATAATAATTTTGCGAACGATGGCAATGCTATCTGACAGTAAGGCCGCCATTCGAGGCCTTTGGCTTGTATGACGTTAAATCGAAGATGGTACGTGATTGTCTGGAAAGGCTGAATCGTTTAGGTAGACACAATGAGGTCTCCATCTGCTGGTTCCCATATCATGTGAAAATTCTCTGCAATGAGCAAGCAGATGAGCTTGTGAGGAAAATAATTTCTACACCGCTGATGGAACCATAACCCTTCTATGTAGTGGGAGCGGATGTTTGAAAACTTATGCTCAGCGAAAAGGAAGAAAAAGAGAGGCAAAACTCTTCTCAAACCCTTGTTGGGTGACCACAATAAGAGGAGATTTAATGCATCTATCAGACCATCCAGAAATAAATTAAGGTAGGTAAGCGGTCTTTTAGCAGAACACATTAGGTTCAGGGTATACCTATTGAGATTTTTGTCTCAAGCCCAACATGTAGATACTGTGACAATGAGAATGAATGACACATTCTTGCAACCTGCGGGCATTAATAATTCCCAAAAGGTATCAAATGGGTTCATATCATAAGCTAGGAAGAGTAATGCTATTGTTGGCAACCAGCAGCATCCTGAAGATTGTCAAGGCAATAGACTTTGAGGGAACATATAAAGTTTGAGTGGAGCACAATAGATCGCATGGCCACTGTATTGAATACCTCTGCAAGACAATAGGAAGAATACAAAAACGGCAAACACAGCAGGGCAATGCGAAGCTTTAGAAACAATATTCCTTTTCGGTTTCTTTTATAAAGCGACTCGTTTCCGAAAGGCAGCCGTAGTATTGTATATAGTTTGTTGACTTATTAGACGTGAGGCCACAGTTCAAACTCAAGGTCAGACATTTCGAAAAAAAGAAATAAGAAAAAATATTTCTTCGGCTACTAAACTAACTAAATTAAATTACCATGAAAAGTTTCTCAAAAATCTGTTGTTCGAAGTCGACTTTAAACTTTAGGTCCTGTTACTTATAAATAAAATTAACACACACATCTAAAGAAGAGAGCAAAGCCCTCAACACTATGAAAGCAGAAAATGTGGCATAATTATAGCCAGGCAATGTACAGTGTCGGCATTTAAAAAAAACACACATTCAAATAGGCATTGAAATAGACAACCACAGCCGACTGTTAAGTAAGCATATACATAATCTTGTTTAACGTAAAATTTAAAGATAAACTCAAACTCAAATTAATATTCGTATTTTCCACTTCCAATTTCATGGATTATATTTTATGCAAATGTCACTGAAAAGTCATTGTTAATGGTCATTCACCCCCGTAAATTTTTTGGTCACATTTTAAACACATGTGACTCTGTAACCAGTGCCCTCTTCATTCAAAATTTTCTATGGAAACTCAAACTCACCGTCTGTAGTTACAAAATGAAAAGCATTTCTTTGGATGACAATTCAAAAATAAATAAAAAAAATAAATAAAAAAATCTAAAAAAGAAAAATAGGAAAATAGAATAGAATGTAAAGTACGAGTATAAGCGAGTAAATGAAAATTGAATAAAAATGGGATTAGCAATGCAAACAGCAAGAAACAGTTGTCGTCTGTTTGCCGGTCCATCTTTGTGTCATATGCGCCAACGAGCAATGCATGAATAACAGAAATACATACAAAAATATTTTAGTTTTTAGAATAGAATTCCTTTCTGAAATGTATTGTATTGTAGTATTTCAACAATTATTTTTTTTTAAAGAATTTATTTTATTTTTCATTTCATTTTCGTAATTTTTGATGGCTTCTTTAACTGGGTGTGAACTTTATCGCATTTGCTGTAACCATGTTAAACGCATTCCGATTTCGTTGCTGTTGTGGATTAAAATAACAAAAGACTGGAATTTAGACTAGGATTTCATTCAATCGCATCAAAAAACAGTTTTGTTTACATAGACAACAGCTTTGGCGGCGATTAATTTTAAGTAGTAGTTTATATGAAAAGAGATTCTCTAAAGGAATTAAATCCAGTAATTTTTTAATTTTATTTCTATAAATTACAAGTTTTTATCATACCAGATGTAGGGAGTATGTGTTTAACTTTGTTCTACATTTTTTAAGGTGACAGAATCCCAGTTTCAAACTAACTTAGTATTTAACTTCATAACCTAATTGATTTATAATTGTTTAAAAAAGGAATCTTAAGAACGTTGGCCAAGAAAACCTATTACCTTCCTTGCCACATTGCCTTCAGCTCATAGCTCAATCACTCGTATGTTATTAACTCAAACAGACGTAAACATATGCTGGATTCACCCAAGTTGTTCAAACAAAATTTTTGTCAGGACGGCTCACTTTCTGAAAGCGGGAAAATATGTGTTACCAACAACTCTCAGCTCGATTTGATTAATTTTATCTTCCTTCCGGACAAACTGAAACAGAGCTGCCAATAGATCATATCGGCGAATCTGGCAACACTTATGTCATCTGATTCTGTCACAAAATTCAGTATATTATCTCCACTGAACGTAATAAGTGGATTTACTGTTTAGCAACGTTGGGATTTTTGCAAATTTATTTCCAAAATAAACACAATTGGTCGTAAATTGCTCGAAAATATCGTACAAAATTTGATCGCATAGAAGGACCAACAGTGCCCGGTATATGCAAGTTTTTTGCAGTATGTGGGGCTCAGAAAACTCACACGTGGCCTTATAGAAGCCAATGCACCCATTACGAATGACTGTTTGGTACGGCTTGTGGAGCGGAAGCCCAAATTTCTTTAGAAATGAGGATAGCGCAACCATTACGGTCAATGCAGACACCTATCGCACTATGATAATCGATTTTTTGTACCCGCACTAAGCCGCTAAGAAGCTACGATTTGACAGCGTTGGACTATTTTTGGTGGGGTGACGTTAAAAAAAAGTGTTATTCCGACAAACTAGAGACAATTGAACATTTGAAGGACAACATTTGTGATGCCATTTTCGAGATACTAACCCATGTATTTGAAAAAATGCATGAAAATTGCTCCTATCGAATGAAAGACTGTGAAGTCAGCCGCGGCAGCCTTATGAATGGAATCATATTTTCATTTCTAACCGAAAGAATTGTACTTCACAGCGAAAAAAAAATTGGAACCAATTTCCAACCCTGTTTGTTTTATAGCATTTTTAAATTTTAATTTTTAAATGGCTCACCCTTTATTTTTCATCCGAAATTGAGTTAATTTGCCCGTATAAATCATGTAAAATTTGATTTAGCTTTGAAAGTGTCGTCTGGCAGCTTTGATTTTCCGGATGAAGCTTTCCAATTAAAATATGAAATTGATGTCTATGGTGAATGGATATTTATCGACAATGGTCTTAATTATTACTTATTTACGGTTTTAAATGTATGACAATATTAGAATTGAAATTGCATCTGAAATTATAACTTTTATGTTTTGAATATTAAAAATGGAAAATTGCACGACACTTTATCCAAACCCGTTTGAAACTATTTGTGTGCCAATATTAATCGTGTCTTAAAATCTGCTCAAAAGCAAGGTACTTTTGCAGGTTTGTTGACGTGGTTGCATTAACTTTTGCCTGTACAATTCCCCTTAAAATACCTTTTAAAACGTATACCTGCAATAAAACTAAATGCAGGTATTTGCCTTTCCAGACAATTTTTTAAGACAATTCGTATTCGTCTTCCCCACCACAAGTATATCTTTTTTAGATTTTTCTTTCATTTTTATATAAAATACGAACGTTTGAACACCATTTGCATAAAATGCCGTCATTTGTATAAAAATGAAGTGAATGAAGATGAAAGTCATTGTGTCTCATCTGTTTTTGATACCTTGTTTGTTAATTCAGGACATGTTTCTTTTGTTGGGTTAAGGTGTCAGTCATTTTGGTTAAATATTTGATTTTCGTTATAACGTAAGCGGTTTCAATTGACACTCAGGCTGGTTTCTTTTAGTGCAACCAACTAATGTGTATTAAAGAGAGATTCGGGGTTTAAAAATTATGATCCATTTGGTGTTTAAATGGTAGCATTTAGTTGTACAGACTAATTTAAAGTTTTCCAATAGTTTTGTTTCTTAAATTTAAAGAAAAAACGCGCATTAAAATGAAGAAAAAAATTTCGCTAACCAACTTCTTCCAGGTATTTGGTGGAATTTGTTCAGTACAGTAACGTAACAACGGGCCGCTATGCGTGCTTATGTGTGCTTTGGTAATCAACGCTAGGCCTAACCTAATACGGTGTTCAGTATAACCTTCTGCCAGGATTATTGATTGTAGTTTCCAAATTTATTTTTATTTTCTTTAAAGAACTTTCCACTCCAATTGCTTTTGTTTTTCTGTTGAAAAATAAACAGAAATTTAATTTTGCGTTCTTTTTTTGTGGGTAACATCTGCATAGTGTTTAAGTCCATTATACATATATGCTAACTCTCTAGCAGGATACGATTATTGTTTTTGATAACATTGTTGTACATTTCTAACCTTCTTTTCCTTTTTTCAACCTTTAGTTTGTTTGTTTTTCTGGAACATGTGTTCTTCAACGGAGGTGAAAAATTAATTAAATCTCTCAAAACAATTTGAAGATTATCTTCAAACCCAAACAAAATATGAACATGGAGCCAGTAATTCATGAATTTTACAATTTTTTCATGAGGAATAATTCCTCAAAAATTAGGAATATTGGGCTACAAACGATTGGATATTCAGAGACATTGATAGTTGATTGCCATAAAAAAATTCACTTTTGCACCGAATCATTACTTGCAATGAAAAATTGATCAATTTTCCATTTGTACCAGCCAGTAGCGTGAGAAATCGTATATAATGTTCGATAACCAATTAAGTCATTACCAAAACTGAATAAACTAACAAAAATTATGAGACGGAATAGCAAAATTGACAGCTTGGCTGACAGCATGTCGAACAGATTTGTTTATCAAATCATTCTAGAACATTCTACTACAAAGGTTTTCTTTTGGAGGTGCCTTAATAGAGGTGTTGGACATAATAGAATAATCGAAATCCTTTGGAAATTTCGAGGACTCTGTTATGCTTTAAGAGAAAGTCGATTCGACTTCTGACTGGCATCATTACTGGGTCCCTCATAATTTGGTTATTGTAGGAGCTGCCAGGATAAGAAAGAATGGGATCGTACACTTAAGCACCTTCTATGATCTGCATTATGTGCAAAATATTTTCACGGGCACCGCTTAGAAGTAGCGCCACTTGCAGTATAGCCATGATGCTCTGGCTTGCTCTGGCTAGGAAAGCAATCCGCACACTTTTTATATTTAAGAACGATCAGGCTCTTTATACGTGTAATTTCTAAACTCTATATGATATATTGACGCTGTTTTGGAAGAGTATGAAGACTATAACATACAGTACTTGCTGTGTGATAGTCCTGATCCATTAAAAAATAGCGTAAAGCTGGATTCGTCCTGACAAATACATTTTTTTATTAAGGTTTTCTGCCGCACTATTAACATATTTAGATAAATTTGTCCAACAAATCAAAGCTCTCAGACGACACTTTTAAAAAAAAGTTAAAATTTAACATGATTTATACAGGAAAATCTATTCAATTTCGTATGGAAAAGAAAATCTATTGGGAGCACTGTTCAAGTTTCTTGGAACAGAATGTAAAATAAACCAAATCGAGCTGAGGATTTTTCGTAACAAATATTTTCTCTCTTTTAAGAAGGTGGCTGCCAAACTTTATATAAAAATATTTTTTGTCCTGCTTAAGGCATCTCATTTCAGACATTTTTCAAGAACGGGCTGCATTGAATAAAGTATAGCTGATTTTATAGGAGTATTTCATGTTTTTAGGGAACTAAATTAGAGAGGACTACGGCCTTCAAGTAAACTTGCAAGGTAAAGTTGCGAAACTTTTTTTGCGATTGTATACAACATACATACATAATAGGTCATTACAACCCTTCAGTCAGGATCATGACCTAATTTCTCACACCGCTTATGTTGTGTGCGTTAATTTTTATACATAAGTGGCTGTAGGTCCCGTTTAAAGTCGACTCCGAACGACAGATTTTTGAGAAACTTTTCATGGCAATTTATTTACACTCAGAGTTTTTGCCAGAAATCTGCTGAGAGAGAGTCGCCGAAGAAATACTTTTTGTATTTTGTTTTGATGTCTGGCCTGGGGCCCGAACCCTGGCTTTACGTCTAATAAGCCAACACACTACCTACTAGGCTGCGATTGTATAACCGCTTACAATTGATCATCAATACCAATAAAGAAGAAAAATATTGAACCAAGCGTTGCAAGAGCTGTTGGATGGGAAGTTTTGTTTCCTCCGTCTTAAGTTCTATACCACATTTGTATCATTGGAATACAATTCAGTTTAGGACTTTAGGCTTAATATAAAAGAAGTTATTTTGTCTCATAATCTATGTCTTCAAAGAAAGATAAGAAAAAGTCATTGTATCATATTAATACCAATGCTTATAGGACGCCTCTCGCCCTTTTATTTTTTCAATTTCTTAATAAACAGAAGCAGAGGATTAAGTCTTTAAAATTTTGACATTTTGATAACTGTTGACGTGTGTGTTATAATTTTTTAATATTGCTTTCCAACTTTTTTTTTTATAAGAATTACCACCCTTAGTTTGATAAAAAAAGACAAAATTTTTATGAACTTCTTGTATGGTTTTGAGAAACACAACAAAAACTCCAGGCAATAATAAATCTTACAAGATATTGACATGACAGCCAGTTTCTACTTTTTGTCAAAATTTATTACAAAATTAAAAAAAAAAAACAATTTTGTCTGTAACGAAAAAAAAAATATTTTAAAACAATATTTGATTTGTTATTAAATTTTTGGCTAAAACTACTCAATAAATTGTTGTTTCAATGTCCCTATTTGTTTTATAAATTTAATTGTACGCAAATATTTAATTTTCCCTTATTTTTTTCATTCATTCCTTGAGGCGTTTCTTGCACTTTCGCTATCGTTTGGCGAGTGACACAAATAAATTTTTGTGTAACCCTTAAAACAGTCTTCAATTTGCCTTTAATCCTGTTTGTTTATTACTCTCGACTTCGTATAATGTTGCCGAATGTTGCCAGCAACATTTTGTATCTCTTTTGCTCTCTTAAACCAGAAACTCACCACTTTTGTTCATCATAGAACAACTCCGAAATGTTGCTAAAGGCAATTCGCAATATTTACTCAAGTGAACTTAAGAGATTTTTTCTCTTTGATTTTGAAGCGCGCTCTTAAATCACTGCCAAACAAAAACGAGTCCTTATTAACAGTTATTTACGAAGTTATTGCTTTGAACTATGTTGCATATTTTAAAGCGAATTTATGTATTTAATGTTGTCAATAATTTTATTAAAGTTTGACATTCAATTTATTTTTGCCTTCATTTATAGCGAAAGGAATTTAAATGCTATTGGGTTGCGTGGCATTAAAGTTGTTGCCTTTAAGGAGAATTAATGACGCATATCGAGGGAATATGGGATTCATTTCAATATGAATAGTTTCAGAAGAATTTAATTTGCCAAACTTAAAGATGTTTATAATTTTTATGACTTTGCAAATAATCTTGAAAAGTGGTTTTCCTTTCTATTGTTAAAAAATATTTAAAGTGCTCTTGATAGGCTGATTACTTATTCTGAATTTCATAACAACTTTAAGATCCTTAAAATCTACAGAAGAAGATTTAATTTCAAGGCACCGCATGATGTAAGAGTGCAGATAACAAGTCGTTCTTATCATGTCTATATGTTAAAAAAAACTCCTGTTCTTCCATTGAAATCTATCTCATTATCAAGATCAAGGGAAAAACCAATTCTGGTCCAATTCCTAAAAACGGTGATAAAAACGATCGTTTAAGTTTACGCAAATTCTTGGTTGCTTGTTATGTTTGGAAATAAATTAATTTGGAGATTATTAAACCTTGTTATTGCGCCAATCGGTCTTGGCATAAGAGCAGACTGGTTTTGAAATTAAGCCTTGAAGACTGGAATACTTGAATTATGAGTACATGAGTATGAGTATTATGAGTATAATTTCTCTACAAAGACAATAAGTCTTTAAGCAAGCTATCGATTCCTTTGGCCCACTTTGTAAATCATGAGGGGAGTTGTAACAAAATTTTGTTAACGTCTTCAGTACATATGACAAAAATTTCTTCAACTTTGAAACGTATGCAACATAAATCTTACAATTTAAGTACCATAGTAGCACCAAAAGGCATGTAAGTTATGATATTAAACGGGTTGCCCTGGTAGTCTAGTTTTGAGGTTAAGAGTTCGATTTCCACCAACGGCTGTTGTCTGTTACATAAACAAATAAATAGAAAACTGATGATGAAGGTATCACTCGAGTGAAACATATGTAATTTAATACCAACAAATTGGTCATTACATTACGTCCTCTTCCCCTTTTCTTCTGTTTAACTTTCTGTATTCCAGCACAATGCTCAGAGAGTTGGTCTAAGTTAAAACAAATTCAGCACAATGGCGGTAGTGCTGTAACGGTAGTTTAAAACAGGTTTTTGGTAATGAAATAAGCCTTTGCATAGGCGTCGTATGTCAACTTTCTGCTGCGCAATGTGATCAAAATGTTGGCGGTGGACTTTAAAATTTTTCTGGAAATTAAGTTGTCGGTTGTAATGTCATTTAAGAAGTAAGAAATTGCAAATACAACTGACTTAATAACAAACTCAGGAAGCTCTTTGAGGAGTTCTACCAGCTATTTGAGAATGAATTCTTTAGGTTTTCAAATACGAGTACCATCAAGAATTAAATGGAGATGAACCATCTTAAATGAAACTGCCAAAGATTTAAATTCCTCCGACTGCAAACAGTCAAAACGGGAAATTCTATGCAGGTAGCCTATGTTTCCTATGATATACGGCTGAATCGTTAAATATTAGTTGCTTAAGGTCGAAGAAATGTTAATGACAGGCATTATTTTCAAATCTTCCACATACGATAGAAAAATGTCATTAAAAAAGTTGACAAATAGTTTTGGACATACATACGTACATTACAATCCTTCGCCCTAGCTTCGCACACCACTTACTTATTTTATATATGAGTGGCGGGTCCTACAGTTTAAAATCGACTGCGTACGACAGATTTTTTATAAAAATTTTTTCATAGCAATTTTTATCTGCTGAAAGACGCAGTCCTCGAAGGAATATTTTTTCATGTTTCGTCCCTGTGACCTGTCGTTTGAACCGTAGTCTCACATCTAGACTACGGCGACTGTAGCTGGACTCTAATAGTAGGTTTAAATAACCAAAGCTCTTCAAAAACCAAAAGTCGTGACTACCGGGCACATAGTATGACGCACAAAATTTCAAAGAGCTTGGTTAAGCATACTTTCTATAACTTTTTTTTATTGGCGGAAAGTTCTGTAGGTCATTAATCCCATCCATTTTATCGACAAAGGACACATTTTTGGTTTTTCAAATGCACTTTAAATTATGTTTTAAATGTGAGAAGCTAGGTCGTAATCCTAACTGATTGTTGTCAAAGAGCAAAGCTTCCGGACTAATGCTGATATTCATTAAAATTGTAAAGTCGCCGTTGTCTAGTAGGTAGTGTGTTGGCTTATTAGACGTGAGGCCTAAGTTCAAACCCTAGGTCAGACATCAAAACGAAAATATTAAAAAATATTTCTTCGGCGACTTTCTCTCAGCAGATTTCTGGCAAAAACTCTGTGAATAAATAAAATTGCCATCAAAAGTTTCTCCAAAATCTGTTGTTCGGAGTCGACTTTAAACTGTAGGTCCCGCCCCTCATGCATAAAATTAACATACACAACATCAGTGGTGAGAGAAGCTAGGTCGTATTACTGGCTAAATGGTCGTAATGGCTAATTATGTATGTATGTTATGTATTCATTCAAATTGGTACAGAAATTTTTTAACTCAACAAAGACAAAACCAGGAACGAATTTTTATTCCAAAAATCATCTCCTTTATTAGAAGATTATGGAAATACTGTATTAAAAAGGAAGACTCCTTAGTCCTTATAATTCAAACATTTCTTATTAAATACTTATCAACACCATAAATCTTGATTTGGCTTTCGTTCCTTTAAAAATTTAATCAAAAACTTTAATTTCTTTAAATATACTCACCTTTTTTTATTAACTCTTACGTGCACATAGATATATACATACATTCAAAATACATACATATGTATTCACCTTAAATTTAACAATAAGAAAATAAGAGAGGATATTTAAGAGAAAACTACCCTCTTATACTCTTAACAAACTCAATAAACAATTACGGCGAATTGCTCTTCTGGTTTTCTCAACATAAAAACGACAACATTAAACGATCAAAAGTATACAAAGAAAAATCTTAATGTACACATATACATACACGAACACACATGCATACATACATTTGTAGAAATATATGAAACCAAGAGAAAAACCAAATCAATTCTAACGAGGACGGGAAACAAAAAAAAAACAGAAAAACACAACGAAAGCTGGTTTAAGTAATAAAAACATACACAAGCATACATACATACCTAAAAGATTCTCTCTCTCTCGTTCTCTTGTCAGATGTACATATACATGCCTTGAATGAGAAGAGTATTTGTGTGTTCGTTTACGTGTATGTTTTAACGGCGAAACATCCATCGTTGGCAAGTTGAAAAACGATGTCATTGAGTAAAATTGAGTAAAAAAAGTTGTGTGCACGATGTGAATTAAACAGAGCAAAAACGATTAGTTGAAAGTAGACATTTCGGCTAAATTGACGTGTTTCGTAAAAGCGTGCGGAAACGGTTTTAATCTCAAAACAAAAAGAAAAGAAAATTCAAAGTGTTTTACAAAGAAAAATTCACAGAATTTTTTGTGTTAAAAAAAAAATAACGAAAAAGATTTAAAACAAAAATTGTTTTTAAAAAATCTATTGCAAGAGCAAAAATAAAAACTTCTTAGTTTGATTAATTGTTGTAAGAAAAAAAGAAAAAAAATACAAAACAACGAAAACAAAAACTAATGGCATACTTTTAGGCTCTAAACAAAACCCGCTATTAAAGCATACATATGCTATGTTACATACCTTTGCTAGCCAAGAAACATTAGCTGATAAAGTGTTTTTATGTATTTGGGCTTAAAAAAACCAAACAAAAGCAGAATAAGAAAAATTCCTTTTAAGCATTTCCTTTTAATTTTAAGCGCATTTGCTTGGTATTGCTGTTAAGCTGTTTTTGGTGTGGCAAGTGTTAATGCTAAGCTTTGCAAAACAAATTTACACTTTAGATTCTGCTATTGCTCTAGTTTTCGTATAGAAAAGCAACCGAAAAAAATGAAAGGAGGAAAGAAAAAAAAGGCAGCATAAATAAAGTAAATAAAAAAATAAAAGAAGGAAAAAACGAAATCCTGGCATGAAGTCCTACAACAACATACAAAAACAAAACAAATAAAGAAACAAAATATAAATAAAAAATATTTGTTAAGGAATAAAAATACCACCTAAAATACGGAAAACCTAGGCGAAAAATAAGAACGAAAAAGAAGGAGAATCGACAAAAAAAAGTAGCATAACAAAAGGCAATTTTTTGTTGTTGTTTTTTGTATTCCGTTTAAGCCTTATAAAAGTAGGGAAGTGAAAATAAAATCAAAAGAAACCCATACAATAATAAAACCCTATTAAAGCTAAACAAAAAATATACAGAAACAAATCAAAGAAAAAAAGAATCCCTGAAAAACAAAACAAATAAATAAGAAAGAAAAAAATTGTATTTCTAACTATATAAACGGACACTTTTTCTCTTCTTCCTTTTATTTATTTTTGTTTGGTTTATTTCTTGTTTTTGATACAATTTGCGGTTTCTATGTGTCGGTTTATAGGTGAAAACGAGAAAATATTTTTTCCTTAACCATTTCATTAAAGTGTAAACTGTTGATGGGATCAGTGTAAGTGTAAGTGTTTGTGCTTGTATAACAGTTTGTGAACCTAAAATTTTAACGGATATTTTCCTGTTGTATTATAAGCTTAATAAAAAGCATAAAGAAAGATACTCTGTCTCTCTCACATTCTCTGTAATTCATTATAACGGACATCTTCAGTTCATATCTTTAAATTTCAAGTAAGTATTTATCTTTTAACGAATACACGCATACATACAGGTATATATATACATGTATACATATATACATACATATGTGTAAACATACTTATACGCCCTTTCTCTCCATTTGTTTATTATCTCCTCTGAGATTATGTTAAATGACTGTTTATAGATAAAAATATAGCATACTTTTAGGCTTCATATAAAATTTTTTTTTTATAACATAATTCTTGTTGCTTAAAAATATTATTCTGGTGTTCCTATATGAGGACAGCTTTGTTGCTATTTTAATAAGCGTTTCCATCAAATATGTTGTTAAAAGGCCTTGGATATGGATTACAATTGCTTGCGAATGCCTTGCCCTAATACTTATGGGCCTTAAGTATTTCCAAAATTGTAAAGATCATTTAGTTATATTGTTTTGACAAAGAAAATAAAAACCCTTGCATTCATTGAAAGAATTCAATTTGAAGAATTCTTCTTGATAGCATATGGCTTTCACAAAGCATTTCTATCTTCCAGCTAAATCTGCTATTGCAAGTCCTAAGATAATGAGGCTGTCGTCTATCGTTGCTGAGAATTTGGTGTAGTGATGATTGTTGATTCCCATCTCTTTCCCCCTAGGTTATTAGGTTCTAATAAACTAGCATGGCGAGCATAGAAACCTTTTTTATAAGTGCCGATTACTAGACGTTTTATGTATCGAATTGTCCTTTTAGTTGCTACAAAATTTCCAGCGTGGTAAGTATCATTTATTTAGTAAAAGATTCACTATTTACGAATATGGATCGTTTAAAAGGACGTATAACGGCCTGAACATATTTAAAACTTACAGCAAAATTGGTGATTGAAACGTGTCAGTTTTCGATCTTAAGAAGGTGGATGATTATGATCATCATAATCGAACTACTGTGCAAGGTAGTGGTAAACGTTAGGAGCATGGAAAAGTTACAAATGTGATCAAGCCTGTGCCTTATGTTAGAGAAAGTATAACAAATAATACAAATTATTCAATTTCCAGTCATTCTCAGCAATTGGCTTTGTTTTATGGTGGATTTTGTATTTAGATTGGCTCCTTACACAATATCATAAATCTACTCATTCGATGCTTTAGTTTTCAACTGTGATTTTTCGAATAAAAACTTTTTCACTTAAATTACATACATACCCAAGATTTTCAATATTCAGGGTAAGACAATGTTCAAATGGTAGATCAATTACAAGCCGTGTAAAGAACCAAACATGTGTAATTGGTCATTACAAACATCCAGTCAGGACTACAACCTTGCATTTCGCGCCACTTATGTTGTGTATTATAATTTTATAGATGAGTGGCGGTACCTACAGTTTAAAGTTTAAACTTTTCGATTGCAATTTTATTTACCCTCTGAGGTTTTGCCAGGATCCACTGAGAGGAAGTCGCGAAGAAATTTATTTTTATTTTTAAAATTTCGTTTTGTTGGAGATGTCTGGCCTCACGCCTAAAAAGTCAACACACTACCTACTAGACAGAACTTGTAATAAAATTTCATTTAAATGAAATTAAATTTCACTCATAATAATAAATGCCGATTAGCTTTGCTTCTTCAAACCTGGAATGACAATTCATTCTAAAATTATTTGTGATCTGTATTTGAAAATCCGGAATCGATTTGGCTTTTCATGGCAATTTTATTTACTCTTAGAGTTTCTGTTATACATCTGCTGAGATGAGATGAAGCTGCCGATGAAATATGTTTTCGTTTTGTTCGTGATGTCTGACTGGGGTTTGAACCATGGCCTGACGTCTAATAGGCCAACAAACTACCTACCAGACTACGATGACTACACTTTTTAAATGCTTACAGAAGTCTTCTATTTTTTAATAGAAGTAAAACCTATAAGCCTAGAGGTAAAACCAAATTTTTTGTACGCACACCTTAATAAATTAATAAAGTTCTGCTGTTAGTGAAGACGTTAAAATAAAATAAAATAAGATAAAAAGTAATTGTAAGACACAATTAAGTTTATAATAGAAACTCTTAATGGTTTTGGTGTAAAATGGAAATAAAATCGCTTTCAGTTCTTGGCTGTTTAATGGGGCAAAATTCTTCAGGACATTCATAAGCAAAAAACATTTTCTTGTTCAACCTTTTTCGGAAAACTCATGAAAATATTCTTCAAAAAATTTTTTAAAAAATATATCGATAGTTAGTGCTATTGTCTACCTATTTAGTTGTAATGAGATTGCACTCTTGTATAACAAAGATTCCATTAACAATATTTGCAAAATTATTATTCTTCCTAAGGCAGTATGTATATTAATTGGTATGAAATTGAAGTCAAGAAATGTTTCTTTTTAACAAACGCACTAAAAATGAAAGCTAAGGCCTCCTATGATTCTAAAATAGTACAACAAGCTGCAACTTAAAGTTAAGAGTAAAGTCAGATGCAAAGCAAGCTTAATTTGCTTGTTTAAAAATATTTACAATTTCCTTAAGAATAAAAGCTTCCGTAAAGTTAAAAAAGATTTTTTTCATATTTTAAAAGCATTTTTAATGCACATGCCACTAATTAAGTATTCATTTGCCTTTCCTTTTTTAAAATAAATAAAAAACTCAATACCTAAAGCAAGAGGAATGTAATAAAAAAAGGAACAAAAAAACGTTTAAAAAACAAATCTTCACTGAATACAGAAGAAAATATCTTGAAGAGTAAGAAATTTATATTCTTCCTTACGCTCTATTACATGCAAGCATGTGCATGCACACTCATATTCTCCTTTTGTATTGTTTGTTCAACATTTACAGCTTAACACCTCATTTTCTTATATTGCCGGTGTTATTTGTTTCTCTTCAATAACTGTCTTGGTGTTGTTGCTCTTACCAGTTTATCTTCACCTTGTTTCGTAACCTAGCGAGCAGCATTCTTGGAAACTCAACTCAACTGTTTTAAAGAATCGTTTTCTGCATATACATACATACATACATATTTTGAGAGTGTATGTGTAGTTTATCAGAGCATATGTTGAAGTTCTTATTTTTTTGTGTTCTTCATCATTATTAATGCGGTAAATATTCCTGTTGTTTCTTTTCGTCTACGTCTCGTTCCTTATAAGTGCAGGTATTGTTTTATTTTCTAAAAGGATTATGCATGTGTGGTAGTACGGATAATAAATTGCATTTTTTTATTATAGTCTATCTTCAGGCGCTTATTAATTAAAATGTTAAGCTCCCAACTACTCCTTTTACTCTAATTTGGTGTTAAAAAACGTGAAATTAAATTTTAAATTTAAAGAGGAATTATTTTTAACACTAGTTACACCGCAAAAGTCTTGTCAAAGTCTTCACTAATTTTTTATTTTTTTGAGCTACTCTCTTACTTGTTGATCATTACATTCAAGAGCAAATTCAAAAAACTTAAGGCCGCCAAAGGTGGTTTTCAGTAAGTGCTTTTTTTATATTAATTGTTAGAAAATATTTGTTCGTTTGGTGTTCTGTAGTTTTGTGGTTCTGTGTCCAGTGACATGTCTTTCGTTTCTACAGCAGATCTCTCCTATCGATCTGGAGATATTTTGAAGTTTATTCTCCAAATGTAGGCGAATCCTTTATTTCATTGTGGACTCCAATAAATTGCTGTTCTCATTAGGTTTAAATATGTTCTCTTTAAAACATGACCAGTACAACTCCATTTCATTTTAGCAATTTCAACTCGAATTGGAATTTCTTCAGCTATTTCCCCAGTAATCAGTAACTCTAACGTAAGTAACTCTTTCAATGTTTTGCGTACCAAACAATGCAATTTTCGTTGTTCAAGGCAATTTTTCGATAGAAACACTTTCCTCACACAGCACGAGTTTTGATTGTTCGTTTACTTGTCTATTCATGTTGAAATGGCAAATCTTTCAGAGCGTTTGGACACCGTCAAATGTCACGATTTTTTTTATATTTTCGTCATCTTTTTGCACAATCATCGTTAGGGCCTTACTGACATATTTATTTATATTTCGTTTAGCTCCAGGAAAGATATTCTCCTCAGTCGTTTTGGCTGACCATCCTCTAAAAAATAAGAGGACTGTTAAGGACACTTATGGTCCATTCTAGGTTTTGTCTTGCTGCTTGAGCTCACCTTGCCGATTTACAATTTTGAAAGCGGAACGCCAAGTGGTTAAGGCCTGTTGATAGGGTTTTTTGTGCATTGGAGAATACTGCTTGAGGTCAGGGAGGAAAAAGGGGAATCTTCCAAACATTTTTCGACTTAAACCCTGCATACAAGTTGGCAACTGGTAAAGTGGTTCAATGACTGATTTAGTCATTACCGCCTTGCAAGTATCCGAAACATGGGATAAGATGCGATTGACCTTTTTAGGCGTCAGGCTGTGTTTTTGATCACTTACCTATCTGCACTGGAAAACAAAGTAACAAAAACTCCCCCGTTAAAATGGAAAACTACGATGAAATTTTGTTTGCCTTTTCTGGAGTTTAAAGGTGAGCATTTCAATTCTACACCACACCTTTTCAAATATAAGTGGCTGTAGAGAACATTGCATAGTTTGTTGGTACTAAGTATGCGATGAAATTTTTAATCTCCAATATTCATTTTACTCATGACAGGTGGTGTTATGACATTAAAATAAAATTTGTAGGTCGACTAATAACTCTGGGTCTTGCGCGCTTTATGATTAATCCTGTTTATAAAATTTTATTTGGAAATTCCCTATAGGTGTGATAGAAATTAAACATTCTATTTAAGCTTTTTCAGTGGGGTTTTCAACGGTTTCCAGGTTTTGTTTCACAATTCCATTATTAACACACAATTCCATTATTTCTAAAAACATGGTAAGGAAAATCATTCAATCATTATTATTCTGCGTGGGTGTTCTATTTTTCTTTGATAACTGCCTTTAATGTTTACAAATGTTTTTATGTGTGAGAGAGAGGGTGAAGAAAAGTTTTGTGTGTGTGTGTGTGCGTGTTTGTGTAAGTATGTATTTATTTATGTTAATTGCTTTGCTTTTTCACTGACTGCCTGTCTTCATAATCGTGTTGTTCATACACACGTTGATGCTCTTTACAATTTGGTTTTGAAAATTTTTTGATTTTCCACTCAGAAAGTATGCTCAAGTTATTCTGAAATTTCTGTAAAATGAATGAAAGTAAAGTATGTCTGTACTTATGTTGTGTATTTATTTAACAAATACAATATTTGTTAAGCAAAACAAAATTATTAAAAATTAAAAATGTTAATTTTGCTTAAAGCAAAAAAGGATAAAAAAAAAACAAAAACAATTGAAGAACAAGACTGTTATTTTGAGTATTAACTTTCGGGAAAAGTTTTCAGCCACAACTTCATTTAAGAAATTTAAATAATTTTTAAATTCAACTAAATAGTTCTTATAACACTTTCACTGTGCTGTAACTAGAGTACATAAAAAATTTATTTACCAAGAAAATAATGCATATTTTTAGGTGTTTAAGAAATATAGTAGAAATTGTGCTTAGCGTAACGTGTTAATAAAAATCACATGATTGCGTTATTTTGGCTTTTTCGTGACAGTTTGGCGTAAGCCTCTACATTAGCATATTAATTGGTTACTTACAAATTTTGTACACTTTAAGGTGCTTCGCCACCAATAGCTATTATACTACAATTATTTGAAAAAACGCCTAAAATTATGTTATATTTTTAAAGAGCATTATATAAATTAAACTACTGGCCTGTACTAAAATTAAGAAGTCTGTTATGAATAAAAAAGAAATATTTTATATTGGGATCTGGAATCAGACTTTAATAATTTACTGCTTTAGAAATTTTAAATGTGATTAAATTTATGACATAAATAAGTTTATTTTTATTATTATTATATTATTTATTTTATTTATATATTAATATTTTATTTATTTAAGTTTATGACATAAATTTTAAATTATTAACTTCTAAATTGGAAAGGCGCTTTAATATTTACTTTAGTATGCATAGGATAAAGGTGTTTATTTGTACAACAAAACTTTTGGTAGCATTGTTTAAGGCTGACAAATTATTTTGGCAATCTTTGTCTACTTTAAGGCTGTCAAAGTCAATGGGTCTACTTCATTAGAAATGAATTTAATTATTCATCTGTTTTGTCATGTTCAATAAAATTTTCTTACTAAATTTAAGTAATGAGAATAAGTCTGAATTTCAATGAATTTTAAATTTAAAAAAATTGTCTTGCTTAATTATATTGTTGGAAATTGTTGCTTTATCTTTTAATTTCTCTTTTTTTTTTTTAAAAAGATATGCCAATAGTTAAATTAATAATGTAAAATTTAGTTTTGTTTTTGTATAGTTTTAGGCATTAGTTCTAATGAAACTATTTTTCTTTGATTATTGGTTTAAAACTAAAAACTATTGTTGTCTAAACTTTAATTAATTTCTCTAATTCTAAACTTTTGCCCATTTTCCCCCGTAAAAAAAATTAAATCATTTCTTTAGAAAAATATTTGTATTGCATATGCTTCTGGGTTTGAATTTTACTCATTCAAACTCATGTACTCATTGCCTAATAAATAAGCTGTTAATTTGAAATTAAGTCAGTGATTGATTGATTTTAAATTATTCAAATTTTGTTTGCAGTATTTAAGGACATTAAATTTACCAGCATATTAAAGCATACTTTTTGGCATGGCAAATTAATAGGGTTGTTATCTGCATTTCAGGGTAGTAGTATTAATTAGTTTTTAAGCTATGAAAGCATAACAATGTTTCACATTTTAATTCTTATATTACTTTGTAATGAAATATATTTCTCTACCCTTCTTTAAATATTTAAAATTTAGTTTGTACTAAATCAAATTAATTTCTTAAACTGAAATTAATCCTTGATAGCTACCAACTATTCTAATTTAAAAAATTATTTAATTTTGTTAACAGCATTTAAATTTGTCAAAATATTAAAGCATACTATATTACATTCATTTTAAGCAATTACTCGTAACATTTCACAACAAGCTTCTAGGCTACTAATTGAAGGACAACAATTATCTCACACTTTTAAATTTAAAATATGAATAAAGCATATACTTTCCTTATCCTTTGAATTTTCTCCAATATATTCAAATATTAAAAGCTTCTTTTTAGTCTGTCAGTTTGGTTATAATATTGCAACATACTTTAAGGCTTTTACTTTATGTTCATCAGCTGTCGTACTTAAATTGTTTCGTTTCAAATTATTGATTTCTTAGCTTTTAAAATCTCTTTAATCTTTATAGATTTTTGCTTCATTTTCAATGCTTGTACGAGGGTTAGTCACATAAATTCCTGACTTTTTGAATGAAAACATAGAGAATTTGTATGAAAAATAATTTAATTTTTCAATTTCTTCCGAAAAAGTATTGCTTTTCGAGGTCTATGTTCGGATTCAAATGTTTTTCTGTCGAGCCATTTTAAGTACGGAAACTATAAATGGGCACTTTCCAGTTATACATACATACATACATACAACATAATTGCTAATTTTATTTACTTTTCGAGTTTTTGGCAGAAATCTGCTCCGAACAAATTATTTTAATTTTTCGTTTGTTGGAGATGTCTGACCGGGGATTGAACCGATGAAACCGCCTAAGAAACCAGCACTGTACCTACTATATTATGTTGGCTTCTGACTTTTTATTGTAGAATAACTTAGTTGTTGATCGAACGATTCGTAACGATAATTTGCTTTCCTCGACCACAGCTTAGTCTTCGTAGCATTACGTCTATTTGCGTCGAGGTATCTTCCTTATACCCAAAAAATTCAAAATCCAATAAATCACATGGAATGTCTATGACTTCTTCAGCATATAAAACTCTCAATACTCGGCCTGACAACAAGAATTGCTTAAAAAGCCTTTGAAAAACTTTTTTCAATCAAAGTAGCTCCATATTACCAATAGCCAACAAGAGCAAAATTCAAACCTATTACTTATTAACCCACCCTCGTATTTCACATTTGTATCATTTAAAAGCCTTCCATCGCCTGCCTTATTAAATTTCAATATTTTGTTAATTCTTCATTAATCTTGTTATTCTCATCAGCAATTTTGTTTGCAGCTTTTAAGGCTTATCAATTTGTTAGCAAATGATTAGTCAACTTTAAGGAGTTTATTTGAATAAAATTAATTTTTTCTTCTTCTCTTTAAGATTATTAAGGGCTGATTCGTCTCTGAATTCTTAAATATTTTAAATGAAAATAAAGTGGCAACAAATTCTTATCGAAGATTTATTTTCCATTTATTTTTTCTTTTTTTGGTTCATTTTTCATTTTCGTCTACAGCTACTACT
The DNA here is from genome assembly GCA_958299815.1 of Sarcophaga carnaria. Taxonomy (NCBI): domain Eukaryota; kingdom Metazoa; phylum Arthropoda; class Insecta; order Diptera; family Sarcophagidae; genus Sarcophaga; species Sarcophaga carnaria. Next base: position 4,159,709 of record OY283150.1, read on the forward strand.
ATTTGTATATGTTTTTCTGTTGGCGTTGACATTTTCCTTTTAAATGGTTAAGCATTTAATACTTTAACTGTTGACAGTTTTAATACCATTAACGTTTTTCAAATGTGACGACGACTATTCCACAATGACTTGAGCTGAGCAGAGTTGAGTTGAATTGGTGCAAGAAACACTTTCCCAGACACATTTATTCCTTATTTTTGAATCGCATTTACTTAGCACAGCTTGTGAGTGAGAGTGCCACTTACTCGTGCCACTTTTGTGGCAGTTTCTTGAGTTTTACTCTTGTATTCTTCCTGTGCCATGTTCATTGAATGCCATATTGATGACTTTGCCTTGGCGTGTTTGATTGATAATCAATTGATGGGATTTATTTTTCAATGTAAAGTTTTTCTTTCGTTTTCTTTTTTTTTTTTAGAAAGAGATGTCTTTAAAAGTCTTGTACATGTTTGTGTTACAGTCCAGTGGTTCAAAATTTAATAAATTATAAAAATCATATGACAGGAGTTTAACACTGCTACCACACTAGGCCTATTCGATTGATTATATTGACAATTTGGATATAAATTGATTTTCTTTAGCAATATTGTGTAATTTGTTTGCATAATTTTAGGCTGTTACAATAGTAAATGTATTAAAGCATACTTATAAAAGTTTAATTTATTAATTTATAAATTTAGAGCATATCAACAGGGTATTAATTTCTGCTAGTTTTCTTGCACCTAAGTTTTTAATTGTAACGATTCTTTTATATTTGAAACAAAAATTTTTTAAAACTAATTTTATAAAATGTCCTACAAAGTCCTTTACAAAATTTTGTATTCATATTCTGGTAATCTTCACATGTAGGGAAATAAAAAGTTTTCATGTTCTAACATTCAATGCAATTCAGCCGCTTCAAAATAGTATTACTTATTGGGGTCCTATAAGTTCCCGTTTGTAAAACCAATAGTGCCTATTCTGTTGTACAGCTACAACTCCTGGCTGTAATTTATTAATCATCCCTATTGCTGTAAGGAGGTCCTATGTGGTCCTATTTAGTCCAATGGAAAATTTTGCTCTACATTTTTTCATATTGGGTCAGATCTATCTGGCCTCAATACAAGTTGGTTCTTTATCCCATTTTTTTTCCAAACGTGTACAGTTTGTGAGAGATTATTTGTTCACCGAGCAAAGCTGTACAAATTTCCCCTTCAAATTTATTCGAATTTTCTATTCACTAGTCTTTGCGTTGACTTATTAGGCCACGGTTCCAACTCTAAATAAGACATCTCGAACAAAACGAAATATAAAAAGACCATGTATTCTGCGACTTCTTCCATAAAATTCGACCATAAAATATTTCTCAAAAAATCTATTGTTCGGAATCCACTTTAAACTGTAGGTATTGCCACTCATGTATAAAATTAACGCTCACAGCGTAAGTGGTGTGAGTAGGTTAGGTTAGGTTAGGTTAGAGGACGTGTACTTGTCAATTAAGACAAGTACAGTACCCGCAGGTCGAATTGACCCATTGTACAACATCCTAAAGGAGGGAAGGATAGTAAGGGGGTAGGATGAAAGGAGGGTATATGGGAAAGGGGGGAGTGGGAAGCGGAGGAATAAGTGGTGTGAGTAGCTAGGTTGTAATCCTGACTGAAGGGTTGTAATGACCAATTATGTTATCTATGTACTAGGCTTTGTAAGCCCGTCAGTTTTGCTATTGCCTTCAATGTCCTCGTATCAGAGAATCCATAGAAAGACAAGCACTTATAGTTTCATTCAAAATCATTCGAAAATCAAATACAAATCTAATGTGTGGGTCCGTATACCAAAACTTGTTTTCTTAGATCATCGATTGCGTGTGCAAGATGGCGCCGAGTGCTTATTAATGACAATAAAATATTATTTCCTTGTATAATCGATGCCTAAAATCGATGTGTTGTAGTGGAATGATGTGTTTGTTGTGGTCTCAATGGATCGCACACAATTTTACAGAAATAATTCTCTAATTGGGTGCCCTGGTAGTCTAGTGGGTAGTGTGCTAGACTATCAGCGTGAGGGTCGTGGGTTCGATTCCCACCAGAGACTTTGGTCTGTGACACTACGCAGAGCATATGGTCAAGTTACTCCGCTCGTATATAATTAAAATATAATTTGGAATTGTATTGTAATTAATAAATAAATAATTCTCTAATTAGCCACATTATTTGAGTATGAAGGAATTTTCCGTTAGCAAAATTATAAATTTCTTATTCCTTCCTTTATTTCTTAATTAGCATAAAATTTCAATGACCAGAACTATTTTCTTTTTCCTCTCGCAGACTATTTTTCTCGTTCCCGTAAAGTTTTATGTCATACCAAACCAGTGCGTCTTCCAGTGCTCTGTTCAAGAATAGAACGGAATAGTATGGCGGTTTAAAATTCAAATTGAATTTCATTTGAGTACACACGGCAGTCATAAATGATACGACATGAAGCAATGCCCCAGAGCTAAGTGACAAGTGCTGCTTAAGTTGTCTCGACAATCACCACGAGCAATCCTTATCTCTGCGTTATGAATGAATACATCACTTTCCACTTGTTGAAATCGATTAAATATTGTCAGCAAAGGCCAAATAAAAAATATTTGACTTTGTAAATTTGTTTCATTTTATTTAAGCCTTAATTAATTGATTTCATTAAAGCGCCTTTTTAATCGCCATTTAATTTCCACTACTTAACTTGTAAGTCATCGCCTAAATGTAGGCTAAAAATTTTTTCCAGGCCGCAGTTATTGAAAACAGACAATGGCATACATTTCTCTGATAAAAGAAACCTACTGCCATACAAAATAATGTGCAAGAAACCAAATACAGTTTACTGGGTGTGTGTGTGTGAGTCAAAGAGAGCAATTAAAAATTTTGAAGAGCATATTGTTATTTACAGTAAACTAAAGACAAATTAAAATCCCCTCTCATGGGTTTCTCTATTTTCTCATTACTTATACTGTATGTGTATGTATGTATATGTGTATGTGCCTATGCGTAAGTGTATGGCTGCTTTTAAGCATGACAAGTTCGTTTTAATTGTTGTTGTCTGGCAGGCAGTGTATGTTTATTACTTGAAAATAACAATAAAGACGACATTGTTTACACTCAGCTGTTGGTATGAAATACTCTGGCATACACATATTAACAAAGCATACAAAATATAATAACAAGAGAAAAATGCAACAACAACAACAATAAATAAATAAAAAGAAAGTCATATTAAAAGTAGACTATGTCAATGTCTTTAACACTCATACCCAGACATAAAGGCTCATCATATGCTTCATGTGCAATAAAAATACGCAAAATTCTCATTAATTTTCATACACAAACACACATGCTCATATGCAGAGAAAATTGCTTGAAGTATTGTTCTTGCTGTTGTTGCTCACTTTTCTTTTGTTTGTTTACTTTCATCAATATCATTGTGATGTGGTCTAGAGATAAAGAGAGTGGCACTTTTATTTTTGGTTCAAACGATTTCTCTCTCTTTATTAATTTTCTTATTTTCTATGCACTAATACATCCACGCATATAGTATTTACTGTATTACTTTCACTTACACGCGTTTAAATCATATTAAGGACGGCATTATTCTGAAAACGAAAAAAAAAGAAATGCATAGTTTTAGGCTTTTAAGACAGTTTTTTTTTAATGCATAAAATTGAGGTGTAAATTTAAAACAACGATTCTTTTCATGCTCTACTCTATGCTACGAGGTAGTGTAGGTGTGATATTAATTTAATATTCGATTTTTTTTAAGATAATAAAACCTTAAAGCAATTCTATGCACCTAAAAATGTGTGTTAAATTGGTTTTCAATAATGCTATGGATTACGAGAATAGAATTTTATTTCATCAGATAGGTAAACATTCTGGGTGACTTATTCCATTACACAGTATTTGGGAGAAGTTTATGTTGCCAGTAGTCGCTTAGGGCGACTTCCTCGAATTTGATACTGCTATGTAACTTCTCATCACTCGTGCATAATACTAACACTCACAATATGGCTGGTGTGAGAAATCATGATTATAGAGCTGTAATGGTGTGGTTGTAATGTATTGGTCTCGTTAGTAATGTGCTGAGTTATTAAGTACGAGCTCGTAACTCAAACTTCTGCTCAGACAAGGTCAATTTTGCGTGGATGGAACAATATCTGCAAATATATTCTGAATGCTTTCGAGTGTCTATCTCTTAGGCGACTTGCTCCCTCAGCAGATTACTGGCTAGAACTCTGAGTGTACATCAAATTGTCATGAAAAGTTTTCAAATCTGTCGTCCGAATTCAACATTACACCATTCGTGTATAATACTAACTCTCAACCGCCACATTTAAAGGGCTGTAATGGTCAATAACGTTTGTATGTAGGTAGACAATTTTTTTTATTAATTGATGACAGAACAGCTTTCTAAAACCAAAATTTGAGAAGATTCTATCAGATCTAGACCCTTGATAAATAATCTCCCGTTTAATCTCTACATTGCCATACTCTTAGTTTCACTTTATCTTTAGGCCGTTTTTCTTTATCGACCAGTCTTCTTCCTACAGCTACAAATGAATTCTAATCAATTGTAGTTCTGGCTATAGCATCTAGGAGTCTTCGAAATGCTTGGTCAGTCTACTTTCATTTTCGCCTTTTGATATCCTTTCAATTGGTATGTGATTTGCCATGTATATGTTCAGTTGAGCAATAGTCTTAAAGCTCCCCGTAAATTTTTTTTAACAATTTTCTTTGGAATAGTAATGAAAATAATTAAATTTAATGAAATAAACAAATGTCAACATCTTTCTCTCACTCTCTCCCGGCCTGTCTGGTGTATGTTTTTCTTAACCATGTCCTTTGGCAAGCTTACATGTAAGTTGATATTGTTAATGGATGGGGTGGGGGAGTGTGTATTTGTTTCTCAAGTGATTTATTTAATAAATAATTTTTAATTTAGACTTTCGAGCAGACCTTTTTCCACTTTATTTTCCTTTTATTTTCTTCCACATATTATTTACTTTCTTTTTTTAACTTTCTCTTTTCGTAAACAAATTTGAATATTGATTTTCAAATCCCCCCAAAAAAATCAGATTAAGTTGTTAGCCTTGATTGATTTGGTTTCTGTCTGTTATTGTCCTTTTAAATTTCCCTTTCAAATAAATCAGACCCTTTATGAGTGTGTGTGTAAAAGTGCGGCAGTATTGGTAACTTAACTTATGGTTATAATATTTCTCTCCGAGATTCTCTAATCTATTGCCATTGTTGTGGTGTTTGTGCATTATTAACAACACCGACAACATATTAAAGAGAATTTGAATTTTCTAATAAATAAAGAGAGTCTCCGTTAGAGAGTGAGAGATATGGCAATACAAAAAACTTGTTTAGGCTAAAAGGATAAAAGGCTTAAGACAAAATTAATTGTGTATGTGTCCATACACACTCTTACATATTGTATTTACTTTTATTGTTGTTTTATTGTTTTGTATCCTGTAATAATTTTCTTGGCTTTAAATCCTTTGGGCTATTCCTGCATGTTATTTGTTGATTTATATGCGCCTGAATGTATGTTAATTTTGTATGTTCGAATGTTTAAAACCCTTAAAGTAGGCCATTATTAATTATAAACATAAATTTGTTTGTTAATTATTGCCTAAGCGAGAGAGTGTAGGCAAACATTTCTTCAATAAAACGATTTGATTTAAAACTTCTTAGAATTGTAATTCTCTTTCAACATCAACATAGTTTGTACAAAATTTTGTAAATAAATCTTCATTAACTTAACATTGTTTATTTTCGATTATAAAGTTTACTTGTTAGGAATTTGGAGTAGAGTTTTCTACAGGAAATTTAGATAATATGCTTAGAAAAATGCTTAAAACCAAATGAAATTAGAAGTTAAGACATGTTTAAAGTCACTTTTCTACTTTTGTACTTTAATTTGAGCTTTGTAAACCTAAAGATTAAGCAGGAAGTCGTTCGGAAAGAAATATTGAAGACTTTTTCTATTATAAATGCTATGTTGGGGTAAGAAACCAACAATTAAGTTTGTCTGTATACGTATTTACTTGCGAAGTTGATATCAATTGTATTCAATTGTATTGGCTTCCTGAGATAATTCTCATTGGATCAGCAGCTAACTCTTGTGGCAAGCAGATTGTATACGAGTAACTTCTGGCCCAAGTATGATAAACGTTCCTATTCCTCGATACTGATTGGTTATATGTTTCTCTATAACTATCGCAACAAGTGGTGAGATATTACTCTCCCGCTTTAAAAGTATTGGATTAGGACTCCCACTTATACTTTAAATTCTTGGGCAATATACATCTATTACAATACGAATTGTGGCTTGTGTAACCAGTGTTTGCCCCCTGTTAGTGAAACATCTACGTAACGTAACAAAACGTACGTACGATTTTCGAATACGAAAAGCAGTGAAAGCTATTACCGAACTGTAATATAATTTCAATAAGCACTTCCATCGCTCTTTATATGCTAAAAACGAACGTACGTTCCGTAACGTTCTGTGGACGTTTGCCTAACCCGGGTTTTATACTGTTCAAGTGGAATCTCGGACAGCTAAGCTGTCATAAAATCTATATCGGGCATGTCATCGTCTTTTTACATCATATGGTTGCATTACATGCGAATAAGCTAAGACGGATAGTGAACTAAGCAAGCTGCTATGTACTCTAGGAGTCCTCAGATACACGATTAGGTTGGAAATTAGGAATAAATTTCACATAATAACGCAAGGTTAAGTTGTTTGAATTTTAAATCAGAGTATTTTATTTCCTGTCGCAGAACTTCACTCCGTAGTCTCTAGCCTTCAAGGGACAACCTACTTGGCAGGCACATCTATCAGCTAGGTGCCCCTCGCACGTGGTTCATGTACAATTAATGTGGAGAGAGGCACCGTATTTTACTCTGTCAGTACAAGGACTCGCGCAAATTCGTCTGAAAATATTGGGAAGTTTATTTTTCACCTTCTTAAGGTAACTGTTAGAAATGAAATTCAGGAACATTACTCGGTTAATGTACTGGGTGCATGGTAGTAGAGTATTCCTATTCCCTGACAACATACGCATCTACTCGAAGAGCAAGACTGTCGTAAAGTTCTTCAGGAAGCCCATATCGAAGGCCATGTTTGTCCATTAACACCGAATGGTTCTTTGGAAAATGATGGATTCTTCAAAGGTCTTCATTATTTCGGTCTCTTGGCATTTTTTTGGAAATACTTGGCCGCTTTTGTGGGTAATGGGTGCACACAGGAGTCTCCTTGGTCGCAGTTAAGGTAGAAATAAGGGATGAATTCTACTCAGTAGTTAACACTGCTAGGGTAGAAGGGAGTAACTCTTCGACTGCTGATATCGCCAAATCATAACTCATGTAAGACAAAACAGATTCTCTCTCTCTTTCTCACGAAATCGATTGAGGGATCCTATTCTTTACTTTTTTCACTCTTTTAAAATATTTTATTTTCATTTTTATGAAATTTTAACTCATTTTCTTTTTTGCCCTTATTCTTGAAGGTATTTGTTTCATCTGTTTTTTCTTAAAAATTTAATTAAAAATTTTTCTTTATCAGGTTTAATATGCTGCTCATTTGTTTGTTTTGAGAATAATTTTATGTGTGTATTGAATTTCAAATAAGTTTCACTTTCTTTTTGTATTCGCTTAATTTTCTCCAGCTCCTCTGTTTTTTTTATTGCATTTTTCCTGGAGAATATTTTCTTAATTAATATGTAAAAGTGAAGTAAGTAAGAGACAAGAAAATGAGAGAAATTCATACATTTTCTTTATTTCCTTTGGCTTATCATCCTGCTTGCTTTGTCTTATGGTTTAACTATATGGGGGATAGAATTGAAAGAAAAAGAAAGAAAAGGAAGAGAAAGATAATTATTATTTCTATACAAGGATTATTTTATGGCGGTTTAATAATTTAAAACTGATAAAAAAATATCTCATATAGCTGGCTGTTTGTTAAGAGGTGTAGTTAGAAGAAATCCATTATTGTCTCAATAGCTGCAGTTAATGATCTGTCTCTGGTGTTATAGATGTTGGGTTTTGTAAAAAAAATTCGTCGTGTTTATATGTATTGTTGGCCGTGAATCAAACTGAATTTCACGATACTACCTTACTAACAACCCTTTAGTCAGGATCACCACCTACCTTCTCACACCACGCCTCTTGTGTGTGTTAATTTTATCCAAGAATGGTGGGGCCTACAGCTTAAAGTCGACTCCAAACGACAGATTTTCAGAAGCTTTTAATGTAAATTTTATTTATTCTCAGAATTTTTACTAGAAAAGTGCTGAAAGGAAGTCACCCAAAGAAAAATTTTTTTTCGTTTTGTTCGAGTTGTCTAAACCGGAAGTTTAACCATTGTCTAGAGCTTATAATAACCTACCACAATACCTACTAGAATACGATGACAACATAGACTACATCTTCATCTTATGGAAACTATAAATACGACAACTAAAGCAGGACGCTTCCAAATTGTCCTGATACTGATAGATTTGCTTGGCCTATAGATGTATGTACCCTTCAATCTAATAAAAACAAAAGCCATTTTATAGCTTAGCTTTGATGTTAAATATCAGATAGATGTGGACACTTCTCGTTTAACTCATACTATTGCGTTACTGCTCCAGCTCTTTATGGAATTCTCGTTGTAGGGTACGACACAAATTAATATGGAATTAGTATAAATTAGTTTATGGATCTTAATGGATTCTATATTAGAGAAGTAGAAAATCATGTAAGCTTCAGATAGGCAATGGATTATCCCGAATTATCTGCTATGGTTTTAGGGTATATCACAGAATCATCACAAAGCCAGAATCATCACAACACTTTTTCTTCAATGACGAGACATCATTGTACGTATAATAGCAGTCGCGATTGCTGGACATTGTGTAATGCAAGTTCTTATTGGAAAACTGGATCGCTCATCTAATGGTTTTTGTAGAAGAATATGAGCCCATTACGCCTTATCAAGAAGCTTGGAAAGATTATTCCTGTGTGGAAAATTTCTTCCTGAATTGGACGATCTTAACCCAATTGAAATGAAAAGGTTTTATAAGCTCATCAGAGCCTTTAAGTAGTTTAAGAGGAAGATTTCTAGAAATTTATATTTGTCTATACCGTGAGGCCACGGTTCAAACCCCGGGTCAGACATTTCGAACAAAACAAAATCTGAAAAAAAATTTGTTCAGCGGCAAAAACTCTGCAAGTAAATAAAATTACCATGAAAAATTTCTCAAAAATTTATTGACTTTAAACTTTACTCATGTATAAAATTAACACACTCAACATAAGTTGTGTGAGAGGCTAAGTTGTAATCCTGACTGTACGCATGTATTGTTGTGTGCAGCCGTTGCACTGACTTCTTAGTTTGGTAGGTAGTAGGAATTCGGTCAGTACGGGGACTGCGCTTACCTGTGGCATATACATAGCTGCCACTTCGGCCTACTTATGTATTGTTGCATTGGCGGCCCTATACTGGTTTTTAAACAACAATTTGATCATAATAGGCCAGCAGTGTTCCGATGGATCCCAACTTTGACTAAGAAAAGAAATTTTTCCAATAATCGATAACAAAACTCTTATGTTTGTAGGTTTTTTAAATCTTAGCTTGCAACATAAGCCTCTTATGAAATTTTTATTTATACAAAGAAAGTTTGTGAATCAGTAGTAAATTTTTCAAAGTTATAAGGACAAGGGTGTTCTGTGGGGGATATTGGCATATTGAAATTGGATTCAAATGGCATCAAGTAACAGAAATAAATGATGCTTAAACTAACTATCAAATTATGTTTAAGAAAGCCTTCTAAAAGAAACTTTCATGCAAAAACAGTGAATTTCTCTTCACTACACCTTACAAAAGAGGCGAAGGTTAAATAATATCGTGAGAGAACTAAAATGTTAACCCGCAAAATTATGAAAATATTCATAAAAAAGTTTAATTGTTTAATTAAATATTAACTTCCTTATGGAATTCCTTCTACTCTTGCTGTTATTAATATGGGCTCCTTTACATTTTTTACCTTTGGTTGCCTTTTCTTTTATTTTAATTTTAATGTTTTTGCATTTTATTTAAATTTATTAATAATTTTTTCTTTAGTCAAATATGTTAGAAAAAGAAATTTAATAAGAAAAGGCGGAAGACAATTAATTTTGCTTTAAATTTCATTACCCGAGACCAAGATGTTGTGAAATACTTGGCTTGGTATAATGCCATGCCATGCCTAACCCATAGAAGTGTTTCAGAATTTAAATTATTTTCCATCTTTTACGTGAGCATTTTTGCGATCCTCTCAACAATTGTCTTCTGACATCCATCCGGTTGTACCTTTTCTCTTCCTTTTCTCTTCGTATTCTTTTTTGTTGTTGTTAACAAATTTTGCATAATTTATGAATTATTATTTTAATTTAACAAAATCAAGTGCTGGAATATTATTTTCTTTTTTTTTCATTTTTTTTTCTGTTTTATTTTAAAAATAATTGTAAAGAGCAGCAGCATTTAGTTAAGATGGGTTTGGGACATGGGTATTGGGTGCTGTAGATAGGTTGGTTGGTGTTACGTAAACGTAATTAACAATTCTCCATAGTGTTACAAGCATAATACTTTTGACATTTACATTGTATGCAGCATAGAATGGCAGAATTTAAGTGGTAAATTAACTGAAGCTCTTGAGCAGTTCCTGAAGGAAATAAAAGACACTTAATTTGGCAACGAATTCTAAAGAGACTTCTAAAGAAAATTAAATGAAATTAAATAGAATTCCTTTACTTTACCTGCAAATAAATTCAACAATTCGTAGTTTCATGTAAGCATCAATGCTTTAGTAAAACAAAAGAAAACTAAGTACTCCTGGCAAAGACAAGAGAACATTGCCAGCAACAAATACAAACAATTTTAAATGGAAATGGCTTATTGAAGTCTTAAAACTCATTGAACTCTTTTTTAATACATAAGGAAGGAAGATGTTAAGCAGTCTATAAAGAAATATAAATTCCTAGACATTTCTCACTTTGCGGCATTATTATAACTTGCCATTAAGCTTGGCTAAAGGGAACTGTAAAGATACCTTTAACTAATGTTCCCTTTAGCTAAAGTTACCTTTAACTAAAGTTCCCTTTAGCTAAAGTTACCTTCAACTTATTTTCGTTATTACAACTTACAGATAAAATAAAGTTAACTTTTTCAAAAATATGGCAGTGGTGGAGCAATGTCGATAACACTGCTCAACTTAAACAAGTTTTATTTAAACGCAGTGGCAACGACGGGCTTCTTTTTTTTTTGTTGTATTTGCTTACTTTGTTTATATTTGAAGTTGCCGTATTAAAAAAATAATTTATAATATTGCAAATTCAAACCGAAACTTATCTTTAAAAGTTGCCAGTATGATGATCTTCCTTTTAACTTAACGCTCACTTCTACCTTATCTTCCACTTATAATAAATAGCAACAATTTATCTGCCCGTTAAAATCCTCCCTTTAGTTAATGGCAAGTTGTAATAATGGCTCTTAAACTATTTAAAAGATGTGATAAAACCATAAAACCCTTTGATTACAATTAGGTTGTGAGCGTCCAATTCATGAGAAAGTTCCCACACAGCAATAATCTTTCCCCACTTCTTGCTACGGGGTAATGGGATCATAGGCTTCTATAAAAATCATTAGTTTCGCTAATCAGTTTTCCTAAAAGAACTTGCATCAACACAATATCCAGAAATCGCACCTTCTTTTATACGTACAATAATGTTTCTAAACAACTGATCATGGTAGAAAAAGTATTGTGACAATTCTGGTGTCAAATACTCTGTAATGTAGTCAAGCCCTAAAACTGCAATTGTAAAGCCGTGCTTTAAGAAGTTTTTGTATTAGGTGTAGTGATGAATAACTTTGCTTATCGAGTCCTACTGATTGTAATGACGAATTATGTATGTATGTATATACTATGTATGTTTGTTTTGAGTCCTACTTTCTCTCAACAGCAGTCACTAGCTTTTACGCTGTCGTCGTTATCATCTCTAGTGGAGTCTGAGGCAATAAGGCTTTCTGTTGAATTATTTAATTCTGAATGGACGAAAACTATGATGCAAATATTTTCGACTTCCTAGGGGTGAAGATCTCTATTGCTCTGCTTTATATAAACATGTGTGCACATTTAGATTTTTTTTATTTGCAAAAGTTCATCAAAAACCAATTAAATATTTAGAAATCTCATCACAAACTAAAAATTTTTAATTTAATTCTGTATTAAATTATTTTGACCCAAGTAAAAGAAAAATGGCAAAAAAGAGTTAAAAAATGAAAAATATTTTCATTTCGCTTAAAGTTTTGGGTAAAAAAACTGAAAATTTCCACTGAAATTGAAACTTTTCCAAAAAATCGTTTTTGCCCTGTGGTCATAAATGTCATCAAAAAAAAAGAGAAAAAAAAAAGAATTCCAAAAAATTGGTAGAAAAAAAAATAAATTGAAAGCCAAAAATGAATTCCAACAATTTCATTCAACAAAAGGAAAAATAATAAATTTTTGTTATCATTTGTTGTTTTTGTTGTTTTGTTGCCAAAAATTTGTTGATATTGTTTGTAACAGTTGTTACACCCGACCAAAAGTAATACAATATTTACTCTCAATTATTATTTTTATTGTATTTATTACTGTAGAGTGGTATTGTTGTTGTTGGTATTGTTGTAAATGTAATTGCTAGCGCTGTACTAATTGTTGTTGGAAGTAGTGAAATTTCCAAATTTCCTTCTCTATTTTTATGAAAACTTCTGTAAACGTAAATTGCATAAACATGTTTTGTGGTTAACAAACATGTATTACAGATGCTCGAAAAAAAATCTATACAACTACAACAACAAAACAACAGTAACAATATACAAAAGCAAAAACAAGAGAACAAAAACAAAAATAACAAACAAATGCAAAATAAATTTATTGCGGAAATTTTGTTGTCTGATGGGAAAAAATGGATTTAATTTGGTTTCGATTTTTGTATTCTTCCTCTTTTTTTTCAATTCAAATCGATTGGTTTTTAATAACTTTCGATATTTGATGTGAAATATTTGTTATAAAAAGTAAATTCTAATGGATGGTAATTAAAAATCATGACAGAATTTAGTTCGAACTTCTAAAAATTGATACACATTGACGTGACTTAAACCGAGCATTTATTAAGCCACGCAATCAATGCACTGCTCAGCTCAAAACATTTCAAATCGAATATCAAACAATTGAAAAGCTTAACGATCAGGTTTCCGCCCATATATGTTATGTAGAGGCCTTACATACAAACATAGTTGGTTATTACATCTCTTCAGTTAGGATTACGACCTAGTTCCTCACATTACTTATAATGTTTGATCTACAGTTTAAAGTCGATTTCGAACGACAGATATTTTGAGAAACTTTTCATGGAAATTGTATTCTACTCTCAGAGTTTTTGCCAAAAGACTGATGAGAGGTAGTCGCCGAAGAAATATTTTTTCATATTTCGCTTTGTTTGAGATGTCTCCGACCTGTGGTTTGAACCGTTGCCTCACGTCTATTAAGCCAACACAACAGTTAGGAAACTAAAGGGTGGTACTGTCCAATTATGCATGTACATATGTATGTATGTAATTGCGAGGCAAAGCTTATCCTGGATATCTATTTCATTGAAAAAAAGAAAAAAAAAACTGCTGTCGGAACTCACACCGTATGCGTTTCATTCATTTTAATCTGCAGTAGATAGTTTGTGAGACACGGAGGTGGTGATATTTAGTTGAAAAACAACGCGCCATTCTAGACCAGCCAATATAAATTTGTAAGTGATGAATGAAAAAAATGCCAGCATCAATATTCCGGTGCAACTCACGAAGAACTTGCGAAATTATTAGAAGCCACTCAATTAGCAATTTTACAACAATCAGAATATTTTCTAACAAAAGCATTCGTTTCAAAGCAGGAAAATTGAATTACACATCGAGAAACAATGAAAGCCAAAATTACATGTCCGAAATGCTGTTTAAATATCAAAAACGAAATTATTTTTACATTGAATCTTTACTGGGGATGAAGTCGCCGTGTAGGTAGTGTGTTGGCTTATTAGACGTCAGGCCTCGGTTCAAACCCCAACTCCAACTAAACGAAATATGACAAAAAATATTTCTTCGGCGACTTCCTCTCAGCAGATTTCTGGCAAAAACTCTGAGAGTAAAATAAAATTGACATGAAAAGTTTCTCAAAAAAATTAGTCGTTCGGAGTCGACTTTAAACTATAGGTCCCATCACTCATGTATAAAATTAACACACACAACATAAGTGGTGTGAGAAACTAGGTCGTAATCCTTACTGAAGGGTTGTAATGACCAATTATATATGTATGTATAAAGTTTTATAACCCAGTCATTGTTTGCCTGAGCATTTTAGCAGTCTGTGGTTCAAGACTAGCATGTGTTGCTATAAATGGAACAAGAAAACCATTCCACACAGCATTGCTAAAGGCTCTGTTGGTTTAAAGTCGATTGCATATGATAGTGAGAACAAGAGCTTTGAAAACTATGGTTAGGACAATGGCAGAGAAGTCTAATACAAAACACATGTTCATGTGTTAAATATAACTTCCAAGTGCAAAAAAAAATTTAAATTAAAAAAATTATTTTTTGTTTCTTCTTGCTTTTGTTGCAAGATGTCTATTAAAAGTTTAATTAAATTAAATTTGAAAATATGTTGCATTTTAATTATTATTATATTTGTTGTTGTTGCTGTTGTTGTTGTTATTTTAAGAATATTTTTATAAAGATTTAAAGTTTTCCTCGGTAACTGAGTAAAACTAACAACAGACTGCAGGGAAAGTGTGTAAACAGTGTGGCAGGAAAGCAATTGTTGGTGAATGAAAGACATGCTGTTGGATATTCTTCTAAAAATATTGTTACAAACTGCTTGTGGTAGTTGTTGGTGTTATTGTTGTTGTTGTTTATGTTCCAAGTTATTTTGCAGTGTAGATGGGTGTAACAAAACAATGTTTAACAACAACCTCAGCGTTCATAATGCCAAAAGCATTTCACAAAATTGTTGAAGAAGTTCTGAATTTTTTTTTTCTTTTTTTTATTTGTTTCTTACAAATTTTGTTTCTTTTTATTTTTCTTATAATTTTTTTTTTTGAGAGAAATATACAACAAAATATTTTACTTTCTATTTGTTTTTTTATTCAAGCAGAAATTGTAAACATTTTATGGAAAAATTTATTGAAAGAAATTATTGAAAAAATTTTGTTGATTTTTCTTTTTTCTTTTTTTTTGTGATAGAATTTCCATGTTAAAGAGCAAATGCTAGATACGAGGTTGAATGCTAAGACAGTTTATCACAGATTTTCGCAATTGTTCTGTTTGAAGTTAAAAAGAGAGAAACTTTGTTGAAGAGTTTCAGAATTAAATGAAATTAAATATTAATGGGGCAAAAGAAGTGTTTAAAAAAGTGAAACCAAAAATTTATTGAACACTTTGTCAATGAGTCAAGAGTTTTAATTACAGAAAGGTAGCGTAGACTACTATTAGTCTGATCATCATGGTATACATTCAGTATATAGGACTTGTATTTTGAGCGCCTGAAAATTTCTGTATATCATTATGGCCTATCTTACCATTCTAGAAGTGCTCACAAAAATTATTTTACTATTACCCGGCAAATTACCTCTAGTTTCCATGAAATTACTACACTCAGGAAGTGAATATTTTTGCATTCAGTAAGATCATTGTAGCCTTGCCCGGGGCTTATGCAAGTATCGTCGACATACAATCTTAACGCCTCTTTAAAAGATATCACAAAGAGCCTTTTCACATATGAATTTAGCCATCAGAACTATGTCATCTGTAAACCCTTGACATTCAATGCCTGCCTCAAACAGTTTCACGAACAGTGCATTCATAACAAACTCGATGTTAGTAGTTAGAAACCACTGGGCTATATCAACCACTGGTAGTTTACACAGATTGTCATCCTACACCTCTTCGATACTATGTCCCATCTATATATGTACGCAAATGTTCAGGCATCTTGAATGGCTCCCACTAAATCTACAAGAAACATTTCAGTACATCCTACTGCCCTACTTGTATGTTACCAAGGGAACAGTATCACTACCCCATATCTTTTAAAGAGATCGTTAGAAGTAATCCTCTCAACTGTCATTCTAGAGGCTTTTCACTTAATTCTAGCCAAACCAAATGATGTCTAATGATCACAGAGATCACCAGTTCTATCACATTAAGACCCAGTTAGGTTCTATTTTGCAACAAAATTCTTTCATCGCGATCTAACTTGGTTTTAAGTAAGGATATCAATATTGTTATCAATGTCCATAAAGGATGGCTTTGTGCCTTCCTCATTGACTGCATTATGACTCACCCAAGCCAAGGTAACGTTAGAAAGTTTTACCTTCTCTTTTAAAAATATCCGTCACTTATTAGTCGAGATGGATCTCGTGGGTATATAGCCCAAGATATTCTAGGGCTATTTGGAAATACGTAAGTACCTGAATATATCTTCTGTATACTCGGTCATACGATAGTAAGTTGAGAGGCCTGTCTCCTCCCCTGATGTAGACAGTCACACCGTCTCATGCCATTGATTTATATTCACCCGTCAAGCCTTTAAACCGACCTCGATTGTGATGGTAAAGTTCCAGCCAAGCGCAATTGGAAGTGGAGACTATATAAATGAGATATGTTCGTTATACTGGAGATAATTTTAAATTTTATTAGCAGCTCTGCAACTCTCTGTATTTCTCTGTCTCTCTCTGGTGTCTGTCTCTGTATGTGTGCCCTTTAAATATTGATTTTCGGCAGGTTCATTTAAAATCTGAAATCATAATTAATGAAGGCAAAGAGAGTTCATAATTTGTATAATAAAAGGGGGAATTTTAATTAACTTTTCTGAAATTTAATCATAATTAATAACGTTTAATGTAACCGAAAACAAAAAACAACAAAAAAATCACTTCATTTACAAAGGCAGACAAATAGATACAGAGAGAGTACAATATATGTACATACAAGGCTTATATTTATTTATAAAAGAGGGATTAATGATGAACACAGTATTGAAGAGCCTAGTCGACTTGTGATTTCCAATACTACATAAAAAACTCTTTCAAAGGTTTCGGATAGGATAGGAGTGGTAAAGCTGTCTTGAGCACAAATAGCGACCCGTTGTTTTACTACAGAAAACAATGCTGCAGGACTTACTGGCAAAATCTGGTTAACCGATCTAGGCAATCAGTATCAGTGCTTTGCATAGGAAAACATGAGTTATTTAGAATCGAAATGAAAACCAGCCTGAAAGTTTAATGGATCAAGTAATTGACCTCAGACCTAGTAGCAACAGCTTCGTTTGATTGTTGAGAGAAGGTAAGTCAAATGAAAAAGTATTGATTCAGCCACAATTTTACCGAAATTTCTCTTGCAGATTTAGGAGTCATTGGATCTGAATGAGATGACTATCTAGGTACATACATATATGGATGGGGCATAGTATCGAAGAGGATTTATAATAGCCATTTGGATGATAATTTGCGCAAGCAAGGGGACGAAATAAAAAGAGTCGATATAACCAGCGGTTTCCGGTCACTAACGTGAAGTTTTTTTTTTATAAATGAACTCTTGGTGAAACTGTTTGAGGCACGCATTGAATGCCTAGGCTTTACTGATGGCATAGTTCTGATGGTTAAATTCATATGTGAAAAGGCTCTTTGTGATATCTTTCAAAGATGTTTCGAAATTGTATGTCGGCGATACTTGTAGGTGGGGTTAAGCATAAACTCCGGCAAGACCACAATAGGAGAAGTCTAACTGAATCGAAAAATATTCAACTCCTGTGTGTTGTGCTATCACGGAAACTGGAGCATTTCGAGAGAGATAAAAAAATATGAAAAAATGTTTCTTCGGCGATATCCTCTCAGCAGATTTCTGGCAAAAACTCTGAGAATGAAATAAAATTTCCATGAAAGTTTCTCAAAAATCTGTCGTTCGGAATCGACTGTAGGTCCCGCCACTCATGTATAAAACAAACACACACAACTTGGGTGGTATGTGAAACTACATAGGTCTTAATGCTGACTGAAGGGTTGCAATAATCAATTATGTACCTTGGCCCGAAGCATTCTACAGTAACCATTGAAACAGAAAAATAATTTGAAATTTAGTCCTTCGGAGAAAATTCTAAAGCTTATCTTGGTCTCGAGCTTAGAAGCGCCGATGCAGACTTTTGAAAGAATCCCACAAAGAGAAGCAGAGCGTGTCAGAAGACTTGTCTTCCTTATTTGAGATTGTAGTATGAAGTCTTTTATAAACACTAGGTTCAGGCGAAATATTAACAATTTCGCTACGAATCTTGGAATTCACACTCAGATAGGATAGATAATGTGGTTGTGCGGCATTTAGCCGCATTGCTACTAGTGTCGCATATTGTTTGGCAAGTAATCCAAATGGATTCAATGATTTAATTCCACTGAAAGTAATGCTCTTGAACTGTTTGATTTGCCTTTACCACTACATACACTTATACGCTCATGCACAAAAATGAATGAAGGAAATACAATTACTACTCACGTACAACAACAACAACAACCTCACAATTAATAATAATCGCTAAAAAACAAAAGCAAGAGAGAGAGAGACAATTACTATTCAATATTAAAATGAAAATATAATCTTTGTTGTTGTTGCGGAATTTCATTCACAATATATCTGTATGTACATATTTGAACGGATTTGGCAGGGATTAAAATATTTAATTCTATAAAATATTAAATAATTGTATAACACAGTGTATATACACACTTGGTTTACTAGTACATAACTTTTGTTTTTTACAGATTGATACGGTCATTTATTCAAACACACAGTCATTCATTCGGTCATTCATTCATTAATTGATTTATAAAATTGTAGGCAAGTTTATGTTGATTTTTTTTTCTGTTTTTCTTAAACAGATTTAATCTTTTTTATTTAAAATACATGACAATAATAAATACAACATAGTTAAGTGCCATGAAATAAAATTTATTATAAGCCCAGGATCCAAAGAATAAAAAAAATTTATTTCATTAGCAAACAAGCAAACAAAAAAGCACAGACAGATACCAGCATACTTTATTTTTTTAATTAAAATAAATCGAGATTGTCTTCAGCATTTTGTTAAAATTTTTGCGCAAATAAACTTACGGTTTTGGTTAATGCCGATTAATTTGAACAAAATATGGTTTGATTTTAAATGGAATCCTTAAACATGTTTCTTCCAATCCTCTAAACTTTACTGATGAAGTTAATTATAATTTAACGTTGACCTTATTCTTTGAAACTGCCGTAGTCTAATAAGTTTATTAGACTTGAGGGCGTGGTTCAAAACCCATCCCAGACATCTCGATCACTTCCTCTCTCAGCAGTCGTCTGCCAAAAACTCTGAGAGTAAAATAAAACTGGAAAGGTCCTGCCCCTTATGTATAAAATTAACACAATGGGTGGTGTGAGAAGCTACGTTGTCGGCGACTTCCTCTCCCGAGCAGTCGTCTGTGAACAAAAGCTACCATGAAAAGTAGGTATTGCCACTCATGTACAAAATTAACACATACAACATGGGTGGTGTTACCAGCTAGGTTGTAGTCCCGACTGAAGGGTTATAATGATAATAAGTAAGTGGTGAAGACGTTTTCTCCCAGCAAGGTCGCTATGCAATTTTTTTTTTATCGTTCAAGATCCTGGCTGGAACGTAGAGTCGCAATTATTTCTCTCTAAGATTAATAGTTAAGCTATGTCCTGTAGAAGGCTTCACATGAAGTTCTTAATAATTTTCTCTACGTATTACGCAAAACCATTCATGTATAAAACTTAACACACACAGCATACGAATTGTGAAAAGCTAGGTTGTAATCTCGACTAAAGGGTTTTTTAATGATCAATTATGTATGTATTGCGTGGAAGCTATAGAGTTTATTTTGATTGAAAACTATTATGTGGTGACGCATTTTGATATTCCAAATGATATACTCCTATAAAATCTACAATTCTAAGGTTATGTTTGTTTTTTACAAAGTGTACGAATTGTGAGGTTTAATTCAAACAAAAGAACATGAAGTTCAGCCTTGGCTAGTTCTATGACTAAAATATTAAAATGTTTTCATCCTAATAAAATCCCGTGATGCGCAGCCATTGTACTGACCAACTTTATCGATTAGTTTGATGGAATTCGATCAACACAGGGACTAAGCTTACCTG
The DNA here is from genome assembly GCA_958299815.1 of Sarcophaga carnaria. Lineage (NCBI taxonomy): Eukaryota > Metazoa > Arthropoda > Insecta > Diptera > Sarcophagidae > Sarcophaga > Sarcophaga carnaria. The sequence continues at coordinate 4,179,977 of OY283150.1, forward strand.
TGCCATCACAACTGGCCGCTATGCATGCTAAAGTGAGCTTTGATATCAAAGCTACCACTCCCAACCTACCTGCCTAATAAGAACAAATAATTCCAAAAAATTTCAAAATATTGGCAAATTTTTCGGGCACTCTCCTTGAGTGTTAAAAGTTGAGTTTGATGATTGTTGGAATCTTATTCTGAATGTACAGTTTCTTTTGACGATCACTATAGGAAAGTTCTTCACTACTACACCTCATTCAACAAACCAAAAATTTTTTCCTGAGGATGTTCTTTCTAAGCAACAGCAACTGTTCGTACTACAACTATCATATGAGGCTTTGTGGCAAATCTACAATGATCTACAAGGCATTCGAGTGTATTAAGTCTGAACACAGTACTATCTGAATTTATTTTTACTGAACTAGTGAAGCATCTCATACGCAAGATCTCCGTGTAACATATATCGTTGGAGGCATGGCCAAATGCAAGGGTTTCAAAAATAGTTACTGAATGAATAAACATTTGATATTTTTTTAAAATTTTCTGTTAAAATCCTTCAACTTTTAAGATTTCTAAACTTAGAAGAAAGGAATAACAAACTCAATTTAAAAGTTTTTTGTTGTTGTTGTTTTTGTTATCAACCGGATATAATTTTAAACAATGTTTGCATTACTATTTTCTTGTCAAACATTTGCTATGAAATTATTTTGTTTTTTTATTCTTCAAATTTCAAACAATTTTCTTCTTGTATTTTGTTCATTCAAAAAAACTACACATTAAAATCTGTAGTATTTTTGCTTTAACGAGTGAAACGTGCCTGTAATACCAATTGAAAATATTTTTTTATGGAGTCTTTTGAAACTATAAATTCATCCAACAGTAGCATGTAGTAGTAAAGCGTTTAATATCGTCTCAGTAAGTGTGTAAGTAAGTAAATTTGGTAAGAAACTCTTTAACGATAATGTTGTTAAGCTTTTTAAGAGAACAAAATCTTTACCAAATTAAAATTCATCATACGTCCCGCATGACAAAATATTATTTTTAATAAAATTGGATTAAAAATACAGATTTTTATGGATTTTAATAAGATTTTCGAAATGGTTTGTAAGATAATGAAGGTAATGATGGTTGACAAAATATATTTTTAAAAGATGAATTTTTTTTTAAAGAATGGTAATTTAAAGGCTTTATTCACGTGTATGCATTTGTTATTCAATAGTTTCTTTAAAACAATATTGAAACATTTAGTTTTCATGTCTTGTTAAACATTTGTTTAATAAAACAATCAACCATTTGAAGTAAATGTAAACACAAACCCAGTATTCCTGCAACTGCCAAGCTAAATTCAAAAGAAGACTAAGAAAATATTAACAACTAGAACAATATCAATAAAGTTTTGACTGACAATTGACAAACTAACTGTCAAGTAACTGTCATTAAACTGTCAACGCATAAAACTTTATAAATAAATATTTATGCAAACACCTACACAGTTATTATGTAAACTTACCACGCACACATACACACATACAAATCATTTATCTCTCTAAAATATACGAACTACAGTGGAGAGCAGAATTGATACGATAGTTTAAGAATTTCAATTTTAATTTTGGTTATTTATTATGTTTAACACTTGCATTGAAATATAACATCGGGTGGGCCATCTATCGGTTTAAATTTGAAGCATCAGTTATTTCGAATCTGGCAATACTTATGTTATTCTATTCTCATAAAATTCCGTAGATTATCTCCACTGGACGTAATGAATCGATTTACGCCTGAGTAACGTTGGGAGGCATCATTAGCCCATATTTCTTTGAAAATGAGGACGTCGCGGCCATTACGGTCAATGGAACCACCTATCGCACCATGATAACCGATTTTTTCTAGCCGCTCTTCATGGTATTGATGTAAACGGTGTTTGGTTTCAACAGGATGATGCACCTTGCCACACATCTCATGCCACAATTGATTTATTGCGTCAAATGTTTGATGGCCGTTTAATTAGCAGGCATGGTGATGTCAATTGGCCGCCAACAAGCTGCAGTTTGACACCGTTGGGCTATTTTTTGTGTGAGGCGCAGTTAAAGAAAAGTATTATGCCGACAAACCAGAGACTATTGAGTATTGGAAGGCCAACATTTGTGATGCCATTGCCGAGATACAACGAGATACATACACTCGGAAAAGTGGAGGAAAATTGGTCCAATCGAATGAGGAACTGATATTCCATTTCTAATTCGCATCAAAAAAATAAATTTTGCAAATTTTCAAAGCACTTCTGTTTTATTGCATTTTTAAATTTAAACTTTTAATTGGCCAACCCTTTATGTATGCTACGTTGCATTTTTCTGCTCTCCACTGTATATACAAAGATATTTGATGAAAGATGGCTTAAATTTAAGCCAACAATAGATTTAAACAGTTAATAATGGTTTATCTCTTGGTCTATAATGATGTACTCTCCGCTATTTTGTATATGTGCACAGCAGTTGTGTGTGTCTCTCTCTCTCTCGCTCTTTTAATCTAAGTGTACAATGCTTGTGTGTGTGTGTTATGGTGTACAACAGCTGTCATTAGTTCAACTCATTAATAACCGCTGACATTTGGAATGCCTTTTGATAATCATTTTGATGACAATTTCTTCCTGTCGTTCGTTTTTTTCGCTTTCATTCGTTTTTTTACAATTCTCATCTAAATTATGGTTTTATTAAAGCCAGTGTATCTACGTTGTGCTGTGTTTGGCTTGATTGGCTGCATAAAAATTGGCCAGAAATGAAAAATGAAACAGCAGGCTATACCGCCAATCAACAACAATGCTACAAACCAGACCGGTAATAATAAATACATTAAAGCTTAAACTTGTCATTACAAACTGAAATAAAATAAAACAAACAGAAATAAAATTGAAATAGCAACAGACAGACACATTGCACCGCATGAGGGGCATTAAGAGCGTAGAAATAAAATATATTTTTGTAATCATATAAATAACATTTGGGGGGGCAGGTTTTAAACAATATCAACAAAATAAAACAAAAATAAAAATAACAACAAAAAAATAATAATGCGAAGATATTAAAATAAATGCTCCTGCTGTCTCCACTTATATATGTACATACGTACGGACTGTTTTTGTCATGCTCCGTTGACAGTTGACAAATTTCTTGAGCAAATAACCAAAACAGGAAATTAAGGTAAACATTGTAAAAGATAATAAAAATGTATTTGTATGCACATACACTCATACACTCACATTTACACGCACGGCTCTCTACCAAAGGGCGTAGAGGTCAGAAGAAAGCAGTAATATTTGTTGGCCATTAACTATATTTATGTGTGTGTTTGTTTTCAAGCTTACTTTTTTATTGTTAACAACAAAAAACAGGAAAAAAAATTGGAAAAGAAAGAAATAATTGATATTGACTTATACAGGGTGTTTCTAGTTCAAATATATTTTTTTAATGGAAATTAAATTTCCATTTCGAAACTAAAGAGCCTCTAATCCCTTACGTTCTTACGGAATTGATCATTACAAACCTTTAGTTGGGTTTAGAACCTAGCTTCTCACACCATCACCGTTGTGTGCGATAATTTTATCCATTAGTGGCGTTACCTACAGTTTAAAGTCGAATGCTAACGACAGATTTGAAAACTTTTCATGGCAATTTTGTTTTGTTTTTACAGTTTTTGCCAGACGAATGCTAGGAGAGGAAGTCTTCATTGTGTTTGAAATGTTTGAGCTGGGGATTTGACTATCCGGATCTCTTCTAATAAGCCATAACGCTACTTACTAGATTACGAAGTCTTTAGTTACTGCATGAACATAATGTCTAACAAATGTCCCAGTCTTCCGTAACAATTCAACACTTTTTCCTGGTCTTATATGGTTGCCGATGGAAGATCAATTCACTGAACTGCTAAGATCAGTCAGCCTTAAAACTATCATCGTAAATATCACACAAAGTAGGTTGCCTAGTCGCTGTGGTCTAGTAGGCAGCGTGTTGGCTAATTAGATATGAGGCCACGGTTCAAACAACCCGTCAGACATCTTAATAAAGTTTCTAAAAACTCTGAGTAGACTTTAAACTGTAGCTCCTCCGCCACTCATGCTTAAAATTAACACACACTACATAAGTGGTGTGGGAAGCTAGGTTGTAATCCTGACTGAAGGGTTGTTAATTATTTATGTAGGTTGGTAGGTAGAGAATTTGAACGAAAATGTGTTTTATGGCCTACTAGGGCACGAATAATGAACCACATGATCACTTTTATACAATTAACAGTGCAAGCCCTACAGTAGTTGATAACAAAACAACCACATTCATCCATAGGTACCACTGCCCCTCACATGTTCTCCAATGCAACGGCTACAGACAATTTGAAATAGTAAAATTTCGGCTGTTGGAATGAAGTTCATTACATATCTAATACAAGAAGATCTAATTTATCCGAACTCTAATTAACATCAATTGACACCACTTGGATATGGGCAATCTAATCCTAGTCACCGCAATGCAATTGTATAAAACGTAACCTGTGTAGCAGTGTTCCAGTAGGAAAAACTACAGTGCTACTGATGTTGTTGTACTTCAATGAAATTAATAAGTTTCCAATGTGACCCGCATTTGGTTAATGACACTCAAAAAAAAAACTCAAACCCAAAAGACCCTGTCGTAAAGTAAGAAACGTATTTTCGTCTGTATAGTAAACAAATTGATACCGTCGTTAATTGTTATAAAAGTTGTTAAAATTAATTTCTCAACATAAATTTCTAAATTTATGACCTTCACGGTGTAATGTTTACCAAAAAATCGATGACGATTACAGCGACACACACACACAGGTCAATTATTTCTGGTTTAGTTTACGTAGCCATTTTGGGTTAATGTGGAAGGCGGTCAGTAAATATTTTCAAATTCTTCGAAAAGAAAGTCATTTTTGTGATATAAAAACGTAACTTGAAATAATGGTCTGGAAACAGCTAAAGTAAGCCTAGAGTGCCATATTGGTACTAGCAGTCCAGAGATCTTGACCTGCTTAGTTATAATAAAAGTTTTAATTAAGTTTTCTTTGTGTAACCAGTTTTATAATCTCTATTTTGTGTTGGGTTTATAAGGTTGCCTAATGTTCTTCAGTCACACGATAATTCGGTAATTGATATTTGTTTTCTGCTCGTATAACTTCATTTTACAATATTAACCGTTTGACTGCTAAGCGATTCTGGTGCGAATGTTCGAAAATTGCGGGAAATATTTTTACGCCGCGTAGCAGTTTTCCAAGTTTAAAACACGGCAGTTCTTTTCATTTTAAATTTTGGTTTCTAAAGTTTAACATATAGGTGTATCCACCTTATGATAAACGATAACGTCGATTTCTCCCCATAATAGTAGCATATCGGCCCATATATTTGATGTCTAAAATAGACTAAATGAAAGTGACCCTTGATCTAAGTCCGCAATATTTAAGCACCTACATATATTCCACACTGACTCCTGTAAAGATATGCTAAATTGTTCCAATGACCAATTAAGTCAGTAAGTAAAGCAATTATTTGTAGGATCTCAACCACTATGATCTGATATACTGAGAATTTTTGCTCACTAAACTGTCTGAAAAAATATTTCTTCGGCGACTTCCTCTTAGTAGATTTCTGGCAAAAACTCTGAAAGTAAAATAAATTTCCAATGAAGAGATTTTCCAAAAATCTGTCGTTCTGAATCGACTAAAGTTGTAATGACCAATTATGTATGTATGTATGTATGCATATCATATAAAATTGTTCCGGTTGTTGTGTAAAATATATTCCTTTTACACTGTATAGTGTATATATATGAGCCTTTTCTGGCTCATATACTCGCGTCTCCGAGTCCTGTACCAATGGAAAGTGACTGTTCACATGATATTCAAAAGTTTCTCTATCCAAACTGATCCATGAACCACCTCTTTTTTGCAATACACTTAGCACATTTGGTTGTAGTCACCAAGAGGTTTCGATAATAACTTCTATGTTTCCAAAAAAATTTCTCCATGCGTCTCTCTTTTCACACGCCTAGGGATTGTTTTGAAGGCACTGTTCATAAGGTTTTCAGTGTTCTTTTCTTTTTTAACTCGTGTGTGTACTTTCTAACCAACATTACTATATGGTTTTACAACGTACTCTTAGTACAGCATCAAGTCTTGAAACATTCTCAATTTTTTTCCTATAAGTGGGGTTAATGCCCGTTTGACCAGACGATCATAAACATAACCTAACCTAACCTAATTTATAATATTAATCACACTTTCACTAACGTATTGGCTCACAAATTTTAAAGAAAAAACTCCTGATACTCTATGCCTCTATACCATGAAGGCAATAGCATATCAAACGGTTAACGTTTGATCAAATATTGTAAAATTTTCTTAAAACTGATCAGTTTTTAGTTTAGTTTTGAAGTTTTAAATAAACATACGTGTGTAGGTAACAGTTACGAACTTTTTAAGTAGAGCAGGATTGTGTCATTCAGCAGTTACTTAGGGATGCTTCTTGTCAAACTTAAGTGGCATCGTAACCGACTCCAAATCAAGCTATAAGTGTGCGAAACTTTCTTAATGCACCAACCAGCTGAGCTGAAGGAAGTCAGTAGCAATTTTTTTGTGGAGTGCCAATAAGTTAGAATCAATATTGTGTTCAATTCTTCAATATCTTATTCAGTTGTGCCTGTGTCTCTACTACATTAGAATAGTTTCTGAGAATCACATGCAAATGTTATCATTTATAAAAAATATTGAAGTTGCGGTACATTTTCCTTCTGTTAAATATTCACAACAATATTTCCGTGTATACACACACACACCCACACATTAGCGTCCCCCTTAAAGCTAAAGGTCAAACAAAGCTTTGATTGTATAAAAGCCTTAAATTTAATAAATTTTTCTTTTTCTTCGGTAAGTAAGAATAAAACGGGATATTCTTTCAGTGGATTTATTTAATTTTGTTGTTATTCTATTATAGTTAGCTATGCATTAAGGACTTTAAGCATATTAAGTTACTTTTCCTTGTAGTTTTTTTCTTTCTTCTTTTTGCCAGTTTATAGCCTATAAAGCATGAGTAGGGAGGGCATACTTCAATTATTTTTTCATTTCTGCTCTTAATAAACTCGCATATTTCCTTTGTAAGTAAAAGCAATAGAGGCTGTTTGAGTGATAGCGATGAGATTGCTTATAATTTTTCTTTGTTTCTTTGCAAAGTTGTAAGCACTCTCCAAGTGAAGAGAAAATAGTTCATTCGTTCCTTTTTTTATAACAATTTTGGATATTTTAGGCCAAAAATATGTTTGCTTTTGATACGATGACTTCAAATACTTAACCCTGTTCTGATGTTATGACCATGTGGTTACAGACGTCAGCGGCATTATCTCTTTTCGAAATATCAGAACAGTGGCTTTAACTTAACACTCTCGTTCTCAAAATACAATAACAAAACTACATAGAAAGACCACAAAGGACAGAAGTGTAAACAGTAACAATAACAAATCAACACAAATTAACTTCTGGAAGTTGCCAGATTGAAATTAAATGAAGTATAAACAGAACGAAGGTAGTATTATCAGATAGTTTTAATAAAAAGCATGTGGCATAAATACTTATGCGTTCTAGATTGGAAAAATTTATATTAAAACGGCCGATGGACTTGGGTAAAGGAGTAGCACAAGACATAAGCTAAGCATTGTAGCCAAGAGGAATTTCAACTTTGGGATAAAATCATTTGAATTGATATTCTCGATTCCAAATGACAAATTTTTAAGAAACCTTTCATGGCACTCAGAGAGTTTTTGCCGGAAATCTGCTGTAAGGTTGTTGCCGAAGAAATCCGTTTTCATATTTCGTTTTGTTGGATATGACTGACCTGGGCTTTGAACCGAGGCTTTACATTTAATAAACTAACGCACTACCTATGGCGACTATCATAAGTAAATTTTAATCAAATTAGCTTTTAAGCTAACGTACTTAGCTTGAATTTCAGTCTGACAGTAGGGTTAAATAAAGAAAATTTTATGATTTCCATCTACTTTTGTATTTCAGTAATGGATTTCATTTCCTTTTGAGTTCACCCACCCTCTTATGCTTTGTGATGGCTTCTGATAGTCTCAACTCCTGTGTTTATGTTATGAAATTATGAAAATGTTTGTTAAATGAAATTATTTTGTAAAAGCATACTTTTAGGCTTATTTTACCTTTACTTTGTTAGTGTATACCTAAAAGTGTATTTGAGAGAGAGAGGGAGCGAGAGATAGAGAGTGAGAGCAAGAGGAACATATAATAAGTGTTTAAATAGCAGAGTGTTTATTTGAGATTGTTATATTCAATTACGGAGTACTTGTATTCAGTTTTAAAAGGCCACTAGGCCGAGTTATGAAATTATTTCTGTTTCGTTTTAAACGTGATATAAAGAAACATTATTGTGAACTTCAAAAAAAAAAAATTATTTTTTGTCTACAGTAGATGCTTCTCTATAGCATTACTTTAATAAAGTTTAAAAAGGAAAAAGGTTAATTGGTTGCTGATGTTCTTATTGTTAAGAATACAGGCTCCACTTAAGAGTTTGGCTGTATAGAAGCAATTCATAGCAAAGTAAATCATATGTATCCTCTAACGTATGCGGCAAAATCAGACAGATTGTTAGTCTAGAGTTGGTTTGCAAGCTCAACTCGGTTTAATTAAGATATTTCTTTACTAGGCACCATCAGCTTTTGAAATTGGTCGCCTTTATTGCGGTGGAGTCCTAATGCGTAGATAAAAATTCAATCGAATGCTTTTTTTAAATTTTATTATGGAGTCCAAAGTCGAACTCCTTTTTGTATTCAGCCATGTGCATGTGTTTCCAAATGATTTTTGAGCAATATTTAGATGCGGAAATAACGTTAGGAGACATCCGTTGTATTATCCATTTAGTGGTATTCTTTGCAGAACGAATAACGCACAAAAATAGTCCTAACTTTCTACAAAACCAGTGTACACTTTTCGTGCACTACGGTGTATTTATGGTCACCGTGTTCTAGTACGTAGGGTGTTGGCTTATTAGACGCAAGGCCACGGTTCAAATCCCCAATAAAACAAAATAAGAAGAAATATTTCTTCGACGACCTCCTCTCAGCAGATGTCTATCAAATAATGTGGGAGTAAAATGAATCTTTTGTTCGGAGCCTAACTGTAGCAGTCCCGCCACTCATGTATAAAATTAACAAACACAACATAAGTAGTGTATAAAGCTAGGTTGTTAGCCTAACTAAGGGCTTTTAATGACCAAATAAGTTAGTAGCCAAGTAAATGCCAAATTGAATATTGATTTTCGAAATTTTATTGAAATTTTCATGTGTATTCTCTCAATCGCAATGCTTTTTTATTCAGAAAGTTTTCACCTTTATACTCGGACAGTTGATTAGGGGAAAGACTGGTAATTATCTTTCCAATTGCAGTTAAAGTTATACGCTTGAAAGTATGCCTATATTTTTGTCTTGAAACTGCACTTCGAAGTTTGCTTATTAAAATATCATTTTCATAATTTATTCGCCATTTTCTTGAGTTACTACAAATTAAGCCCATTAACAAACAAAAAAAAAAAAAAACTAATCAAATGGAACAGCTTAATATGGTGCTTAAAAGAGAAAATAAACATGCCATTAAAATTGCCTAAAAATATGCTATAAATAATTATACAACATAATAACAAATACTCGTACACTCTCCCCCTCTCGCTCACTCTCTCTCTCTCTCTCTCCCTCTGTCAATTATCTAAATATGTAACATGTTAAGGCAATGGTATGTGTTTATTTGCGTGAATTTACAAAGGCGGGAGGGGGGATTAACATTCTAATTTTAATATGCCAAACAGAAACAGAAAGAAAAACTCATAAATTTTATTAAAAAATATGACGGTTTTCTTTACATTTTGCTGGTGTTTTATATCCTCAAGTAGCAATAAAATATCATTTTTTTTTGTCTGTTTTATTTGAGAAAGAGAAATGAATACGAAATTTACGGGTCTATTTTGAGAAACAAAAAAAGAGGCTGCCAAACGTAAGGAAAGAGGAGCCGAAAATCTGTTCTTAAAATAAAAAAAGGAGAGAATAATAATAAATAATTACCGTGAATATAAAAATAAAAACAATTTTGTTTGTAACATTCTTTTTTTAATTTTTTTGTTTTTAACAACATAAACAATATTTTTCACAAGGTTATCAAGGACTCAAGAGATAAAATTTAAAATTTTTTTTAATAAATTTGAAAACATTTGATGGGGTTTTTTTAATTCCATTTAAATTCTTTAAAATGTTTTTTTTGTTTGTTTGCAGCGACTTTAAGCTAAATTTTTTATCTTTTTTATGGCTTTTTTGACCTTTTCTGGTTTTTTTAGAATTCGAAAAAACCAAAGATCAACAAATCCTTTGACTATAAAAATTATTTAAATTTTATTTTTTGGTTATAAATTTTATGCCTGCGGTATTGGAGGATTAAAATATTAAGCCGTGGGCATAAAGATGGGACATATTTTTTGTAGACTGTGGAATGGAATACAAAAAATAAATAAAACGGAGACAAAAGGATTAAAATTATAAACGAGTTCAAATACAATAAACGAAGGCTAAACAATGGATTAAAAAACCTGTTTGGCCCACTCTATTTATGCTCTCTAATAATTCACTTAAATTTTTTATTTCATAATAAAGCTTTATCTTAGGATTTTGTAAAGCGTTTGGCTTCCCTCTCTAAGCAGATTTTTGTCAAAAATTCTATGAGCAAAATAAAATTGCCATGAGAAAGTTTCTCAAAAATCTGTTGTTCGGAGTCGACTTTAAAACTGTAGGTCCCGTCACTCATGTATAAAATTAACACACAAAACATATTCCTAACTAGAGGGTAGTAATGGCCAATTATGCAGGTATATATGTATGTACGTAATATATACGCTCTACCATATGAACTTTATTTATCCTTTTACTATTCTATATATTGTAGTAATAATATCATCCTTATCTTCATGTTCCTTGACTATTTTTTATTATTTTGGCCATTACAACCCTTCCGTCAGGATTACGACCTAGTTTCTCACACCACTTATGCTGTGTGTGTAAATTTTATATATGAGTGGCGGGACCTACAGTTTAAAGTCGACTCCGAACGACAGATTTTTGAGATTTAATCAAGTTTATCTTGTAAAGAAGCTAATGAGGCCACTAAAACAGTTTCTAGAATGATAGGGTTGCCATTGGATATTATGTTCAGTGTCCCATACTCATGCAAAGCATTAAGTGGGATCTAAAAGCATACTGTGGAAGAGAGAAAATGGGGAGGAGTGTTTATGGACATTATATTTGAATATATCATGTAGTAGAAATCGCCGTAGTCTAGTAGTTAGTGTGTTCGCTTATTAGAGGTGCGGCCATGGTACAAAACCCATGTCAGACATCTCCAACGAAACGATACATGAACAAATATTTCTTTCGGCGACTTCCTCTAAGCCGATATGTAGCAAAAACTCTGAGAGTAAATAAAAAAATTGCAATGAAAAGTTTCTCAAAAATTTGTCGTTTGGCGTTGTCTTTTAAAAGGCACCTACCGATGGACTACTGCTTCGCTGGCTGTGAGAGTTTCCAAAAGAAAGCCTCTTTATTCAGCCCCTTAACTTAGACAATAAATATGTTAATCAGTTAGTCAGTAATGCCGATTCTTTTATTACAGCCCTACATAAGGTTTTGTTTGAAGTTTACATAGTTATTTGAAATCATTCATTACAATTTTTTAATTAAAAACTAATCTCTTCACTACTTATGGCTTTTAAAGCCCGCATTAAACAATTATTATGAGACAAATAACACACAATGAAAAACTTAAAGAAGTTGTATTATTTCTGTAATAAAAGATTATTAAAATTTTCTATTTGAATGGATTTGCCAGAATTCTCTACCCCCTAGAACAATCACAATAAAACCGCACACACACACATACGTTATACGCCTAAGTGTATGCTATGGTTTCTTTATTATTATTATTATTATTATTTTCTGTGTTTTTTTATTTGTTTCGTTCCCGATTATATCTTTATAACCGTTTGCTTTTAATATCTCTCTTTAATGTTTTGCAACTCATACTCTCAAAAGTTTGCGCGGGTTGAGCTGTAAATGTATACATAACGGTAATACAGTAATACAAAGGTAAAAAGTTCAAACTTAAGAACAATAACAACAACAACAACAACAGTAAAAAAAAGTTGAACTTGTCATGTTTTTATCTTTCGATTGTAATGTTCATAATTTCCCTGTACATGAGTATGCATATGCACATACATATGTATATGTGCGCATATGTTAACTGAAGTCGAGGGAGTTGTACAAGAGAGTTTCTCTTCGCATTGTAGAGATTTATTTGATATCAACCGGTACAGTTTTATCTTTATAAGCATGTGTACGTATGTATGTGCATGCCATGCCATTTAGGATTCTATTCATTGTGTTTACCTGTGTGTGTGTATGTGTTTTAAACTACCTTTTGAAGGTTGTGTTTTGGGAGGTTATAACTCTTTTTTGTTATCGTTCTTTTTTTCATTTTTTTTTGGTTGTCATTATTATTAATAATGAATAGCAGCAACCAAACGAATCATTTTTTTGTATTTTTGTGAATACAGGGTTAAAAACATCTTACCGCACGTCCTTTATTGTTTCACAAAAGAACACTCCAAGCATTTATAAAACAAACCAAACCCAACCAAACCAGCCTTTTAATAAAACTTTCAAGATGAGTTTCTGTCTGTCTGTTTTTTTTTTGTCTTTTTTTTTGTTCCATTCTTCCTTCTCAGTTTCGGTTTTGTGGGTTATTCCCATTTGCATATGTAACCATAGCTTTTGTTCTTCTCCTTTTCTTTAATTTTTTTTTTGCCTTTCGTTCAAACAAAAGTTGTCGCAAAAATAGAGTTTGAATTTGAATACAACATGAAGTTTAAAGTCACAGCATAGAAGAATTTCTATATGTCTGCTGCTAAGATACAGTCATTCATGTCAAGCAGTCATGTATACGAAGAGTTTGTTGTAGTTGTTAATCATACCATGAAAATTACACAGAAACATAAATATATAACAGCAAGGAAACAAACGATTTTTATCTGTAAATGAAGATATTTGAAGTGAATTGACATCAAAAAAAGAAATTATTTCACATGAGGGGTTAAGACGGAGAAATAAATGCTGGGTTTATAAGAGGTTTCTTAGGAAAATTAAATTAAATTAAAAGCCAAAAAATCACAATTTTTTGAATATATTTTTTGTTTAAATTGCTGTGGAATTTATTAAATATTTATTTTTGTTTCTTTCTTTCTTTTTAGGTAAGCATTCTATAGACTATAAATAATCATATATACTCTATATGAAGTGTGGTAAGTCTAGCTTTTATAGAAAAATCTGAAAACTTAAATCCTTTATTTCCTTAATTCCAATAAAGTCTCTAATTCTTCATAAGCATTCTTTTCAATGCTCGATATTAAATCAATCGAAATGACTCAATACAAGAGATCCTTAAGATATTTTATTTATAACTCATTTCCTTTCCGGACTTGTCAGATTTGTAGAGTATTATACATCTCTACATACATACATAAATGACCACTACAACCCTTCAGTCAGGATTACGACCAAGCTTCTCACACTATCCATGTTGCGTGTTGTTATACATGAGTGGCGGGGCTGCTACAGTTTAAAGTCGACTCTGAACAACAGATTTTTGAGAAACGTTTTAATGGCAATTTTATTTTACTCTCAAAGCTTTTGCCAGTAAACTGCTGAGCGAAAGTCGCCGAAGAAAAATTTCTTATGTGTCGTTTTGCTGAAGATGTTTGTCCTGGGGTTTACATCGAGGCCTCATGTCTAATAATACCTGCTAGACTATGATAATTTTTAGACTGACGAATTTGTAGGATGGCCACTTGATCCAATGCAGCTTTCTAATATAGATGCTCAGTCCCTCTTTCTACATTCAAAGCCTCTTTCTATGTTTATAATTCACATCTATCGGCGAATTAACGAGTATGACTTAGTCAACCGAAGTCGCCGTAGTCTAGTTGGTGGTGTGTTGGCTTATTAGAAGTAAAGGCCAAGGTTTAAACCCTAGGTCAGACATCGAAACGAAAATTTGAATGAACTATTTTTTCGGTGACTTCCTCTCAGCAGATTTCTGGCAATAACTCTGAGAGTAAAATAAAATTGCCATGTAAAGTTCCTCAAAAAATCTGTTGTTCGGAGTCGCCGCTCATGTATTAAAATAGTACACACAACATAAGTGTTGTGAGAAACTACGTCGTAATCATGACTGAAGTATTGTAATAACCAATTATGTATGTATGTATGTTGCGTAGAATGTATGTATAATGTAATACGACCTTAGGGAGGACCTAAGAGCTAAACAATCGCAGCTTATTCAAATTTCTTTAGCCTTAGTTAAGTTATGACTGTGCAGATTACTGTCGTAATTGTTCTCAGAACTCTTTGTGGTCTATGCATAGATAGCAATCAACTAGGACACCATCGATGAAAGTGAAACTTTAGAAAATTTCGTTTAAAATTACATGAACGAGTGTTCCTTCAGATTCCATAGCTTCTAGGTGGAATCAAAGAACTTGTAGTTTTTTATAAACAAATTTCATTCAAGCATTGGTATTAAAGCCTTAAAACTTTTAACATGTCTCTTAATCCGAATATGATACACTTCAATCCACAAACATTCATACTTTCATTGAAGCCAACTATTCTTAACCCCTCAATTGTATTTAATTAAGCCAAAGCAATGTAACAAAAATTCCTAAAGAAATACTACTTGCCATTAGCATTTCTTCCAATACAAAAAACACTTAAAATTTGAGAAAAAAATTTACAAATTTACTCAGTCAGAGGTAAGAAAGAGTTTACATTGTCAACTTTGCCAACTTTTTGAACACCCCAAGGAAGGAAGGAATTTTTATAACTCACAGCAGTTAGTAGCAGCATCATCATTTCAATTTATTTTAATTGTTATGCCCTTAATTAATACACTCTCGGTAATATTCATTAAGCCGCTGACAATATTCTGAGTGTGTTTTGTACAAATTTCTAAAGACATTTTTGGTAACAAAAAAACTAGTGAAGGAAGAAAGTGGATTAAAAAGTCATTCGGAAAAAAATTTTTTTTTGGTTTTAAATTTGAAAAACTAAAATTTGGTTTTTGAAAAGTCAACAAACAAGAAAATTTGTTAAGAGGTTTACTTTATTAATTGAATTAAAACAGTCGTTAACTGAAAAGGCCATGTAGCGTCTGAGTAATATTTTTTATTGTGTCATGTAATTATTATCACTCATACGTATAGAATCGTCTCTTATTTACCTTATACCCAATTGTTTGTTTTTTATAATTTACCTAAGAGCCAATGCTCTTCAAAATAAAATTTAAATACTAAAATTTTAAATTTTTTTTACAGAAATCCCTTCATGATATCATTTCTAAAGTGGAGTTCTTTCGAAATAAATTCAAACTGACAGTTTAATTTTAATGCTGTGAAGCATTTTTCATTTCAAATCCTTATCCGTCATTATACCAGTTTATGTTTTTTCTCCCTCCCTCTTTCCCTCTTTCCTTTTTTCGTTGTTATCTAGCTAATCAGCAACAACATGAACGTATAAGAAAATCGTGCGCTTATAACACTGTGTACAAAGAAATAAAATTTTCATATACAAACGTTTACCTACAACTCTACAACTCTTCGCCAGTGTATGAATGTATTTGTTTTCTTTTTTTTTTTTTTTTTGTTGTTTCTGTTTAACATAAAAAATAGAATTTCACACTCTCATTGAAATTACAGTAATTATGTTGAGTGGCATGGCATGGCAAGGTATGGAGGGGATTCAGAATATATAAGAGAGCAACTAATTAAATGTAAGTACGAGTGTACTTTGTTTACACATACACACACATACACATAAACTAACTTGTACGTAAACAAACATAAGCAATACGTGTACTAGTTATGCTTGTACAAATAACGTGTATTTTTTTCTATGTATTTATGTGTGAAAGAGAGAGTGTTTACGTGAACGTAAATAAAACAGAAAATAAAATAAATTTATACATGGAAATATTCTCTCGTTTTTTGTATGTGTGTGTGTGTGTGTGAGTGTATGCACTAAGGAATATAGAACAGATTTATCTTGATTTTATAACTGATAGTTACGAGCGTGTTGTGTTAAAAGAACATTCTTGGTAAACTAATTAGAATTGCAATTGTTTTGAAGAGACAAACATAAAAATTTTGGGCTTAAATTGTGGCATATTGGCATCGTATTATTAATTTTTTTCAGAGCACTGATCCCATATTTCTGCCGTTTTTCGAGAATAAGACAATTTCATGTAACCGGATTTGAAGTTCGAGAATTTCCACTCAGAATGTTCGGAGCCCATCGAAACAAGTGGTAGTCAGATAAGACCAGATCTAGACTATAAGTCGGGCGAAGTTTAATAATCTTATCTGTGTTGTAATTGTTATTAACGAAGAATATTATTCCTATAAGCCTAGCCTCAGGGACTATACTATACTATGGATTAAAGGTCTTTACAACAAATCCGATCACACAAGTTTATGAAACTAATTTAAAAAAATTAAATAAAAACCCATCCAATTAACGTATCCAGTTATTCCAGCTCTCGACAAATGGATAATATTATCAGCGAATATGGTGGTAAGGTCTAGCAGCCTCAGCTATTGCGGAAGAGTAAACATCTATAAGCGAAGTTCTCCACCAACACACGAAGTCCTCTTGGAGTGATGCCTTCAACTAGTTGCCTTGGAACTGTTTTCAATCATCTGAATAGTTCTCAGAACTACGATCTCCAAAATCTAGTAAGTTACGTGTTGGCTTACAAGACGAAATTTCGCTTTGGAACGCCAGGATTGCGTTCTAGTTTCTCACACCACTCATGTTGTGTGTGTGAATTTTATTTATGAGCGGCTGGAAAGCTTTTCATGGCAATTTTTTATTTATTCTTAGAGTCTTTGAAGAAATCTGCTGAGAGGAAGTCGCCGAAGGAATAGTCTTTTATACTTCGGTTGGTTTGAGATGTTTGATCAAGGCGTTGGTTAATAAACTGACATACTACTAAACTTCAGCGACAAGACAAGATTTTCTAACTCAAAATTCTACTCTCTTTAAAAAAAGAGAAGCAAAAAATATTTCTGTCAGTCAGAGTCCTCCTGCAAAGTCAACAATCCCAACAAAAAAAGTCCTTAAAAAACGGCGATAAACTGTAAATCCTGCCACTCGCGGATTAAATCAACACACACGAAATTGTTTGTGTCGAAAGACTGGGCCCTACTCCTGTCTAACGGGTTGCAGTGATTAATAATGAATGAATGTATGTAAGTCTCCATAGTCTAGTAGGTATTGTGTTGGCTTATTAGACGTGAGGCCACTGTTCAAATTCCAGGTCAATCACCTCCAACAAAACGAAAAAATAAAAATTTTTTTTCGGCGACTTCCTTTAACCAGATTACGGTCAAGAGCTCTGAGAATAAATAAAAAATTGCTAGGAATAGTTGCTCAAAAATCTGTCATTCGGAGTGGCATTAAAACTATAGCTCCCGCCACTCATGTATAAAATTAACACACACTAGATAAGTGATGTGTCAGGTGGTAAGCCTGACTAAAGGGTTGTAGTGATCAATTATGTCTGTATGTATGTATGTATATAACTCGTAGGAGCGCCGAATTAAAATATCTTTAATTTGGACAACAAAAAAATTTGATCTCAGTCAGAAGATGTGATTTTTCTAGCAAAACCTTATTGATCATCGTTAGAGTTCCTACTCTTACTGGATATTCTAAAGTATAAGAACCAATTTTTTCAATAAAATACACCAGTTGGGGTTAGTAGATATGTTGCGTACGTTGTTCAATCGTTTTTAAGGCGACTATTCCGACGACTTGAACTAGTGGAACTGGAATTGGACTGGTATCACAGGATAAAGTAAACAGTTTTGTTCAAATGATTTCGCTAATTCGCCCGTTTGTCAATGAATTTTAATTACATTTGGGGATACGTATAGAATTCTCTTAAGGAAACTGTATACATTTTACTTCACATTCGTTGAAAGGGAAATTCTTTTTTAAATATTTATGGAATAAAGCCTTTAAAAAAGAAACTTAAGCAGATAAGAATCTGTTTTCTACTCATGAATATATTTTACACTCTAACAATTACATACACAAATACAAATTATTTACTTATTTCCTTAATTCTGGCTCTCTGTTTCGCCCTCTCTCTCTCTCTCTCTCTCTCTCTCTCTCTCTATCTCTTTTCATTTTCTTTTCTTGAGTATTTGTTTCTACGTATTAAACTGGCAGTATTTTGTACGTTAAAGGATTATTACACGTACTTATAGTATGCCATACACACTATACGTTATATAGACACACTTTTCTTTTTATTTACAATTGTACAAATGCACGTGTGTGTGTGTGTGCTTGTATGTATGTTTTATACTTTCTTCTATAGTTTTTCCTTTAGCTTTTTTTGTAGCTATGTGTGTTAGCGAATTGTATTACATTGTCGCAGAAATAGTTGCCATTACACGTTCGCTTCTCATGTCCTTAATGTTGTTTGACTAGGATCGTGTACAGAATGTGTTTCACTTGCACATTTTAAATAAATTTTATTAAAAACGAAACAACGAACACACACACTCTGAGAGAAAGAGATAGAGAAATTTTACTATAAAGGATATGAAACATTTTATTTCTGTTTTCGTTTCCCTGAGTTTATTTACTGAAGTTTTTTTTTTTGTTAAATTCTAATACTTGGCTGGGCTTAGTATTGAAGGTGTATGTGTATGTGTGTGTGTGTGTTTCTTTCTGTAAGCCAAATTAAAATAATTGAAATAAATTTGAAGAGAACGCGTGTTTGTTTGCCGGATAATATTTAGTAAAGTAAAGTTACGGAAATTAAATGAAATGAATTTAAATTTCATTTGCTAGCTTCTGTCACTTTGTGTGAGTAATACTACAGGGTTTAGAAATGATATCTGTTTACATAACACATTTGTTTAAGACAATGAAATGTATTACATTTACGTTGAGAAGGTTTTACCGGTCTCGACTAGATCCTTTGCAATTGGGAGCTCATTTGACGGTGCTATGAATGATGAAGCGTAATGAAGGCCGTATAATTCTATCATCTATATTTATTTTAATTCATCAACTTTATATGGAACAAGGTTTCCTGGTTCTCCTAATGTTGTACTCTACATTACGACCTATTTTTCTAGTTCCAAAGTATTCATACTGCCTGTGAAAATAATTATTAAAGTCATCTGTTGAAAAAGATTATTGATTTATTTTATTACATAAAACAAACCACACACTTTCTTATTTCTTAACAAAATTTAAGTTATTTTTAAATGTTCAAAAATATCCTTTTATTTCGAGAATTTTTTTTTCGTTTCTTTTCAAATATTTTTAATTTACTTTGCGGTTTTTCTCTTAAAAAATTCTGTCATCTTTCTACACAGGCAAACAATTGCAAAAAGCCACCAATCTTTGTTTGTTACAATGTAACATTCGCATTTGTATGTAATCCTATATTGGAAAATAGAAAATTCTCTGGAAAAAATAAAATCCAAAATACATCAGAATTTGTATGTTCAATTTTTACTCGATTGTAAATTCAACACAAGAATGTCATTTCAAATTGTGGTTTTTCCAGAGACAACTTTTATTGTTTAAAAAGTGTTTTTTCTCTCTTCTAATATATTTTGTGAACTTAAATGTCTGATTGTATGTGATCTTTAAATAGACAATAACAGATAATTTTTAAGAGCCAAAGGATTTGTAATATTTTGTTGAGAGAGCAAAAAACAAAAAATACTCGAATGAAAAATATCCTTAAAACCACATTTAGAATAACTAAAGCATTCAGGAATATGTATTCCCTTTTGGTTTTGCATACAGAAAAAAAAAACAAAAAATTAAATCCGGAGACATTTAACTTTTTACATGAAGAAGAAGAAAATGAAAAGAAAATGAAAAGTACAACCAAATATTTCATATCAATTACAAGACCAAGTTAAACCAATTTAAACAAAAAACAAAAAAAAAAGAAAGGAAATGAGACTAAATTTTGGGTAAATATAGAAGTAGTCAAGTACTTTTTAGAGCATAAAAGTACTTTAGGGAAAGTACTTTTTGCAATTAAAGTACTCTTCTGCTGCATGCTTTTTTTTTACCACTTTTTCAGTCTTCATATGTTAGTTTTTTAAATTGCAGTACAGGCCACTTAAGTTTCTTTTTCAAATCCGTTTTAAACACTCATATTACTGCTAATATTTTCCTGTGAGCATTGGACTCCCTTTGTAACTGCTTTATCGCTCAAGAACTTTTCAAAGATTCTGTTAAGAATATCGCACGGTAGCTAAGGCGTCATTCTATAACGAATGGCCCATAAAGATACTTTAGTCTTTTAGTCATCTTTGGAATGTTAAGCTCAGTACTAGTCTTAAACATTTTAACACATATCGGAATATAAAAGATGGCCTTACAATCTATGAATACCTCTTCCGACGTTAATTCGATTTTTTAACGCTTTTGATTTAAATTTCTTCAGATTGAACCAAACAGCCTTTCTAAAGCTCTTTAACTTGATCTGCCTTTGCGCCATTAATTTTACAATCCGTCGGAACAAGTTACTCCGAGTTTACAATCTATTGTCATGTGCGATATTATGCTGGAATCATTTCAAAAGGTAGGCGATAGAGATCAATTTTTCTTTTATAATTTCGTTAGTCTAGTAGGTTCTAGTGGATAGTGTGTTGGCTTATTAGGCATGAGGCCACGGTTCAAATCCCAGAATAGACATCTCCAACAATTCGAAATACGAACAACGACTTCCTCTCAATGGATTTCTGGCAAACACTCTGAGATTAAAAATAAAATTGCCATGAAAAAGTTTTTCAAAAAATCTGTCGTTCGGAGTCGACTTTATGAACCCACCACTCATGTGTGAAATTAACACACACAACATAAATAGTGTGAAAAGCTAGGTTATAATCCAGACTGAAGAGTTGTATGTGCGTATGTACATAGATTACTCACTTTTATTGATCTATTTCCCTGTAGCCTGGAGAGAATGAATCATATCACACCTGTACCTCAATCGGTTGGATTAAACTTATTATTTCTATTGTGTTTGCAAATGTTATCACCATTGCGGTCCTTAAATGTTTTAAGACTTGATTCTTTTTATTTTAGGTTAGGTTAGAGTATGCCCAGAGGTCAAAATGACCCATTGTAAATACGTCCTAGAAGAGAGAGAGAGAGAGAGAGAGAAGATAGAGAAGGAGATAGGAAAATTGGAAAAGGATAGGAAGATTCCTTTTTAAATTTTTTTTTTTTTACAAAGATTTTCAATTTCAATACAAACTATGATCCTGGAAGTATGCCTAAATTTTTTTGTAGGCAAGGAACTTAGAAAATTGAAAGTAAAAAGATAACTAAGTTGGAAGTTGGATGTAAGTATGCTTATAACACCAAATCTACATAATTTTCATAGTACTACGATCTAAAACTAAATGATTTCTACAAACTGAAATCGATTTCTATTTACTTTGAGTTCAAAAAAAATCAAAAACTCTGTTCCTTAAGGATTTAATAAATTCCATTAAACAGAAACTCTGTATACAATTAAACTTTTATTCTTTTTACTCGCCTATATTGTTCATCTCCTATGACCATGCAAAAGCAAGCTAATATCATCAGATGTAATTATTTGAGAATATTTCATGAGTTTTCTTTCAAAATGCCAAAAATAAAATCCCTGAGTCACATAAACCTCTAAGGGTTGTGCTTTACAGCTTATCACCGGATTTTTTCCTTTTTTTTTTGTTTTCTGTTTGTTCATCTTTCTGGCATTTACTTGTATTTTGGTCATATAATCTAAGGATTTATTTTTGCAAAATTTTCCTAATTTTATGCACTTCTAACACAACAAGTTTTTAAGCAACCCAAATAAAATTTTAAGTACCTTAACCATGCATGATGCATGGTGCCCTGCCTTGCCATGTAACTCACAATATTGTCAACAGTATTACAGATGATACTCAACGAATAAAAACTAGAGAAGGAGAGATGGAGAGAGAGAGAGAGAGAGAAAGCATAAAAAACCTCAAAAAAGTAGAGAAGATTTATAAAGTGCAGCTAAAGAAACCATCACAGAATATTCAAAATGATAAACAGGAGTTTTGCAATGAAAAACTGTGTGTGTCGTAATGATGGGCAAGAAAATTTATGAAATATTTATGCATTATGCACACACACACACACACACACAGTATTATCATATCACAATGATATAACCAAAGCACAAACACACTGATATTTATACTTATGAATGTAATTGTAGTTGTGTAAACACATGCAGTAGCATTTGTGCATCATAATTCTCGTTTCATTTCTCTTTTTTTTTGTTTGTTGTTTGTTAAGTTTACTTATGCTAAGCATTTTTCATACATTATTTTGTTGTCTTTTGGTGAATTCTTTTATGAATGAATGAATGAATGTATTTATGTATTGTATGTAAAAGGGGTGTTAGTGTGTGTGTGTGTGTGTTTGCATCTAGTTTATATGCGTGTGCAAGTGTAAGTAACTCTAGATTCAGATGAAGATGTACGAATGCGTTTACATGTATGAAATAATACTCTCTCTCCACTCTCTTTCTCATGCTGTTTCCCTGTGTATTTGTCTCTCGGATGATTCTATTTTTAGGTTTTTGTTTTTGTATAATAAACGAAAAAGCTGTATGTGTGTGTACATAAAACGTTGAAATGCTATGGTTACCGGGAATATACAGTCGTGAGCATTTGCGAAGGCATAATACATGTTTTGATACTTTTATTCGTGTGCTGTGATAGCTTATATAGGATGGGAAGTGTAAATTAAAAAATGCAAAAAAAAAATGGTTTGAAATTTTGACAAATTTATTTATTTTGTTGTCAAGAGCAATTCTTCCGGTTAGAAATGAAACATTATTTCATTCATGAGGCTGACGCGGCTGGCCTCACAGTACCATATTGGATCGAACCGATTTTCGTGCACTTTTTCAAGTGTATGGGTTCGTATCTCGGCAATGACATTACAAAAGTTGGCCTTCAAATTATCAATTATCTCTGGTTTGTTGGCATAACACTTTTCTTCAGAGGCGCCCCATAGAAAACAGTCCAACGGTGTCAAATCATGTCTTTTTAGCTGGCAATTGACATCACCATTTTGGATAATTGAACGGCCGTCAAACGTTTGATGCAATAAATCGATTGTGGCATAAGATGTGTAGCAAGTTGCACCATCCTGTTGAAACCAAACATCCTTCACATCAATATCATGAAGAGCGGGTACAAAAATATCAGTTATCAGTATGTGATAGGTGTCTCCATTCACTGTAATAGTTGCTCCGTCCTCATTTTCAAAGAAATATGGGTCAAAGATGCCTCATTCCGCACCAAACAGTCCCTCATAATGAGTGCATTGACTTCTGTAAGACCACGTGTGAGTGTTCTCAGCCCCAAACACAGCAATTTTGTTTATAAATGTACGCAACAAAAATGATATATAAAGGCGACATCAGCGTGCAGTTTCACGTTGGTCCAATAAACGAAATCGATTCATTACGTTACAGAATAAAAGGACACAAGTAATGCCAGATTCGAAATAAGCCGATAAATGGACCACCCGATACTTACTTACTTGGTTGGTCAGTATTGCGACCATACCAACCATTTTGTGTGTGTTGATTTTTACACATGATTGGCAGAACCTACAGTTTAAAGTCGATTCCAAATGACTTTTCATACAAAATTTATTTTAATCCTAGTGTTTTTAGCAGATTTCTCATATTTCGTTCTGTTCGAAATGCCTAACTTAGGGTTTGAACTACGGACTCACATCTAATAAGCCTACACATTACCTACCATACTACGGCGATTTGGTTACTATAAGATGCGATGATAACAATGATGGCATGTATTTCGTCCTACAATATTAATTCCTAATCCTCATTTCCGAACCACTCCGATGATGAACTACGTACGTACGTAAAGTATGTAATTGGGCATCGCAACCCTTCAATCAGGATTACACGACCTTGCTTCTTACACCACTTATGTTGTGTGTGGTAATTTTATACATGAGTGGCGTGACCTACAGTTTAAAGTCGACTGTGAACGACAGTTTTTTTTTTTTTTAAAAACTTTTCATGGCAATTTTATTTTGCACTCAGAGTTTTTGCCAGAAATCTGCTGAGGGGATTTCGCCGAAAACATATTTGTTCATATTTGGTTTTATTGGAGATGTCTGACCTGTGGTTTGAACCGTAGCCTCGCGTGTAAAAGCCAACATACGAGACTACGGCG
The DNA here is from genome assembly GCA_958299815.1 of Sarcophaga carnaria. NCBI lineage: Eukaryota > Metazoa > Arthropoda > Insecta > Diptera > Sarcophagidae > Sarcophaga > Sarcophaga carnaria. Next base: position 4,204,409 of record OY283150.1, read on the forward strand.
ACTTCAGTTTTGATAAAGTGGTTGATTTTATTTAAATCACCTTTAAGTAGATAGACACGTTCAGTCAATAAATCCTGGACAACTAAGAATTCTTAGCCTAAGGTTTCTAAGTGGTAGACGATGCTGAATTTATCCTCCTAAAACTGGAAACAAAGCAAGCAAGTAACGAGAACAATATGCTCAAGGCTTTGAGACTGCCTTATATGCCATAAAGGACCAAAAGGCAATAAATGTATGCACATACTTTATGAACGTCACTGTAAATCCTTTCATTTACTCTCTCTTAGGATTTTTTCCACAATTTTTTTTTTGTTTTCTTTTTTTCGTTTTTTTTTTTTTTTTTGTTCAAAAATAATGTTGACGATAATGACAAACAAGCAAACAACAGATTCTTTTGTAAGGATGCAAGAATTTCTGCACACACACATATACACTCACTCGCATGTGTGCATATATACATATACATGAATAATTTTTGTTTTATTATTTCAACTCTCAGATTTCTTTTTTTTTCAGTATTTTTAATATTATTTTGCATAAATGGCAGCGTTTGCATAAATGCTTACTATGCTGCTGCCACTGCTATTTCTAGTTCTCATATTCATATTTATTGCTTATGTTGAGTTGGATGCTGCAAGAAAAAATTTTTATAAATGCTGCAATGTGTGTATAGCTAGGTGTATGTGTTTGTATATCCTTTCATGTGCATAAGCTTCCCAGGATGCTTAAAAGATAATCCATTTCGGCATAATAAATAAGGCAGTAATTGCAAACTTTAAAGCATGTTTACACAAACACACACACACACACACTTAAGCAATAGAACATACATATGTATAGGCATTACAAACGTATGCATGTATGTATGTACATATGCATTTAGATTTTTCCTTAGTATCGAGCTGCTGCTTACATTTATGCTTACAAAACATTAAAGAAAAAAATCTCATAAAAATGTTCTCCTTTCTCTCTATCTCTCTCTCTCTCAGCTGTTAAAGGATTCCTTTTCTTTTAGGCTAGTTCGTTTATAACGGCAAATTCCAATAAAGAGAAATTTAAATTTTTTGAAATGAAAAAATCAAAAAAAAAAGAGAAACGAAATTTGTCTTGAAGTACGTTGGTATATGCAACATTATTAGACACACTGTTTGTTGCATGAATAGGTGAATGATAGTTCTTAATGCATAACTGAGATATTTACTTTCATAATTGAAGTATGCCTACTGAATTAGAAATTTATCAGCAAATATTAAGGAAATCTTTTGTGGAAAAATTTCTAAGAAGGCTGGTAAGATATGAGTTTTGATGAGCCGAAATTTTTTTTTTAAATGATGTTTGTTATCATTTATTCTGGGTATTAAATATACTCTGAGCAGGATCTAGAATAACGAAAATAAAACTTATATCAAACACTTAAACTTCTAAGCAATACGACTAGAACGAACGCCATAGTTTAGTAGGTAGTGTGTTGGTGTATTAGACGTGAGGCCATGGTTCAACTCCCTGACTTGTCGAACAAAACGAATTTAGAAAAAATATTTCTTCGGTGACAAACTCTGAGAATAAATAAAATTGCCATGAAAAGTTTCTCAAAAATCTGTAGTTCGGAGTCGACTTTAAACTGTGGGAGTCCCGCCACTTATGTATAAAATTAACTTACACAACATAAGTTGTGTGAGAAACTAGGTCGTAACACCAATTAAACTGTTGTAATGACTAATTCTGTATGTAGGACTAGAACGATGAAAAAAAGTATTCATTAGAGACACTAATCAGAATGGTCTTATGCCACTACTGTAGTGCAAAATTGCTACGAATGAAATCCTGTTCAAACTGAGTAGCAAACTTGAATGCTGACACTGACATATTTTTTAGAAAGATGACTAGGAACTAGAGGAGAAAGCGCAGGCAAATGAATTTGATTTGAATCCATCAGAAGCCGAACTAGTACAAAATTTCAGCAGTTAAACGAACTGCACATGATAGCTTCATGCTGTAGTTTTATCAAGCAGATGCAATCTACAGACATTATTCCGGAATAAACACTCATAAGAAGGCAAAATAATAAACCTAGAATGCAGTCTAAGGCCATTTAGAACACAATGGGTATAATACATACAGACGTACATAATTGGTCACTACAACCCTTCAGTCAGGATTCCAACCTACTTAATTTTACACATGAGCGCCTGGATTTGCAGTACAAAGTCGACTCTGAACTACTGATTTTTGAGAAACTTTTTTGTGTCAATTTTATTTACTCTCAGAGTTTTTGCCAGAAATCTGCTGAGATTAAATCGCCGAAGAAATATTTGTTCATATTTCGTTTTATTGTAAATGTCTGACCTGGGGTTTGAACCTTGGTCTCACATCTAATAAGCCAACACACTACGTACTAGACTATGCGGACTATTACACACTGAGTATATTCAGAGGTAATTCAGTCTATAAGGAGCATGGGCTTGAGAGTTCATAGTAATCTTTTCCAAACGAGTAATAATGTCTGTCTTGATATCTATACCTCAGCAAAGTTTTGTTCAAGTCGATATTAAAACTCAAAAAGAGAAGGAACTGTATAAGTATGTGTCAACGTAGTAGCTACTAGACTACAGCGACTTTTTTGCCCGATGAGCACCAGAAATAAGTTCGGCTTTCTCGTTGCTTATATTTGGAAATGTTACATATCTGGTGTGAGCCTTACGACAACTTCAATCCAATATAGTAACATTTTCTTAAATTTAATTTACAAAAACACATAGTTTACCTTATTGAAATTATCCCTAAAATTCGATACTGGCATATACACTTAATCATTTTGAAAGCCTTAAGTTATGCTTGAAAAATATTCTTTTTCTACTTTGCCTATATGTATGTCAGTTAGTTAGTCAAATATTGTATTGAGAGGCCAAAAATATCCGTATTTAAAAGATTTTTTTTCTCGTTTAAAGTTTGCACTCCAATGCTTTGTAACTACTGCCTCCTTCCTGCTGCTTACTGCTGTTGCTGATTTATAAATGCAAACATTTTTGCTTCAACCCATTTGTCCATTCATCATTGATAGACATATCAAGCCTGTGGCATGCTAGTTAGTCTATTCGTAGGCTGTTTATGTAGCAAGACAGAGAGATTTATGTTTTTTAGGCATGTTTCTTCACTTGCCTTTGAGAGGAAGGTAACCCAAAGCACCGACTTCATTGTTGGGTCTTACATTAATTAGCTTTCAGAAAATTAAAACTGAAGAAAAGCATTCCAAAAGGGAATTTCAAATACTGTTACGGCAAGTTTTTTCGAAAAGTTTCAAGTTGTTTATCTTGTTAGGTTTTCGTTCCTCATTAGAAGGCAGAGTATTTGCAAAATTTTGTTTCTTGCTTTTCGGTTGCTTTTAATGTATGCAAAAATAGCTCTCTCTTTTATTCACTCTCTCTATTGCTCTCTTAGTGCACATTGATATGCAACAATATGTACTAGACACAATGTATACGAATGTAACATACTTTTAGGAGCATTTTAGCTTTTGTTTCTCTCATTAAGATACCATAGACGAGTAGATGTGTTCTGGATATTGAAAAATTTATGGTAAACTAAGCCTCTTACAATTATCAAACAAATATTTTTCCTTTTTACCAAAAAACGAAAATATAATGCATCATTAATTCCATTAAACAATATTTTAGGGTTTTTTCTTTCTGTCTTTCACTCTCTCTTTCTCTCTCTCTCTTTCACTCTTTGAGTTTTGCCTCAGCACTTTTTGTTTGCAAATACAAGAGCGCAAGAGAAAAAATACTTTTAGACCAGTATTCCCCATTTTTTTTTTGTTTTAAACAAACAACAACAACAAAAACTCTTTGGGCATATATTCTAGAGACTGACTTTTAGTTTTTGGCAATTTTGAAAATCATCACATCATTTCATGTGGTCTCTCTAATGGAAATTTTCTATCGTGTGTGAAAAATTCGAATTTGAACAAAAAAGTGAAAGAAAATAAAAATAAAATAATAAATAACGACAATATTGGGGGGAGGGGAGAAAGTAGGAGGAAGAAAAATAAAGAAAAAACTGAAATTGTTTTAAATTGTGTTCAAAAGCTATAAATTATTTACAGTGAGTAATAAAAATATGCAAGTAAGCAGGTCAAGTCTTAATATTAAAGACTTATGTCTGATTAACTTACGTACATACTTAATCGACCATTACAATTCTTTAGTTAGGACTAAAATCTAGCTTCTCACACCATTCATGTTATGTGTGTTAATTTTATCCATGAGTAGCAGGACCTACAGTTTAAAGTCGACTACACTCCACCGATTCTAGAGAAACTTTTCATGGCAATTTATTTTACTCGCAGAGTTTATGCTAGGAGACTGCTAAGAAATCGCAGAAAGCAATATATTTCCATATTTCGTTTTGTTCGAAATGTTTGACCAGAGCTCCGCTCTTCACACCAAATTCGAGCATCGTCTCCGATATTTGGTTTTTCCTTTATTACCTTTGATATTGTCTTTATGCGGAGCACTCCGTCTGGGGCAAAAAAAGGATACAATCTTCGTATTATGAAAAAAATGAATAACATTCGATTTTAAGCCCCTAGTGGTGTCCTTGAGAAATACATTTTACATTTAAAAAAACCTGCTTACTTGTAAGTAATTTTTTCCATACAGCAGTTTCAAATAGTTGGTTTCGAGTTAATAGTTCAGCAACAGAAGTCGCCATAGTCAAGTAGGCAGTGCGTTGGTTTATTAGACGTGAGCCCACAGTTCAGGCCCCAGGTCAAACGTGACCAACAAAATGAATTATGAACAAATATTTATTCGGCGACTTCCTCTCAGCAGATTTCTAACAAAAACTGTGAGAGTAAATAAAATTGCCATGAAAAGTTTCTCAAAAAAATCTGTCGTTTGGAGTCGACTTGAAACTGTAGGTCCCACAACTCATATATAAAATTAACACAAACAACGTAAGTGGTGTAAGAAACTAGGTCGTAGTCCTGACTGAAGGGTTGTAATGACCAATTATGTGTGTTATGTTATATAAGAGAAGCTAACATCTCATAATTTTCGTTCAATGTAATGTAACTAAGCACATTATGAATCCTTGTTTACCAGCAAAATTGCCTTTCGAACATTGTTTTTTCTAGCGCACCACTTTGCTTTCACGCCCAATTTCGCTTGACATTGACAAATGTCCCTGACTATTTAAATATCTGATGAGGTCAATCAAAATTTGATCAAATTAAGTAGGCCACTTAGTTTCTCTGCTATTGCTAGGGAAAATTGCTAGTACAAAATAGAAAAGAAAGAATTTCTTTTAAGATGAACAAAAATCCATCATTTCGGCTGTGAATTGCTTTCTCATTTCAGATTTTGGAACTACTATTGGCTCGACTGAGTGGTCTAGTTGGTAGTGTGTTGGCATACTAGACTCGAACCCGTTATTTAAATCCTAGCTCAGACATTTCAATTAAAACGAAATATGATTTCGGTGATTTCTTCTCGACTGTTTTCTGGCAAAAACTCTGTGGGTAAATAAGAAATTGCCATGAAAAGTTTCTCAAAAATATGTTGATTGGTGTCGAATTTAAACTGCACGTCCCGCCACTCATGTAGAAAATTATCAGAGACTATGCGGGTGGTGTGAGAAGCTAGAGTGCAATACTGACTAAAGGATTGTAATGACCAATTAAGTAAGTAGGTTTTCATGCCTCATATAGGCATAATAAGTAAACAAGGGCTTGAGAGTTCAGATCTGAATTCTAACCCCTCAAGAAAAATGATGCATGATATAAGGTCCTGTCAGGCCGGGATAAAACTAATGCACATGGCTAGTGTGAAAAGCCAGGCCGTAGTCCTGGCTAAAGGTTTGCATACTAATTGAGAAAACTGTAGCCTCACCCTATAAGGACAGCATTTTTTATACTTTCCGAAAACTATTGACCCATACTGTAATCGTTTCGATATGATTTCATATAATTTTACTTCCTTTTTGATTTTAATTTTTTTCTCTCTCTCTTGCTTTTCCCTCTCTTTCTTTTATTGCACGTTGTATTTAATATTCTGCTGTACAATATTTTTGTTATTGGATTAAAATTTTATTAAAAAATTCTATATTTATATCGTATTTATGGATGTGTGTATTTATGTATACATGTGAATGTGTGTGTAGTGAATTTTGCTCATATTCATTGTATTCAATATTCTTTGATTTTTACGAAATGTTTAGTCAACCGCATAATATTTGTGAATTCAATAACCAATATTTAGTATGTGATACAAATACAAATACATATACACACATGCATATGCACTAACACATACATACATGCAGTTATACAATATAGTGGAGGCACTAAAACCTTGCTTACATGGCCTCTTTCAGTATATGTACCTATGAACACATTCAACTTGTCTCTGTGTGTGTTATAAATAATTTTTAATGCCTGGTTAGAGTTTAGTTGGCTTTTATTTTTCAATAAAAACAACAACAACAAAATCGAAAACGATAACAAACAAGCTGTTTTCTATTAACGTCATCATAAATCAGAACAATTTCGACATAGAGAAAGGGAAATAAAAATAAAATTAATAATAAAAATAAATACTAATAATAGAAGCAAAATTAATATCAAAAAAGAGAAGAAAAAATCAATAAAAAAAAATAATCAAGCAAACAAAATCATCAAAAGGTAAAATTGAAAATTATTATTAATTTTTATTGTAAGCCATTTGAATAACAAAAACAAAAACAATTTACTTTGTTGTTATTGTCTTAGGGAAAATAAATTACTTTTACAGGACATGGTGCTAAAGGTTTTTGCTAAATTCACGTTTTTGTAATGGACTTCAAACGTGACAAGGTTATGCATTTTTTGGTATCAAAAGTAAAGTTAAATCAAACGCAACTTAAAGCTATGAACTCTTACTTACTTGTACTCGTTTTTCGTCGTGATGTTTGAGCTGGGGTTTCAACCACTGGCTTGCATCTATTAAGCCAACACACTACCAACCAGACTACGGCAACTACAACTGAAAAACTTTTTCGTTATGAACGAATTACAAAAATGGTCAAAAGACCTTCTCTGGAATTTTTGCTGCAGTCCATATTTTTCGGATAATTTTCAACCAATTTTTCGGACAATATCTCGGTGGTAACTTGTCTTATGTGAGCTTTCAAATACGCCAACTTTGAAGAATTATCTGCCAATATATAGTTTGCGACGTAGCCATATCCAAAAAAGCTAACGATGTCAAACCGCATGTTCTTGAAAGTGAATTGACGTTGTCATAACGTCAAATTCGAGTTTCTGGAAATATCTCAAGCAATAAAGCTAAAATCGGTCTTGTTATGATGTACGCGGGGGCGTCTAGTTCGTTATCTTCAATTATAGGTTAAAAGAGTCGGCTCTTATAGACCTACAGTGCTCTGAATTAATGATAATAATACTCCCAGGGTCTACAGATCATTATGCTTACTAAACAGTCACTCATTCAGAATGCAGTGTCTTTCCTACGATCACTTCTCAGTTTTCTTTAAACAGTATACAGGAATTTTGATTGTTGAAGTGGCATCATTTCAGTATGTGGCATCATTTCAGTATGTCTACAACGTTTCGAACGGTCATCCGGTTTTAATTATAGCGTGAGAATAAATAAAATTGGCATGAAAATGTTTCTCTAAACTTTGTCGTTCAAAGTTGAATTTAAACAGTAAGGAGTTGCCACTCATGTATAAAATTAACACACACTACATAAGTGGTGTCAGAAGCTAGATCGAAATACCTGGCTGAAGGCTTTTAATGATTAATTATGTCTTTGTGTATGTGATTTGATATTTACTGCAAATCCATACATAAACATCACATACACATGAATCGTAACTTAGTCCCAAATACCGGCAGTATGGAATAGATAAATTCGTGTTATTCACCACACTTTTTTTAACCATAATTATGGATCGGAAGAGATCGGAAGCAAGCTTATTGCAATGAAGCCCAGTCAACACCACATTGTAACTTTTTCAGTCTCTTCAAAGTTATTTAAAATCTAATCCTTTGAACAATAGAACGATTATGACGATCATAATAATACTCGAACGGCCGCCACCACTTTTGTAATAAGTTTGAGCTATTCCTATGCGTTCTTCGGATACTAAATAGTCCATATACGTAACTGACAAACATAAGTTAAGCGATAAAAATGGTTAACTTTCAAAATTTTTAATTCCTTTTATGTAAAATTCATCTTCTCCTACTTCCTCTCCTCTTTTCCTGTCTCCCCTATTATCCTCTCTTCTTTAGGTCGTTTGTCAAATACAATTGTCCAGTACAAGTTCTCTTACCTAAACCTAAACTTATGTAAAATTGATAAAAATTGAAAAATTTACAGTATATTTAATTGTCAACATTTTGAGCAGCGATCCCTGTATCAAAATCAAAATAATGTGACATGATTTTAGCCCATATTTACAATAATTAATAATGAAATGATAGATAAAGATTATCATAATCATAAAAAATCAACCGAAAATTTAATTCCTTAAATATCTACTAAAAATTCATAAAATTTCTTTAAAATTTTAAAGCATACTTACGGGCTGCTATCATATTGATTAAACCATATATACTTACGGGTCTCTTTCAATTTAATTGTTATTACTTTTTAAATTTATTTTCACTTTTATTTTTATTTATGACTGCATTCATGGCATTTCTTCCTTTTTTATTTATTTTTCTCATATTAAGTGTATCGTTTCATTTTGTTTATTTGTGTGCTTAATTTCAGTTTAATTTTTTATGACCCAAATTTCTTTTATTGGCTTTTATTTTAATGAAATCAATTCGTTTGTTTATTGAGAAAAATAAATAAAAAACGAAAAAAAACGAGAGAAACAAAAATAAAACATTGAATATTAATTTAACATAAATCTTTGGATAAATTTTATTTTTCAGCTTCTCTTTGAGTTTGTCTTTTAAACACACGCCATAAATCACATTTTAAATGTCAATAACACGGAGTTGGATATTTATGGTGTGTCCATATAAATAAAATATAATTTTTAAGGTGATATTTTTATTGGTAACGATGGTAAAGTCAATAAATGCGTATAAATTGGGAGCGAAAGTCAGGCTATATTTTTGTTTCATTTAAAATGTTAGTGGATGGTCACTTTTAGCGAGAAGTGCACAAACTTGCCCTGATATTGTCTGTCAATAGTGACAGAATATTTCTGCCGTAATAATATCATAACATTTCCTGGTATACTTTCAGTAACTTAACCTAGTTTAATTAGCCTTGTTTAGTTAAAATTTTATTTTTATTTTTTACAATAATAAAATACATCTCCTTTTCATAGATTTTTCTTTTTTACTGAAAAGTTTAAAAAAATATTACAAAATAATCAACCTTTCCGTGTAAACTTTTTATGCTGCCCCTAAAAGCATGCTTTATTCGCTTATATTATAAAAATAATAATTTGTTTTTCTAGTACCTACACTTTACTAATCAAGTTGTGGTTGTTTTTGTGTTTTTTTTAACATGTGGCAGTAGTAGTAATACTGTGTGGTTGTTGTTGCTGTGGTAAATTAATTTTACTGTTATTAACATCAAGTGATAATAAAATAATTTTATGTCTTTTTTACAAAACCTGTGTAATACTTTTTTTGCTTTGTTTTTAACCTACCATTTAAAAATTTAGTCGAGGAAAAAAAAAAAGAGAGGAATAACTAATGCAGCTTGAAAAAAGGCATAAAGCATCACGTAATTTTTATAAACTATTAAAAAAATTGACATGAGTGACACTTAAACTTGTAGTTTTTTCTACAGTAAAGGATAGATAAAGAGGCTAGTTTTACAGCAAAGCTTTAAAATCTAAGATAAGCATAGTGTTGCCTGACGATATGCTTTAATTTGGTGAGTTTAGTATTAAATGTGTTTGCCTGAGGATATGCTTTAATTTGCGAATTTAGTGTAGCTTACTAGAGAACTCTGAAGTCGCTGCATTCTAGTAGGCAGTGTTTTGGCCTATTAGACGCGAGACCACTATGCCAACCCCAGGCTAGACATCCCAATCAAAACGAAATATGAGGAATATTTTTTCAGGTTTCTGGCAAAATCTCTGAAAGTAAAATAAAATTGAATGAAAATTTTTTGAAAAAAATCTGTCTTTCGGAGTCGACTTTAAATTTCCGAACCCGCCACTTATGGATAAAATAAACATACGCAACATAGGTGGCGAGAGAACCTAGGTTGTAATCCTGACTAAAGTGTGGCATTGTAATCACTCGTTAAATATTTCATGATAGCGTACACTGTGCTATTTCTTTACCTTCAACTGTAAGTAAAAGTGTATTTAAATTAAAAGGCTTGGTGTGCATGAATTATTTTACATAAAATTGCTAATGCCACCATTACCAGCAACACTTTTTTTATGTCTTTAACCCTTTAAAAGACAAATACAAACATAAGAGAAAATTTACAATTACCAGGCACCATGGCAAAAAAACTTTCCATTAAAACTTGGTACTCAAGAATGGGTTAAATAGAGCAATATTGCTGGGAATTTTCTAAATAGAAAATTATTTACAATCAACATATGCATGGCTGAACATAAATAGAAAGTGAATTGGGTTAGAAATTAAATTTAAATGAAATTATTTTATTTAAAATATTACAATAAAAAATATACGTATTAAAATCTATGTCTGAAATTAATAAATTTAATTAAATTTATTTTCTTTTCTTTTGTTTTTTAGATTTTCAAAATACAACGAAACAAAGCAGTATCTGCCACGTAAACTATACTGAATACAACAACAGCTCAAAAAGCAATGACAATTAATAAATTCTAATACTCTTACACATAAATTGAATTATTTATTGTAAATAAAGTAATAATTTAATACGCCCTTAAAGTATGCTAGACAAAAAGAAATGTAAAACCATTAAAACATTCATAAGATCCAAACCGGCTAACCTAAGGCATTACTTTAATGGCAAATAAATGCTTTAAGTTAATAATAAATATTCTTTTAAATTAAAAAAAGAAATAAAAAATAATAACACAACATAAACTATAATAATCATTTAATTTTAAAGCCTAAAACTAGGCAATAACAATATTTATATTAAAAAAAAACTACGAAAAAAAGTCTTGTTTTTCTAATACACACCACACAACAATGCCTTCAACAACTAATTTTATGAACAACATTAACCAGCAGCAATATTTTTATGCGTCGTCATCCTCCTCAACTTGTTTACAAGCAAACGAAAGCAGAGAATATTATAAAGCCACACTAATAAATGAGAGCAAGAGAGCAGTTATGGCAGTAACAGCAAAATACTCAACCACAATAACACAAACACCAACAGAAACAGCAGCAGCAGCACATATTGCATGTTTTAATGAACACAATAAAATGCCTGCTAAAAATAATAAGAATTCTAACATCACTAATATTACTACTACCACTACTACTAATACAACAACATCACATACAACATCATCACTATCACCAACAACAACAGTTAATGCTGTTTGCAAAAATAGCAGCCGAGTATTAGCAGAAACAACCTCTCTAGCTGCGTTCACTTCATTGTGGCCATTGTTGTCGACGTCATTGTCACACACCAACAAGGCTGCAATTGTTGTTATACATCCCCGTATAAAGAAGTTTTGTCATCGTTTTTTATTCGTCATTACATTCGTTTGTTTGCTAAACTCGTGTCTATTGTGGAATACTGCTGCAGCTGCCATCTCAAATCGAGGTAAGTTTCTAATTTTGTTGTTGTTGTTGTTGTTGTCGTTGTTATTTTTATACTCTTTCGTTATTTCTCGCTTTATGGTTAACAACTAATTTTAATGCCATGTTTATAGGCTACAGTTGTAATTAGACCTACATAATACATGTATGCGTTGGAGAAATAAGGAATAGTAAGAGTAAAATCCTAAATTAGTGTTGCCATTGAAGTTATTTTAGTCTTGGGAGTATGCCGGCCTCAAAACTATAGTTATATGACATTACAAGCATAAAAATAAATACTCACTGTTATGTTATTCAATACTTTTATTTAAAAGATTTCAATCGAACCAATATTAAAGCCGACTCTCATTTCCCCGTTAATGTATGGAATCGACACAAATGACGATCAGAAGGAGAAAGGTCTGGTCTTTGGTATTTTTAAGGCAAAACTTCCTAATTATTATTTTATCGAAAATTCGATTGGATTTTTGGATCAGAGAGATGATCATTATGATAATCATGCCCTCTCCCACTATATATGTTGTGTATATAAATATTATTTTTACCCCTAAATGTATGCAACTATTTAGAATGTTTTCAATATCCCTTAAATAATCACACTTAATATTAATTGCTAGCCCTCTTTGCTCTTATTAAAGAATTAAATTTTTCATAAATTCGTCATCAAATATCAGCCATAGTTGCTATGGAATTTTTTATGTTTTCCACTCCAAAATTAAAAAAAATAAATTTGAATTCACTGTAACAAATTGTAATTTGACAACATATAATCAAATTGAAATTCGATATACACAGGCTGCTCAACAACAGTTTAATTAGATTTTTCTGGGAATTTAAAAAAATATTCAAATGAATATGGCAACTAAATAATCAATCATTAAAATTATTTACAAAATAGCAGCAAATAAATTGGGCTCAGTTTTTAGGTCAGTGGAAAAACAAAAACAAAAACAAAAAAAAAAGAAGGAATTTATGCGCCTGTAGCTTCTAATCAATAAGTGGTGGTGGTAAGTATGCCACCGAAAATTTACAGAAATTAAGGGAAATTTAAAATATAAATTTGAAATAAACAGTTGTTATTTCAGAGGAAATTAGTTCGATTTTTATGTCATAATATACAGTTTTTAATTTATTTGCATAAATAATAGGCTCAAAGTGGATTACAACAGGTAATATAATAATAAAAGTGAATTAATTTGAACTACTGCGATTAATTCTTTGTTTAGATCTATCTGGTCATAATGCTTGTGGTAGGGAGTCTGTTAAGAATAGACTTTAAAAATATTTGTTTAAAATAGGGGTAGCTTTAACCACAATATTTAGATCCTGTCGTAAGAAAGATCAATCACCAGTTCATTGGCGGTTGCAGTACTGTGAGACGTTGCACAACAACAAGTAAGGCAATAAACTTTAATTCAAGCAGGCTTGACTCAAAACCTTAAATTGGTTTTAATTTTATATACATCAGCCTATATTCCGTCAACAGAATATGTAACAAAACTTACAAGCTACTTCGTAAATACAAAGTTTTTAAAATGCTTATGGAATTAAACACGAAATAGGCGAGGTGACATTGCGCAGCAATTAAATTATTGGAATACAATGCGAGCAATCCATATACCAAACATCAATTCAGTAAGTTTCATCAGCCTTGGCTTGGAAACTTCGAGATTCTTCCTGTGGATTTGTTATTATAATTTTTGCATTTCTACCCTTGGAGATCTACATATCTACGTAGTTACGTTATTATAATTTGGTCTTCGCTTACCACTGTCCTGCGGCAATAACGTCAATATCGAATGGCGTAGAAAGATCAGTTTCTTGAGAAACAGAAGGTCTTTATCACCAAACAACACATATTTTTGGTATAAAAGGCGGTGTTACTTTACTACTATAGATAGCAACCTATCCCTACAGAAACTCTACTGTAAGCCGATTTCTTACCAAGGGATTACGAAACAGAATCAGAACAAGTACGTCATAAAATTGCTTTGTGGCAGGTACTTAAGAAAACTAGTAGATAAATAATGAAACTGTTGTGCTTAGAATAGACTATCGGTAGATGGAAAAACATTACATTAGAATAGAATTATTCTAACGGCTGACACTAATAATTTTCGATATTTCAAGAATCAACGCAGATCCAATTAACACTATCTACATTACTAGTCGCCGTAGTTTAAAAGGTAGTGTGTTGGCTTATTAGTCGTGAGGCCACTGTCCAAACTCCAGGTCAGACATCTCCAAAAAAAACGAAATATGAAGAAATATTTCTTTGAAGACTGCTTCTCAGCAGGTTTCTGGCAAAAACTCTAAAAGTACATAAAATTGCCATAAAAAAGTTCCTCAACAAATCCGTCATTCGGGCTCGACTTTACACTGTAGGTCATGCCACTTATGTATAAAATTAGCACACACAACATAAGTGATGTGATAAGCAGGTAGTAATCCAGGCTGAAGGACTGTAATGACCAATTATGTATGAATGTATATATCTTTATAGTATCAGACAATAAAATAAATAAAAAAAATAAACCTCAGCTTCGGGATCCCGAACAAAACAAAATAAAGAGAAATATTTATTCCAGCAGTCTTCTGGCAAAAATTCTGAGAGTAAATAGAATTGCATAGAAAAGATTTCTCAACAAAACTGTCGTTCAGAATCGACCTTAAACTATATGCCCCGAAACTTATGTAAAAAATTAACACACACAACAAAAGTGGCGTGAGAAACAAAGTCGTAAGGCTGACTGAAGTGTGGTAATGAAGAATTAACAACACAAGTGAGTAATATGTGTGGCTGATTGACATCTAATAAAAATTCTTTTAACTTTTATTTTAATGACTCTCTTGCAGATGATCAATATAATAATTTCACATTTACTTCAAATTAGCTGCTGTATTAAAATAAAAATAATTGCATACTTTGTGCCCTAGAAATTATTAAAATTATGTTGCCTACTTTAAGGCTGAAATAAATTTTTTTTTTTTTAACTATTTAACAGCAACTAATAGGTTTGAAGAGAAACTTTATTTATGCCTTATACGGCTGCTATTTAGGTATGCGAACCAAACCAAACACTTAAATATACTCAGATTATTTACTGCAACTAGAATGTATTCTCTTACAGCCTGCCTTAGGCTTTTTAACGGAATGAGTAAAAACAATATCAAATCAATTTTCACACATTTTCACAATCACAATAAATTTCACAATTTATTTAAAACATTTCAAAACATAATTTCTTATAAAAAAGGGCATCCAAAACCATGTTAAAATATATTTTTAATGCTCACAGTGCTTTGCTGGTACTCATGTAAAGCAATAAATGCGAATACAAATCATTTCAATCGCTTCTATTGACTACCACTACCACTGCCACTGCCACTGCCACTTCAATTCATTTTCAATTCGATTACATGGCAATTCAATAAAAAAATTTTTTTTTATTATTTATGCAACCATACCCACCCCCCCCGGTACTTCTTCTTTTTTCCCAAATACAAATTGTTTTATTCAAGTATTATGTTGAGCAACATATGTTTGTTTCCGTTGTTGTTGCTGTTGTTATTGTTATGGCTGTTGGTTTGCTGCTGAAATATTTTCCTGTAATATTAATTTGTATGAAAGTATGAATATATTGAAAAAAAAAACAAAAATACACACAAATATGCACACAGTTGTTGTATAACTTAAAGTGATTTCGCTTACATATCAGAGAAGAGAAAAAAAGAAAAAAACACTGAAGAACCCTAAAGAAAAACAATATTTTCGAATACAAACATTTATTCATACATATTGTATGAGTAACCGAACAAGAAAGAAAAATAATAATAAAATGTGTGGTAAAAATCCAGGCAACAAATACGTAAACAAACAAACAATCATAATATAAATTGAATAAATTCATTCATAAAGTAAACGTGCCTTTTTTTGTACATGGCCATCTCCGGAAGGATACACAAAAAAAAAAAATTAAAAAAAATCTCTTCTACACTATACAGTCATGGTTAAGAAAAGTTTCATCAGCTACTGAACCATCAACATTATGAGTATGATGCTTGCAAATGTTTCTTTTTTTTCTATTAAAGATAGAGGGGGAAAAATGGAATTTACAACAACCACAACTATTTAATACCCTATGGAACAATATATGGTTTCATAAATAATCGGATTCTTCTGCGGCTACAGGTTCACAGGTTGATTTGCTTACCAAAGTCTAGAAGCTATGTACAGTATCGGTATTATGATCAATATCGTATCATATGATTGTGAAACTAGAATTATTACCACCTGAGATCTTTGTAAGATTCCGTGAACAACTGTCTTTAACGAATTTATTTGCCAGTGACAATTACAAACATTTTGCTGAAGCCCTACGTTTCTTAAAAAAAAACTGAATTTGTTGTTCTAAGGAATTGTGAACTTCTATCAGCTGTAGTTATCGAATGACCGATGTACTCAAACAAAAACGGTTTGAAAATTTGTGAAATTTATTTTTTTTGTTGTGAAGTATAATTGCTCCGGTATGGAATGGAATATTATTTCATTTATATGGCTGCCGCGGCTGGCCTCATAGCACCTCATTCGATCGTAACAATTTTTATGCACCTTTTCAAGTGCATGTGGTCGTATTTCGGCAATGGCATCATGAATGTTGGCCATCAAATGCTCAATTGTTTCTGCTTTGTTTCTGCGGCACTCCACAGAGAATAGTCCAACGGCGTCTAATCGTATCTTCTTAACTGACACTGACATCACCATTTCGGCTTAATAAACGGCCATCAAACGTTTGACGCAATAAATCGATTGTGGCATGAGATGTGTGGCAAGTTGCATCATTCTGTTTAAACCAAACATCGTTCACATCAATACCATGAAGAGCGGGTACAAACAAATCAATTATCATAGTGAGATACTACGTGTCTCCATTACCCATAATGGTTTCGTTGTCCTCACTTTTAAAGAGATTTCCTATAGAGATATGATTGGAATTTAATAAGCCTTGAATCATATTGAAATACTTTAAAATTTTGCTTTGATTAGACGTAATCGATAACTCTTCATGACTGTGCTCACACAAATTCAATACATAATCCACCTACTTTCTGCATTATCGCTAAGTCTTCCTGGATATATATGAATAAAATGAGAATTGACTGTCTTCTTTTCTTACATCACATGGTCGTCTATTGCCATAATACGATTCTAACAGGCCAGTGTCCCATTGGAAGGCAAGCCGCCAGACTTGAAATCCTATAGGAGGAATACGTCCCAGAGGGAGGAAAATTTTATCTTTCACTTCATATAACACTTAAGTCTTTTATCATAAAAAGCAGAGGTTCTCTATCCAAAATAAGGATCAATGAAGTAATAACGTTTCTTGTGCAGTCAGAATGTCTTCTTATAGGGATTGTTTGATACCCAGGCTGGATATTGATTTGTGGTATTACAATGATTGTAACCTATGGGCTAAAGGGAGACCTACCCTTCTAGTAGATACCTTCATCTAACATAAGAAAACATACTCTTTGTATTACAAATCAACTCAACAGATAATCCGGGTACTTAAAAATTCTGAACTGTCCACCATCAATTGTTCTCACCACCATCAACTGTTCTACACTTCATGAGAATTCTATTCCCTCAACCTTATTACACGATAATGATGTGCCTGCATGGTACTTAATTCGTCATTACAGCGCTTTAGTCAGGATTACAACCTAGTTTGTCACACCACCCATGTACATACATACATAACATACATAATTGGTCATTACAACCCTTCAGTCAGGATTACGACCTAGTTTCTCACACCACTTATGTTGTGTGTGTTAATTTTATACATTAGTGGTGGGACCTATAGTTTAAAGTCGACTCCGAACGACAGATTCTTTTGAGAAACTTTTCATGGCAATTTTATTTATTCTCAGAATTTTTGCCAGAAATCTTCTGAGAGGAAGTCGCCGAAGAAATACTTTTTGTATTTTATTTTGATGTCTGGCCTTGGGCTCGAACCCTGACTTTACGTCTAATAAGCCAACACACTACCTACTAGACTACGGCGACTTTAAAGAATCTTATTGGTAAAATGTATGTGTCTTTTAAATTGTGTTTGACATGAGGTATCGCTAGATTGAAAGACATTACTGTCACAAACACCAGCTCAAACCCAGTATATTTACACTCGCTACATACTATACATTAGCAATTCCTGCGTATGGAAGTATAAGCAACTATTTGTTGTTATTTGTGGTAAATTCAGTTTCTTATTTGGCTGTGGGCTATAGGATATTCTATAAAAATTGCAAAAAAAAATAGAAAAAGGAAAAGAAACAAAATCCTTTATACATAAATTTCCATCAACAGAAGAAAATTTAAGCTACTGAGTATCAAAAAAAAAAAAAATCTGAATCCAAACCTAGCAAACGAAAATACAAAACAAAAAACGAAAATCAAACAGAAAGAAAAACAGCAACGAAAACGAAAAACTACTGAAATTATGCGCATAACAAAATAAAGGCCATAAAATATGTGAAAATATTTGAAGAGAAAAATTATTTGAAAAAAACCAAACCAAAGCAAAAGCAAAGCATGTGTGCAGCAATACAACAATAGACACATGTACACACACACACGGACATTAACAAATTTCATGTAAAGCCTTACAATTCCGGTTTTCTGTTTTCAAAGGAGAATAAAATAAAAAATGGGAATCAAAAACACATACACACACTCTCGCAAATAGAAAATTCTACGCGTAACAGCAAATCTGTTGTCTGAGTCAAAGCCACGCATACCGTTACTCTTTTTTTTGTTTTGGTTTTTTTTCTGTGAATTTGAATGCGTATGTGTGTGTGTATATTTTAGCTCTCTTTCTCTTCTTTATTATAATATGTTTCGTGTGCATGAATGAGGAGAGTATTTATGTTGGTGAGTTTCAGTGTTGTTAGCCGTTGTAAAGATTATTTAAATGCCAGACAGTGGCTTGCTGTTGCTGAATATTTCTCCTGTGTGTGCGTATTTTTTTAATGGCAACAGCTGTGTATTTGTAATTTAGTAGTTGTATGTGATAAAAAAAAATTTTGTTATAGAGGTACACGATACACGTTCTTTATTTGAAATATTCATTCGATTGTTGTCATATTTTTTTCGCTTCAATATTTCGCTTCCTTTTATCATTATTTGCTGCCATTGTACACTCTTTTTTTCCCAAGCAATTCGTTTTTTTCAAATAATTTTTCAATCGCTTTTTGGTGATAGCAAAAGATATATGAGAGAGAGAGAGAGAAAATTCTAACAGATTTAAGCCGAAATAAAACAATCCATGTTATGACATACACAGGAGTTTCATTACATTGGTATGGAAGGAACAATTTTATGGCCAACTCAGGATGTTTTGTTTTAAATATTCAAAGAATTTTATCAAGTGTATGTTTAGCATTCAGTTTATTTACTCAAAGATTATTTACACACAAAAATCGTAATGAGGAGAGTATTTTAAAACTAAATTAGGGCGACCTAAGCACGTAAATGAGCGCACTTTTGGGACACCCCGCCTTACATGTACACGTCAACCGTATTGAGGTGGTGTAAAGTGATGAATGCAGGGCATAGGTGAGCACATCGAAACAAAACTTAATAAGTTCAAGCCGAGCTTAATAATGAGTGTGTTTGCGGCGCCCTCCGTTTTGCATATACACCTTATCCGTATTGAAAATGATGAATCCAGGGCATACGCTGAGGGCATCGAAACAAAACTAAATAAAGTCGACCTGAGTTTACTAATGAGCGTACTTACAGCACAGTCTGCTTTACACGTAGACTTGAACCGTATTGGCGTGGTGGAAAATGATAAATGCAGGGCATGTGGTGAATACATCGAAACGATAGAGCACTTTTTGTGTCATTGTTCAGCTTTCGTAAGGCCCCAATATTTGGGGGATGACACTATACCAGGCATAACTCATAACTCGTCTCAGAGGATTGGACTGGAAGAAGTTGAGGAAGTTTGTACAAGATACATATAGAAAGTGAGGTGGTATTCCTAATTGTGAACGCAGAAGAAGCCTACATAGTGGCTTAGTAGATGTATGTCTATAGGCATGAGACCATTGGTTGGTCTGCTCTCATTCAACCTACCTACCAAACTACCTAGTCACAGATTTGTTGATGTTGAATTATTAAAAAAAACAGGAATTTCGAAAAGATGTCTGGTATTTGGTTGACGGGGTTGAGTGATAACAGGTTTAATAATATTTTTAAGGGCATAAGTATTGTTTGTCAGAAGTTATTGGATAAGTGAAGTCTCCGTAGTCTAGCAGGTAGTGTGTTGGCTTATTAGGCGTGAGGCCTCGGTTCAAACTCCAGATCAGATATCTCCAACTAAACGAAATAAAAAAAAATATTTCTTCGGCGACTTTCTGTCAGCAGCATTTTGGCAAAAATTCTGAGAGTAAATAAAAAATTGCCACGAAAATTTTCGCAAAAAAAAATGTTATTTGGAGTCAACATTAAACTGCAAATCCCGCCACATAAATAAAATTGACACACACAAAATAAGAGGTGTGAAAAGCTAAATTGTAATCCTGACTAAAGGGTTGTAATGGCCAATTATGTATGTACGCCCGTTCAGTAATTCTGCTTTAAAATGTCTTTGGTTGTCACATGTCTCTTGTCCAAAAGCCGGACTTGAATAATGAATAAACGTTTCGAATGGTATTGGCACGTTTGCGTTAGATTCTAGAGATTTTCATAAGCCGAGCTTTTGAAAATCTACGAGATGTGATACGTTTTTCAGGCTATATTTGCTTATGGAAACATCTTCTCATGATTTATGTGAAGTTTAGTTAATCGTTCTCTTTCAGATGAGCAAATGCATACTCTACTACATCCTACTCTCATGATGAGCTTTATTAAAGCACATTTGCATAGCGAGCCGCTTATTGTAAGTAAATGCGTCTGCCTGCAGTGCCATCATGTGGGTGGGGTGTAAAAAATTCTAGACACAAAATTGAAAGGTAATATGTGCTTAATTTGTCGGCGCCTTCCATTAGACAAATCTCCTCTTGTTGCCCACGGTTGCTTATATTCCCAGAAAATCTTTTTAACTAAAAGTTATTCAAAATACTTCTACTATGAAGCAAATGGTTGTCTACAGTTCTATATTTTGAAATCCCAAAATTCAACTTTCTTTAAATTTTTTTTTTTTGTTTCCAAAACCAATATCTTTCAAACCACTATACCATGTACCTATACTAACCGCCAGCGGCATGTTGTTCTTCTGTTTTTGATATTTTTCGATTTATTATTGAATTTATTTGACGATGTTTTTGTGTTTTACACGTCATTTTTTTTTTTGTTCATATGAGCCAAAAAACGTACAGAAACTAAAACGTTAACCGAATTCTCTTTACCATTTAAGCCTTTTCAAAAAGAGAACAATAACGTATTTGGTGGCGATATGACAAATAATATGAATTTTAAGTTGATTTCAAACCCACACACAACCAACAGCAGCAGCAGCAACGTCATGTACGTGGTTTATCTATGAAAGTAGAATACCAGCAGAGAGTTGAAACAAACTAAACTTGAACAGGAGTTTGACAAAAAAAAAAAAAAAAGAGAAAGAGATAGAACTAGAAATACCGTTAGATTTTTTTATATTTGTGTTGTTGTTATATTTTCAATGGGTAACATATTGATTAATGAAATCTACAAATGGAAATTGAAAATATCATATTACCAAGAGATTTGTGGGGATATTTACACAAATACACATGCAAACGTACATACGTACATACATATGAAGGATAATGTACTTTATACCTATACAAGCTAGCATACAATACGGAATACAAAAAAATCTAAAGCATACAATCAGGCAAAATTGAAAAACATACAAGATTGAAACAAAAATACAAACAAAAACAATGAAGAAATCTGTTATTGTATAAATATGTATGATATCGTACAGGGTTTTGTAAGTTGAGTTTGTTTTTTAAAATTTAGTATGGATGGTGCATGATATTAGGACACAGAGACAGTTTTAGAAATAAACGAACTGATAAACTGTTTTGGAAACCCTAGATATATTTCAAATCGGTCACCTCCTAATGTCCTGTTACCTCCTGATGTACTTTTAGTATTTGCTAAAGAGAAATCTGCAGATTCTTCCTTGGAAGAGCACCAAGCACATGAATTCCTTCTTTTCTTGTGATATTTCTAGGGCCCACTGGTCTTTATATATCAGGGAGATGACATTGAAATTTTGAAGCCCCACCGGTAATACATTTTTAAGCTTGCAGTAGAGTGCATGGGTTATTAAAAAATCGGCTGCAAAAGCTCTAAGAGAACTTCCCCATTTTAACTGTACATGTCTTGATCTACCACACATATTATTATCTTTTTGGTGGCAGCTTACTTCGGTTCCATTTTGTTGCTTTTGGGAGTACCATTTCAACGATGTACAGTCAATTACATTTCATTGCTTTAATTCATGTGACATTTTAAACTCACCGTAGTCTAGTAAATATTGTGTTGACCTTATTACAAGGCCAGGGTTCAAACCCCAGGTCAGATATCTCAGAACAGACAAAAACTCTGGGAGAAAAATAAAATTGCCATGAAAAGTTCCTCAAAAATGTTTCTTTCGAACTCGACTTTAAACTGTAGGTCACGCCGCTCATGCATAAATTTCTGAACTGTAGTGCAGTTCCTACTTAATTCGACAATGTGCCAATAATCTCAGTCCGTGAGTCACAAACTCTCATAATTTTTTGTAGTGAGTGGAAGACTGTAGTGGACTGTATATATTACATCGACATTTTTGGAAATAGAATTTCCCAGACCACTCCTGAATGCGGCGTTCACTTACAGCACTCTAAACATTCTCTATTCGAAGTTTTCTTCATAATTCTGCTGCGAATTTCCCTAACGCTTCAATGCTAAAAACTGCAGGACATCTAAAATGCACCCAGGTGTTGACTTGTGGGATAAAATAATGTCTCCCAGGGTCCAAATATGTTTTCTGATGATTCATTCTCATTATCACAAAGGCTACATATTTGGGTTCGAAACGCTTCACATTCTGAACAAAATACTCTGAGTCCACATTACTTTGGGCAAAAGACCGGTTACTAACGTCCGGTTACTTTTGCATTGTCTGATTTACGATTCAAATCTCCTTTTGGAATAACCCAAATATAGTTACTCAGCAAACTCCTATCTTACTCCTATCTTCCGTTTCGCTGAGTATCCCCTTCAAAATATCTCTTCCCACTCCCAACAAAAAAGTTCTAATGACATCAACATTGTTGAAGCTTCCCTTCTTACAACCTCATCTGACTGCTAATAGTGATTATCGTGATTTCCTCATGGCCTAGGGCTCAGCGGAATTTTGAAAAGAATCCGATTTGCCCTACCAAACCGATTCAGTCTCCTCGATAAATTCCATCCTATTCTCGAATAAATCTCATAAAAATCGAGTGCTGGAATGATTATCTAACTGTCAGTTAGTATTGTTATCTTCGGACCTCTGTAGTCTCTGACGAAGTTGAATTTAGTAAATCTTCCGATAGCCTAGACTTCGACATGGAAAATACCCACAAATCTCCGAATGGGCCCCCAATGCTTCAATCGTTGGCATAATGCTTTTAGATGAGTAACTTCTTTTCAAGTTAATAGAACTTCTTAAGTGACCCACGAAGCCACTTTGTACCCGAACAAACATATGTACATTCGTTTAGAGGATACGAACATTACGATAAAAAAGTTCGTCACCTTCTTTACCGTTCATAGGCTCTGAAATCACTATCAAATAATGTGTACAAAAAAGTTTCTTTTTTTTTAAATAGAAAACTCAAACTTGTTAATCAATGATTCCTGAATATGTGGAGATTGTGGTAAGCTTTTAAGCCACCATATCGCAAAATAACAATTCAATACTTATACTAATACACAAACACGGACATATCCATACATATACTTAAGTGTTATACATTTTGAGTAGGTGTGTGTATGTGTGTGTGTATATTGTTGTTATTGTATCACACATGTTATTTGTCTTGGCTTTAGCCTTCTTTATCGTGTCTGTTATTTTTTTGTTTTTCTTCTCATTTATTTCAATTCCTCTATGATATTGGATTGGTTTTTATATTCCTGTGGACTTTTTCATCTTCTTCTTCTTTATTTATTTATTTTTTTTTTTTTTTTTTTTTTTTTGTAGCCAATTGGGTATTATTCAGTGATTGTTTTGTGTTTTGTGTTGTTTTGTGTGTCTAAATATGGATTTTCGTATTCAACTGTGCGACCATAAATAAATCAAAATCCCAAAAAAAAATACAGCAATGATTTACAACAATATTAAAAAAAAACAATAACAAAAAAATTATATGAAAATAATATCAATTTGACTACATCCAGTAAAAACAACTTTTGGGGATTTAAATCAAGTAACACACACACACAGACAATATGTTTGTATAAGAAATTACATTCTTTCGATGGTTTTTTGTTGTTGTTGTTGCTGTTCTTGGTTCAAAAAAATGTTTAGTTTGACAGAAAGAATTTAAATATTAAAAGAGATGGAATTAATGGAATTAAAATTAGAATTTTATGAACCAGACATGTGCTTACTACGGCTACAAGTGTTGGAATTCTGTTTTTAAAACGATGACTGCAAGCGTATGGCTGCAAGCGTGTGTTGACTTAGAATTATTTAAACTATCGCTTACTAACAGTGTGTAGAAAGGATTCCAAATCAAGTTTTAAAAAATAGCCGGCAGGTTACAATTAATAATCTGTTTACACATCCACTCCAACAAGTGATTACATTTTAGAATTGGTATCATGATGAAGAATCACGATGATCTTGGGGATCATGTCAATTCAATTTAATACTTAAAGCCCTTTCATACTGCATATGATTTTTATATAATCTTCTCAATTTCACAGATTACAGATTATTCGGAATATCTTCAAAATAATACAGTACATCGCCTAACCTCTATTTCGTTTCAACTACATACTGATATAATTGGATCATACAGCCATCACCACTTATGTTATGTGTGTGTTAGTTTTATACATATAAGTCACGTCTAATAAGCCAACACTGTCGACTAAGCTCGGCGTAAAGCTGATAACTGGGTTCCTTATGTAAGATTGTAATGTCAGGTCACTGATAGGGTTAGGTTAGGTTAGGTCGTAATGGTAGCTTTGATCATGTCACAAAGCTCACTTGAGCGCGCATAGCGGCCCGTTGTAATGCCACGGGTGAACGCAGTCCCTGTGCTGACCAAGTTCCACCAAGACCAGGGAGGAGGAAGAAGTTGGTCAGCACAAGGGCTGCTCATCAGAAGCACGACTACACTATGCTGGAAAACCAGCCAGTAAGTTTGATGAACGAAGCTATATCCTTGATGTCAATAGATGATAGCTCCGTCAAGCTGACAAGAAACGGATAGCCAAATAATCTATTCCTGCACCTAGCAAGTGACGGACACTGACAGAAGAAGTGGATCACAGTCTCTTCTTCCTCAGCGGATCTGCACCCGCGGCAGAAGTCATTGCATGGGAGCCGCATCCTTTCCGCATGTCTGACCATAAGGCAATGGCCCGTAAGCATGGCCACTGTGGTCGAGATGATATTACGACCAAGTCCAAGCAACTGGTTCATACGCCTACTATCCATCAAGGACCAGGTGGGTCTAGCGATGGAGCAGGACTTCTCATTGACCCAGGATAGGTTGGCGTCTCAAAAGAATTTCCGCACAATCGAAGACGATTCCGGAAGGAGTGCACCAGCTCTGGCGAGCTCGTCGGCCCTACAATTCCCCAGGACATTACTGTGCCCAGGGACATAGACCAGCGAGACGCTGAAGCGCTCAGAAAGAAGGTCGAGACAGCGGCGACATTCCCTAACGATCCTGGAGTTAGGGAATGATGGGAATCTGCAACACATCTCAGCAGGAATTCTGCAGAGAATTTTCAAATGACGAAGATTTACAAACCGATAGAGAACCTTCTATATGGTTTTATAGCTGTTAGTAGAAAAAGCCTACATACGCTGATGAGGTTTTAAATTCTTTAACGGACGGATATTCAGACTTATATATTATGGCATTACGATAGTTGAGGGGTACGCTTTTATCCTCACGTACATTAACCTCCGGTTGTTTCCAAGGGAAATTACAATTCTTTTATTTCCCTCAGTTCCCTTAAGAAGATATATGCGATAAGAAAATGGGAATATAAAATTAAAAATAAAGTGAGCCTATGAACTTCTCTATTGAGAACACAACTTAACTCATTTGTAGTGGCTTGCAAGATTATTGGAGTTGTTTGAGATATCCTATTCCATATGTGCTCCAATGAAGATTATATTAAAGAACAAACATCCGATACGTTTAATAACTAATGGAAATTGATCGCTTCACTACTTACAGTTTTTTTAAGATCATATGAAGTGCATTTAACAGATTAACCACTCCGTGAAATAATATTACGAGTGTCATGTGCGTTGCTACCCAAAGTGAACTGCTTAAGTTTAGTCGGTTTTAACCAACAAGAAACCCACATAAGAAATCTGTAGAGTAGAGTTTTCACTCCATATAAAAAGTTCTTGTCACATAAAACATCTCAACCTTGAAGTGTTTAATCTCTATAGTAATTTACCATTTAGTCAAATGATTAATGTCTCTTGAAACTGCGTTCTATTTCAGCAAATTTCTCTTTTATCAATAGCTGTGAACATTGATGAACTTGACCATCTAAAATTGTCTGTAACCTTGAAGTATGCTTCATAAGATTAATTACATTCCATGTAAAATGTGACACAAACAAATTAAGTAACACTTGTAAGTAACAGGCAATTTAATGATGTCTACATTTAGGTTCGCCTAAAATGCGACAATATCTTATTCGCAATTTTCCTAAATGTGCGACAAGTTGATTGAAAATTAAATGTTGATTTAAAGTGTTCAGTTAAAAAAAATGCTTTTTTTTGGTTTAATATGGCCGAGTTTTACGTCACATACTTTTGGGGTGGCTTCCACTTCACTTATATTTCAATTTACGGGACTACATTTAAAAACTTTTCATTTTTATGAAATCTTAATCAGGGTAATGGATTTTCCTCTTTAGCTTTTTTTATTTCTCCATAAACATCAAGCATATGACCGATAAAACGTGTCACATAAAGTTCCTTTAATTTTGCAGCCTAAAAGTAGGCAATATTTTCTTCTTTTGCCAACACATACACACACTGTTTTTAAAAACTTATTAAGCACACATACAAACAATTACTTATGTGGAAACCCATGTACTTCTGGTTAAATTAATACGACAAAATATTGTTTTTTTGTTTTTGATTTACTAGACTTTCTTCTCTCTCGCTCTCTCTCTTTTTTTTTGAGTAAAACAGGAAATGGTGAAAAACTTTAAAAGTTTTGTTATTGTTTTGTTTGTTTTATTGTTTCTGCAACTCGGCTGAGAACTTGATTGCTGTCTATGTATGTGTAGTGTATAGTGCAATACTTTTTTTTTTAAAAAACGCTCATAAAATTTGAATGCAACCCACTTTGGCTACATTCTTTAACTGTGTTTTATTTTTACGTACCTTCAGTTCTTTTTTCTTCCCTTTTTTCTTCTCGTATTTCTTTTTCTCAGTTTCCAGTTCTTAATTGTTTAATATTAACGGGGAAATGAAAGACTCTTCACTCCTCTGCTTTCTTTTTGTCCTGAATTTTTCTTTTGTTTTGCATTTTTTGTGGCTCATAACGCTCTTTTACGATCTCTAGTGTTTTCATTGCGTCTATGAATTGTACGTTATTGTTGCTGGTTTTTATTCTTCTGCTTTTGTGTTCCTTCGTTTTCCACTGTTCCGAAGCAACATGGCGTATGAAAAAGTTTTCCATTGTCTGAACGTTGACAATGAAAGAATAATTGTGCAACGGGAAAACGAAAGAATTTCAAATACAAACAGATGCACTCATATGAAGTAAAACAAAAAAAAAAATTGCACGTATGAGAAGAAGAACGTAAAATGGTTAAATACAATGCAACGAAATAATTGTAATGGAAAAATACAGGGTTATTTAAGTTTGAGTTGCATTTGTAAACGAAAAATCAACACTTTATCTCGTTTAAAAGATCTGAGAGGAAATAAAATTGCCATGAAAAGTTTTTCAAAAATCTGTTGTTCGGAGTCTTCTTTAAACTATGGGTCCCCCCACTCATGTATAAAATTAACACACACAACATAGGTGGTGTGAAAAGCTAGGTCGTAATCCTAACTAAAGGGAGGGTTGTAATGACCAACCAACTATGTATGCATGTATAAATAAATTTCGAGTACAATTGGTTTTATTTTGAGAAATTTTTTACTTCCTCAGGATAAAATTAAGCATCAAAGAAAACTCCTTTCCGAAAGACCCTGTGACAATAACAATAGTTGTTACAATAATACAAATACTTACGTATATACTTTCGCACATATTCACACAGTACTTGAGCAAACAGGAAATACTCGAGTTATAGAAGCGATGAAGAAACAATAGCTCCTCAGTCTAGAGAGCAGTGGAGTAGAAAAAAGTTAAACACTTACTTCCTTTACCTGTGTGTGTGCGAGTGTGAGTATGTGTGTGTGTATTTCCTCTTTAAAATGCGTATGGTAAATCATAAATAAGTAAACGTCGGTGTATGCATGTGTAAGTGAGCATTGTTACGGCAACTTACACACACACACACACATACTCCCATTTGTACTCTGTGTCTCTCTATTAAACACTTAAGTAAAGTTTCAAATAATAGTGAGCGTAAGAAGAGCGTTTTTTCTGTTATTAATGGCAGCAAGAGTAAAGCGACAGGAAAAAGAAAAACGAAACATTTGCTGTTTATGATGAAGAAGAGAAAGTTGGGGGAAAAAGAGCGAGAGGAAGAGAGTATCATAGAGAAATATAAAAACGGAAAATTAAAATGTAAAAATAATATTTTATTTATAGTTTAAACATTAAAGGAAACAAAAAAAAATACAAAAAGAAAAACAAAGGAAAGAAAACCGTTGGGTTAATATTTACTCTTACTGACTGGGATTTTCTTTAGTTCTCCCGTTTTTTTTTTTGATTTTTTTCTATTGAAGCCGCACATTTGTGGCATTAAAAATGTGTAGCGAGATTTAGTTTCACTGTTTATCAGTAAGTGAGCGTGTATTTTAAGGGGTTTTAAGGTTGTGTTCGCTTTTATTTTTAAAATTTTTGTTTTACTGCTGCTTTCTTGTTGATTGCAACTCTACACAGTTGTGCTTATAAGATTAGCAAGATTTGTGTGTAAAAAAAATGTCATTGTAATTCTAAACATATTATTTAAAGCACATTTCAATTGAACAAATAATAATTGCTATCAAATATTGATTTAGGAGCTTTGATTAATAAAATTGGCCATGGATTCGTTCAGTGTTACAATAAAACTTGCCACGTCCTATAGGGGTTAAGTTGTGTATTTCATAAATGTGTATACAGCTATAATATCAAGGCCAGGGTTTTTTAAGATTAAGAACAATTAAGTAAAAATTTATAATTTTGAATCTGAAAGTCTGCCAGGACTATAATCTAAAAATTTGCTTGAAACTTAGCTATGCTGCCTATAAGGCTGACAGCATGATTTGTCATTTGTATTGATATGTCACTCAATAGGCCCTATATGGCCTAGGTATGCCTATCCAACTTTCTTAGATCGCCAGCCACCTCTACTACGTATTGATATGTCATAAACCAAGTTCTTTAGGGATTAGGATAAAAAGCCTTAACCTAACTTAGACCGCAGTTACAGGCATTCTCCTAAAGTTATCGTAAGAATTTAATTGACTTTAAAGTTAGTCAGACTTTTTAGTTTAAAATACGAAGAATAATAATAATAATCCTTACAGAGACGTTACTTCACATGACCTACTATTACTATTGATGCCGTCCATATTTGACCGTAAAACGGAATACAACTCTCCTAAAAGGATTTCTGCTTTGAAGGCTATTTTAAGGCTTCCTGATCAAGTGCTGGTTAGAGAGAGAGATTTACTCGAGCACTAAAAGATTCGACTAGAGTGCTAATGCATTGAAAATGCTGTTTGGATACTACAGTACACGGTAATAAAATCATGAGATCTTATTCACAAAAATTGTATATTTTTTTACGACTGGCCAGAGGATCATACATAGTGTAAGCACTACTGCCTTGTTATCCAGTAATAATTTATTTACCTACTTACTTACTTAATAAAGTACAACCCCTTAGTTCGGATTACGACCTAGCTTCTCACACCACATATGTTGTGTGCGTTAATTTTCTATATGAGTGGCCCCGCCGCTACAGTTTGAGGTTGACTCTGAGTGACAAATTTTTTGAGAAACTTCTCATGACAATTTTATTTCACCCTCAGATTTTTTGCCAGAAATCTGCTGAAGATTTAGCCGACGAAATATTTTTTTCATATTTTGTTTTGTTCGAGATGTCTGACCTTGGATTTGAACTGTGGCCTCACATCTAATAAGCCAACGCACTGCCTACTAGACTACGGTTACTTCAAGTGGATATATGCGCATAGTTATGAACATAATGAGGCCATTAGATCCCTAGAGACACTCTCTATATCACATCCCCCAAGTGTGCAAGGTATCTCTGGAGAAGATAGCCTGACATACAACGTTAATATTGTTTTTGGTCACAGGGAAGTCGAAAGAAAGAATTATGCTGGTAACGGTCTCACATATCCTTCGCAGTTTTGTAGAAAAAATCAGAAAAATCTTTCACTATATTGATGCCCACATCAGATACAACGAGGCATTAGCCTCTGGATGTTTACGTTTAGATCGTGGGATTATATCAAAATGACTTTTGGAGAAGCTGTTCCGACCACGAAGAAGAGGTGACAACTGAACATTTTCTCTGTCATTGTCCGGGACTTAGAAATCTAGGACGAAGGATTTTTGTACTCCATGGATTTATTGATAGAACGTGTCTTAGCAAAGAGATAGAAATGGATAGAACCTACACCTTCGTAAAATTGAATGACATGCCAACCAGAGATCTAGAATCTAAGTAACCTATGCTCTTTGAGGCAACTGTCATTTAACCGCAGTCTACTTTCTTCAGTTTTGTTCTCCATTCACTCATTCGTTTGTGTTTATGGCGGTCAAATACCCATTAAGCCAGCTGCATTAGTTCGACAGGTTTATAAGGACTTGGTGACAGAAGTAGTAAAGTTGAGTGGAGTAAGTTAAGAAGCAAAAAATTGAAAAACTCAATAAATTCTTAGTGCACGTATATTTTGTAATTAAAATAGGGTTTTACAGGACCATTATTTTGTTCCCCATTATATTAAAAAATCAACGTCTCATTTCCCATTTTCCATAAAAATAACAACAGCAAGGTTTTAATGTAACATTTCATGCATTTTTCTTACTGGCCAAGTCCTCAATTTCTGCCAACATAAACTGAAATTCAATAAAAAAATAAAAAAAACAAAATAGAGGGGGAAAGAAAAGCTGTTTCAATTCTTTATTTTTCCTCATCTATTTTTCCATAATTTTTATTTTTTATTTTAATTTTTTTTCACATTTTCTGTTAAAAGAATAAATAAACGTTTTGTGTTGATTTTTCTTTTTTAATTTCTTTTGTTTTTTTTTCTTTTCTTTCCTTTTATTTTTTTTATGCTCTACTTTAGTGGCCAACGTGTTTTAGTTACGTTTTTATGGATTTAACAGTGCTTTTGGTTGCCTTGTGCTTATTTTGTTTCATTTTTAAAACTTGGGGTTAAAAATTGCAAAAAAAGGAGAAAAAATGCAACGCAAAACCGAAAGGAAACAGGAAAAAAAAAAGAAAATGTGCATAAGACCCTAAATCCTTAGAGAGCATAAAAATTATGAGCAAAAAACAAAACGATGAAAGAGAAAAAGAAAGGAACGTAATGCTTATTTAGCGGATTCATAATAAAACTATTTAAATATTAGAAGGAAAGGAAACGTATTATAAATACAAAAATAAAAATACATTTTCTTCTTTACTCCTCTATTTTTTTCTATTTATTATTAAATAGTAATTTAATGGCTTTGTTTTTGCATTTTTTCTTGCTTATTTTTTTTTTTTGGTTTAAAATGCAATGTAAAAATATGCTTTTAAGGGTCATTACATTTTATGTATTTCATGTTGTCGTGGGCGTATAAATTAACGTTCATTAACAAATTTTGCAGAAAGTTGTGGGCAAAGTTTTATTTTTAGATTTAAATTAACGCATCAGCAGCTGTTTAGGGCATAATAAAGTTTTTTTTCTTTAAGTCTATAAGTCGTTATTAAATACTTAAAAAATATTTTCATTTTAGCCTTAAAGTAGGCAACATATTTGAAATATTTCTTATGAAAATATTTTCATTTTAGCCTTAAAGTAGGCAATATATTTGAAATTTTTCTTATGACACAAAATACGCAATAAATTTTATTTTAATACAGCAATTAATTTGAAATAAGTGTGAAATGTAATGAAGAGATCAATTCTACGAAACAGTTATTAAAATTAAGCCCATGCGTTATTTTTTGATATACATTAGCCACACAGACTACTTACTTACGTTCTTAGTTGGCCATTAAAACACTTCAGTCAAGATTACGACCTAGCTTCTTATAACACTTATATTGTGTATGTCAGTTTTATCTATAAGTGGCGAGACCTACAGTTTAAAGTCGACTCCAAACGACAGATTTTTGAGAAACTTTTCATGGCAATTTTATTTACTCTCAAAATGTTTGCAAGAAGAACACTGCTGAGAGAAAGACGCCAAAATAAATATTCTTCCATATTCGAGATGAGCTAAGCTAAGATTTTAACCATGGCCTCATATCTAATAAGCGAACAATTTCTAGTAGACTATGTCTTCTTAGTTTATCTACAAGAATCTTCATTAGCGTCCGTTTATTGTTAAATATCGTAGTTCTTTAAAAGACTTGTTAGTTTCAGTTTCCATTTCAAAGCAGTATCACATACATCGTCGTATGGCTTTTATAAGTCATATAGGGTTTTCCAACACAGTGACCCCAACATAGACGGTTGATAACAGCCATCTGTTTAAAGCTACATCTCAGCAAAAAGGTGGATTTTGTGCTTGTCATCGGTGTCATATATTATTGAGAACTACGTTGGCCACGAAATCACTATCGATAGCGAGTGTATTGCATGATCTGAACATCAAAGACGTGTGGTTTTAACAAAACGGCGCTATATGCCACACAGCAGCTGCCATGTGGGTTATTCTGTACTAGAGGTTTGGGGAAATGTCCATTTTAGGGGGGAACTGTGAACTGGTCGTGATCGTGCAATTTGATCGAGCTCCTGCGATTTGACCCTGTAAATCGTTTTCTTTTCTCTTTTTTGTTTTACGAACCACAGTGGCCCTCAAAGAATAACCCATGCCATCGTTCATATTCCACCTAATGTATGCGCCAAAGCCAAGAAAATTTATACATTTCGAATGCATTCCACTTAGAGAAGCTGTGGCTGACATATGAACGACGTTGTATGCCACACATAACGGCATTGATAGGTGTTTTAAACAAATAAAAAAAATTCCATGGTATCTCACACATACTTTGTTTTACGCGCTTCATGAAAGACCCGATATTATTGAGATGAAATCGTACTATGATTTTATCTATATGTTGCTCTGAAAAACTTGAAAATTCTGTTTGGTGTCAACAAGAATAATTCTTTGCCCTGCATTTGAGCTGTATCCTGGTGTTTCCTTCTGGGGTGCATTAAGGCTGTCCTGGTTCCACGTACATATATGTTCTGATGATTTATTTGTATGCATCCTGGTGTTTCCTTTTAAAAGGAATTAAAACTGGAAGGATTCCATGTATACGAGTATGTTCTGATGATTCATTCTCATCATCATGAAACCTATTTATTAGGCTAGAGGCGATTCCCATTTTCAACAGGCGCTCTTTGAGTCTACCGTTACCCGTTTAATGTCGATTGTTAGCAGCAGATAGCAGCCTGACTATTAGATAATATTGCTTTGTTCTGTCTTTCTATGTTCCGGTTTTCCCCATAATTTCAAAATATTTCACTGTGGAACCAAAAACGCTTGTTCCTGTCCTTTATCTGACCTCGATCCCTCCGAATATTACATAATGGTGAATTGCCAAAATCATAGAATCTATTGGTCCCCTCTAAAGTTTTGTGTATCGTGTGATATTATCTTTGCTAATTTGTCCCCAAAGTTTGTTGTTTAAAATTATCCTTTACCGACATATCATAACAGAGTCGCTTAAGCAGCTATTTGTGAAGCTCTGAGGTTGAATCATAGTATTAACGAGTCATATTTAAGAGTCAAATACCATAATAATTTGGCTTAAAGACTGAGATTTTTGTCGCAGTCAAAAAAATGACTAGTCGATAGTGATGATAAGTTTTTCTCTCTATGAGATTGGAATCAACTTTAATAGACAAACGCAATCATGAACCCAATAAGTTTAAACTAATTACAGTTAAAATTATGCTTGCATGACGCCATTTTATGTTTTTTTTTTACTTTAGAAACCTATCACAACCTTTTCTCATTAAATTATTTCTACGCATTCCCCTACTAATTATCCTTCTTTTGGCTTAATTTCTTAACTTTTGTCATTAAACGAAGAGTTTTACGCTTTTGTCTGCTCCCTGAACCAAAAGTATGTAACCGCCGTTAAACACACAAATTCCTGAGTGAATATTTTCAAAATTAACAGCCAAAAAAATAAAGAGACACTCTCTGAAAAATATTTCCAACTAGAATAGAATGCTGGGAATCAGTGTAATAAAGCAACAATTTCTTTAAGTTTAATTAATGACAACAACAACAAGAAGAAAAAAAGAGTGGCAATCGTAACCTTTTTTTGTGGAGGCGGGGGAAGTATAGTATGTGGGTGCACTGACACAATTTGGGTAACAAGTCACTTGGAATGAATTTTGTGTGTGTGTGTGTGTGTGTATGTATGTAATTCCAGCAAAGCACTTACATTCATCCAATTTTATTTATTGCGTTGCCCTTTGTATATAAATATGTTGCCAAAAAGTAATAAATTTAAAGCATATTTAATGGGATTTATAAAGAAATTCTTTAAAGAGTATGATAATGATCTGTTGGGGTTAGGTTTATTAGGCGAAAAGTTAATGTTACGGATAATGAGTTAAAGAAACAATAAATTGAAGCTTTAATACCACTTTTATCATAAACATTTTGCCAAATTAAAGTATCCAATCATATCCATAAATTATCTCAAAAGTATGCTACAAAATTATATACGTCCACATCATCTTAATGGAGAAAAAGGGTTGCAATTTACAGCTCCATTATTGCGGAATTTCCATTTTTTGATTTTTACGAGACTTAACTGAAAATAATGTGAATAATACTTGATAAGAAACGATGGGGAGTATTAGAGAGATTGACATAGTAGTTTGAGAAACGCCATAATATGAGGAGGAAGTGTCCCAAATAGAAAAATATTCCACTTCTAGGTGGGGAAAACCCAACTGAAAAGTATTTATTTTCTGGATGAAACCCGTCCTTTATTCTCAGATATTTTGTTTAAGAATCTCAGATATTTTATCTGAGAATCTCGGATATCTTATTTGAGAAAAGTACTACATAGTTAACTGAAAAGTGAGGCAGGTGCAGCCCGAATATGCTGCATTGTGTGATCGTCACTAAAAATGTAACTTAAGAGGCCGTTGTACCTCAGTAGTGCTAGTTTGAAAGCAGGTAGGTTTGATACCGAAACCTCACTTGAGCGCGAATAGCGACCCGTTGTGACGCCACAGGCTTGAAAGCAACTCTGGTTGATTTTTATAAGAGACTGGAATATATCGGGATAACTGGGGTAATGCCATCTTGCCATACGGCTACAATATGGGCCCTACTGAATTTCCTTAGATAATGTTAAGCAGTTACATGGAAACTATAGAAAGGATAATAGTAGACGGTTAGTACATAAGATTTTGCTGGTGAAAGTGTGACGTCATATATAGAGTAGCTGCTTTGCAACAAGAACAAACTCTAAAATCATATGGGACCAAAAGTACTATTTTAAGAGTGCTATAATAGCAGCGGTATTCGGGCTCGTGATGGAATGGATATTTTTCAATCAGAGGATTATACCAGCGAATCATGTGCGCAATACAATTTGGACAGAGAGTACCTACGACGCGACAAACCAATACAATACAAAAACAAGCTGAATCAGTGAAAAATTGGAATTCTTTACCTCTTGCTAGTTACCTTATCATGTGAGAATCCATAGTAATGAACGGACAAATGAACTTGTTAGAAGAGTAGCTTCCACAATGCTGATAGAGCTAGAATCTTCCTGTGGAAAACGAAATCCGTGTGGCGAAGTATACTTTGCATAAGAGAGAATAGAAAGAGAGCCGCATACTCTTCCCAATCCGTGCGAAACTAAAGCATTTATTGTAAGAAAAGTGTTAAGTCTGCCATCAAACTATCCTAGCATACTTCGAGGTTAATAGACGGCATTGTAGACTCAATACATATGTATATAAAAAAGGAGTCAAGTTCAATTTGTATGTTATGAAGTAAGGATCAGGAATCACCAGAATAAACTTGGAACTTATGCGTTTGTGCATTTTGCTGTCAAATACATACGTAATTGGTCATTACACCATTACAGTTAGGTTTACAACCTAGCTTCTCACACTACTTATATTGTGTGGGATAATTTTATACCTGAGTAGCGGGAACTGCAGTTTAAAGTCGACTTCGAACGACAGATTTTTGATTTTTTCATAGCAATTCCATTTACTCACAGAGTTCTGCTGAGAGGCAGTCACCGATTAAATACTTTTTCGTATTTAGTTTTGTTGAAGACGTCTGACTTATTATTTGATCAGTGGCCTAACGTCTTATAAACAAACATATTACCTACTAGACTAAGACGACTTCAATATGGGGCATATACACCGTATTAACATTTTTATACTTTTTGACGGCTTGGTAAGATGGCTAGTGACCGGGGAAATGAAGGCAAAGCCACTTCTTAAAACGTAGGCTTAGAGATATTATTTAAATATTGTCGATCAGTATGAAAACATTAGCAATATGATAAAGAGGAGAGAATATAATTGCATTGAAGGCTCTTTTCGCCATGTCTTTCTGACCAGCAATTTGTTTGACAAACTGAGATTATCGTTGTTTGAAAACATTTCTAAGCAGTATTTTCAAAGAAAATTTAAAACATACTTGAAAGTGGTTTTGCTAATTCAGTAAATTTTTAAATAAGCAGGCGTGATATAACCACAATATTGGTAATTTGAATAATAGGGTACATCCCCCTTTCTGTTCTAAATTATCATTTATCAGTAATTTCCCATGAACACATTAATTGTATGCAATAAATGTGATTTACTTCTGGTAAAAAATATTACAAATCAATATTTCTAGTAAAGAAACGAGTATTTCCTCGCTCTACAAAGAATGAACATGTTTTGGTAATAAAAAATTGAAAGAATCATACACTGGCATGTATGTACTCACAATCCTATCTTTACCAATACCTGTGTTTACGGTTTAAGGTGTAAATGTGTGTGTAGCATTGTCACAGTCTATATGGACTCATACAATATGACACAATACCTGAATAACTATTTTTACTTCCTCCTTTTTTTCTGTTCCCTTCAGAGTTTATATCTTATTTAATGGGGAATGAGGTTGGAGGGTGCTTTCGCTTAACAAATATCAACAATAGTAACAATCAAACGAATTTTTATAACATAAACCCAAAGTAAACTATCGACGCCCTCTATTACCTTTTAACAACTAAACGAGATTGTATAACGTTGACACAACAAAACAAAAAAAACGTGAGGAAAAAAGTTTTTCAACAGCAACTACTACTACTACGACAGCTACTGTTGTTGACTATATTTCCCTCCTGTTCTTGCTCTTGTTTTTTTTTTTTGTTGCTGGAAATTACTATTGCTTTTCCATGTAGTTTCATAGACGTTGTTATTCAATTCATGCATAAAATGTTCCAACTTTTCTACATTTTTTTTTACTTTTTCTAGAATGTTTTTCCAAATAAAAATACGTACCGTTTACGGTGTGTGTACCCAACCATATTTTAAGTCCTGAGATTCTATGTAACCCATATACAATAGACAAATACACTTACGCTTAACTATATAGGCTAGGTATAGTCGACTAAATAATCTAACAATCCAATGCAACTTTTCTATGAAAGGGTAATACCAGGACGGGGCACAAAAATTATTTATTGTATATTAAATCGCCCGGAAATCTATGGAATATCGTATACCACTGTGCTTCATTGATTTCGAAGGGCGTCCATGGTATATAAAATTATTGGGACGGGCAATAGATCAGGAAGAAGAATTGCTTTGAGAAGAGTTTGGTATGTTAGTTGCCCAGAATCCTTAGGTCTTCTAACGTCAATGGTAGAAGCGGTTTACTACTGGTACTGGATCAAACCACTGTAAGAGTGGTGACTGGGTTTACTACGGTACATTGAGTAGTTTGCTCAATGACAGGGATCTGGTATCGATTGTAGCCGGAGTATTACATGATATGTTGTGATAAAGAAGAGTTGGAGACTATAGAACATCTCCTCTCTGAATATCCACTTTTTGATACAATGCAGTTGAATACACTGAGTAGTGTGGCATCACAACGGCTCGCAATGCGTGCTTAAGTGTGGTTTGGTAATCAAAGTTAAAACCTCGACCTA
This sequence comes from Sarcophaga carnaria, assembly GCA_958299815.1. NCBI lineage: Eukaryota > Metazoa > Arthropoda > Insecta > Diptera > Sarcophagidae > Sarcophaga > Sarcophaga carnaria. The sequence goes on from OY283150.1 coordinate 4,242,952, forward strand.
ACATAACCTGTGCTGGCTAACAGGTGTCCGTTCACCCTAGCATAGCTGCTACCTTCTTTTTGTATTGTAGATCTACTTTGCGTTGTTTATACTCTCTATTTTTAGGTCTCTTTTCTTTTGTTTTTCCTTACATTCTCTCTTCTCTAGGTCCATCCCAATACGTCAAATGAACTCCGAGATTTACTAAGCTTATTATCATTTCGATACACGTCCTCAAATCTAATCGAACCCGGCCTAGAGATAAAATTGTTCTGCTTAAGAAAATATCACTTATAAGGCGTCTTTACTAGACCTTCAGTTGGCGACTGAATTCAAAAACGAGCTAGAAACAGCACCTGAAATCCATCAATGCTAGGCAAGACACAGTTTTGACCAGCGCTATGTAGAATGGCAAAAAAAGGGAAATCTGTGGTTTACCCAGATGATATCTGTGTTGCAGTGTAATAGTTAAGGCCATAGAGTAATTCCGAAGAATACCAAGGAATTTTGAATACGGTTTTCAAATTCTGATACAAAACGAGGGCTTCAAATAGCCTTTTAAATATTTCGATAAAGAGTCCCTTAACACGACATGATATCTGTTGTGAATACTTTATTGTCATGACCAATTGCAGCAGCGTTCGTCTGCCACCAATTGGGTAAACATTTGAGATTTTTAAAGTATCAGATCACATGACTAGCATTCAACTCTGAAAGGCCCATGAACTTTGAACAGTTAATCAGCTACTAGCCCTTAGTAAGTGTAACTTAAGCTCAAGTCCGTATGATTCTCAACCACTGGAAATACAATGTTTCACCGAAAAGTATCATGAGCGACTAGGTTCACTTTTAAATTAGTGAACTATGGAATTATCACTTCTAGGGCACAGAATATTTGAGTATAACACTTGAAGAGCTAAAATTCTATATGGTGTAGTATGTACGCCGTAGTCTAATACGTAGTGTAGTGTCTTATCTTAGACGTCAGACCGCGGTTCAAATCCTAGACCAGATAACTCCAATAAAACCGTTGTATGAAAAAATATTTGTTCAGCATATATCTGGCAAGAACTCAGAAAGTAAACAAAATTGCCATGTAAAGTTTCTCAAAAAATTCTGTCGTTCGGGGTCAACTTTAAACTGTAGATGACGCCATTCATGAATAAAAATTAACATAACAGGGTTGATGTGAGAAACAAGGTCCTAATTCTGACTACAGGGTTGTAATGACCAATTAGGCAAATGTGGGATTTACGCTAGAAATGTCATCAGGCCTTATGTGTTAGAAAAGGCGGAGTGCAACAACTGCATACATGCTTTATGACTTTATTCTACCTCAACTGAGCTAACAGGGTCCGGAGATCGGGTCGAAACAGCAGAATGTTGCAATGGCGCAAAGTGCACGACAATTGCAATGTTGAGCAGAATTTTGTTTACTTATAAGTCTACAAATAATCCCTATTTTAGACTCATATACCAGTCGATTGATTATGTAACGTATCTCTCCTTTAAGAAACTGTATCTTTACTTCACACCCCCCTCCCCCCTTGTGATGGCATAACAACAGAATAGTAAAAAAAAGATGTTGTCATCATCACTGTTTCCAATTTTTCTTTCCATTCAGAGTTTTTGTCATTTTATAAATGTACGTCAGTCGCTCTTCTCTTACCCTAGCTTTTAAAATATTTTTGTTACCAGAATAGAAAAGAAAAAAATTTACAAAAACAGAAACGAAAAAGTTGACAATATTTTTGCATATTGATGGTGTAACAACAAATTGCCAGTTTTATATGCTCTTCCAATTTTTTATTGTTACTTTTTTTTGTTTACTGTTACTTTTTTAGATGGCGTAACCTATATACCGTTATTTGCAATATACACAACAATTCGCTTTTGACTCCCTCTCTCTCTCTCTCTCTCTCTCTCTCTCTATTCTAAATGTTATATGCCGTATACCCACACACTGTAACGACAAATTGAATTGATTGCAACATTGTTGTCTCTTGTCAGTTGTTGTATTTGAATTGGTGTTGGTGTTAGTGGTAAAAGTAATAGTTTTTCTTGTTGTTGTTGCTGTTGCTGTTTTTTAGGAGGATACATTTTTGTATAAATAGCAGTTATAGAGTATAATAAATATGTATGTCTGAGTTTATATGTAACATGTTTGAGAGAGAGAGCGAGTGTATATGTGTTCTAGTAAATATTCAGAGAATCCGTGGTTTCAGCAGGAAAAAAAATTCAAGAAATTTTCTTTCTCCATTTGATTGGAAAATTTCAGCAGCTGTTTGTAGGATTTAGAATAGAATATCAGATTTAACAAGATATTGTTGTTGTTTGTTGTTGTTGTTATTGTGAGAAAAGTTTAAAAAGGTGTTGACATATTGAGAATGCAAAAAAAATTTAATTTGAATTTATAATAGAAATGCTAATAAAGGCTTTAAAAGAAGAATACGTTAAGGTCTTTCTTGATCTCAAGCGTCTCATAAAATACGAAATATTAAGTTTTGTTTAACATTTGTTATGTTTGATGGAACTTAAGTGCCTCTATCTCTATTTATACCGCATTTATTTTCGATCTGTCAACTTCTAGAATCCTAATGTTGAGTTGTTATTGTAATTTTTTTTCATTTACCGCAGTTTTTCTATGTAGTTTTCTCATTGTTTATCTTGGTTTATATCAAATTTTTCGTAATTTCTTTGTTGTTTGTTGCAACATTCTCATAAATAAATAAAAAAATTGCCATTAAATTTTATAAATATTGAAAACAGAAGCCTTTATAGAGCAGCAGTAACAACAGAAAACTTAATTGAAAACCAACAACTGATCTCTATGAGTGTGAGTATGAAAATCCAGTTATTTCCTAAACAATAGCCAAAACTTGTTTACATGGCTAAGGCTACAGCACATTGTTGCTGGTATTGGTTATTGGTTATGATGTTTTTAATTGGTATTTCAACGAAAATAAACAAACAACAAACAGCCCTCATACATAATTCATGTAAACAAACGATAAAAAAGCAAACTCTTTTTCATTTTTGTTGCCTACTTTAAGGGGTTGAAGGGTGGTGTTTTGGAAAAATGAATTTAAATTGCAAAAAAAAAAAATTTTAAACCCAAAAATAGTTTAAAATTAAATCTCCAGTTATTGGATAAGCGGACAAAAAGCATTTAAAGAAATAAAAAACAATCTGAACAAATTTGTTTAAAGGTTAAAAAGTGCCAGGCCAGCACACAAAAAAGTTAAAAATTCTATGGCACCGAAAACGTAGATGCCAAGTTTACAGCAATTTTTCATTTCAATTTCATATGGGCTTAAATGGCTTAGGTGTTAAAGCATGAGGGTATGTGCTCTTATATAAGTTAAGGTCAACGAAGTTTTTGGTAAAAAGCTGTTCTATTTTAATTGCATATGTTAGGGAACAACTATGCAGTTCATCCTCATGTTAAATGTCAACGAAAGTGAAATTGTTTTTGTTTTTTTATTTTTTCATTTGGAACATATTGTAGGTTAGTACAAAATATATTTAATTGAATACACACAACACAATTGTTTTGTCAACTGCCAAAGGACAGAAATTGTGAAATTGCAGGACAAGTGCAAGGCTGTTGTTTACAAGATTATTTTACGAAAGGCTAAATGTCAATTGAAATGAGGATCAAAATAAAGTTTAAAGCGGATTTGGAACTCAGGAATAAGAACTTAGAAAACTTTTTTCGCAGAAAATTATTCGTATGGATCCGAAAAAATACAGGATGGGCCTATCGATTTAAATTTCAACGATCCGTTATTCCGAATCTGGCAATACCTGTTTCATTCTATTCTGTCACAAAATTCAGTATATTATCTCAACTGAACATAATCAATCGATTTAGGCTTAATATTCATTGAGCGCTTCTCGAATAAAGCTCATTTTCATCTTGTTTGGTACGTTAATAAGTAAAAGAGCCGTTTTTAGGGCTCAGAAAACCCATACGTGGTCTTACCAAAGCCAATGCACCCATTACGAGTGACTGGTTGGTGCGACTTGTGGAGCAGAGGCATCATTGGCCCATATTCCTTTGAAAATGAGGACGGCGCAACAATTACGGCCAATGGAAACACCTATCTCACCATTATAATCGATTTTTTTGACCCGCTCTTTATGGTATTGATGTGAACGATGTTTGGTTTTCAGAGGATGGTGCGACTTGCCAAACATCTCATGACACAATCGATTTATTGCGTCAAACGTTTGATGGCCGCTTAATTAGCCCAAACGGTGATGTCAATTGGCCGCCAAGAAGCTGCGATTTGACACTGTTTGAATATTTTCTGTCTGGCGCCGTTAAAAGTGTTTTGTCAACGAAACAGAGATAATTAAGCGCCTGAAGGCCGATACTAGTGATGTCATTGCTGAGATACGACCTAATGCACGCGAAAAAATGCTCAAATATTGTTTCGATTGAATGGGGTACTGTGAGGCCAACCGCGGCAGCCATATGAATGAAATAATATTCCATTTCTAACCGGAACATCACATCACAACCAAAAAAATAAATTTCGCTAAATTGCGAACCGTTTTGGTTTTATTGCATTTTTAAATTTAAACTTTTAAATGACCCACCCTTTAGAAAAGGGCGTATGTGGCCGCATAATCACAATATCTTTGTCCAAAAAAGGACCATGTAATTTTTTATTTAGAAATACGACCTAGCTTCTCGTGCAACCCGTTTTATGTGTGTTAATTTTATCCATGACTGGCGGTATCCACAGTTTAAAGTCGACGCCGAACCAAAGATATCTGAGAAACTTTTTCATTTATTCTCAGAATTTTTGCCAGAAATATGCTGAGTGAAAGTCGCCGAAAAAAATATTTCTCTTATTTCGTATTGTTCGAAATGTCTGAGGTGGGGTTTGAACCCAGGCCTCGCGTCTAATAAGCCAATACATAACCTACTAGACTTCAACCATTTCATATTCATAAGTATGCGAATATAATCAGCCGTAACCTTTTTGTTCATATGTTATGACTTCGATTCCTTTGTCATAGAAAGAACTAAGCCGGAAATGTTATTGTATATTTTTATCTGGTCTATATAGCTAGGGTATGCTACCATAAAAAAATTGTTGTTGTTGCTTTATTTAAAGTATTAAATTTTTTTATATTCATAGACAAAGATATTTAAAATTTAATCAAAAAATAAATTTAAATTTAATTCAAAGAGATTTAATAATGAAAGGACAAATTGGAAAACATAATTGGTCAATTCACACAAGCCGTTGTATCGTTGTATTCATTGTATTGTTGGAAGAACATACAACAGTGTATGATTGTTGTTGATATTTTTCATATAAAAATCCGATACACTTATACACATTTTTTTCATATGTTTTTGGAAGTTGTATTGGTTTCGTGCTATCAAAATGTGTGAATGAAAAAAATATGTATATGTTTTCATATGTTTTTAAAAACTTGTGTTGGTTTCGGGCTATCAAATTGTTTGAATGCCACGAGATACACAATACAGCATAGCATTGAGCGTTCACAAACAAACAAATGTATTCAATACAACATACACGATACAAAATTCATGTGAATTGCCCAAATGAATTTCTCAATATTTATTTGTTTACTTTAGAAATTTTCCAAAAAAAAAAATAAACAAATAATTTAAGTTTATTGACTTATTTTGCTTTGCATTATTTTTCTTTCTGTGGCATGACCTAATTAAGACCCTTAAATTTTCGATTTAAAAACGATTTTCTTTATCAATAATAACAATAACAATAACAATAATAATAATAATATTCATAATAACAATTTAATTTAAATAATTTTAATAACATTTTAAAATATTTATGAGAGGAGTTATTTTAATAACAAATTAATCAGGCATCAATAAATCCATTTGAACCTTTAAATATTGTAAACAATGGCCTATGGAAAGTAAAAAAAAAATCCCCAATTTTTTCTTATTGTTTTTACGCTCCAAAAAGGTTAAAATTTCAATCCTTTTTTTTCATGACAAAAGCTTTTAATCACGCAATGATTTCCTATACAAATTACCATAGCTGTGGCCTACAGTGTAGAGTACATATCACATGGTTAACATAGTGTTTACTCACTGACTGCCAGGAGAGGCATTGTATGTGTGTATTTGTTTTTCAATGTATTTGTTTATAGAGAGTTTGTTTATATATTAAATTGTAATTGTTTATTAAGGTTAATTATTGAAAAGGTCAAATTCATTTACATTTGCCATGAGTGTTTGCGTGTGTATTGTTTACATATTTTTGTATGCTTGAAAAAATCTCTACAACAATCAGGACAAGCAGGACAATATGTTGCTGTATTGTATATGTGTATGTGTGTGTGTGTGTGTGCTGTATGTGATTTTCCAAGTGTTAATTAATACATATGTATGTGTTTGTATATTAGTAATTACCGTTAGTTGGTAAATAATCGATTAATTATGATTGAATTTCAAATAAAATTAAAATGAAAACACAGGTCAATTACTTAAAGTAACTGCATATGGAGACCATAAAATAATAATAATTTGTTTAGCAACAGAACTGTAGTAACAGTTGCTTATGGTAATAGATTTTGATTTGGAAGATTATATAGAAAGAATCAGTGGAAGAAAGTTTTAAGTTTCGCAGTTCATTTAATTAAGTTAAGCAGTTAACCACTCTCTGTTTAGGGTGCTCCTTTGGATGGTGGCCTATGTTAATAACAGATAGATTTTGATTTATTTCGATACAGCAGGTTAATTAAAGTCAGGCACATAAATAAACTATCAACCAAAATATTAGTCGTCACTGTCCATAGGACTACAGCTGTTCGGGATGAAAAGCTTATATGTATGTATTCAATTAAGCATAAGCACAGTTAGTATCGTTGTAAATATTTTTATGTTCTAACAAAAGCTTGAATACATTTCTAGAAATTTTGCCTTCTTCACATATATGACTGGAAATTGACAGACATAATGAAAGATAGTGCCCTGCTGCTCTATCATGATATAGCCATTATGAGGTAGTAAACTGTTGTCGTGCTTAGTGAAGAGTGTAGTGTACATATTTGGCAACTTTGAGCCTTACTTATCTACATTAGGTTTCACACTAGACCTACCACCAAACTTAATACACCTAGACTAGCCTAATTGGTTGAATTAAAATGAAATTTCCCTACATTTTTATATAGTAACTAAAAAAGGCGACCATAATTATTGCTTTTGGCCTTAACACCATTAGTGTATGGTCTGGTATAACGAACGCCAGCAGTATAGGCCACTGCCAAACTTTCTTATGCCTTGGATAACAAAATATAACAAGCACTTCCGATTAGTTCCTTCTATGACAAAGGAATCGGATTGATAACGTATGAACACGAAATTTAGGTGCGTATGTCGCTCTCCAGTTCCAAAGGTTTTACCTGAGCTACTGATTATATTCGCACACTTATGAATATAAAATCGTTGAAGTCTAGTACGTAGTGTATTAACTTATCAGATGCGAACTCCGGCTTAGGCACCTCAAACAAAATGAAATATGAAAAATACTTCTTTGGCGACTTCCTCTCAGCAGTTTACTGGCAAACACTCTGAAAGAAAAACATAATTGCCATGAGAAGTTTCTCTAAAAATACGTTGGTCGGAGTCGACATTAAACTGTAGGTCGCGCCGCTCATGTATAAAATGAACACACACAATATAAGTGGTGTGAGAAGCTAGGTCATAATCCTGACTTGAAGAGTTGAAGTGATGAATTATGTATGCTATGTATGTATGTCTGATAGCTTTTCGGGTGCTGGACTTCTTTCAATTAAGTTAGTATTGCTTGAGATTAAATCAGCTTAAGGTTATAAGAGCAGAAAAAAAGTTTTATAATCAGGGTGTTATTCGTATGGAACTTTTTTCACGGCTTTGCCAATCCTATAATTAGCTGTTGCACTGATTTATTGAAAATCTCTTTACTCCTCGTGGAAACATCTTCGAGTACTTCTTAACCAAAGCTGTATTTAAATTCCTTTGATCGCTTAGTTTTATATGTTCACAGAACCTGGTTAATTGTATAAAAAAATCATGTTCCAAGTTACCCTATCCCCCAATAAAAAAAATTTCAATTATTTTTATTAATAAATTACCCCCACTAAATTGTTTAATGTTTTTTTTTATTAAAGCGTAAATTTTCTCGTAATTTATAATGAATTCCCTTGAAAATATAGCAGCCAGCATGAGTGAAAGACAGCAGTAGCCAGCACATCGATAACGAACATTTCAATTTACCTTGACATGGCAGCAACAGAAATAAAAGCTCAAAAGAAATGCTTTCTCACAAACAATATTGTTTTTTTTTGTTTTTTTTTTATTTCTTTGAAATAATAAACAAAAATGCAAATTTATATTCATTTTCTTTTATTATTATTATGGGGAGTAGAGCAGCCATCACACTTGTAAGGATAACCATTAAGGCAAAGAATGACCACAAAAGCATTGAAGCCATTGAATTGAAACGAACCAGAACGGCCAACATCATAACGTGACTTTAAAAAATAAAAAAAAAAATAAAAAAATGAACAGAAAATAATCACCATCATCAACATTATCAGTAACATTTCGCTTTTTCAATATAAATAAAAAATATATTTTTGTTGTTGTTGTTTTCTTTTTTTTTTTTGCAATAAAATTGAATTGAAAAACACCACAAACCATTTGTTAAGTGGATGGCGGTGGAAGAAGAGAGAAGAAGAAGAAGAGTATGTGGCTCGGACAACCTTTTACAAGCACTTTATCAAGTACGAATTTAAATTCACATGCATGCACCAGTACAGTGCATATCAGTGGAAATCGCACAGCAGAGCAGATACATTACAATGCTTTGGATTTTTTCAAAGTTTGTTATTGAAACACATAAAAATTGTTGGAAATCCTTGAATTCAAATTTCTTTAATAACATACATACATACATAATTGGTCTATAATTACAACCCTTCAGTTATCTACGACCTAGCTTCTCTCACGACTTATGTTGTGAGTGTTAATTTAATATATCAGTGGCGTAACGTACAGTTTAAAGTCGATTCCGAACAACAGAAACATTGCTGGAAAACTAGTGTTAAAGCTACCGTCAGTGAAAATCGTACTTAGACTTTTTATTCTTAGGCATGCATACATAATTGATCATTACAAGCCTTCAGTCAGGTTTACGACCTAGCTTCTCACATCACTTATGTTGTTTGTGTTAATTTTATACATGAGTGCCGGGACACACAGTTTAAACTCAACTCCAAGTGGCAGATTTTTGAGAAACTTTTCATGGCAATTTTTATTTACTTTCCGAGTATTTACCAGAAATCTGCTGAAGGTTTTTTGCCGAAGAAATATTTTTTCATATTTCGTTTTATTGGAGATGTCTGACCTGGGGTTTGAACCTTGGTGTCATGTCTAATAAGCCAACGCTTTAGCTACTAGACTACGGAGACTTCTAGGCATAATAAATTAAATTTCATTTGTACGATTTTCACCGGTATTCACAATTTATTTCTAATTAAAACGCATTTATTGACACATTCTTAGACGAGAGAGAGTAACAAGAACTATTATAAGCAATATTCTTGCGGTCTTATTAAGCATGAAGGAGAATCTCTAGTCGATTAGCCTTAATCAAGTCTTAGTGTTATGGTAGTAAAGAGCCTTATATTCCTCTTGTCGATTACATTTGAGCCCCCTACTAATATTCATACATGAATACATATTATAACGCGAAATCAATGAAACAGCAGTAAATAATAGGCCATATTCATACAACCGTATTCATATTCATAGAAGATGCTCTGCTTGCGTGTACAATATGCTATGGGTGTCATTAATATAAATACGGATCCTTATTTATGTATGTAAATACCCCATTAGACAAGCTGTAAACACATGGATACTATTTTCAATGGCTAATAATATTTACAAATACATGCACACATCGTTTTATACCCAAAAGACATGTCAATATTAATATATGTTACCCTTAAGACAAGTCAATATTGAAATGTAAGTGTATGTATGTGAGTGCGTATGTGTTTGTGTCTTGTCCCTATAACATTTACCTACCATAACCTCACCTAGAATGTCTATCGCATTTCAATTGTGTTCCCTATGTTAACACAAGTGTCATGTGAATAGACAGACAGTGAACAGTCAGTCAGCCAGCCAACCGTCTTTAGAGACCGAAGAGGCAGTCGTCATTCTTGAATGAGTTTGTTTTGTTAACCTGGCTAATATCAGTTGCTCGCCAAGTGTATGAACCACCACATGAATTGGTATACATTGCCATTGTCTGCCATTGAATGCCTTTAGCCAATATCGTCTTAGTTTCTCGTTTCTCGTTTCTTTTTTTTGTTTCTCGGCCAGTTCTCAGTTGTTTATTTGAATTGCTCTCCTCCCATTTGATAGTCGCCGGTAGAATGGGTATCAATGCATGAAATTGAATTTGAAAGTATCAATATTACCTGTTCAAATAGTGATGGGCAGAATATTAGCACTATTACGGTTGTTACTGAGAGAAGTACTCGCAAAAGTAATACAAACTAACATTTCATTTTGAAAAACGAACTGAAAACATATTTTGAATGAAAAATTATCATGTTTACTATATCAGAGGGTAAAAAAATAGCATTTGACTTTTTTATACAGGTTTTTTCGAAACTTCTAGCAAAATTTCTTTTGACTTTGAGCCATAATTGTGACTCTAAATCAGCAATTTCATGCCAATTGTTGTTTTCAATCTTAGCACCACAAATTTTTTCAGAGGCTGCCGATTAGAAGGCAATCTTCAGTCGTGAGAAAGTTAAACTTAAATCAGGAAACCTCGACGATTTTGGCTGGAATCAGGACATACTCTATACTTTGTGTTAGCGTACGAACTACACACTTAGATTCCGTGCTCAGTTGCATTAGAATATCTTTTCGACCAGAAAGCAATGGCGAGCTAATCTAAAATGCCTATTAGATGACTCACAAACGGTATAATTGTATATGAGTAGAAAAATAGGTGTAGAAAAATTGGGGCCAAGAGCATGAAGAGCAATAACCCTGATAAGCACTATCTTTCAAACGTATCTCTGATAAATAGTGGAAACGCTGCGAATCCTTTCGTGGAGGACTTACACATACAGTTAATCCTCAAGGCTTTTAACAATTTCTGGAGGAGAACTTTGATCTGGACAGAATTGGAAAGGACAGAAAAATTTTGAAAACACTTTAAGAGGCCCTTATAGGTCATTAAGCCTGTAATAAGCACCTGCGCAGGTTGGACAGTCTGATTATAGTACGTGTAGATTTTGCTGTATGTCCCTGTTGCACTGGGACATAGCAGTTACAGGCTACCACAAGCATATTTCCTGCGTCAATAGGTCTTATTGACACATCCAGTGAAGGTGTTAGTCTGTGTTGTTGGAGTACTATGTCTATAGTAGACAAACGGATGACCAATTGTGCCGAAAAAGTCTTGGGGTTGACCTTGCCCTTATTCCAAGTTGATGTTTTGCATGTTTTGGATAACTTTAGAATGCAGCGCTATTGTGTAGCGAAGAGACATTATTTATTTATTCATAGTATGGACCACTATTACCTTTCCTTCTGGCAAAAGATGTATTCTCCACCGAAAGTTTACTCAAATTCTACTTTCTGGGACCAAAAACTTTGCCAAACTAATTACGAATATCCTGTCTTAAAGTGAAGCACATTCCATTGAAGATCGTTCTCCTTGAATCAAAACAAATGGCGGTAGAGTGGGTTAAATCTGGACAGACAAGTAAAACAATTTCACAGCAAAAGGACGAGTATTGTAGTGATGAATATGATGCCTTAATATTTGGTCACATATTTCTAGCGTTTGTACTCCATTGCATCTTACACTCTCGGTCCTAGTCTCTAGTCGATTTCAGCTGTTTATTGCGAACAATAAATAGGCCTCTTCTGATAAATCATAAATAAATTATAAATCAATACTTTATCCCTAAAGATATTTCACTTTGATTTGAATCCGTCTGGTTAGCAGAGCTTACAGAACTCATTTTCTTCTTGTTCCCAATTTCTTTACTTTTATGGAAATCATATTGTGCTTACAACACTTCAGTCATGATTACGACCTAGCTTCTGACATCACTCGTGTTGTGTGTGTTAATTTTAGCCATAAGTGTCTGGGGACATAAAGTTTAATGTCGACTTTGGACGATAGATTTTTAATAAGCTTTTCATGTCAATTCTTCTTTACCCTCCTAGTTTTTGCTCGAAGACTGCTGAGAGGAAGTTGCCAAAGTAATATGTTTTCATATTTTATTTTGGTAGAGATGTCAGATCTGAGGTTTGCACCATGGTTTCGTGTCTTATAAGCCAACACACTACTGAAAATGATTATTTTAAAGGCAACGGAGAATTGCTGTGTTTGCTGCATTGCGTTTATGACATTACAGGCTAGTTTCTCAATATGCCCTTGATAGGTGCGTTAATTTTATCCTGGGCGCCTCATGTATACCTACCAAACTACAGTGACTACAAATCTTCAGTGAATAACGCCCCCAAATACTTTCGAAATTTCCTGGCTGATCTAAACGGTCCTCGTCTTCTGCAGCCAGAGCGATTCAAGGTAATCAATTTTGTGCCACAGCTGCCGTTTTTTACTTTGAGGAGGTAATCTAAAGGAATTCTTTCAAATAACGCTGGTACTGTTGACAAAAAATTCAGTATTTTTGTAGGAAAATTAAACTGTATTGTTCACACTATTTTGCGGTTGCTGCCAGTGTGAAATATTCCACATGTTTTCTCGACGTATTTACCTTTTAATTATTAAAGGCACAAAGTTTTTCAATTATTGAATATTAAAAATATTTTAAATACATACCTCACCTGTACCTGTAGCTCTCCATTAACGCTGTTAACGTCTCCACCCAATATTTGTGTTATTGGTCGCATAACCAATAATAATCGAAATAATTAATGTGCCGTTAAATTCCGTCATTCCTTATTATATTTTTCTATTAAAATTCTTTACAAAGTTAAACAATACTCGTACATTCGGATTTAATACCTGTAATCATAACAACTACTCACGTAATGCCTTTTGGTGTGCTGGTACACCACCTCTACCACATTTCTTCAAACAGAATGTGATAAAATGCCTGAGAAGAGTGTAAAAAAATGGAACCGAAATTTATTGATTTCCATAATTTATGGTTTCATATGGTAAACCGTGAAAACGTTGTGTATAAGGGCAAAGATTCCCCCAAGGTTCCTTCACTACAAATGTAACGAATTTAATAACCATAATTAAAGTCGTTAATAAATTTTTTGATTACCATGAAGTACGAAATTTTCGATTTCAATCTTAAAGCCGTTAATTTCGTTCGCATAATATTTTAAGAGGCATTAAGCCATCATTTTTTATTGAATTGTAAAAATTTAAGAATAATTTGTTGAATTTTTTTTTTAAAGCTTTTTAATTAACGTAAAAATTTTTATTTCTTTATCTTTGCAGGTAAGTGTTAATGGCGCGTAAATGAAATGCTGCAATGCAATGTGGGTCATAAAAAACACACCGTGCTTTGTTAAGTTTTGAAAGTATTTTGTATTCCAAAATTGTTAAATTAAATATCATGTTCTTTGGTTCCTAGTTGGAATACAACATAAGATAAATGGCCGATACAACGCTTCAGTCAGATTTACGGCCTAACTAAATGCTAACTGAAGGTTTGTAATGACCAATTACGTATGCATCTATCTTGCTTTTCGTCCTGGCCTTGTCACCATCTGTGAAGCTTCTCATTTGCACATTATTGTCGTTCATGGTTCACATAAAAAATGCTTGATTTCGCTAGATTTTTAGCCGGTTCAGCAATATCTGGACGGCAGGTAGATACAAGGCTTATCAAACATCAGTTGGATACCGGAATTCTAAAAGTTCCAAAAAAATTTGTAGTGAATAATTGGACTCATCACTCAACAAAAAACAAGCTTGGATGAGATTTTTCCTTAAAGAACTCATTCTTATCAAGCTTTATTACAATGGATTTTGTGATCGACAGTCTTGACGATTACACGTGGAGGCAAATTAGAGAAGGAAAAATATACAAATAAAAATTATTTGCGAACATTTTGGTTATTGGTCGACAGGTATACGGCAGCCATTTAGCGGTAATCAGCTGCAGCGGCAGAGTTTATTGTTAGAGGAATAAAGAATTTTGTTTGGGAATAAAGCCAACAGTCCGCTGCGTCACCGTGAAAAGTAACAAAGTGTGGTACGGATGCCTATATATGTATGCATGTACACAGATAGTTGTAGATAATGATGTTTGCTTCGCTTTTAGGGAAGAGTTCTTGTAGAGAAACCAGTCTGTTTGATTATGTGTACTTTAGACTAGCAATGGTATTGACATACAGATTCCCGTCACTCATGGATAAAATTAAAATTTTCTCGTATTTCGTTATGTTTGAGATGTCTGAGCTATGATATGAACCACAGCCTCTCGTCTAATAAGTCAACACTTTACCTACTAGACTTTTCAGTCTTCGTAGGTTACGTCAAAAAATCATCATTGCCGTCTTCTTGTTGCTAAATATCGTAGTTCGTCAAAAGCATGATGTTATATTTATGTCACACAGTTTCATCCCTGTTTCAAAAGAAAGTCGCATAAAACGAAATATTTTTTTGTATTTCGCTTAGTTGGAGATGCCTGACATGGGGATTGGACCACAACCAACTAGACTACAGCGACTAGATTACGGCGACAGACTGTAAGCCTAACTGCAATTGTTGAAAAGGCGAACAATTTTTGTATGGACGCAATATGTACTTTACATCTGACTTGTCAGATTACCCTAAGGCTTCTGTCAAAGTCATTTGATGAAGCACAATGTGGTCGAATACTTAAAACAAAATCTTTCAAGCTGTTCCAAAGTAATCAGTTTACTTGAGGTTCTTGTAAGCTTTTCGGGGATATCCAGAAACACCTTGAAAAACATTTCTTTTATTGCAGCTCTGAAGTAAGCTGTAAATGCTATATAGCCTCGCATAAAAAACCATGTTTCCGATTTTTTTAATCGTTTCATTTGTATTCCCTTTAAGGTCAATTGTAAATGTATAGAATGACATGTATCATGTTAATGAATGACATATCACATGTAAAATACATTTTTAAATTTGCAAAATTTAATTTCAAATTATTTTCATTACTTTCATGAAATATTTATACAACGGAATATTTATGTCTTACAAAAGCTCCTGTAAATATCAATTTGGATTCCACATAATGTCACCTTTTAAGCTTGTCTTCAGATTTAAGAATCTGCAGCCGAACAAACGCAATGAAATGAAATTAATTTTTAAAGACAATAAATGGAATTTATGGATACTGATGATCACAATGCCAATGATGTTTCTCTGTTATGGCCCATTTGCAGACAAACAACAACAAAAAAACCGAAATAAATTAAAATAAAAATGAATTGACAACACTGAACATAAAAACAACTGAAACTGAAACTGTTACACGCCTTTATTACAAATGCATAGAATAATAACAACATATCAGCCCACGAAAAAAAAAAATAAAGAAAAAAATTTGAAAAACATCCACTGCAATAAAATGTTTTGTATGACAATTTCTTTTCTATTTATTTTAATCTGGATGTGTTTTTGTCGGTTTTGTAACAAAAGTTAGAGGGTGCCCTAATAAAAAGTGTTATTTTGATTCTAAGTAATCGAAGGAAATTAACATGTTTTTGTGGCTGTTACAGTGTAACACTATTTAACACTGGCCTGTTGCAATAATAAACAATATAATGATACTCACTGCACACATTTACTATCACACACTAGCACACAAATAAATATTACTGTACAGGACATACAATACATATACACAATGACACCATTGCTTCAGCATTACAATATAGATGAGGGAAATATGCAAATATGCTATAAAAATGGCTGAGCGAAATAACAAAAAAAAAAAATAAAAAAAAATCGTTTTTCGGCGGTAAAAAAAACTGCAAATCGTTATACTGTCAAGGATGTTTTTTTGTTTTTGTTTTGGTTTCTCCATTGCTGTACAATTCATATAAAAAAGGAGAAGCAGAAGAAGAAGAAGTAAAATTGAAGGAGAATAACATTAACAATACAAATAAACATTAAAACAATTTATTTTGTACTCTTCTCGTACATAATAACGAAGTTATGCACAACATATAGTGTACAGCAGGGGTTAAGTAAATAGAAATGGGAAGAAATTTTGTTGTTTTATTCTTTAATTTAAGAATTGTTAATTTAGTTTGAATAAAATATTGTTAATAAGCCTGGCACTCGAGCTTACAACGAAAGAAGTCAGTTTCCATGATCGCAAGCCAGAAGCCTGAGAGGATAAGGTAGTGCAGAGATCACTTCGTTTTTTTTGGGCATTCATAGACATTGAAAAGGTTTTTAATATCACCATCAGCCACATGAAATTCATTCGAATGCACTGAAGTGCTTGAAATGCTAAGAAAAGTTATTACAGGCTTTCCCATTAACGCCACGTGTGGAGTCGTGCATTATAATCTAAACAGAGAACTGAAAATAGCACAGGCATAGGCCACGATTTTGTGTTACATCCTTAGCTTTTAACTGTGCTCAGAACACTGCAATGAATAATACAGCTGCTATTACTTGGTATTACTAAGGTGACTTGAAGGATCAGCTCTAAGATATTATGGCATCTCAGATACGAAATCCATGATGATACAAGTTCAATTATATGTTCGGTACGCTTGGAAATAAATAAACGTCAGACCCAGAAGTCTTTGTAGTCATTACAACCACTTATGTTGTGTTCGTTAATTTTTTTATACATGCGTGGTGGGACATACAGTTTAAAGTCGACTCCGAGCGGCATATTTTTAGGAAACTTTTCATGGAAATTTTATTTACTCTCTGAGTTTCTGCCAGAAATCTGCTGAGAAGAAATCGCCGAAGAAATATTTTGTCATATTTCGTTTAGTAGGAGATGCCTGACATGGGGTTTGAACCGAGGCCTCACGTCTAATAAGGCAACACACTATCTGCTACCTACTAGCGTGTGTGACCACGTCTAGTAGACCACGGCGACTTCCGTAGTTCATTCCCTGACTCAGACATCTCGTACATAAAGAAATATGAAATAAAGTATTTCTTACGGCGACTTGCTCTCAGCAGTCTTTTAAAAAAAAGTCTGAGCGTAAAATCATATTACCATGAAAAGTTTCTGAAACAAACTGTTTTTGGGGGTCGACTTTAAGCTGCAGGTCCCACCACTTATGTAGAAAATTAACTTACACAATAAGTTAGCCTTTTGACCAGAATACTAATTACCTTTCATCTGCTGTAGTAGCCATTATGACTTTGTATGACTTTGTAAGAAGCAACATTAAAGAAAAGTATTTGAATTTTTCATAGTCAGGTTGTTGGTTATTTTTTTTTTTTCTTTCTCGTTTTTTTTTTGTGCTAAGTGGTATTCCTTTTCGTTTTTCATTTTCATACGTCTTTTTTGGTTGCAAAAAAAAAAACCAAAAAACAACAATCTCATTGTTTAAAATGATTACAAACGGATACACCATACAATACAATACAATACAATACACGGATATGGAAATGGGGAAACAACACAACACAGCTGGTGGGGTCCAAACCAAAAAAAATATTACAACACCAGCTGAAAAATAATATCCAGCCGCTCGAGACCAAAAAAAGGTTCACACGGCATGAAACCTGGTAACATTTTAATGTTCTATGAAGGAGTCATCATATGTTTAATCGTCTGTTTGTCTGTCTGTCTGTCTCTCAGTGTATCTTTTTTTGATGTACATATGCAGACAAAAAAGGCATTAAAAAATTGTATATTACAACCAGCAAAATTATATTTAAAAACACTTCGCCATACACTCTCGTCTTCTACGCTTTAATTTGCTGTGTGTGTTGTTATATGTTCTCTACACTCTGTTGTAATGGAAAAAATTACCGCTTTTGGGTTCAAAATTATAGGTATTAATGTGGAATTGAAAATGTGTTTTTATGTTCATTTAAATCATTTCTGTTTTCATTCTCTTTTTTATTGTGTGTCTGTTTTTTCTCCTCACTTTTGTTTTGAACGCTTAAATATGGGTTAATGGGCGTTTAGACCCTCTTTATGCATTCACGTAACTCTGTATATGATAATTTTCGTATAATAAACACTTTATTTCATATTTATTATGATTGTATTGTAGGCCGAAAAACAATGGCAATTTAATTCTGTGTTGTAGTACAATATGTTGTGTTAAATTATAATTTTTTTTGTTGGAATACTGAAGCAATTCAAAAGAATTTATTTGTTAGAAAATAAATCCTAACACATGGAGTTTTTAATTAAAATGTTTAAGTATAAGAACTAAGTGGGAAAGGCTTTTAAATGTATTAAACAAACAAACAACCCACATCCAATTGGGAAAAATTTTCTTTATCAACATGACCTCCTTCTAACTCTATACACTCTTCCCAGCGTTCTTCAATTGTCTTTATATCGGGTTAGTTTAAGATATTTCTAGCTTCTTAGAATAGCCATCAATCGCTGCTTATGTCTTCATATTTGACACATCCTTTAGCACCGCATAATAGAAAGAAAAATAAATTTAGGGAATGTACAGTGAGCGTCAAAAAAAAAACTGTCAATTAAAAAAAATATACATTAATAAATTACCGTTATTTTTATTTTAAATTTTCTTCATTTCGTCAAATTTTTTCGGGCACTCTCCTTAAGTAGTAAAACTTGAGTTTGGTGATTATTAGAATTTTATTCTTAGGGTACAATTTTTTTTGACGCTCAGTGATTGTAGTCGCCGTAGTCTACTAGGTAGTGTGTTGGCTTATTACGACATAGTTTCTCACACCACTTATGTTGTGTGTGTCAATTTTACACAAGAGTGGCGAGATCTAAAGTTTAAAATCGACTCCGAAACACAGATTTTTGAGAAACTTTTTCATGTCAATTTTATTTACTCTCAGAGTTTTTGCTAGAAATCTGATTTTACACAACATAACACTGAATGTGTAAATTAGTGAATTCTTACGATGAAAATAGGCTTTCAGTTTTGTAAAGTGCAGCCTTTCTCCTTAATTATATCCCCCAATACTGTAATATTATCTTATAAACATTATTTTATCAATAAACATTATCGTAGGCAGATGAAACAGTCTTAAGCCTTGATTAGCCAAGCGTCCACGGAACTTTTAGAATATGAAAATTTTTAGAATACGAAAAACGATGAACATACTTTTCGTTAAGTTCCGTGGACGTTTGGCTAAACCGGGCTTTAGTCTTCTTTTAATTCAGTTCTCCTATTCATTGTTGTAAAGTTCTCCTATTTAATTGTAATTTTATGTAAAATATTAGACCCACGTTTATTCCACGTATTTTATTCCAAAAACTCGTCTCTATTGCGATGAAGCATTTGTCAAACTCTCTATTGAAACATCTGAATAAAGTTATATAAGTATGCTCTATTGTGTTCTAGTTTTAGGCGAATATTAGATGAGTTACACAATTTGAAATGTCGGTCGTTTATGATATATTATAATAGCGGCGTCTATTTTTTTAGTTGTTTGTAGGTTAAACCCCTCAGCTGCCTCAACCAGGCAACTCATACCGCTATTTTAACTCTTATCTTCTACTAACTGGAAATCAAACATTACTTCTCAGATAATCGATAAATAAACAAGGTAAACAATACATATAGATTCCTCAAGGGCTAAGAAAACTTTCATCTTAGTACCATACTTTGCGGTATTGCTTTATTGTATTCATTTCCGAGATGATATACTTCATGACCTTTCATTAATTTTTCTTTTGTATTATTTTGCGCAAGTAGTTAAGCCCTGAAAGTCGCCAGTAGACAGTACACATGAGGCTATGGTTCAAGCCCCAGCCCAGATATCTCGAAGAAAACGAAATATGAAAAGAAATATTTCTTTCAGCGACTTGATCTATAGAGACTTAATTGTATCCATGAGTGAGACGGGACCTACAGTTTGAATTGGACTCCGAACGGCAGATTTTGAGAATCTTTTTCAATTTTATTTACCCTCAGTAGTTTTGTGGCGGAAAAAGATTCCTAAAATCTACTATTCGGGGTCGACTTCAAACTATAGGTCCCGCCACTCATCGACACAATTAACACATACAACATTGGTGGTGTGAGAAACTATGTCGTAATCCTGACTAAAGTATTGTAATGACCAATTAAGTAATTAAGTTAAGCCCTGAGTTATCATCTGATGTTTTTCCAATTTTAAGTGTATGGACACAGTTTGGTTTCTATCGGTGCGTAGTGTATGAACATTATGTTCCTTTAAAAACTAAATTGAATAGTAATTATCCCTCTCTTTGCATTGCATTGCCCATGGCTTTTCCCATCATATTGCTTATATTTAAGCAGACTTGTCTCTTTCATCACTTTTGCTAAACGTTCGAGACATCGAAAGCTAGATCTGAATGCTAGAAAATTGCACCGAGTAAGAGTGCATAGCTTCCGCCTCAAATCAGTTTCTGTGGATGCCAATACATCCCATACTAATCGTTGATAACTCTATAGTTCTTTCAATAATTTATCAATTTTATTGTTTTTTTGTGATATTGTCTAGGTAAGAAATTATTTACACAGATGATGACAGACTTCTGTCACTATTTCCATTTCCTGTAAGCCCAACCATTTTAAAAGTCTCCAACAGATGAATACATTTTGGGTCTCTGTATAAACATGTAAACATCAAATTTTACAGTCTATAATACAATGGAAAAAATATTCTGAAACTACTAACTTGTACTCTATTTAGACTGCATTTATTTTCGATCTGGCAACTACCAGGACTTCGTTGTTGATTTGTTATTGTAATCGTAATTATTTATACTTATGTAGCAATATAATCGCAGGTGAGTACTGCTGTGCATTATCGCAAATGGAGGGAAACCATGACACATAGCAGACTGGTAAGCATTGGTTTTTACCTGAAAACTTTAAATAGAGGACTGTACATATCCCAAGCTTTGTTGGGGTTATAGGGAGTGTCATATCCCAAAAGTCTGTAGGGCGTAACACTATCACATGTTATTTATATGACACCCATAAGGACATGCTTAAATAAGGTAAAATTTATGAATTTAAATGCAATTTTAAGTTTCTTTTTCTATTCTAACATTTACTAACTTTTTCTTTTTTTTGCTACTCTGCTATTAAATTAACTTGACTTTCGAGCAGCTTAAAACTAGAGAAACTAAAAATAACTGACAGGAAAAAGTCAATCACATCTCTTGTTGACATACTACCAAAGAGTATTTCTTTTTTCCTCTTCTTCATCTTCTTCTGCTTGCTCTTAAGAGAATCACATTTTTTACAAGGCCATTCTCATGCGGGCTTTATGTTACACATAGAAACGAGCACACATACATATAGAAGTGTAGAGAGAAAAATTCAACTAAAACTTAATTTTTTTTCACAAAATTTTGAAACTTTTTGAAAGAAAATAAAAAAAAAAACCAAATTTTTTTCATAAGTTTTTTGTCTAAAAATGCGTGATGATGTTTCACAATAGAAAGTACGAAAGCAAAGAAAACTTATTTTCTTCTAACAGAGATTTTTTACGCAATTTATTCTCAAAAAGAAAATCGAAGAAAACGAAGAAAACAAAAAAAATGAAAAGGGCCCACATCTACTTGTCTAAAGACTCTAACAATGTAAACACTTGTAAAATAAACACTCGAAGATTGGAAGACTAGAAACGAAAAGAAAGACAAAAAAAAATTGTTTGTAAATCAAAAAGCCTGCTGCTGACTTTCATAAAAAAAATTGCATGGAAAAATATTTGAAAAGAGTTAAAATTTATTTTAAATACAGTGGAATTGATGATAATGAATACATACATATTCTAAGGATCATTGTTGTTAGGTTGCAGCAATTTTGAATAAGAAAAGATTTTGAAAACATAACAAAAAAATACTTCTGTTGTTGGGACTCGCTACACGTTTTACCATTTTCAAAGCATATTTGTGGAAATTTTACAAGTATAAGCTGCTAAATCAGACAGCAAATCATTGCTAGTGTTCAAATTTTTGATGAAAAATGTCTATACAAAACAGGAAGCTTTTGCTTTTCATGGAAAATACATATTCGCGTTCCAAATCTATAAATATAACAGTAAGTGGACTACTTAGGGATCTCAGATATGTCCAAACCGAGCATATATTCTTAAGAATTCCTATTGAACTCTTTAAAACAACACAACAATGTCAATGATTGATAAATTGATCGCACATTATGACTTCAATCTAAAACATAATTTGAAATACGATCTAGAAAGGAAATCTGTGGCATATCTGGGATATTCGTGCAACTCGAGAAAATTACGCTCAAAAAATCAATTTTTGGTGAAAATTTATGAAAAAAATCATGAAAATTTTAGTGGCAATGCAATTTTGTTCACAAATCCCACTATATACACAAAGGAGGGTCCTCTTTCCACTTGTGATAGTGGCATATCTGGGAAAAACGTGCAACTCGAGAAAAAGAACTAATTTCCCAACAAATATTTTTCTTGGGGACATGACGCTTTAATTATCAAGCAGATTAACCCGTGATCTCAATTGCACTTAAAACTACAAAATTCTCTGTAGTTGTAACATGATATACATATTCTCCACACGAACTCTATTATATATTTAAGAAATGCATGTGGAACTGACAGAGGAAATAGGTATCGAATATATCCAAGCCTGTTTTCTCGTATAAAAGTCCAGTAGTAGCCCTAATTAGGTGGTCTTTGTTAGTATTGATCAGGGCAGATAATATCCTGTGATCGTAATGGAAACAAATCTTTGATGGGATAGCACTAGCGGCCTACATGCTATATAGTATAGCCCAGCCCACAAATATTCCCAGCTCCATGTAAGGTTAACAAGACACCATTAGCATCGAAACTGCATTCATTACTTTCATATACCCAAGCAGCGGTCCTAATTATATGTCTCAACATTGCTTATCCTTCACGAAAGGAAAAACAAATTCCGATGGGGCAAGGTTTGAGCAAAAAAGCGGAGGTTAAGCTTGCCTTTCGTCTATACATACATACATACATAATTGATCATTACAACCCTTCAGTCAGAGTTACGACCTAGCTTTTCATATCATCTACGTTAGTGTGTTAATTTTCTACGTGATTGGCGGAACCTACAGTTTGAAGTTGCATATTCAGAGCAGGTTTTGGCCAATGCTCGCTCCAAATGAATTAATTGTTGTTTGTGCAGTTCTACCCAAAAAATCCAGCAAACTTTTAGAAGCATATTAAGCATTACCTTGGACGTAGATTGCTTGTTACCCGAGCTTCAAACCAGTGATTTCTAGTGCTTGGGGTTGTGGCAATGAATTTATTTTTCGTTGCCAGTGATAATTTGATGAGAAAATATGTTTTTTGTGGTATTCAATCAAAATCTTCTTTCAACACATCTCGGCTCCAAGTCATGTCGATCCAAGTTACTTGCTTTTGAATGAATTATGCTGTGTTTAAATCAGGGTTCGTCAAAAAATTTTTGGCTATGTGTTAGTGAGTAAGAGAGAGAAAATAAGTTGAGAGAATTTATTTATTTACAGCCATAGAAAAGTGTTAGTAATATAGGCTATTTTTATTTTCATTTCATCAGCATACATATGTAAAGCTATATAACTTTGGCTTAATAATTTTAGATAAATAAAAATTAAATAAAAAATCAATTTTTTATTAAAAGAACATAAAGCTATCCATCTTTGGCTTAAAAATTAGGCCATGTTTTTTTTAGATAAATAAAAATAAAAAGAATAAAAAACCCATTTTTTATTAAAAGAAAAAAGCGAACATACCAATGCATTTAAAAAAATTATACTATGCGACAAAATAAAAAAAATTAAATACGCCTAGCTAATAACATAGATCATTTTTAACATGAAATATTTTTTGAGTGTTATGCTGAAATAAAATGATAAAGCATCCGCCGCACATATGTTCTTGTCGCAGTCTGATCGACAACTAAATGAAAAAACACAAGAATGCGTGTGAGTTCTCTTTGCACAACTGTGCTATGAAATGGTAAACTATGGTTTAAATGCTTTGAAATGCCTGACACAAAGCTCTATTGATTGTCTTCAAACTTTTTCGGCTATGCCGGACACCGTTTTCCTTTGGTGTTATAATCTGCATTTTTGAACCAAGCAAACCACTTGATACACTGTGTTCTTTAATAGAGCGTGCTCACCGTAAATTGCCACAAAACAAGAGTGACTGGAACAAAACTTGTCCATAAATCTTCCACCAAATACTGTTTGCTCTTCTCTATTAAATAACCAGACATTAAACAAATTTCTAATACAAACCACTATTTGATACGGTAGTCAGTAAACGAAACTCAAATGATCTGATCCAGTCGATAATATTTTTAATACATGAGAAGCCAAGAAATTGTTTCTTATCTCCTGGATATAATAAACATCATCTCCTTTAAGACAGATTTCACTGTATTTGAAGAAAATTTCTGAATTCTTATTTTAAACTCTCTCTCTCTCTTGGTGTGTGTTTATCCTTCCATATGCATAAGTGTGTGGGATTTTGTTTTCTTTTGTATGAATAACACGTGCACCAACCAAAAAGTTTTTCTTTTTATTTTTTGATTCATTTTTTCTTCTTTTTTTAATTTTTTTTTGCTTATTTTTTATAATAAAACTTTAGATTTTTATTTATACCTGGTTTTAACAAAAACAACACAAATATCCGTATTTTTTTTCTTTACGAATTAAATGATTTCTTTGCAGTACATGCTCATGTTTTATAACCAGAATACGGAGGTGATTTTTATTCTGTTGTCATCAAAAGGAAAATTTTCTTTTTTACTTTAAAAGTTTTGTACGATTTTTGGAGTTTTTTTTCTTCTTCTAGATTTGTGCGTTAGTGTGTGTGTGTATGTGTATGTGTAAGTTTAAGTTAAAGTCAAGCATGTTCATGTTGTTAGTGACACGAAATAGCAAAGATGACATAAACGTTTTATGCGCTTCTATTACAAAAAAAAAAGGATAATGAGGAGAAAAATCTCAAAATACCTAAAAGTGTACACCATTTGTTAAAAGAAATATTGGGTAGAAATATAGGGCAGGAAAATAGCAGCCAGAACTAATGAGAAGGGTCTAATAACCGATAGTGGTTGTATCAAATCATAGGTTTAGGTTTAGATTAGAGGATGTGTACTTGTCATTGAGACAAGTACAATACTCGGGGGTCAAGTACCCGTTGTACTACGTACTAAAGGGGTGGGGGATAATAGAGGAGATAGGAAAAGGAGGAGAATTAGGAAATGGAGAATAAGGAGGCGAAGGAATAACACAGACCACAAACATACAAGAGAGCGTGACTACACCTTCTCAACCAACTCAAACTAATAATGATTCTATGGAGAGCCTTAATGTCGGCACTCGACAAAGAATTCAAACTCTCGAAGAAGCCCTTTCCCAGGATCCTCAACCCCGTCGCAAAATACCCTGTAATAGTCTGGCTGGGATCTGTTCCAGATCCTTGTCAGCGATCTAATCTAGCAGTGACCGGTAATAAACAAAATAACTATCCTCAAACGGGCCGTAACCAACCAGTTCTAACACTGCCTATAGCAGGTCGATACCTAGGTCATAATTCATCTAAAGAGCCAACAATTGTGCTTATTTTAAACACCAAAATGGACAGACTCTATAATAGCCTTAGCATTGGATTTTTCTGCAACTTGCTGATACCTGAAGTAGCATCATTAGCCTACATAGCACAGATCAAGTTTCATACTTTAAACTAAGCCAGAACAGGCATTAAATGATTTATTTTTTATTTACTTGGTTATTACAACTCTTTAGTCAGGATTACAACCTATCTTCCCACATCACCCATGTTGTGTGTGTTAATCCATGAGTGGCGATACCTATAGTATCTCTCAGCGATGTCTTAGCTTGGTTTTGAACCACGGGTTCTTGTCTAATAAGCCAGCATACTAACTACTGGGCTCCGGCGATTTTTAAGAAGAATTATTACACGGTTTATAACTGCTGTGGATACAATTTTGTCGACAGCAATAGTAGAAGGTGGGCTAAAAATCTTTCAGCAGATTTCTGGTAATAGCTCTGAGTGTAAATAAAATTTCCATGAAAAGCTTTTCTAAAATCTGTTGTTCGGAGTCAATTTAAAACTGTAGATCCCGAAAGTTTCAAGTAGTTAAACTGCCTTAAATGAAAGAATTCTTGAATTAAACCTTATGAAATGGTGTAAAACATGAACTTTAAGTCAACAATAACACGAGCCAACAAAATTAAAAAAAATATAATAAAAATCTGCCTTTTATTTAAAAGTTGAAAAGTAAATCTAAAAACACAAGAAAACATTTCCCAGAAAATATAAATTTTTATTCAACATGAATGGTTTGGTTTGTAGTTCATAGAAAATGAAACGTAAAGAAATTTTAAAAAAAATTCGATGCAAAAAAACATTTCACAAGAAATTACTCGTACACAGAGCCATGCAGGGACAAGTGTTTCTACTTTTTCTTTGCCTTTGACGGGCTTTTGTCTCCCTAACTGACAGCATGTGATTTAAGATGCACCAAGCAGAGCCACTATTGCCACAAATAGAAGAAGAGAAAAATAAAAAGGAACCCACACACACGTTTCAAAAAAGTTTTTTTTCGTTTTGGTGTTTATTTTTTATATTTGTGTTGGAATTTTTATTTTATTTGTTGGCATTTTTACGGAAATTGCATTCATGAGTTAAAAAAAAAGAAATAAAAAAAAAACCAAAACAAATACAGGGCATGACATGTAGAACATAAATGTAAAGCCTTGTACTTTAAATTCGAACAGAGTCGTGTTTTGTTTTTTTTTGTAGTTTTTTGAAATTATTTTTTAAAGGAATTTCCTTCATAGAGACAATGAAATACAAAATATTTATTTATGTCATGTGATAATGAAGGGGAAATCAAATTTAGTTTAAAATCCGTTCAAGTTTAGATTTGAAATTTATGTATAGAACAGTGGAAGAGGGCATAGTGGACACTTTATTCAACACTTAACTTTATTTAATATACTGCCATATGTAATAAACCAGTGTATACGACAGTGTATGCTTGTTGTTGATAATTTTTATGTGAAAATCCGATCACTTATACACATTTTTTTCATATGTTTTTAAAAGTTGTATTGGTTTTGTGCTATCAAATTGTGTGAATGAAAAAATTATGAAGAAGAATACGACATACACAACACAGCATAGCATTGAGCGTTCACAAACAACCAAGTGTATTCAATACAACATACACGATACAAAGTCGTGTGAATTGGCCAAATAAAGTATGTGTACCGGATACACAATATGAAACTTCTAGGGATTGAAGAGAAATTTCCTCTCTATCAGGCGCATCGTGATCTCCCTATTAAATGTGAGGCCTCAGCTCGAATTCCAGCAAAGACAATTCGAAGAAAACGAAATGTAAAAAATATTTCTTCGGAGACTTCCTCTCTGAGAGTAAATAAAATTTCAATGAAAAGTTTTTCAAAAATTTGTCATTCAGAGTCGGCTTTAAACTGTAGGTTCCATCATTCATGAATCACGTTAACACGCACAACTGAACTGGTGTAAGAAGCTAGGACAACCTAGCTAAGGGGTTGTAATGACCAATTAAGTCAGTATGTGTATTTCCACCTGAAAAAGTGTCCATAAGTAGTCGTGCCTGATTTACTTAGTAATTGTTGCTTTAGAAATTTTGTTCTTTAAAGGACCATCTATCTATGAGGACTTAAACAACACTATTAATACTGACTGATGGCTAAGCCTCCCTGTAATCCAATCATATCTTGAGAGCAAAATACTTATTGAATAGATTTTCAAACATTACAACAGAAGAGACGTTAGGTAAATTTTAAGTCCCTAACGAATGTGGTTTCATTCAAAGTTAACTCTTATATGGGTTAAGGAACACAGACATATTGTTGGAAATTGCATTGCTGATGAGTTGACCATGGCCGGTACAGAATGGGTGTTCCCATTACTTTCTTTAATTTGGATATTGTCCTCTCGTTCTACGAGGTGGTTCAATCTCCTTGGCAGCAGAAGAATACATGCAATATTGCCAGACTCTGCTGGACACGTATGGACAGGAAGAGGAATCGTATGGCCATCCATTGCACCATGGTGATCTGAGGAGGACGAAGAGACTGTCTTTCACCTCATGCCATGAAGATACGGAGGAAACTGACCTCTAATTTTCTGACATTGCTGACCGAGCTCTCTAGCGTACAGATTGCCGCATTAGCAAGATTTATTTTGGACTCGGAATGGTTCTCTAGGGAATATTTGACCCCCGGATAGAATTACTTGTGGAATCACAGTTGGCCTAAATTCTGGGGACCTCTTCCTTCGAGGCGGTCCGCCACCTGCCCTAACCTAGCCTATGTTAATATCAGGATTACCCAAAATAAAACCTCGCTTTCAGGTTATCCTGTGGTAAGGTCGGGGCAAGAAACATACGTTTTTAAAGTCCAGAGAAAAATATATCAGATATTACGGTTGTATAATGAAAACATTAAAAACGAATAAAAGCGACAAGAGAATTTTTAAGAAGCTATTCTCACTTTCATTGGCCTCCAAAATTATGCGATTTGACTCTACAAGAATATGAATAAAAAGTGTCGTCTCTCTTTCAAAGGGCACACCAGCCCTAGCAGACAATATAATATAATTGAGATACTGACCGAAGGCAATACCGTAAAGACGCCTTATGTTCTATACGCCTGCATAATAAATATAGCGCGCCTACATTAATTACTTAATTGCTCATTACAAGCCTTCAGTCAGAATTACGATCTAGCTTCTCCCACCACTTATGTGTGTGCTTATTTTCTACAACGACAGATATTTGAGAAGCTTTTCGTTTGGTCGGAGATGACCGTCCATTGTTTTAAATCGTGGCCTTACGCCCAATATGTCAACACACTAACTACTAGACTACGGTCAGTATGCTTGCATTGGCTGTGGATATAGTCTGTGTTAACATGTTGCTTTGGAAAGGAGACTATTTCTTCAGAAGGTTGTTAATGGAAGGTTCTTGGGGAAAGTTCTAATTTTCAAGCCAGGGTGTTGGGATAAAGAAACATTCTTCGATAAGGAGAAAGTCAGTTAAATCGTGAATGAGGTGTAAGAAGTTTGTCAGGAACCTGCACCAAAGTCTTTAAATTTCGAACGTTTACAACTTAATTCATTTACATTCCCTATGAAATCAACACTTAAAATACTTGAAGCACAATTTTGACCCCTGGGTGCAGGAGGAGGGTTAATAGTTTTACAATTTGCATAAAAGCTCGTAATAGAATTATAAGACTATGTCAACACTAAAATCTGTAAATTATTACCATATTACCACCACAACTCCATAAAAATACATTAAACAATTTTTTTCTTTTTTATTGGAGCTCCTTCGAAGCCAAATTTCCTATGTATGTGTGTGTGTGAAACATAAAAACGTTTATTGACAGTATGGGTTAGTTAGTTATGGTTTATTATATTGAATTTATGGTTAAGGATTATCCGGGGCATTGTACACTTTCTTATAAAGATATGAAACTACTAAAGAGTGAGAGAGATAGAGAGAATGAGAGAGAAGATAAAGTATATTTGAATGCTTATAAATATGTTTAGTTTTGAATAACTGCTGAAGGCCTATAAAGCAAAAAGTGTTTTACAATCAGGAGATTCTGTTCAAGGCAACAATGCAAAGAGCAATGAAAACAGGATGTAACTGATTTACCTACACACTCATACACATGCACAATACATTAGTTAGGGTTTCAACATGTGTTTCTTTTTCTTTTTTTTTTGCTGTTCTTTTCTCTGTTTTGCGTTTTTAACAAATTCTGTTGCTGTTTGCAATTTGTTTAAAGGCAAAATCTATAACTTGCAGCTATTAGTCGTTCATTTCCTTTTCACTTTGGCCTCATCTTTCTCTCTTTCTTTTTAAATGGAAAATTTATGCTTATAAGGCATGTTTTCAATGTTCATTGTTGTTGTTTAAACTGTTAGTGTGTTATTTATTGTTTGTTTGTACTGGCTTTTCTTTGTATGTATGTATGCATGTGCATGCATGTGTGTATGTGTGTTAATGTGCTTCTAAACATGGCCTAAAGTAAATTTGTAATATTTTATTGAAGTCTTAAAGGTTATTGTGTTGCGTTTCTCTGTTTCTTTTTTTTTGCCCTTCGCCATTTTACGTTTTTTTTTTTTTGCAACATTTATTGACTGCGGTGTTTACCGTATAGTTTAGTACTTGAAAATTGTGTTGGGTTTTCCTTTTTTTTCTTTATGGGAAATTTATGCAAAATTTAACCTTAACAATTGGGGTTTTTCCTTCATTCTAATTTCTTGGCGATTTTTTCTGTTTTTTTTCTTACTTTTCCAAGTAAAAGGTTTCAGTTTCCTTGTAATAGATAATGGATGGAGGATATTCGTTTTTTTTTGATGAAATCTATAAGAAATAATATACAGAGAATGGAATATCGCTTTTTTGTTTGTTCGGAAATCTAACCTGGTCTAAAAACCATTGGCTTTGTGAACATAAATTCAGTACAGCAATGAGTAATTTTTTGCTGATTTAGTCCTTCTCCTAAGCTCCTCTATGACGTTATTTGTTTATATTATTATCAATAAAGGGTCGAATATAGATTATATGGAATGGATTGCAACTCGCAAGCTTGCCTGAAGGCCTATTATCGCAAATTCCCATATAACCCGAGACCCAGAACAGATTAATATAATTTTATATACTTAGCTGATTTAATTTTTTTTAGGCAGTCCCATACCCATATTGATTTAACCGCATAAAGACCCAGTCTTAAATTGTAACCGAACTGTTAGCTAGCATTACTACGTTCCGGGTTTTGTATCTCCTATCCGAGTTGAATTGAGCACATCTTTCGATGGTACAGACATCCGCTAGTTTTCCCAGGTACTTGGAATATTTCATTCTGGTGCCATAAGAATCTGCTCCTTGTCTTGACCTACTACAATATAGTCCCTCTTTTAAGAAAGTATGCATCTACCAGATTACTCCACTCACTTTTGTTACTAAGTCTCGTTGCGAAGCTCTTCCCAAAACCATAGAGTCTAATGTATCTATATAGGGGACAGTTAAGGAGTTAGCCAATCGATTCGTTAGGTTACGAAAATTCATAATGAATTTCATATTGGATTTGTCTCCCATCAACCTAACCATAATCGCTAAAGCTTTGGTTTTCACTACAATGTACAGCAGCCTCCAATATAAAAGAGATGCCAAGATGCCGTGCCTCTGTTATACCAATACACGCTACTACCCTATCTTCTTCCGCTCCAATTGAGCTGGTTTTGTTTTGCTACTCTGACAATTGCTCCACCGATCGCTGTTAGTGTAACAATAATGGATTTCGTTGCAATCCTTTGCAAATCTTTATGGAATGTCTGGCCTTTCCTGAGATCACTACAAATTAGTGAAGGTCAAGGTGTGTGTGTGCTGAAAACTTTATAGGTATTCGTTGCGGCTTGAGCTAGTTTTACTTACGTTGTATCATCAGAAAATTCTGTGACAACCACAATCGTCTTCACCGTTCGTATCGTAATAGTTATGCAAGTAAAATACTTAGAAAATTTACTTATATTAGCAGTCAAGATTTTAAGAACGTTTAAATATTGGATAAACTCAGTGAACTTACATAAATTTGTCAAAACATGAAATAATAATTGTTTCCATAAGTCGAAAGCAGAGATACATAGCTCTTATGAAAATTGGTGGGTGGGAGCAATAAAAACTTTCCGGCGTCTACAAGAAATATGGTGGGTAGTGATTATTGATTAAAATGTTGGAAGAAAAGAAAGGAGCACTGAAAGTCAATATCAAGCTATACGTGAGTAATAAGACGGCAACGATAGATTTAAGTATATACTACCCTGAGAAAAAACTGGAAAGATTGAAGCAATGGGCGTGGCACTTTCCATAGAAAACAAACGGTATACACAGTTAATGCAACTTTTCTTTGATCAAAATTTTGATCAATTTTAGTGGTTCTGATAGTCTTCCTTGTAAATATCTTACAGTTTATCCACGTAATTTAGGATCTGGAGAGTAATTAAAAAACTGATTTAGAATTATTAAGGGGACCAACATCCGACTGACATATCATATGAAAATGGGGACTTAAAAAACTAAATTAGGAACATATTCAACATTTTCAGAATGTGCTGCTTACTTTATAACCCTGAGTTTAACAATACAAATGAGCGTCGAATATACTTTAAGTAGCAGCGAAGTACACCCGGTTTTGATAACTCTATTGTGGTTTTATGTATGTCCTTAAAAATTCAAAATCGTCTTTTAAAAATAAAACAAAATTTTAATTTATTATAAATGGTAGTGAATTGTTTAATACTCCCTATTCTACGTCATGTCCTTCTTTTTCTGTATTTTTATAGAATTCTGCTTTTCTTTCTTTTGTATTTTTGTAATGTGGCCATCCTTCAATAATTCTTCGTCAACATCATTCCTAATTATGACATTTATTTTGACATTTTAGCTTGTTATTGGGTTTTTGTCTGTTTTCTGAATTTATTGTTGTTCTCCGTTTTTTTTTTATTCTTTTCTTTCTGTAATAAATATGTATTCTATGGAAATTGATTTTTTTTTTCATGAGATTTTTTTCATTTTCGTTTAATAACTGCCTACCTAATTGGTGAAATATAATATTTTTTTTGCCTTCATTAGTAGCATTTCAAGCAGTGATAATGTAATTTTTCTTTTTCTATATTTTTTTTTAATAACCACACAGAATTCTGTCAATAGCTTTTCATTGAATTGTAAATAAGACGAATGGAAAGATTTTATTTTAAAGAGTTTTAGAATTGAAAAGAATTATTGTCTACAAGTTATTTCAAGTGGAAAAGAACAGCATTTTACGGAAGTGAAATTTAATGGACTCTTAAGACGTCTTAAGTTATAATAAGCAAGGCCTTTATTATTTCTGTTTTTCTTTTCTTTTTTACAATAAAATTTTACAATATAAGTTTTGGAGTTGAAGAACAAGCTCTAGTGCTTTCAATATTATCCATCCACGAAGTACCCAAACCTATCTGTTGTTATAACATTAAAAACGAGTCGTTAGCGACATCTCTTGAGAAATAGTAGAATTGGAGTTGGTTTTCAAATGATTCAACGTTAGGATATTATTTGCATGGTCACGGTAGTCGAAGCTGTCATCCAAAGAAAGGTCTAAATTCGCCAAATCACATGATATTGATAACATGAACTTCGGCAAAATATGGAAATTACGCTCTCTAGAAATTTTCCAACTAAAGAAGCCAAAATCAGTCATATTCTTTAGCGTTTTTTAAGGTGAGATTGAAGCCACACACCCTCCAATCTATAGTCTTCAAATGTACCTCCAAAAAAACGTAGGTTGTCATACGACAAAAATGCTCTAATGATGCTTTACATCCTTAAGCGCATCAAACAGTCATGATGATTGCATGCAAAAGCTTTTTTCACAATCACCTCTGGATGTTCCGAATATTATTTCACTTATATGGCTGCCGCGGCTGGCCTCACAGTACTTCATTCGATCGAACTAATTTTTATACTTTTTCAAGTGTATTTGGTTGTATCTCGGCAATGGCATCACAAATGTTGGACTCCCAATACCCAATTGCCTCTGGTTTGTCGGCATAACACTTTTCTTTAACGGCGCCCTACAGAAAATAGTCCAACGGTATCAAATCTCAGCTTCTTGCCGGCCAATTGACATCACCATTTCGGCTAATTAAACGGCCATCAAACATTTGACGCAATAAATCGATTGTGACATGAGATGTGTAGCAAGTTGCACCATCCTTTTGAAACCAAACATCCTTCACATCAACATCATGAAGAGAGGGTACAAAAAAATTGGTTATCATGGTAGGATAGGTGTCTCCATTGACCGTAATGGTTGCGCCATCCTCATTTTCAAAGAAATATGGGCTAATGATGCCCAAGCGGTTTCAAACAGTCACTCGCAATGTGTGCATTGGCTTCTGTAAGACCACATGTGGGTTTTCTGAAGCACAAATATGGGAATTTTGCTTATTAACGTATCCACGAAGATGTAAATAAGCTTCATCCGAAAAGATGATTTTCTTGGCAAAATCGACATCATCGTACAGTTTCTCGTTGGCCCATCTAGTGAAGCAAAAACGAAGCAATTGATCATGCGGCTTCAACGTTTGAGGCATACCTTTTCGCAAGATACGACGTAAACTGGTGCTTGAAATGTTCAATTCTCGAGAACGATGACAAGTTCATGTTGATGTATTCTCATGCACAT
This sequence comes from Sarcophaga carnaria, assembly GCA_958299815.1. Classification (NCBI taxonomy): domain Eukaryota; kingdom Metazoa; phylum Arthropoda; class Insecta; order Diptera; family Sarcophagidae; genus Sarcophaga; species Sarcophaga carnaria. The sequence goes on from OY283150.1 coordinate 4,277,375, forward strand.
TCTTCGATATTTTCGAGTGTGGGCGCACTGTACGACCCCGCTCAAGTCTTGGTGCATCAACAATGGAACCAGTTTTACGAACTTTACCAATAAGCTCGCGTACACCGGACTCTGTTGGTCTTTCTCTACGACCAAGTTTTGTACAAAATTTTCGTGCAATTTCCGACCAATTGTCTTTATTTTGGAAATAAATTTCCAATTAATCTCAACGTTGCTCAAGAGTAAATCGATTGATTACGTTCAGTGGAGATTAAATACTGAATTTTTGTGACAGAATAGAATGCCAGAAGTATTGCCAGATTCAAAATAACCGATGGTTCAAATTTAAACCGATAGATGGCCCACACGATATCAATGTTAGTTATCAGCCGGCTTAAATTGTTGTGAGAGTTAGAGTCACCTACTAAATGCAAATTATGTCATAATCTGTCATAGAATGGGTTTAATTGTTGAATATATCGTTTGTCTAATATAAGCGAACTTTCCGGCAGTATGGAGATTGCGAAGTTAATGCCTGGAACCTAGGTTGTGTAATAAATCCAGATTCATTAAACTTTTTTATATTCATGAAAATTGCTTTCACTGTAGGTCAAGTATGACTTCCACAATCACCAACTGATGCTCAAAAACGGGTCACGTTTGTAAATTATTCTTGTTGAAGTTTTGCTTATTCTTCGATTATTGAACGATCCTTATTTGTAAATGGCCAAACTGTATTAAATAAATTACAATTCAGATGAGAGATATTTAACAGCTGACAGCCTTGCCAGATCGGAACTTTTGAAACTAAAAAAAGGATCGTGTAATCCAACCAAACAAATCGAAAATGTAAGCAGATAACTGAGGATATGTTTAATAAATTAAATTAAACTGAGAGGAAGTTCTAAAAACATTCCTCTTTTTAATAAAATAAAATTACTTCAGAAAATCAATTTAATTTTTCATGTGTAGTCATCTTCATACAGCCTCCACGATTTAAGCAACACAATGATGTGGCAGTTTTAAGAAAGTAATGCTATTATCATGGTATTTGAAGTGAATGAAAAAAAAGAGAAAGTTATTGCTGTCACAATATAATGAAGAAATCATTTACGGAATGACAAAGAAAAACAGAAAAAAGAAAAATTTTTTAACATCATTGTAAACGAAAGTATGGGTCTCTCGTCAAATGTCTTCCTTATATGGTTGAATTATAAAATAAAAGTGTTTCTCTTTTCTTTTCTTTAAAGGAACGGAAATGTCATAATTTACATGTGTTGTTTTGTCACAAAAATTCATCTTTCATTTCTTTTACTTCTTCTTCTTTTTCCTGGTTTTCTTAAGGAAAACTTACCAAGTCATACCGTACATGCATGCATGCTTGTGAAGTAAAATATGAATTTCAAAATGAATGAATGAAAGTCCTTTTTATTTCCTTTTTCTTTTTTCCTCTCATTTATGACAACCAGGCATTTTACATCATTTATAAACAAATTCTGTCATTTAAACATGTCGTATATGTATATGTGCATACACACTTGTAAATGACAAGACGAATAAAATTGTATGCCTGAGTTTGCATATGTATGGGTTTATTACAATAATTTTTTACTTGTTTTTTAAACTGTTTATGTCACATAAACGTTGTTTAAATTGCAAACCATAAGTATGTCCTTGTATGTATATACATATGTATGTATGTATATGTAAAAGTGATTATGTATGCATGTTTATATTAATATTAGTTCTTAGTTCTTGCCTGAATTAAAAGGCTTTCAAACGGCTGCATGCGATTGTTTCAAGCCTGTGCGTAAAAGTCTCTCTTCTGTATTAATAGACTAAGTGTGAGTATGATTTTTTGCTAATATTATTACCATCATTAACTTCATTAGTATATATGTGTATCTGTGTGATTTTAAGTTTTTTTTTCGTTATAATAAAGCCTCTATTAAACAACTTTTCCTTACGATCTATAATTTTTAAAGCATTTTTCTTTTTATGTCTTCATTCCTTCAAACGTCAGCTGTAAGGTTTTGTTTTAAATATTTTTATGATTGACGTTGTAAATCACAAAGTTTCGTATTTAAATTATAATTTTTATTAATCAAAGCGAAATATTGTTTATATTTTGTTAATAAAGTTAACAACATTTACTTCAAATGCTTTGGTTTATCAAAGTTCTTTTTAATTTTAATGGCATACTAAAATTAAATTAAATATACAAAGAATAATTGGAAAAAAATATATAAAAAACAAAATAAAATAAAGAGAGATGAATCCTGAATGCTGATTTGCATTTGTATATACCGTAAGCAAAGTCGCAATAGTCTACTTGGCATTGAGTTGGCTTATTACACACGAGTCCTTGATTTCAACCCCTGGCTCAAAGATCTTGAACAAAACGAAATATTGGATGGGCCATCTATCGGTCTAAATTTTATGCATCGGTTATTTCAAACTTGACAATATTCTGTCACAAAATTCAGTATATTAACTCCATTTAAAGTAATGTATCGATTTACGCTTGAGCAACGTTGGGATTTATTGGAAATTTATTTCATAGAAAAAAAAAATAAAGACAGTTGGAAATTGGACGAAAATGTCGTACAAAATTTGGTCGCAGAGAAGGCCAACAGTGCCTGGTATGCGCAAGTTTATTGCTAAAGTTTGAGAAACTGGTTTCATTGGTGATGCGCCAAGACGTGAGTTTGCTCGTATATTGCGTACACCCAAAAAATATCGATACCGTCGGACTATTTTCCGTTAAAAGAAAATGTTATGCCGAAAAACCAGAGACAATTAAGCATTTGGAAGCCAACATTCATGATGCCATTGCCGAAATACGACCTCATGGTCCGATCGAATGAGGTACTGCGAGGCCAGCCTTGGAATGAAATAATTTGAAATGAAATAATATTCCATTTCAAACCGAAACAATTGTACTTCACAACAAAACAAAAAACAATGTGCTCTGAGAGAAAGACGAGTACTACATATGGATTTATGATTTTCATAACAAGTCGCTTTATTTCGATAGTGCAGTATGCATTGTAGTAGAGATAGAACAGAGTTGTATACTTTATCCTTATTAATGAAGACCTTTCCTCTTTCTTGTACGCAATCGAGATACCTCAAAATAGACCTTGAGGTACAGATCCAGCCATGAGAGTTTTATTTCATTCTTGTTGGAACATATGTGTTGCAACAAAGGAATGAATTCCCTTTGTAATGTACTGCCCGCGCTGGAGAGACTTGTGGATACATGTGCTTTAATTGGCAGAAGCCTCTGCGTGTTTTCATCAGTAGGTTTTTTCAATTCACTGGAGCATATTAAATCGTAGTATCTCCGAAACAGTGAAGTACTAATCACACTAACACAGTACTTTACTGAGTGAATGAATCACTTTAACAGCGCTAACTATAGGCCGTAATGCATTGGAAAAGTAATGGATTTCTCTTGTCTACATCTTATACAATGCCTATCCAAGTGCGGTATATGGGTGTTTGTTTATGCTGTAAACCAAACCATTAATCCCTGAAATTGCAAGAAATATTTTTTCTTTTCTAAGTTCGAGTCCTGCTGCTGCCAAGTCCTTCGATTTACTAACTTATATCATCAGAAAGTTCTTTAGTGAGTAATAAAGGGAGATGAAATTAGCTCTCTCTCTCCCGTTTGCAGAATGAGAAAATTTACTAAATTATTTTACTTTAATGAAGCTCATCTCTAACAAGAGCAATAATAAGCAGGTACAAGCAGTGTTACACATATGCTACCCAATACGTGTGTATTTATTTGTACCTTTTGGAACCTTTTTGCCACTTCACTTAATGAGTTTCATTTTATTAAGGCAACAGCTTGTTTTATTCATTCTCTTATTCTGCTTTATAATACATTTATTTATTTAAATAAAATGCCATTTGCCCCCACATTTCCCTTTATTACTTCTATCAACATACGTCCGTCCGTTCATTTTGTACATTTCCTACACACACACACACACACATACTCCACAGCTCTTACATCTTTTGATTAATGTTCTACAGTTTCTTCATTAAATTGTACGCTACCTTAGTGGGGATATGTCCAAACAGTTGTTGGTGATGTTTGCTGCAATAGCTGAAAAATTTTGTCGTTGTTACAATCAAATTGCAAACATATTTAATGGCAATTTTGATTAGATTTCAGAAATTTATTTTGAATCCAAGTAGATCATGACGTCCATGACGCTGTCAGCGACTTTTCAGATCATTCAAAGCTAATTCTTACTTGAGTTCCTGGATATAGGCATAGAAATTTCATTACTGCTCTACAAGTCAGGGCTGTTAAGGAGATCACAATCTCCGTTATGAGTGTCCCTCTCCGCCGTAGTGTAGTATGTGGTGTGTTGGCTTAATAGACGTACCAAAGGTCGGACATCTCCAACAAAACGAAATATGAACAAATATCTCTTCAGCGACTTCTTCTCAGCAGATTACAGGCAAAAACTCGGAAAGTAAATGAAAATTGCCATGAAAAATTCCTCAAAAATTTGTCGTTCGGAGTCGACTTTAAACTGTAGGTTCCGCCACTCATGGATAAAAGGAAGACTGACAGATTCTGTTCTGTTTAAATAGCATCAAATGACTTCTGCTGGATCTGTGGGTCTGAGGAGGAAGAAGAGGCAATCTTTTACTTCATGTTTCATCGTTCGGCTCTTGTCATGAAGGCATGGTTGTCTTTAAGTTTTTATTTTCAATCATCTTTAGATTCATTTAAGGATGTTTAAACCAAAATTTGGATACAGTGAACAGAACAGTGTTATAAATGAGGCGTCATTCAGATTAAGCCTTCTCACGAATTTGGTCCATGTTTCATTGAAAATGAAGAGGAAATAAAAATAAAATCGTACGATGGGATTTCTTGGTCATTACAGCCCTTAAGGACCTAGTTTCTCACACCAATTATGTTGTGTTTGTTAATTTTATACATGAGTGGCGGGTTCTACAGTTCAAATTCGTCTACGAACGCCTGTTTTTTGAGAACATTTTTATGGAAATTTTATTTAGTCTTGGATTTTTTGCCAGCGGACTACAGAGTGAAAGACGCCAAAGAAATAATTTTTTTATATTCGTTTTGATCGCAGTGTCTAGCCTGGACTTCGGATCACAGTAGCGCTTCTAATAAGCCAATACCCTAATTATTAGACAACGGCGTCTTTGATGTTGAAAGTATGAGGAATATTTTAGTAAATGGAAAACCATTGTATAAGAGATCTGCTTCAGGCTTATGGTATAACATTAGATCTTCATAACATTAGATCATATAACATTAGGTTCATCAAAAAGTTAATGAGTACTAGTCTAGTCTAGTCTACTAGGTTTTACTAAGACAAACACAAATAAAATTTTAAACAGAAAAGAAAATTAGTTCTCATCCCTCGTATAATAATGAAATTATTTATGTTTCTGCCTTTGATAGAAGAAACCAACTGCTTCTAGAATTATGCTTCAATGTAGGGTATCACACAATCTCTCTCACTTTCTCTCTCTCCTGTAATTTTAATAGAGCGTTTCATACAAAATTAAATTCCTTTAAGTCACAATAACCCCTACTGTTGCCAAAATTAGAGCAAAAAGGAGCCAAAAACGCAAAACTTTCATTTTATTTGTAGCCATTTGTTGGTTAAAAACAATTTTACAAGGTGTTGATTTTATATTTTCGTATTAAATTTACGAAATACATGTTTTGACCTTTTTCCAGTGTCTCTTGTATTAGTATTTTGCCACTTTCCACTCTGTGTCTCTCTACTTTTTTTTGACAGGTTTTCCATATCAAAGTAGTAAGTGTGTGTGTGTGTGACATTTGTTGTAACATTGTTGTGTCATGTTTAGAACTCCAGCTGTTTCAAATGTCCTTGTAACATGGACCAGAGTGTGTTAAAACACCAAAATGTCACAAACACAAATACACACACACACATTAACACATACATATACGAGTATATACAAAATTGTTTTATTAAAATTAAGTTTAATTAATAATATTAAAACATAAACGAACACACTTGATGAAGGTCTAGCACAACTATGAGTTTTTGTTGGAAAACCATGAAAACACTTGAAGAAATTTTTGGGTAAAAATTTTTTTGTTTAAAATCAATTGGTGGGGAATAAAGCAGGTTCAGTTAAGCACTTGTTTTTTATTTATTTATCTGAAATCATATTCTGACATTAAAAATAAAATGCACTGCAGTTTCAAAGCGAGTAGAGGAAATGTTACGAAAGGATTAGTTTTTCTTTAAGTGTATCACTTTATAATCTCTTCTATAAGGTTTTTTGTTTATGCTTAATTCGATTTAGTCTACTCGTCCGTATGTGCGCAGTAATATATTTAATAATTAATTGGTCTTGAAAAGAAAACTATTTAAAGAAAAAGTTATTCTTTTAAGGAAAAACTACTAAAGCTTTTGATAACCAATTTGTTGCTTCATGTACGAAAAAGTTTTTCTGGAAAAGTTTTTTTGATTTTACAAAGTCATACACGTACATAACCCACACTGTCGCTTTTGCTTTTCTCAATTTTTACCAGTATAAATAATCTTTAAACCAGTAATGTTCCGTGCTCAACAAACTATGATAAGATGCAGTATGGTATTTAAACTTTAAGGTGTATGAAATGTTTTTTTTTAGCAGGATAGATTAATACCAGTTATTTTCCTTTTAAACATTATTTCATACAACTTTAGTTAAGATTACAACCTAACTTCTCACATATTAATTTTATACACGAGTGGCAGGACCTACAGTTTAATATTAACTCCAAACAACAGATTTATGAGAAACTTTTCATGGCAATATTATTTGACTCTCAGAGTTTTTGCCAGAAGACTGCTGATAGGACATCGCCAAAGAAATATTTTTTCATATTTCGTTCTGTTCGGTATGTCTAAACTGGGTTGTGAACCACTTGCTCTCGTCTAATAAACCAGCACACTACCTTCTAGACTACCACCACTTATAGTCGACAAAAAGACCCTACGTGGTTTTGGTTTTTAAATGTCTTCCCCAGAATTTCCCAGACCTGAAGCTGCACTGATAATCTCCAATCTGCAACAAAGTCTCATGTTTCATCTCTGAAGAACTGTAAACCTACAGTCAGATGCTCAACTCGTTTGCAATTTTTTTAGTATTTTTCTCACTTCGAGACAACTTGGTTATGTTACGCTCTTGCTTTCCTTATAAATCGTCGTTCTCTCTTATCCTCTCTCTGGCTTTCGTAGAGGCGAATTGCAACGTTTTCCAATAAGGTGGCGTACTATTGATTTCGTTTATATAGACGCTGAAAATCAAGGACTACTTCCGCGTTAATGCGTAACTAGTGAGAGATGTTGGCTCGAATTAGCTGTTCGTTCCTTGACAATCAGCTTTCGTAGTGCATTATAGCGTGCAAACATGAAAGCTTCGGCAAGGTAATGTGATTCGAGTCGATATTCGCATATGTCCTACTTTAGAAATGTGCCTCTTGTCAATCACAATGTGATCAATCTCTTTGTGGATAGAAAGGGGATATTCAAGGCGGTGTAAACTGGTGTTACATGACACCATTGGCATCACGAAAATCTCTATCACCCTAGAACCACTGTTGGTATAGTGGTCATATGGACACTGAACTGATCGATAGTGGGACCGATCTTCGCTTTTAATATTTTCGAGGATTTTCTTGGTGCCATGAGCCAGGCATTTACGGGATTAGTTGTCCAGCTTAGATAACATGACATATTTAACAGCTTCGCACTTTTCTTCCATCGGAACAGGTGTGCAAATTAAGCTAACGTTGTTCTCAGTCTTATATTGCCTTAGGCAGCCGCTTGTCTATATGTACACGCCCCATTTAGTTTCGAAGTTGATTTGATAGCGATTCATTAATTATATTTGAACGTGGCTAAAGGTTTGGTATTTTAAGAAAATTATTTTTCTTGCATCAATATTTTTTTTGTTTTCCTTTAAATCGTACAGGTGAACGTACATCAATGTATTTTCCATTGGGAAAGACTTTATAACTGATACGTGTCCTAATGGTGATGACTTGTACGGCGAGTATAAATATTATGAAGCCTGTTACACCAAAATAAAGTGCGGTAAACCAAGGGAAGATTTTTTATAAACTACTTGCTCCTGATGAAGTTCATGGAATATTACTTTATTATTATTATTTCATCTTTCTATCTCTCTCTCTCTCTCTCTCTCTCTCTCTTTACTGTTATTCCAGGCAGCTTTTAATTTTTGTTTCATAATTTTTTTTCGGTTTTTTTCCCTCCATTTATTCTTATAATTTAATGGAGCATGTTTAGATTTTTTTCTCGTAACTTTAACCAGACTTTCCTTTTCTTTCCGCTTTCCGCTGTCCCTCTCTCTCTCTCTCTCTCTTCCCTTTTTGTGGGTTATATTTCTACTGACTCGGTTATTGTGAATGTGTTTTTCATTTTTTTAGTGTGAGAAGCGTGGTTTTCTTCTGCTTCTGTTTCTGCGTTTAATGGCAACCAAATCACGTATTTTTGTTTAAAAATAGATTTTTTTCCAATTGAGTTTAAAAACAAAACGTAATACACCGAGATAATATTTATTTGTAATATTTTACCCTGACGATGATAATGATGTTGTTATTGGACGGTTACGATATTATAATGGGAGCAGTGCATGGAGAACAGTTTCTAACGAGATTTTGTGGAATTTTTTCCAATTGAGTTTAAAAACAAAACGTAATACACCGAGATAATATTTATTTGTAATATTTTACCCTGACGATGATAATGATGTTGTTATTGGACGGTTACGATATTATAATGGGAGCAGTGCATGGAGAACAGTTTCTAACGAGATTTTGTGGAATTTTTTCTCCAAAATTTTACACTTTAAAAAAAGAAATGGAATACGATTTTCAAGAACTCAAAAGACACATACATACATACATAATTGGCCATTACAACCCCACAGTCAGGATTATGGACCTAATTTCTCACACGAACCTACAGTTTAAAGTCGACTCCGAACGACAGATTTTTGAGAAACTTTTCATGGCAATTTTATTTACTTTAATAGTTTTTGCCAGAAATCTGCTGATAGGAAGTCACCGAAGAAATATTTTCTTTTTATATTTTCGTTTTGAAGTCAGACCTGGGGTTTGAACTATGGCCTTATTTCTAATAAGCTAACACACTATCTACTCGACTACGGCGACGTCAAAAGACATTGCGACTTATTTACCCATTTTAAGAATTAAAAGTTGTTTACCTTTCCAAATGTATTATTATTAGAGTCGATTCCTAAAAATAAAGTGAACTTAAGCTATTCATTTTAACTCACTCTGGAGTGCACACTCCAAATCAATCCCAGATTTATAAGTCTAAATAAATTGCTTACTCCAGTGATGACTCTTTCCAATCCCGTAAGTAGTAGACTATTTTAGAAGAACGTCGCTGACTAAACATACATACACATACATAATTGGTCATTACAACCCATTAGTCAGGATTACAACCTAGCTTATCATATCACTGATGTTGCGCGTGTTAATTTTATATGTGAGTGAAGGAACCTACAGCGTAAAGTCGATTCTGTATAGCAGATTTTTGAGAAACTTTTTCATGGCAACTTTAATTTACTCTCAGAGTTTTTCCAGGAATCTGCTGAGTGAGAGGAAGGCGCCGAAGAAATATTTTTTCATATTTTCGTTTATGTGTCTGACATGGGGTTTGAATCACGGCCTCACGCCTAATAAGCCAACATACTACCTACTTCACTACGGCGACTTTATGCCAGAAACTAACACTATCCATAAATCATGAAGACAAGAGGAATGTTAGGTGCGATATCTGTAATTAGGTGTGGAACATTGCTAAGCTTTTAACATTTAATAACAGCTGATAGTTCATATCATTCCTTTTTTTTAAAGCATTTAGATTTTTAGATAAAATATTATTGTTGTTGAAAGCAATAGACTTTTCTCTCAATTCATAACGATCTTTCTTTAGAACCACTTGGATTTTTTTTCAGATGAGTTAAGTATCAATTCAGTTATTTACCATTCTCCTTTACTTTACTTTACTTTCTCCTTTAATACGTTAACTCACTGCTTTTCCTGCTCTTCTACTCATTGCCAATTGAGAGTTATCTGAAGCGTTGCTTTTTGCTCTGATTGATAGCCTACGTATTCAAGTCTTCTTCTTCTCCTGGTTTTCAGGGAAACCTTTTCATTCATACAATATCTGGCTTAAACATTCTCTATTTATATTTACAAACATGCTTGTATAAAACTTTTCTCAAGAAATTTCGGATATGTGGCGTTTAGTGAAACCTATTTATGCACCAGAGTCATGGAAAATGTGATATTTCGAATGCCCTCTACTCAGAGAAGTCGTGGCACGCATTCTGTTGTATTAAAATTTAAATATGGGAAGCGATTAATAAAAGATCTGATACTTTCGAGAAGACATTGAGCTTCGGAATGACACCTGGGAACACTCTATTTTTTGGAGTTGTTTTTTAGTTCTCCAATTGACCCTCTAGGTGTTGGTATCATCTCCAATTACAATTGGTTTGTAGTTTTAATTGAACCTTACTTGGTGGAGCCCTAATGAAATATGTTTTAAGAGAAAGGGGCTCGTACTGGTCTAATTTATAGAACATATCTGTTCAAGAGCGATTACGTAAGTTGTGTGTGGGACTACAGTGACTTCATTTCTTACCGGCACTATTGTCGACATGTCCTCTCCCTCTATTTAGGGTTTTCCAGTAATGTTTTCTTAAAGCCCATTTCCTATCTATGTATTTTAATAGTGTGGTTAGTAATTTAGTTACGATGCAACTTTCTTTTTTTTTTTTGAGCCTGCTAAGCCACTGTTCATATCAAGGATGTGGCATTGAAAGCAACATGTGAGTCACGGTTTTTTTTATTTGTAAAACTTATGTCTTGATTTTCGGCAAAAAGAAAAGGAAACAGTTTAACTTTAAAAGCAAAAAATCCTTTTTGTTTACACTCCTTTACAACACAAACACACACAAAAAGAAAAAGTATTTATTGCAGAGCAAAAAAATGTTCTTTACAAGAGACAAGCTTTGAAGACGAAACAAAATGCCTTTAAAATATTTGTGAAAAGACAAGATTTTTTTTGCCATGATTTTAAAAGAAAGTTAAACAAAATCCGTTTTTCTTCTCTCTCTCTCTCTCTCTCTCTCTCTCTCTCTTCATTTTACAAATACAACAGATTGTTTACACTCGGAAAAAAAAGAGAAGAGAAGAGAAGAAATGGATTTTTTTTTTTGAAGGATAAAAGAAACATGTTAAGCTTTTGTATGGATAGAAGGGGGAGAGAGAGAGGTGGAGAGAGCGTATCTATTGTAAGAGAGAATATGTTTTTGCTTAAAAATCAATTTGTATACTAAACGTTTTTCAATAGAGCCTCTTTAAAAAGTTAACAAAACAAACAAAATCCGTAGAGGAGGAGGAGGATTAAATAAACTATGAAAAGAAAAAAGGGTTTTTGAAAAAAGAAACTTGTTAACTTGGTTAAATACAAGCATTAAAGGCAAGTATTTTTCTTGTTAGTTTTTCTTGTTTGTTTTTGTTAAAGTTTTGCGGTTAAAAGGGCTTACATAGAGAACCCCTTCTTAAATGTTTGTAGTTTTCTTCTTTATTGTTGTTGCCTTAAATAGTTTAATGGTTAAACAAATTTGCCTTTTGAGTTCACTTTCTTTTATGAGTTCTTCAAGCAGTTGCTATACAAAGAACAACGGAATAAAAAGTAAAGAGAAGTAGCCTAATTTAGTTTTTCTTGAGACACTTTTCTTTTATTTCTAATTATTTTGTAAAGCCTATCTATCTATGAAAGCCTATCATAATAAAATTAAAAGTATAAATATCGTAAATTTAAAATTTATACACACACAATCTGTTAAACTGCCTAAGGCTGTATGTTTACCATCTTATACAGTCGTAGACATTCGTTTAGCAACAGGAGGTTTTTTTTTTGTCAAAATGAATAACATTTTAGAAGTGCTGAAGCTAACAGGAAGCTTGAAGTCATGTGATAATACGTCTTACAGCGTATCGCTTACTTCCTGACTTAATTGATCATTGCAATCCTTTAGTTGTGTGTGAAGCTAGGTTTTAGTCTTGACTAAAAAGTTGTAATTACCAATTAACGGAGTAATTACGGATTACAACCTAGCTTCCTATACCACTCAGTTTGTGTGTGTTAATCTTATCCCTGAATGGTGGGACCTACAGTTTAATGTCAACTTTGAACGCCATTTTGAGTAACTTTCACTATCCAGAAGTCTGCTGAAGGAACGTCACCGCAAGAAATATTATTTTGTATTTCATTTTGTTCGGAATGCCTAAGCTGCGGTTTGAAGCATAGATTCTCGTGCAAAAACCCAACACACTATCTACTAAACTCTAAGGACTTCACTCTATAACTCTTTCTTCAACAAAATTTCGCTTGGGTCGTACAACGACAATCCCTTCTAACCGAAATTTTGCCATTTATAGCTTGGACAAATTCAAGATATCTCTTGCTGCATGTCTTAGGTTATCGTAGCTTAGACTTTAGTATTCCAATTTAATTGCACATGGATGGTTCCAAAGATAGAGTTAAACGAGACTGGGCCTCCATATAGAAGAATCAGGAACGAAATATGGTTTTCCAAGCGGAGATGTGCGCAATCAGAGAGTTCACTGCAAACTTTGCCAACGTATCACAAGGTCTAGGTTAGGTAAGGAGGTGGATCGCCTTAAAGCAAGAAATCCCACTTAGGCTAGCATTCTGGTCCATCGTGATACCACAGTCAATACTACCCGGGAATCAAACATTCCCTAGAGGAAACCAACCATATCCAAAATAAATCTTCTATTGCACCAATTTTCAGATTACAGTTGTCAGAAGGCAAGAGATCAATAACATCCGTCTCTTTGCGACAAAAGCAAGGGGAAACACAGTTGTTTCCTTCTCTTCAGCTTCACAGTTCAGTATGCCTACCATAAGGACAATGGCCCATTAAAATCGCTATTGTGCGATGAATGGCCATGCGATTTAAGTCGATCTTCGTCTTATTTACAGTTTAGGAATACTGCACTGAAAAATATCCAAACGAATGAGATTTAACTTCTCGCTAAAACTAGTAACGTGACAGTTTCAAAGGATAAAGGATTATTCTGGACTATAGAAAGGTGACTAACAATTCCTTCAGGCTTGGGACAATACCTATTACAAAAGCACCTACCTAAGCATCAAGTGGAAGCCAGAAATAAGAACGCATATATTGCAGCTACTAGAGCAGGAGAATTACAGAATACAAGCTTGAATATCCCACTAGTTTCTAGTGCACTTAACTTAACTTAACGTAGTAACTGATAGGCCAGCATCAAGTTAAAACTTTCTCTTCTGTTGATATTTCTTTTAAAATTTACTTTCAATACCAATAATTTTGCTCTTTTGTTTAGATGTTCGATTAAGAGCTTTTCGATGTTATTTAATCACATTCCTGAGGCCATTTCCAAACAGTTTTCTCCAATTTCTTACGAATTCATTATTTTTTTATACAAAATTTTTATCTTAAACGAGAAATTACGCAGAACACTTGTTTCAATGTCGAATGATACAAATTTATGACATTTTCGACTACTGCGGTCAAACGAATGTCTTACTAAAAACATCATCTAATAATTGCTGTTATTTTGTTTGCTAGGCTTCCTAATAAAAATAAGAATAACAAAATAAAAGTAAATGTTACAGTGCGTTTAAATAAGTGTTTGTGGCTGTAGTATCCTTTTTGACTGCTGCGGTCAAACGAATGTCTTGTTAAAAACATCATCGAATAATTACTTTTTTTAGATTACTATGCGTCATAATAAAAAAAAAATAAAACAAAAGTAACGGTTACAGTGCGGTCAAACGATTTTCAATGACTGTAGTTTACTTTAGCTTTAGGGTTCTTATTTTTGTTTTTTTTGTTCTCAAAAGGGTTTTTCTTTTTACATTTTAAATATTGTTGTTGTTGTTGCTGTTTTTTTGTTGTTGTATTATTCCATGATTTATAAATGATTTAATCACATTCATTGTCATCTTAAGGAAACAACTTTATTTCTCTTTGTTTTTTCTTGTTTCTTTAAGGATTCCATTACAATTTCTTTCCTTTTCAACATACAATACCTTATGGGAGGGAGGTAATGAATTATTAGGATGTAGAAAAGAAAAGAAATTCAATTAAATTTTTCTTCAAAAAGTTTCCCTAAATTTCAGTCAACCAACCTTTTTTGTTTTTGTTGCTGTAAGCTGTTGTAAAGGTTTATCGTTAATTTTAAATTTAAGAAATTCGTTGTTTTTTTTCCACTTAAGTTTTCTTTTGTACAGAATCAACCACATGGTTTAGATTAAGGTGGCTGGCATTTTGTTTTTTTTTCGCTTTAAGGTTGACGAAAATATTTTTTTTATTATGAAATGAATGTCATGAAAGCATTTTTTTCTTTATAAAAGTAAGAGTCACAAAAATGCTTCAGATTTTTAAGATTTCTACACGTAAAATATACGAAAATGATTTACGACTGGTTTTCGTTCTTTTATTATCGTGATGTTAAGAGTTATTGTACACTTTGAAACAATATTTAGAAGATGTATTCAGATATTCTTAAACCTTTCGAATTTAATTTTCATTTGTGCATCGATTATATTTATAAACGACAAGATACAGAAACTTTCTCGATATAACTGAGGAATGAAAACATGTCCTAAAGCGAAGTTTGGTATTATGTTGGATTTATGTCTGCTGCGCATGGTAATAAAGATTATGGTCGGAAATTTGTGGCCTAATGAATCGAAGAAATCATTAACATCATAACAACATAATCAATATACTCTATCATTTCGGGAAACGCTGAGCTAGGAGACTGAATAAAGTAATCTACGGACTGTCAAGAACGAATCTTGGAACAAGAGCAGGACTTTTTAGACTCAGAATTACATGTCGCAAGCAAAATGGGGAAATTAAATAGCAGTTAATAAAGGACTGTCTGATAGCCTCCGTAATATAGAAGATAGTATGTTAGTTTATTAGACGTAAGGTCATGGTTCAAACCCCAGGTCAGATAAATATTTCCAACAAAACAATATTTCTTTCGGCGACTTTCTTTCAGCAGATTTCTGGCAAAGACTCTGAGAGTAAATAAAATTGTCATGAACAATTTCTCAAAAATCTGTCGTTCGGAGTCGACTTTAAACTGTAGGCCCCGCCACTCATATATAAAATTAACACACACAACATAAGCGACGTGAGAAGCTGGGTTATAATCCTGGCTGAATGATGAACTAATGATCAATTATGTATGTATGTAATAAAGGATATATGTCTAGGTAAACTGTATCAACCAGGTAGGAAAAATGTTTTAACTCCAGTACAAGGCTGAAATTCTTATTGCCGCGAATTTTTATTGAGCCTGCAAGGAGGGAAGCTTTCACATCGCTTTTAGGACCAAAACTGTTCTGTGGCTTTGTTCCATATACTTTGAAAGGAACAATCAACGAAAGGAAAATAAAAACTCTTCTCAAACCAAATGGATTGAGGGAGATTAAGGCTTTTATTGAAAAATTAAAATAGGCGTTGGCTGTGTCAGATCACCGTAGTCTAGTAGGAAGTGTGTGGGCTTATTAAGCGTAAAGCCCGGGTTCGTATCCCAGGTCAGACATCAAGCTAGGCCGTAATCCTGACTGAAGGTTTGTAATGGCCAATTATGTATGTATGTATGTTGTATCAAATTATCTTGTATCAGATTGTCTTGGAGTTACCAACTTTTTGGCTGGGCAATGTAGACTCAAAAATAATTCTTCAGAATAAGGATTGCCTTGAACACAATGTATTGCTACTGTGATGATGAGATTGAATCATCAGAACAGATTTTTGTTTTAATGTTGAAAATATAACCATGATAGAAAACATCCCCTTTTAAGAATAAAGTGTAATCCGTTCGGGATTTATAATTAAATTGATGCGGGCGATAGAGTTGGGGCATTGGGACGTAGTTTTGATTGCCCTACTGCTACGTCTGATATCAGGAATAGCTTTACGTTGGATTACTGCAAGTTATGTGGAAGACCGAATGGTTAGAGCTTCTTGTCTGAGTTTATTTTTTGATTGGACACTCTGGGCAATTGATATTTTAGTTTGTACCCTCTGTTGGGTTCCAGCTTTTCTGACGTTTATTGTAGAAATATGACCGTACGACCGAACTTTTACATTCAATTTGTTTTCACACAATCTCCCTCTATTTCCCTTCTTTATTTTCTTTCATTTTCAATTTACTTCCTTTTTAAAGACAAACACAATGGGTTTTTTTTTTGGCCCATACACGACCTACAGTTCTGCATGAATTGACCCGTAATAAAGCTTTTTAATGGACTCCAAATTTCTACAACCTCTTTCCCCAACATATGTACCACTGTACCTATATGTTGTATTCGTGTGTATGTCTTTATTACAATAAAAAATATTTATTTTTACGTCTGTATTTTCTTATGTTTATGGTCGTATGTGTGTGTAAAAATTTGTTATTATTTAATATATTTATTGTTAAAGTCCTTCAGCCTTTTTTTTACAATTCCTTAAATTGAAAAAATAAAAATAAAAATTTTGTTTTTCAAAAAACACTCACGTATTGCTTTAATTTTTTTCCAAGGATTTAAAAGACTTGTGCTTTTTTCCCACAGACCTTCACATAAATTTCTTTAGAATATCTTTGGAATTTTTTCTTTTTTCTTTTTTATTTTCAATTCATACATTCTCTTTTCATACAACCACAATTGTATTGTGTTTGTTGTGGTTTTGTATATTATTTTCGAGTTTGGTTTACCCCCCTTCTTTTCTTTCTCATTCTTCGTTTTTTGTGTTGATTCTTATTCTCTGTAAAGAGGGCCAACATTTATTGAAAGTGAAAAGTCGATAAAGAGATAAAATATTTATGGGCGAATATTTTTTTCTTCTTCTTCTGCCTCGCTCTCCACCAGCCCAAAAATATCTTTTCTGTTCATTGCTTAGCCAATATAAAAATTGGTTTAAAGGAGTCCCAAAAAAATGAAAATGAAAATGAAAGTGTCTGGCAATTGTTGTAATATGCTCAATATGGCTTTGGATTATACTTTCGATACAACTGGTACTGTGTTGGTTATGGTTTTGAGTTAAATTTTCGATTTGGCTGTGGAGAAAAGATTAAGGAAATTATGATAAGTGGCGAAATTTTCTTTCATTTACCCAAGAGGACTTAATAATGGAAATCAATAAAGCCAATAAAAAACCGAATTGTTAAATCGCCCTCCTCTTCTTTTTTTATTGTTTATGGATTTTCTTTTTTTTTTGTTGCTTGGATTTTATTTTATTTCGTAGGGTTATCTTATGTGGTTGGTTGAAATAATTTAATTTTCATTTCGTTTTTTCTCTATTTACAGGTAAGCGCAATAAGGAAAATTAAATTGATTTAAAGCGTAAAGAAAAAAATGAGTAAGTGGAAGAACAAATCTATATATGAATACAATAAGATATAGTAAAAAGAAATCGTTTTCTTTGTATGCATATTTGAATGTTAAAGTTAAAGTGCAAGAACTGAAGATAACCTAGACTATGTTACCAAAAAATTGAATCAATGCGGTCATGAGATAAATTATATTTTATTGTGGCAGTGTTTCTTTATTCTTCTGTCAATCAAGTTGAATGGAATTCATGATTTCCTCAATTATATTGTCAGGATCATCTCAAAAGATATTACAATACTTTCATGAAATTTAATGAATTTTGTCAACAAAACCTTGTCTTTTCATGTTCTGAAACGTACAGAAAAAATCAGAAGAAAATATTTATTCGAAGCCATAGGGAGCCCTTTTGAGAACAAGTTTGGGCCTGTTTAAACGAAAGTATTGTTGTTGTACCACATACATACATCCATAATTGGTCATTACAACCCTTAAGTCGGTACTACGACCTAGCTTCTCACACCACTTATGTTGTGTGTATTAGCTTTATACACAAGTGGCGGGACCTACAGTCTAAAGTCTGCTCCAAACGACAGTTTCTTGAGAAACTTTTTCATGGCAATTTTATTACTCTCGCCGAAGAAATATTTCTTCATGTTATGTTCCAGACGTCTGACTTGGGGTTTGAACCGTGGCCTCACACACTACCTTCTACACTAGATCGACTCTGGTAAATAATTTCATGGTATTTATTTTTGAAGTCTGATTTCCGGTATATCTTCGACACGCTTGTGAGTTACATGATCCATTCGGTCAGTTTAATTTTGTTTAGTTTTCAAATAAATGTGGCCCCAAGACGTTAATGCAGCTTGAGGAGTTGTTGATTAGTCGGCATAAACCAATCACTTAACATGCCGCCCTAAAAACTAACTTCTGAGTTAACCACATGAGCGATGTGGCCAGTAAACCCGATCACTTCTTTATAGAAAATTGTCACCAAACTGATTTTGCAATAAATCACTTGTAAATTACACGCAATTCTCGATAAAAAAATTTTCATCTTCGGTCATTTTAGAATGAGTCCAACTTGCAAAAATCACATGCAAACGATGGTTGGCGTAAATTCTTGTACGAGATGGATTTTATAGGCACATAAGCGAATGTTCTTACTTACAGTATTCAATATTCATTAGTAGAAGAACAAAAGTGAACAAGTTAAGATGAATAATTGAATCGCCATTTTGATATCGTCTTTAATGACTTGTTCCAGAGCAGCAATTTTCTTGTCGCTACGCAGATATCTTTGCCTTGTTAATGGTTTTAAATCAAGGTGAGTACAATTGTTCCGAAAACGATCAATAACGGCATGAATTGCTAACTCACTAGGTCGATTATGTTGAGCGTGAAATGTACTTTCTGAACTTTGCGTACAGATTTGTATTTTTTGAAGTAAATTCCCTTAATTAGTAGCCGTTTCTCTGGCATGAAATGATTCATTTTATTGAACAGCAATTTCAACACAGTTTGGCATTCTCAGGTAACGAAAATAGCTTTTTTACAAGAGCATACAAGTGCTCTCCATATTTCGGATAAAATTCGATAAGATTTAAAAATGTATGGTTTTCAGAACTATTGAGGTGAATTGCTATTAGATCAAGCATTCCAGAACAGATTTCGTTACAATCGGGCGTTACTTGGGACAAGAGATATAGGCGACGAAGCCAATTGTTTTCCTCAAATGAGCAAAAATCAAGTGCTCTATATAAAAAAAGCATATCATCGATTAAAGAAATGCAAGTCATCGACCTGGTTCCGAAAACCGCCCCTTGTTAAATTTTATCGAATTTTATTCGATTTTTGAAGGGAGCTTTAATGCTCCTTTAAAAAGTTAGCAACGTTGACTAGATTTCCTGCCCCAAGGGCGACCGTAAAGAAAATTGTATTGCACTTCTTGATCCAATAGATATCCAGCCCATTAGGTTTGAAAACCTCTTTTAAATTGATCAAAATTACCCGATTTTCGTCCGTAGCTAACTTCATACAAATCTGTAAACTAGCGAACATTCCGTTACGTTCCGTGTACGTTCAGTTAACTCTACCCTAACGCTATTCGACAATATCAGTTATGATGTTATCAGCCATTATTCCAATGAGAAATGGCATTAATTTTTGGTATGCGTATAATGAGACAACGTTAAAAAGTAGGTTTGATAGACCATAGAAAAAATTAACACCCGCAAGGTGGTAGTTTAAAGAAGTTAAGACGTAATCCTATCTTTAGGATTGTAATGACCAACAATCGATGTGTGTTGCTTACTTTCGCCTCGATAGTAGATAGTAATGGAGTTTATTAAGAGAAGAGCATTATGAAAAATAGGAGATAGACTTGGGGATATAAGTACGATTCATGTGCAGAAACACCATCCGCAATAAGCTGTACAGTGCGATATCTGGGAAAACATGGCCTAAACTTTGAAAATTGATTACAAAAAATTGGTTTCATTAAAAGGGCAGCCCAGGTCATACATACATACATGCAAATTGATTAAACTTCCTTTAAAGTTTTAGTTTTACCATAACGACAGAATATCACTGCGGTATGAGGCACTGCAGAGGTCTAGGAAGGACGCTTTTCTACCAACTATTTATTGAGTACTATTGTAGGCAAACGAATATTAAATTTGTAATAAAATTAAATAAGAATTATATGGTAGTCCCTTATGTTGTATTTCAATAAGAATAATAGACCATAACGTGCCTTAAAAAATTAGTTCAGATTAATTTAATAAAAATAAGTTCCCCACTTAAACTTGTTGGATGAAAAAAAATTACAAATAATTTCGAAAATAAATATGAAAACACCAACATAAACAAACCGAAACATGAACAAAATTAATTAAAAGATAAACATTCATGTTCTACTAAAAAAAATAATACGAAAAAAGCAACAGGATTATGGCCAAGCACCACTCATATATAATTTAAAGGCTCTTCATTTTTATAACCAAAAAAATACAAAAAATCAACCTTAAAATACAGGCCTAAACTAAGTGGCATGTTTTAATATTTAAACGTCCATGAGAGAGCAAAAACAAAAAATTACGAAATCAAATAAAATCATTATGAACACGCACTTTTCGTAAACAACAACAACAACAACGAAAAATAATGAAATTTCATATGAAAACTCAACATTAATATGAAAATTACAAAGCAAAACCAGCACCACTAACTCCTCCTGCTGATAGAAATCAAATCACAAAACAAATACAAAAAAGCCACCTAAAACAACAACAACAACAACAACTATAATAATGATAAATAATTTAAAGGATTTCATGTAGGAAAGCACGGAGAGCGAGAGAGAGAGAGAGAAATATCCAGGCCAATCAAATAAAAGATACACACGAATATTCTATGAAAATCCATATGCACTGCTGCACACACAGCCTAAACGGAGTGCTTCTTAAATGCCATCTCTAATGATGATTATCGTAAATTGTAAAACATTAAATGTAATTACGCTTATGGCCGACATGATTTTCTACACGTCAAAACCGACAAACCGACCAACAACAACAAAAAGCAACTAAGGCGGTAAGGGTCAGTGCATGGACATGACTTTTATTTTTTTAACCTCAAAAAAAAAACACTGAAAAATAGAAAGTAAAACAAGATTTCCTAATATTAACAGGAGACTTGACAAATATTTCATTTAAACACGAATTCCCTTTCCCTAGTTCCCTAGCTCTTTATCAGTAGAGTGCGTTTTATGTGCCTGTTAACATGATTTCCTATACAATTATTACAAATTGAACATCTTAATGAAATAAGAGGCACCACGGCTTGGTACTGTAACTGAAACGAACCGTAGAACTAACAACTGGAAATGGAAAACAACAACTTTAGATAAGATAAGATGGCTGTTGTGGAAAAGAAACAGCAAAAAGCAACAAAAATTACAGGCAAAATATAAATGAATGGAACAAAAAAAAATAATTGAAAACTGGAACGAACCATAAGTGTTTTTGCAATAGTAGGGGAGTTCCTTTAAATATGTACTAAACATTGTCTTTCAAGAATACTTACTTAATTAGTTATTACAACCCTTCAGCCAAGATTACAACCAGCTTCTCACACCACTCATATCGCAAGTGTTAATTTTATTTATGAGTTGTGGGTCCCACTGTTTGAAGTCGATTTGGAACGCCATACTTTTTGAGAAACTTTTTCATGGCGATCTTTTTTTACTCTTAGAGCTTTTGCCCAAGGACTACTGAGAGCAAGTCGAAGAAAATATTTCCTTATTTCGTTTTTTCCGAGATATCTGAGCTGAAGTTTGAACCGCAAACTCACTCATCTTATAAGCCAACATACCGCCTACTAGACTACGGCGATCTTTTTTCAAGAATATCTTTCTCAGGCAGATCATCTTATTTCTAGGAACGCGAAAGAACGACAAGTAACGAAAGTTACCTCAGCAGACACAAACAATTTAGAAAATGTTTCTTTATTTCTCAAAATAGTCTCTTCTAAGCTCAATGGTCAGTCTTTAACCGCTTCGATACCTTGTTTATATTAAGAAATATCAAATTACATACATACATACATATGTCAATATACCCAGCTAGCATTTGGAAGATTGTTTTTTGAAAAATCACCTTGCTGAGTCTTTTTAGAGTACTTTTGGTGATCAAAAACTTATTTGTCAGTTACACGATTAAAAAAGGACTCATAAATGATTCGCGCCAATGAGTAAAATAAGTTCGATTTAAAATACAATAAAAAATTGTATAGCAATCGAAAATTAATCATCCAGATGTTTAAAATGTGACTATTATTTACATTATTTATGATTATATTGTACTTATACTGTAGATTGAAAAACGATTAATCAAAAACACATCATGCAGGTGTTTGAAAAGTAATTATAAGTACGTATTTATGATCATATTTTGAACAGATGGATGATTAAACAATGCTTTTTTTTACCCTCTCTATATAAATTTTCATTAATGTAAAAAGATGGCTATGAAATGAAGTACAATTTGTTTTTAAATATAAATATAATATTCTTTCTTTGGTAGTCGCCAACTTCCTTTCAGATTAGTTTCTCAAAAATCTGTCGCTCGGAGTCGACGTTAAACTGTAGGTCCCGCCATTCACGTATAAAATTAACGAACACTGCATGAGTGGTGTGAGAAGCTAGGTCGTAATCCTGACTGAGGGGTTGTAATGGCCAATTATGTATGTCCGTATGTATGAAGCCCCAAGCTCTTATTAGCCTGGGGGCTAGGCTAAAATCGGATTTTAACAATCTTTTCGTTGTATGCCTTTAAAGACGGCCAATGCATTTTCATTTTTTGCCACCTTGATTAGTCGTTGGGGTCGGCTAAAAACACATTTTGAAATACGACTAATAAATGACTCAAATTATAATCATAAATGACGCAAAAAGGAGTCCAGATTAATACAAACGTGACTGATAAATGACAATAAAAGGACTCCTAAACATACTGATAAATTACTCATAAAAGACTCGCTTGTGTTTAAACAATGACTGAAAGACGACTCGAAAAAGAAGCATAAACGAAGTTAAATACGACTAATAATTGATCAGAAAGCGATTCAAAAATGATCACAAAACTATTCGATAACGCATCGAAAATGACTCGAAATTAATATAGAAAATGACTCATAAATGATTTTTTGAGAAGAGTCGCCCGTAGTAACACTTTTCTCCCGACAAATGTGTCTTTTATGATCAGAAAATGAGCGCATATTCTTACTTTTCAATCGTGCAGAAGAGTCAAAAAAGACTCGAATTTGATTAAAATTTTCAAAAAATGCTGGCTGGGTATAATTGGTCTTTGCTACCCTTCTGTCAAGATTACGACCTAGCTTCTCACATCACCTATGTTGTGTATGTTAATTTTACGCATGAATGGCGGGACCTATAGTTTAACATCGACTCGGACTGACAGATTTTTAAGAAGCCTTTCATTCTAATTTTATTTTATTTTCAGAGTTTTTGCCAGAAATCCGCTGAGAGGTTGTCGACAAAGAAATTTTATTTTATTTTTATATTTCGTTTCTTCTAGAGCTTTTAACTGGGTTTTGAACTCTGGCCTAGACTGCAACGACTTCAGGAGCTCTTATTCTTCAATCAATTCTTACTTTTTAGTGGCTACAATACAATCCTGAAGACCAGCCTGCACAAGAATAGAATTCAAAGCCCCTCTATTATATGCGCTCTACTTTCAATTTTTCACAAGAGAAAGGTGTTCTCTTTAGCGCCTTCTCTCGGTTATAAACTCATACATACATACATAATTGGTCATTACAACCCTTCAGTCAGGATTACGACCTAGTTTCTCAAAAATCTGTCGTTCGGAGTCGACTTTAAACTGTAGGTCCCGCCACTCATGTATAAAATTAACACACACAACATAAGTGGTGTGAGAAACTAGGTCGTAAACTCTAATATGTTGACCTACTAAGACATTTTATTTCAATGTTTCCCATGACGTCGATATCAGCATAAAGCTCACGCTGTTCATGATCAATTCGCTGCCTTTACTAGTCCACAACACAGTCATGGCCCTATGATAAGAAATTGTGGCTGTCCACCCAAGGTAGTCAGATGGACATACTTAGGCCATGTAGAGCTCATTGTAAAACTATGGTTTTTCAATTATCCCCTAGTCCAGGAACCACTTGGAGCTCCTAAAGGAGCTACTCGGAATGTCAAGGCCAATGTTTGACGTATAGTAGACAGCGGGATGCCTTTGTTGCCTTTGACATATTGTCGACAATGTTCTTAGTAGGTGAATAATAGTTTCATCCTCTTTCTCACCATGACCCCTGCTGTGTAGATCCAGTAAGCCGTCGTAGGTGCCCGGCCCCATTTTTTCTTTATTACAAGTCGCATCCAATCCAACAATGAGCTGTATGAGCTCCTTAACGTCATGGGCGTTATATTAACTTCCAGCGGCTGCGCTGGTATTCGAATGGAGGAGGATGCTTCGGCGATACGGATGCAGGGATTTGTAGAAGTCGGCGAAGAGGACGAACTTGTTTGCGTTTTAAGTAGCAAATCGACGAAGCCCTGTCTTCGGTTGGTGTTATCAACTGGAGAATGCACGCAAGAAGCAGAGGCGTCTTTCAGATCGAAATCCGTTCATCAGGTTGTTAATGGCCAGTTTAGTAAGTGAGTACTTTATTACAAGCATAGAGGATAATGTAGTCCGTTTTTAATGTATTAAGGACGTTCGGTTTGTAAGAAAATTTTCTATCCAGAACGAGTACTCCATCATTGAGTCCCAGTTTCGCCCCATGTATTCTCATTGTACGAATAGGTGGCAGTTTTTCCCTCTTAGAGAAGAGAGAAACCTACGTTTTTTCGAAATTGACAAGCAAGATGGCCACTCGCTGACCTCCTTAAGGCTGAGGCCATATATTTTCCGGCTTCATTTCGATAAGGATGTACTTCAACTAAATTAATCTAAGTTAAGTTTAACTGATTCTAATTCATTTATTCATATAAAAAAGAAAGCTCTTTAAAATAATCTGTATTTTTTTGGGTGCCCTGGTAGTCTAGTGGGTAGCGTGCTAGACTATTAGCGTGAGGGTCGTGGGTTCGATTCCCACCAGAGACTCTGGTCTGAGACACTACACCGAGCATATTGTCAAAGTTACTCAGCTCGTATATAATTTGTAATTGTATTGTAATTAATAAATAAATAAATAATCTGTATTTGTAATACCACAGTCCGTTTATGTTGTTTAAAGTGAATACCCCTACTACAAGGAACAAAAGGAAAAACATTTGATTGTTCAACGACTTGCTTGACTTACTTTCCTCTCCCGCTCTTCCTTTTCAATTTGTTATTGATGTTGCTGATGTTATTGTTGTAGTTTCTTGATATTGTTGTTGTTGTTGTTGCTTTTTGTTTTAATTCCACTTTCATTTATTGTTCAATTTCTGTATAGATTTGCGTGTCAAACGGTAACTGAGTAACTAAATTAAGATAACGTGTGTCCCCCATAGATAAAGAGTCTATCAAAGTACTTGCTTGTACGCACACATAAACATATTCAAACAATTTGAAATAACGGTAGAATGAACAACAACAGAGATTGTAACACGATAAAGAAAAACTAACTGTGACAATAACAAGTGAAAAATTAAGAGAGCAAAAGAGAGAGAAAAATAAAGAGATAAAGGATAGAGAAAACCTGATTATAATTAGAAAGAAATCAAGTTTTCAATATTTAATCAACTCAGTAATGCTTAATGGCATAAACAGATACGCAAGACCAGTTTAATGGTCAGTCAAAAGGGACATATTGAGAAATGAAACTGTGTGTTGGGGGAGAAAGGAGCTTGCTTCAAATCAAATCAAATATCTTATGAAATTGAATGAAAATCAAGAGACATTAAACTCAAGATTATAACGAACAGAAGCAGAAAAATAAAATGAAGTAAAATAAGTTTTTTGTACAGGGAGAGGAACGGGCTCTACTCTTTACTTCCTTCTTTCACTCACTTTGCAAGTTGTTGGCCTTTTTTGTAGTTTCTGAAGTGATTTCTTTTGCTTCTAATAAGAAAATTTCAATTTAATGTCAATATTATTGGCTCTTATTGATTTATACTTCATCTCTTTCCCCCTCTCACTCTCTCTCTCTCTCTCTCTCTCTCTCTCTCTCTCTCTCTGTAAGTAGGTATGTGTGTAGATTTCCTAAGAGTATGCCTGTATTCTGCTCCTAACAACATAAATAGGAAAAACTTTCCAAAGTTATTACATACTTTTCTCTGCTTCTTCTTCTTTAGTTTCTCTGTCTCTCTCTCTCTCCCCTTCTTTTTTTTTGCTTAGAATTTTCAACATTTTTCTGTAGTTCTGTTCATTTTGTTCAAAATTTTTTCTTCATTTTCTTTTTTCTTTCTGTAGGGTTATCAAGTACTTGATCATAGAAAACTCGTTAGTTTCGTTTGTGAGTGCATGTGTATGCGTAAGTGTGTATGTGTGTGTTGAAGTACGTATTGTAAATATTAAAGAGTTCTTTTCTTTCTTCCAATTGTTGTTGTTGTTGTTTTACTCTCTCTCTGTTATTCATTATTTACCCCCTTAAAGTTAAATACTCTTTTCGAAAGTCATTGAAACATTATTGAAATCCTTTTATATCTTATTGTTATTGTTTTTGTTGTTGTTGTTGTTATTCGATTTTGATATTTTTTTCTTGCTTTCATTCTCAATATATTTCCAACTTATTTAACAACAACAACAACTAAAATATTTATAAAAAAGAAAAAGAGAAGAGATTGTGTAAAAATGACCAGAGAAATAAAGTCTCAAGCACTTTTACTTGGAAATTCTTCATCATAACCTATGTATACTAACGCAAAAGGACAAAGTTTTGTAACAATTTCTAAACAATACTTGTACTTTATAAAGTTCCTACTACCACTACCCCAACCAACAACAATACAACAATACGGCTGTGCTATTACACTTTATTGTCTTTGTCGTAAATATACCCGTATATTTACAATAACTTGTAAGCCATATGCCCTTGCCATAAGCCACGGCCACAATTGTTATACAAAAACAAAACCGAAAAGGTAACAAATATAAATTCTTTGTTGCTTAAAATTGGCCACATATAGGTGAGCATAAATCTAAAAACGGCTTATATGCCAAAATTTTAAAAATAACAAGTAATTTCAATGATCAATGACGGCAATATATTGGTAATCGATAGATAATGCCAAAAGCAGAAGAAATATACACGTTTGCACTCTTCAAGAGCGAGTACTTGATCTCTTGTTGTGGCCCCTGATTTTTGATGAAATATTTCTTAATTTTAAGTCTTTAAAGTCATAAAATATGCAGATAATCTGGCCATATACGTCTTAGACTCTCTGAAACGCTCATACATACATACATATGCACAATTGATTCATCACAACCCTTTAGTCAGGATTACGACCTAGTTTCTCACACCACTTAGGTTGTGTGTGTTAATTTTATACATGAGTGGTAGGCTCTACAGTTTAAAGCCGATTCCGAATGACAGATTTTTGAGAAAGTTTTCATAGCAATTTTTTTACTCTCAGAGTTTTTGCCAGAAATCTGCTGAGAGAAAGTCACCGAACAAATATTTTTTCATATTTTCGTTTTAATGTCTGACCTGGTGTTTGAACGAGGCCTTACGTCTAATAAGCCAACACACTACCTATTAGATCACGGTGACTTCGTGAAATTAGTTGCTGTTTATTTAGTCTCTTTTCCTAAATCATCAAGGACGAATATAGCCGTCAACATGGACAGTTATTGTATAAGGATTGTGTGCTGTGGGTCCCAGCTTACAATCGACTACGAATGACAGCTTTTTGAGAAACTTTTCATGGCAAGTTTATTTAATCACAGAGTTTTTGCCAGAAATCTGTTGAGACGAAGTCGCCAATAAAATATTTGTTAATATTTCGTTTTATTAGGGATGTCAGACCTGGAGTTAGAACTGTGGCCATACGTCTAATAACTAGACTACAGCGAATTCTTCTGAAACACCCTTAGAGCAGACAGATAATGCTTTAAAAATCTCATTTTGAGGTGTGGCAGTGAAAACGTTCTGAGATAAATTGAAAAAAAAACATTGAGTTCACGTTATTCACTAGAAAGTATATGATCTCGATTATTATTATTCAAAGACTGCATGGAATTCAAATCACTTTCTTCATAACATTCAAATACCTGGAAACTCGTTTTTTTATTTCAAACTGTAAAAGAGGAAAGAATTTTAAAAGCTTCTGAAAAAGCTTCTAAAAGCTTCATTGGAATCCTCAAATTCCTTGCCTATATCCTAGCTATAAATGCAACAGTTCAACAGAAAATTCCATGAGGATTGCCCATTTGGAAGTAATGGTTATAAGAACCCAGACTTGATTATGAGTCAATCTATTATTCCTGCAAACAACACCTACAGAGGTCCTGTGAGATACGTTAAATTGACTTCCTAACAAGCTTCTTCTGCAGAGCAAATAACTCTTTAAACAATCAGACTAAACTCAGCCAACTGTTGACTTAAGCACCTTCTCGATCATGTTATAATTTACTCGTCGATACTTGGATTACTTGAATTCAATTCTATTGAAGCAGGTGATTAGATACCGTAGTCTAGTAAGCAAACCTCAGTTCAGACATCTCGAACAAAACGAAATATAAAAAATATTTCATCAGTGACTTACTATCAGCAGTGTTCCAGAAAAAACTCTGACAGAAAATAAAATTGTCGTGAAATGTTTCTCAAAAATCTATCTTTCAAAGGCACACACATAACGCACACAATATGGATAGTTTGGGAAGCTAGGGTGCAGTCTTGACTAAATGGTTGTAAGATTAGTGACGCTATTATATTATATTATTATTATTATTATCATAAGCAGCATTGTGTAGAAATATATACCAAAGAATAGAAATCAAACTGTATAACAAATTACTGTGTGTATATCCGGGCTTTAGACATTAAACGTTTCAAATCGGAAGTCTCTGTTTTGTGGCCAGATTGTTAAAGAATCGCTGTGAAATTCAAATGACCAATGAATGAATGTTCACGAAAATTCGATTGGTTTTTTTTTCTTTAATTTAGGCATTTGTGTCATTTTTCTGTCAACACTCTTATAGATCCAATAAATTCTGTACACGTATACGTTCTGTATACTCTAAATACATATCAAGTTTCGTTTCGTTAATGTTTTATAACCAATTGTTACGTACGATTATACATACATATATACAGAGTTATTTCCTATTTTGCTGCCATAACTTCCCTTCAATAACTACTTGTAGCAAAATTTTTTTGTTTTTCTCTCCTATTTTTTTTATATTTTATTCGTAACAGTAATGAAACAAAAAAAAAAATAAAAAACGATACAAAACTTTTCTATAAAATCTGTTTTGTTTCTTTTTTCTCTTTACCTCTTGCACTCGTTCTTACTAGACTTTTGATATTTAATAACAATAGTTTATAACAGTACATCATAAATCAATATTGAATTAAGACGAGAAACAAAATGTGATAAAAATTAGATCAGATTTTTTTTTTGTTTCGTTCTTCTCTTGCTCTTGTCTTCATTTCATTAAATTTATTTTTTGCTTTCATTATATATAAATAGGAGCTTTAACCCTGTGTTTCCTTGTATTTTGTCTATTTTTTTTAATTTTTTTTTCGGGTATACTTTAAGGGGCAACATCATTTATCTATATTATTTGACAATCTCTTTTTGACATTAGAAAAATAAATTGCTTAGTTGAAGAGGAAACTGTACACACAGAGGAGATAGGGTGAGGGAAAGAGAGAGATTGACATGAAGATATATTAAGTTTGTATACAATTTAGAGTATACTTTTAGGTGCATATTAAACATAATGAAGTTTAGAAGAAAAATAAAGTTTTAATTACAAAATAGAATACGACCATAACGTAAAAAAAGGATGCCAATAAATATTATGATTTCATTGGGACTGTCCAATTTTAAATTCAAACATTTCATTGTATAGCTTGGTGCATAGCAATTGTTTGTAAAGCAGGACCTTGACCTAGAAGTTGGAGAATACTTTAATTTTCTCCTAAATTTATTGTACTCGAAATCTTTAAAATCCAATGTATTTCCCATACAGCAGTGAATCTTAATAATTTCGTTATTCCTCTCTGACCACCTCAGTGAGTCTTATCTGAAATTTTCAACAATGGAATGCAGACATACTTTTTCGACTCGAGTTTATTACTTTGTTATCTGCAATACTGTGTTTTCGTCGTATAATTCCATTTGTAAAGTTGCCATAAGAGGCTGGGCTAGTTGAGTCAGTTACTTATCAATCTCTGTAGATTCGAGAGATCCGGATTGGTCCGGGCTAGTCGAATCAGCCTCTTACTAATCTTTATATTTTTGAAAGATCAGAATGCCGATATCTAATCTTATCGCTGGTGGAAATCGAACAAATCACCAAATGAAATATTGTTTACATACTTCGTTTTGTTGGAGATGTCTGACCTGGGACCTGAACCTAGGCCGCATGTCTAATAAGCCATCACACTACCTACTAGACTACAACAACTATCTAAAATAGTGTTTACTTAGTAAAATTATAAATGCATTTGGATTGTATACTTTTGAGGGCTTAGAAGAAAATCACTTTAATATATTATCTTGCAAGTAAATCATAAGTTTTATAAGGCTTAAACAAAAAATATTTTATTTAACTACTCTGATATTAGGTCTACATCAGGACGGGAAGTATTGGAAGTATTAAATTGTACAGCCTACTTTCGCCTATACGAAAAAATTAATTTTCATTGCCTACTTTTAGGCTTTAGATATTAATAAAGATTAAAATTACACACTTTTTTCGGTCTTACCAAGGCTTATGTCTAAAAATTAATTAAAATAACAAATTTCTTTCATTCTTGCCATTCCCTCTTCCCTGCGGCATAGGGCTTTAGCCTGATATTAACATGGTTCGTAACAATTTGTTGCGTTTTAACAATTCTCCTCGCATTAGCACAGAAAAACCCTTAACAGAGATAATTTTTTTTCATTTTTTTTTTCTGGTTTTGATGTTTACTTAAGAAATATCTTAATTGCTGTACGAAAATCAACCCTTTTTTCAATATTAATTTTGATTATTTTTGTTTTCTGCTTCATTTGTACTTCATTTCCATTATCCTTCCCATTTTTTTTTGTTTTTTTGTTTTAATGACTGCCTTATTGATTAGAAAGCAACAGCGTAGTGGAGCAGTAAATGGTTTTATTGAATCTGCTGGAGTTTGTTAAGTAAGCAAGGATATGTTGTGGTTTTTCGCCCTCTTTTTTTAATTCTCTTGTAAAATATCAAATATTTGCATAATTAAGTGTGAAAGAGTTTTTTTTTTTTTTGTAAATTTTCATTAAAAATTAATTTTTTTTATTATTTTTCCTTTGTTTAAATTTACTTAGGTTGTAACAGTTTTTATTACATCATCTGTTAGCACAAACGTTGTAAATATTGGGCAGCCAAATGGTCTTAATGTTCTGAGCATGAAAATTCAATGCTATTTACAATACTTACTTATATCCGTTTGAAAATGGAGCGAAAACTCTCACAGTGGCTTGTGATTCATTGGCACAATCTTGGCAACGAGGCTTGTGTTTCTTAAACGAAATATGCACGAGGAAAATAAAGGGACTAGTTTTCTAAAATCGAATATTTTAATGTGATATACGTCCTTCACGAAGAGCACATCCAGTTGCAAAGAGAATTCGTTCTTTAGCAGCACTGTCCTCATATGAAACTCGCTTGCTTCAGAAATTTTTCCAGTCACTTATAATACAACGTCGCCATTGTCTAGAAGGTAGTATGTTGGCTTATTAGACATGAAGTCTCGACTCAAACCCCAGGTCAGGCACCTCGAACAAAACGAATAATGAAAAAATATTTCTTTCGGCGACTTCCTTTCGACAGTCTTCTGGCAATAAATAAAATTGCCATGAAAAATGTCTCAAAAATCTTTCTGTCGGAGTCGACTTTAAGCTGTATGTCCCGCCACTAAAGTGTGAAATTAACACACACAACATAAGTGGTATGGGAAATAAAATTATAATCCTGACTGAAGGGTTTGAAGTGACCAATAAAGTTAGTATGTATGTGGACACTGTTACGTAACTCAAATACTTTCATTTGAAAGCTTTTACTCCAATCAATACTACAGTCGAACAGAATTCTACTCTAGAGGTATATGCTAAGCAAGGTCATGTGCTTCGATGTGTTTATTTCTTGGCTGTGGTATCCTGTAGATACCATTCCTCCCTATCCGGCACTACAAGCCGTACAACTGTTATTACTTGGCGGTGTTTTTAAGACTAAGACACTATACTTCAAGAAGTCGTCATAGCCTAGTAAATAGATAGTGGTTTTGCTCAAATCCCTGCTCACACATCTCGAATCGCGGTCAGAGCGCAAGCTTGGTGCGGAGCTACACTCTTAATTATTCTCATAAAGGAGTTCAGATAGACTCCGACACCTAAACAAGAGGGAAGTCATGGAAAGTCAGGAAAAACTCTGTTGTGTAAATAAAATTGCCATGAAAAGTTACTCAAAACTCTGTCGTACGGGGTGGACACTGTTAATCCTGTCAATCATGGATAAAATTAACACACACAACTTGGGTGGTGTGAGAAGCTATTGTTGGTAATCCTAACTAAAGGGTTGTAATGCTCAATTAAGTATGTGAGTAAGTAAGTTCACCTCATCTTCAACCTTTAACGCTTGTATAACATGGACATCCTCTTCTTCGGTTTTATCAGAAAAGTCTTCTCTCTCTCTCTCTCTGTATTTTTCTTGGGATTTCGGGAATCTTAATCTGTTTTTAACTGATTATCCATCAAGTCGATGCTTTTTTGGGGCATAAAAATAAGGTAGAAGGTTATCGTTCCCCTTTAAGCTTCTAAGCTTTCTATCTGCTATTTTAGTCAATTGATGATAAAACCATTTTCCTAAGTCCTTTATTACTTGCCTTCTTTTTTTTGTTTTGTTTTTTCTTTAGCCAAAAATGGTGAAACGTTTAAAAGTTGATCCCTTCCCCCCTTTCTTTTCCTTTATTTTTTTTTTATTTTTTGTTATTTTATTTGGCAGTAGACAGAGAGTAAAGAAAATAATTAAAAAACTGAGGTTTATTTCAGCACATTTCTGTCTTTCCTTTTTTTCTATTCTTTCTGTAGTTCTTACTTAATGGCTTTAGCAATGGATTTTAATGTTTTCGTTTTTTCCTGTGCTTTTTTTTTTTGTTTGAGGCTCTAAAGCAAATTGAAGAAGAAGGTTAGTTGAAGAAAAACAAACAAAAAAAGAGAAGAGAAAAACTCTCATTATTTTTGAGGAAAATTAATTCCTTTATATATTTTAATTAATCCTATATAAAGCTTTAAAGAAACATAAGGTGTTTAATATTGGCACCCAGCCAACAGCAAGTTGAACCTCTAAAAGGCAAACAGAAACAAAGTTTATGGGCAATATTTTCGTTGAAATTATTTCGAACTTTTCTTCTTTTTGAGGTAAAACAGCCATAATGACATAATTTAATATGGAGTTCGTTTTTTTTTTCTCTCCTATCTCTCTTTCTCTTTTTTCTTTTTTCTTTTAAGCAAAAATGTAGATTTGAGCCTTAATTTCTGGGTGAATGAAATGAAAATTAAAATGTTGCGCTTTAAATGGATTTTTTATTAAAATGCCAACGAAACAAAAAAAAAACCGAAAAAACCAAAAAATGGGACCAGTTGAGCAACACAACGGGGACTTAACTTTGGCGGTCGTTAGGATTTTAATGTCTTGCTTGTTTGCCTCAAATTTTTTTTCCGTTTTAATTTTCCAACGAATAAAGTCATTGACTTGTGTGCTGCAAAATAAAGCATGTTTTAGGCGGCTGTTTTGTTTTTCTTTTCTTTTGCATACTTTTAGGTTTGTTTCATTTTGGTTCTGTCAAATATTTAGAAACATTTTTTAATTAGACTTTTCTGCCACATAACAAACCAATTAGCACAACACAAAGAAATCCCCCATACAGACTAACCAAGAGAGAGAAAAACGAAAAAAACCTAAAGAAAAACTGTCAAATTATTCATTTATTTCAATTTTCTTTATTTTTTTTTTTTTGTTTGCATAGTCTGTCTCTCTCTCTCTCTTTCTGTCTGTCATCTCATGTTTTGCCTGCTTTAATTCCCTGTTTATTTGGATTTTTTTTAATTTGCCTTCGTTTTTTTTGGTACGTACGATAATTTTAGGATTTCATTCATTTATAATTGATATCGACAATTTGCTAATGCTTTTGGGGTTTTCTTTTCTGTTTTTTTTTTGTTTTGTTTTTCAGTGACAAATTAAATTAGAATTTCTTTTTTTCCTTTTTTTATTTTTCTTCTCGCATTAGACAAATAATACGTTTCGTTAAGTGGTATTAAATATTTTAAGATACGGCCTTAACAACAGATACTTGAGATATTTGTTCGGCATAAATAATTCAAAGTCAATTTTAAGATTTCTAAAAAGAAAAACAACATAATGAAATTTAAATTAAAAACATGAAATAAAAAAACAAGAATAAGAAAGGATTTGTGGGATTTGAACAGTTGGAATATACTTTCAGGCGCATAAACATAACCCCCTTAATACAGATTTATTTAGGTTGGAAGGTAGTTTGAAATTTTAAAGTATAATTTATTATCACATGTACGGCGGCCATCCTGTCCTTAAAGGAAACGTTCAGTAATGTGGAATTAAGAGTCATTGCATGACTATAGAGACAATTGTGTGTACAGTACACAATGGCTGACTAGATAACGAAATTGCTTCGTCTAAGAGCAATCTACCAGACGAGGGGACATCTACTCATCAATACGAGGATAATCAGGGGAAATACACAAGGTGATGAGCTCTCCTTTGGTGCCGTGTAATGAACGAGCTTCTAGTACTGTTGGAACAGGTCGGCTGTGAAAAAATTCCATATGAGGATAAGATAGTTCTTGCAACTACGAGCAGTCTTATAGATGCCACTAAAATCGCGATGAATTGCTCTAATAAAAGTAAGCAAATTGACATATGATAAGCTCCTTAGGAGTAAACCCTAGGAAAGTGTAGGTGGTAGTATTCTACGTTTCATCGGAAGGTGTTGTGGACACACATTGAGGTATTATGGACCACACTTCTGACACAGAATTGAGGCGGAACTATTTGCAATAGGAACCTGTTCAAAAAAAAAAAACGTAAATACTCCACAGGGCAGATAAACCATTATTTACCCTTTATGGGTGATGGATAAAAATTTGATCCCCGAATCTAGTATGTCTTATAGAAGCTATGCAGAACCTATGTAGCCGTAGTAATACCTATTGTGAAATGTGGGTGCCTGATATACAATGCACCGCTTAACATGACGTTTAATGACAGCTTGGTATCTTGGATAAAAAAATTCGTTTGCATCATTATTACTAGAGCATTGCCTGTCGCATCTTCATCGACTTTAAAGATAATTTTACGCTTCTTCCTGTAGGGATTTTACTGCAAGGACTCAGCTGCTAGTACTCTAATATATATTTCATACTTTACTCCTCTGAGCGAATGAACAATGATACGTATAGCATTTTAATTATTACAGTCTACTTCATTATTTCCATTATTTCTCAATTATTTACTTTTACTTTAAAACGTCTGCTTTGGTAGGAGAGTAATACAAAAGTAATGTAACGCACCTCGTATATTATTCCATACAGATCTTTACGAGTGGTCCTCAAGTGGATAGAGCTATAGATGGCGACATCTTTTCAGAGTTGCAGATATAGATCACTCAATAAGACTACTCCGCTTCCCATTCTCCCCTTTCCTTAAGAATGTTGTACAATGGGTCAATTCGACCTCCGGGCACTGTACATGTCTTAATTGACAAGTATACGTCCTCTAACCTAAACCTAAACCTAAGACTATTGGTACATCGACTACCGGGCGGAAGTATCTGTCATATCAGCTTCTGTGAAAAATATTTAGGACAACTGCCAAGCTTGCGTTAGCGCAATGGGTTCTAAAATAACGACCTCGTAAAAGGTCTTACGCTGATAGATTGGCAAAGTGCTGCAATATATACATTGTTGTGCGAAAACAATCGAGCAGAACTTTCAGAAGAGTGCTCTATATTAGGAACCATATTAAAAACTTAGCCTAGAGTGTACGAAATTTTAATAAAACCCTTTTGGGTGTGCACGGTTAGATAGAGGGCTCTTGGAGTGACTGCTCAAACTATAATGGAGAAGGTTAGCTTAGTTGTTGAAGTCAATACTGGCCTTTGTATTCTGGGTAAAAATGTAAGAAGCATTGGTTTTGGCCATAACTACTGCAGGAGTTTCAGAGAACGTTTAACTAATTTTACCATAAGGCATTAATAACATGTCATCTGTAAGTGGGGAACTGGAAATAAATACTTGGGCAAATCTTAATAACATCTAATTGGGTAAAGATCGCTAGGTGGTGAAGTCTGAAGTTATAGAAAAGGATAGCATCAATTGCAGATAATTTGCAAAGGTGTAAACGCTTTCGAATTTTAAAAAAATTATTTCCTTTAATATGACACTCTTTTGAAATAAAATCTATATGCGCTCCATAACGAAAAAAATAAACAGTAAAGAAATAAAGTTTAGTTTTTCAAAGTCAATTTACAAAATTCTTAAATAAACACAAAATATATAGCATAATTTTAGGATATGAAAAAAATTAATTAATGCATATTTTCAGGCTCTTCTATGGTCGCTTCGTTATAATTAACAGTTTATTATGCTTAAATTAGCCAAAAACGAAATTCATTTCAATTGCAGTTTAATTGTTTATTGTTATTTTATCATTTAAATGATGCTGCAAAATTTTCAAACTTTCAAGCAATACGCCCTCTTATTCACTCATCTTATGCCAGCGAAAAACTTTTGACTCTTCGTTGTTAACTTGTGGTGGGTGCTGCTTCATGATGTTAAATTATGAATATTTGTTAGTCAGTAAATAAGTAATGAAAGTGGTTTACTTGCAAGTTGTTTTATGAATTTTGTATTTTGGAACTGCAATGAAATAAGAAAAATAGCAGATTCACCACAATTTCAAATTCGTAGTTTAATACAGTTTTACTGTTGGATGCTTAAGTGGTATAAATTGTATAACAATACATAAGTAATTCAATTGGTATGATTTTCTTACCCTGGTGGAAGTTAATTGAGAATAAAATTTGTAGCTTGAGAGGTAAATTAAGCTGTAGTAAAATTATTCTTTAAAAAACTTAAGGATTTGATGTCACACCAAAGTCCTATGGGTGGCATAATATCGAGAGAAATATTAACTCACAAGTCTGGCTTCTAACGTATATACAGTGACCGTCAAACTCTCACTAAACTCTACTTTTAACACTTTTTTGTAATTATTTTTTTCGTTTCAATTTTAAAAACTGGCAATGAAACACTTTTGGAATATAAATAACGGTAATTTAACAATGTATAATGTATAGTTTCTTTTGACAACCACTGTATCTCTTATGATAACAAATTCCAAGTTGTGACACGTAAGCAATCTCTCAAGGACATGTCTTTATTTTTAATGTTCAAAAAATCTTAACATTTCGATAACATTTCTCTACTTTAATGGCATAGTAAGCTAATAAATCAAATTTATTGCCGCTAAAAAACCATAACTCTAGGCATTTCAAAATTGCCCCTTAAAGCATGCTTCTTTATTTTATTTACTATTAGATGAAAACTATGCTATAAAATATAAAATTACTGCCTTTTTTAGGGGCATAATCTTTCCGTTTGAGGGAATTTTAATGTTTTAAATAAAAACTGTTATCCATTATCACTGTTAACTAGTGGGTAATCCATAAAAATATTGAAAAACTCCATAAAATATGATTTCTGTTGCCTTATAATAAGCGAAAGAAATTAAAGTTCCTAGTAAGTGCAGAATGAATAGAAGACCATTAAAAAATAATCCCAATTTGAATGTCTAACAAAGATATGATGTCTCCTCATATGATGGCTGTTACAGTATATAAAATCAGCATAAAAGTTTTGCCATTCCAAGTCTCTGTCACTGTCTTTAACAAGACTTCCTTCGTGTTAATGTTTACAAGACAGTAGAGATGCAAAACAGGAAAACAGTAGAAGAGAGAGAGACAGAGAGAGAAAGAAAAGATTAAAGAAAAGTTAGTTAGAATGTCTGCTCAACAATTGTTTTATGACATAAAACATTATTATTATTATTCCCTCATGTATTTTACTTGCGCTTCTCATACTTTTCGTTTTATTTCTTTTATTTTTCATATCTTTTCCTGCCCGTTCCATCTGAGATTTCCTTGTGTTTTTCTTATTCTTTTTGTACTCAGACAAGCATTTTTTCTTATTGTTGTGTAACTGACACCTTAAGGCTGATTGTCTTTGTATTGCTTTGTGTGTCTTATGTATCTGTATCTGTATCTGTCTGTCTCTCTGTCTGTCTGCTTATGTATCTGTTTTATCTTTTCATTTTTAATGTTTTATTGTGTTGAGTTAATGTTTTTTTCTTCTTCTTATTGTTTTTGTTATTATCATGGTTGTTGTTGTATTTTTTTTTTTGTGTTGCTTTTATTGTTTTCAGTAGAATTTAATTGTTTACATTTAATTGTTAATTTTATTGTCTGTTTTAACATTTTCCTTTAAGCTTTTCCTGTTTGATATTTTCCCTTTGCTTTCATGGTCTTGATGTTTCGTTAGCAGTTTTTGCATTTTGGGATTTACAACGTGTTTGTTTTTTTTATGGCGATAACTTTATTAAAATTTCTTTTCTTAAAAGAAAAAAAAAAATAGGAACAGTTGTGGATAAAATAAGAGTTATTATCACACAATTTACTAACTATTTAGACAAGATATGAAAAGTTTTATACAATCCGCAGACAATCTAGCTGTAATCAAGTCTCTTACGACCGTTGCCTCGACTTCTATCATCGTCAATGAATGCTAAGAAATTGCTCAAGTGAATTTCTTAGAATTCTATGGTAACTCTTCTAAAACCATACCATTGCATCGATGATGAACTGGGCGCATTTTGTGAACTTCTGGCGAGAACAGGTGTTCTATAGCCGATCTAGGCTGGCTAGGCTTGAATAAAAAGAGGATTAATTTCTTATTTCCTTCTATTGCATCCTTTCATTATCATCGTATCCATCTATGATAGTTATAAATTGAATTATTGTGGTTCTCACAGATCTGAGCCAGTAAACTTCACATTCATTTGCATGACTTTTGCGTGGGCTGAGCGTCTGAATAGGAGAAAAATATGTATATTAGTAACCAGCTCTTGTTACGGAACGGAGGAAGCTCTTTGCTACTCTCATTTCATGCCGCCTTTGATTTAACTCTTGTAAATAGTGATTATCACAACAGCGAGATTTATTTTGGAGTAGCGATTATCGCTCAGGGAGAGTCCGCTATCTAACATAATTTAACTAACTTTTTGTTGGCTCTCTCTCTCTCTGCTATCAATACACTAACATGTAAAAGTGGTTAATATTGACTTCTGTAATGATATAATATAAATAAGCTGGAATTTGGCATTTTTCAACTCCTTCAGTGATTCCGGGCCTTTGCAGAAAATTTACAAACCCAAGTCCATCACCAGTCAAACCTATGATATCAGCCAATCTAAGTTCAGTCTTAAACCAATTTTTATCCGCCAACATATGCTCAGCGCTTGTTACAGATCATTTCTCAGTAATCAATGACTCGTCTTAGACTTTTGGCTAATCGTTAGATTTGGTAGCAGCTGTGGCTTCCTTTCTCACTAAAGGTTATGGTCAGTTACACAAAAAAAAAGCAAAAGCTGAAACGAATGTGTAAATAATACCAATTTGTCTTAAACGCGGTAAAGGCAGGGCACATTCCAATGAGTGTTGGTCTCAAATAAAAAAGAAGGAGAAAAAATTTGGATCGAACTGACATGCTTTTTCGCAAAGTATGATGTCTCACTGCTATACATATAGCGGTATAGACTTTAACCCTTCAGTCAGGACTACAACCAAGCTTCTCACATCACTTATGTTGTGTGTTTTAATTTTATACATGAGTGGCGAGACCTACATTTCATAGTCGACTCCGAATGACAGGCAATTTCCTATTTACTCTCAGAATTTTTGCCAGAAATCTGCTGAGAGAAATTCACCGAAGAAATATTTTTTCATATTTCATTTTGTTGGAGATGACTGACATGGGGTTTGAACCGAAGTCGCACGTCTAATAGACTACGGCGATTACTACGGACTTTACATTGCTATTGAATATTCGCATCACAGCAAAGCTGAACGAACTCCATATCGTTTGAGTGTTTTCATATGTACATATGTACATAGGCTTTCCAATTCTGTTTTTAAAGTCCCGAGAGTAATTACGTCTTTTCGAAAGAACACAGTTGAGATTTATGAAGGTCTGTGCGTCTTCAAAGCGATCTTCGGACAGCATAAGTGTCCATCATATATACATACATACATATTCTCTTTCTTTTTCTTTAGAGCGGCCCTATTTTTAATTGAACAACTACAAGTTTTCAAAAATTCTTGTACCGAGCTGGTGGACTCAAATTTTTGTATTCATTTTCTATTCGCAACTACGCATTGTGCTTTCTATGCGTAAATTAGTTACTTACTGAATTTAGTCATTATAATATTTTAGTCAGGACTACAACCTATATTTTCACACTAACCACGTTGTGCGAGATAACTTTATCTATGTGTGGCGGGACCCAGAGTTGAAAGTCGACGCCGAATGACAGATTTATGAGAAACTTTTCATGGCAATTTTATTTTACTTTCAGAGTTTACATTATTTTTTGTAATTTTGAAGCGCCTTAGTTAACGTACCGTATAAAACCTATTCTTGTACTTGTAAAAAAGGCCACCGTAAAAGAATATCGATTTTAATTAAAGCAAAAAAATTCAATAAATTCAAGATGTTATGTTTTTATTACATAGCAGCAGTCAAACAAATACTTAGGTACTCACCCCCCACCCTAGTGCTCACATTGTCAATTCATGAAAAAAAGCTTTTAAAAATGATTGAAAAAATAACCTGAGAGAAACCCACAACACCAGCAGCAGAAACAAGGAACACAACGTCTAACGTAATAAAGGAAATACACCCAAACACGGTAACCACTGGAACGTATCTACCGTAAAAAAAGTCAAATATTATGTATGTATGTAAGTGTATAAACAAACTGAAAAAATATACATAGGATTGATGCAGCAGCCTACATATGCCTATAAAATTGAATAACTTTATAAAAACGCACAGATTTAGTTGAATAGTATACACAGAGTTTTTATTTTATTAAACGATTTTATCCGTATAAAAAGGAGCGAACAAAAAAATGGTAAATTTGTTAAAAAAAAACCGTGTTATTTCAAATTCGCGTAAAAAAAACCGTGTAAAAACAGGTTTGGGTGTATTGGTGACTGTAAACAATAAGCGAGGGCTGGTAGTTCAAATGGCAAAAGGCATTAAATTTTCAAGATCCACCAAAATTTAAAAAAAAAGTTTATTTTTGCTCTTTTTCTTCTTTATTTTGAAGTCAACGAAGTTTTTATGTTTCATATGGCTGATGTACTGGCTGCTGTAGCAGTTTAAGTGGTTTTTGTTTGTTGGGTGGTATAATCACATAAAAGACAGGGTGTGGGTTGCATACAATATAAAAAATTATTTTCCGTTTTAATGTTTCAATTAAATATTTACCAACACAACAGGTGCTGATAATGTATAATTTTTGTTGGTACATATTACTTGGTGTGTATATGTGTGTGTGTATGAACAAAGGCCCGACCCGTATCAGAAATATTGCACGAATGACTGCTCGAAAAAATGGAAAAAATAAACATGCTGATGATGATCAGAAATATTTATTCATATACTATATAGGGTCTATCAATAATGAGTGTCTCTTTCAAAAGAATTTAAATTTTTCTAACAAAATTTCCTTTTGTTCTTAACTTTTGTCAGCTACAGGTAGAAAGTTTAAAATCCATTAAAAATACAGGAATTTGCCTCACGAGTCTTTCTACGATTATTAAAATTTACTTCCAAACGGAGGAATCTATGAAAATCATATTTCTCAAAGTCTGTAATCGTTATACTAGGACCTTGAAGCCTGAAATACGACAATTAAATTAACTCATTTGACTGATTTACGCCCAGGTTACACTCGAGATCAATTAAGTTTACAGAACTGTTGCTTATAGAGACGACTTTACTTCTTAAGTGTCATGCAATCATTTGAATGTTATGAGTAATAAACTGGAAGCAGCGCTAAAGAAATTAAGCAGTTGGAATAGGCAAAGTGGTACAATTGATGATCTCATTCAGAGTACATTTGCCAGACATCTATTTTTCTCTATTAATCCTGAAAGCACATCAAAAGCCGTGTTTCGTTACCGTGCTGGCAACTGTGGTTACCTGGAAAATGTGGCCTGTGGCCTCTATGAAAATGTGTTACGTATAGAGGTGAGGAGTTTGATATTCTGAATCATACTCACTCTCTTGAATGGTGTCATAACAGCGTTAGAGCGTTCGTGAGTAACGTTATCCTTCTCGGAGAGTAAGACTGCATCTGGATGAGCAATTTAGAGGAGAATTAAATTCTCTTAGTTTTTAAAAATTAACCTGACATGCTTGGGTTTTCTATTCAACCATTTTATTTATATTTTAAATCCATTAAAGATTCATAACGAGCCTATAAACTCTCATTAAAAATATAATTATCATTTTGCATCTTAAAAAAGAAAATTAAAATCAAAATTAAAATACCCTGTATAAGTACTTATGTACAAACGTATAGCTTACCACCTACACATACTGTATACACAGGCATTCATTCAGGTATTAAACATCAACAACAATAACAAAAACAACACAATAATAATATTAAGAACATCAACAATAACAATAACAATAATGTTGATGATGATGATGAGTTTTCTTTTTCTTTTTACAGTTATTTTACTTGGAATTTTCCCAGGATTTTTGTTTTCCTTGAAACCATAAGAGCAAATGAATTAAAAAAAAAATGAAAAATAACACGAAATCAGAGTATTAAGATGGCAAATGTTATGGAAAATATTTTTATTATTTAAGAAATTAATACTTGAAAATGAGAAGAAGAAGAAGCAGAATGGAGAAGAAGAAGAAACAGAAAAATATAAATAATACGGGATCTGAAAAATAAAAAAAAAATTTTAAAACGAAAAAAATAAGTGAAAAAAGTTCCATAAAGGCAAATGCCAAGAAGTAATGAAGGAAAATTAAAAAAGAATTTAAAAATTAAGCTGAAGAAAGTCTCCACAGGCATGAAAATTAAAAAGATTGGTATTCCGCCTCCATGGCAAAAAAGCAAAGGAATATTTCCAAGGCACTACTAATACAAAAAAGGCATTCAAATCAATGATTTTTTAAAATTAAATTGAAATTGTTTCACTCATATTGAAATAAAAACACACAAACATTCCATTTCTGAACAAAACAAAACACGGTTATTTGATTAGATAACAAAAAATTTCTTTTGTTTTCTAGAAAACAAGACATTCGGCTCCATAAAGCAAAACTAAATTTAACAGCATAGCTGTTTATACAGACATACATAATTGGTCATTCAGTCAGGATTACGACCTAGCTTCTCACACCACTTATGTTGTGTATGTTAATTTTTATACATGAGTGGCGGGACCTACAGTTTAAAGTCGTCCGAACGACAGATTTTTGAGAAACTTTTCATGGCAGTTTTATTTACTCTCAGAGTTTTTGCCAGAAAACTGCTGAGAGGAAGTCGCCGAAGAAATACTTTTTGTATTTTGTTTTGATGTCTGGCCAGGGGCACGAACCCTGGCTTTTCGTCTAATAAGCCAACACACTTCCTACTAGACTAAGGTGACTTCACAGACGCCTTTACTTTTTATGTGCGTTGTAATCATCTGAATATTGTGCGGAATAAGATAGAAGCTGCACTAAGGAAATTAGGCAGCAGGAATAGGCGAAAAGGCCCGGTTGAGTGTCGAATTCTTCTCTTTAGTGGAGCAGAATTACCTTCAATTTATGGATAAGAATTTTGGTTCATTCTCCGATGGTTCTTGTCGTATTAAACGCAAATTTTTTATATCTTTTCGTTCCTTTAAATACGTTAAGGTTATCAAAATACATCTCTTCATTGCTTCCTCTTGCTGTAGCTATCCCACGCAATCAATAAATGCCAACTCATATATCGTGTATGGAAATTCTTGATTTTTTCTACATTTAACTTCATTTAACTTCCTTAAAACAGGACTACAACCCAACTTCTCGTAACACCCATGTTTTGTGTGTTGATGTTGACCACGATTGGCGGAATAAACTTAGCTTTTTTATGGCAATTATTTACAGAGCTTTTCACAGACACCTTTTGAGAGGAGTTAGCCGAAAGAAATGTCAAACTCGCGAGCACTCATCTCTCCTGCCAACACATTTCCTACTTGAATGCGGTAACTCATTATTGTCATGGTTTTTCCACAATGAACCGACTAAGACTCCTAAAGCCTTACTGCTCCTGTCACTACAGTGGTCTGGACCGACGTGGAACTAATACTGAAGCAAATTAAAATATAGAAATGGGGCCTAGAATTAGTTGGAAGCTCGTTAGTATAAAAATTATAAAAAGGATACCCTTTCTGATTTAGCTCTTGGTGTATCAAGTGTTTTTTGGCCTACCCGACTTCTTAATACTTGTAAATTGTACTCCTGTGTCATCATTTTTATACTAACGCGCTTGTAACTGATTTTAAACCCAATACAGCTCCATTTTCTATACAGAGCTCTGTAACACAGGATCCTGCAGTTTATTATAATCTCGTTCCATA
The DNA here is from genome assembly GCA_958299815.1 of Sarcophaga carnaria. NCBI lineage: Eukaryota > Metazoa > Arthropoda > Insecta > Diptera > Sarcophagidae > Sarcophaga > Sarcophaga carnaria. The sequence goes on from OY283150.1 coordinate 4,322,302, forward strand.
CAGTCCTGCTTTTACTTCCGAGCGATCTTTACACATACATTGTATGTTATAAGCATGCTTCATCACGCCCTTTTAGATCTTTGAGGCTTTTTCTGAGTCGCCCTTTGTTGTTACTATACTTACTTAACTTCATTTAATTGGTCATTATAACGCATTAGCAAGGAACATGACTTAGCTGCTTACACCAACCTGTGTAGCGAGACCTACACTTAAATCGACTCAGAACGTTAGATTTTTGAGAAATTTTTCATGACAAAATTATTTACTCGCGGAGTTTTTTGCCAGAAGACTGGTGGGAGGAAGTCGCCGTACGAATTTTGTTTTCATATTTCGTTTGGTTGATGTCTGAGCTGCGGTTTAAATATACTGCCTACTAGACTATCGTGAAGCTGTATACATACATACATATTCGACTTGTGGATCTTATGTCCAATATTATGTCCATATCTTCTTGGTTTAAATCGATTAAATGTAGAAAATCTCACGCTAGGAGAGGTAAATATCAACTGCAAAATCAATATGTGTTGTTGATGTGAGAAATTCCATGTAATTCTTTGCTTTTACACAGCAAGATCACTATCTCTCACTATAACTATCAGTATCACCGTTTCAGTGCTAGATTTTTCTCTTATTTTCCTTCAGAATTGGTACGATGCTCCCTGCTGGGTGGTTTAGTGATACAACCACTATGGGGAGCATTCATTCTAGCTTGATTGCCTAAAAACTTCTCAATTTGTTTTTAATTTTCTGTAGAAAAAAATTTATTTTCCGCATCAACTGTTTATAGACACCAAGAGTGCCTTTGGTTTTAGAAATTTAATTTTGTTTTCATTTGTTTTTATTGTGTTCCTCGAAATAGGAAACCAAAGAGTCAATTTAAATCTGATTACCTGTAACAAATTTAAAATTAAAATAATTTCTTGCATCCAAATTACACTATGCCTGTCGTCTTATGAAAACTTTAATTCCTAACACGTGCCAGTCAGTAGATGAGAGACTTTTTCTTACAGAATTTTTAAATTCATTTTCAAAGAATTTTTTTTGTTCTGTTTCAATAAGGAATTGCAATTCCAAAAGCTAAAGAAAATAAAAGAAATTAAAAAAAAACATGAAGAATAAGAGAAACAAAGATAAGATAAAAGAGAATGTAATTTCCTTACACATTTACTTCACACACACACACAGTCACGCGAACACACTTTCACAGTAACGCAGCCATTAACATTCATACATAATAAATCAAAATAATAATGTAGCGTACCTTAGGGGGAGAAGAGAGCACTGTTGCTGTTAGTGTTGTTGTTGTTGTTTGTTCATTCATACATTAAATCGTGTATTTTAAATCTACTTTCTATCGCAATTACTTTTGTTTTCTGTGTGCCTGTGTGTGAATGGATGCACAAGAATACGAGAGAACTTATATGTCATGTATAAGTGTGTATGTGTGTGTGTAAATTCATTTGCTCAGTTTTTATGTTATCAACGGCATATTAGACGTTAAGTACCTTTGTGGGATTTCACGGCTCCCTTTACTGGCTGGCAAAATTCTACAACTACAAGTGACTATCAGGACAATGGCATTGTCGTCGTCGTTGATGGCTATGACTGTGATATGACTATGATACTGTAGAGATGTGGCACAGGCTGTTGATGTCGTTGTGTAATAATGATACGCGTATTACAGCTTAAATGTGAGCAATTTTTGGTGTTAAAGAGACTCTCTTCTGTTCGCTCTGTTCCGTGTGTAGATCGTAAGCGGTATAAAATTTCAACAAAATGAAAATTAAGTTTATAAAAGCGGCAAAACAAAGCCATTGACGTGGCAAAGAAAAGCATTTTCATTTCTCATTTCTGGTTTTCTATTAAATTTTTTATCAAGACAACATTCAACCACAAAGAAACCGTGAATGGCATTGTCTTTATCAGCCTCAAAACATACAGCCAGTAAAACATAGTCAGTCAACTAGTCAAAATACCCGGCTGTTATTACAATCACTGTGATGATTATGATGTTATAAAGCTTATGATAATAATCGTGTTATTTTTTACTGTTAGTGACTGCTTCGGCCATAATTTTAAATTTTTTCTCATTTAAATTTTAACTTTTAAAAATGAACTTCTTCTTGTTGTTGTTGTTGTTGTTGAAAGTAATAAAGTCCTTCACTGTTTAAACTTGAAATGATTCTCTAGGCTTTAGAAAGTAATATTTGCTGCCATTATGTTTTACTTTCAACAGATTTTAGATTAAATGCGTCGTACAATTTGTAACACAATAAAATCTTAAAATTGCAAAACATTTCATTTGTTTTGTTTTTTAACTGTGCCGTTAAGAAATCTAATTTTGTTTCGCACTTTTCCCTCCCCCCGTATTTTGTTTAAATTTAAGCGGCTTTTTGGTTTGTTTGCGGTTTTTGCCGACGTCTCAGTTTTTTCTTTGCTGATTATTCTGTGGAAAATAATTACTTGTTGAAGCATAAATAAGTTTTCTTTTGAAATAAAAATCGAAAGTGGTTAACAATACACAAAGAACATATGACGATGCATTTAATTAAAGATGCTAAAGGCTTGTTACAAAGGAGGAGATTTACAAAGAATTTTAAAATTTAAAGGGTTTTTAAGAAACTTTTGAAGCTGAAAACTTTTTAAACACACGAAATTTTTTTCGCCAAAAATTAATACGAAAACATAAGCAAACTCTTGCATATTTGAATTGACATTGAGTTTCCACAACCAGCTAATCGTTGATTATCTCCCTTACAGGATATTGCATACAATATTCCACTTTTATTATAAAATCTCTCGCAAATAATTACGAATTTTCTACGGTAGGTTTGTAAGAAAAATATGGTACAACAGACCCAGAAAATGCTTGCCTTTAGTCAGGATTACGACCTAGCTTCTCTCCCAGCACTTATGTTGTGTGTGTTAATTTTATACACAAGTGGCGAGACCTACAGTTTAAAGTCGACTCTGAACGACAGATTTTTTTGGGAAACTTTTCATGGCAATTTTATTTACACTCAGAGCTTTCGCCAGAAATCTGCTGAGTGGAAGACGCCGAAGAAATATTTTTTTCATTATTCGTTTTGTTGGAGATGGCTGACCTGAGGTTTGAATCGAGGCCTCATGTCTAATAAGCCAACAATCTACATACTAAACTACGGTGACGACTCATTATAATCTGACAATTCCTTGTACAGTAGATTACTTATGACGACGTTACATACTCTGCAATGGCTAACCTTTCGATAATAAAATATACTCCTCAGATGAAAGCTATTTAACCACTGACAGTCTTGCTAAATCACTAATGAATAGGTCTTTGCAAATACTTTAAAGTGGAACATACGAAGGAATAACTACGGTAAGAACAGGATAGGTCTACACAGCAGATGCTTGGACCAAACCAACGTACCGCGAGCAAGAGTAGAGCAAACAATATAATGGAGAACACCAACAGTTTAGAATGGGCAACTAGAGAATTACATCAGAGGGTGCCCTTGTTGACTAGTTGGCAGTGTACTAGACTTTTAGTGTAAGAATCGTGGGTTCAATTCCTACAAGATACTTTGAATTTTTACACTACACCGACCCTACAATGTAGGCTATTTAGCTTGTAACCTTAATGGCCTTGATAAGTAAAGTTCAATGTGATTCCGAATATCATGTCGTTGAATTTAATCATGTGCCCCAGAATTGTTTTTAATTTTTCAAAAATTTAAAACTTCTTCAAAACAATACTTTCAACCTTTTCAGTTGTACGCAACAATAAATTTCCTTTTTTGAATTTTCTCCAAGATAACGAAAAGAAAAATTGCAAAAAATTAAGTTGCAAGTTGGAAAAAAATTTTGTTTTTTGTTTTTTCCTGTCTTAAAAAGTTTTCTACGAAATTTATTTTTAATTAAGTTTTACTGCAGTATTTAGTATACATGCCTTACGATACTATAAACTAATACGGTTACATTTTTACAGGCGAACATGATAAGGCACCCGAGCTATATACATATGTATGCATGTATGTATGTGTTCCATAGCCAAAGGTTTATTTTATTATCTCTGCACATTTGAATATTTATTTTCGTAAATTTTTTTTCCGGTCGTTTTCTTTTTTTTTTCAAGAGAAACTTTTTAATAGTAACACCAACAATAAGAGAAAAAATCTAACAAAAGCTTATTGTTTAAAAGAATAAAAGAAAAAGTTTGCGAAACTTTCTTTCAATTTCTTTCTTCGTTCGATAGGAAAATTTAAGGCAATTATTTTCTAAGTTATTAGTGCGCTTAAAGTATGCTACAAAATTTTTTGTTGTATTGTTTAAACAAATTTATTTTGAAGCATACTTTTGTGATTTTAAGCAATTGTAAAAGAAATTGTATGGCATACTAACACAAAAACAAGATTGAAGAAAAAACATTCTTTTTTAAAGCATACTTTTAGGAATACCAATTTGATTTCATTTCTTTTCTTTTTTCTGTTGCTTTTGCAATTTCACTCTCTTTTGCTTTATAAACGCCAATGGGCACTAGCCACTATTTCTATATTTATGAGAGTGCAGTGTGTTCTTGCCACAGATAGATAGTGAGAATGAAATGAAAAAAAATTGTTATATAGATAGCTAAGGGTATGGCATGTGTTTAGATGTGTAAGTGCACATTGGGAAACTTTTCTCTCTATGCTATTAACCTAGAAACCTTGCTAGCAATTTTCTAAATTCATAGTATTTGTTTTAAATTTAACGTACACAACATCAACTGTACTGCAGATACATGACTACACAACAGCTGCTGCAGTTGCTGCTGCTATTGCCACTACAATAGATTCAAAGCCAGCAGCCAAACCAGCCAACTCCTTCAAACAAACAAAAATAAGTAATTTTTGCTATAAAAAAATTGGAAAAAATGAATAAGAATAGCAATACCAACAGCAAAAGTAGTTGGAAGCAACAACAATAGCAGCAGTAGTATTATGCATATTGTCAATGGATTTCATCGATTTTACGTGGTGTCTAGTTCATCCAGAATCATCAGTTTGTATGCATGTCGAAAGACAGACAGAGAATCGAAAGAAGAAAACGAAAGCTTGTAGTAAATTTGGTTGTTCATTTTCATAGTGGAGTTGAAAGTAACGAAGTAGATGCAGAACAAAAAAATAAATTTTTACCCTCGAGTTTTATACTCAAGGTATATGAAAAAGTGTCAGGTGCCATGTGTGTAACATTAAGTCAGGAAATTTATTACGACTTCTTAATTTTAAAATAAACATAAAAATATTAAATTTATTATCACGGCTTCTTTCTTCTCTTTTTCAAGCAAAAAAAAAAGGAAACAAAGAACTTGAAATTAAAGAAAATTGTCTTTCAAATGTCACTTGCAAAAATTGAATTTCAAATCAAAGCACAAAAATTATTTATTTATCATCATCATCTCTCCTTCTTAACCAAATTCCATTGTTTTAAGACACTTGAATTTTTATTTCGAAAATAGTTTAGAGTTTTTAACTTTTAACCTTTGTTATGCCACATAACAAAAATAAAATTCTTTTGACATTTTATTTGAAATGTCAAAGCTGTACCCTTTTTATGTACATATAAAAAAATGTATAAAAATCAAATGTAAGTCCATGAAGATATTTGATTTTCTTTTTGAATATAATTATTGAACTCTTTTATGAACTTTAATTTTTTACGCCTTAAGGTATGCTTATCTTTTTTATTTTATTCCGGGCCTAAAAATATACTTTAATTTATAAAGAGAATGGAATTTCATTAACTAAAAATGATACAGTAAAACTAGAAGATACAAAAAAGGAGCCTGAATTCTTTAATTATGTATTCCATGTCGTTTGATATTTGAGAGTTTTTTGGAAATCCGGACATACATACATAATTGGTCACTTCAGTCAAGATTATGGCTTAACCACTTATATTGTGTGTGTGTTAATTTTTTATTTAAGAGTGGTGGGACCTAAAGTCGCCTCCGGACGACAAATTTTTAAGAAACTTTTCATCGCAAATTTATTTACTCTCAGAGTTTGTGTCAGAAATCTGCTGAGAGGAAGTCGCCTAAGAAATATTTATTCGTATTTTTTTTTTTTGGAGACGTCTAACCTAGGTTTGAACCTTGGCATCATTTCTGCTAAGCCAACACACTAGCGTGTGACTACAAAATATAAATTAGGACGCGTGGTCTTAATATAAGCCTTTGAATACAATCGTGCTGACGTTACATTAATGGTAAGTCATCTGTATTTATGTTAACTAGAACACAAAAGACTTTTAAAGTTGACATGTCTGCCGTTGGAACCTACTGTTAACATAAGATTTCTGATCAATCTGTACTTGATATACCAACTATGGAGCGAATATTTTTAAATCAACTGCATACTAAATGCACTCATCTAGATGGACAGAGACTGTGGCGTAAGACTGAAAAAACTTTAGCTACTAATATATGTTTAGTAGCCGTAGAGGCCCTCAAATTCTGAAGACACCGTAGTCTGTAGTTTGGAGTCGACTTTAAACTGTAGGTGCCACCAGTCATGGATAAAATTAACACACACAACATAGATTATGTGAAACGCTAAGTCCTGACTAAAGGGTGGAAATTATCCATTAAGTAAGTATAGGCCCCCAAACTCAAATAGAATTAGCAAGGTTGGCCATTGTACACAATTACAGTTACCCAACAAATAAAATCTGTTTCATTATTGATACAGTTTCCGAGGTTAATAACTTTCAAAATTAAAATCAATCAAATCATTGAAACTAGAAGAGGTTATACAATATACAATTTGGTACACATAAATAAAACGTCGTATAACAAATTTAAGGGAAAAAATGGGTCCCATTAATGTGGAACTTTCAATTTTATTTAATTCTTCTGGATTTATATGATTTCTCTAATAAAAAATACATTGCCTGACTCGTTTTTCTAAGGTCGTTATGATATTTAACATTTTCAAAAAGAAATTTCAATCTATGACCCTTAAAATATGCTTCCATTTTTTTAATTTACTAACTCCTAAAAGTATTTCCTAACGAAAATACTATTTCTCATAGCCAACATGCAAACTGCCAGCCAACTAACCAACCAAACAACCAACTCATTTATAAACCTCTTTAACCCATTTATAATTATAATGCGTGCGGTTTTCTCGTTATTAATTTCATTTTTTTCCCCTCTTGTTCATTTCACTCATTTAACGCTCGTAAAACAATTCAAGTAAATAGGCAAAGGCAACATGAAAAAAAAGGAGCGAAAGTAGCAGAACTAAAACTAAAACTACAACTGAAACAAAAAAATATGTAACACTAAAGCAATTTATCACATGTCAAAAAGTGTATGTTTTAAATATAAAATATGATTAAAATGTATGTATGAATGTATGTATGTATGAATATAATATTGTAAGTATTTAATAACACAACACAAGAAAGAAAAATCTCAGGCAACCAAAAACACACATAAAAAAACAGGAGGAGAGACATACTACAAGGAAATGTTGTAAACGAACATGAAGGGTTAAGCAGCAACTTGTTCAAAATTTTCTAAACGTTCTTCCATAGAAAGTGAAATTCACACAGAAATAAATTTCATAAGACAAGCAAAAGGGTTTGGGGTACTACATATTGGCTTCTGACACACTTAATTTTGTTTGCGTATTTAAATTTTCGCTTCTTTTTTTCCCCTCTTTCTGTCTTTCTTTCTTTCTTTTTTCATAATTGTATAGTTTTTTTTTCCATTAGAGGTCATATTTATAAAGCAAAAAACGGAAGAGTAGGAGGTGGGAAAATACAAGAGAAGAAAACCAGCCCGCAGCTAATAGATGACACGCGTCAATTAATAACGAAACACATACGCATATACAAACATATGGTGTACATATGGAAAATGTTCTTAATGTTTTGCATAAACGTTTTAAAAGGGAAAAGAAAGGATTTAATATTCTTTTTTCATACAGTGTGAGACAAAAGTATTCCTACAAACATTAAATTTAATACGAATGAAAAATTTAAATCTACACTGAGCGCCATAAGTGAGCCAACACTTTTGTTCTTAAGTATAAAACAGTTTTGTTCTTAAGTATAAAAAGAGTTCCTTTATCATGAATTGTTGTTTTTGTTTTAACATTTTGTAAATAATAAATAAACGTTTTTATTTTTGAAAATTTATTCGACTATTCTCATTTACTTTTCTCGCTATCCTAAGAAAATTAATTATTTCAGTGGTGTTTACTCACTTTTGGCGTTCAGTGTATATTCTCCCGTGTTTTAGAGGTGTGTTAGCGCAATTTCTAAGTAGTGTTTGAATCAGTTGGGAAGGATATACTTGAAAGTAGGCTTTTTATCCCTTTTGAAGTGATCAAAATGAGCAATTATTATTTTGATGTCCGAATCGAAATTTACTCTACAAAATTTACTCTGATTTCTTCGAAAATTTGTTTCGCACATTAGTAGTTGACTGGTCTACTGCAGCTTTACCTAAGGAAGTGAGGCTGCCATCTGCCGTTGTTTGAGAAACATTGCTTTTACCGAAAATGGTTAATTTAAGTTCCTCGACACAAGTAACAACAAAGACGACGCTTTTGAGAAGAATGCCGAGTGTCTCTAGAGAATTTGCGAGGCATTCGAAGTCTACCCTGATTTATATTCCTCGACATGGGGACATCGACGCACTTGTAAAGAATGCCGAGAGTCTCTCGAGACATTCAATGGTTTTCCTAATTTAAAATCTTCGACACATTGACACTGAAGATAAAAACAAGGACGACGCTCTTGCAAAAGCTTACACAATGAAAATTCAATTGAATTCCAACATGAAGCTGACGTTCTTCTACAGAGAGGCCATTACGTGGTCTCAGCAAAACTTCATTCATTGGCAAAGGTAGGATCGGATAATGATCGCACTTGTACATACACAAATCTGGCCCGACATGAATTTCAGCAGAACAGAATTTAATATCCGTCATGGTTTCTGAATACTTTATTTTGAAAACCTTGCTTCCAATCAGCAAGCATCTCCGTTTGTCACATAACGGTTACTATCCTAAAATAGCATGGAACTCCCAAAAGGTTTTGTGAGACCTGTCTCCTGTCTTCCTAACCATGGTCTTCACTACCATATGCAAATAAATGAAATCTCAATCTCCCAGTTAGGATAAAGGTTCCCGGTCCGTTCTGCATGCAAAGTAAGCTCCATAATTTGAGACCAAAATTTTCTGCATACTACGAGCTTGAGGTTGAGACGCATGGACTTGATATAAATCATTCACTTGCATCGAATATTTTTAAGTAGAGACAAAGAAGAGCAGAGTGGATAGATGTCTATGAACGTCAAAAATGTTTTATGTAATGATAGACTGTAGACAAAAGAAGAAGTAAGACATGCCTGTCTACATTTATAAGGCTCTCTATATGAGCTCTCCATGCCACACAATTTCCGTGAGATCACCTTTCTCAGAGGACGGATATTTGTTAGTTTTCGTCGCCTTTAAATGCTTCCATTATTTTTTCTTTTTATTCCTTTTAATAATCAACATACGTCGTTTAGAATTCCAGTTCAAATACATTTATTAGAGCAGATCAAAGTGCCTATTGCTCTTCAATTCTATCCTCTTCTATATACGCAGGAGGTGTCTTCGTAAATCCTGTATATTTGTAAATCATTTATACTTTGTAACATAAACGCTGTGAGGCCAAATAGTCTAAGAGTCGTTTTGTTTTAGAAGTCGCCGTAGTCTAGTAGGTCGTGTGTTGGCTTATTAGACGTGAGGCCTCGGTTCAAACCCCAAGTTAGAAATCTCCAACAAACCGCGACTTTCTCACAGCAGATTTCTGACAAAAACTCTGAAAATAAATAAAATTGCCACATGAAAGGTTTCTCAAAAAATCTGTCGTTCGAAGTCGAATTTAAGCTGTAGGTTCGACCACTCATGTATAAAATTAAAGCACACGACATAAGTGGTGTTAGGTGGTAGGTCGTAATCCTGACTAAAGGGTTGTAATGACCAGTTATATATGTATGTATGTATGCATATTGTTTTGCCCCTTTTTTATTTACTTTCGGAATAAACAACAGCAACAAGCCAGTCTACAGCTGCATATACCATATTCATACTATTATTTAGGGTTCCTCTAGGTTTTCTATTAGTAAGGTCCTGTTCTTGCGTAGATCACAGACTACTATAAATACCAAACCCGAGTATTGCCTAAACTGTGTCACAAAAATAAGCAATTTTTGTCTCCCACTGTTTAATCTGTTACGTAGTTTACTGTATGCCAGTATGTTTGCGTAAAATCTGACTATATTCGCGTTTATTGTGTCCTTGGGTTATAATTTAAGTTCCACTTTTTTTCTTCTGTTTTTCCTCTCGCCGCTCTCTCCATAATTCACCAGAAAAGAAAAAAAAGGATTATTAATGTTTCTTTTTACTTTTTCGCATCGCATCGTATCGCATAAGGGGGTTGTTTTATTGCCAACATTTAAATACTTTATGTGAGTTTTTCTTTATCATTTTAATTATTTTTTAGTTTCTTTATAAAATTGCTTCAAGGTTTTTGATAATGTTTATGATTTTATGTTTAACTATTATGCATAAAAGCCACAAGAAACAAAACAAGAAAACGAAATTCTATTTTCCTTTTCAATAAATATTCATACGAGTACGCAATATCTTGTTTAATTAGTTACTTACTGTGTGTGTGTGTAGAGATTTTCAAACTAACTTTTTATTAAGATTTGTTTGATTTTTGTTTTTGTTTTTTTTCTTTGCATAACTTTTAAAACCATAAAAGGTATGACTTACAGTTAAGTTTTTGGATAATTAAATTAATTTTAAATTAATTTCGTAAATGAAAAAGTAATATTTTAACGCCTTAAAAGGCCGTAAGCTTAGCTTGAAAAGTTTTAGGATATTCGCGAAGAAATTAATTCATCTTACTTTTGTACATATGTTTGGTAGAAAGTATTTCTAAAAAGGGTATAATTTCACTCAGGTACAGTATACAAATAATTAAAATCCACTTCCCAAATAGAGAATAAAGGAATGAAAGAAGTCGTAGGCAATTAAAGATATGGCAGACATCAATCCAGTGTAAATAAATTTGCTTACGAAACATACATAATTTTGATGATACAGAAGCCTCTTAATTTCTTTTTTTATTTTTTAATTATTAATTAATTACAGCACCATTACAAATTATATTTAATTAGTTACGAGCTGAGTATCTAGAACCTTAGGCTCGGTGTAGAGTAAAAGATCAGAGTCTATGGTGGGAATTGAGCTCACAACCCTCACGCTAATAGTCTAGCACACTACCCACTAGTAGAGTACAAGGGCACTTTTTTTTAATTTGGAAATCATAATGAAAATTTATTGATAATTAGTTGACCAATTTAACTGTCAATGACTTTAAAATTGGTGTGTTGTTATCAGCAAAGGGATCAAAAATTCTGGTTAGAAATTTTATAATAAATTCAGCACCTTTTTCCTTATGAAGCCAAATACAACAAAGTCACATGCAAAATCTTTTCAAAGCAGTTGAATATTAGATTATCCCTTGCCCTATCAGATTACTGTTGTAATTTCCAGAATGAATTAATCGCAATAAAAAATGTCGGCATGTGAAACTGATATCAAAGCATATCGTATGGTAATATACGGATATTTACTAACAGTAAAGCGTGCATTAGATCTCTAAAGAGCGTGTACACCACTTCTAAAATTGTCGAAGAACGCTGAGTATCTCTCGAGAAAATAGCAAGACATTCGACGAAAACCCTCATTTAGGTTCATCGACAAGAGGACATCGAAGGTAACAACAGAGACGACGCACTTGCAATGAGTGTCGAGTGTCTATGGGGAAAATAGGGAGAAGTTCGAAGGTAACCCTCATTTAGTTTCCTCGACACATGTAACAACAAATACGATGTACTTATAAAGAATGCTGAGTATCTCTAGGGGAGTTATGAAGAGAACATAATTTGCATTAAAACTATTAAGATTCCATCGAGAGGAACCTCAAAGCACTTACAATGGCATACTGTACTGTGGATATACCACTCCCTCATACCATTTCTGTAGAAGCTGTAGCGACAAGGAAGAAGAGGAAACCACACAGTACTCCACCAGTGTAGAACTCCGAGGTTTTCTGAGTGAAAAGCTGATCCAATGCGTGGATATACCACTCCCTCATACCATTTCTGTAGAAGCTGTAGCGACAAGGAAGAAGAGGAAACCACACAGTGCTCCACCAGTGTAGAACTTCGAGGTTTTCTGAGTGAAAAGCTGATCCAATGCGTTCTGCAGGTTACTGCGCAGTTTAAGTTTATACCATTACAAGAGTTCTGCAGAGATTGAAACAAATGGTAATCTGAAGGTTCCAGCTTCGTACATGTTGGATGAGTCGAAACTGCACAGCGGAGCTGGTCCTGGGTTGTAATACTTCGCCTTCTGCGTGTTGTTGAGTTCAGTATTCAACTTCAAGGTTTATTATAAAACCTTATTGTAGTCTGATAGGACGGGCTCATACTCTGCAAATATGACTAGTCAAGTTTTGAGTTTGGCGAGAGTGATACAGACTTGGCTATACAGTCAAGTCTTTTATTTTCTCTTAATTTCCTTAAAAACCGTCCAGCTAGTTCATAATGATTTGAAATAAAAGTCACATAGTCTACTAGTTAGTGTTTTGGAATATTAGACGCAAGACCGTGGTTCAAATTCCAGCTTAGACATCTCTCAGCAATATTCTGGTAAAAACTTGGAAAGTAAATTATAGTGCCACGTAAAGTTCCATAAAATCTGTCATTCGAAGTCGACTTCAAGCAGTAAGTCCCACCACTCGTAGATAAAATCAACTCGCACAACATGGGTGGTGTAAGAAGCTAGGTCGTAATCCTGACTAAGTGGTTAAAATGTCCAAGAAAAAAGCATTTTGTGTATAAACATTAAAGCAAGTATAATAGAAATGAACCAAAATTGATGAAATAGACTTAGATTTTGTGAACCTAGAGATATAGTCGGCAGATTATTTAAGTCGTCTAATGATGTAATGAAGATATAATGTTATGACACGAGTTATCTTTACTACTATTTATACATTATATACTACAACAGCCAGGTTTTTTTGCATAACCTGGTGTTAGATTTTACAAACTTACTAGTTTACAACTGCCTTTATGAAACCCTTAATAGAAAATTCCAACTGCGTTTTACGCATTTGCATGACTGGCATACATTTTTCTGCAGCTTTTTTGTATTTCATTTGAAAACGAATTTTTTTTCCTCATCTCAGAAATTCAAATTTAAATACATTTTTCCGTGCTACGCAAACAATGTGAAATTAAAATAAATGCGAATGCTTTTTCCCCATTTAATAAAATGCCATTCGACGAACAATTTTAATTTTGAATAAAAAATAGAGAAACGAGTAAAAAAAAATTGGAAAAAAAGAAAATTTATTTTAATTTGTATTCTTCTAATTGTTGCTTAACTAATACGTTTTTTCTTTCTTCTCTCTCTCTCTCTTTCTCTTTACAGGTAAGTTTTTACTTTCCATTTACTCGCACCATAAAGCGGCAACCAATGGAGCTTACAAGTTGGTCTCTGGCGCTGTATGTTATTGTATGTTATTGTATGTGATTTGCTAAGGCAGGCGATATCGTTTAAATTATACGGCAGTACACTGCCTGCCGTAGTATGTACCAGGCAAGAAACGTGTAATTAAAAAGTCATAAGGCGCACGTTTTGTACGTGAAACTTAAATAATTAGCTAAAGTGAGTTAAAGTGAGTTAAATACCGCTGATTCGTCTCCACTGATTCTACTGTTTTGCTGTACAGCGCTAATATTTTTTCTTTTTTTTTAATTTTTCTTGTTATTGTTTGAGTTGAAGGGATGGTATGGTGTTGGGGTTGGGGTGGTGTAGTGGGAACACTGTGAGTAGTAGTTGTTATTAGTAAATCACTGCTAGTTTTTGTTATCTTCCTCTTTTGCTTTGTTTTGATTGTAAGTCAAGGTGGTGTAGTTAAGGTGCTCAAGGATATTGTTTTATTTTAAAATGGCTGCCTCACTTAGTGTACATGTGTTAGTGTTTCTCTATAAAATTAATTTAAACAATCGGAAGTTATTAAATTTGTAATGGAATCTTAACATTAAGGGGTAGAAAATTAATTGAAAAAAAAAACATTAGAAATTGGCAGGTATTAGTACAGCTTTTTTTAGTTTTAAAGTTAAAAAGAAATGAAAGTAAAAAAAAACGGTCCAACAAAGAATTTTAATAAAGATTTTAGTTGACGTACTAAGAATGATTTAATTCATGTCAAAAATATTCCATTTTGCTTGTTGTCGTATTAAAATATCGGACAGCATCCCCATAGAAACATTCATCTGTTTTGGCGGACATAAATTCCAACATCCCCATGCTGCTATTCAAGCGAACTTAATCAAAAATGCTATTCGATATAGTCAAGAAGTCGCCGTAGTCTAGTAGGTAGTGTGCTGGATTATTAGACGGTTCAAACCCCAGATCAGACGTCTCCAACAAAACGAAATATGAAAAAAATATTTCTTTGGCAACTTGCTTTGAACAGATTTCTGGCAAAATCTAAGAGAGTAAATAAAACTGCCTTCTCAGAAGTTCAAAGTCGACTTTAAACTGTAGATCCCACCATCTCATGTATTAAATTCATACACACAGACGACATAAGTGGTATGAAAATGTAGGTCGTAAGCATAACTGAAGGGTTGGAATGATCAATTATGTACGTATGTATGTATAGTCAGGATTGGATAGTAATCATAGTGTATATAAATTTCACAGTAAAGTTCCGGTAAGTGGTTGAGTATTCACTTACTTAATTACTTAATTGATCATTACAATCCTTTAATCAGGTTTACAACCTAGCGTCTCACACAATCCATAAATTTTATCTATGATTGTCGAGACCTTCTGATTATTGGCAAATTATTCATGGCAATCTTTTACTCTGAGAAGACTCCTGAGAGGAAGTTGCCGAAGAAATGTGTTGAAATATTTCGTTTTGTTCCATATGTCTGAGCAGGGATTTGAACCACTGGTTCTCATCTAAAATGCAATCGCAATACTTACTTAACTACGGTGTTTTCACAGTCTATTCACTTATTACTCGAGAAAAAGTTTTAAAGAAATAAATTCTGTTTAACTGCGTTTAATTGTTGACATATTAAATCTGAATTGAAAGTTTAACCCAACAGAAAAACTATTAAGAATACTGTTAACCACAGGCGAAAAGAAGTGGCAATACATTAGAAACTCCTGTCAAACTCCAAAGCTTCAATTCAGTCACTAGTGGTATGTGGAAGTATTGTTTATTTCAAGCTGCCATTCAGGCAGCTTCGGGACAAATTGAAAGTAGGGAGGTAGCCTGTTATCGCTCAGCCTATCTCGAAGAAACAATCGAAGATCATTTTTCTAAAAATGAATGCAAGTCCCGTATGTAAATTCTGGGATAAGTTTAAAAGCAGATATTTCAGAGGAGCCTGAAGCAGATCCTTGAATTTTTTTCTCCCATTGGCATTATAACTGAACTCAGTTCTTTTATACCTGAACCAGATTATCATAAAATGAATGTGATTCAGCAGCGAATACCAACAAAAATGTAATCAAGTCAAGTGTTGTGCAAATACACCATCATTGGTCTCGTAATAATAGAAAAAAAAGAAAAGAAGAAATCTTCTCTCTCTCTCACTCTTTCTCTCTTCATCTGTTAAGTTACAATCCAAGTAGATTAAATTCTCCTTCACTATTCAACTCTCTTGGCAATATTTGTGTTAATAATTTTGATTTCTTCAAACATATTTTCTGTGTGTTTTCTTGGTTGTTGGTTTTGTTGTTTCGGCATAAACCATTGCATAGATAAAGTTCCACATATTTTTTTATTCTCCGAATTCGTTTATTTCTTTTCCTTTTGCTGTGCATAAATTTCATTTTCGATTTGTTGCCAGTCGTCGTTCAAATCGATTTCAAATTGTAAATCACAATCGAATAACAGAATAACACTACACGAGTATACTTCGACAAAACAAAAGAGTATGAAAGAGAAATGAAAGCAAATTACTAATAAATACATGCATATGCACACACATACCATATCAATACCATACATATGTGTGTATGTACTTACTTATGTGTATGAGTGTAAGTGCATACATATGTATGTATACAACTGACATAGTTTCATTTCCACTTGAGAAACTATCATTAAACTATACTCCATAATATTGTATGTATGTACGAGTATGTACTATCACAATAACAAAAACAACAACAACAACAAACAATTGCAATTGCAACAATAATAACAATTGCATGCTATGCAATGCTATTTTGTTATGCATTGATATTCCATGTTCTACATATGTAACTGTCTGTCTGTCTGTCTGTCTCTCAGCTTGTCTGTCCGCTTTTCTATCCGCATTACGATATGTATGTATGGTATGATATGTCTTGTTAGTACCGGGTATTTCAAGTTTAAGTGTGCTTTTTTTTTTCTTTGGGTAGATTGTTGTTCGACAAATTTCTTTTATCAGGCATTGGGCAGAATGAATATAAATTAATGAAGTCGAGTCCAATAATTGCTCTCACGAATCGGTGGATCCACTTAATTTTATTAAACTGAGTTGGAGATATTTTGGTCATTTCAGTATCCAACTGATGGTTAAGAAAAGTTAAGTTACACGTAAACACCAGAACATATTACTGCCGATTATGCAACTGATCACCAACGTATTCTGTTCCAGTCCGACTAGGAAATAATTTGAAGTTCACAGTTGTCTCTCCTTGTATTTCCAGTTGAAGCAGAATACTAAACTATTGGAGTAAGACTTAATGTAATTAAAACTGGGCCTAATCTGGGTAGACATGCACATTCAGGTTAGGCCCAGTTTCTGTTTTACTTTATGAATACGACATTTGGATTTTGAAATGTCTTATCAAAGCACCCAAAGGCTACTATTACCACCCTCAAATTGATACCGATGTCCTTAAAATGCTAAATAGAATGCACTTTAGTACATACACCATATTTTCTCATATTATACTTTCGTATAGGCTGCCTGAGAACTTTAGGTGAGGGCTATAAACAATTTGACAATGTGACAAAGTTTGTTAGACGACGGGATTTTCTTTAATTTTCTTCCCTATGAAGCCAGACTATCTATAACGGACGTCCTTTCGACATACTTGCCATACTCGTCTCTAAATACAGAGAACTTTTAATGGAAATTTCGAATAATATCGATAACTGTTCTATGGGCTTCATTACAAAACATGGCTAGGGCCGGTACAAAGCCTACAATCTCCGATATACTACACTTTAACTAAGTATTTTCAGCTCGTTTTACAGGGACACTAACTTTGTGGACAGCATTAAGGTACGTGCTATTTTGCACGACTCTACCAAATTTTTATGGACAAGAAGAGGACTGACGCAACATTGTATCCTCATGGGCCACTGTCTTATTCAGGAACTGTGGGTCTAAGGGGAGCAAGGAATGAGTCGGATAAGTCTCTAGGAGTCAAATGCATCGTTTTGTCATAAAGAGATGGAAGTTCATAACCCGATATATCTGTCCTTCAATGGCCGTATCGGTTATTAATCATCTCATCAAAAGCGGCTTAAACGGTGCCATCTAGTTCTTCTTTTCCGCCACGTAAACTAGCTTAAGTCGTCCTTTTATTATCGTCAAATCGATAACAGAAGCTTATTGTGGAGGCTTTAGATACTCACTCACTTAATTAACCATTAACAACCTGACGCATACTTTCAGGCGCCTCTGCTTCTAGTACCTTAGCCAGTTGGTCACATCAACCGATGAGAGGGCCTCCTCGATTTGGTCCTTCTAACGCAAACAAGGTCGCTCTTTTCGCCGAATTCCGCAAATTCCCATTCTGCGGTTGGCTAAATACGATTCAACCTGTTCACATACAAGAAATTGTTCGCCAATACTTGATCTGTCATTAGAAAAGGCAATTGGAGGCATGCTCTGTTAAAGCAGTGAACTGACACAACTCAATAGAATACACATGGAATCTGAAAGACACTCGTAGGTAATCACACTGTGGTTGGCATTTGTCTAAGGATTCCAACCTATACCGTATTGTTATGTTCCGTGTTTCTTTTCCAAGGCCAGTGTACAACTGCAGTGAATTTTCAGTGAGCGCTTTACCAGTGTAACTCTCAACACCATTTTTCGTGTTCACAATTGTAAATATCGCCCGCTACGCCCTCGAGATTTATAAATTAAGCGTCTAAAGACCTTTTTTGTTTTGCTATCTCAAACATTGAGTTTATTTGAATGAATAAACCAGAGTACAGAATCAGCCGAACTCATTTAAGGCTACACTAGAGGAGAATTTCTAAAATCACGTCGAAATCTTTATCAAAAGATTCGTCATAAATAAACTGACCAAGTTTGCCTTGGGACCTGACCGTGATAATATAACATTCAAAAATTGTAGACTCTTCGGCTAACATGCCAATGAACTTAATAAATTGCCATTAAAAAAAGTACTCAAACGTGACAGACTCTGTAAATAAGTATGAACGTATGGGTATTAATAAGTAGCACACATTGTAGTAGTTTTTTATGACTTTGTACGAGTATGTGTGTATTTCGTTGCTAGTTATAGTCATAGTATTAGCATTAGTTATTGTTGTATTTGTTGTTGTTGCAGTTGTTCAAGTTGTAGTGGTTGCATAACTGACAAACAGCTTTTGATTTGATCAAATAAATTGATTTCATTACATTGCATTACAATTTATTCAATTCAATTCAATTCAATATATTCACTTCACTTCACTACACTTCACTACAGTTCTGTTCTTCTTCATTTTTCTTCCTATTTACACTTTGGCAAGAATGTGGGATAAAAAAGAAATGCAACTACATATATACACATGTTTACATACGTAGCATATATACATACATTCTTTTAAATTCTAAGTGTATGGAATTGGAATTGTTACGAAAATATTCTATAAGAATATGAAATTGTCATAAAATGTCATCTTTTTTATCCTCTTTTTCTGTTTTTGTTTCTTTATCTTCTACATGAATTTCGTGTGTGTGTTGTAGAAATAAGAAAAGCCATGAAAATAGAAGAGAGAAAAAATTTACAAGAAATTTACACAATAAGGCTCTACAACAGCAACAACGACATCAGCATTACGTAGTACATCAATCGTAGGAGTAAAAAAAATCAAAGATTGTAATACATTCTGCAATATGGTCTGGTAATGTCGTTAACAAAAGTATGCTTACTCTTTAGGCAATTGCGTTGTTTAATAGAAGATTGCTGACAGGAAGTCGCCGTAAGAAATATTTCTTTTTATATTTTCGTGTTGGTCGAGATGTCTGAAATAAGGTTTGCATCACTGACTCTCATATAATAAGACTACAAATTACTTACTAAACTACGGCGACTTTATGTAAGACTACAGTGATTTAACATTATTAACTACCAATAGAGATATATACGCTATATCCGATTGCCTTAAAGACAAGGAAATCAATTCATATAACAGTTATCCTAATCATGTAACGCCAAGTATTTCTAAATGAAATGGCAACTCATTTGACTTCTTACCTTATCTACCTAACGAGGTACTAAGCATAATCCAGCAACTGATGTGCTAAAAACTGCCTGTTTTCAGTTCTATCATTCGCTTTCGAACAGCAGCGTAACTCTGACAATCTATGGAATCTGCTTGGACTATAGGATTAGATATTGGTTTCCTTCAAATCTTAACAGATTTTTTGTATCGACTACTATTAGCAGACAAGCAGTAGTTGGAGTAGAGACTGATTACTGTTTAATAATTAACCAGGGGCGAACTTTAAGCCGTCCGTACAATCTAAACCTACATACATATATAACTGATCATTGCAACATTACAACTAGTAAGGATGACGACGTAGCTTCTCGTACGACTTATGTTGGGTTTTTTTAATTTTATGCATGAGTAGCGGAATCTAATGTTTAAAGTCAAATCCGAACGACACATTTTTGGAAAAATTTTCATGGCAATTTTATTTACTGACAGAATTTATGCCAGCTGACTGCTGAAAGGAATTTGCCAAAAGTAATATTTTTCTAACCCCCCCCCCTTTCCTATATACCCTCCTTTCATCCTACCCCCTATACTATTCTTCCCTCCTTTAGGACGTTGTACAATGGGTCAGTCTGACCTCCGAGTGCTGTGCCTGTCTTGACTGACAGGTGCACGTCCTCTAACCTAACCTAACCTAATATTTTTCTCATATTTCGTTTTGTTGGTGTTGTCTGACCTGGAATTTGAACCGTGGCCTCACGTCTAAGAAGCCAACACACTACGTATTAGACTGCATCGACTTTTCCTTGCCATTACAGCTTCTGCAAAAGTCGCTTCAGGATATTTTTAGCTTTTGGGTGATTATGTTTAAGGGTTTACGTAGGCTAGTAGGTATTGGGTAGAGATTACTGGGTATAAAACTTATTTAAAAACTGAATCTTAACTTAAAAAAAGAAATGAATGGATTTAATCGCTTATGTTGTTTTTTAAGGCCGAATACTTTTCTTTGCCACTGTTTCATACGCATATACATATGTACATATTCTTCTTGCTTGTTGTACATGATTTCAATTTTTCTCTCTCTCTCTCTCTCTCTCTCTGTTGCCATATTAAAGTAACATTTGCAATTACAATTCAAAGTTGAGAAATGAGATTCAATTCAATTGAATTCAGTTGAATTGAGAAAAAAAACAGAGTAACTGTGACTGCTACCAACAGTGCCATACCATCAATAATGATAGTAATTCCATGTGGAAATGTGAGAGAAATATTTTATTTGCAGCAAAGTAAAGAAAGAAAAGTAATTGAAAAAAGTACCCCCGGACTAATGTAATTTTTTTCCCATTTAAATTTTTATTAAATTACAAGCGTAGTTAAATTATTTTTTTTCTTGTTTTTGTTTTTGTAATATATTGTTTAAATAATATAATTAAATTACCACATATGTATGTATGGCATTTCCATATTCGTTCCTTCTCTCACTGTATTATTGTGTGTGTGTGCATAATGGTTTCATGTATGCAAAGCAATTGGCAACCACACTAAATTAGTAATTGTTTTATGGATTTTACAACAAAAAAACAAAAAAAACTATCTCTCAGCCACAAATGTAGCACATGAACACGTTTCGTATTTTTTTTTACGATTGTGTATGTGTGTTTATTTACTGTTAGACGTACATATGTATGTGCATAGGCAACGAATTATAACGCATTATAATTTTCTAGTTTGTTTAAAACCGGAAACGGAAACAGCATATTCCTGTGCATTTGTCATTGAGGTTATATTCGCTCTTTCTTTCTCTCTTTCTCTCTCTTCTCTTGTCTTCTCTTTCTATAGATTTATGTATGTGTTAATATTGCATTTGTTATAATCCTTTTTCATATTAATTTTTTTTAAATAATTTTGATTTTGATTTTCATTTCATGTTTCTATTTTCATTGGCATATTTTCTAATGGCATATGCACGGAAAATAATGACTATATTTTACGAATACAATCAATTGGGGTTTCGATATTCTATTTTTGTAAATATGAGGTTAAATAAAAATTAGCATAGGACTGTCGGAAGTGAGTCCATTTTTCAAACCCTAGCTCAGACATTTCGAACAAAACGAAATACGAAAAAATATTTCTTCGACGACTTCATTCCAGCAGTCTTCTGGCAAAAATCCTGAGAATAAAAGTAAATAAAATTTTCAATGAAAAGTTTCCAAATAAAAAAAAACGCTAACAGCATGTAGCCTCATTTTGCTACAAATTAATTTCATTTAAAGGTCGTTTTGAAAATGTTCAAACTTTGTAATGCAACCCCTTTCATCCACATTCTAAAATCTGTTCAATTCTAACAATCTAACAAAAACAAAAAATTATTAAAAATTTCGTTATTTGTGAAATATATTTGAGTTATTTAAATGCGTTTCACTGATTATGAGCCGGTGTATTTGTTTTATTTGACAGGGGTCTACCGCATTTAGGCAGTTTGTTAGTTCGGCACAATTGAAACAAAAAACTCCAGCCAACCATATTTGAAATGAAGTATAAAATCAACCGTAGCATTAAACCAAAAAAAATTTTGAAAAAAGAAAAACAAAAAATCACACGAAATTATACCAAAAAGTTTGCAAATATAAATTGAAAAATAAGAAGAGTGAAAAAGGCCTTTTAGAAGGCCCTTGCTGTATGCAAACTAAGTTAAGCTTATATGCCTCTCAGTGAACATTGATTAGGAACTAAAAAATAAAGTCATGAAGTTGCCGCAATCTAGTGGGGAATGGATTGCCTTATTATATGTCAGGCCTTTGATCAAACCCCAGGTCAGACATCTCGAACAAAACAAAAACTGGCAAAAACTCAGAGAGTATATAGACTTGCCACGAAAATTTTCTCATAAGGTCCGCCTCTTATGGATAAAATTAACACACACAACATAGGTGGCCTGAGAATCTGGGTCTTAATCCAGACTGAAGCGTTGTAATGACCAAATATGTTATGTATGTATGTACTAAAAACAAGGTAATAACGTTCTTTTGATTAAAATTTAGGAATATTAAGGAACCCTTTATGTATTTCTAAAGGCCCTGTGTTATATTCTATGTATTACTGATGTATGAGATTATATAAGATATTTTAATAATTCTAAATGAACTTCGATAATGATGTCAATTTAAAGGGTTGAGCCTGTAATATAAAATACTTCATAAGCCCACAGATATGGCCATGTACAAAAAAATATACATGAAACGCCATCTCCTCCTTCATTAAGCGCATATCATTTGTAAAATATTTTTCATTTTCTATGAAGTGTTAAACAGAAAAGTTTTTATATTATGCATACATACATACATGCATACATACATAGATACATACTATATATAGGGTGGGCCAATTAAAAGTTTAAATTTAAAAATGCAATAAAACAAAAACGGTTAAAAATTTTGCCAAATTTATTCTTTTGTTGTGAAGTACAATTGTTCCGCTTAGGAATAGAATATTACTTCCCTCATATGACTGCCACGGCTAGCCTCACAGTACCTTATTCGATCGGACCAATTTTCGTGTATTTTTTCGAATGTATGGGGTAGTATATCGCCAATGACATCACGAGTGTTAGGCTTCAAATGCTCAAATGTCTGTGGTTTGTCGGCATACCACTTTCCTTTAACGGCGCCCCACAGAAAGTAAGTCCAAGGGTGTTAAATCGCAGTTTCTTGGCGGCCAATTGCCATCACCATTTCTGCTAATTAAACGGTCATCAAACGTTTGACGCAATAAATCGATTGTGGCATGAGATTTGTTGCAAGTTACATCATCCTGTTGAAATTAAACATCGTTCACATTAATATCATAAACAGCGGGTACAAAAAAAATCGGTTAACAGTAACTCATAATGGGTGCATTGGCTTTTGTAAGACCACGTGTGGATTTTCTGAGCACCAAATACGGCAATTTTCTTTATTAACGTAGCCACCAACCCGAAAATGAGCTTCATTCAAAAAGATGATTTCTTTGTCATCAACGTGCAGTTTCTCATTTGCCAATCTACCGAATCGAAAACGTAACGTAGAGTCATGCGGCTTCAACTCTTGAACTAATTAAACTTTGTAAGGCGGCATTCTAAGATTTTTTTGCAAAATTCGACGTAAACTGGTGTGTGAAATGTTCCATTCTTGAGGACGACGATGGGTTGATGTTAATGGATCTCACACACTCTCAACCATACCTTCGATATTTTCGGTTGTACGCACTGCACGACCACGTTCATGTCTTGCCACATCAACAATGAAACCAGTTTCGCGAACTTTAGCAATAAATTTGATTATAACGGGAATTGTTGGTCCTTCTCTCGGAGCAAATTTTGTATGAAATTTTTGTGTGATTTCCAACTAATTGTCTTTATTTCGGAAATAAATTTCCATTTAATCTCAACGTTGCTCAAGCGTAAATCGAATCGATTGATTACGTTCAGTGGAGATAATATACTGAATTTTGTGACAGAATAGATTAGCATAAGTATTGTCAGATTCGAATTGGCTGATGTTTCAAATTTCATAGATGGCCCACCCGATATATACATATGTGTATCATATTTATAATACCTGTATGTGTATGTGCGTATAATTATAGTTGTGTCTATAATTCACTATATTTGTTGATTTTAACTTGAGGTTTTTAAAATGCGGTTTTTTTGGTTTCATTTTATAGTGGTCATATTATAATATATGTATACATATGTATGCATGTATATAATTTTTATTTAGTGAATACACTAAAACATATGCAATCCAGATGTTTGTATGTGTGTGTGTTTTTTATGGATATAATTTATACACAATATAATTATAATACCCACAGAAAAACAATGAAACGTCATTTAAATTAAATTAAAACTTTATGAACAGAAATAGAAAAATAGAAACCTAATGAAGGTTATTTTTTAAAATTTTTTTTTGTAATTTCGAAACAATATAAAAATAACAGATGGTTGCTGTTCAATGTTGTCTAAGTATAGAAATTGAAAGAATTTTTTTAAATAAAAATTTTTAAATATGAATCAAGGCCGTTAGCCGGTTGTATTTACACACTTAATACAGACAAGTAAGCATAATTAAGTTAGAATTTGTCTTTTTTAGTAAACTTTTTATATTTGACTGCTTTAGCATTGATATGACACTTAATTCGGTGTTTTTAATTAAGAAGATTTGCTCGTTAACCTATTATTATCGCAAGATATCGTATAAGGGAGATTTGGACACACTCGATATGTTTAATAAATGTATTTGCATACGTTGTGATTTGGTAGTCTTATAAGTAAATTTACGAAAGTATCGGTTTTTGTTTTAAATGGGATTTGGTTCAAAAAAAGCAAATCATAATTCATTTATAACTAACGTGATACTGTTTAAAGGTTATAAATGTCTACTCGAATATATGGAGGTATAAAAGCTGAAGTCGCCGAAGAATAATAGGTAGTGTGTTGGCGTATTAGACGTGATGCCACTAATGTTCAAACCCCAAATTAGACATCTCCAACAAAATGAAATACGAAAAACACATTTCTTGGGCGACTTCCTCTCAGCAGATTTCTGCCAAAAACTCTGAGCAAATAAATAAAATTGCCATGAAAAAGTTTCTGAAGAATCTGTCGTACAGAGTTGACTTTAAACTGTAGACTCCTTCACGACATTAAAGTCGACTCCCAGCGACAGATTTTTAAGAAACTGCCGAAAAAAATATTTTTTCAAATTTCGTCTGACCTTGGGATATGTTCTTGACACTCCGGATATATTCTCAGTCCTTTCGAATATCTTGTCAAATTCTGGCGCATAATCACCTTGTAATGCTTGAAACGTTGCCGCATTCAATTTAATTTTTTCTTGGAAGTTCTTCGATTGTTAAGCGCTCCTTATTCGTAAATGACTAGTCCTTCAATAAAAAATTGCACTTGAGCTGAATGGTATTTAACAGCTAGCTTACTTAATTAATTACTGTAACCCTAGCTTCTCACACCACACATGTGGTATGTGTTAATTTTATCCATAAAGTCGACTCCGAAGGATAGATAGGATAGGAAGTTTTTATGGCCAGAAATCTGCTGAGAGGAAGCCACCGCGGAAATATATTTTTTTTTATTTCGTTCTGTTCGCGTTGTCTGATCCGCTGAAACGCTGACACACTACATATCAGACTTCGGCTACTTCCTGATGCCTTATATACTTATGTTATATGACTGTACTGTAGTAATTCTTAGTAATTTACAGTAGAGTATGGATGTACTATTTAAATTTGAATAAATTTAAATTTATGTCCAACGTACTTTTGTAGAAATTTATTCAAATCCTGTATAATGCAGGTACATGCATCATACACTAGAGCATATAATTTCATTGTATAAGTGAGTATCTTTTAAGAGAAATGTTTAATTTTTTTATTTAAAATAATTCTTGTAGTTGTTGTTGTTGTTGTTTTTAAATATATTTTAAGCAACAATTTAAAAATAAAGTTATTTACTTTACTTTTTTTCAACTTCTTTCGTGTTTATTTCGGTGTTCTAGCTCTCTAGCTCTCTTCTGTCGTTGTTTAGTGAGTGTATGTGTGTATGTGTGTGTGATTTATTTTGGTAAGCAAGCTAGCAAGCATGGGTGCATTATACGGAAAGTATATTTTGTTTATTAAGACCACAAAGTGTCTGGGTTTTATACTGGCATTTGGATATAATTTTTTTTTAAATTTTTTATATTGTTGTTCTTATTGTTATTGTTGTTGCATAAAGTTGTACTTTTTGACCAGCTTAAATAAATTCATGCATGTATGTATGTATGGATGCATGTGTAACAAGGTGTGTAAGTAACTTGCTTAAGTTATTGTCCTTGTTTTCTCCACATGTATGTACACTGTTTATGCTTAAAGCTGTACATGTAATACAGAATGTATGTGTTTTTTTGTGTGGTTTTATGTAATCGTATTCATATTGTTTATTCATGTTTACATGTTGTGTTGTTAGACCAACAACAATAGCAACAAAAATAACAATAATTTATTTTTAAAATTGCATTCAAAAAAGAAATCTGGACATTGATACACACACAGATACACATTTATTTTGTACCAAAATAATCTCTAGTTTTAGAGGTTTTTTTCATTTCGTTTATTTTAAGTTTTTCTAACTCTTTTATGTTTTTTTTTTGTTGTGAAATAGAAAAGTTATGTCCGAAAACTATTTAAGGACTGAAATTTATTGGTTTTAGAACTAGAAAGCGTGTATGTGTGTGTTTAAAACTATTTTAAATAAACACAATGAAAATTTATGAACATTTTTAAAAGTAATTGAATTGAAATCATGCAAAATAGTCAATAATTTATCCCTAACAAGTTCTGTTTAATATACTCTAGTCAATGGTTAACAGTACAGTAGATAGTATGTTGACATGGGAGCACGGATCAAACCCCAGTTCAGACATCCCCAACAAAACGTCGACTTATATTCAGAGGTTTTCTCAGAAAACTGCTGAGAGTAAATAAAATGGGCGTGTAAAGTTTCTCAAAAATCTGTCGTTAAAAGTCGACTTTAAACTGTAGATCCCGCTACTCAGGGATTAACATGGGTGGTGTTTGAAGTTAGCTAGCAATAGAAAATAAGGAGTGTGCACAAAAAAAATTTGATATTCTTCTAGGCTTATATCTTCTACTGTTATTGATAGAAATAATTACAGCGGGTACTATAAAGACCCTAATGGAAGAAGCTACTAAAAATGCATGAACTTTAGTTTTTAAAAAGAAAATTGAATGAACAAAAATTGTTTGTGTGCACTCCTTAATCCAAAGAGCTAAATCTGTCAAATTAGATGCACGTGGAAACAATCGGAAGTTGATAACAACGTTTCCATGTACTCTATATGATTCAGATTTGCTGTGCTATTTTTCTACTATTTGAACCGTTTATAGAATCCGCATACCACATTGGCAATCCTTTGTTAGGAGGTTCCCAACAAGAATACCAATTTTAAAGCTTCGCACAAAAGTTTGATGTATCATATATAGCTCTGCAGTTATTCTTAACACCACTGTGTCCTGCCGTCCATAGCTATTGAATGTCGTACCACTTTACCCCAATCCACAGGCATTTACCAACACCAACGTTGCTGTAGTACACAGTACAACTTCACCGGATTATCAAACTGAGGGGAACTATTTTGTCGAGGGGTTTCCATTGTACCATCAATATACCAAGATATGCCTGATGTCTGCTGCGTGGACATAGTGAGAGATCTTAATACCCAACATAACATCCCGTTATACCATCTACATATATATCAAGGGATATCAGCCATAATAAAAATGTTAACAATTATACTTTTCTACGACGTATTTCTACACGAACTATATATTTTATAACGAATATCCTCTTCAATCGGGTCTCCTGTGTTGGCTGTCTAAAGTCAATATTCTTATCACTGAACTGACCATCCAACTTTTCGGATTTTGTTTTATAACAGCTCTTACAATATTGCTATCGGATATCCGAATAGTATATCTAATCCATCATAATTTACCGCGCAAAGGTTTTATATTAATAGGAGTAACACCGATTAAAAACCCCAATCATGGTTTCAAACGATTGCCTCTCTTTAAGACCTCAAATTTGTTTAAGTTTCTTAGATTTCCTCTATTTTTCTCTCTATTGAAAACGGAAGTGAACAAAGAAATGAATTTGTTTTCCTTTGCTTTATGAATTCCAATAAAATAGATTTACCATGTGAGAACCTATCCCTAGTAATAAATTTCTCTTGGCATTTGTAACGCACACTACAACGATTAGGTAAGCATGCCCCCCTTACGGACAAATATCCTCATCATACATACTCTGCTGCCTTTTAAACATTCAAAGCACATACGGTGCTCAGCACTAAAGGAATTTATTTATTGTTAACAGCAATATAACGGTAATATAAATAAATCCTTATATGTGTCTGTGTGTGTACGCAGGGGTATGTAAACATAAAGTGGCATACATGTACGTGTATGTATAAATGCCTATTTGGTTGATATTGTGTTGATATTTGTTAACAAATTATTTAAAATATTTGTAGAAAATAAGGCACGTTTTATAAACATCATCAGAGCATAGAATAAACACATACATTTACGCATTTTGTAAATACACATGTATACATATTTATAAATGTATTTCCGTGTGTGTGTTATATCACACGCGTATACATACATTAAAGGCAGGCTACACTTGAAATATGATTTTCAATAATAAATCAGGGAATTTTACTATACGAGAGTGTATGAATATTTGTTTTTAATTTTTAATTTCGCTCTGTGTACGTGTATGTGTGTCTGTGTGTGTGTATTTGTTCGTAATTATTTTAATTACTGATACATACAGGTGCACATGTCACACACTAGCATTTGTATGACATTTTCATTTTGTTTAAATATTGAATAAAATTTATGATCAAATAAAATTTTTAAAACGCAAACAACAACGGCGTTATAAAATTAAAAATAATTTTTGTTTTTACAATTAATGTTGACTACAAAAAAGTTTAATTATTTATTTATGATTTTAAAACAAACACGAGATAAAGAATTTTAGGTCATAAACAAAAATAAATATTGAAAATAGAAAGGAAAACTCACCAATAGAGAGATAAAGCCTTTAAAAAACCTTCCTGCTTACGTCATTGGAAATAGTGCATGGTCTATGGGAATACCTTCTAATAAGCCAGCGTTATATGCTAGCAGCATTTGTATGACATCAGTGAATTAGTTCTCTTCTTATCCATATAAGTCCCATAGAATCTAGAAATATTACACGTACATACCTTTCTCCAGAGATGTGGAGCTTGTAATATTACGGAGATTGAGAGTCCCATTCAGTTCACGAGTAATGCGATTTCTGAAAATATACCTGGAAACCTGCTATCCAAATAAAAGTTTCTTTTGAATGATTTAAAATTTCCCTTATATACTCGGCATTCGTGGCCGAGCATGGATGTCAATCAAAAGTGTTTTAGGGACTTAATGATAGTCTGTCTATCCGATTAAATCGAAAGATTTTCAGGTAATATCCTATCACACAACAAGCATTGTACCGCTTCAAAAAGGCCATGGCACTTCGTGGTCTGTAATACCTCGCATGTTATTTTATGTACGAAGAGAGAGTAGCTGTGGTAGGAGTGGTTGCATTGCTCAGGTTGGCCTCTCTTTAGGGTTGAGCACAGATGACTGAACGCTCTCCTTGAGGGTTTTGCTTTTTGTTCCCAGGAATTTTATCATTGTATCCTGCTAAGGATAGGAAGTCGCAATAGTTTAGTAGGTAGTGTGAGGGCATGGTTCAAGCCACAGGTCAGACATTTCCAACAAAACGAAATATTTCTTCGACGACACCCTCCCAGCAGATTTCTGGCAAAAACTCCGGGTGTAAATAAACCTGCCATGAAAAGTTTCTCAACAAATCTGTCGTTCGGAGTTGACTTTAAACTGTAGGTCCCGCCACTCACGTATAAAGTTAATACACATAACATACAATTATGTATGTATGTATTATGGCAAGGCAGGAACTCATTACCGAGGTGACCAGGCGTCCGTAAAGCTCCCGTCGCTACTAGACAATTTTTTTTGTGAATGAGGCCTCTAGTCAAGCTGATCATTGGCATGGGTCTCTTTACACTTTGATCTAGTCCCCCTTCGGCACTTTGGACATGTTGAACCCTGGCTTTACGTCTAATAAGCCAATACACTACGGCAACTTCCAGTCGTAATCTTGACTGAAGTGTTGTAATGACGCATTATGTTATATAAGGGAATCTACGATCCTGTGAAAAGGACTAAAAGTTAAGAAACTCAAGATAGGAAGAGACTGAGTGTGATTCCTGTGTATAAGTAACACTCATACGAATGAGAAGTGCTGACGTACGCATGAATTTGTAATTATCATCTTCAATGGTATTTTCTTTCTTCAATTTCCTTTTAATAATTAAATTTTTTGTTAACACAATATTAATTCCATTTCTTTTTTCGTCTTTTTTTATTTTATCTCCTTTAACTTTTTACCAAAACATGTCTTAATTCTGAATACGTTTACCAGTACCTCAGTATCATTAATGTCAGATGCTATTAACATGGCGGTTAAATATTTAATTTTAATGTTAAAAATATATTCGAAATCTAACCGGATATTAATAATTAACTTTTGTACGTGTAGACATATCACACATACACACGTATTTATAAATAATTTTCTTTACAATAGGGTTTGTTGCAAAACAAGACAACCATTTAAAGGAGGGAATGATGTGTGTTTAGATTTTCTTTTGCTTTCCATAAGAGTCAAACAAAAAAGGAAAATTAAAAAGTTTTTTTTTGGTAGGAAATAATTACGTAAAGAAATGGAAAACAATGTCACCAAATTGAAAAATGATGTTAAACGATACAAATGAGAATATCACACTCAATTAAGCCCCGACTAGATGAATTCCTTCTTGTTACTAATTGTACCAATAAATTACAAGTAATTTAACTGAAAGAAAACATTTAAAGTGTAATACCTACCATAAGAAAGTAAAACTTGAAATATCATTGGAAATGTCATCGAAAATGTCTACACAATGATCGGTACACCTGGGAGAATTTGCGTCATATTGTTGTATTTGAATTTCGTATTTGAGGAAGGACATCAAATTTAATAACCAGTGAACCTTTGAGATATGTTTGGAAATGAAGGCTGCTTGAGCACCAAGGAAGTGTAGATAATATTAACAACGAATACCATAGATAAGTAGGAGTTTCAAACACAATTCTTGAGAAAGTATGAATGAACGCCAAAGAACAAGACCAATACAACAAGCCAACATATTTTCATGGAGAGAATTATTTTTATACAACGATTACAACAACCTCATCCTAAGATCTATTACGTACATACATACATACAAACATACATAATTGTTCATTACAACCCTTCGGTCTGGATTAAGACAAAGCTTCTCACAGCACTTATGTTATGTGTGTTAATTTGATCCATAAGTGGCGGAACCTACAGTTTAAAGTCGACTCCAAACGACAAATTTTTGAGATACTTCTCATGGCAATTTTATTTTACTCTCAGAGCTTTTTTTGTAGTCTGCTAAGAGGAAGACTCCGAAGAAATATTTTTTTATATTTCGATTTGTAAGAGATGTGACCTGGGGTTTGAGCCGTGGCCTTACGTTCAGTAAGTCAACACACTACTTACTTACGGAACACAAATCATCAGCGTATCTGCAAAAATATTTATTAAGGATAACGCAGCTTTTACTATGTTGTGTAATACTGACTAAGAGGCTGTAATGACCAATTCAGAAAGAGTGCCCCAAGACTATTTAAATCAAGCTTTAAGACTTAACCATCTTTTATTTTATTTCCACGCCTTTCAAGATTACATTCAACATCAGCAACAAATCGTTAATGATTTTTCAAAAGACAGAAAGCAAACGATGTTAGAAAGCCGCCTTATGGTCCTTTTCCCTACAAGTAAACTTCTAATATGAGGTATTTTTTATTCAATTTAGAATGTTTGTATCTTACATTCACTTTTATTGTTGCAGTTCCAAAAACAAAAGTCAATAAAATATTCTTTTTCTTTTTGTAAGTTTCGTTTTTCCCACCCCAAAAACTAAAGAGATTTCCCTCATATTTCTATTCCTCTTACAATCTTTCTTTTTTTGTTTGTTTTTTGCCCAGTGTTATTAAAAGAATTTCGTTAAGATTCTTTATTTATAAATATCAACGTATTACAAGGAAACTTAGAAATCCAAGTTTATTTTGAATTTCTCTTTCCTTTAGTATCCAATAAAAACCAGGAAATAAAAAACAGAATTCCATTCCATTGAAAAAGGTAATGTAAAGTAAGGAGTAAACCCAGAATCTGATTTATCATCAGCACTTACACACAAAGGCACTTTACTATGAGTACACTTTCTCTGGGTGAAATTTAAATAAAGTTAGGTGTGTGTGTGCCTGTGTGTGTATAAATATAACCGTGATGATGATGACGATGATGTTGTAATCAAACAATCATGTGAATAAAAACTTTTTCTCGTTTACTTGTAAGCATGTGTGCAAGTGTGTGTGTATTGTTATATTTTTCTGTTGTTTGTTAAATAAAATCCTTTTTTGAAAGGAATTTTTTTTTCTTCCTGGCATGTAACTTTTTCAATTCCGATTCACGTAATAAAATAATAGGATTAAAGCGTAAAATAAGAGTTAAAAGTCACAAAAAACAAACTGTATAAAATATATACACGAACTACAACAACAACTACAATAACAACAATAACGACAACGGCAATAATAAAAAGCCAAAGCAAACGTTAAACATTGTTTCTCTTGTACTTTTCATTTCAACAATTCCTATACAAAAATAAAAAAAAAAAAGGAAACGTTAAGGCTGCCACTTACACATATTCGCCGAATATGGGTGATTCCCATAAGGAAAGCAAAAATTTTAAGTCAAATGGTGAGAAAGCTTCAGTTTAACTAGTATAGTTCCAGAATTTTACAAATCTAGCAACTAAAATTTGGTTCGGTAGAGTAAAAACAATATTACAGAACTCAAATTAACCTGCATACTTCGCCAACCTTAATCATAACATTAAATGGAAGGTGGCATATTAAAACAAGACGAGATATTCGTAAAACAATTGCATATTTTTACGCCGCATGTGATTAAGATAGGTTAGGTAAGGTCAAACTGATAGCCGCCCCAATGAACGCACCTGATTTGGTCCTATAAACTTCCGTCCCAAAACCGATGTTACCTACTCCCTTACAAAATGATGGGCAACTCCCAACAATCCCGAGAGTCTTATGAAGTTGTGACTAGTCACATTTACAGTAATCCTTCGATTTACGTCTCCTCGATTAACGTTGTTTCGATTTAAGTCGTCAAATTTTTTGTTCCCTCTAACTTCAATTTGCGTCGTCATTAGATTTACGTCGCCTATTTTTGGAACCAACTGCGACGTAAATCGAGGGATTACTGTAACTTTTCTAAGTTCCTTGTTAAAAACATACTACTTTGTCGTATGAGCAATATGAAATTCGATTTACGTCGTTTCATTACGGGATTACTGTAGTCACTAAATTCTGGGTGTCCAAGAATTCTTGTTTTTAAATTCTCGAGCACGAAACAATGATGGAGGAGATGCTTTGTGGTTTCCTCTTCTTCACCGTTGAAGCTTTTGTAGAAGTCGTTATGAGGTCTTCTCAGTCGCCTAGCGTGAATACCCAGAGATCAGTGTCCTGTTAAAACTACTATGAGGTTTCTTAAATGAAATCTCGATATGTGATGATGTAGTCGACAGGCTAATACCACAAGTATTACAAAGAAAATATTCTTATCAGTTTCACTATTTATTTGTGAAATTCTAAAATGTTTTCTGAGCATATTTATTGCAATGCAGGCCATTAACAAATAAAGTGCTTCCATTTATTTTACGCCGTACTCTAGTAGGTAGTGTGTCGACTTAGTAAACGAGAACCCGTGGTTCAAATTCCAGGTCAGATATCTCGAACAAAACGAAATATGAACAAATATTTCTTCGAAGACTTCATCTCTGCAGTCTTCTGGAATAAACTTTGAAAGCAAGTGAAATTGTAATGAAAAGCTTCCTGAAAATCTGGCGTTCGAAGTCGACTTTAAACTGTAGGACCAGCCACTCTTTAATGCATTTAATGCACACAACATTAGTGGTGTGAGAAGCTAGGTTGTAATTCCGATTAAAGACCACTTAAGTACGTATGTACATTAACTATACATTAACATTAAATTGGCAGTCACAACAAAGTTTCAAGTTACTACCGATTGGGCCTATTCTGTATGGACTTTGCTTATGCTTAACTTATATGTTAGGTCTCTATACCACTGGGTTTATTATCTTATCGTTCCTTTTTAAAGTAGTAAACTTCATGTGGAATTATTATTTTACTCCTCTGCAAAGGAATGCCAATCTTATGCATGAACTCAGTACGCCTGCTTTGTTGTTATTATCCTTGTCCATGATCTCATACGTTAGGGTAAACTCCGAACTCCTTGCTATTTTGTTCGGAAATGCTTGGAATTCTCGCATTATCTTAGATGCGGTGTACACACTGAGCCGCTTTGATTTCAGATTAACACATCCACATCCGCCATATGTATACCTCTACTCGATATACTCTTATGCAGGATTCGCACAGTTGTGGTACTTGCAGACATAATTTTAGCCTCAGTGCAATGTACAATCTAAGAACAAGTGAATGCGACCGTAACGAATTTTGGAATCCTTGATACCATGGCTATCTAGCCCGCTAGGTCCATTTCCCTTACAAGTCCATTTTTTATCCGATCCCGAATCCCATTTATACAGAAGACTTTTTTTTGCCCATTTGAAGTAAACAATTAGCTTCCGCGCCTATATCTCTGGTCCCAATTAACATCCGACAGTAAGGACACCTGTTTTGGAATCCTTGATACCATGGAATAGTGGAGTAGTGGAATACCTGTAGCAAGTCTTATTTTTCCAGAATATCTATCATCCTCCCCAGGTATTGTTGAAACAATTCAAAATTTTTAAATTTCCAAAAGTTCAAAAATTTCAAAATTAGTTTCATTTTACGAATTATCAGAGAAGCTCTTCCGATGGAGTGGGTCTTCCATTCTCCGATATCGTATATTTTGGTGATTCCATCCATGACCATTTTTTGTATCTTCTGTTAAACATTTAACATTGCTCTGTTAAAACTTATGGTTTTTGTCTTTGCTAGTCTAAATAGATTTTATCTTCACACACACAGCTATTTGAGAACAAGTGATGGTATCGAACCCATATTTCTCAGACTTAGAGGTTAGCATCACTACCTAACGACTTACTAATGCTCATATAAAGTCAAGCATTTTTATTTTGTGTAATAGTTTAATGGAACGACCCATAGGCCCAATAAACATTGTAACACACATCATCAGTATATCGCCGTTAATCCACTATGCATGTGTATACACAGTATATGTATGTACGCTCTGAAAGAGGATGAGGGGAAGGGGAAAAAAAGACAAAAGTCATGAAACTTTTGCAGTTTTAAAGACAAGTTTGAAAAATTGTTCCGTGTACTCTGTATTATAGCCTCTGTTTAACGTTACCTATAAATGAGTAGTACGAGTAGTAGTAGGGGAGGAGGAGCAAAGATTAAAGGTGTTGTGTTCATACATTTTCTTGTTCATTTTTTGCTTTGTGCCATTCATAGTCATGTGAATTTATGTGGTGGTATTATGCGGGCTAAGGATTTATTAAATTTTTCTAACTTTAGTTTATAAGTTCAGAAAACCATCGCCATCGTATCGCTGCACTCAATGGCGTCGACGTTGATGTTGACAGCAGCGCAGTAGATATGTATGTATATGGTGTTGTATATGAATATGACTTTATAAGTTCCTCGATAAGAAGAAGTTTTCTTCATAACTCAGCATGTTAGGGAGTAATTCATTGAAATTTTCCAGCAAATTTTCCACAAAATATACTTTTTGAAAAGTATGTGCATATGTACATACATACATACAGTTATGTATATGTGTTAGTGTGTGGAATAGTTTTTTTCGTGAGCATTAAATTCCTCGGTAATGCCAGTTTTAAAACAATAGTATTTTCTGTACTTTTTTCGGTTGGTTGGTGACTGTTTAGTCGTTGACTTTTTTACTCTTTTTCTTGAATTGAGCCAACAGCACTATTTATTATTGTCGCTGTAAAACCCCTGCTAAGAAATTGGTGAACAGTGGTTCTAGTTTTCTAAATTTAATAAAATAATTCTTATTTTTATAATCAAAAAAAAGTTAAAAGGATTTGGCATCAATTGCTACCATCGTCAATAGAGCAGATCGATCGCAATATCTGGTCGCTTATCCATACAGTCCATTAACATGGTCCAATTACAAAATTAATTGATTAAAGAAGCGATTCTTTTAAATTCTCTTTCGGACAAGTGGATGCCTATGATTGCCTGTTATGTAAAGGCTGGACCATTTAAAAGTTTAAATTTAAAATCGGAAAAAAATTGGTTATCATTGTGCGATAGGTTTCTCCATTGACACCATTACGGTCCGTCCTCATTTTCAAAGAAATATGGTCGAATGATGCCTTCGCTCCACAAGCCGCACCAAACAGTCACTCGTAAGAGGTGCATTGGCTTCTGAAAGGCCAATGTGGGTGGGTTTTCTGAGCCC
Organism: Sarcophaga carnaria; assembly: GCA_958299815.1. Lineage (NCBI taxonomy): Eukaryota > Metazoa > Arthropoda > Insecta > Diptera > Sarcophagidae > Sarcophaga > Sarcophaga carnaria. Next base: position 4,359,134 of record OY283150.1, read on the forward strand.
CAAATATGGCAATTTTGCTTATTAACGTACCCATCAAGATGAAAATGAACTTCATCCAAAAAGATGTTTTTGTTTCATCGTGCAGTTTCTCGTTAGCCCATCTAGCGAAACGAAAACAAAACGGATAGTCATGTCATGACTCTTGAACAAATAGAATTTTCTAAGGCGTCATACCGAAATCTTTTCGCAAAATTCGACATAAACTAATGCGTGAAATGTTCAATTCTTGAGGACGATGACTAGTTGATGTTGTTGAATTCTGATGCACACTCTCAGCCACAGCCTCGATATTTTCGGGTGTACGCACTGTACGAATAAGCTCACATCTTGGCGCATCAACAATGAAAGCACGAACTTTAGCAATAAACTTGCATATACCAGGCACTGTTGGTCCTTCTCTGTGACCACTTTCACGTGCAATTTCCGACCAATTTTCTTTGTTTTGGAAATAAATTTCCAATAAATCCCAACGTTGTTCAAGCGTAAAACGATTAATTACGTTCAGTGGAGATAATATTCTGAATTTTGTGACAGAATAGAATGACATAAATATTGCCACGTTTGAAGAAATCGATGGTTTAAATTTAAACCGATAGATGACCCACCCGATAGTTATCGACAAAACGTTTTCCCTTGTCGTTTGTAAGTCACAACCAAGTCACATTCAGATTGCATGTTTCTTTATATTCCCATCATTCACAGTTGCTGTCATCGGTTGTGATTGGTGTTCAGGAAATGTTGCACATACGATCCATGGGAAACAATTGAATCTAAAAGCAGCAACAGTTGAGATTGTAATTAATTATCTGCAATAGCTAGGCTCCAAAAAAAGTTTTATAAATGAACGTAAAAGCTTACGTACTTACATAATTGGTCATTACAACACTTTAGTCAGGATTACAATTAGTTGCTCACAAGATTCATCTGGTGTGCATTAATTTTGATTCATGAGTGGTCGGACCTACTCGCCATGAAAAAATTTTCACGAAATTTCATTTACTCTCAGAGTTTTTGTCGGAAGACTGATGGGAGAAGTCGCCGAAAGAAATATTTTTTTTTTTTAATATTTCATTCGGTTGATGTCTAAGCTGGGATTTGAACCAGCCAACACACTACCTACTGGACTACGATGCTTTCACACTTTATATGAAGAATTCTGAGAATATCCTGGCATTCTTTCACAATAAATTTAAAATGTATACAGCACTCCATCTGAGCACAAACTATGAAGTACCGAACGGGAAAACCTCTGCATCCTAACTGACTAACTAACTAACTAACTCTCGTCTCCTAACTGAAGAGGCAATACTGCACTACTGACATTTAGTTTGTGTTTGATATCTACTAAACTAATGGCAACTTCGAGAATATCTAGTAGCAAATAAAACCGATTCTATACCACTGTTCTGCTAAGCCAAATACTTATCCGTTCAGTAATTCTTTTGAAGCTTGCACAAGAAAATTATTATAAACTTATTACGATATTCGGAAAAACTTTATTTTTTCACTCAATTTTCCCCTCTTTTTTCCCTATTTTCTGCCTTTTTTTGTTTTGTTTTGTTTAAGCCTTTAAGTTGTTTAAAGTTTTATGCACATAAAGAACAGAAGAACAAACACTTTGTAAATGTATGGGTTTTTAAAAGGCTAAAATATAGTTTAATGCACTGTATGTGTATGTAATTGTGTACTTGTATGTGTTAGTGTGTAAGTAGTTGATGTGTCTTTGTGATTATTATTAAAACTATAAGTTTTGTTGATATAACAACTCCATAATGTGTTAGCAGAACTAATAAAATATACACACTCTTCCGTTGGGGTAAAGCTAAAGAGCAAGAAAATTTAAGAGTGTACATGTGTATATTTATGTATATATTTATGCATATATATATAATATATATGATAAATAAATATAAACTTATAAAATAATTCCATTAAATAGATTGCAGCAGCTATGAACATGAAATTATAAAAGTTTTTTTACTTCAAAAACCAGTCTCCGTAATTCCTTATCTTACTTACTACCCGTATATTTGTTTCAATACATTCAGGATGTAAAGACCCTACTATTTAAACCAAGAAAGAGGGAGAGAGAGAAACGTTTAACTAATAATAAAATTTTATTCAATTTCTTTTATAATGTACTGTACTGTGCCCTACTGTTGTATTAAATAAAATCAGAAAAAGAAAAGTAGGAATAAAAATTATGAAGAAATTAAATCATAGCCAAGGCCATGATGATAAGAACATCTTATTAAATACGAAATGATAACAATCTGTTGACTGTATACCTACAAACGAATTGATAGGATTTCCTAGAATAATAACAACAAATGTATACGATCTTATTTAAGAAATTAAATACTAAGAATTTCACCTAAAACAACAATAATGTTCACAAGAAAGAAAAAATAAAAAACTGTAATCAGAAAACTGGCAGTTGGTAAAGACCAACAAAATGATACGCTACACGTTCATTTACTTTTCGTAGAAATTCTGTTTTTTATGCACGATCAACACACAGGAGATGACCACTACTCTTGCACGACATTGTGTGTTTAAGCTCGGAACCTACAGTTTAAAGTCTACTCTGAAGGAGAAACTTTTGAGAAGCTTTTCATGACTTTACATACTTACGTACATAGTTAGCCTTTACAATCCTATAACATCGAATCAGGCAATTAAGTACCTGGGAGTAATGATTGACAACAGGTTCACGTTTAGGGAACATCTGAACAAAGCGGGAGAAAAGATAATTGCTGATCAGAGTAGTGAGATCGATTGCTTTATATGCAGCCCCTGTATGAGCTGGGGGTGTGGAGAGGAGGTCCTATAGAATAGGAATAGAAGTAGCCTGCAAGAGATCCTCTCTCAGGGTAGTTTCTGCCTACCGCACGATGTCTACTGATGCAGCATTAGTGGTTGCGGGGATGTTGTCCCTGCAATTAGAGAGGAGGAAACATGTTATCAGCAAGGGAACAGGTCTATTGAACCCCGTTCAAGACTGTAAGATTAGTCTAATTCTACCAAGGGAAGATGGACCTTTAGACTTATGCCGAGTGTAGTCGAATGGACCTAAAGGAAACACGGCCAGGTGATCTTTCACCTGACACAGTTGCTAACCGGTCATGGATGTTATGGGGCATATTTCTATAAGTATGGCGACGACATAGATTAAGCATGCGCAGAATTCCAGAATGAAAAGGAAACGGCGGAGAATATTTTCTTTATTTGAATTATCTGAATCACCACTTCATTGTGGTCCCGGGAGCGCGGCTGAATGGAAGAATGACAAATGAGGTTGTTTTTAGTACGTAGTAAGTCTTGCAGCGAATCATATTCATTGGGTAGGCCGGGCTACCAATGTCTTTTGATGATTCCCAGCCTTTAGCTCGTAAAGCTATAAAAAACATACATACATGCATAAGTATTTCGTCATTACAACCCTTCAGTCAAGATTACGACCTAGTTTCTCCACCACCACCAATTTTATTTTTACTCTCAGAGTTTTTGCCAGAAATATGCTGAGAAAATTTTTTTTCGTATTCATCGCCTCGCGTCTAATAAGGCAACACATTACCTACCAAACTACGGCGATCACATGACTTTTACAAAATATTGCTGAGAGTAGGTCACCGCAGTAATATTTTTTCATATTTCGTTTTGATCGAAAAGTCAGAGCTAGGGGTTGAATCTCGAGCCAGCGTCTAATAAACCTACTAGACTACGGCGACGTCATACCACAATTTGTAGACATGAAGATCGAATTTCTCCTTAGTAAAGGCTGTCGTATTCTGAATAAGCTCTTTGGCCTACTTAGGAACATAACTTGATTCGTATGTACATATACGTACCACGTGAATAATTTTTTGTATACTTCTCGAACTTAGCACCTTCACGTCCCCACGAAACGTTTTTTTGTAAATGCACGAATGCCCGTACAGGATTCAACCATATTCATTCAATTCAATGTTAAAATGATATCGCTGGCTATCAAAAAAATTACAGAAGCCCATGTAGTTTAGTTCAAAGTGTTGCAAGGTTTACTTCCAATTTATTGAGGTTGAGAATCCTGGGCAGGGGCTTCTTCGAAGGCTAGGACTCTCTGTCGAGAGTCGACATTAGGGCGCTCCACAGATTCATGCTAGGGCATCACGGTTGCAGTCACTCTCTCCTATTTGTTTGTGTTCCATCTTTTTTCCTCCGTGTCTTATATCATACTTTTTCTACCTCTTCTGCTTTTCCAATATCCCTATCTTCTTTACTAGCTTCTCTCACACTCTCTCTCTCCCTTCTAGGACGTCTTTACAATTAGTCTTTTTAACCTCTGGGTATTGTACTTGTCCCAATGACAAGTACACTCCCTCAAACCTAACCTAACCTAATTTACTTCCAATCTATTATACCCTCCTAACCTATATATATGTATATGGGCGTAGGGTATCAAGATTTTTTTTCGTTCTATATTTATTTCTTCTTCTTGTTTTTTTCTAGAGATTTTCTCTATAATGATATCCATTAAATTTAATACTCCTGGTAAATTTATGCATTATTATGTTACACAGCTTAACAAGAAAATAAAATTCGTTGGAAATTAATAACAAAGAATAGAAGACAGTATTGTTGTTAGCAAAACCTAGTGGCCATGGTACAAAAAACAAAAAAAAAAAACAACCAAACTGGCAACAAAGAATGTCGCCTGGCTATTAAATACAATAAATTCATGGAATTCCATCTTACATTCCTTCGTTTCTATGCTTCCATAACAGAATTCAGTTTTAGAATATCCTGTCATGAAGAGTATTATATTGACATACATTGTGCGTGTATGTATATACAGCGTATGTCTGTATGTATATATGGTATGTTGTTTAAAAAATAAAATGTTACAGAAATTTCTCTTGTTTTTTCTTGTTTTTTTTATAGGAAAATAATCATAAAATAAATAGAAAAAAAAAGAGAAAAAATTCTTTAAAATAAAATTATGCGATGTCTTGCCTTGATAATGGTAATGAGATTATGTTGTAGAGAAGAAGTATGGTAATCCTTAAACATTTTATTGCTTGTTGGAATTGAAATGAAAACAATAAGAATAAAAATTTTATTTAATGGTTTAAAGACTAGACACCCAGCACTTGTTTGTAAATGAGCTCAATAAGCTCAAATCGATAGCAATTTTAATAACAAAAAAAATTTCATTGAGGGTTTAATTGTTATTGATAATGAAGAGAATTAAACAAATTATTGTTATCTCAGTTGCTATGGCGACAATATGTACTACACTTTTTATTATAAGGATCAATGAAAGCGCTACAGCATATTGGGACTAGCTAAACCCTATGCTACTCAATTATTTTCCAAATAGCAAGGAGAAGTCGAAAGCCATGTGTAAAAATGCTAACCTCTTACCTCTTCAAATAAAGCCAAGTAAAACTCCAATAGGAAATTAAATTTAATACCAGTTATAAACATAAAATCTGCGCAAAACAGTTGCACATAATGATTTCAGATCTACTGAATGCCGTTGATAATACACGAATGCTTTCCGTATACCAGAAATTTCTTATGATACCTAATCACTACTTGAATGCAATAGTGGAACACTTGTGGATCATACACACATACATACATAATTGGTCATTACAACTCTTCAGTCAGGATTACGACCTAGTTTCTCTCTCCACTTATGTTGTGTGTGTTTATTTTATCCAATAAGTGGCGGCACGTACAGTTTAGAATGGACTCCGAACCACAAATTTTCCAAAAACTTTTCATGGCAATTTTATTTTATTCTCAGAGTTTTTGCCACAAATCTGGTAAGAGGAAATCGCCGAAGAAACACACTACCTATTACACACACACACTACCTACGGCAACTACAACCTGTGAAACGAAATAATGAATTTAATTAATGAAAGTCATACCATTCGATCTATTGCGCTTCCTTCAAACATTATAAGACATTCCTACATATTCTCCTCCAAGCCTATTGTCTTGATAAAGTTGGAAGTTCTACTCAGTGTCAACAGTGATAATTCACTACCTAGTTACAGATATACAACCCAGGTGTTTCCTTCTGGCATATATTAGTAGCTCACAGGTTCCAGGACTGTGTTGCAATGATTAATTTCAACGTCACAGTATCTGCACGCTGGGCTTGAGACAATCCTCATTCTGCATAAGTGTATTCTGGGTTTACAATGCCCTATCAAAACATCGATTGTCAAGCACAGGCTATTCTTGGAGAGATTAATGCTCTCCTCTTGCTGTAACCCTCCTATTATGTTTTCCAAACAATAGTTTTCATTGTCTCCAATCCACTTGGTTTGAGAAAAGTCTTTGCCTGTCTTAGTTCTCACTCCACAGAAAGTTTCTGTCCGCATTAGTGACATAAAAGCTGCCCTCCTTGTAAGCCTATTTGCCTCATTGCCGCAAATTTCCACTTGACCGGAGACCGAGCAGAGGTAAAGCTATTTTCCTCATCTTGCTGATTCAGCTTTTCCGGGCAGTCCCATACATACACACATACATACATAATTGGTCATTACAACCCTTCAGTCAGGATTACGACCTAGTTCCTCACACCACTTATGTTGTGTGTGTTAAATTTTATACATGACTGGCGGGACCTACAGTTTAAGGTCGACTTCGAACGACAGATTTTTAAAAAACTTTTCATGACAATTTTTATTTACTCCCAGAATTTTTGCCAGAAATCTGCTAAAGCAAGTCGCCGAAGAAATATTTTTTGTATTTTCTTTTGAAGTCTGGCCTGTGGCTCGAACCCTGGCTTTACGTCTAATAAGCCGACACACTACCACCTACTAGACTACGGCGACTAGATTGGGATTTGTTCTGTCTGCCTTGATAATTACCGCATGGGTCACTATTAATGCGATCATTATGGTACACATCCAGGACATAATTTCTGAGTTGTATCCCCAAGATTTTACTGCGAGCCTTCTGCGTATCATTGTGGTATATCTGGCCTTTCCTGATATATTCTAGTCAATTTACAATGGAGTCATATTCCGAGATATTTTACCTTCATTTTCTATGATATTATATCATTAAGGATTCGAAAATTTTCCCATTTTTAAGGTTTTTTCTTCTTGTAAATGCTACAATTGTGATCTTGTCTGGATTTAACTTCCTGGTCACTGTCATGCACCTACGACTTATAACCTCAAGAGCTCTTTGAATGATGTCGTAGAGAGTCTCATCAAATTTTCCTGCATATACCTGGCAGTCGATATCCTCTTCATTTAATAGGTTAGTAAATGTAAAAAGTTAGGTAGCAATCCTGATTGAAGGGTTGTAATGACCAATGTTATGTATGTAGCATTCTACACTTTGGCTTGAATGTTCTGTAAAAAAATTAAATTTTAAAAAAGTTCTTTAAAAACAAATCTTTCTTTTTTAATACTTTTTAATACTTTTTATTTATTTTTTGTTTTCTAATTTAAATTTCCATCAAATTTCGAATTCCTAACCTATATAGCGCTCGTAATACTGGCGGAGCTCTAATATTATTCAAATGAAAAGAATTTCGTTAATTTTATTACAATGCCAACACGAAATGAATTGTAAAAGAAGACAAAAATTAGCATAAAATATTATAATTTTCTGGTCAAAATTATTCCAAAAGTCTGTTATTTTTTCTTCTTATACCCACCACCAATGCCTGCTCCGAGCTCTCTCCTGCTCTCCCTCACCTTGTATTTTGATAAATTCCTGGTGAGCTGATATTAAATTTAACGCTTAAATTTAAATTTATTTTAAAAAATTTCCATTTTTTGGTGTCTTTTGTTTTTGTCTTTATCATGAAATTTCGTAGAATATTTTAGAAAATTTTTTCTTCGAAATTTTTTTCGTGGAATTTGTATTCAAGCATTATGAGAAAGAGAGAGAAAGGAGAAGGAGGAGCAGGAGAATTGATAGTTAAAGAAAGCAAAGTGTCTACACATTTCTTATCGTTGTCGTATGTCTTAAAGAATTTATTTTTTCTTTCTTTCCCATTCACTGTGCACTTTTTTCTCTGTTTGCCAGTGTCCTCTTTCATTTATTCCTTTAACGGTTTTTGTTGTCCTTTTTACTGTTCTACGCTGCTTTAAATGCATATTTTAACGTATTCAAAAAAAAAAAGATTTCATTTCTATTATTTCTTTGGTATTGTTTTTCTTGCCATTTCTTTTTCGTTGTCTTTCTCTTCCACCCACTGTCTTCAGTTATATTTTCTTATTTAAATTGTAATTCCTGGGATTCTGTTGGAAATTGAGTCTGAAAAAAGAGCACAGAAACGAAAAAAAAATCTCTTTCAGTTCAACTATTAGTGGCAAGAACTGTGTCAACATTAGTTTGTGTTTGTTGCCAATGTATAGCTACGTGTGTATGCCACCAAATGTTGCAACATCGTTTTTAGATAACGTAATCAAAAGGATAAAAAAGTGTGCTGCCGCTGCAGGATTATAAGTATCTTCTCGTATTTGTTAGTTTATAGTGGCAGACAAATTATTTTTCTTTTTCTCTCTCTCTCTCTCTCTCTTTGTTGAATTGATAAAATAATTATTTGCCATTAAGGATAATGTCCTTTGGTGTTATCCAACTTAAACACGATTTGCATAACTATTGAATAAGAACTTGTAATAGACGTCTGTTTGATTTCTTTTTCTTTCTCTTGTTTTTCGGTTCTTTTCTTCTTCTAAAATTTTGTATGTAATAAAGATTCAAACATTTCCTCTTTTCCGTTTTGTTTTTTGTTTTCATTTTCATACAAAAGATAAGAAGTTTTAAGTTTTTATTCCATTTTTTTCTATTTGGAAATTGTCTTTTAGTTTTAAAATTAATTTCTTGAATATAATATAGGAAAAGAATTAAAGGGTCACAGAAGAATTCTAAAGAAATTTCGAACTTAAAATTTGTGGACAGCATAATACCGCACAGAATGCAATAATGGCTTAGGCCAATGCCTACTAGATATAGTTGGATATGGGATAGAAAGCAACCAATAAATATGGCCAAAACTTGATGGAAAGCCCATGAAAAATTTGCTGAAACTCCAATGGACAACGCTTAGCATGGTGGGCGTTATACGCACTCATGCGAGACGTGTTCCGAAGCAGCTGCAACGACCAGAAAGCGCAGGAAACTGTTATTCGCCTTCACGGTTCAAACTCTGAGGTATGTCAGAGAAGGCATGCTAAAGAGGCAAGATTACTAATTTCTTCACTCATAGTAGCAACATACATACATAATTGGTCATTACAACCCTTCAGTCGGGATTGCAAGCTAGTTTCTCACACCACTTATATTCACATTAGTGGTGGGACCTACAGTTTAAAATGGACTTCAAACGATAGATTTTTGAGAAACCTTTCATGGCAATTTTATTTTATTCTCAGAGTTGTTGCCATAAATCTGCAGAGATGAAGTCGCCGAAGAAATATTTACATATTTTCGTTTTATTGGAGATATCTGCCCTAGGGTTTGAACCGTGGCCTAACGTCTAATAAGCCAATACACTGCCTACTAGACTATGACGACTTCATTTGTCGTAACAACACGTATGTTTTTTCGCAGTATCCCTCTTGGGAGATTATGGCTTCCACAAAGCATTTCTGTTTTGTTTCTGTTTTCTTAATCTATTTTTATCATAGGATAATGGGGCTGCCATATATCGTTGCTTAGTAACAACCCTCTCCGAGTATTTAGGTGTAGTGATGCTTGGAATCTTGCTAATTGTTGATTCCTACTTCATTTTCCCATTAGACGGCGGCATTAGCTGGTCTTCCTGTGATGTTATCCTTTTTCCATTTCCAGGCGGTAAAGGGTCTTCCTAGATGTATTGTATTGGATGTGGATATAGTTTGAAATTCGAAAATCATGAGAGCGTTTTTTTCAATACCAAAGGGATTCGAACCTGGACTTCAACGATAAATTTAAGTCCACTTTACAATGTCTCTGGCGTGTAAAACTTCGAAATCTTGTATGATCCATGGCTTAACAATAAAACAATGAAGAGATATTAGTCGGGATCAGTATAAGTTTTAGGAGGTGGAGATAAATATGAACGAAACACAGACTTCAGTAAATAATGACACAAAAGATTCCATACCATCCATCAACCATATTTGAAGTTGTGTACCCTTTTTGGCCATTCAAAATAACAAAATAATAAAAGATTGAATAACAGCAGATACTTCGAACCATGTTCGAATCACACAATTACCCCAATAAAATTATCAAGGCGAACACAACAGCAAATGATGCCTAGTAACACCCATAATACTGCTCATTTGACTCTCAAATGTCAAAAGGCCTTCAAATGTTCAAACCGCTATTTCTTATCCTTAGAAATAAACTCGAGTTAATCTACAATAGGAACACATGGATCTGATTTCTTCTGTATCGAATACATTCTTCTCCTTAGTTTTTTAAGCACTTAAGAGCTGCCCTAAAATTTCTGTTCCATCCTTTTGTTATTTTTTTGCTTTGTATCACTTTCATTAACAAATTACTTTAGCAGCTGAGCAGACGTTTGAACTACTGTATCAGTTCCTGGAATGCTAGTGTTGCCAAGTATCATTACATAGAAATAATGTTCGCTGTGAATATATATCTGGATTACCACTTTTCTGCCTAACCTCACTATGAGATTCGTTGTCCTACTTGGGGAGCAGTGATTATTTGTGGGATCAATACCTATCTTTCAATTTATACGCTATTAATAACCATGATGCGAGCTTTTCCGTTTTCCTCAGAGCTCGAATATGTATTTTTTATACTTTATCTACTACATCATGTCATATTCTGAAAATAAAACTGGATTTGTATAATTCTACGAAGATAGAGATAAGAACGATTGATATGCTTAAGAGCGACCAGCATATTTATGAAAGTAATATCAATGAGTTGTCATGGAGGTATTATTTTTCGAGCTTGGTTTTATTGTATTGTGACGAAAGGGGCAAGCAATAGAGGAGCTAAATGCATTATGGATTGGTCCACTTGAGACACTTCTTTATAGGCAAAAAATTAATACTTGTTGGCATATTCAAGAATCTTCAGGTTACTGTGGCCTAGGCTTGACTTTTCTAGTACAAAATGGGTATTGAATCTGGGTATGGCATTTATTAGGATACTGATAGGATTATAACAGGTCTTCTACAAAGCGTATGGCAATGTGGAAGAGCCTGAAATAGACAACCTTACCTCTGACCTAGTAAGCAGAGACAAATTCAGATTTCTTCTGTGAAATTGGGAGCTTTGGTATCCGTTACAATTTCTGATGTCAGGAGCATAGTACCTTCCAATTTTAAATACAATTAACAGTGCGTAGCCATAAGAAAAACATTCATATGTTAACTATAAAACGCTTTAGTTCGGCTCAGAAAAACTGGCGATGGACAATCGTCGAGTAAATAATGACGTTGATGCCTCCGAGTTTAGGATGCTTTCGGCTTTTTACTAAAGCAGTCACATGAATAATCTTTAATATTTAATAAAGCAAACATTCTGCGAATATGTTTCAAAGAAATTAATTAAAAATAAAAGATTTGTTTACTAGTTAAAAGGCAACCACTGTGTTTTCCGTGAAACTGAATTTTCTTTTGTAAATACTGCTGATAATAACATCACAGAATCTAACCATACTCAGTTTAAATGAATTTAAAATTTGTTAAAATAAAACACGAAGATCTTTATGCTTTAAGATGAGAAAATAGAATAAGAAAAGTATTTATTAAAGAACAGTTTTAATATGTTTACATATTTAAAAAAAAACTATGTATGTATATAAAACAGAATAAGCTGAAGCAATAAATACAGTGGTGTCTTTAGTCATAAGTACCCTTAACACTTCCACTTTTATTGCTCAGATTATTCATTTACAGGAAAAGAGCACACATTTAAGAGTAACTTTAAGTTACTAAAATTTAACCTTTTTAGAGACTTCGTAAAAATATCAGCTAATTGTAAATTCGATGGAACGTACTTAAGTACAAAACCCTTATTTTCATATACCTCTCTGATGAAATGAATTTTGACCTCAATATGTTTGGTTCTCTTGTGGTATTGTGGATTTTTTACCAATTTAATTGCACTTTGACTGTCCAAACATAATTCTGGTACTGTGGAAATTTCAGATATTTCCTCTAACAATCTTCGAACCCAAATCAGCTCTTTGGCTGATTCACAAGCAGCCATGTATTCCGCTTCGGTTGTTGAGAGAGCGACTGTTTGCTGGATTTTTGACGACCATGAAATAGGACCACCACAAAACATGATCACATAACCAGAAGTTGAGCGCCTGGTCGCCGTATCACCAGCAAAATCCGAATCACTGTAGCAAGTCAAAGACAAATTATTCCCTTTTGCAAACAAAATACCATCATTAAGAGTTCCCTTCAGATATCTGAAAATTCGCTTAATCAAGAGGACATGTTCATTCTTATAAGTGTCGAGAAAACGACTTGCGTATGATACTGCATAAGCCAGGTCAGGTCGCGTAACTGTAGACAGGTACATAAGGGATCCAACAGCTTCTCGATATGGGTACTGCACTTCTTGACTATTTCCTGTATTTAAATTACCACCTTCTGCTGGAGTTGCAACAGGCTTGGCTTCGATCATCCCAAAACGTTCTAATACTTTTGATGCGTACATTTTTTGTTGTATAAAAATTTTATTAGGTTTTTTGATAACTTCCATGCCCAGGTAAAATATCGAATCGAAAACTTTAATATTGAAGTCTCTTCTAAGGTGATTAATTAGTTTACAAAGTGCTTCTGTTGATTGCGCTGCTATGATGCCATCGTCAATGTAAATCGCAAGAATCAGTTTCGGATCGTTGGAATTGCCGATAAAAACGCATGGATCTGCTGCACTGACCTTCAGATTAAAATCCTTCAGCATTTGAGTAAATTTCTGATTCCAACATCTCGAAGCTTGTTTTAAACCATACAGGCTCTTGTTTAGCTTACAAACTCTGTCAGTTCCATCTTCATAACCTATCGGTTGATGCATGTAAATTTCCTCATAGAGAGTGCCATAGAGAAATGCTGTCTTCACATCAAATTGCCTTACGATCATGTCAAGTTCAACTGACATGGCAAAAATCATTCTTATGGATGTGAATTTTGCAACAGGACTAAAAGTTTCGAAATAATCCGTGCCATACTTCTGCGTAAAACCACGAGCTACTAGACGCGCCTTATAGCGTTCGATATCTCCTTTTTTGCCACGTTTAACCTTGTAGACCCATTTATTTGAAATTGCTGCTCTGCCTTTTGGCAAATTCACCAATGACCAAGTCTGATTTATTATCAACGAGTTAAACTCTTCATCCATGGCACGCTTCCACTGCGAACAATGGTTACCAGACACCGTTTTTTCATAACAATCAGGCTCATCAGCTTCCGCAACATACGCATAGCTAGGTGTAGCTTTATCCCCAATCTCTCTGCTTTTTGAACGTGTTACAATTTTACGTATCTCCAAATTATCATTTGCGTCACCACAATCTAGGCTTTTAATTAAAATATCGTCATTATTATCAATTACGTTTTCATGTTTGTCAGCATTTGCAGTTGCTTCTTGCACTGGATATTCTACTTCAGCATTGTCTTCAGGTACATATATTGCCGTTTTGGAAATTTCATTGATGATAACATCCCTAGAAACTTCAATTTTTCTTTCATTAGGAATCCAAATCCTATAGCCTTTGCAATTTTCTTCATAACCAACAAACACACCTTTCTTGGATTTCGCATTGAATTTTTTTCGTTTTTCCTGTGGAACATGCACAAAAGCTTCCGATCCAAAAACTCGAAGCACAGATAAGTCAGGTTTTTTGTTGAACCACAATTCAAATGGTGACCTTTTGTTAACTTGAGATTTACCCGTATGATTAAGTGTATATACGACATTCTGTACTGCTTCTCCCCAGAATTTTAAACTCAATTCTTTGGCATGAATTATAGACCGTGCACCTTCAATTATCGTTCTCATGTCCCTTTCTGCCCGGCCATTATGCTCCGGTGTATATGGCGTTGATTTTTGATGAATTACCTTTCTTTTACGAAGTATATCTGCTACATTTTTGTTAATATATTCCAATCCGTTATCGGAGCGCAGACACTGTACTCGCTTTCCAGTTTCGGCTTCAACTCTATCAAAAAAAAGTTCAATAAATTCTGCAACATCCGCTTTTGATTTTATGCAGTAGACGCATCGATAATTAGAAAAATCATCACGAAATAATAACATATACCGCGCACCGCCGTATGACATCTCTTGCATAGGACCACATAGGTCAGTATGAACAAGTTCACCTGGTACTTTAGCTCTATTTTCGCTCTTATGAAATGGCATACGATGCTGCTTACCGAGAACACATCCCTCACAAAAAAAATTATTATCATTAAATGAAATATTTTGTTGACTTAGTATGCTTTTCACATGATCTTTAGCTTGATGACACATGCGTTCATGCCAAAGTTGCAGTGATACAGTTTTCTCGCTAAAATTTGCAATAGCAGCCATGTTTCTAACCTTTAAAAAAAGCTTGAATAATTTTGTATTTTCTCGCACACCTATTAAAACCACCTTTCCTTCCTTTTTAAAACTGCAATTAGTTCCTTCCGCTGTCAACAAATAGCCTTTATCTAAACATGCACTGGATGAAAACAAATTAATTTTAATTTTAGGAACATATAATACATCAGCTAAATACTTAGCGTTCCATTCCTTGCCATTATATGCCTCTATCTGAATTTTGCCCTTACCATACGCCTGTACTACGGAACCATCAGCAATACGCACATCTCTTGGAGTTTCAAACTTTACATACTCATGGAACCATTCTTTATGATGAGACATGTGGTCGCTAGCACCGGAGTCCATGTACCAACTGCTTTCACGTGATAAGTTCGACTGCATAAACATAACCTCACTTACAAAGGCATCATAATGTGTTAATTTTTCTCGGTTTTTCTTATTTGGGCAGTCTCGCTTCCAATGTCCGTATTTCTTGCAAAGAAAGCACTTTCCTTTCTTCCTATTTTCATTCCTAGCACCACCGCCTTTAACTTGATTGGCTACAAAAGCTCCTTGTGTATTTGGCTGCACGTCTAACCTAGATTCTTCCATACACAAACGTGCTGTCAGAGTTTTTAATGTTCGCTCACGTTTCTCAGTTGCTTCCCATGCCGAAAAAAAATGGTTAAATTGTTCCGGCAATGTCATTAGGATTTTTGTTATCAACATATTTTCAGAAATTTTTTCGCCAAGGTCTTCTAACTGCCTTGCAATTTTCTGCAACTTCGCTATATGCATTGCAATACTGTCATCCGTATCTTTTGCATATTGAAAAAACTGTTGCTGTAGTAAGTGAATTGATGTTTCAGACTTTTGCTCGTAAACACTTTCTAGGGTAGCATACATAGCGGCAGCAGTTTCACAGTTTATTATATGCATAAGAGGTTTCTCGCCCATTGAAACGACTAAATATTTTTGCGCTTTAGCATCTTCTTTAATCCATTTTTTTTTTAGTTCACCATCAGCTACAGGTTGCGGAACAGCTCCACTTACAATTTCCCATAGTCCACCAGCTTTAAGGACTACTTTTATTTGAAACTTCCATAAGGTCCAGCCTTCCTCGCCTTCAAGCTTATTGATTTTAATTTCTTCCATCTTAATTACAATATACAAGAAATTCGAATAAATTTTACTTTTAAATTTCGCTTTGGGCACGTGCTGGGCCCATAACCTGTTAAAATAAAACACGAAGATCTTTATGCTTTAAGATGAGAAAATAGAATAAGAAAAGTATTTATTAAAGAACAGTTTTAATATGTTTACATATTTAAAAAAAAACTATGTATGTATATAAAACAGAATAAGCTGAAGCAATAAATACAGTGGTGTCTTTAGTCATAAGTACCCTTAACAAAATTTCCTAGAAATTTTTAATAAAATTTTAATATCATGTTCTTAGGAATTATGACATACATATGTACAGAAGCAAATAAATTGGAGCGGAAGTTATTTCCTTTGTTCCTGTTGCCTCATAATATCAAAAGCATTTATTTTTATGAAAATTCTAAAAGACAATAAAAAATATTTCCACGAATTCATGCATTTTTTAATACAAGTCGAGAAATTATAATAAAAATTAATGAATGGCAATTGTCTTTGTAAATGATTCCTAGAATTACTTCACAAAACAAGTGTCAAGTGTTAAAAGCACCTCAAGTGTCAAGTGATATGATTTAAAAAATAAAATTAAATTTTAATTAATTTAAATGCAAGAAAACACAAAGATACGCCTTAATTTATGCAGCATGCTAAAGATTTTAAGTAGCCTAGAGTATGCTATGCATTTGGCTTTAATGTTTTGTAAAATTTCTTTGCTTGAATAATTTTGTTTGTTTGTTATTCTTTTAGTATTTCCAGTAGAGTACAATTAATTTAGTATTGTGGATAATAAATATTTGTGATTGCGGTTACGCTACATTTAATAACATCCCCCCATCATTATTAAGATTTAATCAGCAGTATTTTATAACCGCAAAAGTCATTTGTTGTCTCTACTCCTTTGCTGCCACAACTTCTAAGCAGCCTGACTTTTGAAATTTATTTTAAAATACGTTCGCAAACCATAAAATGAACGGCATAATCTTATGGCTTAAGGACTTTAATTTGTAATTTCATCTATGAAATCCATTGGTGTGCTGTGAATCACTAAGTATTGAGCCTTTAAACGGAATAAATTACAAACAAATGCAATCACAGATCATCAAGGCAAAGTATCGAAAAATATTTCGAAAGAGAAAAAAAAAACACAAATCACAGCTTAAGTAGAAAATCATGCAAATCAATGTTCTAAATGGTAGTAAAAGTATTTTGTATTTAAATTATGAGGCCAACTTATTACTCTGCATTACAAATAAAGAGCTTTAACAGCACTTAGACTAGATTATGGTATTAAAAAAAAATTCTTTGAAACAAATTTTTAATATTTTAATAACTACTGAGTGCTATCGCATGGCATCGTTAATGATAAGCTTAGTATTGAATGATTTAAAATTACGTTGCCTAAATATAGGCCATGGAAAATATGTTTGAGTAATAAATAATGAAGTTTTACTAGAATGTTACTAATAAAAATAAGACGTACAAATAAGTACACCTAAAAGTAGGCAACAAAATAAAACGAAAAATGTATTACCTGAAAGTAGGCAAAATAAATTACGAACGGAATGATGTATAAAAAGCCTACAAACATATTTTTAAACATAAAAAAGAAACTTAAAACTGAGTGACTCAGTTCTTGTTGTGAGAAGCTAGGTCGTAGTCCTGACTGGAAGGTTGTGGTGACCAATTATGTATGTATGTATGTATGACTCAGTTATTTTACACATGTTTTGATGCTAAGGAGATTTCTAAAATTTATTTAGAAATTTATAAAATAAAGAGACGTTAATCTCTCATCTAAAAATCTTCATTCAGAAAGAAACCCTTTGACCTGATACTCCAGAGACATAACATCTACAACAAGTTTAATAAAAAGCTAGAGCAGAGCCACAACTTGAGATGACAAAGAGTAGATCTTATGAGGCAAAGCTCGTCCGCACTGTAAAATTGTATGCGCGATAGTAGAGTAATCACCTGCTTAGTCATTGAATAAAATAGCCAAGATATAACGATTACCTTGCATAAAAAATAATGCACTTTTTAATTCAATTAAAAAAAGAAGTTGAGGACAGCGCCTGCACAGAAGCTCAAGCTTATGCTTTCAAAATCACCATGAAAATCCTATGCCTCGGCTTAGTGTGGTTAAGGTGAGGTAATTCGGACAAATAATACTAAGACTGTGTTTGACACTAATGAATTGGAAACTTTGAAAGAATTTTTTAATCTCAAGTAAAACTAGCAAGATCTTTAGAAAACAGTCAAGTTCAAAGTTTAACAAAAATATATGGTAATGCGGTCCCTTATAATTTAAGGCCGCGAACATTGCACGATGATTTTTCATGCCCGAAATAATGCATGAACGCTATTAAAAAAATAAATATTATACCAAAATATTAGTGGTAAAGAGAAGTGGACTCATTGCAATAATTGACAGACCAAGTTATCATATGTTCAGACTGGCAATTAATCAAATCTATGTTAAAGATTCATAGCGTCAAGGTAATGCACTGTATTTGGTGGGAACAAAAGAGTCTCATATTTTATTTGCCTACTTACTTCAGTCAGAATTACAACCTAGCTTCTTACACCACCCTTTGTTGTGTGTCTTAATTTTATCCATGAGTGGCGGGACCTAGTGTTTAATGTCACTGCAAAAGTCAGTTTTGAGAAACTTTTCATGGCAATCTTATTTACTCCCCGAATTTTTGTCCGAATATACCGAATAAATATTGACCGAAAATATATTTTTTTTGGTACTGTTCGATATGTCTGGACTGGGGTTTTGAAATTTCTTTAAAAATTATGAAACTCCAAGTGCGTCTAAAAGTAGACAATACACCATAAAAGACTCAGCGCCTAAACATAGGCCAAACAAATTGTTTAAAAAACACAAAATGTATATAAAAATAAAATTAGCACAAATTTTAAAAAAATTTGGCTTATTTTTATTCCTTTCGCTTCATAAAATATTCAGAGAAATTTTTTTTAACCACATGGGAAACAAAATAAATTCTCCTCTGCCATTAAAAAATCCAGAAATTTTCTTCAAGAGAAAAATAATATTTCCTTTTATCGAATGAGCATTTTTAAGCATAAGATAAGCAGCAAAAGGTAAGTTAACTTGCAATGCAAGTTACTTATCCGTTTGCCAGCGCACTGCAAATTTAATTATGCCTTCAAGTAGATAACAATCAAGAAAATAATGAGAAATTCTTTTCTGCAATATGCACTACTTTTATGTGAGTTAAGATTTATGTAAAATGAATAGAAAAATAAGAAAATAGATAAGAAGAACTAGACTGTACTTAAAAATAAAATTTAAAGCATAGCCTTTAGGTATATATTACAATAACCTTAAAGTATACTTAACTTTTTATGCATACTTAAAATATTTGTAATTGTTACAGCTTAATTATTGGCATTTTTAAATGCATTAGACAAATTTAGATTAAATTCGTGCATACATAACATACATAATTGGTAATTAGAACGCTTTAGTGAGGATTACTACCTAGCTTCACATGGACACTTATTATGTGTCTGTTAATTCTATACATGAGTGGCGAGACCTACAGTTTAAGACCAGACCGTATGACAGATTTTTTTGAGAAACTTTTCATGGCAATATTTTATTTACTCTCGCAGTTTTTGCCAGAAATCTGCTGAGGGAAAGTCGCCGAAGAAATATTTTTTAGATTTCGTTTTGTTGGAGACGTTTGACCTGAGCTTTGAACCGTGGCCTTACGTCTAATAAGCCAATACCATACCTACTAGACTTTAGCGACTTTAGATTAAATGCTGATTGTAATTTCAATTGATGTACTTTTAAAGGAGAGAAATCATTAATAGTGTCTCTTAGGGAGTTAAGTGGCTAGGAGGGGATATCAGGTACTAAAATAAATTCCAAAAAAATAGGAAGAGCCGAAAACAGGTCCATTGCATTTATACAATACAACAGAATTGTAATTTCAATATTTAAGTTTTTTTAACACGTTTCTTAGCCTTAAACCCCTTAAAGTAGGCTTTAATTTTTTATTTATTTTTGCTGTGTGGCTCTGATGGTTAAACGCTTTAACAAAGAATTGGTGTTTTTGTCTGTCGTGAAGAACAAAAAAGAGTAGAAAATCAAAATTCTTTTGCGGTAAATTAAAACTTTTACAAGTTATTCTGCTTGAACGCTTTGGCTCTTTTGTAAAACTCATCACATGACCATTTCCTTTTTGTGCCAACGTCGTGCTTAACTATATAAAAAAAGAAAAGAAATTGGACAAGAAAATGTACAAAAAAAAGAAACCAAGAAACTAAAGAATGTGCGCCTTGGTTTCCTTTTTGCCTTTACAACTCCAAAGTGTGTTTATTGTCTGGCATATTTCTTGCTGTAGTATTTCATTATTCGTTTCCATTTGTTTTTCCCAGTTTTAATTACAAACTTCTGCGAGAACAAGATAATTTCTAGATTTTCTCTTCAATTTTTTTGTTTTTGTTTTGGCAGTTGGCTGTTGTTTTTTTCTTGTCTAAAGATAAATATCTTTAGCGGTCTTTTCAGTTCAGAATTAAAAGCAAAAAGAAAGGAAAGAAGGCAAGAAAACAAATGCTTAACGAATGTTTAAATGCAATTGAAAGAAAGCAAAGAACGAAAGAAAAAAAATTTAAAAAGAAAATTAAATGAAGTTTAAATGCTTGACAGAAACAAATCATGGTTTAACAGCTACAAACGCTTTGAAAATGCCATGTAATGAGTGTCATACACCAGCAAAAGGAAATAAAAACGTTTGAAATTTCGAATTTAAAAGAGAAAAATTTTAAAAAAATGTTCTTTAAATAATTCAATAAAGAAAACAAAAAACCATTTTCATCTTGTTTTTGTTTTTTTATGAAAAAAAAAAAATAAAATAAATTGATAAACAAATCATAAATTCTAGGCCGGAAGCATTAAATTTCTCTTTACGTACCCATACGTATGTATGTATATGCCAGAGCAGCGTATATTTTTTTATGAGCCTAGTAAGTGTATGCGTAAGTATGGCTAAATTCAAGCATGTGCTGCCCCTCACTTCGCTGTGATTTTAGGATAAACTCTATTGCCATTTACATGTTTAGTTTATCATGTAACTTTATGGGTTATCCTAAGCCATGTATGTATGTATATGTGCTTACGTGTGAGTGGCTATATATGAGTGTACATGTGTTAGTAGATGCTTGAAACACAGGCAATTGTCATAACTTGTCGATAAACGTATGAGAAATTATGTTTATAAACGTTTTATGACAATAACAATAACAACAGCAACTACAACAACTGTAACTTGAAATGTACACATTAAGAGAAGAACACATGTAATGGAATATTAACAGAGGCGTAGTTATAATTAAAAATAAATATAAAAAAACAATTCATTTAAATGTAATATGGGGAAAAGGGAGAGTGCCTCCCCCCTATGTTATGCTATAAATTTTTAAGTTTTCAAATAAAGTAAGTTACGTTGAGTTCATGAACCAAAAACGTAAAAAAAATTTCTTAAAATTCTAGGAGGATAATCAAAGCTAAAAGCCTAGATTGTAAATTCTGGCATAGTTTTTATGGAAAGTTTAAGAATTTGAAAATAAGTAGCGGGTTTGGTTGATAAAGTACTTAATTGAAAACATTACCATCCCGTATTCGAATAGAGGGGATGATAAAGAATTTTCAGCAAGATTTTTTCGCCAAAATTCCGAATTTTAGCACGAATAACAAATCCAGTAAGTACTGTAAACACTTAATTTGTGTGTGCTAATATTATACATGAGTGGCGGGACCTATAGTTTAAACTCGACTCCGAACGGCTGATTTCTTTGGGAAACTTTTCATGTCAATTTTATTTACTCTCACAGTATTTGCTAGAAAACAAAATATGTCTCCCTATTTCGTTTTATTGGAGATGTCTGAACTGGAATTTGAGCCGTGGTCTCACATCTGATAAGCCAACACATTACTTACTAGATTAAGGTGACTTGACGGTAAAACAATGTTTCTAAATTGTGGAAATTTTCCATGAAAAAATTATTCTGTTAGAGAAGATCACAGATCCTTTCGCCTTTTTGACATACGAAATGGTAGGTCAAGTAAGCAGGCAATTCGTGCAGTTAGATGGTCGCTGTCGCACTCATTTTACTCTACTTAATTTAAAATCATCAGCAAAAATCAATCAGAAAAGAATTGTGCGTATAGACCGAAGTCTTGAAAATGACTCCGAAGTGTTCATTAGTCGTTGTTTTTAACTTGTTGGCCTTTATTTCCTATGATTCCTATGATTTATTTCCTATGATTCTTTGCTTAGGTACCTATAAAATTGAAAGAGTTACTTACATACATGCATACATAATTGGTCAATACAACTCTTCAGGCAGGATTACGACCTAGCTTCTCACAACACTTATGTTGTGTGTGTTAATTTTTGACGGGTCCTTCAGTTTAAAGTCTATTCTGAACGGCAGATTTTTGAGTAACTTATTCATGGCAATTTTATTTACTCTCAGAGTTTTTGCCATAATCTACTGAAGGGAAGTCGACGAAGAAATGCATTTTCGTATTTCGTTTCGTTGCAGATGATGTTTGAACCGTGGCCTCACGTCTTATAAGTCGACACACTACATGCTATACTACGGCGACTTTAATAACTCTACAATAACTCTAATGGAGCAATTTTCCACATATTTTCTGTAAAAGTTATCTTAACAATCTTAACCATAGCCCCTCTCTTAAACGCGCCTCTGTTTTCTTGTTAAACGTTTTATTTTCCTTATGTTTTATGTGAATTGTTCTCTTATTTTTGTGACAGTTTGTTCCTTACAGAATTGTAACCAAGAAATGAAAGAGTTTTGTATGACAATTTATTGCTATATTTCATCATACTCACACATACACATACATACACACATATCTTTTTAGAAAACCTAGTACAGAAGTGATAACGCATACATACATACATGTACACAGTCATTGTGTAACATTTCTGTATAAATATTTCTACTGATTATTTTTTATTGTTTTATGAGCAAAAATATAAGAGATACAGTTATAAAATATAATTTTTTTTCTTCTTGGAAGCCCTCCACCCGCTCTCTCTCTCTCTCTGTTTCTGTTTATCTTTAACTCGAACTCATAAATATTTTTCCTTTAGGCGTTTAAGTGTTTATGTTTTTATGTCATACCGAGTGTATGTTTAACTGTATGGCTCATTTTCAATTGATATCAGTTTTTATTAAATTTTATTGCCTACATCTAGGCGTCAGTTTAAATAATAAAAATAAGAAAAGTATGGTATACGTTTAGCTGCTTTAAACAAACCGGTTTTTTATGGCATTGTTTACAAGAAGTTGAATTATTTTAAACAATTTTTGTTTATTCAATGTTGGATGTTCAATTTTCTATCCCTATTTATTATTAAAGAACATTGTTTTAGAAAATGAAAACATAATCCAATATTTTCAGTAAATTAGTTAACATGTACCTTTGAAATCTTATTCCCAATTTTGTAATTTGTGTTCTAAAATTTTTTTGTTTTTTTATGGATGTTAAAGTTTCAACAACAATTTTTGTATTAAAAATCCATAATAATTTATAATCCGTAAACAGATTACAGAATGGAATTTTTGTTTGATGTTAAAGTGTAAAAACTAATATTATTAAAAATGCATAACTTCACTCACTCACTCACTCATTCACTCACTGCTGGTGCTGCAGCAGCATATCTTATGTTCATAAATTTTATGAAATTTAATATTAAACTCTAGTTGGTGAAGACATGCAGCTTGTTATACTAAATAGAACAGTAAAAACCAAAAGTGAACAGATCAAAGTGATTTTTAATGGCATGAAAATATCGTATGTATTCCTGGAAGTATGAGTTCAATCTGTTAACAATAACTTTTATTGCCTATAGTCTTTAGTATGTTTAATTTTACCTCTTACTGTTACAGGTTTTACAACAACTGAATAGATATTCAAATACGTATGCATGCTTTATTTAAAATCATATTATTTTAGTATATATAAAGCAAAGTTTTTGGCATATTTATGAGAAGAAAATATTTCATTTTAAATATTTTGAAAAAAGCCAACAAAAACAAAACAATTAACCTTTAAGCTGTCCTTTAGCTATCAATAAGTTCTCAAAAAACCTTTCCTTTCTAAATCAAAAGATAGAGTATTTATCTGTTTGCTTGCTAATTGGTAAGTCCTCACAGAAGGTCAAAAGTTCGGATATATTGGGAAAGGCTGTTAGGCAGTGACAGCTTTGATAAGTCAAAGTCTCTTTAGTCTAATACGTAATGTGTTGCCCTATTAGACATGAGGCCACTGTTCAAATTCAAGGTCAGACATCTCCAGCAAAACGAAATATGAAACAGGAATATTTCTTCGGCGACTTTCTCTCAACAGATTTCTGACAAAAACCTTGAGGGTAAATAAAAAGTTGCCACGAAAAGTTTCTCAAAAATCTGTCGTTCGGAGTCTACTTTAAGCTGTAGGTTCCGCCACTCACGTATAACATTAATACGCACAACATAAGTGGTGTGAGAAGCTCGATCGTAACTTCCTAACTGAAGGATTGTAATGATCAATGATGGATGTATGTCACATAAGCACACATAGCGGTCAGTGGGAAGCAATGCCCCAGAACGAACTTTCAAGTGCTGATTAACCAAGCTGGACAATCAGCATCAGGACTTTACATTTAAAACATTACTACCTTCGAACGACGCTGAAAACCAGGCTGAAAGATTGTTGAATATAGTGATGGTTCCAGTTTCTGGCGGTTACTAGATCTCCATAAGGTACATATAAAAAGGCATTCTTGTTTGTAATAGAATATTTATTTCTCCTTAAGATATGCTATAGTTATTCGTGTATATCACAAGTGTGCAAGATATACTTTGGATATTGAAATTACCAGATAAATCTCATGAGAGCGTCCACTATCGCAACATAGGGATTGGTATTTATTATTCGATTTAGACTTTTTCAATAAAGTTCCAGTATCTTTAGATAGTGGATAAACCATGCCAATGTCAGTTATAGAATTTAGGACACACAATTTATTTTTTACTTTATTCGCCAAATATGCTAATTTACAGCAGACTATTCACCTGCTTAACTGGAACAACAAAAGGTTAACGAAACAGAAACAAGGCAGAATAATAACCAACCGGGAATTATAGCAACAAGCTTTGGTACTCGTAAAAGTACGTTTATAGCTTAATGAAACATACGAACTCTCCGTAAAGCATCAAGGCTTGCACAACTAAAACACCAGATAGCATCATATAAGATTGATCGGTCATACTATCAGAAAGAATACTGATAGTAGAACAAGGTTAGCCAAGGAACACATATAGACGTTCGATGCTCCAAGATCCAGGACGGTGCAAATTTACATAGCAAGACCCAAAACTAACAGCAGTCAACTGGATAAGATGGAAATGTTTTTAGGAAGCCGTAAGCTTCCGACAGATGTAATGGAAAATGCTAGTTTGTAGGACATAGTATGGCTCCGGATTGATGGTTGGGCTGTATGGTAGGAGTAGTTCATGACAGAAGCTCAAAGCTGTATTCATAGGTAATACTGGATTGGTTTTAGTGATTCGGTGAAAAATTAAAATAACTGAAGCAATGGAACATATTTATAAGGCAAACTGGAGAGTAGTCGCCGTAGTCTACTAGGTAGTGTGTGGGCGTATTAGACGTGAGACCTTGGTTCAAACCACATCAAACAACCACAAATATGAAAAAATATTTCTGCGGCGACTTTCTCTCAGCAGATTTCTGGCAAAAACTCTGAGAGTTAATGAATGAATGCAATGAAAAGTTTCTCTGCATATTTTTATTTAATATGCCATACAGCTTCAACCAAAAGGTCACCACAAGATGTTTTATTTTAATGCAATTAAAATAAAATTTCATTTAAAGTATCACCCTCAACAATTATGAATAAAAAAAGAAGAAGAAACTTTTCTATTTAAAACAACCATTTGACCCAATAATATTCATTATGTACTCGTATATGATCCTTATAACCACACAGTTTTAATTCCGTTATCGTATAATAAAACTTACATGACCTATTTTAGGGTTAAACAAAGAAAATAAAAATAAACCTAAAAATATGCAACACTTTCAAATGGAAAACTTTATTTTCTCACACTCTTTCTCTCTCTCTCTCTCTTACTCTCATTTGAACTCTTTTGCTCTCCTGCCTTAAATTTTCTGTATTCCAATTTAATATTTTCACATTTTTACATACACATGTATGCATACACATACAGGTATATACAAGAAGTAAATGTAAAAAATACGTACACATTAGATTTCAACATCATATATTTCTGTTTTTTTGTTTTTTTGTGTGTTATTATTGCTGTCGTTGTTGTTGGTTTTGTTACAGTTATTGTAATTATGCTGTTATGTATGTTATGTATGCTCTACAAAATACTTACAAACAATAGTAAATTTAGTTTGGTTTGGTTTGGTTTACGGCAAGCATTGCAAAATACAATTTAAAATATGTTTTATTTGCATGCGTTTTATTTTATTAACGATCATGTGAATAACTTTAGATAGAGTACAGTTATATGAGAAAATATTTATAAAAATGAATTTTTTGTAAATATTTTTTCAATTTCTTTTTTTAGTAAGTTGTGTACATATGTATATTTTATACATATTGTTCACACTACATATTGTATGGCTCAAAATCAAAATCAAATTATATGCATATTTGAAGGAGTTTGAATAATAAATTAAAACGGTAGATAGTGTTTCTGTATGCTGAAAAATGTGTACATTTTTTATAAATAAATGAAGAAAATATTGTTTTTGTTTTTTAAAATGTCAACTGTTGTCAATAGAAAAAGAATTTTAAGAATTCCTTTTGGAAATATTTTAAGAATACTTTCTGTTTTGTCGGCACTTTTTTGTAACGGTGCTCTGCAGAAAATAGTCCAACGGTGTCAAATCGCAGCTTCTTGGCGGCCAATTGGCATCACCATTTCGGCTAATTAAACGGCCATTAAACATTTGACGCAATAAATCGTTTGTGGCATAAGATGTGTGGCAAGTTGTATCATCCTGTTGTAACCAAACATCGTTCACATCAATACCATGAAGAGCAAGTACAAAAAAATTGGTTATCATGGTGCGATAGGTGTTTCCATTGACCGTAACGGTTAAGCCTTCCTCATTTTCAAAGAAATATTTGCCAATCATGCCTCAGCTGCAGAAGCCGCACCGCACAATCACTCGTAATGGGTGCATTGGCTTCAGTAAGACCACGTGTGGGTTCTCTGAACCCCAGACATGGTAATTTTGCTTATTAATTTTGCTAGGTGGATCTAGATGAAAATGATCTTAATTCGAAAAGATGCTTTTTTTATGCAAAATCGACATTATCGTGCAGTTCCTCGTTGGCCCATCTAGCAAAGCGAAAACGCTGCGATTGTGCATGCGGCTTCAACTTTTCAACCAATTTAACTTTATAGGGCGGCATACCGAGATTTTTTCGCAAAATTCGATTTAAACTGTTGCATAAAATATTCAATTCTTGAGAACGATGACAAGTTGATGTAAATGGATTCTCATGCACACTCAGCCACAGCTTCAATATTTGCGGGTGTACGTACTGTACGACCACGTTCACGTCTTGGCACATCAACAATAAAACCAGTTTCACGAACTTTAGCAATAAACTTGCGACCAAATTTTATACGACATATTCTTGCAATTTCCGAGCAATTGTCTTTGTTTTGGTAATAAATTTCGTTGCTTAAGCTCAAATCGATTCATTATGCTCATTGGATATAATATACAGAATATTGTGATAGAACAGAATGGCATAAGTATTGCCAGATTCGAAGTAATTGAAGGTTCAAACTTAAACCGATAGATGGCGCACCCGATATATTTCTTTCGGCAACTTTCTCTCAGTAGTATTCTGACAAAAACCATGAGAGTAAATATAAAATCTGTCTTTCGGAGTTGACTGTAGGCGCAGCCACTCATGCATAAAATTAAAACACACAACATAAGTAGTGTAAGAAACTAGGTCGTAATCCTGACTGAAGTATTGTTATGACGAAATTATGTATGTATATATTGTATTAGATGTAGATCAACTCGTTTTTTTTTTTTGGAAAATTCTTTAACCTTCTGCACTTTATTCAAAATTTTAAATATTATTCTTAATAACATTACCAATACGCATGCAATTCGTTGTCTGTACTCTCAATTCAAATACGATATATTTTTACCATCCAATCAACATCATTATCAGTGTCAAATGCAAATTCAAATGATGTCACATTGTAAATATAGAAAGAAAAACTAAAAGAAAAAAAGTTGTTGTATCTGCATTTTATTTCTGTCATCATTTTATATATTTAATTCAGCATACATGTATGTTTGTACACAAGTTTAGTCAACATTTTCCAGCATTTCCTATTTAATAATTTAACATCGTTGTTGTAGAGTAACAAGAGCCAAGTGTAACATTTCGATTTTGCTGCTAGTACTGCTGCTGCTGCTGCTGTTGGTATCATTATTATTAGTGGTGGTTGTGGTGTTAGTGCAGTTGTGTTTCTGTCTTTTATTTTGCTTCGAAATGTGGGTTTATATGTTAAATATAATACTTGTACATATACACATACACATGCATGTGCATGCACAGTTACATAAAAATATAAAAAATATTGAATTGGATTGTGTGGAATATACAAAGAGAGACAGTTAAATACAGACGGAGAGAGAGAGAGAGAGAGTTTGTTTTTGTATCATTACTTTGTTTATATGAATTTTTATTGTATACAACAAAAGCATCATAAAGGACAAGAATTGTTATTTGATCACCAATACACACATGCATGCACATGTGCTCTATTACTCTTGCATACACTAACAGGCTGTGATATCAGGATAACGAGAACAGTGAGAAAATGAAAGTCAGCAATAACACAGCGTAGGGGAAATCCAAGTAACTCTCGTTCTAGTAACGGGCATACTTTCTATGTACGTGTGAGTGTATGTTGTCCTTATATTAACAAACTAGTCACTGTTGTGCAATTTGTTGCCAAAAAAAACAAGAGAAAAAAACACTTGCACTGCTTGTACTTGGCACCAGGCACTACCTTGTTGTTGCCTTTAAGATGCTGCAGTTTTCTTTAAATTTTTTTTTCTCTCTTTTACTTGCGTGTTGTATTATAAATGTCATGGCAGTAGGACCCCCCTCTCACAAAAATAAGAGAGAGAAGAAAAAAGTATAGAAAAAAAAGAAAATAAAAGTAATTCTCTCTCTCTCTCAGCTCTGCATGTGCTGAGCCGGTTGCTGGTTGAAGTGTCTTTAATTTTTATGTCTCGTTAACGTTTGTAAATAATTTCACTGTTTATGATGCCATTTGACTTTTATGAAGTCAGCATATTAATGACAGGCACTTTTTTTAATAAAGCGAAATTTTAAAATTTTATTGCCATTCCATCATATTTCTGAAGTTGAAAACGGTTGAAGTTGAATTTTTTCGTAACGCTTCTTTTTAGGTATCTGCAGCTATAAAATGAAATACAATTTTTAGGCTCAAATTTTATGGCAAATGATTTATTTTTTAATAAAATTTTTGATAAACTCGTAAAAGAAATCAATGCGATTATACGATATATTGCAGAAGGTGGAAAATAAGGCGACAATAAAAATACTTTTATTTTTTTTAATAAAAAGAGAAATCTTTAATAATTTAATACAAAATTTTTAAAATCTTTTAGATTTTATGAATTTTAAAGGAGTTTTAAACGCGTTTCCTACAACATGTAAATAATTAAACACTTAATACATTCATAAAGTTTGTGAAAAATTGTTTACATAAAAGCAAAATGATAGAAATTTTGAACAGGGAAATACACTTCTTAAAGCCATCTAAAAGATATTGTCAGATATTGGTAATACAATCTAGATTTCGAAGAAAAATACAGACCAATCTATGACGCAAATAGCAAGTTTATGTCCAAATAGTGGGTGCGTAGATCTGGCCTATAGAAAAAAGGACTCTCTACTTACCACAATTTTTTTTGGTTTCAAGAAAGCTTCCAATGTCTTCAAATAGGCTGCAGTATAGAAAGCTTAGGAGTTCTCCAAAAAAATAATATGAAACATCACAGCCATATACGGGGACGCAGAACATAAAGTTCTTTACAACGGCAGCCTTACTCAATCATTTTATTACCACTTGCTTATCACCGTTCTTGATGATATCATAAGTCAAGTCGGTTAGGACAAAGCAGGATTTACATGGAGTCTTTTGCTTCAAATAAACAATTTCGTTTATGTGGATAATATTTGTTTACTTCCGAATACATGTAATAAACAGGCGCATAATTCTATCTCAATAAGCGCTTTAGAGCCACATGTAGTATATTCTGGTCAATACCATCGACCAGAGATTTCGGCATCTTAACCATCGAATATATTTCTGTATATACTCTGTAGTCTTAAATCTAATTGTTGAGGGTTCGAGCCCCAGGCCAGACATCAAGACAAAATACAAAAAGTAGTTCTTCGTCTACTTCCTCTCAGCAGATTTCTGGCAAAAACTCTGAGAGTAAATAAAATTGCCATGAAAAAAAAAAATCTGTCGTTCGGAGTCGACTTTAAACTGTAGGTCCCACCACTCATGTATAAAATTAACTCACACAACATAAGTGGTGTGAGAAACTAGGACGTTGTACATTGGGCCAATTCGACCTCCGGGTACTGTACTTTGTCTTAATTTACATGTACACGTCCTCTAACCTAACCTAACCTAACCATCGAAAAAACCAAACTGAAGCAAATCAAATATAGAAAATGGAGATAGTTCGACCAGTACTTACTTAAGTGGTCATTACAACCCTTCAGTCAGGATTACGACATAGCTGCTAACACCACTTATATAGAGTGTATTAATTTTTGTCCATAACTGGTGTAACCTACAGTTTAAAGTCGACTGCGAACAACAGATTTCGATTTTTCATTACACTCAGACTTTTTGCCAGAAATCTGCTGAGAGGAAGTCGCCGAAAAAATATTTTTTCATATTTCGTTATGTTGGAGATCACTGACCTGGGGTTTGAACCGTAAACTCACGCCTAATAAGCCAACACATTACGTACTAGACTACGGCTACTAAAATTATCATAAATAAATAAATTAAAATTTTGTGTAATTACACTGGGTAAAGTATGTAAATTATGTCAAATGTCTGTTTTTAATTTTTATCGATTTTTAAATCTTTACATTATGATGATATACATTGTTTACATCATGTAAATAATTATAATGCATATAATAATTTCTCACAGAATGAATTAAATTATTGTTTACATCAATTACATCATGTAAATAACCCATTAATACAACTGTAATGTAAACAATTTGTAATGTAATCCTTCTGAATTGAATATTTTCTTTAATTTCTTTTATTCCTGAATATTTATTATGAAGAAATTTAAAAAATTTCTTAAATTTTCTTTTCTGCGGAAAAATGATGTAAAAAATGAACGTCATTATCACATAACATACGGTAGTAGTTGAAAGGGTAAAATTAAAAAAAAAATGGTGTGGAAAACCGTATTAGTTATTGGAAAAATAAGTTTAAAATAATCGTATGCAGATGACGCTCATGATGACGATGAAGATGATGCTGATGCTGATGATAATGTTTAAAAGTGATGAAGCAGCTAGAAAAAGTGTTGATGTAATTTTGCATAGAACAACCATTTTAAGCGTTACATTGAAAAATGTAAAGTAATGTTACCCTCATATGCTTGACATACATACATACAAGGGAGCAGCATTTGCAAAAAAGGTGTTGTAGTGCAAATAATAAAATGTATGCAAATGAGATGCATTTCAGTGAAATCGTGTTATGCTGGAAAAACAAAAGAAGCAGCAGCAACAGCGTGGCAGCAACAAGCTAAATAAATCGAATCAGTAATATGGGGGAGAAATAATGTGAAAATGAAAATTGAAGAAAAACCAAAGTAGAGCAGCAGTAGCAGTAGACAACAGACTTATACAGCTACAGTGGAGTGGAAAAACAAAACAACACTAAGTGTAAGGCAATATAAGATAATAAGCTTAATTAGCTGTAGAATTCTTTTTTGAAGTCTAATCAGATTCATAAGGATTTACAAAAACAGAATCAAAAAAAAAATAATAAAAAAAAATACATTGAATCGTATAAAATGTATCCATATATGGGGCAACACTAATTATATTGTGTGCAGCGAACTATGACTTAAAATAGATCAAGAAGTAGCTGAAAAAATGCTTCATGTAACGTTCTATCGTTAAATAAATTTAAACACAAAGTGTTAGGAAAACAAGTCGCACATCGGATCCCAGTGTGATTGCCTAATTTTCTTCCAACTGGTGAGGTGAAATCGATACGCAAGCTATCAAGGCACAGCTTAATCAGTAAAAATCAAACACATGACTATTTGCAATAATTTAACCAAGAAAATACACCATGTTGGTAAGCAAATCATAGGACAGCTAGTTAACATCAAACCCTTGACTATAACAAATCCAACGAAATTTTATTGACCGAATTTGAATCACTGAAACAATACAGAAGCTTGAAGTCGATGTAGTCAAGTAGGCAGTGTGTAGACTTACTAGACATGAGACCGTGGTTCAATCCCTGGCTCAAACATCTCGAACAAAAAGAAAATTAAAAAAAAATTTTGTCGACTATTTCTCAGCAGTCCTCTGGCAAAAACTTCATGAAAAGTTTCTCAAAAATCTTACGTTCGGGGTCGACTTTAAACTGTAGGTTCCTCCAATCATGTAAAAAATCAACACAATGCGAAGCTGGGTCGTAATCCTACTTAAAAGGTTGTACTGACCAATGCAGTAAATAAGTAAGAAACAATACAGCAACGAGCTATGAAAATGGTTTAAACACGAGTATGCTAAACACAAAAGAAAGGTTAAAGAGCGATGAACCTTCATCACCTTGTGTTGTTGTTAATCAGGGCTATGGAGACCGCATCTAGGAATTGGAATAGAATCATTTGTAATAAGGTGTGTCAACGGGTTAATTAATTCAGATCTGCATTGCTTTCAAACCGCTCTTTGGAATGAAACAATCGAGAACACCCAGCATATAGTCCCCAAATGAGGCGCATTGCAATGGTTAGAATTCTTGACTACAAGTCCTAGCAGTCAACGGTCTAATACGACAAATTTGATGGTTTTTGAATTCTAAAAATTTTGACTGCAATCTCATACAATCAATCCATTCAGGAACCCGTCTGGCCTAGAGCCCCTTAGAGAGTATCACATCTGCAACAAAATCTAAATAAGGTCGGACAGCAACATCTCTTAAGAAAAGAGTTGAACTTTATTAAGAAAAGCTGTGTAGGACTACACTCAATACAATAACCCAACATATTTTCATAGAAATCATTGTTTCTAAATAATAATGGATGGCAGCCCTACCATTCTAGAAACCGCCAGAAAACAATCCAACATAATTTCTTAGAAATCATTGTTTCTAGGTAATGATGGATGACAACCCTTCCATTCTAAAATCGAAATATGCTTAACTTAATGGAATTGAAGCAGAGTCTAGAAATAATAAGAAGATTGTGGAGATGTTTTGTTACATTTCAATGACTTCTTGGCTTTATTGCTGGTAAAGAAATGACCAAGAAGAAGTAGAACATTTAAAATTCCTGATGCAAGATTTTTATCAACATCTATCACAGAAATCCATACATATTAATGACCGATGTACTAAAATTAATTTTCAATAAACAAAACACGCGTATATTTTTTATACAGCCCTGTATTTGCCTCAAGAGGTGCTACACAGCTTATTTAAGTATCAGCCATACAACTGCATTTTCTTTTACCTAAGAATGTGTATTAGAATGGAAAAACGGATTTTTTAGGTAACACCACAAACCCATTTACAAATCCACTTTCATACTGAATTGAAGCCGTACTCTACTCTACTCTACTCTACCCATAGCATTAATTCTCACACGTGACACACTTTAGCTGCACGTAATGTATGTGACATTAGCAGCATCACCTTAACCGGTATGGAGATGACGGGTATGGAACGTAATAACAATGTCAAGCGTATCACAAAAATCTGTCGATTTTTTTTCCTTTTAAAATAAGACTTATTTCCAGGAAAAAAAAAACAGGAGAAAAATTACCAAAAAAAAAAAATAAATAAAGAAAAAGACATTGAAAAGCAAAGCTTTTTATGCAGTTTCCACAAATAAAGATTGACTATCACTCTCATACATGCATAAGAGAGAAAAAATTGCAGTTATTTGCTTACAGACTCCAGCTATACTTTCACACTTGGTGGCGCTCAATGGCTCAGTTACACTGCTCTACTGGAAGATACTATTATGGTGCACCTAAACATGTGCATGTGCATGTGACACTATTAATATTGGCTTTTGTACTGCAGCAGCAGCAACTGCAGCAGCATTGTCACTTGCGATAATAAAAATTCTCTATCCGTGGAAGTTGTGTGTTGTATGAGAAAAACTTCAAAAAAGAATTCCAGAAAATTATTCAATGACTGCAAAATCGGATGAATGTTGCATGGAAATCTATTTGCATAGCAAGCAAGCAAGAAAGCCAGACGACAACAGCGGCAGTCAAGAAATTGGTGACAAAAATCTTTTGGCAATTGCATTAGTTGGTTAACATACACATAGATACTAATACTACGAACAAACACACTTACACATACATATGTATATGACTTTATATAGTTTGACTTGCAACATATTATTTGCCACTGTCTGTCTCTATTGCATTACAAAACATCATCGCATTAAATGCTTCAAAGTATTGTGTTTGAAAAAATTTGTAAAAAATTCTTTAAGAAACATTTGAAAAGTTCTCAGGGTTTTCCTGATGGAATTGAATAAAAAAAATATTAAAGCTCCTTGATATAATGCAAGGAATAAAACAAAATATTGTAGGCCACTTGTTATAAAGAAAAACACTGGAGCTCTTATGTTTAATTTCCTTGTGCCTTCCTCCGCTTGATCGCTATTGCACAGGCGAGGCAATACCAAAATTTACAGGCATCTCTGGACAACTGGACAATGTCATGGATCAGATGCTGGTCACTCAAGTGTCATGAAAGAATTCGGAAATATCGGGAACAGCGACCACATCGCTTCGTGACATGACTTCACAATGAGATTTTGAAGATCCATGCTGGTCACTCAAGTGTCCTGAAAGAATTTGAAATAGTGACTCTGTGACATGACTTCGCAGTGAGATTCAGGACATCCATACTGGATAAAGGGATCTAAAGAAATACTGCTGCATACCTCGTAAAGTTCTCCGTGCAAATATTTATCGATAAATCCAAACGGAGTGGCAGTTGAAATAGTCCTGTTCATAAGGCTGCCGATTCACTTTACCAGTGTCAGAAATACAGACAACGGAATACAACCATGCTTACTAAAAGTCAGCCGGCTATCAGGGCACTTAGTTCCAACGTGATGCACTCCAGAACTGTGTACAACTGTTGCAGGTATTTGAACGTGGTAGCAGAACGACACAATGTGGGAACAGGGACACAATGATATTCCATGGAATTGCCGAGTGGATGATCTGTTCAGAACCTACTCTCGACTTAGGGAATCCCCTTGGGGACGTGTAAGCTTTTAATTGAGAACTGACTTCTGACACGGGCAGAATAGCGCAAAAAATCTGGTCAAAGTTGAACAGAAGAGCATAGTAAGACTGCTTAAAACTCCAATGAAACACGCTCAGTGTGGTTGCCAGTGTTATGACGGAGCATTATATCATCGGCACGTGTACGAGGCGCATTGATCGAGGACAACTTCCGAATGATTTCTGTAGAAGTTGTTCAGTATGGTTGACAGAGTTATGACTGGGCATTGCACGCAAGCGAGTCGCAGAAAACCTCGCAAATGATTTCTGTAGAAGCTGCAGACATGAGGAAGAGGATGAAATTGCGCTTCACGTACTGGAAACATGCACAGCATTATTGCAAGGAGAAAAAACACATCTTGGCACCTACTACATGGCTGATCTAGAAAAACAGTCAATCATTGACATTGAGACTCTCCATCATAAGCTTCGAGTGATTCCACGACCAGAGGATGGTTAAGTTAGGTTAGTTTGGAGGACGTGTACTTGTCAATTAAGACAAGTACAGTACCCGGAGGTCGAATTGACCCATTGTACAACGGCCTAGTTTCTCACACCACTTATGTTGTGTGTGTTAATTTTATACATGAGTGGTGGGACCTACAGTTTAAAGTCGACTCCGAACGACAGATTTTTATTCATTGAGAAACTTTTCATGGCAATTTTTATTTACTCTCAGAGTTTTTGCCAGAAATCTACTGAGAGGAAGTCGCCGAAAAAATACTTTTTGTATTTTGTCTTTGATGCCTGGCCTGGGGCTCGAACCCAGGCTTTTGCGTCTAATAAGCCAACACACTACCTACTAGACTACGGCGCCTTCAACGACCAGAGGATAATTGAAAAACTTTGGTTTCACAATGTCCCCAATGTGGCCAAAGTGTGTACATTCGATAGTCAGCTTAGATACCTACCTATTCACTTTCCTTACCATATTTACGTAGTTTTTGTTCTGAAAATGTTCTGATTTTAATACAGTCCTCATGTATTCAATATTTTTAAAACCGACCTTGGCCCATAATTTTCGTTTTCTTTCAAAAGGATTTGTTCTTTCTGTGCATTTAATAATAAAAATCAATAGCGGCAGCTGTTTAATATCGCCAACCACATAAACTTCCTTTAAATAGTGACACTCAAATGCATTTCGACTTTTCTAATATCAACCGATATTGCATGTGTATTGTTGCATCCGTGAAATGGCTTTTACGCTTCAACATGGAATTTAAAGTTCGTTACGTTGAATGGCAAAAAGCAAATGGAAGTGTGATGCTAAATTGCAAAAAGCAGCTTTTCCCTCCGTCTCTCTCTCTGTGTGTGTGTGTGTGAAATGCGATTTTCCTTAGACACTCATTACATTTTACATGAACACACACACACATATCCTTTTGTAAGTATATACAATACATGTGTGCACACACATGTAGAAAACTCCAAAATGCAATGGTAATGACAATCATTTGTATTTGTTGTTGCAGTATCCTTTTTAGTTAACATTGGTTTTTCTTTCCCGTTTTTCTTCTTGCTTTGTATGTATGTTTATATATGAGAGTAGAAGAGTTTTTTTGTTTTTTATTTTACTCGTATTATTTGCATTCTGCATTTTGCATTACACTCTACTCTACTCACACATGAAAATATTGAGGTATTGATAAATAGACTCCATTTTTGAAATTGACAGCAGCATCACCATGATTGTGGTTGATTTACATGTGGGCTTATATTGGTATGCAATAAGGAGAAGAGAAGTAGAAAAAAATTGCGAAAGTGTTAGAGACAGCAATCACTCTAAAAAACATTTATTTAATGATCCTGCGTACGTACATACATACATGCATGCATTCATAGAGTCCTCTACACAAATATTTACAAATATGTGAGTGATTCCACTAAGAAAAGTGAAGAGATTGACAACAACAAGTTGTGTTTGGAACGCTCTTGTTGTTTAAATATTTCAGCAAGTAATCGCGTAATTTTCCTGAATAAAGTACCAATAGTTCTCCGTTAAGATGGACTAAATAAGGATCAAAGGCAATCATAACCTTCCCTATAGTAGCGCTGAATCCTATATTGGACTTAAGCCCGTAGTGAGAACCAAAGCTTTGGTGACTTTGGCTAGTATAATTAGAGGAAAACACTAATACGGGATTAACCTGAAGACGTCATGATCCCATAAATAGAGTTGATAACAGCACTCTCCTTGCCAGTTTTCTGAACAAAACCAATTTTCGGCAATATTTCGCAATGACACTTAAGGCAAAATTAGCCGAACGTTCATGGAACGTAACGGTACTTGCGTTCGTTTATATAGAATACGAAAATAATACAAATGATTGCCAAAATTCCATTAAGTATTAAGAAATCGTTCTATTTGCCTTTCATATGCTGTAAACATACGTTTCGTTGCTTTCCGTGAACGTTCGGCTAATTGTACCTTTAGTAATATGAGCAAATGGAGCAATCTAGAGACTATAAACTCTTTTAGATGCAATACCTTTCTGTAATATACGGATGAGTCGGAAACAAATATTTTATCTACGAGTGAAATATTCTGATACTATGGAGAAACTTAGGGTATCTGTCAAGCGGAGGTATACGTTGTCGAAATATATGCTCAATCCAACATGGAGGGAAAGAACTAAGGACATAGCAATACTATCTGACAGTCAGGCATCCATACAAGATGCCTAATCTTATAAGGTTGATTTGAAAATAGTATGGAACTGTTAGAAATAGCTGAATTGGATAGACAGAAGCAGTGGTGTTGTGCTAATTTTTTTTACCGGAACGTGTTTCGAACTCCGGTTCACGGTTCGGAAAAACATGCCGATTCGTTCCGGTTTTTGGCCGGTTCGGGTTCGGTTCAAACCCTTGTTTATAAAAATACATATAAAAATTCGTCAAAAATTAGAAAAAAAAATCAGCAATTCTTTTTAATTTTTTTTTTTTTCAAAACGTCAGCCAATTCTCGTTATCAGAAATCATCTTTAGTTCCGGAACGCGTTCCTGTCCAAAAAGAAAGTACCGGAACGACGTTCCGGAGCGTTCCGGCTCGACAACACCACTGGACAGGATAGATAGGGTTACTTTCTGCTGGGTCACAGGCCATGCTGAATCTTTTTGTGAAGCTGAAAGCAATGTTCAGAAAGTACCATTCAGCGAAAAGGAAAATAAAAAGGAACGGAAGTTCTCCTGATAGCAAATATGTTTAATGTAAAGTAACCTTTTGTTGGTAAATTACAATAAAAGGAGATTTTAGTCGTGCACCA
Source organism: Sarcophaga carnaria (assembly GCA_958299815.1). NCBI lineage: Eukaryota > Metazoa > Arthropoda > Insecta > Diptera > Sarcophagidae > Sarcophaga > Sarcophaga carnaria. The sequence continues at coordinate 4,397,805 of OY283150.1, forward strand.
AAGCAGCAACCTATGTGCCATTTGACAAGACACTGTTACCAGACACAACACTTGCTCAGAATGATTTTGTGTAGATGCTGTTACGGTGAGAATGAATTATCAGAATATATATTTTGAACCTGTACAGCATTAATGCATCCCAGTTTCTGATTAATACCAAGAAGCATGCTGAAGTTTTTAAAGGCAGTAGCATTGGATGAGAATTGATCGTTCCTTTATGTAAGACTTAAAGGTGCTCTTTAACATAATCTCTTGACATTCACGCAGTTATTTTCCGCTGAATTTTGTTGAAGGACTTTTCTTTGCAGTTTATTTTACTTGTGATTATCTTATAGTGATTAACAATCACCTCTGTAGGAAGTATGTAGTCGTAGAAGTCTAGTAGGTAGTGTGTTGGCTTATTAGACGTGAGGCCGCGGTTCAAACCTTAGGTCAGACATCTCGAACTGAACGAAATTAGAAAAAAAATTTTTCGGCGACTTCCTCACAGCAGATATTTGGCAAAAACTTTGAGAGTAAAATTGGCATGAAAAAGTTTCTCAATAAAATCTGTCGTTCGGAGTCGACTTTAAACTGTATGTTCCGCCTAAACTTAACACACTAAACATAAGTGGCGAGAAAAGCTAAGTCGTAATCTTAACTGAAGGGTAGAAGGGATGAACAAATTTTGTATGCATGTAGGAATTATTTCCAGATGATTTATTTCAGTTTTTATAGGTCGCTTTTTGAGGTCACTTCAGCAATATTTTGAAGAACAGAAATTCGAAGTTATGAAATATGAGTTCAGAACAATTGAAGAACAGAAATTCGAAGTTATGAAATATGAGTTGCATTAATAAATACTGTCGTAACGAGAGGAGATTTTACATTCAAATCCGCAATATTATTCGGTTTCGGCTCACATTTTGATCAGTCATAATGAATCGCAAAATTTCCCAGATTATACAGAGAAACTTCAAAGACAAACTTCAATCAGTTTTGAAACCGCTCTTGAACCTTTACTTTTTTGGATACAGGCGGGATAGATGATCTTTTCTTATCCTGCTTAGGTGAAGAGTGGTATGTGAAAATCTGCAGAAAACTATGAAACCCATGGTCAATTCGTGCGAAAATATTTACATTGCATTACTAGGATGAAATATTTTTTATCCATTAAATTTGAACGCCAAAAGCTTAACTTCCCTCTTTTGAGTATGAAACAATTCTCGAATTTAATTTAAAAAGCACTATGGCACGCTTGAGAAAATATTTAAATATTATTTAAGAAGAAAAAACTATTTTAACCTCAAGTAGAAACACCTAAACTCTATAAACATACGTTGAAAAGTATCTCTATTTTGGTATAGTTTAGCACTTCAGCTCTTTCATCCTGCATCCTGATGCCAAACAGCCTCTCAACAATAATGGCTTGACAGCAGTGCTGCTTGTAGTATATTCAGGTGCATTGAAAAGCATTCTCAGCTATCAAGTGGATAAATTAGATGCAAAATAAGTTGTGGAAAAAGGAAATCATTTGGCTTTTAGCAACGGCAATGGCGTCTTGAAAATTTTAACTGCCTCTTGTGCTCTACATTTATCTGTTGCAGGTGCATGCAATATTCATACCACATGTGGCATATTTTCTTCTCTTCTCTTTTCGTTTCCTTTTTTTAATTTATAAATCATCAACGTTTTTCATCGTTTTTCCATTAAGTATTGCGGAAATTGTTTGAATATTTATTAAGGAATGGAAAAAATATTGAATGAATTTGCAAGAAATTTCCATTTGCTGCTTCACAATATTTGTCAAATGATGAGGAAATCAACTAATGGCTGTCAGTCAGTCAGTCAGTCAGTCAGTCAGTCAGTCACTTGCTATAAGTGGTTAAATGTTAGTGAACTACGCGTAGTTAAATTGAAAAGCTTGTGTGTTGGAATTTGAATACAAATTGAAGGCTTTAGATCATAGAGAATTTATTGAACTGAATCAAGTGCTTTAAGAGCTTTTTATGTCTTTTATGACTTACATACATACTTAATTGGTAATTAAAATCCTTTGGTCAAGATTACAACCTGCCTCCTCACACCACCTATGTTATGTGTGTTAATTTTATTCATAAGTGGAGGGACCTACAGTTTGAAATCGAACGACAGGTTGATTGATTTGTTAAACTACTGCTAAACTCATAAAATATAGGGTGGGCCATCTAAAAGTTTAAATTTCACAAATGCAATAAAACAAAAACGCTTTGAAATTTTGCAAACTCTAACTTTTTGTTGTGAAGTACAATTGTTCCGTTTAGAAATGAAATATTATTTCATTTATATGGCTTTCGCGGCTGGCCTCACAGTATCTCATTCGATCAGACCAATTTTCCATGCACTTCTTCAAGTGTATGGGGTGGTATCTGGCAGCAATAATGCTCAATTGTCTTTGGTTTGTCGGCATAACACTTTTCTTTAACGCCACCCCACAGAAAATACTCCAACGGTGTCAAATCGCAGCTTCTTGGCGGTCAATTGACATCATCATTTCGGCTAATTAAATGGACATCGAGCGTTTGATGCAATAAATTGATTGTGGCATGAGATGTGTGGTAACTTGCATCATCCTGTTGAAACCAAACATTGTTCACATCAATACGATGAAGAGCGAGTACAAAAAGTCGGTTCCGTAATGGTTCCGCCATCCTCATTTTCAAAGAAATATAAGCCAATGATGACTGCGCTTCACAAGCCGCACCAAACAATCACTCGTAATGGCTGCATTGGCTTCTGTAAGGCCATATGTGGATTTTCTGAGCCCCAAATACGGCAATTTTGCTTATTAACATACCCGTAAAGATAAAAATGAGCTTCTTTCGAAAAGATGATTTTTCTGGCATCATCGTGCAGTTTCTCGTTTGCCCTTCTAACGAAGCGGTTGGTCATGCTGCTTCAGGTTTGGAACGAATTAAACTCTGTAAGGCGTCATACCAAGATCTATTACCAAAAATATATCTAACCTGGTGGATGAAATGTTAAATTTTTGATAACGATGACGAGTTGATGTTGATGTATTCACGGCTCTCAGCCACCGGTTCGATATTAGTGGTACGTACTATACGATCACGCTCATATCTTGACGCATCAACTATGAAACCAGTTTCATGGACTTTAGCAATAAACTTGCATATACCAGACATTGTTTGTCCTTCCCTGCGACGAAATTTTGTACGACAATTTCCGAGCAATTCTCTCGAGCAACGTTGCTCGAACATAAATCGATTAATTACAATCAGTGGAGATAATATACTGAATTTTGTGATAGAATATAATGATATAAGTATTGCCAGATTCGAATTAGCTGATGGTTTAAATTTAAACCCACCAGATACACGAGTGGTGGGACCTACAATTGAAAGTTGATTGCGACTGACAGATTTTTTGAGAAACTTTTCATGGCAATTTTTTTATTTACTCCCAGAGTATTTTGCCAGAAATCTGCTGGGAGGAAGTCGCTTAAAAAATATTTTTTCATTCTTCGTGGGTCTCTAACCCTGGCTTTACGTCTAATAAGCCAACACACTACCTACTAGACTACGGCGACTTCATGCTATACTTTCGCTGTCTATAATTTCTTCATACCACCCATCCTGTACACTTGAAATGCATTTTTCCTTCTTTCCAACATACTGCTAAAATAAGCCATAAAATACGAGTATTTCGCAATATAAAAACAAAAGCTGGAAATATTGTTTTTTCCTCCTTTCTTTCCTCTTTTTTTTTTGTTGCCACACAATTTATTTTCTCTTATCGGAAAATTTAAATTTAATAACATCATAAATATAAATTTATATCCCCAAAATAATGCTCTTTTATACGCAAAGAAAAAAGAAATAAAGGCAGACAGAAAAACGAAAAAACAAACAAAAAATCGAAAAATAAAATCGAAATTGAAGTCAAAAACAGAAACAGACACCCAGAACTCTTGGCATAAAATTTAAACTTCAAAAGGAAACCCTGAATAAATAGGGTGAGGGAGAAAGTGAGAGAAAAAGGAGTGTGAGTATATTTATTTCATGACATTTATGACCATTCAGAGCAGGTATACAGAGGGTAAGCAAAAACTTGCAATTTTATCAACAGCCACGAAAACTCAAAGGAAAAACGAAAATGGGAAAAAAGTTGTGAAAAACAGTAACAAAATCACCCATATTGGTAGAGATATCTTCTCTTTTGAGAATTATTTTTATACTCTTAAGAGATTCTAAAGAACACATGTACATACATATGTATGTAGAGGTGTTTATGGGTTTAATAGTATGTATAGAGTAGTGTGTTGAGAGAAGCACAATTTTTAACAAGAGAGTGTTAAAAACTGTTTTCGATTATTTGCAGCCAATTAACTTCCCTCCTAAGCAGCTGTGACACATCCATGGCGCATATATTCTATAGTTTTATGGGCACATGTGTATGAGTTTAAGTGTGCACAGCAAATTGAGCGCTGTTTTTTAGCCGTTTTAAGAGCGAAATTAAATACAGGATTTATGACAGTGCGCCATTTTGTTTTTTATCTTCCACAAACACACTTGTTGCTGCATAGCATAAGGCGTGCAATCAAGAGAGTTAATTAAGCGGTGAAGTCGCCGTAGTCTAGTAGGTAGTATGCTGGCTTAGTAGACCGCAAGGCCTCGGTTCAAACCCTAGGTCAGACATCTCGAACAAAACGAAAAGAGACAGAAAATAAAAAATTGACATGTTAAGCTTATCAAAAACCTGTCGTTCAGAGTGGACTTTAAACTGTAAATCCCGCCGCTCATGTATAAATTTAATATATACAACACAAGTGGTGTGCGAAGCTAGGTTGTAATCCTAACTGAAGGGTTGTAATGACCAATTAAGTATGTACCAAAGATCAGCAATGAATCGTTTTTCGCTACTCATAAGTACTCATGAAATTTCGATTATGAGTGAGTCAACAATATTGAAATTTAACTATTCTGATTCATTCGTATTCACTTCAATATTGATTTATAAGTACAATGTGTATGAGTATGTGTACAACGTTGTCATCAAACTCATTACATTCGAAATATGTTTGATTCATACGCCTACTCATGCAGATTCATAAATTTAGAAAAATACTTATAATACTCATAAATGATTCGAATCATTCATCAAAATTTACAGTCTTAGTTGTTGTTGCAAAAAGAAAAAAAAAAAAGACCAAGACAGCAAGCAAAGCAAACACACAACCTTCTTCTAGTGAGTATTGTAGTGTTCGTACGTGAATCATACTTATTTTGCGATTCTTGTAAATGTTGAGTAAAGGAGAGTCGAAATCAACAACATCATGCGTATTGTTAAATATGGGTACGATGAGTACCACAAATAATAATATGAGTAGTATGAGTATGATATTAAAATAAGTATAAATGCGTATAAGTATTAGAAATTATTAGTATGATTCGAATCTACTCATCTTTTTGAATAATCATTGCTGATCTCTGGTATGTACGAATGTATTGCAAATTAAGCCAGTACTTAAATTTTGTATTGTACTAATCTGAGTCAATTAGGTTGTAAAAGATCAAAGAATATTCAATGTGTCAAAAGCTGTGTAGCATGTTGAGCCATCCTATTGAAAACATCTGTGGTTGTTGTCCAGACTATTCATTTCAGGCCAAAGAAGCTGGTAGGCTATAATGCCCACAGCTGGTAGTAATGGTCTAGCCAAAGTCGTTCTCAAAGAAATATGATCCTTAACAAACAGTAACTATTTCGGGAAGTATTGGTCTCTCTTGGATCTTATATACAAGTTTCTTTAATTTTATCACAATTAAAATGCTTTTAAATTAAATCCTGGACAAAAACCTTTTTCTTTTCTAACAAACAAGTTTTATAGTTATGGTCGACAAACATTATCTTGCTTTCCATGAATATTCATGACACACCGAAATTCTGCGATTAAAACTCCGAGAAAGTCCTGTTATTTGTTTATTCATGTCTTAAATGCTTGTATTGTGTAAGGAGAGCGAGAGAGAAGAAGAAAAAAATGCCTTTTTAAGCAATTTTGTTAAGCCACATTAACATTTTTGTTTCAGCGTTTAGTGCTCCACTTACGCTGTTATGAACGTCCTTGAGCGGCAACAGAAAACAAAAAAAAAACGAAAGCAAAACTTTTAGGGTGTCTCATACCCCTTTCAGATATGGTTTATAGAGGTTTAAAGTGCTTTATTGTTTTAAAATTTTAATGTTTTTTTAGTTTTTGTTTTTATTTTGCTGTCTTCGTTTATTTATATTTTTTTTTTCTGTGTGTCAATTTACATATTCTAAGAATGTTTTTGGAGAATTCTTATGTCACGAGATTGTGTGTTTTTCGTTTGTGTTAGAAGGTTTTTAAGGAATACAATTTATTCCACAAAAATAGGTCATACTCCGATGAAACTTGAGATGAAAGCGTTGTTTTGCTGTGTGGCGATAATTTAAGACTTGCTTTCAATGTGAGTTGAAAATTTGATGACAACAAATTTATTAACACAGAAGTGACTCAATTAATTAAGAGAGTGGGAATCGTTTTTAGTTTTAAAGCTTAAAATTAAAAAAAAACAAACAAACAAATGAACTTGATTTTAAAGAAAAGTGTATTAAAAAGGCTTTCATCATTTATAAGACTACATGCGTCATTAAATAAACCGCTTCTATGCCGCAATGCATTGATTCAGAATGCTAACTAACATTCCACATGAGATTGTATCTCATGACTGTATCTCGAAAAATACAGTGTTTGATGGGGAATTTGGACTAGCGGTGTGATTGACCTGTGAGAACGACTTTAACCAGGCCATTACTGTCAACTGCGAGCAATATAGATCGATGATTGTCAACTGCATTTGGCCTGACTTGTATGATCTGGACATCAACGACTTGTGATCTCCATGAAACGGCGCTACGTGCCACATAGCTCATGTCACAGTTGATATTCTCGTCGGATGATGCGAAGTTCGAATGTGGTGGTGATGTGAAGTGGTCACAGAGATCGTAAAATTTGATCTCGCTAGACTTTTTCTTGTTGTTTATTCGTAAGTAGTAGATGCCTGCGAATAAGCCAAAAATCACAGCGATGTCCAAAGCCAACATATTCCATGCCATCGCTCAAACAACAACAGCCTTCTTTATGCATCAGGATCATGGAAAATTGGGCATTTCGGCTAAGCTCCACACACAGATGCAGATGACATAGGCCTTTGAAACGACTAAGACTCTCTATTTTAAATATATTTAATGATAGAAAGAACTTAAAAGAAGATCCTATGCATATACAGTGCAGTAATCAAGACAGGCTAGTGCAGTGGTAAGGCTTAAACAAAGTTGTTATCGGCAAGCAATAACTCAACATATACGAACTCTAGGCAGACTTTGTAATGCATTCTGTGCTTTTTTTTTTTTTTTTTTGTAAATTTGTTGGCTCTCCTGTCACATCTGGCTTCAAAGCTCTGTTAGATTTTATGGACTGTACTGACTGTATTGTTTGAAAATTCTGTTGTAACCACGTGTTCTTCACGGTATTTAGGCTATACTTTAGGAATGCCATTGATTAGACCAGACTAGATAACATTGTTTTCTATGGCAATACAACCAGCTCAGATATCTCGTACAAAACGAAATATGGAAAAATTATTTCTTTCCTTTCAGCACATTTCTGGTAATAACTTTGAGAGTAAATAAAAAAATTGCCATGAAAATTTTTCAAAAATCTGCCGTTCTTAGATGACTTTAAACTGTAGGTCTCACCGCTGGTAAATAAAATTAACACACACACACGACATGAATGGTGTGAAAAGCTAGGTTGTAATCTGAAGGGTTGTAATGACCAATTAAGTGAGAAAGTAAGTAACAGCCCGGAGTCTCAGGTGGAAATTGAACCCACAAGCCTCACACTAGCATGTTAGCACGATTTCTCATTAGACTACCGGTAAATATTTTGACTGAACTACAGCAAATAGTAAATCGACATAAACTCACTTTTGCTCCCCATAGTAAAATATACTACATTTGTGGTGCAAGTGAGATTTGTTTGGCAATTAAATTACTATATAACTTTTGTATTGAATTTGTGCAAGTCGCCGTAGTCGAGTCAGACATCTCCAACAAAACAAAATAAAAAAAAATTTTTTCTTCGGTGATTTCCTTACAGCAGTCTTCTGGCAAAAACTCTGAGAGTTAAAATAAAATTGCCATGAAAAGCTTCTCAAAAATCGGTCGTTCGAAAACGACTTTAAATTGTAGGTCTCGCCACTAATGCATAAAATCATCATGCACAACATAAGGGACGTGAGAAGCTAGGTTGTAATCCTGACAAAGATGTTGTATACATACAATTATGTATGTATGTTGCATTTTTGGAACATTTTTGTTAGAATATCTTTCAAACGGTGATGGTTATTGAAATACTGATCATGTAGTCTAGTAAGTAGAGTGTTGACTTACTATGGTAGATAAGAGTCCGATAGTTCAATACGCATCTCTGACATCCACACAAATAAAATCTGTGAAATCTAATTGTCAATAGAAAGTTTATTAGCGTTAAACTGTAGGTCGCTCAACCAAATTAAGTTTCAATAAGGCCAACGTAAACTTTGTAATGAGGATCGCTAGGGAAAGTGTAATTTGGTCCAGCAGGAGAGCTTGTTTTTCTTTTAATTATTCAATTTGAAATAATTTATTTTTCTTTTTTAATACAACAAAAAAACTTGACCGTTTGAGATGGAAAAAAATCTATTTTGCTACAGCAATTACTATAAATTTTTTGTCTATGTTTTGTTTTCCAATTTAATTTGTTTTTATGCTCATAAATTACATTCTTTAGTCAATCTTTCTAATTTAAAATAGAAAAAAAGCCTGAGAATTCTACGATATTTTTTAAGTTTTTTTTTTATTACAATTTGTCTGTTTGGTTTGGTTTGTTTTTTTTTTTGTTTGTTATTGCCAAACCAATGAAACTGAAATAAATTAAGAATTGCTACAACAAAATAAATTTCTTTTTTATTATAATGCTTTCGTTTATTTCTTTACTTTCTGTTAACTTGTTTTTTCTCTTAACGGACTGGACTGTCTATTTTAATAACACGCCAATAAAGGAAAATTAAAGAAATTTTTTTGGACAGAAGAATAGAAAAGATTCTGTGTATGTGCGTATCAATAGTAATTTGGTTGGCATGACATTCAATTAGCATAAGAATGTCGAAAGGAAAATAAATTTCTTTCATTCGTTTTTTTCTGTTTTTTTTTGCTTTCTTTAAACACTTAATGAAAAAATATTTTTGTTAAGAAAATAGAAAGTGTAACATAAATAAGGACTCCCCCTTTAGTTAGGCTTCAAACGCATACAATAAAAACCAATACATATGCATATATTGTTTCAATTACTAGATGTATGTAAGTATGTATGTATTTAAAATCCAAACATATTAAAGCCTTAACAACATTAAATGGCCACAAATTGTTTCTTTTTTTCGAGCCCAAAACAATTTGCCTTTCAAGCTCATTGGCAAGAGTAACAACAAACATCACAAGCACAAATTATTATACATATTTGCCCTGCTATTAATAACAATTGTTTTAGCAGTTTTGTTAACAAGTTTATGCAATAAATTGGTTAATCATGTTCAATATCAGGCCAAAACGACCATTAAAATGTCTACGGGACATTGAGTTCAGCAACAGCATCAGCATTAGCATCAGTTTTGTAGGCCGACAGACATCGCATCACATTACATCACATGAAACACATCTTAGGCTTCTTGACGCAAACGTCTCTCTCTCTCTCTCTCTCTCTCTTGTTAATGTTGTTGTGGTTTAAGGCAACAAATTTGTTTCTGGCTTTAATGAAAACTTTATTAAACGATTTCTGAATTCAAAATGAAATTTTAATGGGGTCAAGTACATACTCATAGCAAGCCAACTGAGAATTATAAGATGGCATATACAAACACACATAATGGTAAGAAGCTCATTTGCAGTACAAAATGACTTTAAAGTTAGAGGCTGAAAATAATTGAAAGAAATTCTTTAATGCAGGATTAAACCTTAAGACTGTAAAAATAATTTGCAAATAACCCTTCATCCGCTTTTTCTTTAGCCTTTCAGTCAAGGTTAGGGTACCAATTTTGACTTTTTTACCATATGGCTGGCAAAAGCATATTCCCTATCTTTTTATATTTTGTCGTTTGGTTACTTTGAGAAAATTTCTGACTGCTAATCATGTGCTTGGTTTTAGTAAAGCAGATCCTATAATGATAGGCTTGCCTTAAGTTTTCAATTGGAAACAAATTAAAAATCTATGGGGTTCATGTATTGGGTGTAGTGGTTAACACCTTTGCTAATTGAAATCTATTCTTTCTAAAGAGGTGGTGCATCCCACCTTTTTTATAACGCTTGTTGTTAATGGTCCTATAATAATAGTTTAACCATCATTTCTTACTTGGAAACAAATACAAATATATTGCTTTCTTGTAGTGGCTGTATTGGATAGGACACTTGCTTATTGAGGACACCTTTTTCTAAAGAGGTGGTGCACCCTCATCATTTTTATAATGCTCGTAGATAATTCCATATTGTCTAGGACAGTTCAAGGTCAAATGGTTTCTGAAAGAAATATTTGCAGAAGAATTAAAGCCGGGTGAAATTCAAAAAACATTAGAATAAGTCTTTAATTTTTATTTCTTAAACACCATTGCAATAAAAGAATTCCATTTTAAATGATTTCTTATAAAAAGAGAGTTTTTTAGTTTCTCAGAAATTTTAATAAAAGTTTTAATTTTCATTCTTTTTTTAATTACAGCCACCAACAGTCGACCGCTGAGTAATTCACCATCGAGTCCATTATCGGGGGCTCAGCCTCGTTTTCTATCACGTGGTCATACATATCGTGCCGTTGTGGGTGATACACTCGTCTTACCCTGTCAGGTGGAAAATTTAGGTAAGTTTTTTGGAATCAATATACACTCTCAGTAAAAACATGTGATTTATAACTGATGTACGTAATGGTTTGTGACTTTGATAACTTACATAGGCATTTTGAAGGGAAAATGCCTGTGTTTTATTTTTGCCTTCAAACACGTTAAATTTATCTCAACAAAGCATCCTCAATTTGAAATCCTCAGCAGATTTCTGACAAAAAGGCTGAGAGTAAATAAAAATGCAAAGAAAAAATCTATGGTTCTGCCTCGAATTTAAACTATAGATGCCTTCATTCACGTATAAAATTAACACAAACAAGGTAAGTGGTGTGAGAAGCCAGTTAAATAAGAAAGTAAATAACAGCCCAGAGTCTCTGGCGGAAATTGAACCCACAACCCCCACATTCGTTGATCAGCACGCTTTCTCAGTAGACTACCGGTAAATATTGTAACTGATCTGCAGTGAATAGTAAATAGACATGGACTCACTTTTGCTCCCCATAGCATAATATACTACATTTGTGGCGCAAGGGAGATTTGATTCGCAATAAAACACGAATTTTTGTGTTGGGTTTGTGTAACATTTTCGTTCGATTATTTTTTAAATGGTGGTGATTATTAAAATGCTTAGTGAGTATAGTGTTGACCTACTATGGTAGACGAGGGTCCTGGTTGTCATGACCAATTATGTGGGCATGTATAGAGGCCACATTATGTTTTCACACTGACTATAATTCCGGCGCTTATGGCAGAGTCCTCTGTTTTCTTTTATATTCTAATCTACTTTTCTCTATTATTTCTTTGTTTTATCTTAACCTACTCATTCCTATCATGTTGCTCTACCCACTGTGCAACATGATATACGTGCTTTGTCCTACTCTGCTCTACTCTACTGTAAATCTAAGATCTTCAAAATATATATGAGTGGGGCTCAATAAAGACTAAGATTCCGCCTCTTAGCAAAAGGACATAAAGGTTCTGTCAACATGCAACTGTTTCTGTTACAGCGCATGTATGCATAATTGGTCATTGGAATGCTTCAGTTCGGATTACGTCGTAGCTTCTCACACCTCTTACGTGTGTGTTAATTTTATCCATAAGTGGCGGGGAACGACGGATTTTTTTGAGAAACTTTGCATGGACTGGTACGTAAATTGAAAGAAATTTTAACAAATAAAATAAATGGAAAAATTTAAGGATAATACAACGTATTGTTTCCTCATTCGCCATGTCCTAGTAACGGTTTCTTGTTTCTAAGCTTGAAGAAATGTTTGGAAGAAAATAGATTTGACTTCGGCGATGACATCATGTCAGAAATAAATACTTTGATGACTTTTTTTTGTTTTTTTTATAAACTTTGGACGTCTCGAAGGAGACTAGGGTAAAATATTTAAAAATTATTTCTTTTGATCCCCAAATATTTATTTCATTTTAAAAATTTGCGAATTTAATAAAACACGCTCACAAAAGTGTATATCTAGGACTCAATAATAAGCTTTAAAAGCTCTTGTAAGAGAATTTAAACAATAATTTGATAACTTAACTTAGTTATCAAAAAGAAAGGAAATATTTTGCTTACTAATACAACAATGATGTCCATTTTTAATATACTATAATTTTCTAAGAAATCCATCAAAATCATTCAGTTTAATGCTTAAAATTCAAAATGAATTTAATTTTTTATTTTTGCAACTTCACATGCTAGTTAATAGCTCCTTTGCAGTCTAAGTCCTTAGCTCCTGGCTTTCTAACAACTCAACTCTAAACTAATGAGCATAATGGAGACATAAACAAGCAAAAGAAAACGAATGAGAGGCAAAAGAATACATACGTATAGTCATGAAAGTTAAGAAAGAACACGAGAAAAAAATTTTGCATTTACATGTCAAATTGAAAAATGACAGCAGACAGACAGACAGGCAAGCAGACAGACACTGGCATAAAACGCACATAAAAATGCGCACTCACAAACGCACATACTATACAGTCGGTTGTTCACAAGAAAAATTACCAACAAATTGAGTCATAGAAACAACAATTGTTAGAACAGAGAAGAGGAAGAAAAGAAATTCGTTTAAAAAAAAGAGACACGAAAAATGTCCAGAGACTCATAACGGCAATGTCAAGTCATAAAATTCCTTAAGACATGCATTAAAACTAAAGTACACGATCTATTAAAGCCTGAACGCATTTTTTTATGAATAAAAGCAAGAATTTAAAAGACAAATTTATGAGGAAAATTTCAAATTGAATAGCTTTTAATAAAGACAAACAGAATTTGTCCTTTAAAGCCAAGCAATTGGACTTGTTATTCACTCTCCTTTCATAGGAATTTGATTGCGTGATTATTTTCTTTAATCTCATCAAAGAAAAAGGATCAACGGCTTCAAATAATATTGAGTCGTCCATTCAAATAACGTTGTATATCGTACAAGGCAAGATCCAACCAATGTAATTAAATAATAGGTTATGTTATCGTATCTTATCTTATCTTTAAGAACAATTCGACGCTTCCAATTATTTGTTAGAAGCCACTTTGAGTGTGAATAACGAACTTCAAAGACAGCAGGTTAGGCAGCTTTGATTATCAAAGCATATTTGAGCACGTATAGCGGCCCGTTGTGACGCTACATTTGAGCGCATTCCCTGTACTGACCGAATTCCACTGAACTAGGTAAGAAGTTGGTCAGCGCAAGGGCTGCACATTAAAAGTACGATTACCGTACGCTGGAAAGTCAGCCTGAAAGTTTAATAAACGAAGCTACATCCTTGACATAACTCCGTTAAGCTGACAAGGAACGGAGAGCCAAGTAACCTATATCTGCACCTGGTAAGAGATGGCCATTGACAAAGAAAGTGGATAACATTTTCATCCTCTTCAGCCGATCTACACCCACGGCTGAAGTCGTTAGATTTCAGCTACATCTATGAGCTATGAGCTACACATAACGCAATGACCTTTAAGCATGGCCACTAAGATCGAGATGACACTGCGAACAAGTCCGGTACGTCTTTTATCCATCGTGAGCCTTGCAGTGGAGCAAGATGCCTCATTGATCCAGGATTGATTGGCGTCTCGAAAGAATTTCCGTCCAATGACCAATTTAACCGAGGTAAGTGGCATACCCAAATCGATTGCCGAAGGTTCCGGATGAAGTGCATCAGCTCTGGCGAGCAGTTGCCTGGAATGTAACTGTGCCCAGGAATCCAGACAATTGAGACACTGAAGCGCCACGAGAGAACGTCGAGACAGTGGCGACATTCCCTATCGATCATAGAGTTAATCATCAATCTGACTATCAGAGAAGATTGAGATGCGGGGAAAAGGAGCACCGTTGATGAGGATCCATAAAGCGGCCCGGTGAATAGCCATTACTTGAAACACGCTACAACGATCCGGCAGTCCGATGGAAATGTTCACTTTCCCAGAGTAGACACAGCTCACAACCCCAGTATCGAGCTTAGAGCTATCAGTGTATACATCCAGAAGTTCTGGGGAAATGATCATGTCAGAGACCCAGTCTCCGCCGCTCGGAATTATAAAATTAAAAGTTCTGTCAAAATAAAGCCGTAGTATTAACCTTCAAAATATAGGAATTCCCAGAAGGGATGATGCTCTAGCGAGACAAGGCAATGAGGATTTGGATGCCTGTTTAGCAAGAAGCACAATAGGAAGCTAGTTAAGCATTACGAAATCTCACTAATGTCTTCACGCAAATTTTCTGTTTTACCAGACTTTGAAAGTATGTACTTCAGATATGTAGTCACTATGTCCAGGAATCCATACGTGGGTAAGCATCGAATGTTTCGATATATCTCCCAAACGTATTCAGATTTGTTGAAGACCCTTAGATGTAGTTTACACCAATTCATTGCCTGTAAATATGTGTATATCTCCGTTTTTTATACTCTGACAACGGGATTTCATAGGTCATTTCTGAATAGTACTTCAGTAATCGGGTAATACAATTGACGATACGGTTCCTTATTAGATTTGCTGAAGTCTGGTGTAATTGACAGGACGATCTAAATCAAATATAACCACGATTTTGGTGTGACCTTAGCTTTGATATTTCCATGCTTTTATAGAGCTTGTTTCACTATATTGATTGCTGCCAGCCAGTTCAGAAGAGTAAATAAATGTATAATTAATGACCTAAATCCAGTAATGGATCGTTAAGAAAACAATGTAAGAAAAGCGATTACAGTTACTTTATTTATACTTTTAACTTCCTTTCCATATTTTGTTAAACAGGCGACACTTATAAAATAAATGGAAATAGCAAGAAGAAATGTGAAGTAGAACAACTGAATAGTCTATTAACTTGGCTTATATGTCATATGACATGTTGAATGACATTTTATGCAATTTTACTTTAATGTTCCTTATGACTTAAAATAAATAAAAAAAAATGAAAGGAAAAGAAATGAAAATTGTCAGAACATGTTAAGCGAAAGAAAATTATACAACAGAAGCATGTAACGTACATACATTCATAAGGAGGGAAAACGGAATAGATATGCAATTATATGAAGCCAGAGTGGCCAGGTTTGGAAAAATTTTGCAAACATTTTTTGAAAAAAAAAAAAAAATTTTTCTCTCATAAGCGTTATAATGCTTTAAACAAACTATGTTGTCAGGTATTAAAAGAGTGTTGTATTTGATTAAAAGTGTTTTAAAAATGGCCACCTAAATGCCGTGGGAAAAATTATGCAAGACAAAGTACAACATTAAAGTTATGTGCCATTTCATATCATCATCCGTAAGTCTGTGGATGATTGTTGAAATAATGTATTGCCTCAGCTCATGTATCTGATACCGAAGAATGCATTACTGGTCTCCTGCTTTACTTCTGCTATACTCCTCTGTTCGTACAAGTTTCTGATTCAGCTGACAGCCGCTTTTAAAAATGTTCACTCCAACACACTGCCATACACTGGTTACATGCATAACAATTGTGTCACTGGCTGTGTCAGTTTTAGCCCATAACGCTATTTTAATATTTCTCTGTTTTTCTTTTTCTTTTTTCTTTTTCTAACGGTTCTCTGTTAATATATTTTATAAATATTTCTCTGTTCGCTATTTTAATAATTTTTCCCCCCCTTGAAATGCAAAAAAAAAAACAAGAAACGTGGAAAAAAAGAGAGCAGGAGTGAAATGTTGGCTGTTGAATTAATGTTCAGAAAGTGTGATCCATTTTGTATTGTAGTTTACGCTGCATTTGGTTTTTTGTGGCCCATGAATATTTTATTGCATTGGCTTGCTTGGTCTTCTGTTCTTCTGCTCTGTCCTCTTCCAGGCTCTGTTGATGGTTTTTAATATGCAACATGTGGCATGAAATTTATACACTTGTTACTATTTAACAACTATGACAGGTGCATATAAAAACTAATATTGCATAAGAAAAGAGAGCAAAAAAAGCAAAAAAAAAAGATAAATGAATGAATGATATTGCAATAGAAAAAAAAAAATACAGACAAAGAGATAAACTAACTCAGTTCCATTAAATTTAATGTTTCATCACTTTTATGTTGGCATCATCAAATATATGATGCTCAACGTAACTTATTACCCCATTTGCACATACATACATACATACATACAGCACAAGGGAGAGAGGGAGACTGAGAGTTTATATGGCTTAACGTAAATAATTTGATTTTGTAATACAAAAAAAAAAAAACACGTATATTTTTTTATATGTTGCAGAATTTAAATACTGATCAAAGGACACATTTTTAATATCATTTGAGAATTTATTATTCATAATCGTTTCATAAGCTATGCTTTTGGGCAAAATTATCACAAAGCTTATGAAATCATATTTAATTTTTGTTAATTTTAATATTAATTTTTGCCAAAAAAGAAATTTTGAACATTCAAAGCAGAAATATACAACAAAGGTTTAATATTCCAGGTTCTTTTTGTTTTTAATAAGATTTTATTAGAATGGGTTTGATTTTGTAGTAAAGTAAAGTGATTATGAAAGCTGAGAGGAAGTCGCCGAACATATATTTTTGTCTGTCTGAGCTGGTCTTATGTCTAATAAGTCAACACACGAACTACTAGGCTGTGACGACTTTGGCGAATAGTTTACTTAAGCAGAACAACGGTATTAGCTCCTTAATTACTTACTTCATTGTTCCAAGCCTTAAGTCAGGTTTACAACCTAGCTTCCCATAAATAGATTCCCAAACTCTTGTATGTGCTATCGTTAACCATGAGCATCGTGACCTACTATCCTAACGGCAAAAATGTTTTCTTGAAAATGTTATTTATTTAATGTCGAAAGAAATATTTTTTCATATTTTGATTTATTTGAGAGATCTAAGCTGAGGTTTGAACCACGGGCTCTCGTCTAATAAATCAACACAATAACTGCTGAACTGCGTTGATTTCGTTGTTATAAATACAGCAAATACACTGCATAGTCTATTTAAAGCTCTTGGCAATGTACAACTTCTGCGATCATAGGTTCCTTAAAAGCAGAGCCATTACTGAACATTTTAAAAATGTTTTAACGATTGAAAAAATTTTAAATTTACCCACTTTAAGATAGACTCCGAATAATAGATTTTTTGAAAAACTTTCAAAACCGGTCTTGTTATGGGAACATGCCATCATCTGGTTGTAAACACATATTTTTCAATTCCTAATCTTGACTTGCTGACCAAAATAAAAAAAGTCGGTTACTGTGCTCTGAATTAATACAACGTTACTGACTTTCGAAGAAATACAATCCAATGACAATTCCACTGCATAATACATTTCAAACATTCAATTTTTCTCGATGCAAAAAATTTTCAACAAAAACTTATGGTCCTTCGAGCCCTGCATGCAATAATGTTTCTTGCTAAAGTATGCGCCGTCCAAGGAATGTGATGCTTTACTGTAGAAATTTTTTTTTAAGAAGTCAGAATTGAAAACCTAATGCTCTCACCCAATTATCGTATCAGCAGTGTTATGAGTGATTAGTTTGTTTTAATTGTTGCTTGAGTTGTAGAAGTTGAGATTATCTGCCACACTTTTTCCAAAAAAATTGACATTTTCGGATTTGCACACAATGCGAATTCGATTTTATGCACGGTAGATCGATTATGACTCCTTTTATAGACAGTTTAATTATTTTTTCCGTATTCTTCAATTGTTACTCGGTCTACTTTTGTAAATGGCGAGCCTTTCACTAACTTAATGACATTTCAGGGTCCTGTTTCTGTAAGCGAATATCTTCTCATATCGAAAACCCAAACAAAATTGAGTGCTTTTCTATACAAACAAACGTTCATCTTAGAACATTCGTCAGGAACAGAAAGACAGCTGACAGCCTTGCCAGATCGTTTATTTAAAAACCACTAAATGAGTAATCCTATACTCTGGAATGTATACATAAACAATTTGTTTAGGTTTTTATGTCGTAAATTGCAATTACGTCAGTAGATGATGTTTCTATTCCTCACGTGAAATAGTACATTCGGTGCTGTGAGCCAAACGGTTTTAATTAAAATCCATGAAACGAACAAATCACATTTTGTGATCTGGACAAGGATATTATAACGTTTTGAAAAAAAAATGAGTTGGATATTACAGAGATCTGAACCAATAAAACCAGTTCATGGCAGAAAGAAATTTATGTCTTAGAAGACTATACAGAAGACTAGAGCAGCCTCTGTGCTGACAACTTCTTCGTTTAATTTTGAGAAAATTCGGTCAGTACTATGACTGCGCCTAGACGGTGTACAGATATGCATCCAGGCTTGCAGTATATGATGGCACCTATAAATAGGCAAGCGAATGTGTTATATCCTGAATTTAAATTCATAACATAAAGATACAGTACGTCTGTTATAAGTTTAATGGGATTTTGACCTTTTTTCTTGTTAAAAATAATTGTCCACATAATTTAGGCTCGTATTGGAATTAGCCAAATAATATACAAACGAAAAAAAAATTAAATTATCACTAGTAATTGAGAATCCTTCTCCTCTTAAGATCTACTTTCTGTTTTTAAGAATAATCAAATCAGCACAATATCAACCGTATAACCATAAGGATCAAATAATATTTACATTCAGGCGAATACAATAAATTCAAGAAATCCATACATATGTAGTATGTATGTATGTCTGTATATGTATATAATGATACAATAATAATAGATACAAATACAATAAAGAATAGAATAAAATCAAAATAAAAAACGAAAATCCCTAATGTCGTCATCTAGTGATAAAGGTAACCCATTTCGTTTCTTTTAAAAACCATTTCCTTTTACATTTGAAAACATTTTTTTCTTTCTTTTCTTTGTTGCTGATGCTGCAAAACTCAAATAAAATGTCTTTAAAATAAAAAAACAACATGAAACAAATATCCCCAGACAATAATAGCTTGAGTGTAAAGTCGCAAAAAACGAAAAAAAAAAAAATTCAAGAAATATATGCGGATTTGGATGAGACGCAAAGTATATGGTGTGTGTGATCCAGCTGTTGCCATTTGACAATAAAACATTCAGTTTCAAGAATTGTATACCTTCACTACGTATTATTTTTATAACCCCCCTCCTATTATTGTTTCTTCTTGTTTTATTCTTGTATTATTTCTTGTCATTATTATTGTTGTTGTTGTATTATCTAGGTGTCATTTTGTTGAGTGGCTTTTTATATGAGGAGAACATAGAAATAAAGCCCAAGGTAATAAATGTAACTCAGGTAGCTAAAGGCTATCAAAAACGAATAATTGGTTCTCTATGCGGTAAATGAAATGCAACTCATCGAAATGTTAAGCATCAAATACCGATTCTAACAAAATTTTGAGCAAATTTATAATAAGAACAGATAAATATGACTGCAATAATCGAACGATTAGATTTTACTTGGAGAAGTAAAATGAAGATTAAGCTGGACTTATACAAACTTAAGAAAGTTTTGTCCCCGCTGTCCTGGATGTAAGAGACCAATTGAATCATTGTGTTGAAACTATTGAGAACTGAAAGCGATTCCCTTCCAGCGAAGCTATGTAAACATCTCTAAATAGTAAGCACCATTCTCTGCTCAGGTGAGGTTAGCTGGTAGCTTACGGTCCATTGTATGACCCAGTGTGAGGTAAGCCCCCTTGACATGATCTGTTAGTGGTGGGTTGAAACCACCTCGAACTATGGATGAGACCGGCCAGTTAACTTAGTGGCACGTTTGCCATCATGGTCAGATCCTCAAACGTTCTGTCACCCAAAAACCCATGACATCTGTTCTGAAGTGTAGGACACTCACATAAAAAATGTTGCACCGATTCCGATTCCTTCACAACATGTTAATTTCTGTGGTTATCCTTGTGGAGCATATATCATCTCTAACGTCTGCTCCTCAGCTATGTCAGATGCATTCCATGCCAGTTCGTTCGCCTTTTCGTTTCTTTTTATGTCACAGTGGCCCGGTACCCAATAGAGGCGTGTGTTGTGTCGATGTAGAGAGTTCATGCAACTCCTGATGCCTTGCCTGCTTAGTTATACAAAAAAATTTTACACATTGAATTATAAAATAAAGTCTGCTTAATATGCCACCTCAACCCCACGCATTTGTATGACCTTCAGTTGAAATTCCAACGGAATTGATAAGTCTTCGGTACTTGGATAGTTGGCTTGGTTTTCTTATATAATTTTTTAAGGATTTCAATATATTCCATCCGCTTAGATGTATTTAGGTCATCATGTATGTATGTATTTAGGCTCTCCTTAATAGGAATTGATAGACCTCCTCCTCGTTCTTAATCGGAATTGATAGACCTCAATGGCCGAAGGCTTCGCTTCATTAAAATTTTGAAAAAATAAACGAGAGACTAATTACTTTCTCAGACAAAAAAAAAACAAAACCGGTCGAATAACCGGAAACTAAAAGCACTAAACAGCCCTCGAAAATTAAAACTATTCATCAGCTATACACTGATTCGTTTGGAAGTACTCTGTTACTGTTTTAAAATTTCATGAAATTGTTAGGTAGTTAAAATGTACATAAAGACTTACAACATACAGGCTCTTATTTGATTCACAAAGGAGTCATAAGAGACCTCTAAGGCCTCTTAGATCTATGCGCTGCATACAACTCCTCAAACCCCATACACCACAACCCCCTGGAGTAGGGCAAAAAAATATAAAAAAATCCAGGAAAAAAAACATTATTTGTTTTGTTTTTATTTTGCTACTTTAAAAATGAAGTGAATACGGCAGACAATAAAAAATAGAAATAAAAATAAAACTCTCTAGAATAACAATGACGAAAAACAAAAAACAAAAAACGAATAAAAGGAGTAAAAGTCATAAGGTTAACAGGCACTTTTAGATGGTCTATCAAGTTTATAACCAGCAACCCATGCACACAAACAGTCCCAGCCCCTGATAAAGAAAAGCCTTTTATCATTGTGTCACATATATGTGCACACATACATATGTACATGCATTTACACACACCCAGCAGTAAAAATATTTGTTCGCACAAAAGGTTCCCATTGTTTTCCAATTTTTTTTCCTGACTTTAAAGTCCTGCATTTGTTCTGTCTACTTTTTATAGGTGTAGTAGACCCCATTTACTCTGCTTGTATACACACACATTGTATTGTATTCTGTCATTATTTTTTATTACAATGCATAAAATATACATATATGTATGTCGTACTTAGATATGTAAGTGTGTCTCCCATTGTCTTTGGCTTGATTGTAAGTTTTATTGTCTTCAATTTTTTATTTACTACGTAGCATGTTTTCTCTTCTCTTTTTTTTTGTTTGTTTTTACCTTTACTGGTCCTTAAATTACAAGTCCTGGTTAATGTCTTTTGTTGCCATTATTGTCATTCAATAAACAACAACATTTGACTGGCCTTGTCTTAAAAAAAGAAAACAGAAAATAAAAAAAGGAAAGGATTTTTACAGAAAATTTAAGCCTAGACATGAACTTCCGGTTCAAGTTATGAAACCGGAGGTTCATCAAAAATGACAATTTCTTGTCATACAATGGAATACAAGGGAAGAGCACTTAATTTCTTCTTTTTTTTTTTGCTGACTTTTCATAAATTTATGAAAACTGTTACTAAAACTAGTGCTAGATGTAGGAAAAAGGCTTTTAGTGGCAGAGGGTAGCTCATGTCAAACTTGATGGGTAATTAATTCGGAAGAAATGGTAATTGCTAAGCTGTTGGGGTTCTACTGTAAGATCACAATTGTAGAGGACACTCTCATTAGTTGACGTCCTACACAT
Source organism: Sarcophaga carnaria (assembly GCA_958299815.1). Lineage (NCBI taxonomy): Eukaryota > Metazoa > Arthropoda > Insecta > Diptera > Sarcophagidae > Sarcophaga > Sarcophaga carnaria. The sequence continues at coordinate 4,419,968 of OY283150.1, forward strand.
CGCGAGAGCCTTTAACAATATAGAGACTGCAGATAGATTAGAATTTAGTAAAACTGATTGGAATGGTTAGAGAACTCCTGGATTGTAGGCAGACAATATAGACCAGGAGAATGTGCATAGAGAACGTTGTTTCTAGGCAATGAAAGATGGGTTTGATATTATTTTAGAAAATTCTACGGTTGACTAATTACCTCCATGCCTGGAAAAATATTGTTTGACTGAAACTGAAATAAAGCTACAGAAATAATAAGAAAGCTGGAGAACTGATTTGGGACAGCCCTATAGTCCTTAAATGGAAGGAAAACCGCCAACCATGGGGCACCACATCTTTCCAGTGGAACCCTGCTACAAATAATCTCAAACTGAATGCTATTTTGAAGTCGCAGTGGTCTAGTAGGTAGTGTGTTGGCTTATTAGACGTGAGGCCTTGGTTCAAACCTCAGGTCAGGCATCTCCAACTGAAAGAAATATGAAAAAATATTTCTCGCAAAAACTCTGAGAATAAATAAAATTGCCATGAAAAGTTTATCAAAAATCTGTCTCTCGGAACCGACTTAAAACTGCGGGTCCTACCACTCATGTATAAATTTAACACACACAACGTAAGTGTAATCCTGACAGAATGGTTGTAATGACCAAATATGTATGTGTGTATGCATGTATGTATTAAGTAAAAAGAAAACTATGACTTTTAAAGTTTTCCCCTCAATTACAATTCGATTTCATGGAGGAAATCGTATAAATTTCAATGCAATGCTCATAAAAATAAAATTAAAAAAAATATTGTTTTCTGCTGTGCTAATGAGCGCAGTGGTACACTGGGGCAAGAATAGGAAAATCAAGAGGGTAATAAAATATAATTAATCTTTAAACAATAAATTCCAGTTAAAAAGCAGTGACAAGAAGCACAGCAGCAAAACTGCAGTAAAAATTACTCTTAATGAAGTGTAATGAACAAATAAAAGCAAAACAAACCAAGAAACCAAAGGAAAAAAGTGGTGAAAAAATGAATAAAAATGCTCAGCAAAAAAAAAGCACAAAAAAAAGGAATAAAAATGAAGAGAGAAGTGGTTGTATGGGTATGGCAAGGAAATGCTTGCAATGAAATACAAAAATTAATGGAAATATGGGGACCATAAATGGACAGTGAATGCAGCTCAAAGCAAAATTAAGTTAGAATGGTGAAGCGGTAGTATAATTGTAAAATCAATTGAATTTATTGAAATTCAAAAGATTTATTGATTAATTAATAGAATTTATAAACATATTCGAATGGATTTTCTATAATAAATAAACAACCTTAACCCCTTTCGAGTTTATCGCTAAAACCATAAGATTGTTTTCACAAATAAAAGCGAATTAAAAAAACAAGGAATAGAGCAGCAGCAGCAGCAGCATTAAATTTCATTTAAAATCCAATTTATAACAACAACAATCTCCAGATAAACATACATATATTTTTATATTCATACAGAGCATTTTTTTGTATGATTTTGACTAAAAACGAACGAAAAGAAAACATTGGTATTAAGTACGCTATCAAACGACCAATTGGACCACCACCATCTAAACAACTAGAATAATGGACATTGGAGAACCAAATGCAAAAAAGCTAAAGAAATAGAGAAAGAAAAAGAAGAAAAAAACCATAGAAAAACAAATAAAATTCTACAGTCATCATGACGATTGTGCTGAATTAAAAATACATAAAAAGGATTTAGTTGATGGCATAGATTCATTGATTTTTTATTTTCATTTATGTTTCTCCAAACTCCTTCCTTCCCACACTCATTTATTTTGCCCCCCACAAGTGTCGTATATTTTTCCACAAGAGCCACGTAATAATCTTTAAGTAAAATCAACAATCGAACGTATTGAATTGTGAAGTGGTACGGTGAACTGTTAAATGCGTCAGGGGAAGGTTAACCTATAAGAAAATATGGAATTTATTTGAAAAAAATTTTCTTTGCTTTCGAACTGAAAGTAGTTCCTTAAATTGCTCAGTACTCCACCACCATAAACCTATTCAAGACAATTTTAGCACTGGAATTAACATTTGTTCTGTCTACCAACAGTAAGTATATGATCAAGATACTATTGGTCTCTAAAAACTTTTCACTAAACGCTGAAAATAAATGTGAGAATAGCATCCGTATTTATGTTTTACTTGTAAAATACTCAGCGTATTTTATATGCTATTGATACGACTAGAGGTGTTGGCAGTCGCCGCAGCCTGTGGTAGTGAAGCAGCCATAGTCTGTGGCAGTGAAGTCGCTGTGGCCTGTAGTAGTAAAGTCGGTTTAGTCTGTGGTAGTGAATTCACTGTGGCCTGCAGTAGTGAAGTCGCTTTAGTCTGTGGTAGTGAAGACGCCATAGTAGTACGTAGTGAAGTCGCTGCAGCTTGTGGTAGTGAAGTGGCTGCAGCTTGTGGGAGTGAAGCAGCCGTAGTATATGGTAGTGAAGTCGCCGTAGTCTTTGGCAGTGAAGTCGCTGTAGTCTGTGGTAGCGAAGCAGCCGTAGTCTGTGGCAGTAAAGTCGCTGTGACCTGCAGTAGTGAAGTCGCCATAGTCTGTGGTAGTGAATTCACTGTGGACTGCAGTAGTGAAGTCGCTTTAGTCTGTGGTGGTGAAGACGCCGTAGTAGTAAGTAGTGAAGTCCCTGCAGCTTGTGGTAGTGAAGTAGCCTAAGTATATGAAAGTGAAGTCGCCATAGTCTGTGTTAGTGAATTCGCTATAAGCTGCAGTAGTGAAGTCGCCATAGTCTGTGGTAGTGAATTCGCTGTAGCCAGCAGTAGTGAAGTCGCTTTAGTCCGTTTGTAGTGAAGTCAACGTAGTAGTAAGTAGCACTATGTTGAGTTATTAGAAGCGAGCTCATGACAGATCATCACGACCAAAACGACATATAAAGGCGACTTACTCTCAACAGTAATGTATATTTTTTCGAGACAACAGTAATGTATATTTTTGAATCGTCGACTGACGACTAAGAGCCAACACACTACCTCAAATTAGTTCTCATCCATTTTGTTAGCCAGCACCATAGGTCGATATGATTGCCAACTTCTTCCGACCTAAATTGTATGTTCTGGACACCAAAAATATTTGACAGACGGTCCTACATGCCATACAGTTCATGTCACATTGAATATTCCTCCCAAGCGATTTGACCCTGTTTTCTTGTAAAGTTTTCTTCAGTAAAAGGTAAATGCGAAGAAGCCACAAATCACAGTGGTCCTTGAAGTTAATACAACCTCTGGTATTGGTCAAATTCAACCTAATTTGTGAATAAACATACACAATTGGCAATCACAACCCTTCAGTACGGCTTAGCTTCTCACACCACTCATGTTGTGTGCGTTAATTTTATACGTAAGTGGTGGGTCCTACAGTTTAACGTCGACTCCGAACGACAGATTTTTGAGAAACTTTTTCATGGCAATTTTATTAAGTATGAGTTTTTGCCAGAAATCTGATGAGAGGAAATCGCCGAAGAAATATTTTTGTTCATGTTTCGTTTTGATGCCTGACCTGGGATACGAAACCGGGCCTTACGTCTAATAAGCCAACACACTACCTACTAGACTACGGCGAAGTAGGAAGCCTTCATATATGTTTAGTAATTCACTATATGTATACATATATAACACGTGGGATAACTTCCCTTAAAATCTCACACACAGAAGAAAAAAAACCACGCAATATTTACAATGTGTGTTATTTGTTTAAACAAATAAATTCTTATTATTTCTCACACTAATACGCCACTTTGACTAAGTGCAGCTGGTCATTTGGCAGACCTTTACCTGAATGGAACAAGAAAGAAAAAGAAAACAAGAGAGAGAGAGAGAGAGAGAGAGAGACTGTTGGAGAAGGATATAAAACAAGGCAGTTGACATTTAATTTGTTTTATTGGCTTAAGTATTAAATCCCAGGGATATTTAAAACCAGGGTAAGGGTATTTATTCCAATATTTAAAACCGATTTAAGTGTTTTTTATTTTCAAATGATAAACAAAGAAATTCTTTGCAATTTTTTTTTCCACATTTTCTTTTGTGCTTGTTTTCCATGTGCTGCTACACACGTATTTATTTTCATTACAATTGAATTCATTTTGATTTCATTCGATTTCATATGTTGTTTTGGTTTTTGGTTACAGGGTGTGGCAAGTTTGAGTTTTGTAGAGAATAATAGGGGGTATTAAGAACCTCTTGAACTTTGTAGACAAGATTGTTATAAAAAAATGGAAATCGAACTTGGAATTTAGTGTCTGAACAATGTGTTGAAGAATTTTATGTTGGAGATTAATGAGCTTCTTTTTGTTTTGTATTTATGTTGCATATTGAATTTATTTTCTTTCTATCTTTGTATTCCAGTTCGTTTTTTGTTTGTTGTTGTATTCAGATTAATTTTTTTTTTGCTTTCTTTCGATCTAAACTGTATTGAATTACTCGCACTTGTTGTCTATGCGCTGGGGTGTTTGTTTTTCCAGTTGTTTTGCTGCAAACAAATCTTTTCTTCTTTTACCAGGATTTTGCTTCACTTCTATGGTAGCGTATAACGAATACCAGCATAAAGCATGCTAAGCTTAGCAGCGGTTGTTCTTCTTCTGTTTTATATACCAGGAGAGATTTTATTTCCTTAGCAGATTCAATTTCTAGTTTAAGAGGGTTTACATGGTATGTTGGTGATTTGAAGTTTTCTTTGCCTTTAGTTTTCTCAATCGAATTCAAAGAAGTGTTGATTTGATTAAAAAGTTAATCCAAGAAAACAAAATAGAAAAATTCTACAAACAAGAGTAGAAAAAATGCAACACAACTAAATAAATAAAAGAAAGAAATTAACAAGTTGTCTATGGTACATGGTACATGGTGTTGTATTTCATTTAATCAGTTTTAATTAGAATTTTAATACGTATTATTTTTCTCTCTTGTTAAAATTCATTTTAGTTGATTTTTTTCAAACGAGTTCTTATTAAAGATTAGAATTGTTTTAAGGGATTTAATTAATTTTAAATTTTAAATATTATTTGAAACACTTTTAAGGAATCAAGTTGTTATAAACCAGCCTTATGGGGGCAAGCCATTCATTATTCTTTGTAAAAAAGATACGTTTGGAAAGTGTTCTGGTTTAGCAATTCGTCTATAAATTATTCTTTTCACATTTTAATTTTTGAAATTAAAAACTCCCCTGCGTATATATGAATGGCAATGAAAAATTAAAAAATTAAAATTTAATTTTTATTTTCATTTTCTTCATTTACGTGACTCACGTACAAATGGGCGGCAAATGAAAGACTTTCATAATGTCATTTAAATACTAAACATTTAAATTTAAAAATATTTAAGAATCTTATTTAAAATATCAACGTTTAATATTATCAACTGAGGCCCACTTACATAAATTTGAAATATTTTTTGATCATATTTTAACGCATTAAGGTAATGATGGATTTCCGATGAAACCTTAAAAACTATAGAAGGAACGAGAAAGAGTTTTTGCCAGAAATCTGCTGAGAGGAAGTCGCCGAAGAAATATTTTTTTGATATATCGTTCAGTTAGAGATGCCTGACCTGGGGTTTGAACCGAGGCCTCACGTCTAATAAGCCAACACACTACCTACTCTACCACGGCGAGGAAAATCCTACAGAGCTAAATCGTGCAAAAATTAGCTCAAGGGCATTATAGTCATCATTAAGTACACACAACGCAGTGGAAAACCATCACACAAGCGATTTATACAAGTCCCTTGGGACCTGTGAACCTAAAGGATCAAGTATTGGGTTAGACTGCTCATCATTAAATTGATTGTTATTTTCAGTGGGAAAACAATCAACAACTAGAAGCAGAGACGTATTTTTTATATTTTCTTAGGCTGGAAAACGTCTGATTAATAGCTTTACGTATTGCCAGGATCTGACGATCATAGATTATCTTTTCACTTCACTCGATATTCACAAAGCAAACATAGTTATTAAGAAGTGGTTGATACCCCAGATTAGACATCCCCAACAAAGAGAAACATGAAAAAAATGTTTCTCCGGCGACTTCATCTCAGCAGATTCCTGACAAAACCTCAGAGAGAAAATAAAATTAATATGAAAAGTTTCTCAAAAAATCTGTAGTTCGGAGTCGACTTTAAACTGTAGGTCCTGTCACTCTTGTGTAAAATTAATACATACAATATAAGTTGTGTGAGAAGCTCAAGGTCTTAATCCTAACTGAAGGGTTGTATTGACTAATTATGTATGTTATATGACAGTGACTTTTAATAGGTCAGTCCCTAACTATTTTGGGGTAAGGTTTAATAGAATTCTTATGGTGTTTAATGAAATTAAATTTAAATTTTTTTTATATTGAATTTCCTTATTTCAAAAGGGAATGCACTTTCGGCCCCCTTTTGAGGCACATTTAAAATGCATGTTCTGCCCCCTTTTGATGCACATATACAAAGTTTGATATTTTTATTATTTTTTTTATCTGCCACCACATTTGTTTTTATTGAGTATTTAAGTTTATTTTTATTTATTTTTAGCCTTGAAACATTAAAAAAAAATTCCATGGCTTTAAACTGTCTATGAGAGAGAGAGAGGGACTTTGGGGTGTGTGTCTATGTGCATGGCAGTAAAAATAATTGAAACATATTTTATCTTTTTATGGTAACAAGTGTTGCCATAAAATTGAGTGAAATTGTTTTACAATGTTTTTTTTTTGTTTTCTTATTCTAGAAATTCATTTCGTTTTTTGTTGTGTTCTATTATTTCTTCTTCTACTGCTCGTTTTACTTTCTAGCCACAAACAATGTTTGTGTGAACTTTAGGAACATAAATTGAAGCAGGAAAATAAAAAAAAATTAAATGTTTGTTGTTGTTGTTTTATTTAAATAAATAAAAAAAAAAACGAAGAATTGAAAATATTTTAAAAATAAAAACTTTAAATTGCTGTTTGCAAGGACATTAAACAAAAAGTTTCTCCCTTTTTTTAACTGCAGGATATTGAAAATATTCAAATCAAATTCAAAAAATTGGAAGCAGTCAATACGTTTGCAATAGATATACATACATACATACATACATACATATAACTGGTCATTACAACTATTCAGTTAAGACTACGACCTAGCTTCTCATACCACTTATGTTGTGTGTATTAATTATATACATGAGTGACGAAACCTACAGTTTAAAGTCGACTCCGAACGATAGATTTTTGAGAAACTTTTTCATGGCAATTTTTATTTACTCTCAGAGTTTTTGCCAGAAATCTGCTGAGAGGAAGTCGCCGATGAAATATTGTTTTCGTATTTTGTTTTGCTGGAGATGTCTGACCTGGGGTTTGAACAGCTTATAAGCCAACACACTGCCTACGGCGACTTCTAGACGGCTTTATTTATATTTAAATGCTTATTTTATGCTTAATGCTTAAAGTGCCATTAACTTACTCTAGGTGGCGTAAGAACATTTAGAATGAGTGCTAATAAGAACGAATTTCTTTGTATCAAGAACAGTAGGATCCATCTACAATTGAAGCCAATTGATGTAATAAAAAGTGAGTCAATTACGATATCATCAGTAAAATTTCTATGAGATCAAGAAAACAACGATCAAACCAGCATTGCCTGTCAAGAAGATTTTGTTGTGTTTTGGATTGATTGGCAGGGAATCATTAATCTTAGGGCCATAATAGTTATATTAGTCCAAAGTCAATGTTCTTATAAGAGAACATTTTTCTTTCTATTTTCCTTCTTCAAGTATGGCTCACCGTATAATTCTTCCGCTTCCCTGTGAGTTCCACTCTCAGTAGCTGTTGCTATATCACCGTCTGGTCTATTTTAATTGAAGTTTAACTGGTGCTCCACCATTAGGAATGACTAGAAATTTTTCATCCCCAACATGATGTGAACTTAGATCCTTATCTCGGGAAAAAAGAGCAGGATCTGCCATGATGGTTGATGTTAATTTGTATAGTTTTTGTCCTTCAGATGTTTATTTTCAACCTCTGGCTGTACAAAATTAAATTTTTTAATGTCTGATGTGAATAAATTCCGCTGTAGAAAGCAGTTGGGGAGAACGTTAAAAAAAAGTAATCGAAAGAAGACGTTAACTCTACTTATTCCATCTTTGAATGGGAGCCGCGATGGTCAAGAAAGTAAGAATTATTACAGAATTGACCTTGAGAAAAAACAGTGACAAAGTTATATACACTGGTTATTAAAAAACGTTGTCGCACACTACCCCTCTTTCCTTTTTCCTCTTTCATGCACAAAATGAATAGGAGTCATCTCCTGAGTGTCAGTCTCAAGCTGCTGCTATGACACACAGTTCTCGCTTTTGGAAATTCTTGATTTCTAATGGTTTTTTTTTAATTTGATTCTAGTTCTAGTCCTGGAGTTGCCGTAGTCTAGTAGGTAGTGTGTTAGCTTATTAGACGCAAGGTCATGGTTCAGGTCAGACATCAAAACGAAATATGAAAAAATATTTGTTCGGCGACTTCCTCTCAGCAGATTTCTCTGAAAAGTTTCTCAAAAATCTGTAGTTCGGAGTGGACTTTAAACTGTAGGTTCCGCCACTAATATATAAAATTAACACATACAACATGAGTGGTGTGAGAAGCTAGGCCGTAATCCTGACTGAAGGGGCGTAATGGCCGATTATGTATGTATGTCTAGTTCTAGTCCTACTAATAACATGGCCGGTGCATCTCTATTCTTTACATTAAATTTGTTTTATAGTACTCCCTTGACAAAAATCCAAAGATTTCTGTTGTTAGAGATGTTTCAAAATACCTTATGTAAGGCTCTGAGACACATGTTGATAGATTACTTAAATTTTCATGAGCGATAGTGCTTAGCCGTAGCCCAGTTTTATTTCAATATAACGAAACATAGCTGGGATATATTTTAAATTGGCTTTGACTGCATGCTCATGAACTTCGTTACGATGATACCAATTATCTGAATGTGCCACGCGCCCAGTTGTTTGTTTTGTTTAAGGTTTTGTTGTTGGTTACTTTGGTAGTAACATGGTAGCCCTTATTTACTGAAAGTGTCATACAGTTTTATGTGACCCCATTTTAAGCATTTCTTTTACATAAGCGAACTTTTCATTTGTTTGTTTGTTAACATTGTATTCCTTTAGAGCGCTGTGTTTATATTTTCGTGGTAATAAGTTTCAATATCCATATGTAGAATACATAAAAAAAAATTGGAAAAAGAAAAGAAATTCAATTTATGGTTTTATAAAGAGTAACCAAATGCATGAAATAAGTTGAAGTTGTTTTTCATTTTTTTTTTAATTTTTTATTCATAAATTATATTTAAAAAGTTCGCAAATTATTTGTTTTTTTCACTGATATCCGTAGTCGAAATAATGTTTGTTTGCATATTCAAATAAAGAATTTAAAATTGTTTTTTTAATTTTTTACAAATGCAAAAATAATTTGTTTAAAAATGTTTGTTTAATGGTTGAGTATGGAATAATAAAATGAATTCAAAATTTAATAAAGTTTTTTAAAAAGCAACTGAAAACAACTGAATTGATGAAGAGCTTGACTTTGAATTCACTGTGATACATTGTGAATGAAAACACTTATAAATTCTGATGTGTTGCAACACCCATACACAAAAAAAATAATGAAAAACAAACATAAAAGTTACAATCAAATGTATGTTTATCCAGTCATTCATTCATTCATTCATGCAAAAAATAACTTAATTTGAATGGAGTTTTTTTTGCATACAAAATAAAAACATCGTAATTTTTCCACTTCAGTCGCTAACCACCAGTAAAATTTAGTAAAGCAATCCTACACTGTCAGTAATTGCTTAATAAGGAACATGATGACTTTAATAACGCTGGAGCGAACAATTTTCTGTATATACAGAAGTCACCACCCTCTAGTAGTTAGTGTATTGGCTTATTAGACGTGAGGTCAAGGTTCAAACCCCAGGTCAGACAACTTTCACAAAACGAAATGCGAAAAAATATTTTTTCGGTGACTTCTTTTTCTTTTGATCTTTGAATTGGGGTTTGAACCGTGGCATTGCGTCTAATAAGTCAATAGCCTTGAAGAGCGGGTAGCAAAAAGTCGGTTATTAGGGTGCGATACGTGTCTTCATTGACCGCAATGATTGCGCCATCCTCATTTTTAAAGAAATATGGGCCAATGACCCCCACCCTCTACAAGCCGCACCAAATATGGCTGTTGTGTGGGTTTTCTGAGCCCCAAATACGGCCTACAAAATTAAAATAAGCGTTGCCCCATCTAGTGAAGCGGAAACTAAGCGGATGGTAATGCGACTTCAACTTTTGTACCAATTGAACTTAGTAGGGCGTCATATCGAGATCTTTTCGTAAAATTGGATGCAAACTGGTGCGTAAAATGTTAAATTCTTGAAAACGATGATGAGTTGATGTTGGTGTGTTCTCGTGCACACTCTTAGTCACCGCTTCGATATTTTCGGGTGTGCGCACTGTACGAGCACGCTCACGTCTTGGCGCATCTACAATGAAACCAGTTTCACGAACTTTAGCAGTAAACTTGGGTATACCGGGCGCTGTTGGTCTTTCTCAGCGACCAAAATTTTTTAAGATATTTTTGTGCAATTTCCGATGAATCATCTTTTTTTGGAAATAGATTTCCAATAAATTCCAACGTTGCACAAACGTGAATCGGTTCGTTACGATCAGTGGAGATAATATACTGAATTTTGTGAGAGAATGGAATGATTTGAGTATTGCCCGATTCGAAATAACCGTTGGTTCAAATTAAAACCGTGGTCGCATCATTGTATCTTCTTATCTGCTGATAAGGATTACCAAGGAGTTTGATTGTATAGTTTTTATGTAAAAAATTGTTTCCAATAATTTTTTAAACTTTCTTTAATTGAAATCGAAAGGATTTCCAAAAAAAAAATCTGTTTTAAATCCTATTTAACTTTCAAAGATTTTATAAATCCTTGGCTGAATTTATAATAAAAATTTCTAAAAAAAAACTTGTCATTGTTAACCCAAAGATAACAAATGATGTGTTGCATTACCCGAATTATATTCATTTTTCCTATTGTTTTTTGGTATTTTTCTAGGAACATTTGTTTTATTGTGGCGTCGTGGTATAAATGTGCTCACAGCCTCCAACATAATGGTGACAAGGGATGAACGTATAAGACTGATAGATGGTTATAATTTAGAAATCTCCGATTTAGAGCCACAAGATGCCGGTGATTATGTTTGTCAAATCAGTGACAAAATAAATCGCGATCAAGTGCATACAGTAGAGATATTGGGTAAGTAAACGTCGTCTTTTATTTTTTTGAGGCAAAATAAATGAAGAAAAAATGTTTTTTTGTTTATAAAATTCCAGTGCCTCCTAGTGTTCGTGCCACACCCACATCTGGCAATTTACAGGCACGCAAAGGTGGTCCTGTTACCCTGGAATGCAAAGGATCAGGCAATCCAGTGCCCTCAATATACTGGACGAAAAAGGTAAGTCCTTAGGTTTTGCATTTCTTCTTCTTTTGATTTTTAAGTTTATTTGAGTTGATTCGAGTGTCTTTTTTGTGAGTTTTTCTTTCTTAAACTCCATTGAATCGTCATCAATTACAATTTAATTTAACTCGATGTACTTAAGACGATAATAACGGACGTACAGACACTTAATGGGATGAAGCATATGAAAAGGCTGCTTTATGTTGTTGCCCGAGTACTTTTCTTATTTTAATTAAATTCACTCTGCGTTCACTCTGTTCTGCTCTCAACTTAATGTTTTCTTTTTATTTTTTGCCTTGTTTTTCAATGAATTTTATTTTCATTTTATGACTGTATGGCTAAGAAAAAAGAAGCAAAATGAGTAGCAAAAAAAGGTAAAATTTTATTGAATCAAAATGCTTAAGAAAATACCGAACAAATACTGTCTGCTTAAATAGTCTCTTCAAAGAAAAAAAAACGGAAAATAAAAAATGAAATAACTGCAAAACGACGAAAGAAAAATACTTTCAGTTATCAAAAGCAATGAAATACTTGATGATGATGATGATAAAAAGAAATCCTTCGTCTTTAAATGAATTCAATTGAATGATAAGAAGTAAAAGAAATAAAAAAGAATGAAATAAAAAATAAATTAATGATGGTTTGTTAAATGAAAGAAGAAAGAAGCCAAGATTTCCACACTTTTGTAAGCTGTTTATACTTTACATAGGCGTACCTGACTGCGTATGAGTAACATTGATAATAAAATATTAATCATACGTCTTGGCTTACGGCTTTTACAAAATGCAATACATAATCCGCTTTTTAAAATGATTAAAACCTTGCAGAAAATGTGAGAATTTTGTTTCCCCGATTATATGTTTTTGCAAGCGAGGGCCTATTCAGCAAAATAAATTTAATTTTTTTTTTTTTTTGGTTTATAAATATCGGCTTATTTTACGAATATTCATACATATATTGAGTTCCAAGTCTCAAATAACGAGACTTGGCTTAAAATTTCCTTTAGAACTGATGATTCAGACGTAGCACCTTCATGATTTTTTGGTTTATAAATATCGGCTTATTTTACGAATATTCATACATATATTGAGTTCCAAGTCTCAAATAACGAGACTTGGCTTAAAATTTCCTTTAGAACTGATGATTCAGACGTAGCACCTTCATGATTATTATGAGACGATTATAGTCGTCACAATCGACCTACTGTGCAAGAAATTGGCAAGAAATTTGAAAAGGACTGAAAGCATTACAAATGCATCATCTTAATATATGCACTGCCAAAAATATAGATTATGTTAGCGATTTCACGTCGTTCTCAGTTATTAGGCCAATCAAACTGGCCATTTTCTATACACATGTAAAATACAACTTAAGGAACTATTTACACCGGCTGACCATTAACAAAACAGTCGACATATTGAATACATACTTGAATAAAAATCAAATGAGTGAAGCCTTATTCTAGGCTCGGAGAATGTAGAAGGGATTGTGGAAAAAACTACTTTTTGACGCATGTTATGGTCTGAAGGCGTCATTAGAACGTATTTGTACGATTACCGCCATAGCGCTATAGCCCTGTGAGGCATACGTACATAATTCGTCATTACAACCCTTTTGTCAGGATTAAGACCTAACTCCTCACACCACTTATGTTGTGTGTGTTAATTTGTATACATGAATGGCGAGACCCACAGTTTAAAATCGACTCTGAACGACATATTTTTGTGACACCTTTTCAGAGTAATTTTATTTGCCCTCAGAGTCTTCGGTGACGAAATATGTTGTGTTTGAACCGTAACCTCACATCTAATAACACTACAACACACACACTACCTACTAAGCTACGACGACCAATGAGGAGGTGCCACTAGAACGTGGTTTTACGATTATCTCCAACTAGAAGTGTTAAAGCCATATGAAAATCGGCTTGCAATCGAAGATTAAAAATTAAGGACGATTTTTGATTTCAACAAATCAGTTTCACGAGCTACACAACACGAACGATTTTAGTTATGTTGCATGAAATGTTTCCAGAATGTAATTTCGACCAAGACATGTGATATGGTGGCCGCGGTAAGGCTCCTAATGTTAAAGCATATGAAAGCCAACTTCCGCCAGGTCATCTTCCAGATACTGCTTCAAATATCCTAAAAAATTGTATAAAACTACCACAAAATGTTCGACTGCAGCAACCAAACCATTGGTGGCCATTTAAACCACATCGAAATTATAGGTTAACGGGTGTTTTACTTAACTTGACTTTTGGAGCGAATATAATGTGTTCAATAACATCAATACAATTACCTTAGACGTTCTGTTCGAATGAACAACATACCATATAAGACCATTCAACTGGCAAAATCACGAGACGACATCTTCAATACGCGTGGAACAAATTGCGAGGAGACGACCCATTTAATAAGCAAAGAAAAATAAAGAACTTCGTCTTAAGGGCGCTAAAATATGGGTTCCAATCAACTCCAATTGCATAGCAATTGCATGCATTTCTATTACCTGGTATAACAAGCCAAAACTCAGAAACTTTGTTACTTGATCGTAACCGTAATAAGGCGTGGAATCTCTTCTCCAAATCCAGCGAACATACAGGATTAAAGCCAAAGATTGTGCAACAAATGCTTACGAAATACATTAAAAAATTGATGGAATTTACAATGGCAATAACAAAACTTCTTTAAATCGCTGACTATGATAAAATTAAGACGCTAATAAAGGAAAGAAAACAAAGTTTCGTTTAGAACACACTCAGAAAATTATATGACATAATCTGCTAACGGCACACTAGAATGTACACAGTGCACAGATTTCCAGGGCAACAGTTCAACCGAAAATAACTTATAAACGAATAGGCCTCAACGAAACTAAAATCTAACTACGACATACATATACCGGATAACTTAAACTGTATCTAACCCCCTATGTTTGAATCGTTTCCTATCATTACCCAAATTAGCTTGTGATTATTAGTTTAAAAATAATTTTTGAACAAACAAACTTTTGCTTCCATTGGCTTTTAAAATTTGATCGTCATTATATTATCATCCATACATCGTAATAAACTTCCATAGTTTTTCATTTTTAACATAAAAAAGAGAAAAGAAAATTCTCCTTTAAAATAATTTGTATTTCATTGTCAACGTTTCTCTCGTTTTCAGTGTGACCACTTCAGCAAATGAAGAAAAAAGTTTTCTTTCTTATGAATTGTTTATGAAAATTGATTTCTATCAGGTGTTGACACATTTGTGTAAAAATCCAATTCTAATGACAACATTTCAAGATAATAAACGAGTATAATTGTTTATGCCAGCAAAAGGATGCACAAAATGTCAACGAATGCCTGTAGAGGCAAAATAAATAAAAAGTAAAAAGGAAACAACTTTTGCCACACGCAGTATAATTTTAAGCATTTGCTTGTACGTGCGATAATAATCGCTGAGTTAAATCAAAACACGTGTATCTTAACACTGTAAGTTTTGCAGACTATGGTTACGATAGTGGAAGACAAACCTAGCAAGACGTTAACCCATTAGCTGTCAAGACGAGTATACTCGTCCTACTTTAAATATATTATAACATGCAGGCTTTTGAATTAACAAATTTTTTTGCCACAAACATTTCTAAGTGTTGCCAATTTGCGCAATGTGTCTCGTTTTATTCCACTTTCTTTATTTTATCCATCTGCGTGATTTATTATTTGTTTTTCTACTAAAACGTACTCAAATGCAGAAAAGGATATCGAGTCCTTCTGCTTTCCTATTGCCAACGACGAGTATACTCGTCTTTGGTTTTCTGCATGTAAATGATTATGTATGATAATATATGTGCTCTTACCAAGAAATAACAGGGTTTTGGTAAACAATGACACACAAAATATAAATGGCAATGGGAATGACTTCATATAATTTAGGCTTGGCAGCGAATGGGTTAATTAGGTTACTTCGAATGGCTAACATGTCCTTACTAAACTGTCGCCGACACAACCAGTAGACTTTATGAAGTAGGAAATGCTTTGCAATGCGGCTTATTATCTAAATTCAAAAAAATCAAAGGCTCTTCTCAAATGAAGTGAGTTCAAGGCAATCTCAACTTTTGTTGGGTAACTACAAGAGTTCGAGTTTTGAATCATGTATTAGACTATCCGGGAATAATCTGAGGGCGGTTACTTGTCTTTTGACAGGGCACTGTAGACTCAGGAAAACTTAATTTTAGTTACTCAATAAAACAAATTAAAACAAATGCCTATAAGGCATTCAGGCATCTCAGGCTGAAACATCTGGGTGTTAGACCCTCTATGGGAATAAAGAAACCCTCTAGTACAATAGATCGTACGTTGGCATTACTATTGCACTTCTGGAGGACAAATAATAATAATGATTCCCTCATTGTCAGGATAACAAGGTCAACTTTAGAATGTGTCCACAATACCTATCAATAACTAACAATGCCTACTGTCCTATGTTCCCCTTGTATTAGTACTACTGAAGGCTTTGATTATAATTTTTTATGCATTTAAGCGACATGCCAATAAGAATGTAACAGTAGAGACCTCATAAGATAGTTTAACTGTAATTTCCGTGTCTATGAAAAGTTTCTAAAAAATCTGTCGTTCGGAGTCAACTTTAAACTGCAGGTAACGCCACACAACATAAGTGGTGTGCGATGCTGGGTCCTGATCCTGATTGAAGTGTTGTAATGACCAATTATGTAAATGTAGTGTCCGTTGTCTAGTAGCTAGGGTGTTGGCTTATTCGACGAAAGGCTACGATTCAAACCCCTGGTCAGATGTCTCCAACAAAACAAAATTTGAACAAATATTTCTGCTCCGAATTCTTCTTAGCAGATTTCTAACAAAAACTCTGGTAATAAATAAAATTGAAATGGAAAAGTTCCCCAAAGATCTATCGTTAGGAAATGACTTTAAACTGTAGGTACCACAACTGATGTATAAAATTGCCACACACCACACAAGTGGTGTGAGCAGCTAGGTCGTAATACCGGCTGAAGAGTTGTAATAGTATCCATCCACTTAAACTTAAAAAACCTCACTGCTGTGTGATAAGTAATGTAAAAATGGCAGTTATTCTCACACCAACAGATTCACTTTTAATATGCAGTCTCCCATGTAATCAGGAGGTATATTAAATGCAGAGTGTTGTCGTAAGAAGATTTAAGAGTTTCTTCTTCGTGTTCTTAGATGAACTGATAGTTCCTGACCTAAAGGAATCCGTTACGTATTTCGAATTCCTAATCTTTTGCAAAATCGCATCTCTAACTTGGTTTCCAGTTTCAAACAACTTCCGAGCAGAAGAAACGATTTTAATTTTCTGTTTAATTCTGGCATTCCACAGAAACGTCCTTCTTACTGAAATTAAGAATATAAATACACGGTTTTTTTACCTTCTTTCTTCTTATAAACTTATACGTCATTTGAGTTACATAAACCGATAATTTATGGCACCCATCTTCATATAAAATTTAAAACTTTTTTTTTCATTTAAAACCAGCATATTTCTTGTTCTCTTTCCAAAAAGGGGAGAGAAAAAAGTGAAAGAAAATGAAACGAAATGAAACGAAATGAAATGAGTGGCATATTCCCATCAACATCTTTTGCAATGATGATGGCCATGAATTTTTTGTGTGTTGCATTTTACTGAACTGAAAAACCCTCACAGTAGGTCACATCAAGCCATCATTAGGAAAGAGAAGAGGAAACCCGGTTTTTTTTCATGACATAAGATTTCCCTGACTTTTTTCTTTCTGCTGCGTTTCTTTTTCATTTTCTTTTTCTCTCTTTCCTGTTATAAATGATACCAAATGGGAAAAGAGAATCGAATATCGAAAGAAATGAAGAGAAATTTACATTTACTTGTGCATCGGAGTCATCATATATTGTCTGCAGTTTTAACATGACATTGCAACCCAGTCATTCGCATTAATTACAATTTGGCAGGCAAGCAGGCAGGCCAGGCAGGCAAGCAGGCAGGCCAGGCAGGCAAGCCAACCGGGCTTGGCTGAGCTGTTCTTTGCGGGGCTGGCTGGCACTGACAAAAGCACTCAGCCAGGTTGGCACAAACAAGGCGGGTCTTTAGTCATGTCAAAGGCTATGCTCAAACAACAACAACAACAACAACAACTGCAACTCAAGCCCACAACATGCAATCGTACGTTGATATTGAACGAAATGAAGCAAAAACACAAAAATGGAAAACAACAACAACTGGTCGTTGTAGTTAAAAGGTGCCTGCCACATACACCGATACACGTATGACCACCTCTTTAAAGAAGATGACATGCATGCAAGCAACTCTGCTGGATGTGTTCAAGAAAAATCCACACACAAGAATAACGTTGCCATTGCCAGGAAATGTTTTTACTTTCCTGCTCTCTTTTTATGTGGAAGTATTTGTTGTTTTGTGTGTTTTTCCTTCTTTAAGTTTGAAGGTTTAAATTTACCCGGAATTGCATAAATATCTTCATTGGAATGTGTGTTTGAGTGTGTGTGTATTTAACAGTATGTGACATTTCACCTTCTTTTCTTTGAACTTTTTTTCCGGTTTTCGTTTTTTTTTTTTTGTTTTTTTTTTATTTCCTTCTCCACTTTCTATTCATTTGCAAAGTTATTGTCATCATCAATATGAGATATTTTCCCTGTTATTATGGCCAAAGCGAAACTCCCTCAATGGCTCAATATTGAAAGAGAATTTATAAGTTTCGCATTTGTATGGGAGTGTTGGACTAAGGCGAGCGTCAGTCAGTTTTTAAAGAACTGCTTTATGAAACAACAAAACTTGTACATATATGTGAACATTATTAGGGTGGTACATTGAATTGAGTCCTTATTGTTTACAATTTTTTGAATACGAATTTCGCAATCAGTTGTAGTCGCCGTAATCCAATGGGTAGTGCGTTGCCTTATTAGGCGTGAGGCCACGGTTCAAAACACCGGGTAAGAAATCATAAACAACAACGAAATGTGAAAAAATATTTCATCGGCGACTTCGTCTCTGCAGTATGCTGACAAAAACTCTGAGAGTAAAAATAAAATTTCCATTAAAAGTTTCTCAAAAATCTGTCATTCGGAGTCAACTTTAAACTGCAGGTCCTGCTATTCATGTATAAAATTAACACACATTCTAAAAGTAAATTTTATTTTGTGATATTGAATTTAAAAAATTTTAACTTCTAAAAATAAGAGCGACCCTAATATGCATAACAAAATTTAAAAGTCCTCAGAAAAATGTAACGGCATGTGAAAACCTATGAATTCTGGTCTTCCATTTTCTATCCTTTTTCTGCTTTTTTTTTTTGGTTGTTTTTTTGCTATCAGCTGTGACATATTGACTCCATTGACATTTTAAAAGCAGTTTATGGATGACAGTGATTTAGTATCATAAGTGTAGGGTATTAGTTTGAATTAAAAACACTCAAGCATAACAGTGTAACTGGCTTTTGCCAAATGTGCTCTCCTATGAGCATAACAACATTCTATGCAAGTGTTTCTATGGTTCCTGGTATTTAAAAAGGCAGACTTTCTTCGTTTTTGTTGTTGTTTTTTGGGTATTTCCAAGACAAAAAAAGGATAATAACGAACTGAATGTTTAGTTAACATTGATTTGAGGAGGTTTTTAAAAGACGTCTTAAAACAACAACAAACAGCTTTGAAATGTGCTCCTTAGATTTCAAACTGTAAGTAATTTTAAAAAGAAAATCTAAAGGAATTTAATTTTTTTTTTTTGATAAAATCTGTTTCAATTACGTACTTTTTCTTGCTGTATGCAATTATTTTAAGAACTTCCGTTTGAGAATTTTTTTGTTTTTTTTTCTTGTAAAATCTTGACCAAATATTCGCATTTTGTGTTTAATTTTATGATTTTTTTTCTTTCTCTTTTTATTTAATAGAGTGGTGCTGGCAAATCAACGGCTCGCATTGGCGATGGTCCAATATTGACTCTGGAAAAAGTGGAACGTCAACAGGCTGGTGTTTATCAATGTACCGCAGATAATGGTGTTGGTGAACCAGTCAGCGTCGATATACGTTTAGATGTTCTGTGTAAGTATTAAAAGAAAAACGGAAGTAATATGTTAAGCAAATGAATGAAAGGACAAAAAAGTAGTCAGAACTCTTTAAAAAAATATTATTTTGTAACAAAATCTGCCTACTCATTAACCCACAATTGGAAATGTTGATTAATTGCTTTGCCTCTTCCCTTCGAACTTACGTGGTAGTCACTAAAATGATGCCACAGTCTCCTAACAGGATAATGCAACGAATCCAACACAATTCGTTGACTGTAAGCAGCCGTTCGATATCATTAACAGAAAAGTGGTATGTCTAGCAACAATTAAAGGCGAAGCTTTTGCAACCTTGTCAGGAGCAAAGCAAGAGTGCTTGCTGTAACCGCTTTTGTTTGTAGTGGCATTATATGGCACTCTCCAAGAAACAACAATTGAAAGAAAAAGCATATCATCGACAGATAACGAGAGATAACATGGAAGTCGCCATATTCTAGTAGGTAGTGTGCAGTTTCTCAAAAATCTGTCATTCGGAGTCGACTTTAAACTGTATAATTATTTAAACGGCATAATCCTGACTAACTTAGTGTTGATTACTACGAGACAGGCTGACTAATATAGTAGCGAAGAGTAGACTCCAAATTACTACAGACAAGAGAAAGACCAGTGTAATCGGAATCAATTACTCTTTACAATTTTACTACAATCTTAAGACGTTACTTCATATCCAATCAACCACTAAATTTATTAAAGTTTGAGACTTAATTTCAGTTTGATTCTTGTCTTGTTTTAAAGTTAATTAATCAAAAATTGTCATTTTGCTCTGGAGCATCGCTTCATGTAATATTACAACAGATCACTATATACGCTCATATGACTTCAACTTTTTTTCTGATTTGAGAAAGCAGTCGCTCCCTCCTATCAACATAATTTGTTAAGCAGTAGAAATGCTCACGAATGGGACATCTTGGTATTTAATATTTTAAATATCCACTCCCCTTGCACTATGTTCTTCGGTGAATTTGTTGCACTTGAAAATTATGTGTTCCACTGTTTCGAGTTAACCCGTTCAGTTAGAATACATTGGACTTAGCATAGATTAATTAGCTTAAATCGATACAAGTATTATCGAAAGCATACGTGGTCCCACAGACTCTATGTAAAGGTAATAATTCCCTTCACCGTGAGGTCTTGTAATACACTTGAGGACAAAAGTTATAAGAGCAGAAGTCCGTCTACCATTATTACGATGTTGGTACATTGTCTACTTTTAAGTTCGCCTAGTAAACTTTCGAACACATACATACATGCATAAATGGTCATTACAACCCTTTAGTCAGGATTACGATCTAAATTCTTACTTCTTGCTGAGACGCAGTCGCCGAAGAAATATTTTATTTCGTTTTGTTGACTCTCTGACCTGGGGCCTCACGTCTAATAAGCCAACACTACCTATTAGACTACGGCGACTACGTGCTTAAAAATCTCTGTAACCTTTATTGTTCCTTAGCTAACTTGTAGTTGTACCGCATTCTCCATTCAATTTTAAGAGGAGTTTAAAAATCTTACTTAAGGGGAACTAAGTAGGTACCAGCACTATACAAGTGTAACCTCATGACAAATGCCTATTCAAATGAACAATTTGAAGCGTTGGTAGAAAGATGAAATAAATAAACATGGCTTTCAAATGTTTAAAATGACAAAATCATGAGAAATAAAGAGAATAACAGGACTACAAAAGATACAAAAGAAAACAATTACAATAACAAATCAACAGTAAGGTTCTAGAAGTTGTCAGATTGAAAATAAATTCATTATAAATAAGGAAAATGGTAACGTTAAGAGTCGGTTGCAATAAACACTTTTGTTATAAAAGTAAATGATTTCTTCCCAATTTCCAATTGTAATTCTCGAAAGTACAGAAATTTTGTCGTTTTTAAAACAAAATAATGTAACAACGCAATGAGGAATTACAACATTGCAACTTACAATTGTAGGAACACAGGTTATGATAGACGTACAAGGAAGGCTAACTAAGACAAACAAGCTCTTGAATCGCGTTAAACGAAACATAGTTTCTCAACCTAGTTTCTCACACCACTTATGTTGTGAGTGTTAATTTTATACGTGAGCGGTCGGACCGACAATTTAAAATCAACTCCAAGCGATAGAATTTTGATAAAGTTTTTCGTTGCAATTTTACATTTACTCTCAGAGCTGTTTGACTTGGGTTTGTACCGAATCCCCATATCTAATATGCCAACACACTACCTACTAGACTACGGTGACATTTTTGTTGGCATTACGATAATTATAATCTTTGAATTTGACCAAAATGTTTAGAAATTAATGAATAATACTAACCCATAAACCAAAAGTTCTTTTCGATTATGCTGTTGTCAAGCAGTTGCTAGGCATAAACAATATCTCCTCTCTTAGTTAAAAATATTTCAAATATTTTCCAAGGAAAATATTTTATAATAATAATATTCCCTTCTCTTCCCACATTCTTCTCTTGGTATTCCTTTGTGTAAGATAGATTTTTTTTTCAATAACAACTGCTGCCATTAAGCTATTTTCACAATTATTATGAAAATCATAGAAAAAAAACAAATCATAGTTATATTTTATGCTTCACTGATTTTGTTTAACTGTAAATAATAATAAAAAAATTAGTTTTTTAAAACAAAATAAATGCAAATTAAGCAAAAGTATTTCTAAAAAAAGAGAAAATTTTTTATAGTTTCCAGTAAAATGCATATTTTCATAACAACATTAGATTTCGTGCATCGTTTCTTATTTTTTATTCATATCCTATGAGGAAAAAAATTACAAAAGAAATTTTTCAATATTTTATGTTAAACAATGAATTTCATTTTCATTATCCATTACAGATCCTCCTGACATACAAGTGGAAAAGTCTTGGATACATTCGGGTGAAGGATTTGAAGCGAAACTTGTTTGCATTGTCTATGCAGATCCCATTGCAACGGTAAGTACAGAGAACATTGCAATTAGTGGGTGATAATATGAAACCTTCGGAACATAGCTGGGTGTTAAGAGTTTTTTTTAAAAAATTTTTTAAATTTCCTTGCAAAGATTATGAGAAGGTCTTTCTGTTACTTTTCCATAAAAAAATGTTTTTTCTGCTCCCATTTAATAGGTTAATGTGTTTCATTATTATATTATTTTATGTTTTGCAGACATTCTAGTCTGCTTAATATCCTTGTGTTAATATTTATTTTTATTTCATTCTGTTTTTCCATCTCTTTTTAGCAATTCTAAAGAGTTAACATTATGCATTCAAGTTTTATTTTTTTATTTTATTCAGAGAGAAACCCTAGTAATTTTTACATTTAAGTAAAATGAAATGAATCCTACAAAATTAAACAAAACACAATTGAACCCAATTACTGCAGTTTCTACTACCATATCGCAACAAGATCTAGCATAAGCCATCAGTTTTATTTCGTGTCAAATAACAACGGTTTCGCCAATGTCTGCGTACATGCATGTTCTGGTTATTTAGTCTCTGCGTACATATATAACCACGTAACCACATAAATATAATGACAATTCGAAGCCGTGTGTCTAAGCTACGGCCTAATTTTAATTCTCTTCTACGAAGATTTATCTTGACATTAAGTTTACACTCGGAGGTTTTATCTGAAGCCGAAGACATTTTTTTATTAAAAAAATCAGATCAGAGATTTGAATACTTGAGCTGTCGTCTAGCAAATCCAGCGTACTACCCACTAGAAACAACGCTCACAATCGACAATCTGAATTTGTAACCGAGATCACGTGGTGAAAGCAGGTCTATCTCGTCTAATTACCACTAATACAGGGCAGAATTCTACTGTCGGAACACTCAGAAAGAAAAAGCAATGAGCTATTATAGTCTGAGCAACTACGAAGTGGTGTTTCATGCTTAAATTCTTGAGTATAAACTTGCATGATCTAACTCGTTGATGCTGACCAATACAGCAGCAATATTGTCCTTGGTGCCTATTCTTACTTACTTTCTTAATTGGACATTAGTCAGAATTACAACCTAACTTCTTACACCACCCTCCACCAAGGGTACTCGTTTAATAAGCCAACGCACCAACAGCTAGACTACGGAGATTTCACGAGTTGTGGAATTAGAATCAAATTAAGCGAAACTGCTGCGAAATTTGCTTTCAATGGCTTTAATATCCTGTTCGGTGAGTAAATATCAGAAGCCATCAGTACTTTATTAAGAAAATAATGTTTTTAAAGTACTTCGAAAGAAGGGTATTCTGGTAAAAGAAAACTCAAGGAGATTAAGTTCAAGAAAGCAACAGAAATTGGAAAAACAGAATTAATAGTCAGATGAACTGAGTATAAGAAAGGTAGCTAGAAGTTTACCTCCATTTTGAAGAGCTATGGTACACACATATACGTCATCAATACTTCAAAATAGACGAAATCACAGAAGACAATGGGATCTTCTTCTTTTGATACCAACATAGCAACACCTAATTAACAGGATTGTAACGTTCATAAATGCGGCTCAAATCCGATAAAAGTTGGAATCCAATATACATATAAGTACCTGTTAATACAGCTCCTCGAATATAAAAATTAAACCTTGAAAATACAACAATAGTGCAAGAGGCTACCCATACCCTAAAACAGTATCACACATTAATTCCGAGAAGTATAATGTTGCTAGTGGAGCTGGCTGTAGTCGGTAAAATTCCCGTAGACTTAACAACTTTGTCAATAGCATTCGAAAATACATAGAAAAATACCTCTGCCTACTGATCACGATTGAAGTTCCTGTATTCTAGCAGGTCAGACATCTCAAATGAAACGAAATCTAAAACAAATACTTATATCTTCAACGACTACCTCTCAGCTGTCTTCTAGAGAGTGAAAAAGAAATTATTTTGAAAAGTCTCTGAAACAAAATCTGTCGTTCAACTGCTTGACAACAGCAAAATCGAAAAAGGCTTTTGGTTTACGGGCTGTTGATTTAGTAATACTGACTAATTTCTAAGCATTTTGGCAAAATTCATGGATTATAATTATCATAACGCAATCAAAAATGTAGATTGTGTAGAAAGAATCGCTTAGTTTGGCTATCCATTGTTATCAGGCGGAAATCATTAAAAGATTTTAAAGTTGCCGCGGACGCGATTATTGGAATCACTTCAATGATTAGGCATAGTCTAGCAGATAGCAGAGATAACTCTGAGAATAAATAAAATTGCCATGAAAAAGTTTTTCAAAAGTCGGTCATTCGGAGTAGACTTTAAACTGTAGGTGCTGACACTTATTATTAAAACACACAACATGGTTGGTGAGAGAAGCTAGGTTGTAATCCTGGCTAAAGGGTTGTGATGACCAAATACGTTAAGTACCACAAGATAAAGTTGATCCACAGCCTGATCAATATTTTTCTGTCAAACAGTGAACAAAAGTTTAAACAGCTGTCTGTATCATTTAACATTTGTTACACTGTCTGTGAATTTTATTAAATTTAATAAAAAAAATCCAATGTTTTCTTTGTCTTGTATTTTTGCCATTTCAAAAGCACTTTTATTGCACTCAGACAGTTGTGAAGTTGAATTTCATAATTTTTTCTTCTCTTAATTTCAATTGTTTTTTTGATTTTTTTTTTATTTGTTTTAAAAATGGGCCAAGTAATTTATGTTTAATTTATTATTGCAAGGCTACTATATATATAAATACTCGTATATTATTTTTGCCATATGCACACATACGCAATATCTGCAATTTGTGTATGTGTGTGTGTGTATTTAAAAATATATTTTTTATTTTATTTACTGATTTCTGCCATAAATAATCATAATTTTTTTTTGGACCTTCTGTTCGGTTCTGTTCTGTTTGGTTTGGTTACGTTTGGTTGTGTTCATTATCTTTGGCAAATAAAAATATCATTCATGGGTAATAATTTATTTAAAAACAGAATATTTTATTGCATAAAATATTGTAAATATTGTTGTTGTTTTTTGCTTGTGATACATGCGTTAATGACATTTTAATTAATTGGTAATGATAACCATGACTCTCAGTTTCAGTTCTCTTTTTTCATTGTATTTCCATATGTCAGTTGGAGAAGAATTATGTACATATGTGTAGCAGAAAAGTAGGTTGCAAGCGAACAGTTTTTAGATAAAACTTTTTAAAAGATTACGTGTTAATTGTTATTATTTTAAATAAAATCATTTTTAAAATTATTTTTAAAATTTTGAAAATAAGTAGGTTATGCATTAAAATTTCTGAGGGCATCTCTATTGTTGCTAGTTTTTAAAAATGAAAATAATAAATTATTTTTAAATAACAATAACATCTCTAAACAATTTCAAATATTGTTATCTATTGGTCTACTTTCACTTTCAATTGTTTCGTTTCATTTAAATTGCCTCAGATGTGACATGTTGATAATTGCCTGATAATTATGCATTAAAGATTATAACAAAAACAAAATTTATTTGAAAGACAGCAAAAAAAAATAGAGATTTTAACTAAGTAGGACATGTACTATACACATACATACATACGTGCTTATCAGATTATTTTATATTTTTGTTAAATAGTTGTTTAATAAAAACTTTAATTCCCATTTATTTCTGCAATAAAATTTGTTTGCTATTGAATTTAGTGCCAAATAAGCAATATTTTCATGGCGTTTTCTATACTTTCTAAAGCTTAAAAGTCAATTAGTTGAGACATACGTATTAATTGCATGAATTCGCCGCAGTCTAGTAGGTAGTATGTTGGCTTATTAGAATTGAGGCTGCGGTTCAAACCCCAGGCCAGACATTAAAACGAAAATATAAAGAAACAATTTCTTCGGCGACTTCCTCTCAGCAGATTTCTGGCAAAAACTCTGAGAGTAAATGAAACTGCCATGAAAAGTTTCTCAAAAATCTGTCGTTCGGAGTCGACTTTAAACTGTAGCTCCCCCTACTCATGCATAAAATTAATGCACACAATATAAGTGGTATGAGAAGCCAGGTCATAATTCTTACTGAAGGGTTGTAATGACCAATTACAGATTTCAGATATTATGTTCTCAGTGGTGCATATCTTGAAAACATTCAATCGTCTTTAACTTCTTTCTTACATGATACAATTCTCTATGAATTTGCCATAGTCTAGTAGCAGTTAGTATGTTGGGTTATTAGACTGTGAGAGACTGTGGTTCAACCCACTGCTTAGACATCTCAAACATAACAAAATATGAAAAAAAACTCTGACGGTGAAATAAAATTACCACGAAAAGTTTCTCGAAAATCTATCGTTCGAAGTCGACTTTAAACTCTAAGTTACGCCACTCATGAATAAAATTAACATAAACTACATGAGTGGTGTGAGAAACTGGGTTGTAACCATGACTAAGCAAGTAATATTCCAGGCGATTAACGGACTTGGTCGAAATGTTGAAACAGGCAACGTTCGTCTACGATATTTAGCTGCAAGCCCAATCGCATCTCTGAATACCCTATCTGTAGTTTGAAGTTGAATTCAAAAACGTATTTCCCACCACTCATGTATAAAATTAACACACACAGCATAAGTAGTGCGAGAAGCTAGGTTGTAATCATGACATAGTTGTAAATGCCAATTAATTAAGTAAGTTATTCTCTACGATGTAATTGCTTACTACCAGTGAAGTTCAGCTGTTAAAATTTGGAACGTCTTATAATGTAAATAAAATAAGCACTCCTTTTCCT
The DNA here is from genome assembly GCA_958299815.1 of Sarcophaga carnaria. NCBI lineage: Eukaryota > Metazoa > Arthropoda > Insecta > Diptera > Sarcophagidae > Sarcophaga > Sarcophaga carnaria. The sequence continues at coordinate 4,447,211 of OY283150.1, forward strand.
TTAATTGTTTAATAAGTTTTACTTTTAATTTCATACAAGTTATTTCTATTACCCATCTTGGTTGCATATGGTTGTAACTGAGCTACAGAGTTTCCTGCTCTTTGCATCTTCCCCTGTAAGATTACACTGTCCTAGTTCCCGATGTAAGTTGCCCTAGTCTAGTAGGTAGTGAGTAAATAAAATTGACACAAAAAAGTTTCTCAAATATCTGTCATTCGGAATCGACTTTAAACTGTAGGTTCCGCCACTCATGTATAAAATTTAACACGCACAACATAAATGGTGGGTAGAAGCTAGGTTGTAATCCTGACTGAAGGGTTGTAATCACCAATTACGTATGTATGTATGTAAATTTGTTCACGTTTCCTAAAGAAGAGAGGATTTAAACACAACAACAGCGTAAGATTTTTTGTCAAAAAGTGTTTACCGAAATTCTTCTGAGAATTACAAAATAGACATCTGTCCATATGATGGGTTTACTTACTCATTTTGAAAGTGAGAACATTTATTAATTTTTCCATTTTCTTCAAAAATGCAAGATTCTTTAGAAAGCATTTCATGAGCCCTTGTATTTTCCAGACTTTCGTGGTGATTCATCGTATAAAATTAGAAAAAGGAAAGAAAACGAATTTATCTTTGGAGGACTTATATTTAATTCATAATCTAATGCATACAAATCTTTTAGTCTCAATTTCTACTTTCTTATTTGCCATTTTCTTTTTCTATTGCAGGTATCCTGGTATCAAAATTCATTTTTAATACAAACAACCGATAGACGTATAATGTCATCAAGAGGTAATCGTCACACCTTAACCATCAGGCATATACAACAAGAAGATTTTGGTAACTACAGGTGAGTTTTTACAGAAGTTTTTTAAAACATGCCCTTCTATTCTTTATCCTTTCCTCCTACTTATCCTTTGGTTTAGTTAATATTGGAAAAATACCGAATATAATAACGAAAAACTAACTAAGCCAGCTTGTGATATTTTCATCCTTAACATATGCCAGAGACAAGCAAGAAAACGAAAAAAAAGAAGAGAAAAAATGGAAAAAAACTCGTTTGATTTGCTGCTATTTTGTCAATCTGTTTCAAGGAAAAACCAGGACAAAATTAATGGACTTCTCAACATGCTTTCATCTTAAGGCGGCTTCCATCTTAAAGTTAAGACACTTGTCTACTTTTCTTCGATTCTATATTGCTTCACCCAGATTTAAGGCAATCATTCAAGAAGCAATAGGAGCCAGAGAAGCAAAATCTGCTTTGGATATGTGGTTTATATGTGGGGTCATCTCCAGCAGTTGTTTGTCAAAGCCAAAGAAAAGGCTTTTTGCTCAATTATCTGCCATGATATGAGTTTTCTGCTTTCCATGTTTTTTGGGGTTATTGTACCATTAATTCTCCCTCCTAGTCTTGGGAAAGTTACAGCAGGAAGTAAAGAAAAAAAAAACACAAGTTTTGTTTTCATTCTCTTTTTGTATAATATTTTGTTTGAAACTCATGTGAAAATAAAGTTTTATTTGTTTCAAAGTTTTTTATTTTTATTTTCTTTCATGGACTAGAAGCCATGTTATTTGTAACATCACTGTCAATCTGTCGAAAACATATTAAAACTACGGAAGTAGCCAAATGTTGTCTGTACGTAAACCGGAAATTGCACTGAAAGAAAAATAAGTATTTAATTGCTACAAAATACATACGTACATACAAGTATTAAACGGATATGTAAGTTATCTATACACAGGATTTACAACGTAATTGAAATGATACAGTTTTCAATGAAATTTATTTAAAAAAATCAGATTTTTTCTTATTTTCTTAAGGAATTTAAATCAACAGTTTAACTCAGTACCATTGGGTATACAATTTATATCCCATACTGGATATATGTGTGAATCCCGTTATATTTAATTTAATTCATAATACATAGAAACAAACAGACACCGGATGCAGGAAGGTATGTTAAACAATGTACGTGTATAAGTAAACTTTCCACACAGAGTTTGGAAAATTTTTGAACTGACCTTGCTGCAGTTTGACTCCATGAAAAATGCAATTTTTACAAAATTGTCCAAGACAAAAAATGTTCCATGATTGACTGAATCCAGGTATAATCTGTATAGCAATTGAAACACTTAGTATTCCCCTGGAAGTCTATATAGGTCTACCCATTTTCTTGTCTACTTTAAATGTCGATTGAAGAGCCCTGAATGAAATAATTTTATTGAGCGTATATCCTCTGTGATCACCTGACCTAAATTTAGCAATTCGCGATAGATAGGACCCCCCTCTACATACATAATTGGTCATTACAACCCTTCAGTCAGGATTAGAGCTTAGCTTCCTACACCACTAATGTTGTGAGCTCTAATGATGATGGGACGTCTTTCATACAACATAATTCCTTTAAGTGTATTCCATTATTTTTCATACGCCCCACAAAGAGAATAACTAATAATAATGAAAAAGAAGATACAATTATTATTGATATCAGAGATGGACAAACTAATTTACTCTCTTTCTTTAATAAACAAAAGTACTTAGTGCAGCATGTTTTTAGTGTTCTTTCAAAAACTTAATGTTTTTAAAATTTTTAAGAATCTTTATGATACTGAATATGAAATTAGTATGATTCTACCAACTTTCCCATTCCTGTCAATATATGTATGAAGCAAATAATTTTTTTTTATTCACCCACTCTTTCGGGTTTTTTGCTGTCAATATGTTTCTCCTTTCATTTAAAGGCTCCCTTATCATACATGCTGCAACCAGTGTTGCCGTTTTTTTATATTAAAACAAATTTTGGTTATCTTTTGTGCCTCAAGATCTTATAGATATCCAATCAAATACACAGCGTACAAACGATTGGAAAAGTGGTCTTAATTGACAAATAATTTTTATCCTCAAATCAAAAATCCAATTATCCATGTGAAAAAAGGTTCATCAGGTTCATATATGTAGATCCATCCAAACTAATCGATTTAGAGCGCTATGCTCAAACGCAATGTTCGTGACAGTTCAGTTATCTCTCTTTGTTTTTCATTTTCCTGAAATGTCTACATGACCAGCTGTCAGTATTATGATGCTGGAGCGTCATGTATTCCCTCGTCTGGCAAATAGTTGCTCAGCATTCCACTTGCCATTCATTCTGTTGGTTCATCTTGGTATTTGGATTTTTAACAGTTTGGCTTCTATAACAACGTTTCTCTAAGGCATGATATTCTCGATGAATCTGTTTGTTTCGAGCTCATCTAGGCGTTTGTTAGGTTAAGTCACGGGATCCGTGCGAAACTACAAATTATAAGAACGTATGATCGCCTAAGGTTGTTGTGCGTCTCCCAACATATTAATAGTTTGTGAACACTAGATTTCCATTTCTTTGATTTCCACTCCTGGGTTCCTGCATCGTGCTCAAAATAACGCCTGTTCTTTGTGATACTATTTACCGACATCTTCCCGTATATAACAACAATTGCTTCTGTGAACACTGCCCTGGAGACAATTCATGTTGAGTGTGACGTACCGTAGTAATGGATAGAATCCAGAATTATGACCCCAATGCTATCAATATTAGATTTTAAACTCGGAAGCGTCGATTAGATAGGGTAAATAAAGTTAATCACTGCTGAGACCTAGGTCATGTGGAATTTTCGAACTAAGAACGGATGGTTGGAAACGTATTTTAAAGGATAAGGAAGGTAAAGGGAAGCAGAGACTCTTCTCAAACCAAGGGAATTTAAGGCACCCGAAACTTTTGTTGAAAAACTCTAATTAGATCAGATCTGGGACATGCATCAGAGGTTCAAGGCTCAATCATTATGTCACGGTTGCCACCAATACAGAATTTCATTTGTTGCCTTCATTTGTGTGTTCTTATCAGTACCGCTTCTGTATTCAAAGCAATTAATTCGAGGCCAGCATTATCCACCTGTCTCCTCATTCTGGTTGCAGCATCATTGCACGTCGAAGGCCCTTCATCTACAACAAGGAAGTCTGTTTAGCGAAGAACTAGGGAAATTGTTAGCCTAACTAATAACGCATAATGTTACCTGGTTCCTCTAGAATACAGTGTTGCAGGAGATCTTATAGAAAATTCTAAGATTCATTTTGAAAATTTGTGGCAACACTGACTTCAGTATTTCTATTATTATTATTTTTATTATTGTTGATGCTGTTGTTTTAATGTTAAGAGAGCATTAGTAGACGAGAGTTTTCTTCCTAATCTATACTAATATGGCTGGCCGTATAAATGAATGAGTTTTTCTTTCTTTTTTTCGAGAATTTTCTTTTTATCTCTTTCTCTTTATTTTATCTCCCAATACTCTTTATTACGCTGTGTAGGATATTCGAGTATGTTAGTAGGTATGTATGTATGGGCGTATGGTTGTATAAATTGTTAGTATTTGTTTATCTATATTGACATGTTTTGACTTGTCCATCAGTTAAGTTTGAAATTAAAAGGAAATTAAGTAAGAATATGTGCAGGTATGAGTGTAAAAACGTGTTTATTTTGTAACAAGTTTTTGTTTTTCACTGTCTATGTATGCATGTATTATTCTGGCTGTCTGTTGTTGATTTGGCAGGTTTTCGTTGATTTATTTATTAGATTGTCTATGAAAAAAGAAAAAAAGTAACAACAACAACTTCAGCTAAACAAATTAAGCAAAAAAAAGTTTATTTTCTCTTGACAGATCGTCAAAGTTTTTTTTTCCAATTTTTTTTTTTAACTGTATAATGGGAAATAAGGAAGAGAGAGAGAAAGCAAGCCATACATGTCTGGTTATTGAACTCTTTTACAAAATCTAATCGTTATTACAACGCCATACACTGAGACAAAAGGTCAATTTTTCCCTTTTTTTCTGTTCTTTTGTTTCTGTTTGTTTGTCAAAAGAATTTTAATTATTCACGAAATTGTGGTACAATCAGTCTGGGAATATAAAAAGTTATTAAAATTATTTTGTTTTTGTTATTTTGTGGTCAAATCAACAGACAAAAAGTATTGTAAATACTTAAAAAGCTATTGAAATATAATTTTTAATTCCATTTTGTTTTTTCTTTCTAAATTTTATATTTATTTACAATAAATAAAATTTTGTTTAATGCAAATAAATAGAATGCTTTTAAAATTTTTATGATGGTTTTATATTCTAATCAAATAGTATTTGAATGTGTAAACAAAGGTTTAATGTTGCCATCCATACACAATACATATGTATGTACGTATACTCGTACAGACAGAAACATATTTTTACAGTTATTTATGTAAAATAGTTTATTTTTATAAAAATAATCGAAATAAAAACAAACAATCCAAAAAAAGAAGAGATTTTTTAAACAAACATACAGCATTTTTTTGTACAAATAAATGGAAAATAATTTATCACACTTTATCTGTAATACACATCTCATGTAATCTCTAATTTTTTTTTTTTGTTTATCTATCTCTCTCCATCTCTATCTATAAAAATCCTTTAATTTGGTAACATTTTATTGTTTATAAAATAAATAAAAAACAACATATACAAACATATTCTCTGTTATACAAAGAGTGTGTATAAAAATTTGCACAGTGGTACACTGACTACACGCTGACTATCAAAAAAGAACAGCACATTAAACTAAATATACATTAATAAATTACCGTTATTTATATTTCAATATTGTTTCATTGCCAGTTTTTAAAATTAAAACAAAAAATTTCGTAATATTGTCAAATTTTTTCGGGCACTCTCCTCAAGTGGTAAAAGTAGAGTTTGGTGATTGTTTTATTAATTTTATCCTTAATGTAAAGTTTCTTTAGACGCTCACTATATACAGTAAAAATATGTCGCATTATTTTATTGGAACTTGAGTATGAATCAAGATGAACACCAAGACCATTAATGTGTGGCACAAACAATGTTATCTCCCCTGGATTCTCTGATTTAGAAACCTCCTTAAAGACTTCCGCGCTTATATTTGTCAGTGAAATTGTGGATGCCGTCAACAACGAAAAAGTGGATTTGGATAAGACTCGCATATCTGGCCAAAGCTGGATGTAGGACGTTCGAAATATCTGATGTGTTATGGGCACACGGTAGAAGTCCCGCAGTGTAGTCGGTAATGTGTTTGATTGTTAGACGCGAGACCACGTTTCAAACCCCATGTCAGACATCTCGAACAAAACGTAGCAGGAAAAAAATATTTCTTCAGTGATACCTAGCCAAAGCATACCTGGGCCAAAGCTAAATGTAAAGTGCTTGAAATGTCTGCTGTTTTATGGACACTCAATAGAAGTCATCAAAGTCTAGTATTAGTATGTTGGTTTATTAGACGCGGGACCACTGTTAAAACCCCAGATCAGACATATTCAACAAATTCGGTTACTGCCTCTCAGCACATTTCTGGCATAAACTCTGAGAATAAATAAAAATTGTCCTGAAATAGGTTTTTCAAACATCTGTCGTACGGGGTCGACTTTAAACCGTAGGTCCCACCACTTGTTGATTTAATTTACACACACAACATAAGTGGTGTGAAAAACTAGGTTGTAATTCTGACTGAAGTAACAACCCAGAGTCTCTGATGGAAACCGAACCTAAAGTTGCAGATTAGCACGCTTTCTCACTAGACTACCGGCAAATATTTCTACTGGACTGCTGTAAACAGTAAATTGACATGTGCTCAGTTCTGCTCCCCATAGTAAAACATACGACAGTTGTGGTGCATACGACAGTTGTGGTGCATACGACAGTTGTGGTGCATACGACAGTTGTGGAGGGATTTGATTTGCAAATAAAATACGATTTAACTTTTGTATTGGATTTGTGGAACATATTTGTGCGAGTATATCTTAAATGCTTGTGATGATCTATATAAGTATGGCCGCTCACGAAAAGCGTTTTGATCATGAGCACGTGGCAAATGAGTTCTGTAGTGGCTGTCGACGTATTTGGGCACATGTCCAATACAAATCGAAGGAAGAAAAGGCGCAATGATGACTACAACAGGTATAATCTGAACTAATTATCTGTGAAAAGCTACGAATGGTTATGAGACTTGGAGACTAGGGCAACATTATATATCCTCAGTGGATAGCCTCCCCTATCCACTCGGTTCCTACGTAAAGTTTTCACATTTTAAACCATAAGTTCGTTGTAGTTTTCCAACACTTTTCCGTTCAAAATTACTGTGCAAAACACCTACACAAACAAAAAATGAAAGAGAGAGAGAGAGAGAAAGAAAGAGAGTGAGAAAAAAACTGTTCTCACATAAAACTACAAAAATAAATATAAAAATGACCCTTTAGAGTAGCAAAATAAAAACAACAACAACAAAACATAACAAAAACAAATAAACAATAATACAGTTAAATAAAATCAACAAAAAAAACGAAAGAACAAGAGAAAGGCATACACTATAAACCTTTATGTTATGTTTGTATATGTAAGAGAGCGTATTTGTATGCCAATAAATGCAATAAATATACGTACAAATACAAACAAATACAAACAAACCAACTAGCACATGCATTGAACTAACGAATGTTAATGGTAGAAAAGAGTGTAAGGAATGAAAAAAAACAACAACAACAACAACAACAGAGACGTATAATAACTAAAAAAAACACTACACAACACAGCACAACACAATTTTAACCAATAAAGTTTATTACATATGAGTGTAATAAAAACAAATGGAAAATAATACTCACACTCGCACACACACACAAAACAAATAAACGTAAAGCAATACTCTCTTATACTATATATTGACAAATACACGCACACACACACACACCCACATTTAAATTACACACTATAAAGTCTAGAGTGTATTTATTCATAGAAAAACCTATTTTCTAGTAATAACACCAACACGATTTATATTTTTTGTTTGTTTTTTTATTTTTTATAAAGCTCTGGAGTACATCAGAGAAAACAAGAGGAAGACAGAAAGAGACAGAAGGAGAGTGAGGGTTATTTTAACTAACAAAATATCAATTAAAATGTGAACTTGTAAACACTGTAGGAATTGGAGATGGAACTTTAATTCCGATATCAATATTTAACTTAATGATCAAAAGTACTGAGGTAGTCTGCAGATACATTGGTTAACTTTTAATATGTGAAAGAAAATACATTATTTTTGTTGTTGTTCAATTGAATTTATTTGAAATTCTTTATTTATTTAAATTTAAACGATAAGAAAATTTAATTAATTAAAACAGTAAATGAAAGTTATGAAGCTCCAATGACCTGCATAGTTTAATACAATCGAAAAAATATTTGCAATTATTTTATAAAATTAAAAATTTTTAAAACAAAACAAGAAAATAAGCAAACAAACCAAGTTATTAGAATCAAGGAAGGAAAATAAAATACTCAAGAAATAAGAGAAGACAATGAAAATAACCCAGTACAACATACATAATTGGACATTACAACCCTTCAGTCAGGATTACGGCCTAGCTTCACACTCCGCTCATGTTGTGTGTGTTAATTTTTATACATGAGTGGCGCGACCAACAATTTAAAGTCTACTCCTAACTACAGATGTTTGTCAAACTTTTTATGGCAATTTTAATTACTACTCAGAGTGTTTGCCAGATGACTGCTGAGTGAAAGTCGCCAAAAGAAATATTTCTTTTCATATTTCGTTTTTGTTCGAAATTCTGGGTTGGGACTTGATCACGTCTAATAAGTAAACACACTAGCTACTAGACCACGGCGACTATCATTAAACAAAATATATGTGAGATATCATCGAAATTTTTTAATCATTTGAATGACCATTGACACCATTAAGTGTGGAATGTAACAACGTTGACCCATATTGCAGCTTCTCCAAGAACCTGGCACATAAATTAAGCTGAATTTGATCGATGGCACCCTTTAGTCGGGACTACGTCATAGCTTCTAACACCACTTATGTTGTGTGTGTTAATTTTATACATGAGTGGAGGAAGCGAACGACAGATTTTTTGAGAAACTTTTGATTGCAATTTTATTTACTCACAGAGTGTTTGTCAGAAATCTGCTGAGAGGAAGTCGCCTAAGAAAAATTGCGTTTTGTTGGAAATGTCTGACCTGGGGTTTTAACCCAGGCCTCACGTCTAGTAAAACAACACACTAATTACTAGACTACAGCGACTACTCTTGCAACTGAAGATAAACCCCCAAGAAAAAGTCTGACAGTTTACATCAACTCTACCTGAGAAGACAATGCTCTTAAATCGCTGTTGGTATCAAGGTTATCCAATTAAATCGACAGCGATAGCCTGGCCAACGTCGTTCTCAAAGAAATATCTACAGATGACACCGCCAACATAAAACTTATACAAAATGGCAAGTTTTTCGGAATACTAGTTTGGTCCCAAATATGACAATTTTGTTTGCCCCCGTGTACGTTTATCCAGAAATAGGCCTCATCGCTTGAGATAATATTTCGATTGCAATAAGGGTAAATTGTCAACTGCTCATGATCTTTAATTATTCATGAAAATAAGTCAGTTTTCATGGTGGCGGCAATAGCGCTCTGTATTGATTTCCAAAAAATTTACGAACTTCTTCGATGAGTTTGGTGGAAATCGGTTAGTACAAGGACTGCCCTTACCCGCAGCATCACAACGAGCAGCTATGTGTGTTCAAAGCTACCACTCCAACCCAACCTGATCTAAACTATGATCTAAAAATACTTTCCGACCATAAGCATTTTCAAAGTGTACGATGCAGCAAAGAGCCACTTATTCCGAATGCAGTGGCTTCTCAACAATTACTTTTTGGTTTTCCAGGCCCTATGTAGCATAATTACGTACGTTGACGGAACACCGTAGATCAGCGCATCTACTATGTTGTCAATGGACCTATTATTATATGTTCCTTTTACTCCTCTAGGGAGCATAGGGCCACTGTTCGGTAATAAGAGTTATTTAAGACGTACAGCTTATTAGGCTATAGCATCCGATACTGGTGTTGGGGCTGACACCAGGCATGCCGGGATTTAGCCGTGCAAGTATTAAGGTTATACCGGCCATGGTCGGTCAGAGCCTCGTCAGCGTGATAGGGGACATCAAGCCCTTGAAAGACAGTGGGAAAGGATTTGCTGTGTGAAAAAATACGTGTCTTTTGAACGTTTAACTTTCCTATTGGGAATGGCCTGCTGACCTTAATTATTTTTTATAAATTTGTGACATAATGACGGTAAAATAGGTACCGTTGCTAAAAAGGATGTGGAGTCTATAAATTCGACAAAAAGGTGTAGTTTCAGCAGTGCATGTAAGTGACCTGACCGCATTTGTATCGCTTCTCTGAATATTCCAATACAAACCTGTAACTTTCTTGCATTCTGTAGGGCTACGTTTAAATCACTAACTTTGTATTCAGTTATTAAACAATACAAATTCGTACCCAAATAAATGATTTTTTGATAAAAAAAAAAGTAATTTTTCTATTCCCCTCTGTTATATGTAATATCCCCAACCAAAAAATAAAATCCCTGTAACTAATAAAGAAAAAAAATGTCAATGAAAATCTCATATTTTGTTTTGTTTCTCTATCATTACAGCTGTGTTGCCGATAACACTTTGGGACGCTCACGCAAATATATGGAATTATCTGGTCGCCCTGGACCTGCTGAATTCTATTCACCCAAATGGGGTCGTTCATCGGATAGTTATAATCTTACATGGAAAATAGATAGTTATCCGCCATTAGAGGAAGTACGCTTACTCTACAGGCGTGTATTGGTAAGTACAACAGAAATGAAAATAAAAAAAATTTATAGAGAGCGAGAGAGAGAGATTTTTATGATATTAAATGCATATTTTTTTTTGTCTATGTGTGGTGTACACAGCTATCAATAAAATGGTTTTTGTTTTAATTTTTTTCAATTTTTTTAGGTTTTTTTTAGTAGTGTTTACCATAAACATTTATGGCCATACAACTAAATCCCGTAAAGTTTTTTTATTCTCTACTCTACTACTACTTCTGCGATTATTCTACTGCTGGCCATAATAATTTATTTTTATTTAAAACCAATTCCAATTCCATTTCTACTTCTTTTTTTTCTATTTTTTCCTATTTTTTTCGGTACCATTTTGAATGATATGAAATAAAAATTGCTGCAAGTGCAGCTGCTGTGTGTTTTTAGCCCAGGATATAAAATAACTAACGTGCCTGAAAAGAAAGCAAAAAATAGTTGAAGAAAATTAAAAAACATAAATTCATGCCTTTTTAAATGAAAATTCGTCCGTTTTTTTTTTCTACGTTTAAATGGGGGGAAAACAGTGATATTTTTGCATAGTTGGTGTATATTTTTGGAAATTTAATTAAGAGTTTGAAAGAACATTAAAGGAATACCTTTTTATTTAAATATACAAACATAATAGAAACATTATGCCGGGGTTACTCTTTGCATGGCTGTGTGTAAGCAGCAAAATTATTTCAGAAAAAAATGTTGAAAAGGAAGTTTCAAAAAACACTTTCCCTTAGTAAAAACATAATCCTTTACTCCCCTTTGTATAACATGTAACGAACTGTATTAACTAAATAGAAGCCATACCGATTTTCTAAAAACTAATACAATTGCTTTAAAAAGGCCTCTATGGAATTTAAATTTACTACCATGAGAGTTCTGCTACCCAGGAAATACGAACAAAAATATTTCTCCGGCGACTTCCTATCATCAGATTTCTTGTAAATAAATTTGCGACGAAATGTTTCTCAGAACTCTGTCGTTCGGAGACGACTTTAAACTACTTAAAATACAGCACTTTAGTCTGGCTTACCACCTATCTTCTTACACTACCCATGTTGAGTTTGCGAACGTTAACCATTAGTGGCGGAACCTGCATTCATGACAATTTAATATACATCTCATTTTTACCATAAAACTGAGATGAAGTCGCCGAAGAAATATCTTTGTTTGTATGTCGTTTGGTCTTGCTATCATGCTGGTTTAAACCACGGCCTTATGTGTAACAAGCACACTACCCACTAGACTGTGACTGCAATCTTAAATATCAGAGTCAATCGTTTGACCATGTTTTAAAAACTTATAAACAAAAATTCTTTTCTAATCTCAACAGCCACCTAGTATTACCCTTCTTGGTGTCTATCCCGGCTTTGACACTGTCTGCATAACTTCACGAAAACATTCCGTTTCTTCAGTTAATCTCAAATTGAAATTCGGCTCAATTTTTACTTTTAATTTATCGAGCCTATTGGTGTATCCCGCTCTGCTCAAATGGTCGATAACGGTTTAATGCTGAATGCTTAGTCCTCTTGCAACATCCACGGTACTGTTGTATCGGTCTTTCTTAATTTTCTGTATGGATTCATTGACGTTTTTTAGTAATTAGTTGATCAGAATGACCGTCAAAATTACAACATCGAAAACCATTTTTCTAATTACATTATCGTCTCCGCTTAGGCTATGATAGCGCTTAGTGTCAATTCGCTATTATATAAAGACATTATGGGGACACCCTATACAGATTCAGAGCACTTCAATAGAACGTATAGTTGCAGCACTCTAACAATTTCATACATACTTACTTACGTACTTTATTGGCAAATACAACCCTTAAGTCAGGACAACATACATATGTTGTGTGTGTCAATTTCATCGATGAGTGATGCAACATGAAGTTTAATATCGACTGGAAACTTTAGATTTCTGAAGCTTCTTCATGGCTTTTATTTATTCTGAAATTTTACCAGAAGACTGCTGAGAGGAGGTCACTGAAAGATATGCCATATGTACACTTTTTATACATTTTTTAAGGTGTCAGAGCTATGGTTTGGACTCACGAGCTTTGTATAGTAAGCTATCAATAGGCCACTACCTACTAGGTACTAGGCTGCAGTGCCTATAGTTCGTCTTTCAGCTAATAGGTACCGATAAGACACCAGTTAATGCCTGAAATTATTTCAGAATAATTAGTGGCATATGGACACAGTCATCGTAGTCATCTAGAACAAAACGAATTTATGCATTCAGCATAAAATTGCCATGAAAATTTTCTCCAAAATCTGTCGTTCGCAATCGACTTTAAACAGTAGGTCTCGCCACTCTTGTATAAATTTATTATACACAACGTAAGCGGCATCAGAAACTACGTCGTAATCCGTGATTGAAGAATTGTAATGACCAATTATGTGTGTATGTATGTATGTAGAACTACCATACAAATTGGCAGAAAGTTATAGAATAAAACGTTCTGCACGGAATCATTGCGCACACAGACATTATTTGCTATTATAACGCCTTCCCCTGGCTTATTATACGTGAGGCCACGGCTCACACCTCAGGTCAGATATCTCCAAAAAAAGAAATATGAAAACATATTTCTTCGGTGACTTTCTCTCAGCAGAATTTGTCGTTCGGAGTTGACTCTAAACTGTAGGTCCCGCCACTCATGTATTATATTAACACACACAACATAAGTGGTGCGAGAAGCTAGGTCGTAAACCTGACTGAAGGCCTGTAATGAACAATTATGTATGTATGCATATGAACATCTAACGCAATTCAAATTAAAACTAAGATTTTAAGCTTCAGCACTTTTGTTAAGCCAGTTAGAATTCATCAATAACATCTGGAGAGAAGTAAAAATGTTGGTTTAAGATCAGAAGACATGACTTTCAATTAAGGCTCTTCTAAAAGCCTTGTTGTAAGGACAATTATAGAGTCAATAAATGTATATTCAATATAATTTTAGATAAAGTTTTGTCATTAAAGGAAACTTGAAGACTACAAAACTTTCTAATGAAAGGTATCATAATGTCGTTGCTGATCAACTTTCATTTCCTTACTTCTCCTAACTGTGATAATATTTTTCTATTACTTGCTGATAATTTACAAATAATTCATAGTGTGTGGTAAAAATCTATTCATAACAGATAAAGAAAATGAATTTTAATGATTCATTCATTTCATTTGTCTTCAACACTTTGCACAGTTGAAGTGCAATTATAATGGCATGACAAACGTCAAAAGCATGAAAGAAAAGAAAATAATTTTTTTTTTTGCACAAATACCTACTACAACTTGGAGAAATTGCACTTCATTAATTTGTATGCAAAGTAATATTAATTGCACAGATACTTCAATAAAAAAAAATAAAATAAAATATTGATAGGAATTGTATTGACAGCTAGTGCTACACCACCCATGCCATAAGATGTCATTAATAAGTTGTTATTAAAATTTGTTTGAAATTTCCAAAATTATTTTTTTTTGCTTTTTTTATACAATTTAAATGATTGATATTTTTTTAATTAATTTTATAACAACAACTTTCATTAAAGAAAATAATTTTTTTCCCCATTTCAATACTACACTACAGCATAGATGAGATGATGATCTCTTATCCTTTGAAATGAATTTGAATTCGAAAATTTTTTTTTTACAACCATCATTAGTTTTTCTAATTTTTCTAGTCGTTGTTTGTGTGCAATGTTTGCATCTATTAATTACTGTTTAATTATATTAAATAAATTAGTTTTACATTTGATTTGAATTTGTTATTTCACCAGAGTTTATCAGGCAAACAAATCAACTTTTTTTGCCATCTCCATACCCATACCCATACCCATACCCATGGCATACGTCCTGCTTTGCTGTGTGCTTAAAATCATATTGGTTTAGTTGTTGTTGTTGTTGTTTTGGGGTATTACACGTTAAATTTTCTTTTATTTTTCCTTCATTTTCCCCATTTTCTATTTGTATTTGTTTAATTCAGCATTTATTTTTTAATTGGTATTCCATCTATGAATTCCATACTAATGGTTGGTTTGCATTCTTTATTTGTGTTGCTTCTCTTATTTTTTTTCGCGCTCTTCCACTTTTTTTTGGATTTTTTATGATCCTTGGTTAATCCGTGTAAAAATTTCAAAAGTAAAGCAAATTGCGAAAACAAATTCGAAATTCAAAAAGTTTTTATTGAACTTTCATTCCAGCAAAATGAGGTTACAATTAAATAAATTTCTTAAATAAGGTGTAGTAAAGAGAAATACATTATTTATTCTATGAAATTAAAAGGCTGCCTAAAGTAAAAAAATTTATTTCTTCTTATTTTACAACCTAATAATCGTTGACATTATTCTTTTTAAATTATTACGTCGTGTTCAAATAAAAATATTTTCTCGTCCTCTTTTGTATCGATTTAAAGGATTTCCGTGTCATTTTGCACAATTTCTTTTTATTTTCGTAGATTAGAAGAAAACATCTTTTTACTCAATCAAATCGAATCCCTGTTAGAAGCCTGATGAAAATCTTCTGACCAGGAATGGATGAAGAAACACAAAAGGAAACATAGAAACATACATAGATTGGTATCAGCATAAATCGTTTTACTATTGAAAACATATTCTTCCTGATATTGTTTGGCCATATTTATTTAACGTTGTACACATCTACATACATACATATGTATACAGGGGCACTGTGGAATGAGTTTCTTTTTCATTTCTCATATTTTTCGTCCAAAAAACTACAATTTTTTCAAACGACATGGCGACTGTATCCAGCATACGAAAGATATTGCAACCAGGCAGGATTCATTTCGAAAAAAATGATCTAATGGTACTACCGGATTGGTCAATAGCAATAAGTCACAACTGCTCGAGGTTTTGGACCTTCCAGTATTCTACACTTGCGAGAAAAATAAGAAAATTTCCGAGAGAAAATTGTTTTTTTTTTTAATACAACCAAGTCTTCAATGAAATTGTGTAGTAACTAGCATTGCTACTGACCATTTGCCTTCAATTCTAGCCCCAATTGAATTTTGTAAGGTTTATGAGTTCAGTATTCAAGCAAAACTCATTAAGATAGCAGTCTATGCTTTTAAAAGAACCCCAGGCAAGATTCGTGATTTTAGACCAACCATCGCATACTGGTTCCATCAGGCTGTGTTGTAACCAACCTTGTGATGTACATGCTAAGTGGACAGTGTGTCACTGCCGCCGACAAACAAGAAATGCAAGCAGTCAGCTGCCTTGATCACCGGTGCACTTTGTTTCACCGCAAACATGGAATTATTTGTTATACTTCTGATCATATATTAAAGTAGAGAGTTGAGGTGGTGGAAGTAAAGCTCAATACAGTTCTAACTCAACCTGAACTATGGACAGGCTTGATATCCTGGAAAGACATTGTCACATTCGGAGCGATCTTTTCATTTTAGAACTGCAAATCGGTCTAAAGACGCTGAGGTTCCCAATGAGACCCCTGAGAATCATACCGATGGCTCAAACTTGCACGACAAGGTGGGCTTTGGTAAATTTATTAGGTATTCTGATATTAAAAGTTTTTATATGAAGTCGTCAGAAGTCAGAAGTCTAGTAGATAGTGTATTAGCTTATTTCATGCCAGGCCCGGATTCAAACCCCAGGTCAGATATCTCTAACAAAAACGAAATAGGAAAAAAGTTTTTCTTCGTTGACTTCCTCTCAGCAGATTTCTAGCAAAATCTGTCGTTCGGAGTTGACTTTAAATTGTATGTAGCATAAGTGATGTCAGAAGCCAGGTTGTAATCCTGACTGAAGGGTTGTAATAACCAATTATGTATGTATAGGCTGCCTAATTACTGCCGTCTTTTCCTTGTGGAGGCCTTGGCCATTTTGAAAGCGAAGTCATGTTTATTGGATGGCGAAATTTGCTCTTAAAAATCTTTTGATTTATTCGTACAGCCAGGCTGCGATTAAGTGCCTAACGAACGTACGAACGAACGACGTCAATTCTTGTCCATGAATACAGAAGATTTCTCAAGGAAATTTCGAATCCTTTATGGGTATTATTGTTGACATATATTATATCTCGAAAGTTATCGACATTTGGTTGCTAAAGTTCGATGACATTTTTCTACAGAAGTGCGGCTAGCAAAACTGCCACCATAACTAAGTAACCTGTGGTCATTTCGAACTACAGATGATGTGTGGACATGGGTATTTCGATATGGTATTTAAATTATTTTTATAATTTCGAGTAAAATTGAATTGATTTTAGAAAATTAAACACTTTAGAGCTGATAGCTGCAGGAGTAGTTTTCAGTAGTAGCCAAACAGATTTAAGCTCGAACTTGCAAGATCCTATGCAAACCCCAATAGCTTTATGTATATTTACATGAAGACAACAGCAAACAAATATGTCTACAATATCACATACATACATGCGTATACATATATGTCTAACCACAGGTAATGGCCAACATAATGAAAACGTTTCATATGCTAAATAAACAACAATTTCAATATAATGTTCTCGGTTGTTGTTGTTGTTGTTGTTTGCTTAGCATAATGTCCTTGTACTGTTAAGGAATGAATGGTATTTGAGTACATATTTATTATCTCTCAATATATATACATGAGCATAGGAAGCAGCAACAAGAAAAAAATAAGAATCAAAAATAACCCCCCAGCTATTGTATACACGAGTATCGGGCAAAAGTTGTTGCTTTTTCATTTCATTTCAATGCGAACGCCTTTCTCTTTTTTTTTTCTGTCTTTATACATGCCTTTAAATGTATTTACTTACTCACCTCTCGCTCCTGGCCTAGTAGCTTTAGCTACACATTCCTTGATAGCACACATAACATAACATTGCCTTAGTATTTGTTTAAGTATCTATTGCCAACATAATAACGCTGATGCTGATACTGATGCTGATGCAGATACAGATGATGATGCCGATATTATTTTTCTTTTATTATTATCACAAATATATATATCTTTGTGTATGTGTGTGCGTGTGTGTTATTGCAAACATAATTATTGTATTTCAAATGTATTTTATTTCTTTCATTCATTCATTCATTCATTCTTTCTGTGTGTGAATGTGTTTTTCTTCTTCCAGATGAATGATACATACCAGCAGCCAGGTAGATGGCATGATTTTATATTGACGCCCGAACATCGTCCAGCCTCGGAACCGTTAACACATATTATGTCGTATACAATCAAAAATCTGGTACCCGGAGCATATTATGAAGCCATTGTACAGGCAAAGAATCGTTATGGTTGGAATGAGGTAAGCATTTATGAA
Organism: Sarcophaga carnaria; assembly: GCA_958299815.1. Classification (NCBI taxonomy): domain Eukaryota; kingdom Metazoa; phylum Arthropoda; class Insecta; order Diptera; family Sarcophagidae; genus Sarcophaga; species Sarcophaga carnaria. The sequence goes on from OY283150.1 coordinate 4,465,236, forward strand.
TTGATTCTGTGTGTTGTTGTATTTATGTTATGATTTTTATGATTGCAACATTATCTACGGCGATGTTTAAACATATTTTTGTTTAAATACGTATGTATGTAGTCATGTGTAGTAGCAAAACGTTTGTGAAATTTCTGCAACGACATGCTCTACTTATGGTTTGACATTTTGAGCGCAAAGTAATGAAGTGTTGCAAGCAATACAACAAAGCAAATAAGTAACGGTAGTTCGTTACTGTTTACAATATTTTTCTCATGGTCATGCTTATAATGATGGAAGTAGTCCTGGGGGTATTATTTGAAACTAAAAAATATAGAAAAAATGTTTGCGAATATTTTATTTGAATCTGAAAACGTAGTAACTTCTGTAGGAAGACTGTTTCGCAATGGAATTGTACGTATCAGCAGTGCTTTCTGCACGGACACACAGTGTAAACACAAATTCGCTGTTTGTAAAAGAAAACATATCGTGATTTTCATCTGCTAGTGTGCTTATTTGACTATTAGAATATGAGCTACACTGCTATCAATATTACAACACGATCCTTTCGCTAAAAAGATGAAACTTTCCGATTTTAAAACTTTACATTGGCAACTCTGCTTCGGAATCTGTTTATGCTTTATTTATTTTCAGTCTGGCAACTTCTAGAGTCTTACTGTGCGCTTGTTATTGTTATTCATTTCTTCTCTATCGTTTTCTGGCCGTTTGTATATGTAGCTGTGCACTCAATTTATAAAGCAAATTCCTATTATGTTTAGCACAAACAGACTTCAGCATAAATAACTGCATGCCTAACATTTGATAGGCACCTAAAATATACATTAACACCGAACATAATCGGAGCCAGTATTATAATGATTCATTCTCCTCATCAAAGTATCTATTCTGAATATCTGTTCTTTTACAATGCCTGGTCAAAAGGCCAGTAACTATGCTCAAATGTCGCGAAATTCCACCTGGGATCTTGCAAAGCGTGAGTTTATTTCCCCTGACTAAATGGTACAGCTTGCATCTAAAGTCTCATAATATTCTTAAGTCAATTATGTTGAGTCACAGGCTCGAATGTGGTCCAGACTATCAGAGAATGTTGCCACTTCATGTCTATTCTAAATTGAACACATTTTCCAATAACATAGACTTGATAAAGATAAGATAAAATTACTTTGCTCTGGGATCAAATGACCTTACTACTGTCTCACTAACTGTCTTTGACGAATTTTACAGGAAGCCTTTGAAGCCTTCAAACTGCTTCAATTGTTCTCTTTACACAGCCACGTTGCAAAGGATTTCTCTAAATCATGTATTTGCCAGCATATGATTCAATCTAATGAATTTCAAGTCACACTTGTCTCCCATTGTCATAAGCATAGTCTGGCTATAACTTAGGTTCTGAAGAGCCTGTAAAGCCATTTCAGTAAAGGTTTCCATTTCCCTAATTATACCAACGGCCAGTATCTGTGCTTCAACCAGCTCCATGAGAGCTGTTTTTAAATTCGTATTGCATGTTTAAATTAAGGCCCCATAGCTTATATTTGGCCTGACCATCGTGATATACAAGCCATGTATAATTCCAAATTCCTAGATAACTTGATGACAGGTGTGACCATCCTTTGAATACTCCTTATATGAATCGACCAAGTCTATCCATTATGTGCAGTATTATTCTCAGATATCTTGTTTTAAATTTCCCTTGATATTAAATCACCAAGGATTCAAATAATATTACAATGAGAAAATTTCCTCCTCCTTGCTTGATCTCATGTTCAATTCCACTGACATGCATCATCGACTTACAATCTCAGACTCCCTGAATTATATCACAAGATTGTATTCAGTTATTTGCCATATGCTTTCAGAACCATGAAGCCTGCATTGCGTTATGTTTAGTTATGAAAGAATTGTATATTGTGGACAAACTCTAGTGGATTAAATTTTATTATTTCGCTCCCTGCATAGAACCTTCATTATGACACTTATGAGTCAATCGCTCATAGAACCAAGCCATTAGAGCAATACTACTAGACTAAATATTTCACAAGATGGTGAATGTGATGACTAGCGTTCCGTAAGCTAAGACAGTTTAAGGCAAATGCTGGTATATAGTAGCAGTAATTTTCATGGTTTCTCATTTTTCAGAAATTGCAACCAAACTACGCATATTAGCTGCTACCATCATGGCTTTACATCCTTAATCGAAAAACCTAGTGAAACAGAAATTATCACAAATCATTTAAACATTGTTTTATTTTGTATATTTTTCCTTAAGGAGTTTTATATAAAACATGTTAATTTGCCTTTCTAGGTCAGCGATATCTTTCAGTTTATTGTGGCCAGCAATAGTATGGATATACCGCCTGAAGAGTCCGAAGTAGTCGCCAGTTCAAAGTCACGCAGCAATGCGGCCTCCTCATCAGCTTTACATTCGCAAACCATACAGCATTTACAGATAATTGTGTCTGGCATCATGGTTTCATACATTTTCCGAAGTTTATGTCAAATAAGGCGTCATTTTAATTTGGGGTAAGTCAACCAAGGACACACACACACACTTTCAAAACAAGGCTTTGCGTTTGATTATGTTTTATGTACGAGTACATGAAAGTCACAAAAATTAAGAGAATGAAAATTGGAAAAAAAACGTATTAAAAAAAATTCAAATTAAATTACACTGTTTCCCCCAGAGTCTTCATTTATAAATTATTAAAAACCAGAACACACAAACACACAAATTTATTTTTGTAAAAATAAAGAAAAAAATATCCTCGTACAAGAAAATCCTATAAAAAGTTTTACACAACTTCTGCTCTAATTAAGATGAATTCTGATTGATTTCTGTTTAGTTTTTTCTGGTTTTTTCTATGAGACATTGTAAAATACAAATTAAAACGAGAGGATATTATGAAAAAGAAAAGTAAAACGTTTAAATAAAATATAAAAAGAAAGAAAGAAAAAATTAGTCTATAAATTTAATTAGAAATTAGTTATTGTAATTATAAATATAATTAATTAATTAATTAATTAATGGATATACAATTAGGTTAAGAAATGTAAGTGAAAAGAAAAGAAAAATATATTAAATTTAAGCCACACAGTATATTCAATAATTAAAATAAACAATGAAAAAAGTAAGATTTTCTATTTTATTCTTTAAGATTCTCATTTAAAAGATTATATTTTAAAGTTAAACTATAGTGTTGCCAGATTTTTATTTTTAAAGATTTAAAAATTTCATTCAATTTGTTATGCACAGTCACGTCCTACAGAGTTTGTAGAATATTTCTCATACTGAACTGCAACTGAGCAGGAGTGTTTCAAAGTTGCCATACTCTAGTATGTAGTGTGTTGGCTAATTAACTGCAAGCCCACGGTTCAAACCACAAGTCAGCCCTCTTCACAAAAGCGAAATATGAAAAAAATTTTCTTCGGCCATTTCTCCTCAGCAGATTTCTGGTAAAAAATCTGAAAGTCAATATAACTTCCATGAAAAGTATTTCCCGCCTCTAATGTATAAAATTAACACACACAACATTAGTAGTGTGAGAAGCTAGCTCGTCATCCTGACTGAAGGCTAGTAATGATCAATTATGTACATAAGTATGTACAGTGAGCGTCGAAAGAAACTGTTCATTATATACATTAATAAATTACCGTTATTTTTATTTTAAAGTTATTTCATTACCAGTTTTTAATATTAAAACAAAACAAATTACAAAAAATTTCGAAATATTGTCAAATTTTTTCAGGGAACTCTCCTTAAGTGGTAAAAGTTGAGTTCGTTGATTGTTAGAATTTTATCTTTGATGTTTCTTTTGACGCTCGCTGTATAAGTTCCAAATATTAAGATTGTTGAATTTCAATACGTCTTTAGCATACATTTTACATTCTGTATACAAGGAATACAGAGCTCTAAACTATCTTTCCTGCTTACCTGGCTGCTGCAATCGTAAGTCGGTTTCAGATCGAAGCAAACTAAAACCCAAACTCCTTGGGCGTTTGTCGTCTGGCTTGAGTGTTTGCACATGTTTCTTGATCTAATCACACAAACGGCTCTAGGTCCCGCCACTCATGTATAAAATTAACACACACAACATAAGTGGTGTGGTAATTGTAATTAACAATTATGTACACATGTAAGCACCAGGACGCATTTGTCGTAAATAACGTCAGATATTCGAATTTTTTTTGTCTTTCCGTAATTAAAATCTTTCTCAGTATAGCGCGATACTGAAAGTATTGGAGCTTCTTTGATGGTGTGCTTTTCAATGTCCTTACGTGCGACAATCTTTGCCTGTAAAACTTCTCTCTTATTGGACTAACGTAGACTTATGTGAACAAACATATGGTGGGTTTCTATTTGCAATTCCATTTATTTTTTTCCACTATTGGATTTGATTTAAGCATCGAGACTAAGGTATAATTAGCACCCTTTTAAACTTAACCATATGCGCTGACAAAATATGAAATGTTAAAAAGTATTTTGTAGGTAATGGAATGACTTATGCGTCGGAAGTTCGTTGAAAGTAACATACACAACATGAGTTGTGTGAATCAGAGATCAGCAATGTATCATTTTTCGCTACTCATAAGTACTCATGAATGAGTGAGTATGAGTGAGTCAGCAGTATTGAAATTCTGATTTCTCTGATTCATTCGTACTCACTACAGCATTGATTTATAAGTACAGGTTGCTGTGAGTATGAGTACAACGTTGACATCAAACTCATAACATTCGAAATATGTTTGATTCTTACGCCTACTCATGCAGATTCATAAATTTCGAAAAATTTTTATAATACTCATTCTCCCTTTTCTACTTCCCCTCTTTTTCCTATCCCCTCTTTTATCCTTCCTTTTTAAGGACGTTCCGTGCAATGGGTCAATTCGACCTCCCGGTACTGTACTTGTCTTAATTGACACGTCCTCTAACCTAACCTAACTTATAATACTTATAAATGATTCGAGGGATTCGATTCATTCATCAGAATTTGTTGTCTGTAGTTGTTATTGCCTTTACAAAAAGAAAGAAGAAAGAAAAAGATAAAGATAAAGACAGCAAGCAAAGCAAACACTCAACCTTCTAGTGAGTATTGTAGTGTTCGTACGCGAATCATACTTATTTTGTGATTCGTGTATAAGTTGAGTAAAGGAGAGTCGAAATCAACAACATCATGCGTATTGTTAAGTATATGTACGATGAGTACTTCAAACTTTGAATATGAGTAGTATGAGTATGATATTAAAATAAGTATGAATGCGTATAAGTAGCAGAAATTATGAGTATGATACGAATCTACTCATATTTTTGAATACTCATTGCTCATTTCTCACACTGTGAATAAAGGATTGCAATGACCAAATATAAGAACACTATGAGAATATAAAAAGATTTTAAAACATTTTAAAAGGCATCCTTCATTATTTCCTTCTCCCGTATACATATTTATTTAAGCTGGCAACAGCTTCGTGAAAGAAGAAATTCTTAGAAATTTATTGAATAAAAAAGAAAAGAATTTCCATATGCTGCTCATTAAAAAAAAGAACAATGATTTGCTGATGAGAAAAGCAATTTATTTTTTTGCTTATTTATTCATTTATTTGTTCTTTTCCTTTTTAATATTTCTGTTTTTTTCTATTCAAAGCTCCTATTACATGTATAATTAGAAATATAATCTGGTTACCATGGCATGCAATACTGAGTTTAATAAATAAAAATAAAATTTCGTTTTTATAAATTAATGGAATGAAATCTGTTTTCTTCTTATTACAACCGTCGTTCCCTTATTTTTTTATTATTTTAAACAAATTTATAAAAAAAAGAAAAATGAATGAAAAGTTTAAAAATACCAAAGAATACATGAAAGAAATTTAATTTAAATTCTAAGATCTGTAAATAATTTTTAATATAAATAAATAAATAAATAAAAAATTAATTAAAATAATTTAAAGAAAAAAAAATTATAATAAAACCGAAAGAGAACATAATTTTAAAATTGTGTAAATATTTATTGTAATATTAAATTAAACAAAAAGAAAAAAAGAATAAGGAAAAAACCCCATACATTTTTATAACAGTAAACATTAAACTTAATTGTAAATTAAATAAAATTAAAAAGAGAAGAAAAAGTAAACTGAATAAAAAGTTTTAATGAAAATAATTAAAAATTCTTAAAATTACATGAAAATTATCAAAAAAAAAAATAAAAAAATGTATTAAAATATTGAAAACATATTCAACACATTTTTAAGCGCACCATTAAAAAAGAGAAAAAACTTAAATTAAAAAAAGGGAAAATAAATTCAATGTTTTTTTTTGTATTATTTTTAAATTAAAATTTCTAAACTTTACTCCAAGCCAAGCACATAATAAGGCACTTGTATTACAGAATTAAAATGAAAGTCCAAGAGTTGTGAGTTATTAGCCAAACGTTCGTTTGTACATTACGGTTCGAGAAATCGTTCTCATTATTTTTCGTATTCTAAAAACTAATGCACGTTGCATTAAGTTTCGTGCACATTTGGCTAACCGAGTATTTATTGCTGTTTTAATATTAAAAAAAATTGAATTCGTAGGATACCCTGAACGAAATAAAATCAAATTTGCTCTTTCAGTTTACAGCAAAGAGGAATAGCAAAATACTGTATCAGATGAAGGCAGTTCTTGTTTTCAGCTCCCTTTAAAGTTTTCAACAAAGCACTTATTGGACATATTGCCCTTAGTTCACTTTTAATTATTTAGAATTATTTTCTTAGGTTAGCTTATATTGGCAGCCATCTTAAAATATATGTCACTTCGGTTCGCCCTTTATCTGTAACTTTTGACCATTTAACCATCCTCATAATTTTATGAAGGAATGGATTCGACTAGGCACGTTCAATCAGTAAATATCGGGTGTTCAGGTTTTCCAGTGCCGGACAATTGGCCTCATCGTTTTACTCGCTGTTATAGCTTCTACAGGAATCCTTGTGTACTCAACCCACAAGCCAATAGCTCGTTATGACCGCTATATGGTTCTTGACTTGGATTCTGTGCAGATACTGACATAATTTATTTGTTCTGTGGAAGGCAAAGACAAGTGAGTTCATTTTCAAATATTGTTTTTGTGCAGAAGTAAAGTCTGTAAGATAGATTGGCTTTTTGAACTCTGTTGTACTAGTTTTTAGAAACATATGCTTAAGCTATGTTGTACTTTCAATGTCACCATGTCCGGGAACTCATGTGACGGTTATTGTTAAATGTGTCGTGATCTCTTCCAGAGATAATCTTAGATGTGGTGTACTCGCATTAAATAAGAATTTTCACTGAAGTGAGAACTATTTATTCAGCCTTGAATAATCGGAGAGAGTAAAAGACAATATGACTTCCAAACATCCATGCCATCCATACATTCATGCTTTTGTGGCTTTAAAACTCATTGTTGTGTTCACAGCTATTTGTTTTGGCAATATGTCTGACGGTGTAGTTGCCGTAGTCTAGTAAGGTAGTGTGTTGACTTTTTAGACGTGAAGCCGCGGTTCAAACCACACGTCAGACATCTCCAACAAAATGAAATATGAAAAAATATTTCTTGGGCAACTGCTTCTCAGCAGATTTTTGGCAAAAACTATGGCAGTAAATAAAATATTGGCGCAAAAATGATTCTCAAAAATCTGTCATTCGGAGTCGACTTTAAACTGTACGTCCGGCCACTCATATATAAAATTCACAAACACAACATAAGTGGCGTGGGAAGCTAGATCGTAATCCTAACTGAGGGGTTGTAATGACCAATTGTGTATGTATGAATGGATTTTCTAAGAAATATAATGAAATTAAGTTTTTAAGTCAACTTCTTGAATTTAATGAATTCATTACGAGTGTCGCTGTATGGCTTGGAGTAACGACCGTATAAATGTTTTAAATTTATGTATATGAGTGTTATAAATATTTTCAATTGAATTATAATTTACACTCTTTTTTTAATAGAAAAAAAATATATTAAATAAAATAAATCAAGTATAAAGTTGTACCACCTAAATTATTAAATTAGTTATACAAACCAAACCAAACCAAGAAAAAAAGAGAAAAAATTTAAACCTAAACATACAATAAATATTTATAAAAACAAAAAAAAAAGAGAAAAAAAGTATTTGCAAAACGTCTAAAATAAAAAACAAAAACTGTAAATAATTAATATTCCTTTACACCTATGAATTATTATTGTATGCGAATAAACAATAAATTTAACAAATAAAATAACGACGACGATGATAGTTTATAAATGTTGGTAGTAAATTGATAAATTGCTTAAAAATTATAAACAAACAAAAAAACAAAAATTTATTAATTAATGAGAATTGTTTTAAAAAAAAAGTGCATATTTACGAACAGACAAAAGACGTTCAAATTTATTTAAATTTTAATAATTAAAAACAGAAGAGAAAAACAAAAAAATTCAAAACGAACAAATGACGTACTGCCACTCATTGCCACCACACCGCCTATAAGTATCATAAATAGTTAGAAATTTTAAAATTTTTATTTTAAAATCAAAGAATCTTAAGCCTGCCTATGGTACACGACTCCATGATGAATTTATACAAGGTAGCCGAACAATATTTGATGTTAGGATGTCTATTCATCATCAAAGAGTCATCTTGAAGCAATGAAATTCTTGCTGAGATGCAAATTTTAAATTTTTAACTCCCTTAAATTTCTAGTTTTTTCTTTGATATCCACTTGCAAAAGTTCATTGGGTTTAAACAAATCTCCTGGGAACTGTTTCTTTCATGTCTTCCACTGTCTTCATTTCTTTACTCTCAAAGTTTTTGTCAGAAATCTGATTGGAAGTCGCCGGTGAAATATTTATTCATTGATTTAACAGATATGATTAGAAATTGTGTATCCCTATGAAAACGATTCTATTTACATCAAAATTATGCCTTGATTTAAACGATCATTGAAAATTACAGTCTAAATTAGAAAGAAAAAATTAATTGCCCTCCTAATCAGGCAAGAAAGTCGTGGACAGCAGTATTCAGCATTAACCTCTGTTCAAACTCTTCCTTTTTTTCAAAGGATATAAGAATATTTGGCCAGTCTTCGACACTATAAAATACAATATGAGATCGTCTGCCATTATTAAAAAGCATGGCTATTTTGCTGCTTAATTGTTCGCAAGTGATTCCAACTTAGCCTAAGGTACTCAAAATATGTGACAACTAAGCATAGCTTACAACCATGTTGTCACTGATTTGAATAAGTTTTGAGAACCAAACGATTCTTTTGAGCTCTTCGTTATATATATACTGTTCCTTATGATTCTAGAGTGGAACAAAGTGCCAATTACCTCCACTATTTCTGTTGTGTACTTTCCTGTCCAACCAACTTTATTTCTAATTTGTCATTCAGCGAGTGTAAGCAGATCTAACATTTAGAGATTTTATTTAATTGTAGTCCTAGCTACGTGAAGTCGCGGTAGTCTAGTAGATAGTGTGTTGGCTTATTAGACATGAGGTCACGGTTCAAATTACAAGTGAGACATCTCCAACAAAATCAAATACGAAAGAATATTTCCTCGGCGACTTCCTCTGAACTGATTTCTGACAAAAACTCTAAGAGTAAAAATAGAGAAAAGTTTCTGAAAAGCTGTAGTTCCAAATGGTCTTTAAAATGTTGGTCCCACCACTCATGTATAAAATTAACACACCCAAACATTTGTGGTGTTTAAAGCTTGGTCGTAATTTTTTCTGAATGACGTACGTAGTTCTAGCTACGTTATCATGGCTACTTTTCAAAACTTTTCCGACATAACTTCACTTTCTTTTAGAAATTTAATTTGCATTAATATTTCCCCAGCCATTAAACTTAAACGATTCTGATTGAGATGACATTCGGCCAGCAAATAGCGATTGAAAGAATGCTCCTTCGAAGAACTAACGTGGAGTTTAATCCGCAAGTGAATTTGAGAAGTTTTCCATAAATTCTGAATGGCTGGCGGTTCCCAAATACAGAAAACACTATTAATCCTTAATTTAGTTGTAGGCATAGGCCTGTATTATGTTTAAATGCATTTATCTTGTGCAAATATTCGATGGCAACGATAGATAGCAGCGCCATTATCCTAGGATTTGTTACAATAGACCTGCTCTGTTGTATAACAAAAATATATTAAAGAAACGAAAACAAGGCAGAAATACTTTGTGAAAACCATATGCTCCCAAGACGGGTACTGGAAAGAAAATCGTATGCAATCTAGCTCTCTACTGTATCTAGTATCTATCTATTGCCATGAATAGTTTCACAAAAATCTGTTGCTCTGTAGCGGGACCACTGGTTATGGTTAAAATAACACCAACAACATGAATGGTGTGAGAAGCTAGGCCGTAATGCTGTATTGTGATGACCAATAATGTCATTCTGTTGATATTCCTGCCAGTGCAGCAAGCACTCTTCATCATTCAAAGAACGTAGCATGAGGAAAGAACTTTATTTACATAATAATAGGTACACTGCTTTTCTTTGCTTGTGAGAATGGTAACTTTACCATCCCTAAGCATTTTACTAGAGGCAATGCGAGCCTAGAAATTGTTCTACGATAAATGTTAGTAGTCTACTTAGTAGTGTGTTGGCTTATTAGACGTGAGGCCATGGTTCAATCCCCAGGCCAGACACCAAAACGTAAATTTGAAAATATGCACTCTGAGAGCAAGTAAAATTGCCATTAAAAGTTCCCCAAAAATCTGTTGATCGAAGTCGACTTTAAACTGTAGGTCCTGCCACTCATGTATAAAATGTACGCACACAACATATGTGGTGTGAGAAGCTAGGTCGTAATTCTGTATTGTAATGACCAATAATGACCTTCTGTTGATATTTTTGGCATTACGGCACACATCGTCCATCATTCAAAATGCGTAGCATGGGGAAATAATTTCCGTTTTGTAATAATAGGGGCACTGCTTTTCTTTGCTTGTGCTAATGTTGCAAGTCTGACAATGGTTGTTCTACGATATGTGGTATGTTTAGCACCCTCATTCTGGGTATTTCAAACGCTGCTTATGAATCTTCAACTACAATTTTTTAAGGTTAAAATCAAAAAGACTGCAATTGTTACAGATTTAGAAAGTTTTTTTGAACTTCAATTGGTTCTTTTTTTTGTTTAGAAATTAAAATGAATGAAAAACAAATGTTTTTTTAATTAGCCAGCCTCGTTGTAATAACAACTGTCTAACCAATCATCATGGAGTGTTATAATTGGCAAAATATAATTAAATTTTTATTATTTTAAAACACTATTTAATTATTAACAATTTATTGTACAATACTTAAATGGCGACATGTTAAGTTAATTTAAGTTTTAATCATAACGACAAAGAAGAAAAAAAAATTCAAACAAATGAAATGAAAAAAAATGGCTACTTCACATACAGAGAACACAACTATATTTTATTGTTAAATAAATTAATTATTTTTTGTTTTGTTTTTTTTTTAATAAACCACATTAATGCATGGATAAAAAAAAGCCAACAACAGCAACAATAACATTTAGTTAAAAAATAAAAATTGTTAACTTGCAAAAATTAAAAACAGATTAAAATGACAGAAAAACAAAAACGAATAAAATTGAATTAAAAAAACAATAACAACGACAATACACTTGTCACTAATGTAATATAAAATTACAGAAACAACAACAAAAGAAAAAAAAATAAAATGAATTCTAAAAAATAATTGAAAAAAAGAACAAATGAAAGAGAAAACTGTTTAATGTGCTGAACGACCACATACATATTTCACCGAAATAAACGTTAAAAAATAAAAAATAAAAGAATTAAAACAACGCAAATAAAATGATTATAAATTAATGTGTAATTAACAACAACACAAGTAACAATTAATTTTTATTTTTTTAATTTAAATTTAATAAAAACCAGATTGAAAAGAATAAAACAAAATAAACTCTATTAAAAAATAAATATAAAAAAAAATTTAAAACAAAAAATGGAAATTAAACACAGACATGGAAGGCAAAAAATAATAAAAAAAAAATAAAAGATAAAAAACAAAAAACATTATCATCAGTAGGGTTAATTTATAAAGCCACTAATGAACATTATTTAAATATTTATTAATTATATTACACAATAAAAAAAACTAAAAACAAAAAAATAAAATTAATATAATTATTAAAATATTAAATGAATACATATACATATTGTATGTATATGTATACGATATGTATTTAAAGATATATACAGTATATAATAAACAATATTATTATTGCAATTATTGTATTAAAATAATAATAAAAATAATAATAATATATTAAATATAAATGTGTAAGTATGACAGAATAAGAAAATGCAATGAACACACGATTAAAATAAAATTAAAAAAAAAATTAAATTGTGAAATAAAATGATTAATATTTAATGCATAAAAATAAAAAAACAAAAACAAAAATAAATAATAATAATATTAATGAAAATAAAATAACACTTTAAAATAAAGAACGAAAAACCCAAAAAACATTAGATGTAATAAAAAATAAAAACCATGGCATTTTTTTTATTTTTCATACAAAATATGGTCACTCTAAAAGGCCTATTAAAACAAAAAAAAAAAAGTAAGTATCTGTACTAAAACATAAAATTAAAGCTTCTATAATCAAATACAGAATCTAAAATAAAAGTGATGGTAAGTATCTAAGCTAAATGTGTCTGTACTACTAGAAACAAAAAAGAAAAATCTCAATCCCAATCCATCAACGATAATAGTTTCCACACACAGAGATCGGTAATGTTTCTCGAATGATATACAGTGCACAGCAAAACTCTGAGTACGGCAATACTCTTGCACAAAATCCCGATATGACTTCAAGAGAGTATTTAGGAGATCATTTCAAAGAACGGTTAGGTAATCGTTAAACCTCACACAAAAGTCAGCCGAAGAACTTGCTCATGGTGCCAACAGAAAATACTAAACAAAACTTGTACGTTCAATTCCAAATGGGTTAAATGGAGTGGAGTACAAGGAATAACATTTTCATATATTAGGCCTTTGAGTTTTAAATTTACTCAGGTTTCTCCTTGGAAGTACCTATGGAGTTATCTGAAACTTTTCCTTATTTTTCTCTTGTTTTATGAAAGACATTAAAAAAATTTTGTTTTATAATAAAACAGAAATAAATTAATAAAATAAATATAAAAACTATAAATTTTTATACAAACTTTTGGCTAAAATTCATGAAAAATGCTAAAATATATTGCCGTAAAAAGACTTTTGCTGTCCACTGTAAGTATTGATCATGAATTGTTTAATAGAACAACAACGGAAAAGTACAGTCTCAAACCAGTCTAATATGCTACTTCACACAACAAATCATTTACAGCTTGATAATTTAAAAGGATAATACACACCAGAAATAAATATTGTCGCACTTTTCGCACTATAATTCAATACAAGTCTTCGTAGTCTAGTAGGTAGTGTTGTTGGCTTATTAGAATTGAGGCCTCGGTTCAAACCCCAGACATCTTCAACAAAGTGAAATATAAAAAAATATTTTTTCGGCGACTTACTCTCAGCAGATTTCTCACAAAAACTCTGAGAATAATACAAAAAAGGCATGAAAAGTTTCTCAAAAAGTCTGGCGTTCGGAATCGACTGTAACTGTAGGTCCCGCCACTCATAAAAAATTGACACACACAACATAAGTGGTGTGGGAAGCTAGGTCGTAATCCTGACTTATGATCAATTATGCATGTACTTATGTATGTAATTTAGTAGATAATATTATTGCCTTGAAGAGGTGCTTTAGTACTGCAACCATGCCAAATTTTTTACTGCCCCTCGACTTTTATATGGTATCTCTATAATCCTCTCCAAGCCTATTGCCCTGAAAAATTTCAAAACGCTCCTCAGTGTCAACAATGACAATTTCTTGTCCAGTATCTGATATGCAGTGTTTCTTCCTGGATGACCTTTATGCCCTACAAGTTTCCGTCGTTACAGAATCTATATGCTGGCGTGAAGTCATCTCCCACTCTGAGTAAGTATGCTCTAAATATACAGTGCCCGGTCAAAAGACAATTTACCAACATCAAGTAATTCCTGGATAGTCTAATGCATGACTCAGATCACCTTTTTTTTGGTAATATCTTAACAAAAGTTTTGATTGCCTTAAACGCACATGTTTTGAGAAGAGATCTTGCTACACTTTATCTTGTGTTTTATTACCATGTCTTTCCAAACAACCGCCTCCACTTTGCACAAATATCCCTGTCCGAACAACGACGACGAAGTTACAACAAAGGGTAACCATATTTTCATTACCTATTTAACAGTCCCATAGTATCTGGGATTTAACCTCATAAGGCCGAGAACTCGAATACCGGTCTCACCGGTCAGATAGCTTCGTTATTAGATCTTGTTGTGTAATGTTTCCCAAATTCATAAAGACTACTGCTTCTCGACAAGGTAACCGTTAAGAAGGTATTTACCAGCCACTCTATGCCTTATGTCAGGAAGTCCCCTACTGAATTTCATGTTAGACTTGTCGCTTCTTAAGCTAACCATAGCCTCTAAAGCTTTGGTGTACACTAAGAGTGAAGTGGACTTAAAGAAAACAGCGCTGTTGTAGGACAAGTGTAAATTGCCGTATTATAGCAACAGATGCTTGTCTCTGTTTCTTGTTCAACCAACTCTATTTGAGCTATTTTAAGATTTGTTCGATCTGCACAGATAATTGCTTACTGTATATATATGTAGTGCATAATTACTGGATTGCATCCTGAGGATCTCACTTTTTAAAGCTTATATTCGTACTTCTTTATGAATGTGAAACTTGATCCGTGACAGAAGTGATACGAAATAAATTCAGAATTTCTGTTAAGCTGTGCTTAAGGCCAATCCTTAAAATTTTCTAGTCAAGGCCTATTTCTAACGAAGAATTTTGAAGGAAAACTAAAGCAGGGATAAATTTTGATTTATTAGACACATAATAAGTAAACGTCCTCTGAGAAATAGAAAACTGGGAAGCTCGGGTGAGGACAACGTTGCAACAAATTAATCAAACAAAAATCGCACATACTTTCAATAACATGGGTGGGGGACTTATAAATGCAAGTCGATAGCGGTGGATGCAAAGTTTGGAAATACCATTCACAGTATAGGACGACAGTATAGACAACTTATATGTATGTATGTATGTTGCACAACTAATAAAAATTGTTTTGCAATTGCGATTATAAGATCTATTGTATTGCCCTCACAATCTATAGTATATAGGGTATCGTTCTAATGTCTGCTTCAAGCCTATTGCAGTGAAAAATTTCAGAATGCTGTTCGGCAACAACAGGGACAATCCTCTGCCCAACATCTGTTATGCTCCCTGGTTTAGAAAGCTTTAAAAAATGTTCGATAATTAGAAAAAAAAAGAAAGTGATAAACATTCGTTTTAAATTTAAAATAAAAAATCTCTTTAAACCACAACATAACCTTGTGTAGACACAAGTCTACTGATAAGAAATTCCATATTTTTTTTCTTGTTGTTGTTCTTTTGATTTTTGTATTTCTCTATTGCTTCGAATTTTTCTTTGGAAATTTTGTGTTTTTTTCTTTCGTAATGAAATCTTTTGAGTTCTTATTGATTAGACATGAGTTTTTCTTGGAAAAAAACACTCAAAATAAAATAACACTCAGACAAGAATTAAAGCACAAAATTAAAACCAATTAATCGAATTTTTTTTTTTGTTAACAATCTTTATTTCGTTACTATTTAACTTGAGCTGAAGCACAACGTATTTAAAAAAAATAATTTTTCGTTTTCTTTATCCATAAGTTAGTAAATGTCATTAACAACGTTGGCATTGAACAAATAATTTTATTACCAAACCTCTCTGCAACGACCGCGGCTGTCCGGCAGGTAACCAGGTTGACAGGGAAAATCAATCATGGCAACTGGCGCAGGGTTCAATACCGGAGTACGTTCATCCTTTTTACAATCATTGTACTCCTGAAGCACCATTTCCTCATTCAATTCCAAACACTGGCCGGCAACACCATTTATCCGTTTACCATCAGCACACTCAATTACTTTAATACAGAACTTTAGGCATGGCTTTGGTGTTTCGGCGGCTTTTAATTTCTTTTTGCATTCGAATCTTATTTGGCAATCCTTTTCAACTTGAGGTAAATTATTCGATTTATAATATCCAGCAGGCAAGTTATCGGTTGTTGCTGTCGATTCGGTGGTAGTTGTACGCTGAACGCGATTCAGTAAGCCCGCACTTTCGCCCGTTGCTAAAATAGCGCTACACATAGCCACGCATAGTAGGATTTTCAACATTTTACTGCCGAAATTTTGTGATTTTTTTTTTTTATAAATTCAACTGTGAGGAAAGGAAAATAAATTCACGCTCAAACGTTTGTTGTTCAATGTTGAAAATCTGTTTTGATACTGTCGCTTTGTCTCATCTCAGACACCTTTTGAACTAAAATTTATTTATTTTTGTCTTTATTTAATCACCACACATTCACTTTCATATATATTTATTTGTATTGTACATATATAAACAAAATTTACGAATCAAGCTACTCTGCTTGAGAAGTCTATGATTCAGACTCATTTTGAAAATTAAAATTTATTGAGATAAATGACTTACCTAAGTCTATATGTATACGTTAGTCAATCCTGTAGTCCAACTAAACGATGACAGTTTCAACTATACGTGTGAAGTATTCCGAGGGTAATTATTAAACAAGTCAAAGTCGGAATTATTTGATATTATAGCACATACTGTGTGAGAGTGGCATCGGCGAAAAATATTTTCTTAAAGAAAAACAGCCTTTCAATGCAAAAATGATGCCAAATGGGCATCTCCGCTCGTCAACAACGTCTAATAAGTGTATCACCAAAGTTTATGCCGAAAGATCATAATTATGACTGTAAAAAAATTCCTTAAAAAATGTCATTTGAGACCTCTAATGGCCGTCAATACAGCTAAGTTTCAGAATTTGTTCGGTTTAGCGTACTCGTTTATATAATTCCATAAAAATGGAAGTAGATCAGCACCCTTTATCATTAGCATGCAGTGAGAAAACCGTATTTTGTATGGAAACTTCTAATACAATAAAAACGATCTCCAATGGCAATCGTTCTTCCCGGTTTATTTTGAAAAACTTACACCCCAGTGGCACCTTCAGACTATAATGCACTTCAAACAGTAACTTATCGAGGTGCTATGACTTTTCCACAATCACCTTTGGAATCTTCAAATCACATATGCAATAATCTCACAAGTTGACGAAACCACCAAGGGGGAAATGGCCTTCAGCGTTTAAGCAAATAGTGCCTATTGCTCTATCACTGTCAGTCTACTTATGGCTTTGGTTCTTCCTTGATTTCGGCTTTACAGGAATGGAAGTGCAAATTCAAATGAAAAATACATGAAATCGAGCCGAAAGAAAAGTCAAAACGTTGAAAATGCCATGAGATCGGCAAATTAGGATTATCCGTCACACTTTCTCCAATTGAAACGAGATTTTCGGCACTGCCTTGTACATGCCTGATCACAGCTGTTACGCTTCCAATCTCCTTAAATTGTTTCTCAATATACAATATATACATATGTATGTATATACATAGTGAGCGCCTAACAATCACCGAACTCAACTTTTACCACTTAAGGAGAGTGCCCAAAAAATTTGATTAAATTTCGAAATTTTTTGTAAATTTTTTTGTTTCAATTTTAAAAACTGGAAATGAAACAATTTTAAAATAAAAACGGTAACGGTAATTTGTTAATGTATATTTTTTTTAATGTACAGTTTCTTTTGACCCTCACTATATCTTGTTAATTCCTTACACAGTAGGTCGGTTAATAGGAACATCACTCCATAATACTTGGTGTCCGCATTTTTGTAGTTACTTTGTTGTATGATTTTTCACTGCCATATACGAAACGGTAATCGTAATGTATGTACCAGAGCTCAGCAATGAATCGTTTTTTCGCTACTCATAAGTACTCATGAAATTTTGAGTATGAATGCGTCAACAATATTGAAATTCAACTACTCTGATTCATTTGTACTCACTACAACATTGATTTATAAGTACAGGCTGCAACGAGTATGAGTACAACGTTGACATTAAACTCATAACATTCGAAATATGTTTGACTCATACGCCTACTCATCCTGATTCATAAATTTCGAAAAATACTTATAATACTCATTCTCCCTTTTCTACTTCCTCTCTTTTTCCTATCCCCTCTTTTATCCTTCCTTTTTTAAGGACGTTCCGTGCAATGGGTCAATTCGACCTCCCGGTACTGTACTTATCTTAATTGACAAGTACACGTCATCTAACATAACCTAAACTATAATACTCATAAATGATTCGAATCATTCATTAAAATTTACAGTCATAGTTGTTATTGCATTTACAAAAAAAAAAAGAAGAAAGAAAAAGATAAAGACAGCAAGCAAAGCAAACACTCAACCTTCTAGTGAGTATTGCAGTGTTCGTACGCGAATCATACTTATTTTGTAATTCTTGTAAATGTTGAGTAAAGGAGAGTCGAAATCAACAACGTCATGCCTATTGTTAAGTATGAGTACGATGAGTACTTCAAAATTTGAATATGAGTAGTATGAGTATGATATTAAAATAAGTATGAATGCGTATAAGTATCGGAAATTATGAGTATGACTCGAATCTACTCATCCTTTTGAATACTCATTGCTGATCTTAGGTATGTACATAGCTTGGGGGTGATCGGAACGCAGTTAGCTTTTAGAAATTCTGTCTAATATGATATCAGTATGTCAATAAAGCCCGTTTAATAGTTTTAATACACCTGATCTCTCATTAACCGTTTTTTAAATTGTTTAAGCTTAATTGACTTTGTGTTGGGCTTAGTTCTTGTTAAACGATCCGTATTCGTAATATTTCACTCAGTGAATGATACTTCAGGCGAAAGATATTTTGCTGCTGTCGGTCTTGCTACACGATCCTGGCTTAATTTAAAATTCCAAAATATAAATAATAAATAATAGCCTGTAAATATATTTTTTGTGGAAAAGAAAATTCTTAATTTTTTAGTTTTTACAAAACCTCGCAGGTGCTGGATATGTAAATTCAATATTCGCTGAGATTTGCTATGCCACAGTAATTGTATTCAATTGCAATTAAAATATGATTTTTGATATTTCAATTTAAATCTCATTTCGATTGTTACATTGTGCTGTTGTTCATATTTAAATGATTATGGGTAATATATGTATGTATGTATGGTACTGTAAAAGGTTAATGTCTGTTTGTAGCGTTTGTTTGCTTATTTCAAAGGGGTAGCTGTTTTTGCCTTGAGTACTCATTTTATCTTACATACGGAACGAATTATTATAATCATGTATCTGTGAAATCGTCGTAGTCTAGTAGGTAGAAGTGAGGCCACGGTTTAAACCCCAGATCTCTTCAACCAGGCGAAATATGAAAAAATATTTCTTTCGGCAGTTTTCTGCCAAAAACTCCCAGAGTAAAAAAAAATTGCCATGAAAAGTTTCTCAAAAATTTGTTGTCCGATATCGACTTTAAATTTTGTAGGTCCCACCACTCATGTATAAAATTAACGCTCAAAATATAAGTGATGTGACAACCTAGGTCGTAATCCTGACTGAAGTGTTGTGATCATCAATCATGTACGAGTGTGTATATTTCCTTCGTTAAGTATTACTTCGCCCAATACTGGAAATACATAAGTGGCGGGATCTACAAACGACAGAGTTTTGGTACACTTTTAAAAGCAATTTTATTTTACTCTGGGAGTTTTGCAAGAAATCTGCTGAGAGGAAGTCACCGAATAAATATCGTATTTCGTTTAATTGGCCTAATGTCTATTAAGCCAACACACTGCCTACTAGATTATGACGGTTTCTATTGATAAATATTGTGAAGTTTTCCTACTTGAATTCGGATCAAAAAAAATTTTTTTTACGAGAGTATTGCTCCTACATTTTCGAGATGATAAATTCAAAAAGTCACTGATTTATTGATCTGGCCTCATATTGGACTTTTTTTAAACATACAGCCGATATGGCGAAGTATATCGGGCTTTATGCCTTGGTTTTATTAGAAAAATAAATAAATTTTGGGAATTTGAATAAAAACCAAACAAAAGCAAACATTTTGTGCAACCATTTGAATAATGAATTACATACTCATTTAAAATTAATACAAACCGATTAAAATGATATGAAAATAAATGAAATTATTATGCAGAATGGCTAAAAATTTAATTAAAATTACTCAGCACACTCTATTCTACTTATACTCTACGATAGAAACACAAAATATTTTCTATATCACGGATGTTAGAATTGAAATTTTTGAAAAATAAAAATTAAATGAGAAAAACAGAAAAAATATTAAAAGATTAGAAATTATTTTCTAAACAAATATTTGCTGTAAATTGTAAATTTAATTTAAGAACATATTTTTTTTTTATACTAAAATAGGCGAAACTAGACTTAAGGGGCATATTACTTCCTCCGACGTACAGATTTCTATGGTATTTAAAGGTGTTTTTAAAAAATATTTTCTTATTCACGAAACGAAATATTAACTTTACTTTACATTACAACAATAAATTGAATAATTATAATAATTTTGTATTTGTATTGTTGTTGTTGTAAAATAAAAACAAAACAACAAAACTAAGCATAAAATTATAAATAATTACCTGGTTGTACATGGGCATGCACTTGTCACTTATTACTGGATTCCTGTTAAAGTGTGACATGTCATAACCCTTGGGTTCCTTTTTCTTACTTCTACAACTAAAATCCTCCAGTAGAAGTTAACAACAATAGCAACAACAGGAAGAATATCTAAAGGGGTAAAATCACAATTTTTTATTCAACTTTAATTACCCATGTACAGAGCATGTAATTTGTATAATTTTTCATTAGCAAAACATTTTAAAGTTTTTTTTTCAACGTTTTACTACTAATAACAGGTTAAAACGCAATTGTATCGCATACAAACGGAGTCAATTATTGAATATGTCATGTAAACAGTAGGTGGATGAAAAGAAATGTCACTTTTAAACTGACATCGTTTTTAAAATATGTTGTAGCAACAGTCTGACTGTTTCATCATTAAAGTGGAGCTTGCTTGCGAATAATGGAACTATCTGTCTGAGTCGGGTAATGGCTGAGAGAGCAATGCAGATTACTGAGGTCTTATTGCATATAATGGATCTTTCAATGGAGTCTTTTGAACTTAGACCTTCTTATTGAAGTTACATCTGTCGCATTACTTACCCAGTTAATTGATCATTGCAATCATTTAGTCAGGATTGTAACCTAACTTCTCCCATCACCCGTGTTTTGTACTTTAATTTTATCCATGAGTGGCTTCTACCTACAGTTGAACGCGTCGACTTCAAACAAAAGATTTGAGAAACTTTTCACATACATAAAAACATAATTAGCCATTACAACCCTTCAGTCAGGATTGCAACCTAGCTTCTCAAACCACTTGGCTGCCTTCCAAAATGTATCAATACAAAGTTTGTATACAGTTCTGCTACTGTATATAAACTATGTAGATATGCAAAGTAACCAAACAATGCATCAACTATAAATCCGATGCCCGATTGCTTTTTGACTGCGTTAAAAATACACATTGACGACGTTTTGAAATAGAATACATTGTATATATTTTGTACAGCGGCATTATGAAACACGATTACTTACGTTCAAATACAAAGCAACTAACATTTTGGAAGGCAGCCCTTATGTTTTGTGTGTTAATTTTATAAATGAGTGTTGGGATCATATTTTGATGAGAAATATGTCAATTTTATTTACTCTGAGAGTTTTTACCAGAAATTTGCCTCTCAGCAAATGTTTTTTCATATTTCGATGAATATTTTTGCATGTTTCATGTTGTTGGAGCTGTATGACCTGGAATTTAAACAGTGGCCTCAACGTCTAATAAGTCTACACACTACCTACTAGACTACGGAGACTTTATATGGCAATTTTAATTTACAAAGTTTTGGCCAGAAGACTTCTGGGAGGCAGTCGCCGAAGAATATTTTTTCGTATTTCTTTTTATTCGGGAAGTTTGATTTGAGGGTTGTACCACAGGTTTTCGTTTAATAATCCAACACACTATCTACTAGACTGCGGCTACTTATAATCCCTTAAATTATTTTTCATTTATTCAATCTGTATTGCCCCCATCAGAATGGATAGCATTCAACATTTAAGGCAAATAATTAAAATTGTTCTATCAAAATGGTTGTAGGGAACTGAACTTAATTTTCATTGCAAAATAATCTCCAGCTATGAGATCCATTTTTGGATGTATGGGTACCAGAACAAACAAAATTTGTTGAATTTGGGACGATAGTATCCCACAAAAGTCATTGTTTGGATTTGGATGGATTTTGAGCTGGTGGCGTTATCGGTTCCTATTTTTTTTAGAACATCGTTGGCCAGACCATGACTGTCAATGACGAACACTTTAATTGGTCATTCCAACCCTTCATTCTGGATTCCGATCAAGTTTCTCACACCATTTATGTTGTGGGTGTTAATTTTATACATGAGACCGACGACATGTGGTTTTACTAGGACAACACTTCGTACCATTAGCTCGTACAAAACATTTAATATTCTTTACGAGCAAGTTGAAGAAATTAGTATCTCACATGCACGTAATGTGAGCTGACCACTAGAGATCGCGCGAACGGATCTCAGTAGAGTTTTTCTTATGGGGTTTTCTCCAGCTCCCTGAGCTACTTGAATTACCTATAGCAGTCCTTAAAGCCGACATAACCCAGACCATCGGTTAAACACAGTTTGATTTAAACTCCAAACTCATGGAAAATTTGATATTGTCGTACGGAGGTGTCCCCACTCATGTATAAAATTAACACACTCAACATGGAAGCTAGGCTGCAATTCTGACTGAAGAGATGTAATGACCATTTATGTAAGTATGTATGTACATATGTAGAATAGAAGAATGTTCAACTCCTGAGTGATATGAAAAGGGAGATAAAACATCTGGTACTGGCACTAGACAATAACCAGACATGCAGAATATATGGAGTGTTGCTAGGAGGGCTAAGCATGTCCTAAATCAGTTGGCTTGCAGGAAAAGTTTGTGAACTCAAGGATAATAAATTTGATGTATGCTATGATCATCAGATCAATCATTTCCTATGGAGCGGTTGACGTACAAAATCCAGATCTTGTCTTTTATTACTACCAACATGGTTACGAATACACAATATGACCTTACTTGTAAGCCACCTTATGCAAGTATTTAGGCAGACTTCATTCATTGTGATTAAATACATTTTGTTTGCAGTTTGACCAGAAGCAACTTTTGTAAATAAAAACCACAAATTAAAAATCCTATACAGCAGGCCATACTGCATAAACAAGATTCTTGTTTCCATATACAATATGCATGTGTATGTGCATGTTTACGCACGTATGCATACTCGTACATATGTGTAAGTAAAGTAACTGTAATAAAAGAGAGCATGAATGCATAAAAGAAAACCATTTATTGCATATGACACGGCATTATAAGGAGTTACTCCTGTTACTCCGTTACACCGTTACTCCTGTTATTTTGTATTAAAAGCCGACTGGTGGTCGAATGTACAATGTTAGAGGGGGTTTTTTGAAGAGTTGTTGTTAAGAATTAAAAACCCTCAGATTGTAACTGCGATGGTCGCATTTCCTTTTGTAGTTTATTTATAACAAAAAAAAAAAAGAAGAAGAGAAGCCTTTTGTGCTTTGATGTCAATGTTTTCTATGCGAATGACATTAATTTTGTGTGGTGTGCTAATGAAAGAAAAGCCTTTGCTTTTGCGACATATTCTTAGAACCCAGCTGCACTTTTGTTAAATTGGTGCCTGGGTTTTGTGCTGACCATTCTACTTATAATAGATGGTGTTCAGCCTAATGGAGGTGTAAGGGTCGGATGTAATTTTTTAGTGAATTGATTAAAACAAAATGAAGGGAAATGAATACTTAAACTCTTTCTAAATTATCCTGCCGTCTAAATACTTAAATTAAATGAAAGCTCTGGAAAAACAAAATGTTTTTTGGGGTCAAATAGCGTTATTAAATACGTGAGGTTTACATATTGTCTAATTTACGATGCCATTAGATACCATTTTATTGTGTCACCCAGTATTTTAGCATATATTCTTACGAGTGCTGACCATTGGCACATTATTTGACAGATGGTCTCTCTTCCTACTCCTCGTTAGAGTTGCAAATCTTGTAGAAGCCACTCGAGCAGGCACTTTGCTGACATGCATGTCTTCCTATTGACCTATGTCGTATTCGGACACAGATTACATAATAAATATCCAGTCGAGAGAGAAAAATGAACTGCTCCCTAGTCCTTTGGTTAACATTCGGCCCACTCAACCTAGTGATCAGAACAGAGGCGTTAACCAAGAAATGAAATTTGTTGTTTATTTGCATTCTGTTAATAGCCAATGCCTGGTATTCATGCTGAGCAGTTCACCCGCAACACATTGTTCTTGGACACAGAAACCTAAGTCACGGAAAGCTTCGAATAATCCGCCAATTACGGGAGAAAGCTTAGACCTCAAGTTGATATTCTGAAAACACTCCATGGCACTCTGGCTGTCAATATTTACATACTGCTACTGAGCAGCCATTGGCGATAGTCTGAACTTCCTTCTTAAAGACAAGGCAATGATCCAGGAGTCTGTATGAGTTTGTGATATCCAATTCCGCGATATACACAGTAAATCATTCAACTACTGGCCAACATCGTGTAAATCTAAATAATTTGGAGGGAGCTCGTGATTGACCTTCCAGTACTCCCAATATTGTATAATAAATCGGTAGCAGACAATTCTCTATTTGATATAATGATGTCTAAATTAAAATAATTATAGAGGATCGTATAATAAATCGGTACCGGAGAACTCCCTATTTGGTATACCGGAGAATAACATTCTATGACTGTAGTATGTTCTTGGAGTTGCATAGGCCACTTAATTCGTCGAGTAGATTGCTTCAGGAGAAACTTAGTAGAAAGCCAATTTAGCATAGGGTAAAGCGGTCTGTTTGATGTTGTCCTCATTTCACTAATAGTGAGGATAGAGGATTGCTCCCTCACACCTTCTAGAATCTCACAGATACCCAGCTGTCGTAATCCTGACTTGAGGGTTGTAATGACTAATGAGGTATGTATGTATGCATGTATATTTATTTATTTTATTCATTAATTACAATACAATTACAAATTATATTCTAATTATATACGAGCTGAGTAACTTGGCCATATGCTCGGTGTAGTGTCACAGACCAGAGTCTCTGGTGGGAATAGAACCTGCGACCCTCACGCTAATAGTCTAGCACACTACCCACTAGACTATCAGGGCACCCTGTATGTTTTTTATATTTAATACGATAATTCAGTTACTTATCTTACTAACGAGTCAGCCACTTTCATAATTGAACTCTTATTGAGTATTTGCCTCCATCGGCTTTACCTGAAATTGCAACTGGACTATAAAACGAACGTTTTAAAAACAATTCGTTTTTCTTTCCATTCCACTTGATGTACCCCTAAACACCACTGTAGTTGGTAACAAAAAAAAGATAATATCCTGTACTAATTATGAAAATAAATATCCTTTAGCGGTTTACAAGTGATAAAATGTGTTCGTTATTATTATGCAATGGAATTTGTAAAAATTTGTTGTTTTTGTTTTTTTTTTTAATTTTAATTTAAAATTTATTTTCATTTAATTTCATTGCATTTTATTTTATTGCATTGTGTACATAATTTATTGGCAATTAACAATAGAGGCTGCAATGAAATTTATTTACACAGATTAGATAATTAATTTAGTTGCTCAGGTTTTTTTTTTTGTTTTTAATTTTTATTTTTTAATTTCTTTTTTTATTTATTGTTTATTTATTTGTTTATTTATTTGTTTATAAAAGTTTACACTTTTTTTATTAATTTTTTAAATTTATTGCGTACAATGTAATTAAAAATAGGAAGAACTAAAGTTATGCCAAATTAGCAGCAGCAGCAATAGTTGAATGCGATATTTTTTAAAAACGTTTTTAGAATTGATATTTAATTTAAAAACAAAAGGAATATGAGGTAATATAAACGTATTAATAATATTATTTCGTTCATATATTCTGGATTTTCGTCACTGGCTCAAGCATATGTACTCCTGGTTTCGTATCCATAATGCAATAGAGAGTTAAAAAATTACATACATAATTGATCATTACAACCCTTCAGTCAGGATTACGACTTAGTTTCTCATACCACTTATGTTGTGTGTGTTAATTTTTATACATGATTGGCGGGACCTACAGTTTAAAGTCGACTCCGAACGACAGATTTTTGAGAAACTTTTCATGGCAATTTTATTTACTCTCAGAGTTTATGCCAGAAATCTGCTGAGAGGAAGTGGCCGAAGAAATACCTTTTGTATTTTGTTTTGATGTCTAGCCTCGGGTTTGACCCCGGCTTTACATCTAATAATCCAACACACTACCTACTAGACTACGGCGACTTCGTTAAAATGATTACGATTACAAAATAAAGTTGAATAAAACACACAAAAAGCTTTCTTTTCAAATAAACTTTTTTATTGTAATAATTGGATCTTTTCAAATGTTTGGAGATTCAAAGTTAGGAGATAATCAGCGCTTTGGTACGCTCTTTAACATAGTCCCACAGCTAAGTCCAACAGCCTCCAATGTGTGACCTTGTAGGGCATTTTGCGCCTCTGAAACGTGAGATTTTTTCGCTCTGGTAACTTTATACACATACATACATAATTGGTCATTACAGTTTAAGGTCGACTACGAACAACAGATTTTTCAGAAACTTTTCATGGCGATTTTATTTACTCTCAGAGTTTTTGCCAGAAATCTGCTGAGAGGAAGTCGATGTAGAAATATTTTTTCATATTTCGTTAGGTCGGAGATGCCTTACCTGGAGTTTGAACCGAGGCCTCACGTCTAATAAGCCAACACACTACCTACTAGACCACGGCGACTTCCAACTTCTCATACAATAAAGCCAAAATTTATCGTATTATGTGGCTCTGTCTGGGTTTTATGACATACGGCAACGTTCAGAATCTTCAACTGGACAAAAAAAAAAAAAAAATAACACTGATACCAAGGACAGCTACTCACCAAAATTGGTGTCAAACTGTAAATTTTTTTGAATGTAATGCCATTTCCACAATCACTTCTGGGTTCACCGAACACCTTGTGAAAGTTGTTCGAATTTTAAACAGACATTGAAAGCCTATTGCACTCAATCCGCGTACCTACGACTTTTAGAAAAGTGAACCTTTTAGAAAAGTGAGACTTTTATTGCTTCTTGTATTGTACTTTATACGAAGGATAATCTCGTAACACAAGACTGTATTATCTTAACCCCATACGAACTTTAATTTTTAGGCTGGTAAGGCGGTGATGAAAGATGCAACAGTAAAAATTGTTATACGTGGTGTTAACATCACAAATTATAATTATTTTCGAAAAATGATTCAAATGGGCTTAGTTATACGGTTTACATATGAATGACAGGCACTGCCTGCAGTCAGTTTACTCTCCTCCGAGTTACGTTAAGAGATGTAAACTCAACAGATTTGAAACCCTATAAACAGATTTACTGTTTATTTATTCCCAACTAATTGGTACTAGGAATTGCTAGGAAATATACCAATCGTTTCTGGTGAAGTCACTATTTAGCAAAATTAAAAAATCAAAATATCAACAACTCATGTTCATTGAAGAGGAAATTGAATCAACAATTAATACCTGAACACACCTCTTGTTGAAGACTAAGTGTCAATGAGCGAAGTTCTTCAGCAATAAATCCAGTACACCAATCCAATACCTCTTCAAATATATATAAAATAGCTAACAGCGAAGCGGATATTGCTTATGAAATTAGATAAATTTCATTTATTAAACGTGTTGTAAAAATAATCTATTCGCAGAACAGTGATTATGTTTCATACGTGATATTCAATAAAACAAAAAAAATTAGTTTAGTTGGGTGTTATCAACGTTTAAGACATGACATTGGCAATTGATTGAATTATTTTATCTAATAATTGCTACCAAATACGGTTGTTGTTACCATTATCTATCAGAGACTTGAATTAGTTCAGAAGTTTATTTAATTATGGAACTAAACAATGGCGCCACAATAATTAGGCTTAAGGTTATCGATTTATCGAATTGATTGTGAGAAGCTAGGTCGTAATTCAGAATTCAGAAGGGTTGTAAAGGGTAAAGCCTTTTTTGCTTTATTTGCAAACTAATGATAAAGCTTTTTCCGACAAGCACCACTAACGATAGGAGAACTGTCTGTTTCCAGCAGAAAAGTGTTCATCTTGTCCTAAAGCATTTCTTGTAATATTCATTGTTGGTTTCATCACCGTTGGAGTTTCAGAGGACTTAGCGGTCGATTATTTGAAGGGGGAATGAGTGCCTTACCGAGTTTCTTAAAAACAATCGTGATGAAAAAAGCTTGTTTCTTTATCTTCAGGTTATTCACCATAAAAGTGCCCAGTTAATATACGATTTTGTTGAAAAATATTTTTAAGGCTTTTATAATCCAGTTTTGTAGTACATATTCAAGTTTTCTTGTTATTTATTCAGTGAAATCTCTATCAAAACTTTCGTTATTCAAACACTTGCTTTGCCGGCTTCACAGCACTAAAAGCGAATCTTGCTCTGCATATCTACGATTTATCACAAGTCGAAGTGCGAATACTCAACACAAACAATTGATTATTTTACAGCACTGTTGCTAAAACTATTCATAGGTTCTGATGTCATGACTCATGATGATTTTTAAAGTAATTACTAAATCAAACAAATTAGAAAAAAAAAATGCTATCTTCTGAGCTACAGCTACTATAGGATAAATTTTTTTCTCATTTTAACACTTGTAGGGCATAGTTCCAAGTGTGATAAAATTGGCAAAATTCTTCAAATATTGTTATCAGCTATACTAGCATTCAGCCGTTGCCAATAAACATCGCGCCCTCAATAAAAACCCGACAAAACTCGCCATATTTTGGCAGTGATTTTCAAGCACTGTTTGATTACAAAGTGTAAGGTTTTCAAGGAAAATGTTTCAATTCTGTAAGTATAACAAACTTAAGTGTGTACCCTAATTCTCAAACAAAAATATTCAATTTCCAGCTCTACTACCCTTGGCCATATTATTGGCAATGGTTCAACAACTGCTGGCCGACGTTTGTCCCACAGCACCGGTTTACAATGAGCAAATAATACCCTTTTGTGAAAAGGGCGATGTGAATATTTTGTGGCCAAATTATGATGGCTTATCAGTATACTATCAATGTATGGGTGTTGGTAATCCTGTTTTAGCTTCATGTCCCTACAAAACGTTCTTCAATTTTAGACAACAACGCTGTACTGGCTGTGATGAATACATACCTGCACCTGCGTGCCGTGATTTAAAACTGGCCAGTGGTAAACCCAAATGTGTCGCATTGACTTTACCCACTACAACGCCTACTCCTAAGCCACCAGCAACAAAACCAACAACTACAACAACAACTACACCAGGACCAGTACCAAATTGTCCCGCCATAAAGACTTACAATGAAACATTTACACCAACTTGCTCAGGCAGGGATAAAACGATTTTATGGCCAAATTATCCAAATCCCAGCCAATATTATCGTTGTTTGAACGATCTGCTACAACTTGTTACGTGTGCCTACAAAATGTATTTCAATTTCGATCAACAGCGTTGCACAAATTGTGAGGACTATTTACCAACACCGGATTGCAAAAGTATGCGTTTGTATGCACAAAATAAAGTGGTGTGTCAGAAAATCCAGTGAAAGTAAATGTTGAATAAAGAATTTGACCAAATCGGGTCTGTAAATATTGGTTTGAGTGGCTCTTATGATTTCGTGTTTAGACAGAATTTGTTTTTTCCTTTCGAAAAGTACTGAAGTCTTAATGTACGACGCAATATTTTATAGAACTTGGTTGTGGACCTTGTGGTCACTGTAGTCTAGTGAGTTGAAAGTTGTCTGCATTTCTTTCGTAGTATTTATTTCTTGTCATAGTATTTCTTTCTACAACACCCTCTCAGCAATTTTTGGAAATTAAATTAACACACTTAACAACGTTGATGTAGGAAGTTGGGTTGTTATCCTGACTAAAGGGTTGTAATGGTGAATTCTCTGTATGCAACAGAGATCAGCAATGAGTATTCAAAAAGATGAGTAGATTCGAATCATACTCATAATTTCGGATACTTATACACATTCATACGTATTTTAATATCATATTCATGCTACTCATATTTAAAGTTTGAAGTACTCATCGTACCCGTACTTAACAATACACATGATGTTGTTGACTTCGACTCTCCTTTACTCAACGTTTGCAAGAATCACAAAAAAAGTACGATACGTGTACGAACATGATTCGAATTACTTGAATCATTTATGAGTATTATAAGTTATGTTATGTTAGAGGACTTGTACTTGTCAATTAAGACAAGTACAGTACCGGGAGGTTGAATTGACCCATTATACGGAACGTCTTTAAAAAAGGAAGGATAAAAGAGGGGATAGAAAAAAGGATAGGAAGTAGAAAAAGGAGAATGAGTATTATAAGTATTTTTCTAAATTTATAAATCTAAATGAGTAGGCGTATGAATCAAACATATTTCGAATGTTGTACTCATACCCATTGCAACCTGTACTTATAAACC
This sequence comes from Sarcophaga carnaria, assembly GCA_958299815.1. Classification (NCBI taxonomy): domain Eukaryota; kingdom Metazoa; phylum Arthropoda; class Insecta; order Diptera; family Sarcophagidae; genus Sarcophaga; species Sarcophaga carnaria. The sequence goes on from OY283150.1 coordinate 4,496,042, forward strand.
AATGTTGTAGTGAGTACGAATGAATCAGAGTAATTGAATTTCAATATTGTTGACTCATTCATAATCAAAATTTCATGAGTACTTATGAGTAGCGTAAAACGATTCATTGCTGATCTCTGATGCAATCGCCGATATCGTCTTCATTAGAAACATATTTCTCATGTATTCTATTGAAATAGCGAACTTGCATGAGCATTTTTAGCATTGTCACATGTGGCGAAGTCTTTTTATACTTCAAAATATTAAAGCGAATAACCAAATTAGTTTAGCTTGAAAATGTCCCTCTTTAAGTGCTTTCTGATATTAAATTTAAATAAAAGAAAGCGTTTGCGAGATATCTCGAAATTTTTTATTCGTTTGAAAGACCGATTGATGCCATCGTCTAAATATCTGCCACGGCTTTTCGAAATATTTAATTTTCCATGACTCTGACGCATAGATCTGGCTGAATTTGCCAATGGCATGGGTTACGTTAGCTTTAGAGACCACAATGGTTTGTGGCTTAACTCTTCAACAAATAATCTTACGGCGTTACATTCCAGGAGTTTGATGAACTCCAAGTCAGATAACTGTGCCGTCAAATTGCTCATACAGGTTTGGCATGAGCTGTGAGCGACGTACAGCATTTCTGTTGAAACAACATGTCATTGGTGTTCAGGTAACAAGAAGTTGGTATTTATCGACCTATAGTGTTTGCCGTATACAGCGATTGCCTATAGACCAATAACTCAGCCTGCACAAAATACACACCAAACAGCGATGTTTTCGGGACGCAATGATTCTAATAAGGATTGGTATCGTGCCAAATTCTACAATTTTATTTCTTCACGTACCCATTCACTCAGAAGTGGAACTCATGTCGTTATCTGTGGTTGTCCATGGTTATTTTGGCAGATGTGGCTTCAACAAGATGGCTATTTTAAACTATCAAAATTCGAAGTTCCCAGTTGGAAGTCGCAAAACAACAAGGAGAGCATAATTGACTTGAATAAAAGCCTTAAGTTTTGTGTAACAAAAAGTGAATTTACTGTGAGCGTTAAAAGAAAATGTACACTCAGGGTTAAATTCTAACAAGAACCAAACTCAACTTTTACCACTTAAGGAGAGTACCCGAAAAAATTTGACAATATTTCGATGATTTTTTTTGTTGCAATTTTAAAAAATGCCAATGAAACAATTTTAAAATAAAAATAACGGTAATTTATTAATGTATATATTTTTTAAATGTACAGTTTCTTTTGACGCTCACTGTATTCATGGAACTTAATTTAAAAAGAGATTTGAAAACAAGATTTGTTAATGAATGGTGTTGCAAATGAAATTTGCAAATAAATTATAATAATTTGACCCGTTTTTAGAATTTTTATTTAAAATAATGGAGTTCATCTGTATTGTTGTGATACGAATAACAGAAAAATGCCAATAAATTTTAAAGTTCTTTGAGTATCGGCGACAATAAAGGTTAAAAGATGAAAAAAAACCAACAAACTCTAAAGATAACAATAAAAATATTTATTTAAATAACAAATAATGTTATAAACATTATTACTGTGGTGGTAGTGGTAGTAGTAGATTGTATATTTAAACTAATTTGTTTAACAATTGTGAGCGATTATAAAAATAAATCACGAAAAATGCACTAAAAAAGGCCCCCTCCACTATAAATAACATAAATAATGCGGTTAAAATAATAAAAATAAAACCACAACAACGACAACGACAACAAAAATTAACAACAAAATGAACAATATTTGTTGTTTGGTTTTAAACAATAAAATAATAAAACATTTAAATAAATAAAAACATGTACGTACATATGTATTTAGATAAATACACACACACACACTCACACAAACACTTGAATATGTATACAAACTTAAACCAGTGATTATAATTGTAGTTGTTAGATAATAATAATAACAATAATATTAGTATTGTTGTTGGTTTTTCTGCTATTTGTTAAACGAAAACATATTTACTCGCTGATAGAGAATACAGCAGAGTACATACATATACATATGTGTCGAGTATTGAGTCGAGTAGCAGTTCATATAGAGAAATACATATTTGTTGAAAGTGTTAATCAAAAACATAAAATCAGAAATGTAAACAACCGCACACACACACACACACATGTTTAATAACAGAAAACAATAGCAACAACATATAATAACAACACGGGAAAATTAAAAAAAAATTAAAAAAAAACTTATTTTAACCGCCAGGGTCAATTATCGATGTGAAGAGAATTTTAGAATCATTTTTTTTTTTATCAATTACTCTGTGGTATAAAACTTTACACCAAATGACATTGTTTGGAAAACTCAACAAATTTAAGAAAATAGAAAAAGAATTTCTTCTACAAGGTTAGAAAGGAATGGATTTTGCAGTGGCCGTTGTCTAGCAGATAGTGTACTGGATTATTAGACGCGAGCAAGATAGACATTTCTCAGACATTTCAAACAAAAAGAAATACAAAAAAAAATTTCTTTCGCTAACTTTCTCTCAGCAGTCTTTTGGCAGAAACTCTAAAACTGAATAAAATTAAATTACCTTGAAAATGTCCGAAACGGGTGTGAGATACCATCATACCAGATATACCATCTGTAATATGGGACCCTCAATACGCTGTACACTCTGATAAAATTGAATCAGTTCAAAAACAGTTCTTATTATTTTGTCTTCGTGGTTTAGGGAATGGATGGGATCCTAATGAAAGGTTACCACCTTATGAAAAACGCCTAGCACTCATTAAATTACCAACTTTAAAGAGCCGTCGTAAAATGCTATCTTTCTTCTGAAGCTGTTTAATGGTGTTATCAACTCGCAATTTCTTCTAGAAAAACTTTCCATAAAAGTACCTGTTCGTCCGACCAGATACCATAATTTCTTAAATATAAAATATTACACAGTTAACTACGCGAACTTCGATTCATTTCGTAGAATCTGTAATGATTTTAATAGTCTGTATCATCATATAGATTTTAATAAAATTATGGAATCCATTAAAAAGGATATAATTTTACAATTAAACACATTTAATTAATATTTTCAATGATGTCTCTTTTTTAACTTATTTTTTGAATTGAAATCATAATAATAATAATTCTGAATTGTTATATAAAATGAATTGAAATATAAAATGAATTGAAATATAAATGTAAAATTTAATGAATTGAAATATAAAATGTAATAGTCTGTAAGGATATTCCATAGACTTAAATAAATAAATAAATAAATAAATAAAATAAAAAACAATGTTTTATTCGTTTGAAAGAGCGATTGATGCTATTACATATGGAATCGTCCAAACATCTGTCATGTCTTTATTGTCCATGTCTCTGATGCATAAATCCAGTTGAAATTTGCCAATGACATGGGTTATGTTAGCTTTAAGGACCGTTATGGCTTGTGGATTATGCACATACTTCTGCGACATAAGAAAACAACTCAAAAAAATAGTCTAACGGCGTCGTATTGCACAATCTCGATGAACTCCACGTGACTATAAAATTGCCATGAAAAAGTTTCTTAAAAATCCGTCGTTCGGTATAAACTCTAAACTTTAGATCTCGTCACTCATGTATAAATTTAACACACACACAAACTAAATGATGTGAAAAGCTAGGGTCGAGAGCAAGGCTAATGCATATTTTGCTCCTCAAGCCTTGTGAGTACATAAGAATAATCTAAAAATTATTTTTCCCGTAATGCTTATACAAAACACTGAAAATCTGTGAGCATATATAAACTCTAAATCTTGAGATCCGGAGTTTTCTTGCTGAGTACTCTTAAATCTTCAGCAAAAGTAATGAAAGTCTGTGAAAGTCATTGAAAAATTTAATTTTTTGTTCCCCAGCCTCGCTACACTTGTTAGGTCTGAATATTTATAGGTCATGTCATCAATGTGTCAGCAAAAGCGTTTAACTCAACAGCCGTCATTTTTACACACACAAATGGATCAAGCAGGTATGTACATACGTGGCTTCCGAAAAACACACATTACAGTAGATGATTAAGAAGAGTGTTTAGCATTGGACTCATTACTATGAAACTCCATGTATTATATGATGTACTGAGTCTTGAGCTCCCTAATCGCTGGCAGATCATTGATTTTGCAGATGATATTGTTGGTAAGCTGGTTAGAATGTGCAACAATTGTTAAAGGCTGGATCTCAGTCAAAACCTGTCAAACTTACTGACAATAAAAGTCTAGTTTTACTCGTAAGCAGCAAACAGAAATTAGACTTCAATTCAATAACTATAGGCGACATGCGGTTAATTTCGAAACAGACAGTCAAGTACTTGGTGATTTTACTCGACAACAATCTATGTTAGCAGAAAATGCATTAATAATTCTTAACATGGGCTCTCCAAAGCATTCAAGAAGTCTTTACTCATGGAAGTGGTTAAATTGATTGTCATACATATGTGCGGTCACCCTTGGGCAGAGGCTACGTGTAGGAAAATCTGTAGACACAGTAAGCAGGAGATATGATCTCAAGGTCGATTTTGTCTGCAGAAGCAGGCTTGATGAACGCGACGCTAGACAGTTGATTGGCAATGTTCTGATTAGATCTTAGTATGATTGGAAGATTAGATGGAAAGGTAACAAGCCAAATATACATATGCTCAAAGCTTATCTTTATAAATAAGCACACTAAGCGGATGAAGCATGCTCAGAGTATATAAATAATAGGAAAATCCGTGAATATGTTTTGTTCAATTGCACGCGGTATAAGAACCATCGAATTACTCTATAATTTGAGAGACCATAGTTCTCATCTAGTTCTCTACCAAATAAACGAAACATTTGACAGAATTGAACAGATTTATCCAGAACACCTGATTGCTAATACGTTTTGACGTTTAATACGTCAAAAGATATCAACGTTCCATTTTTAACTTTCATATTAGCAGTATAGACTTAATGTTGCTACACATTCGAAGAGACAATTCCACAGAATAAATGATAAATAATTGGTCCCTCTATTTTCTCTCGATTCCTTTTAAATCCTCTCGAATATCAAATGAAATTGTTTACTGGGTTATATGTTTGGTATACGTTGGTAAACTGTTGGTTGAAAACAATAAAATTACGTAGTAAAGCAAACATTTATTATCTGAAATATTAATTTATGATTTTTATTTTATTAAATAAACAATTTGTATGTATATTTGCATAAATTCATAATAAAAAGATGTTTTTTTTTTGTTTGTTTAAAAGTGCCAAATAAAATTAAATGTGGCTGCAAACAAAAAAAAACTAACTGGATAAACTTAATTTAAAAAGTGTTTTATGGTTTATATTACAATAAATTATAACAGTGGAGCAATCTAAAGAAAACCAATTTTTAAAATTTCTTACAAAATATATGGTTTTGTAAGGGATCTGGAAAACCTTAAACTCAATGGTATTAATTTGAGCAAAAATATGTTTAAATTTCTTTAAAATATTTTTTTTTTTTGCCTTGACCGTATTATTTGCTCCACGGTAAAATACGCCAATATGGAATATATTCAATAAATAATATTAAAATGACACCAATCCTGCTGATAATGCTCGTAACACGGTGGACAACAAAATTTACGAGTATAATTCTTTGCGAAATTCTAATACTGAAAACCAACATTTTTAGAATGAATTTTATGGATTTTTTAATTTCAATCAACGAGACGTGCATTGGCAGTAATTGATTTCTATAGAAGGCCTTTTTAAGAATTCTACATGAAGATAAGCTATGCATAGAATGATTATGTTGAGATCAAAAGAAATTTCAGATGCCTCTCTAATACACATTTCAGTCTCTATTAGGAGTTTGATCATTCTCCTTAAACATCTCATCTTACAGAAACCATAGCCGCCATACAAAAAACAATCGGCGACAATCGATTTTTACAAGCTTCTGTTGAGTCAAATTTTAATTAACGTTCCAGCCAGAAGTAGTTGACAAGTATGACTTAATAAGAGGGCGCATGACAATCTTCCAACTAAGCTGTCGATTATTCGATATGACAGGCCTGGAATACAATTTCTCAACTAAGCGTTTGTGAATGTTGCCTCTCTCGGAACAATGTTGTTCTTTAAGTTGAATTAAAATTTCACCCGAAGAAAACGATGATCAGCTGATTAACACCGAGTTCTACTGTGTTACCTTCTGTTCGCATCCAGCCATGTTAAATAGGTTCCAATCGATTTCTATCGCAGAATTAAACTAAAAACCAACTGTGTATCGTGCTGCAAGAAGTTTGGTTTTTAATTTCAATGCTGCTCTTTTATGTGGTTCGTTTGCTGTCTGTAGTGTGAGCCTTTAAATTCTTTTAAAGCTTAAATAACGTAGTGCTTGAATAAGTGAACATTTTTAATCCTTTCGATGGCGATATTTTTCTTTTTAAATCATTTAGAATTTATTTTAGTTGGATGCTTAAAAAATGTTCAGGCCACTCTGTAACCGTTTGACATTGACTGATGTTAGATGATCTAATACGTGTAGAGAGAATACTCTCTGTATACAGTGAACAGCAAAAGTCTTAGTACGGCAATATATTTTGACAAAAAAAAGTCCCCACAGGCATAATACTCTTGCACAAAGTCCCGATATGACTTCAAGAGAGTATTTAGGAGACCATTTCAAAGAACGGTTAGGTAATCGTTAAACCTCACACGAAAGTCAACCGAAAAACTTGCTCATGGTGCCACCAGAAAACACGAAACAAAACTTGTACATTCAATTCCAAATGGGTTAAATCGAGTGCTTGACCTTAAGGCATATTCTGCTAAATACAAGGAATAACATTTTCATATATTAGGCCTTTGAGTTTTAAATTTACTCAGGGTTCTCCTTGGGGGTACCTAAGGAGTCATCTAAAACTTATCCTTATTTTTCTCTTGTTTTATGAAAAACATTAAAAAATTGTTTGTTTTATAATAAAACAGAAAGAAATTAATAAAATAAATATAAAAACTATGAATATTTTACACAAACTTTTGGCCAAAATTCATGAAAAATGCTAAAATATATTGCCGTACTAAGACTTTTGCTATCCACTGTATACCGATAGCATTCTCATTTACTTGCGACATTTTCTTTACCCGAGGAGGTTCATCGCCGGTAGATCTCCATTCCCAGAAACCCTTCCCTGTTAATTGCAGATGATGGTTTCATTCTCCTCCACTTTCTTACACTTTCTACAATAATCAGGATAATACAGACCAAAAACTCTTGCTTGTACGATTGCAATGAATTGATCAGTGATTTCTGACAGCGTGTAAATACGGCCAAATTCAGATCAGATAGTAAATACCTACTTAATGTACTACTTTAAAAGAGTACAGTTACCCCAGAGCTTAACGCTTGTATCGTCATGGTGCTCTAAGCACTGTTGGAAACAATGCGCCTACCAACCAATGCAGCCCCATGATAAAACTACCATTGATTGCATGCTCGTACGTGAGTACCAATTCGATGCCATGTATTTAGACATGATTGGTTAGGGGTCGGAGACTATCTAAAATAACACACGCCTACTGTACTACTTTAAAACAGGTCAGTAGGACAATAGCAATGACAATCAATGTGATGCATGTTATCTGTCTATGCACCCAGGACAGGGTCATACCAGAATGTTTCGATATTTAATTTTAATTTACCCTCAGAATTTTTTGACAGAATTCTACTGAGTGGAAATCACCGAAGAAATATTTTTTTCTTTATTTGAGATGTCTGACTTGGCCAACACACTACATACTAGACTATGGCGACTACAGAATAGAAGGAATGAATAAAATTACATATATCCGGTAATAACTTAGAATGTTTACAACTCTTTAAAGTTCAAACATACAGCAGAATCCAGCAATCATTCTTAGCTCCGAATAGAATCGTCTTTTTCATTCCTTTTTTTTTTTTGCAGAACATATCATAAGTCCATCCACCAGCCATACATTCGATTGATTTGAGATTAAACATGTCGGATAAGAAATGCTCAGGTTTTGGACGAGAGAATACTTCAAGGAATCGACTTCTTCAATTTTATATTCACTAAGGAGTTACGGATTATAATACGTATAAGTTAATAGCTTTGAGAACATTGAAAACCAGGTCGGGAAAAAATGTTGAAACGTCCAACAGACTATTGTGGAACAGTAGCATAAAAGGATAAATAATCACCAATATCAAATTACATGAAATAACACATCACATGCTATGGTTTCTGTAAAGGCCCTTAACAAGGCCCTTAACTCTTTTCTCGTTGAAACACTGTTAAATACTAAAACAATAGAGATGGTCAGTGTTGTTGAGGATATTTAAACAAAATGAAATTAAAACACCATCACAATATAACGGCATAACAACGTCATAACAACGGCATAACAGCATATGTGTTGAATGTTTTATACAAGTATTTGTGCTTAAGTACATATTTACAGTTAATTGTCTATTTATATGTACACATAACACATACAATAATATGTTTATCTACATATGTTTGTGGTATTAGTTGTATAAACCCATCTGTATACAACTGTTATATGAGTGTGAGTGTATGTGTGCGAATGCAGTTATCGTTTTAAAAACGCCATTTCATTTTCTGTCCATTTTTTTCCGCATTTTTTTCTCATTTTTTTCGCATATGAATGTCAATTGTTATCATTATAATGCGTGTTGAGTTGTATTCAGTTGTGTTTAGTGCAAGTGGAGTGCAGTGCAGTGCAGTGTAGTGTAGTGCAGTTCAGTTCAGTTCAATTCAATTCAGTTTTAACTGCATTTGATGGCATTAACAGGGGTTTGTATGCGTGACACAGTATTTTACGCATTTGCATTTGAATTAAAATTAGAAGAAAATCCTTGGCATCCTTTGCCAATAATACCAGCGACAGCAACTGACTAATACAACAATATTCAGAGCATATGAAATATTGTATATGTACTCCTAATATTTGGCACACACATACACATACAAGTATATTGTATGGAAGAGTACTTGTTTAACGGATGATACGCAAAGAATATTGAAAGCCCTATACAAAGATCAAAAGAGGCGATCAATTCAATTCTAAGTGATCGCTCAGGTTATGCTAAGTAGTCGCTTAGTACACAAAATTAAACAGAGCTTCGAAAACCATAAAAAGCCACTCAGACTCAAATTTCAAAACCGCTTTAAGTAGATGTATTCATCCAAAAACAAAGGAACTGGTTACGATACTAGTTGATGGTTTTACATGCCCGAAATACTACTTGAACATCCAAAAAATGAATGCATTATGATCGCCCAAAAGGAAAGAAATATTATGTGAAGCCAGGCAATTTGATAGGGTCAATGCTAGAGCCTGATATGCAGGACAGCAAGGTAATACTCTATTTATGATGAGTATACTTCTGTTATAAGCTGCTGAAAAAAGACAAAAAGATCAAGAGACCTTACAATTCATTCGTCTGAAGTAATCATAACCCGGTAATTACCGGTGGTGTAATACTAAACATGAAGTCTTAACATTTCATAATAAAATACGCAGTTTTATACGCCAGACCTTGTCACGTTTGACTACCTTTTTTCGATTAGGCTTCACTTAAAATCGCGGTATCCAAAATGGGCTTAATTCGTATGCATATGGATATAGACGAAGTTTATACATAATAATGGACTTTGAAGGTCCTAAAATGACGGTTTTGGGGCCTATCGATGCTGAAAAAATGCTTTCTGTTAAGAGAGAAGAGGTAGTCGGTAGTGTGTTAGCTTCTTAGACTTGAGGCCGTAGTTCAATCTCTGGCTGAGACATCTCGAACAAAAAGAAATATTTCTCCGGCGACTACCTCTCGGCAGAATTCTGGCAAAGGCTCTAAGAATATATAAAATTGCCATGAAAAGTTTCTCAAAAATCTGTCGCTCGGAGTGGACTTTAAGCTGTAGGTCACGCCACTCATGTATAAAATTAACGCACACAACATAAGTGGTATGAGAAACTATGCCGTAATCCTGACTGAAGGGCTGTAATTAGCCATTAGGTAATAAGTAATAAGCCTACATACTACCTACTAGACTACGGCGACTACACAACCTCTGCGCAAAATATTAACGACATTTTCAGATCTGCACGTATTATTTGGAAGGCGCTCTACACTTATGCTTGAATAGTGATGATGAGGATACATTCTAATAAATCAACTGGACAATATAACAAGAACTGTTTGAGATTGAATCCACAGCTTGAAGAATAATTTACACCGACTAGGTCGAGCTGCCTAGGAATAGAATCGCTTGTCAATGGCTCTACGATACTTATAGAATTTTATTTCAGATGTTCAGATGTTCATGAGAACGTTGTACCAAAAATCGACTTAATTTTAAACACATTTCAGACAGCAAACCCTTCCTGCCTACTATAGCTCACATTATTCATATACAATATAATACGATCAAATGGAAAAACAAATTTTCTACTTTCAAAAGCAATTGAAATATATTTCTCTGGTCAAAACGGCAATTTTTAAGTTTATTCGCCTGTATTACTGGCCCCACGTAAATCCAAAAATAATGAAAGGGATAAACTAGTAGAAACTGTATGTTGTTTATAAACAAGATTTATGCATGTTTATTCATGTTTTATGTTTATTTTACGTTTTTTTATTTTTCAGTTTTATTCCTTTTTGAGCGGGGGGCTATTTAGCATACATATTTTGGTTGATTTTTTTTCATTTTTTATTTCTGTTTTTATTTCAATACCAGATTTTGTTGTTGTGTTAAGTGTGTATGTATATTGCATCGTGTTGGTTGGTTGGTCATTGGCCGTGTTTTTTTCATTTTTGATTATTTTTAATTTATTTTTCATGAGGAAACCCATTCGCAACCCCAAGTGAATTTTTAGTTTTTGTATCGCATTTACTGTAAAAATGGAAATTAAATACTACGGCACCATTTTATTTGGCCAGCAGAATGGTAAATAAGAATTAGAAAATTAAGTTAAGCGATAGGATTGTTGAAAAAAAAATAAAGAAATTGTTTTTCTGTTCAGATATTAAAAATGCAGAAGTTGGCCTAAGGGATAGTAAAAGGTCATTAACTTAAGCTTCTTCAAAATTTCATTAACATCCTATTTACAACCACTTGGTGTTAATGGCCTCCAATAGAGAGCACAGTGAATATGAAGGTAATAAATTAATCAGCGGGTATGGAGAGAATGTAAATGGAATGTGAAAATTTTTTTTCAGTTTATTCCTTTACTTAGCCTGTGAGCACAATCTTACACAGTAAATAGTAAAAAAAAACACATTTATAGGTCAACGTGGTTAGACTAAGGACTGGCTTCCAGTCGCGGAATTATGCTTATGTTTGGAAAGATTCATAATCGATGAACGATGGGGTTGTGACTGTGTTTTAAGGTATAAACTTCGATTATGAATACACACTTATTCATGACAATACATTTTGAAACCAGTTGAAACCCAAATTCGATTTATATTGACTGTCAGCGTCAAACCACTGACATATGTACACATTTTCATATTAAATTCGGCCCAAAACTAATGATCATACATACATATATAAATACGTAATTGGTGATTACAACACTTCAGTCAGTATTACGACCTAGCTTCTGACACCACTTATGTTATGGGTGTTTCTTTTATAAATGAGTGACGGGACCTACAGTTTAAAGTCGACTCTGAACGTCAGACTTTTGAGATTCTTTTCATGGCAATTTTATTTACTCAGAGTTTTTACTAGAAACCCGCTAAGATGCTTGATTCGTTTGTTAGAGATGCTTGAGCAGCACACTGCCCATTAGTCTACGGCTACTTCAGGGTAAATGTCTACACTCAAATGTCTACACACTTAAGTTCATTTTTCAATATCCTTTCTTGACCAAATAAGAGTGCTTTATTCGACCTGGATCCACTTAAGATGATTTTAAGAATGACCGGCAATAGTATGTATTTTGTCTTGGTTTCTATCGATCTCTTTCCTATCGATGTCTCTTCAGTAGATATAAAACATACATACACACAGTTACTAAAGTATACATACGGTTAACAAATTTCAGAAATTTATTAACCAATCGGTTTTCGTTGAAAATCTTTATATTTGTCTGACAACTTTCCTCGATTTTAAGACGGCCTTGGTTAAAAAATGTCTGCAATTTGTTAACCGTCTGTATACTTTAGTGACTGTGTGTATGTACATGTTGTGTGTGTTTATTTCATCCATGAATGTTCTTGCAATGCTGAAGCCAATACTTATCAGTTCTAAAGTTTTATATTTAAGCAGTAGCTTTTTTTTAGTTTAAGTGAACAATATACCCTCAAAGAGGCAATAAGCTGGGGATGTTGAATCAGCCAGTTAGGGTCATTTGAGGCGTTGAGGCAATAAGAAGGCAGAAAAACTTATTGCCACGTATGGAGCCAGAAATTTTCTATGCAGTGGGAAGATATACTCGTTGATTAAAAGTAGGAGTATAGAGATAGGAGGCACTTAGGCAATCCGAACTTTTTTTTCCATGCAGCAGGCTATCCAGAAATAATCTGAGATTATTCTGTTTCGTTCTTTTGACTGGGCACTATATACTGAAAGAGTAATTCTTCAGAATGGGGATCGTCTCGAATATGTATTCGATTATGATGGTACATGTGCGGCATTAATATATATCAGAAGGAAACACCTGGATGGTTAACCTGTACTCGGCAGGGACTTGTCCTATTTTATGCAGAGCAACATTGTGAAGTTTGTAAGGGCAATAGATTTAAAGGAAGCAATAGTGCGATTAACTCGCCGTAGTCTAGTAGGTAGTGTGTTGGCTTCTTAGACGCGAAGTCTCGGTTCTAACACTAAGTCAGACATTTGCAACAAAATGAAATAAAGAACTTCCTCTCAGCAGATTTCTGGTGAAAAATCTAAGAGTAAATGTAATGAAATATTTCTCAAAAAACCTGTCGTTAGAAATCGACTTTAAACTCTAGTTCCCGCTGCTCATGTATAAGGTTAACACACAGAACATCAGTGGTGTAAGAAACTAGGTTGTAATCCAACAGAGGAGGAGGTAATAGAGCGCTACAATGAATAGATTGTATGAGTGCAGTTCTATTTTACTTCTCCATGTCGAAAATAAATAAATTAATTAATACGGCTGGAACAACTACTTAAAAACGTAGAATTTTTTAAAATGATGGCCAAAAATCTGAATAAAAATCACATGCTGCCGTTTGCGAATATCTTTGTCGGATATTGTGAGAGTGACTTCAATTTTTAACATTTCCATTAAACCAGAAACTTTAAAAGACTTCGTTGTTATTCCGCAATGACCGTATTTTTAAAATTTCTAAAATAATTGGCAATCATTTTAAGCTGTTGCTGCATACAGTGAGCGTCAAAAGCAACTGTACATTATAAAAAATATACTTTAATAAATAACCGTTAGTTTTATTTTAAAATTGTTTCATTGCCAGTTTTTAAAATTGAAACAAAAAAAAATTACAAAAAATTTCGAAATATTTGTCAAATTTTTTCGGGCACTCTCCTTTGTTTGATGAATGTTAAAAATTTATCCTTAGTGTACAGTTTCTTTTGACGCTCAATGTATACGCCGAGTTATTAAATTTGATTAATAGAAAAATTTTTGTAGGAGTTCTCCTTCCTTTTATAATTTTCTAATTTTTTTTTTGGATTTTACGCCATCCACTTGACCTCTACCAGTGGTTTTTAAAAATTTTCCTTCCCTACTCCACTGCCAAGGTAAGTAAAAAGAAAATGAATGAAAATAAAGAAACGAGAAATATTAGACAACAACTGTAAAAGAAATAATAGAGACAAGTGGAGAAAATACTTTTAATACACAGTGCAACATATTTTGTAAAGGGCACTTGTACATGTACTTGTACATGTTCATGTTCACGTTGTTGTTGTTGTTGTTTCCATAGCTATTGATTCCACATTTTTTCCTTCTTTTATTAGTTGGAGTCCTTTTACAAAAACCTGTACATTTTTGTATACATTTTTTTTGTTTGTGTTGTTGTTTGAGCATGAGGCTCGTACTCGGTCATAGAAATGATTGTTGTTGTTTTCTGTTGTTTCTTGTTTTTGTTTTTACATGTTGTTGTTACAAGTTAAAGCAATAAATAATTTTTATTGTTGTACACTTAAAATGTCTTATGAAACAAAGGGTCCGCTTAATATTGCTACCAAACAGATATTCGGTCTACACCGTTTCCTTGAAAATTTCAAGCACATTTTTTCGACAGTTTTAACATGACCGCACGACCAATGCTGTCAAATTATTGTTTTTATGATCAAAAGATGTGTGATTTCTCTCGAGAAATTATATACAGGAACTTCAGCTCATATTTGGTTCAATTGGTGTGTCAATAAATAAAAACGACAAATTTGTTTTGAGTACTAGTCAGAGGCATATGAAAATCCGTCTTAATGATGCACTGTTTGGAGCGGTTTGTAGGCCAACGGATCCGTTTATTGTACTTCTTTAAAAATGACAAAAATTGTGACATTATATGCCACAAGGCATGCTGTACTATGACTTAATTTCAAAACAAGCAAATAATCTCATGCTCTGAAGCAGCCAATTGTCTACGAAGATCGTGAGATTTATTTCCCTGGACGTTTAGTTTCATGCCACTTACAGTCTCTGCTCTGAAAGACAACATTACAGCTGGTGTAGAAACTGGTGTATAGAAACTCTGGCCGATATACTCGAAAAACAGTTGCAGTATTAACAGAATACAGTTCTCTTTAAGGATTTATTATCAGAAGGAAGACATCCTTCTCACAAAAGTCTAGTAGAGGAGGAAGCGAAAAACTTGGTCAAGACATTTTAAGCATTTCCTAGCTGGTCAATTCAATTTCTTAGACAATAAATAAGATATTTTTTGTAATTTTCATAAACTTATTAATGGTACAGTTTCTTTTGACGCTCACTGTATGTACGTATTGTAGGGATAACCTGCGTACATTTATTGCAGTTCAATAGATCATATTATCGCAGTATTATGGCACCTCAATACGTCAATGATAAGGAAAATTCCTTCAGGCATCTACTTATTTCCAAATAGACGACGCCTTTCACGTAAAAATTAAAACTGAAATGTGACCTTCTTACAACATGCTCGTCTACCTCAATCGCGTTAGAGCTAGCTGCATGAATGGGGGCATGAAATTCCCATTCATAACAGAAATTCATGAGTACTTTTGACAAAATTATAACCATGCTGGAATGGCCAATCATTGTAGATTTCTTTAAAGCTTTTAAAGAAAAATTATTTATTAAATTCCGAAAACCTCATTTGAAAATTTATCTTAAATTTCTGAAAACATTACGACAAAGATAACAATTCCAATAACAATTTCTTTTACATTGGAAATGGTGTGTGTTGTAATATTTTGTTGGGTATTTGTTACTTTAATAAACAACAACAACCCAATGTTACTACATGTTGTGTCAAACAGCAAAGCAGAGTAACAACTAAAACAACAACAACAATAACAGGAACAACAAGAAAAGGTGTTTAAACAATTTTGTTAAAATTGCAACCGAAATGAAAAAGCAAGAGGAAAGCAAAGAAAAATAGAAAAAAAATGTTTTTCTAATTGATTCCCCCCGGAATATTAGTTTTGTGGGTGTTTTCCTGGTTTAAAATTTATATTCGTTTTGTTCCACTCTGTCTTTTTGTCTTCTGTGTTTACCTCTTTTTCCAATGTTTTACCTTATTTTTGTAGGATTTGTCGTCTCGTTTTCCTTTTTTTTTGTGATTTTCATTGATGTTTTTTTTTAATTTCATTTTAAGTGAATTTTAGACGGTCGTTTACTTGTTTATTCGTTTCAGTTTATTTAATTTTTTTTCGGATTTTGTTGCTCATTTTCTTTTAAGCATTGCAATTGCTTTCCGTTCCGTTCTTTTCCCCCCATCATTTGCTGTTGTTGTTGTTGTTGTTATACATTTTGGCCATTATCCATACATTTGGCTTGTTTTGTTATCTGGTGTCCACCATCTAGTTAAACATGGCACTAAAGCGACATAAACATAGCACAACAGCCAAACGCGACAACAGAGCCCCAGTATCACAATAACAAATACAGGCACATTATTTTTAAATGTATACGCTAATGCGCCTAACATTATGCTTTAATATATTGTTTATATACTCAAATGACTTTGAGCTTATTTGTGTATTCGTATGTGTGTGTGTGTGTGAGCATTTGGTATCGCATCTGTTTAACTGTAGGTTTTCATGCTTGTTTCGCCTCCTCCTTAACTGTTAACTGTTTGAACAAATGAATGATTTCTTGTAGTAGCGGCTGTAATTGTTGTTACTGTAGCGTAATGAACTTAATTTCATTGTAACGTTGCCACATTTTTGTGATTAATTACTCGTCCTTTAAATGTTGGCATGTTTGCATGATCGCATGTTACTTTTTTTTCACAGTTTTTTTTCTTCTTCTCCTCTCATTCTTTTACAAGGAAATTTCGTTTCGTTTGTTTCTTTTTTCATTTAATTTTTTAATTTTATTTTCTTTAACAACTACAACCTGAGCCCTGGAGTGAAGGCTGTTTTTTTTTTTTGTTATGTTTCTTTCTGTTGTCAGATTGTTAGTTTGTGTTGATTTGATTGCTTTTCTACCCTACATTTAAATAATTCATGAGACAAATTTTTTTAATTTTAACTTGAAATAATATTTGAGAGAATAAAAAAACTACAAATATTGCCATCTGCACTGACATTCTTTGGAAATCGTGATACATTTCCATTTTATTACCCAGCCTAGAATCCATGGAAATGTTGCTGATATACCGTAAATACACCTGAAAACCTTATTCCACACTACTATTCTGTAATGACAGTCCAGCATATCATTTTTCGATTTCAAATATAGGAATTTTCCCTCCAACTCTTTAACTGTACCATTCAGTGCAGAATCCAAACTAGTGTCGCTCGACATCTGTTTAATTTCTTCAAAGATTTTAAATTTTTGAGTAGAGAGTGAGTGACTTCATCCGTCAGGCTATTAAAGAAGACACAAATCTCTATTACTTTCTATCATGTCTGCAGCTTTATTCATAACAGAATGAAAGTTCGTTTAAAGAGCAGGAAGCAATTCCTGCTACAGAAATTTAATTGGATTTAATTGCTCGATATCTTTATTGATATCTTGCTCGACAACTTTTTCGATATCTTGTTCGATATCTTGCTCGATATCATTCACGATATCGTGCCTGATATCTTGCTCGATATATTGGTCGATACGTTGCTTGGAATCCTGCGCGACAACTTGCTCGATATGTTGCTCGATATCTTGCTCGATATCTTACTCGATATTTTATTCGATATCTTGCTGGACATCATTCACGATATCTTGCTCGATACGTTGCTTGAAATCTTGCTCGATACCTTACTCGATATCTCTATAAGTAACTGGAATTCTAACAGGAATTATTTTCATCCAGACAGCAGAGACCATTGCTGAAAGACTAAGGACGAGGGATGAATGCGTCGAATGGTTTATTATTTATACCTTATAATCTGCTGAGAGGAAGTCGCCTTAGAAATAGTTTTTTATTTCGTTTTGTTGGAGATATCTGACCTGGGGCTTGAACGTCTAATTAGCCAACACACTCCCTGCGACGACAATTTACCAAACAATTGATAGAAAGAAATTGAGGACACGCATACACTATTTGCCTTTTGCATTAATATCACCATAATCTCGCAAGTAGTTAGCTTGCTAGACGAGCTTATGAGCTTAAACTTCGTAAAAAAAAATGTTTCTTTCGATGACAGCAGGCTTCTGACAAAAATTCTGAGAATAACTAATTGTCATGTGAATCTTTGGTTCAGAGTCGACATTAAACTGTAGGTTCTGTTCCTCGTGAATAAAATTAAACATACCACTTGGCCGGTATAAGAAATGAAGCAGTAGTCCGGATTAAATTGTTATAACACAAAAGAATAGACTCTACACTCAATATTAAGTTTTTAACTGTAGAGTACATGGTTGATGGTAATTGATAATATTTCCAGACTAAAACAATTACGCATTTCTCTTATGGCTCGTTTTGTTAATTTTTCATAATTTTTTTTCGTACTTTTTTTTTATAAATAGTTGTGTACATCAAACAAATTGCTGCCATCAAATTAAAAATTGTTTATTATTCGTATACGTAGTCATTGAAGAAAAATATGAAAATTTCATGTATTCATAATGTTCATAAACGCCATGAAATATTTGGTTTGAAAAATAATTTCATTTGTTTTTTTCGTTATTTTTCGTTCAATTTAAACTGTTTGGGCTTGTTATTCTATACCCACCCACTCAATCTATACAGCAAATTGGCTATTTTTACGAGCATTTTGTATTTTTAACGTGGGAGTCATTGTCTTCGTGCGTAAAGACTACCCCAAAACCAAAGAGAAACAAATGTTTCTGAAAATATTTCATTTCATTTCGTTCGTTTTTTGGAAAAGAAAAATTGAAATCATCAAATTATTTGAAATGTTGCACGCGTGCGTGTCCATACATTTTTCCATTTGAATGCCACACGTTTAAGTATTTTCTTACGTTGATGAGACGAAATCTAACAACAAATTTCAGTTTTTGTTTTGTTCATGGCTTTTTTGCTTTTCTTATATACTTTCTACAATTTCCATGTCTTTTAATTTTCTTAACACTGACTGTGTAAGTTACACAGCCTACAGTGGTCTACAGTTGTTAATATTATGGAATCTGTTTCAAGGGAATTGTAAAATAAAATGCAAACGATTACGTCTGTACTTGAACATAAAATTTTATTTCTTTTTTCTTTTTTTCTCTTTATTATCGTGTTGTCGTTATAAAGTACTTGTAGATGAGATTTTCTTGCAAGTATTTTCAACAAATTCTAGGTTTTATTTGTTCAGATTAGTTTGTGGAATTTTATTTCATGAAATATTTGCAGTAAATTGAATTACAAATTAAATTATTAGCAGTGGAAGTATATTAATTTTATGATTATAAACGAAAATAAACCTCTTAAGTATCATATAAAATGAATTCTTGTGTAGTTATTTTTACGTATTGAAATTTTTTATGAAAATTTATTAATGAAACTGACAAGGGATACATATTTTGGAAACATATTTGAAGTTAATATGTCCTGCATTTATTAATGGCCTTAGCCTGCACGAGAATTAAAGTTTTTTAAATACACATTCAGTCGCAAAAATTTCAATTTTGTAAGGAAATAATAAAAAACCATCCACCATTTCTTGCCTATTTGCAGGAAAATTTCTTGAGTTTCAGGCGTACACACATACATACTTAAGTGATCAATACAACCTTTCAGTCAGACCTAGCTTCTCACTCCACTTATGTTGTGTTTGTTAATTTGATCCATTAGCAGCGTGACCTACAGTTTAAGGTCGACTCCGAACGACAGATTTTTTTTTTGAGAAATTTTTCAAGGCAATTTTAATTTACTTGCCGGGTTCATGTCAAAAAACTGCTGAGAGGCAGTCGCTGAAGAAATATTTCTTTTCATATTTCGTTTTGTTCGAGGTGTCTGACACGGGGCTTTACATCTAATAAGCCAACACACTTCATACTAGACTACGGCGACTAGGCGTATTACTTGGTCAAATAATGGTCAACGACTTTATCGTGGGTAAATTGTTTACTAGCATAACAGATTTCTATACGGAACAGTTATATAGGCTGGGCCATTTAT
The DNA here is from genome assembly GCA_958299815.1 of Sarcophaga carnaria. Lineage (NCBI taxonomy): Eukaryota > Metazoa > Arthropoda > Insecta > Diptera > Sarcophagidae > Sarcophaga > Sarcophaga carnaria. The sequence goes on from OY283150.1 coordinate 4,515,748, forward strand.
TAGTTTAAATTTAAAAATGCAATAAAACAAAAAATAAAAAAAAAATTATAAAAAATCGGTTATCCATTGACCATAATGGTTGCGTCGTGCTCATTTTCAAAGTAATATGAGCCAATGAAGCCTCCGCACCACAAGCCGCACCAAACAGTCACTCGTAATGACTATCTTCTATAAGATCATGTGTGGGTTTTCTGAGGCTCAAATACGGTAATTTTGCTTATTAACGTACCAACCACCAATATGAAAATGAGCTTCATCCGAAAAGATGATTTTTTTTTTGGGGAAAATCGACATCAATGTGAAGTTTCTCATCGGCCAAAGAAACACCAACGTTACTCAAGCGTAAATCGATTCATTACGTTCAGTGGAGATAATATATTGAATTCGGTGACAGAATAGAATGACATAAGTATTGCCAGATTCTAAATAACCGATGGTTCAAATTTTAACCGATAGATGGCCCAATTGATATTTATTAGCATAGCTCCTATAGGAAGTATATGGCCTCAATAAATTTCCTGTAGAAATTTCTATTTCATGTCAATGCTTTTACTTTACTCCAACCCTCTTTGCTGCTGTTTACTTCGGTTTCTACTTGACTTCTCTACATAAAAGCTGGGCGTGTTCTTCTCCTATTCGCTTATGGATGCCATTCTATGACAATTCTGGTAATATCATCTGATTGCCAATGCCGTTTGCTGTTCTTTATCTTAAACAATAAGGGCTGTTTTTCTACCTTATTTGGTTAAAGAGAAAAAATTGCCACCCCCCACAATAAATTGATTTGGCACTTAGGCCAAATATGCCCCATTATGATACCAAAGTGATGGTGAAATACATTCCCAATTCCAATGTCCAAAGACGATAATCAGATCAAGAAGATTATCTGCATAGTAAAAGCCCAAGTGCCTTCTCCACCTACGACGTTCGGAGTTGAGTTTGAACCGTAGCTCCTGCCACTCATGTATAAAATTAACCACAGAGGCAAAATTTTCTGAATATGCGCTCCCAACGCGCTAAATTTCCTTTTGAACTAAAAATCAAATTAACATTCCAAAATGCCACACAAAGTTGCAGGAACCTGTGGCTTAAATTGTTCTTCTTTAATAAAAATCTCTTCATTTAAGCCCGTAAAAAGTGATGAGAATTTTAACTCTTCAGTCATTTTCATCGTCAAATAATCAAGCAATTCCTTTTAAGCTTCTCCAATGAAATTCTTTACATTCTCACCTGAATATCTCTGCATCCATTGGGTTTTATTGTTGTTTGTTCTCACAATAAAATTTTGTGAAAATCAAGAAAAAAAAAAAAATAAGGCAACCGAGGGAAAAAAATCATAAAAAATTTATGATAAAAAGCGCCAACATTACTGATGATAATGCTGATGGCAATGATGAAGAGGTTGCTTGATGATGATGATGATAATGCGATATCGTAAGTATGCTCTTGTAATTATTGACTAAATGACTGACTGACTGACGGTGTGAGTGACTTGCTGACTATTTAACATAATAAATGAGAATGTGTTACATTTTATTCGCTGTTGTTAAGACCCGGACTTACGTTGTTTCAATCTCAACATTCTTTCCATAGCCAGTCATTCCTTTTCATTCATTTGCATACAGGCATTCAATCACTCATTCTTTTTCGCATATACTTACATACATAAATAGCTGGTAAGAATGTCTATTGAAATTAATTTCAGTCTTCATTTTCGTTGCCTTTTTTCCTTCTGTTTTTTTCTTTGGCTTAAACGCACTCAACAATGTCATATGAAATGCAATAATTTTCAAGTTATTGATACGTGTAAAGGTAAAGTTATGCACAAAAAACGAAAAAATACGTATAAAATGCCAGAATATTTCGTTGTTAATGTGCCATGATTTACAAAAGAAAAACAACAACAAAAAAAAATCTGGAAAAAGTATTCAAAAGTAAACTGTGGCTGCTTACCTTTATGGCAAGCATTTAAAGCATTTCTCTTACTGAACCTTTGGCTTCCTTTACGATTTTATTATGTAGTTATCGATAAGTATTACATCAAGCCATGATGTGTAATAATATGATGCAATGATGTGAAAATTAAACAGATTCTTAATAACTTTCACTATAGTATTTACAGATTCAAGTGATGTGATTTTCTTTTAAAGTTTTTCATCTTTTCAAGAGATTGAAATAAATTATTCTGTGAATTGTAAAGCAAAAGGGGTTTCTTTTTTAAAATCCATACACGGCCTATTTGTACGCAAGTTTGGGTCAATGAATGCCTGGATTTTTGAATTTTCTTTTCCCCTAAACTGGAACTATAATGTTTAGTATAAGGTTTTGAGAAAAGTTGCTCAGAATGGCTATTCTGTATATACATACATACAGTGAGCGTCAACAGAAATTGTACATTAAAAAAAATACATTAATAAATTAACGTTATTTTTATTTTAAAATTCTTTCATTGCCAGTTTTTAAAATAAAACAGTTTTTAAAACAAATAAAAAATGACAAAAAAAAATTCGAAATATTGTCAAATTTTTTCGGGGACTCTCCTCAAGTGGTAAAAGTTAAGTTTGGTGATTGTTAGAATTTTATCCTTAGTGTACATTTTCTTTTGACGCTCACTGTACATACATATTATATTTATATAATTGGACATTACGACCCTTCAGTCAGAATTACGACGTAGCTTCTCGCACTACCTATGTTGTGTGTGTTAATTTTATGCATGAGTGGTGGGACCTATGGTTTAAAGTCGACTCCGAACAGCAGATTTTTTTGGAAACTTTTCATGGCAATTTAATTCTAATGTCAAAATTTTTGCCAGAAGACTGCAGAGAGGAAAACGCCAAAAGAAATATGTTTTCATATTTCGTTATGTTTGAAATATTTGATCTGGGATTTGAATCGTGGTCAACACACTTGACCGTGGTCTCACGTGTAATAGACCAACTCACAACCTCCTAGATTACGGCGACTTCACAACCAATACAGCGTCCATTTGTAAACAAATGTCTATGAAAAGTATATACAGTACTTCGGAAATGTGCTATAACCAGGTCTATGGAAACTCTTGAACGTAGAGCATTAAATTTTCCATTTAATACAGTTCTAAATGATTACTATTTACCCTACTCGTCTACATTTCATAATCTTACATACACTTTTCACCCAATTCCTATAACCATTTACAACTTCTTTGACTTCATTTGACAACCACTTGAATTGCATTAAAAAAGAAAAAAGAAACCCTTTTTCGTGTTGCCAGTCAAAAAAAAGTCAACTCCCATCATTAAATCTTTTTTTTTTTTGTTTATGTTTTTGTTTTTGTCAATATAAATGACCGAGAACAACAACAATCAACATAAAAATGATGATCGAAAAAAGAACATTTAAAAGCAAGCAGCTGCCATTTGCAGAAAAACAAAACCAAATCAAAGGAACACAATTTTTAACACAAAACTAAACAAGACAAAACAAATCATTTGAAAAAAAAAATATGACACTTAAATGAGTCAGAACGACAGGCAGATAAACAGACAGACAGAGTATAAAAATAAAAGAAAAAATCTGTTACAAAGAAAGGGTTGAACATTTTCATAAAAATTTTCATAAATTGTGGTCAGTCAGTCAGCATGCTACTGCTGAGCTGCTTTACAAGGGCAGGCAGTTACAGGCCATTTGATGTATGTATGTATGACACAAAAGTATAACATTTTTGTTTCGCTCATAACATTTCATGTATATTTGTTTTTGTTTCTCTTTTTGATATTTTTGTTTCATTTCATTTTATTTTATTTAAATAATAAATACATCATTGTCAGATACCCACACCACACCACACCACACCATCATTACTCTCCTTTATGTTGTTTATGTCTCTCATCCTGTAATTTGTAACAGAAATTTTTATCGTAGAAATGATTTTATTTACGTTGCAAAACTGCCCAAAAGAAATCTTTAACTGCCAATGACATTTGTACTCTCGTATAAACATTCTGATATTAAAAAGACAAGCATTTAAGGTGGGTTGACATTTAAAAAAACCTTAAAGAACAATTTAAATACTCCAAACGACGGGTAATTTATAGAATAAGATTTTATTTTCTCAATTTTTGTTCAAAGGAAATACAACAATATGCGATATTCTCGTATAGGTGTAGTCAATAAGATTAACTTAAGATTTGACGTTTATCTGACATGGTGTCATTTTATTGAGAAAAACAATGTGTCACTTGAATTGATTGTTTCAAATTGTTTAAAAATACAAATTTATTGAATATCGTAGAAACACACAGAATCTGGTGTTTGTGTTAATGTATTTAATGGGGATATAAAAATTGTTATTAAGCGACATACTGGCCTATAAGCTGAATTTTAAATCCCCCAATTGATCATGTTTTCAAAGAATATATTTTAAAAAAGTCGGATGAAATCTTGCAGTGCCTTCCTTCAATTACGATTACAACGTAGCTTCTAACACCACTTTTATTGTGTGTGTTAATTTCATACATGGCCTACGACCTACTGTTTAACGTCGATTCCGAACGACACATTTTGGAGAAACATTTGCATGGTTTTTGTCAAAAAATTTCGTTTTGTTTGAGATGTCTGACCTGGGGTTTGAACTAACCCGGCCTCATGTTTAATAGGCCGACACACTACCAACTAGACTACGGCGACTTCCTCCCAAATAATCTCGGAGAGATAAAAAACATTTTTACATTTAATATCTACCACGTAAGAAATTTCGTGGTGTATTGATTAAACTGTTGGACTAAAAACTTCAGCATGACATGTTCGAATACAGCAGAAGACAAACAAGTTGTCATCAATAACAGATAGGAAGGCCAAAGCTATCTTTTTGGAAAGAATAAAATTCAATAACCCTTATGCCAGAACTCAATACATTCCGTATTGACCATTTTTTTATCGAGAGACGGCAACCCTATCATCCCAGAACCTGCCATAGTAAATCAGTCAACTGCTCAGCTACAAAAAAAAAAACTTGAGCAATGCAAATGAAACAAAGTAGCAAATGAAGACAAAAACTGAGTAATAAGAAGGCACTGTTTCGAGACAGTCCTGTGTTCCTTAAAGGAACAAGAAGGCAATGTTTTGTGATAGTCCTTAAAGGAACTGAAGGAATAATAAAACTATTAAGTAAGCTCTAGAAGCTCTCACGACTATTCAATCGTACTAAGTCTTTCTTAAGTACTCCCTATAAAAGTGCAACTAGTCATCTGGTACCGCAGACTGTACCAGCATTGGAGACATCCTAGTGAGATGAACTAAGTTGTAACTGCTGCATCTCCATCTGGAATGAGTTTTAGACCTCTTATTTGCTATTGTTCTTTCTTTTTTATGAAATTACAATTTCTTCAGGTTTTACTTCATCAATTGTTGACTATCAGACAGTTCATTTGCTATTTCATGCATTGGCATAATTTCTGATATTAGACTGACCGTCTCCAAAGGTGTACTGCCATGAAAACTGCCCATTTAGAAAAGAATTCATCTGGAAATGGATACTGTTAGCCTTTACAGCAATAAATATTTGCTCACCTTAGGTCCTAGAGTATATTTGATAACATAGGAAATTTACTGCTTCGTTTGCTTTCTTTCGTGTTCCGTTCACGTGAATCTTAATGCTCAAGATGTCATGACGTATATATGACATTTAAACTGATTTCTACTTGTATGAGCTGGACGCTTGCATCTACCGAAGCCCTGTAGGTATCACTCAATGGAATTTCCGTGATGTACTAATTATAAGCATTTTTATTTCAATGGAAATAAACTACAACTTACTGACTTACTATTGGTCATTACACGACTACAGCCTAACTTCTCACACCACCCATGTTGTTGTGTGTGTTAATTTTAATCAAGAATGGCCAAACCTACAGTTTATTGTTTCAGAATTTTGGATAGAAGACTATTGAGAGCACGTAACCCATAGAAATTTCTTTTTTCTTATTTAATTTTATTCGAGATCTCTGAGCTGGGATTTAAGGTATGGCCTCTCGTCTTATAAGCCAACACACTACCTACTTAACTACGGCGACCAAACACTTTGGCAATTATAAATATCCAGAGTAGTGGTGTTAATACAGAATTCCAGCAAACTCTTGCTGTGAAATGCAGAATTTTATTCGAGAGGTTGTTGCTGATTCTATCAGTTAATATCAGAATGTCATTGAATATCTGGTACAAAATCATGCTAATAAGGGCAGTTAAACAAGGGTAAAAACATTTCTACCAATACAGGCTTATAATATCACAAAATTTTTTAGCTTCACTTTTACGTCAAACTAGTATTCTGATCGTATTTGTAGCAGATAGGATGGGAAGGAGCGCAATCGTACTTCTCAGCAGCAGACTGCACTCTGGTAGACTTTACTCTGCCAAGAAATTTGTCTACAGCAGAACGATGGCAAATAGGCCTGTATGTCTGATTTGTTCCAAATAGTTTTCAAGGCCATATGTTATCTGTCAGTTAGTAAGTTAATTGCCCATTCCGTCAGTCCTCACAATATGTTTCAATTGATGACGCATGCTTTTATACAAGTAAAGAGAGGCTTTTAAAGTTTTCAACTTTTAAATTTCCAGCATTTAAGCGCGTTCACACGTGTACACACATTTACGTACGAATGCATGTGTGTGTGTGTGTTAATAAAATTAACCTGAATTTTGTGTTTCCAATACAATTGAAATGGAATTTCTTCATTTTTTTTTTCTTTTTTCTTTTTTTCTACATACATTCTGTGTGTATGCGTGTGAATGTTTGTGTATGTGTGTGTGTGTGTGCTGTTCCCATTTAAATCAACGGATTCGCCATCATGTTGATGATGCCAAAAAGACAACAACGGAAGACAATAAAATAAACGAATCAAATAAAAATTCAGTCGCCAATTCTACATCCTGTAAGAGATTGTGATGACTGTCTGTCAGTATATGCGAGTAAGAGTGTAATGGTGAGTGTGCTTGTGTGTTTACATATGAATGCACGAATAAGTTTTTGAAAGTGAGTGCGTGTGTCTCTGTGTTGTAAATTTTTATGAACAACAATTGGAACATGAAACAACAAACGTGTCAACTTTTCATTTATGTCAGCCGTGCGTAAGTCCACATGTTGGATTGGTTGCCTATTTAAGCTCCTATAAATATGCTACAAAATATTTTTGTACAATTTTATTTTTGATTCCTGCATAATAAAGGAAAAAAGAAATTTAATATCAACGAACGTACATACGAGTATATGAGCGCGTATGACAGACAGTTGTTTGTCTTTTTTTTTTTGATTTTTAATAAAAATTGTGTGTAACAAAATTTTACCTTTCTTTTAAAATAAAATTCATAAAAATATTCTCTCACACATCTATACACACATACACATATACGCTGCTATTTATTACAATCTATAGACGTATCTGAAGTTTAAAAAACAAGGAAAAGAAAACTTTTTTATCGCATTTATGGGGACGAATTTTTTTTTTGTTTATTTGGTTTCTGTTTTTGTTTGTTTTGTAATAAAAACAAACTTCATTGTCATTATTGTTTGCTTTTGTTGTACTTTTAGTTGTTATTTGTTAATATTATTTGTTTTTTTTCTTTTTTTCTTGGTTTATTTATTTATTCATTCATTTGTTTATATTTTTTAATGTTTTTTATGGCTGCTATTTTCACGTCTTCTCTTTTGTTTTTTTCTATTGAAAAACCCGCTGATATTTTTGTTTTTGTTGTCGTTGTCAGTTTTTCTGTTGTTTGTTGTTTTAAAGCAATAAAATGCAAATATCGGTGATTAAGGTGAAATGGGTGCCTTATATGTCTGTTTGGATAAATTCAAAAATTTTTTATATTCACTGTCTTACTGTGTGTTCTTGCAAATATTTTAATACACGTTGGTTAGTATACGAGATTATTTTAAAGGATATTGGAAGGGAATGGTGTTCATTCATTTTGGAAACCAATATACCGCTTTGCATGTATATTTTATAAAACCTAGGCTATTCTAACACTTAGGCTGGAAGATCATTTTAAATAGATGTGCAATAGGGAAGTACTCCTATAATGTACTAGGAGTACTTACTAAAGATGTGTAATAAGGAAATATCCCTTAATGCTCTAGGAGTATTCAAAAAGAAAATCCGTAAGGACTAGAAGGACGATCAAGGGCAATGATTGCCATAAAAAATGTTGTGAAACGGTAGAATTATATTTAAATTTTACTGGGGAGCTTTAATGGGAAAGAGTGGATAGTAAGTTAAATTGTCAGAGTGAAAACTGGTTGCTTGTTGCTACCTAAGAACTCTGGTCTATTTCATTACATACACACATTGCAAACATTCAGTCATTATTACAACGTCGAAACGGCAGTGCATTTTTTTTAAGGAACCACAAAATCCTATCGTGACAGCCCCGATGGCCTAGTTGATAGTGTGCTAAACTTCAAGTGCAAAGGATGCGGGTTCGATTCTCACCAGAGACTCTGGATGTGTGTGATTGTCTGGTTGTTGTCTGACGTTATACTTGGTGACTTACAATAGAAAAAAATGAAACACTGGTCATAAAGAAAAATGTTGCACATTACCCTCTTTTCCCACTCTCCTATAAACTGTCTTTCTTTCTTTCTCCTGAGTCTTGGTCTCAAAAAAAAAAATACATCGATGGTTTCAATACAATGGTGGTGATGTTAAAGTGAAAAATAATATCGGATTGGAAAAGAAAGTCGTTTGCATCAGGGACTTACGTAAAATAAAATTTTTTTAGAAATTTCGACTGATTTTTAAACTGTTGAGGTAACTATTTTGCTGTCAGGGGTTTTAAAAATGGCGGTGGAATTGGCTTATTGTCTTCATATATTTGTTTCTTTGCTTTGAACCACATTGCTCATTACAGGGAGAATTTATTTTTCAGTCATGCTATTCTTCCTTCCTACAGAATCAGGCCTAGCTGCTTACACCACTCATGTTGTGTGTGTTAATTTTATACAAGAGTGGCGGGACCTACAGTTTAAAGTCGACTCGGATCGCCAGATTTTTGAGAAACTTTTCACGGCAATTTTATTTACTCTCAGAGTTTTTGCCAGAAATATGCTGAGGGGAAGTCATCGAAGAAATATTTTTTTTTATATTTCAGTTTGTTGGAGATGTTTGACCTGGGGTTTGAACCGTGGCCTCACGTCTAATAAGCCAACAAACTACCTGCCAGACTACAACGATTTTTAAATGGAACTTGATTCATTTCTGTCCTTATGCGTATAAGAGATTAACTCCCCTGCTTACCTTAATTCATAATTTGCGAGCATATTTCAATTTAATGGAGGATTTATGCTGGTTTTGGTTTTGCTTATTTTCACGATTTCATTGATTTTATAATCCTGCATAATAAATGTGCACATTTGGTTTTTATTTATTTAATCTTCTTCTAATTTCTTTTTCTTCTTCTAAACGTTGCCTTAAACCCCAAGTTAATTTAAAAAATTGTTATTTCTTCTTCTTTTTCTTTCATTCTGGCATAATTTTTTTTAATTGCTTGTGTGCATGGCACAATACAACCTCATGGTAGTTTTTCTTTCTTCATTTATAATTTTGATTTCTTTTCTTTTAATTCTGTTTTCTTTCTTTTTATTTTTTTTTTTTGCAATTTTTCTTTCAACCTGAGGTAGTTTTGCGCTCAAATAAATTATGAAATACAATAAAAAAAAAAAGTAAAGAAAATTAAACTAAAAAGAATATAAATCAGGGAAAGAAAATTCTTTAATTATTACTTCAAACACAAAGTTTTCTTGCACTTTTTTCCACTTGTATTCCTCTCTCATTTTCTTTTTTCTTTTTTTTATTGTCCTGTACTCATTTGTGTTTTTTTCTCAGCATCAAAATGAAAAACCGCAGAAAATTTCATCTTGAATTACAATTATGCGGGGTTTTTCCTTTACTTTCGTTTCGTTTCATATCGTTTTGTATGGAATTTTTTTCGTTCGTTTCTGAAGGAGTGTCAGTCGATGTCTATCTGTGTGTATGTACGAGAGTGAGTAAGTGTGTCTGAATGAGTCCATTTCTTCGTCTGTCTTTCCACTTCTTTGGTAGTTAATCTTTCGTGCATCTTCGTTGTAGTTTGCGTAAATAGAGTGTGTAGGCAAAAAAGTTTTTACGTGTACAAGTTTATAAAACGATTGTAGGAACTGTGGTTATTATGCTAGTAATTGTAAAATATTGGATTCAAAAATCATTATCAATTTATCACAGTAAGCCCCAATTGGCCCTTGATTTTCCAAATTAAAGAAATCTATTAAAATTATTTTGGTTGTTACCTTTTTGTTAAATATTTCAATATTTACAGTTAAGTGCTGAAAAATAGCATTTTTTTTAGTTAAGAGTTAGGTCAGGTTTGGTTATCGGGTAGATGGCCGTTCACAGGCAAGTTTACTCGATGGCCCATATGGCCCCTTTTGCTACCCAGTGTGAGGTAAGTTCTCTTGTTGATCTGTTAGTGGTGGGTTTGAGCCACCGCCCATTTAACCATTTAAGAGTTAATTACCACCTAGATTTTTGTAACTATTATATCCAAACCCATAAGTAAGTACGTGGACAAATCTATTTTTGTGACTACAAATGGACTACAAGTTTTCTCCGCAACTGTATTACCTGCTTAATAATGCTCTCTGTTTCTGTTGAATCATATCGAATTCAGGCTGAAAGAAGTTGTTAATCATCGACCTATAGTGCTCGCCATTGATATTGGTGGCCTAGCTAACGCCGCCAGTTCAAAATCTATACCAAGCAGTAATCATATTTTTTGCTCTTGTATACCATGGCTAAGGTACCTAAATAGCGTGGCGGAATGTACACATCATTTGGGTTCCGGGCCACAATGATATCCCGGGCAACGGCAGAGCGGATGAACTGGCCAGACACGGCACGACCATCGAACTCTTCCACAAATTCTTGAATATTGGGGTCCCTTTGGGAACCTGCATGCTGATGATTGACAACGAGATCATGAAACCGCAGGTGGGCAGCTTCGGATAAGGGCAAAATGACGCACATGATCTGGCCGAGGCTGGATAGAGGCCGCACTGCAAGGCTGCTTAAACTCCAAAGAGGCGTGCTCAGTACGGTCATTGGAGTCGTGACGGGGCATTGCATTATGGTTGTCCACGCGAGGCGCATTGGTCTGTGACACATCGCAAATGATTTCTGCAGAAGATGCAGTGACGAGTAGGATGAAGAGACTGTTCTTCATCTACTAAAAACATGCCCGGCACTATGTCAAATGAGAAAGAGATATCTTGGTGCTTACTACATCGATGATCTAAGTGATGTGTCGAACATTGACGTCAGCAGTTTGAATCGCTTCACTGGAAGCTCTAAGTGGTTCCAGGACTAGGGGATAATTGACATGAACTGTGGTATCACAATGGGCCCCGTGGAGCCTAAGTGCGTCTATCCGATTCCTTGGTTGGACGGCCACTTATACCCACCTATCTGTATACCATGTAGCTTGCTATAGCTCCAAATTTAATCTGTTTGTGTACCCATTCATCTAGCAATGGACCTCATTGCTAAAGATGGCTTACGTTGACCGCAGAGAACATACGTTATTTACACGTGTTGTTGAGTGCCACATGCTACCATGGTGAAGTCGCCGTAGTCTAGCAGGTAGTGTGTTGACTTATTAGACGTGAGGCCATGGTTCCAACACCAACTCAGGCATCTCAAACAAAATTAAATAAGAAAAAATATTTATTTCGGCGACTTCCTCTCAACAGTCTTCTGGCAAAAATTCTGAGGGTAAATAAAAACTGCCATGAAAAGTTTCTCAAAAATCTGTCGTTCGGAGTCGACTTTAAACTGCAGGTCCCGCCACTAATAAATAATAAGAATAAATAAATTTAACAGACACATAGTAAGCGGTGTGAGAAGTTGGGTTTTAGTCTTGACTAAAAGTGTTGTAGTGACCAATTATTTATGTATGTAAGTAAGTAAGTTTTTTGATGCTAAGTTGCTTTATATTCTTCATACTGACCATTATCAAATTAATCGTTTAGAGAGCAAAGAAAAGTACTTATGTGTACTATTTTTTCCATCACAACTGTGTAATTATTTAGAAAAAATACATACATACATACACATGTACACTTAAATATTTATAATTTACCCGACATATTTTTGCTCTATTGTTCTACTGATAATGTTTATGATGTTTTCCACTCTCTTTATATAATTTTTTCTCTCTCTCTCTCTCTCTTCTCCAGATTCCTATTTTCTATTCTATTTCTGAACTATTGTATGATTTTTTCTACAATTTTTCTCTTTCTTCTGTACAACTTTCCATTATTTTTATTCTTTTCTTCATAATCGCGTTTATAAAAATAAAAATTATTGTGTTGTACTCCTTAGCAGCAGAAAAAAGAGTGGGAGGAGGTAGTCAGGGAAATGCAGAAGATAACAAGGCGATGGAAAAACAACACAAGTTAAATGTAATTGAGTAATCATGATAAAATATTAAAACAAGAAATTTTACAACAAAAACAGTAACAACAAAAGCGTGAACAACAGCTTATGGCGAATGAAAAAGGCCGTAGCCATTGATAGTTAGAAAATTGTATTGAATTTAATGGCAAACGTTAGGAAATATGTTATCATCTGAAGCCTAGTGTAGAGTGCAAATTGCCTACAATTTGTGTTTTTCTTTTTTAACGCAAACAATTGTTTATATTCTATTGCATCTGTCCACGATGTGTAAATTAATCTTCTGAGGATCGTACGCTATCAGCTGATATAGCGTATCATCAAATATTGTCAGAGTATTACTGGAATTGCCCAGTAAATTTCAATGAATTTCCTTTGATTCTATCATAAGCATAAAGCCTCAATAAATTGGTGGAACACATTTGTACCAATGCCTTTCTCTTCAATTCTTGCCGTTGCTGTTTACTTCGGTCTCGACTTAATTTCTGTACTTATTAGCACGTATTTCTTGTTGATTTCAATGTGAAGCACGTCTAAAGATAGTCACTCCAGCTCTATTAGGGCCTTCTTATTTAATTCGATAAGAGCTGTTAAACTCGTTTTATTAAAGCAGAAGAAGCTAGAAAGCGTACACCAGACGTATGAGATTACCACAGCCTAGTAGTGTTTGCTTATTGGACGAGATTCCGTATTTCAACATGTCACACAAAGGGAAATACAAAAAAAATATTTCTTCAGTTAATCCTTTCAGCAGATTTCTGGCAAAAACTCTGAGAGTAAATAAGATTATTTTCAAAACAATCGCAAAAATCTGTCGTTCGGAATCGACTTTAAACTATCGGTTCCATCAACATGGATGGTGTGAGAAGCTAGGTTTTAATCCTGACTAAAGGGTTAAGACATCAGTTCACTGCAAAGTAAGTTGAAACCCTAGCAGTCTTTTCTGATTTCCACTGACACATTAATTTAATTCTTAAAGCTGTACTGAACTCAATGGAGTTCAAAAGAAGTGCTAACGAAACTGTAGGTGTACTTTAGTGAGTAGAGCTTAAAAGCCTAAGACTCAGCACTCACAACTTGACGAAAAAAAGGAAAGAAGGGCTAAACAAATATTTCATTTAGTTTGATTGAGTCCTCTTAGCATATCCTGGCAAATGCTTCATCCCTGCAATGTTTTCCAAGCAGAGGTCAGGGTAATTTTGAAAGCAGCGCAATGCTTGCTGTTAACGCAACATTTCCTGAAAATCTTTTCATTCACTCGAATAGCAAGGCTGCAATCAAGTCCCTAACGAACGTAGTGTCAACATCCGCCCTTGTTCAAGAATGCCAAAGATTTATCAGAAATTTCGGACCATTTAAAGCTAACTCTTATAAGGATTGCGGGAGATAGCGATATGCTTGGAAATTGCATTGATGATGAGCTGAGCAGGACTGGTATGGAGCTGGCAATCTCTGACGTATTACAGGGCATAGTAGGTATTCCCATTTCATACATACAGAAGCTACGTCGTAACCATTCCCATATCCCTTATGTTGTGTCGGCATAAAGCCGACTCTGAATGATAGATTTTCGAGGAACTTTTTCATGGCAATTTTATTATTTATATATATATTATATTAATATTATACTCAGAGTTTTTGCTAGAGAGGCTTAATCTCGTTGGCAGCAGGAAGTTACGTAAAATATTACCAGATTTTGCTGGACACGTATGGAATTGAAAAGGACTGAATCAGTTCTGACCTTAAATCACACGACCTCACTTCACTCAATAGCGATTTTTATAGGTCACTGTTCTTTTGGTAGGCATGCCGAAAGACTCGTCATTCTAACTAATGATTTCTGCAGGAGTTGTGGGTCTGAAGAGGAGAAAAAATGTCAGTTCTTGTCACGGAAGCTTCTTGAGACGGAAGCTTCTGACGTGGACATCGTTAACTGAGCTCTCTAATCTAAAGAATGCTGCAAGAGCAAGATTTAATTTGGACTTGGTATGGTTTTACCTAGAGAATGGTTGACCGCCGGATGGAATTAAGTGCTGGTCTAAGTGAGACCTCTTCCTTCGAGGGGGTCCGCCATCTAACCTAACCTATGCCGTGCCTCTATTTCAATTTTTTATGCGAAATTTTTTTCATTCGAATACTTTGATAAAAAACAAAATTTTAAGCCTCTCATCTATATATAACAGAACCTCATTTTTATTTCTCAGGTCGTTAAAGGTTTAAAATAATATTTTATTCTCCTTTTTTTCCTGTTTTGTGTTAGTTTTTCTGTTTTTTTTCTGCATTTTTATTTGGACGATTATATTGCATTCGCAATTACTCATTTGTTCTTTCTGTTGTATCTTTCTTTATTTCTTTTTAATTTTTTTTTGTTTGCATTCGTCTGATTTCCATTCTTTTGATGTTTTTGTTCAAAAACTTTTAATATTAAATTCGTTTTTTTTTTCTTTCAGAAATTTTCCTTTTTATTGTTGGAAGATTCTTTTTTTTCTTTTTTTGTTGTGCAGTACGTACGTACTATTGACTGCATTTGATGCAGTAAAACATTAATTAACATTTGTTTTCTAAAAGTTTTGCCATTATTTACTACACAATCAAATTGAAATGTGATTGTATTATTGTCTATGCCGTGCATACTCATTCTTTATCTCTTCATTATTATGCCAGTTTTCTGCATAACAAATGATTTATGATTTGTAAAACTGCTGTCAATTTATGAACTTCAAAAATGATGGATGACGTTTGTTAAAATAAAAATAAAAGAATTCAATACAATTTCATTGTTATTATTATAAAACAGGTATGATTAAGAGACAGAAAACATATTTCTTTTCCATTGAAAAAATTCCCATCAGTTCCATGAAGTAACATCAACTTAAACTTTAAAAAATCTGAAGAAATATCCACAAGGGATAAAAAATGTTGCAACGTAACTGTTGCAATATGTAACGAAAAGAAAAAAACAAAATATTGAGGATGAAAAAAACTCCCAACTTGTTTGGTTTTATTCGGTTTCTGTCCGAGGCTTTGGCTAAATGTTGTTGCATGTAAAACCACAGCCAGAAGATTGTGTTGTCACTGTGGCCACGTTGAGAAATGTTGAATGCAACAATTGTTGTGACAAAAATATTTTCAGATTTATTAAGAGATTTATATGTGACTGAAGCAGAACTGAGTGCAACATAAAAAAATGGAAACAATGTTACTACCGGTCAAGCATAACGAAACTGTAAAGTAATCCTTTTGCCTCATTTTTTTTTTCGATTTAAATAACAAAAGGTTTGTAAACGTTTTATATTCCCCATTGATTCAACAGAATGTCTGTTGTAGTTAAAGCAGCTGGCTTTACTTGAAGAGTGCAGAAATCAATATCTAGAGCCCGTAGACGTTAACTAAACTAAATTGCAGTTTTGCAGAAGAAAATATAAATTCATACGATATGCTGTAATTATCGTATGAATTTAGATTTTCTTCTGCAAAACTGCAATTTATTCTTAAAAATATATTTCATTCACTTGCCAGTAATTATCTTCAAAGAATCCTGTGAAAGGTACCATCAAACGGCAATGCATTAAACTGACCATGTTTTTCATAAAGCTGTTCATTAACTCCGTTTATCTCGGTATATTTATCAATCATGCCTTCAAGGCAACTAAAGCTATAAGAGGGCACTTCAGTTGAGGGTTCCTCTAGCAACGTATACTCCATATCATTAGAGATATTTCAGGAGCTATAGCAGAGTAACTAACAGGCTTTATATTGCTAGTGTGGGTAGAAGCCATGTTAGTCTTTTTTCCCATGCAGCATTTGCTATACACTGGAAAACCCAATACATCGGAAATTCCCGATGAGATCACCACAGTCATTGCATTTTTTCTAATTGGCTTTGCTATTAAGTTTGCCGTATACAACATATACAGTGGCACCAAGCTTTAGACACTTACGGCAGCGAGAGAAATAACTTTCTGTTTTTGTTCGAGATGGCTGAGACCTGGGGTTCAAACCCCGGGCTCCCGTCTAATAAGCCGACAAACAAAATACTATGGGATCAGCGGATCTTAGTTTCACTTATAAAATAGGCGGGGAAACCTTGCTACCGTTTGTTATTCTTTTAAATGCTCTTATATTTGTATTTGCTCTCACCTCTACTGGGTCTACGCAGTTTCTCAATCTTTCAAATCTGATATTTTTCATGAGTCATTCATTGCACTTTGAGAAACAGTAAAGGTTCACCAGGAATTCTATTTAGTAAGTACGTTGGCTACAAATATTCTGAAAGTTGTTGTTCGCTAAAGCAGAAAAGGGAAAGTATTAAAGGTTAACGGAAATTTATCTTCACTTATGAGAGCATGTGTCTCTCATGTTCCAAATAAAATAAATTCAAGGTTGGAGAGGGTAAAAATTGAGATGTGAAAGGAGTTGAGAAAACTGCTTAGTTATTGCAATGACCAGCTGAGCCCGTATGCTTTTAAATGTACTGTATTTTGAAAGATTGCGATCACCTTTAATCCCATGTTTTCTTCTAGCAGACAATGCTCAATCAAATTCTTTAGTAATCAATTCACTTAATAAATCAATCAATTCAAAACAATAATTGCCACCTCTTTTCTAAGTTTATCAAATACAACGTATTTCATTCATCCTACCAAATTTTCTCCGCTACAGTTATATCAGTTGATTTCATGTGTAATTATTCGAAAAGCTTAATTAATTTTCATGCCATAAGAGAATTGTAGTGTTCACAGATCACGAATGAATACATTTTCAAAAGTACTGTAATTAATTTTGAGATTAAATTTTAAACATCGAAAGTCATTTACAGGTACCCCTGATTACATATTACTCATACGTACCAGTACAAATTGTTTATTTATTCAAATAAAAATTAAAATTACTCATACGCACAGCGGGACATATTTTAGTTTTAATTAAACGCATACCAACATATACACAAAAACAATACCTACGTTTTGAACAATAAAAATAATCTCAAAATTATTGTTACTTTACAAAAGACTGAGTAGGTTCGTTTTCTGTCTACCCATCTATTACGGGGTTATCCATTAAGTGCTTCCAAAAGCGGAAAACTTGAAAGCAGGGATATAAAAGTGATGATTCTAACGTAGACTATTTTTGAGCATTACGGGATGATTGTGGTCATCGAAATATATCTACTGGGCCAGTAATTGATGGGAAAATAAAGAAATATGAAATTTGAATTGAAAAAATTTGTTCATCTCAATGTAAGCATAACTGAAAATAATGCTTCCGTTAGAGAAAGTGCAACGCATAATCCGTATGTGTCAATTCCATAGAGCTCTCAGCAATTGAATCTCTCTTGCGACTCATATTCATCCAACAATTAAAGAGATTTACAATATCGTGAATATGCTAATCACGTTCTATAGCACCAGACTTTCAATGCTCATTTCTCACTTAGGTAGGCAAATTTGTCTCTTAAGTATCTGGCAGAAGCCAGAAATGATTGCGAAAAAGCTATTGCATACGGAAAAAATGAAAGCTGGGTGCGCGTTATGGTTGAGAAAATGATCATAAGGGTCCGTATGACCAATTAAAGATTGTCAATTGGACGATAAACGCTTAGAACACGACACTGCCACAAATACCACAGCAACCGACTTTGACTACATATATTGCATGAAAGCAAATTCCATGTTATGTCGATATCAAGGGCACACTTAGACTATGCAGTTTGACCTCGTTAGACTTTTTGTGGGATTAAGTCAGGCACTACGCGGATAATCCTTTAACTTGGGAGCATTTAACAACCAATGCTTGCTCGAAATGTACCAAAAAGTGTTTGGAAAGTGTTTTCAAAAGTTTAATGCCTTTTGCAGCAACTAATGCAGAGGCAGTCATTTCAGTGACATAGGATTTTATAGAAAATGATCAGGTCCAGACCTGTTTTCATAGAAAAAAGCTTTTTAACATTTAAATCGGTATTTAGAGAATAAATAAAAGGGGATGGGCCTCCAGTGCAACATTATTTTCCTATAAAATTTAAACTTATTTGTTTCAACTTTAGGCGCCATCACCTCTCTCTGAACAGTTAACATCTCCTGTTGCTGTAAAGTTTATTCCTTCAAGTACCGCTTGTCCATTGCATATCCGTTTTCGTCAGCTATATTGTGTCGGTATTTTTGGTAAAAAAATTTAAAATATGAACAGAAAAGAGGGATTAAAACGAAAACAATTAGTGAACGACACAATACATATGATTATAAAGAGCTGCGTTACTGAGCAGTTCACGTACTTGCAATCTACTGTTGTGGTAGCAATATTAACAAATAAAAGTGGAACAATAGTCTTTCCAGAAATATTCCGGTCCAAAGGGCTAATTATTTAAATCATAGTGGAATTAATTTCGATCATATTTGATACAAAATTAATTTCAATTGTATGACTTTTTGTACAAATAATTTCCATTAAATTTAACAGGCTGTTTTTCATTTTAAAAATTTAAACATTTTTGGTAAAAAAGAAAACATTTTTTTACTAAAAACTAGCAAAATTAAATACAAAATAAATAATTTAACAATAAACAATTTTTCAATTTGTTGTTGTTTTTTTATTGTCAAATAACATAAAAGCCACAAAACGACACCAGAATTTATTGTTTCGTCTTTGCATGTCATTTAGCAATTTGGCTGGAAAATTGAAAATCGTCTTTAGTTTCATGCATGAACCGTTACAATACATTGTTTCATAATAATATTAATGAAATGTAACCTTAAAGAAAAACAACGCACACAACACACGTACATTTATTTATAAAATAAAAGCAAAGAAAAGTAAAGAAAATTTTACTAAGAAGTTTTAAGTTCCTGTTTAAATCATGTCAGACTCGCATAACGACACAGCGAACGAACGAATGCTTTCATGCAAGCATGAATACCGTGAATATTACAGTTTAGTTGAGTTTTAATGCCACTTTTGTGACTCCTTTATATCTTATTATTGTCATTTCTCTTTCAATGCTTTTATTATTATTATTTTTTTATTTATTTATAAAGACAATAAAAGGAAATTGCATTCGAAACACTTTCCATTTTTTTTATACTCGAAATGCTAGAGCAATAGTTGTGGTTGGTTGTGACATAAAAAAATGTTTGCAAAAAACGATTGTAAAGAGTTTGAATAGGAATTCGATTCGAATCGATTGTAACATATTCAATAAACAATAAATAAATAAAACGAAAGCAAAACAAAATAAAATAGAATTGAAATGAAATGAATAAACAAATATATTATGAGGTCATATTACTTACACAATAAATATTACAATACATTGGTAAATATTGAAAAAAATAAATAAATTTATTTGTGTAACTGATACCACTAAAATGCAAAAAATAAATGAAAAAAACAATAAGTCTCAAATAAAATACTCATATG
The DNA here is from genome assembly GCA_958299815.1 of Sarcophaga carnaria. NCBI lineage: Eukaryota > Metazoa > Arthropoda > Insecta > Diptera > Sarcophagidae > Sarcophaga > Sarcophaga carnaria. The sequence continues at coordinate 4,535,625 of OY283150.1, forward strand.
TCATGTTTAGCAGAGTCTACCATTTTTAGTTTAATACTACCATGTATAGAGAACCAATAAATTTGGCTTCTCTGTCTATGTGACAGTAAATAAAACAATTTTTTTATTTGATGGATTTGCAAAACTGAGTCAATGAATGACAACAAAAAAGAAATTGTTACAGACATCGCTGATGAATGCAATTTTTTATTTTTTAATTACATTGAATGCTACTAACACTACCATACAGAATCAAGAATCTTTTATCCGAAGTCAACATAAAAAGCTGTAGTCGCCATAGTCTAGTAGGTAGTGCGTTGACTCTTTAGAAGTGAGGCCATGCTTCAAACACCAGGTCAGACATCTCCAACAAAACCGAAACACATTTCTTCGATGACTTCCTCTCAGCACATATCTGCAAAAAAAAAACTGTGAGTAAATAAAATAACCATAAAAAGTTTCTCAAAAATCAGTCGTTCGGAGTAGGTCTCGTTTAAAGAGTAGGTCTCGCCGCAGTTTCGTTTAGATTCTAAGCATTCTTGAAAATGTTCATGAAGTTGTTGATGTGGGGCGTTATGCTATTTTTCCATTATTTTCTATACGTTATAAATATTTTGAAATTCGTGAAATTCAATGGTAAGGTAATCTATATTCCCGATGGTTCCCAGTTATGTCAGGGACGGGTATTTAATCCCTGACATTGTTTAAACACCCATAGATGTTGATTATTATTAATAACTGAGGCCCTATTGTAGAGTTCCAAAGATAAGAAGCATAGAATTTGTTTTGAATAATAATGCAAGACGCCGTAGTGTAGTGTATTACCTTATTAGACGTAAGGCCACGGTTCAAACCAGACCGAAATTTGAAAAATTTTGATATTTCTCCGGGGACTTCCTCTCAGCAGATTTCTGGCAAAAACTCTGAGAGTAAATAAAATTGCCATGAAAAGTTTCTCAAAAATTTGTCGTTCGGAATCGACTTTAAACTGTAGGTCCCGCCACTCATGAATGAAATTAAAGCACACAACATAAGTGGTGTGAGAAGCTAGGTGGTAAACCTGACTGAAGGGTTTCAATGACCAATTATGTATAATGTATACTTACATTATTACATGTAAGTATAGCTCTGTATCCAACGTATCAAGCTTGGATGAATTGTCTGCCAAAGGATTTCCTTCGAACTAAGTATCCGGGGCTCAATATGCATGTGGATGCTACGTACATAGATACAAAGAGTTACGAGATCTAGGCCCGAGATTCTATCTAATCTACCTAATATTTTATTACAAAAGTAAAGAGCAATGGAGTTTTTTTTTGTCTTGCCCAGTAGATTTAACTTTTAGGACAGTTCCCCACCCAAAATAAACCAGAAGAAGTGTGCGCCCTCTCTGAGGTTAAGCTTCGTCCTAAACAAGCTCAATGACGCACCATAAAATCGGTTCCATAGCTGTCGTTAAAACCCTTTTAGCCGCTGTTTCTATCGACGGAATCAATATTTAATAATTTTTTTTAAATTAAAATTTATTTTAATTGTTGTTTTTGTTCTCCCAGTAAAATATTTTAGAATGTAAGTCAACTAACAAAAGAGTAGGCGAAGCAAAAAAATAATCGACTATAAATGGCTGACGAGTAACGAGCTTTTGTTGACAAACGCCTACAAATTTAAAAATCTCAAATATACTAGCAATTGCGCACACACACACACACACACTGCTATTAGATGGGATTGTTTGTTTTAACAACAGGGGCTGAATTTTATAAAATTAAAACAAAAAGAAAGTGAATTTCATGTTATTTTTACAGTAATACAAACAAAAACAATAAGAAGAAGAGCAAAAAAAAATTACAAAAGAAAACAATTACATTCACACCCAACAACATTAAAAAAATAAAAATATTGTATGTGAATAACGGGACAGAAACAAAAAAAGAACAGAAAAAAACAAAGCAAAAAACAAGTGATTTTAGCCTAAGGCTGAATTTGTTATTGTGCACGTTTAACAAAAACAAACCAAAAAAAAAAATTTATATAAAATATACACACATATACATACATACATACATATGTATGTATACTGTAGTAAATTATGCAAATTTCCGTTACACCATTGCTCTTTCAGCGTACGTACATATTCAAACACAAACATAAACATTTATAGGCACACAAATACATGCATGGATATGAAAATAAACATTCTCTCTCTCTCTTGCTTTCACTTGCGTACAGAAGCAAACCAACTACAACTACTACTACAGATAGTGGTTAATACAGAAAAAAAAAACAAGTGAAAGAAAAAATATCACAGAATTGGCCTTTAGTAATGGTGGTCAATATTTACACTTAATATGTGTAGATGAGTGTATGAGCGTGTTTATTTATGTATGTGCGTATGTAAATTCATACATACATATACATTTTATATGAAGCTTTGTTTGAGTATCATTGTACACAGAGAGTATTTATGAAGAGCAAAAAAAAACTTATAAAAATTTCCTTTAATTGATGGTGAAATGAAGATCAATTCAAGACAAATAGTCCAGCCAAGCAGTCAAGCCAACTTGATATTCGGTCGCCACCGTCAATACAAATTTTTGTCCTGTTACTAAATGATAGTCAGAAGCCAATTCAGAACCTCATTTCTTTTAGTGTAGTTAGACATTAAAATCTGTGGCATATAAGTTTAATACAATAAATTGAAAAACATTTTAAAACTTTAAATAACATTCTCTCTCATTCTCTCTCATTCTCACTCTCTCGCTCTCCTTCTCGCTTTTTTATATTATTTTCTGTTTAAATTTATTTTTATTTCGTGTTTTTTTTTTGTATTTTTATATTTTGTTGTATAAAATATTTATAAAAATGAAATATTTAGTGCACGGATTTTATTAAAACTTCATTTTTTTATTATTTTTATTTATATTTTTAATATTTTTCTTCTTTTTAAATTTTTTTCTTTCCACCATATGGTTAAAGGCTCAATGTTGCCACAATTATATTGAATCGTTTTTGGTCGATTATATTTTCTCACTCTCATACGGTTAATTTCATTTTTATTACACAAATTGCTCAAAAAAGTTTTTACTTTCAGTAGAATAAAAGGAAAACTTTAAATATGTTGTAAATTATGCATGCCAATAGATTCAATTTGTATTAGAATATGTTTGAAAACATACAGACATATTCTATAGAATTGTCTCACAAAATATAAAAGACAAGAATTTCATCAAATTTGGACTCACAAAAGCTTATACAAAATTGTAAATCCGCATATAAAGCAATGTTTATACCTCATGTTATTCTATATAAACCAAAAGCTTATATATCTCATGGTATTTTATATTATATTCTACATAAACTAATAACATCTCGTATATCTAATGCTATTCTATATAAACCCAGTGTTCATATCTCATGCTATTCTATATAAACCCAGGGTTCATATCTCATGCTATTCTATATAAACCCAGTGTTCATATCTCATGCTATTCTATATAAACCCAGTGTTCATATCTCATGCTATTCTATATAAACCCAGTGTTCATATCTCATGCTATTCTATATAAACCCAGTGTTCATATCTCATGATATTCTATATAAACCCAGTGTTCATATCTCATGCTATTCTATATAAACCCAGGGTTCATATCTCATGCTATTCTATATAAACCCAGTGTTCGTATCTCATGATATTCTATATAAACCCAGTGTTCATATCTCATGATATTCTTTATATATACTTAATAGCATGAGACCATTTTATATAAACTAAGGGCTTATATCTCATGCTATTTTATGTAAACCAGTGTTTATATGTGATGCTATTCTGTATAAACATGCATTGCGATTTTGTCATGTATGAAACCAATGGAATTAAATATAACTCATACGTCACATATGTTCTCTGCATTATGAATTTTACATATTAGATATGGGCATAATGTGAGTAAATATAATGTGTTGGCGACCACATACGGATGTACTGGCCGAAAAAGACGAGCGTTATCTATTGAATATATGAATTTCGGGAATAATCCCCTTATTTCGTTCAAGCAAAAACATTTTATAGTAGCGACAGAACAGTGAAACACAAACCACATGGTAACGATGCTCTAATGATTCAATGGAGTTGGATACACTACCGTCATTAACGAGATAATATGGCCTCTCCTGTACACGGTCGAGAAACCGCAAAATAGACGTTGAGGCACCAACCCATACATGAGAGTTGTATTCCATTCTCTGTCAGTTATAAACGGTGTTAATAGTAAGATCGGATGATAAGAACTTAAAAAGGAACTGAAAAATGTGTCAGCATTACACTGAACTTTCATGCTCAGAACATCAAAAGCTTCTGACTCCCTAATATCTACACCGCCCATAGATATAGATGATGTAATATTATTTCTGCGCTTATGGGTCAATAAACAACGTTGGGATAGATTGTTTAAACCTTAAACAATTTTTTCCTGAAAATGATCCCAATTTCACCATTTTTGGAAAAAAAAAATATTAAATGAAGATGAGTGACACTAGCTTTTAATTTCCAATAAATTCTTTGTTAAATGTTTTATTTTTGAATTCAGATATGTAGATAAATTGATTTCATATGTTTTACTACAATAGAAATAATTTTGCTTTTTAAATAATTTTAATTTATTTATTTATATTTTCTAACGATTTTAATAAACGTCTTTGATGATTTTGACGTTTTTTTCTCAAATATTAGACGATTTGGTGCCTCATTTATCTGGCAGCTATGGTTGACAAACAGGAGTCGCAGTGTTTGGATTCCCGAAGCCGTTAATGAAAAAAGTAATCAAATATTCAAATCCTGTGCTCAGGTTGTTCACGGGTCTTCAGAGTCTTCAGCATTAACGTGAGAAATCCTTTGGCTTTCAAGTGCATTGTTTTTCTGGCTTCGAGTAAATGTCACATTTGGCCTTCTTTAACTAACCGGTATGTAGTTCACAGCATAGTAGATGGATGTGGTGTGCTCCTATTGAGTGATAATCTTTCGACATATTTCAGAAACTTCCAGGTAAGGTCAACTATTAAAATTTTGGTAGTAAGCCAGAACAGCGAACAATTTCTTTGATAATTTGTAGTGATGCTATCGGGGAACAGGATAAAATTAAGCACGAGTAGTGTAGATATCATATCTCATTAAAACATAGTGTTCGAAACTTCAACAGGTAAGACGACTAAAGTTACGGAGCATCTATCCATTAGAGTTAGGAAGTCGAAATATTTTAATTAAAGGGATTGCAAATATTGTAATGAGTTTTTTATTAGCCAGTATTACAATATAATTTAAAAATTTTTAATAAGTCCTTATATTTCATTAAAAAAAACGCCTGTAATTAAATATGTTTTAAAATCTCTTGTGAACACTAATCCCTGCCCACACCATTCAAAATTATTTCGTTCTCTTCTCTTTGACTTATTTATTTAATATTGTATGTATGTTGTATGCATGTGTGTATTATGTTTATGAACAATTAATTGAAATTTAATTTTGAAATGAAAATACAACGTATTTCATGAGATTAATATCGTAATAATTAATTTCAATTACAATTTAGAAAAAAAATCTTAATGTTCTATTGATTAAGTTGTAACAAATTAAGGAAGAAATCAAAGAAGGAAAAATAGAAAAAGAATTACCGGGCATTTATTGAAAACTAAATGATTAAATTTAATTAAATACAAACACACTTACACTTATGATGAAATAAGGAAAAAAAAACGAAAAAATGAATGAAAGAATGAAAGAATGAAACTCTATTATGAAACTATTAATTTATAATTTATGAAAATGCCTCGTGGCAAAACTATCCATGAAATGCAAATTAATATTATTATTGAAAGAAAAATGAACAACAAAACGAAAACCAGAAGAAAAAAAAAACAGAAACGGAGGAAAGAACACAAGAAACGTGAAGAAATTATAGCCGAACGAACTCAATTCCAATGAAGTCCTACACAACAATGCAAATGGAAGAAGACAGTTATAATAGGACTCAGAATAATTAAAGTTTCCTAGTGACTACTTATAGAAGGCTTTGAGGTACAGGAAACCTCTTGAGATGGAAAAAATAATGCAGAATCCACTACAAGGCAGATCCGATCTGGAAGAAAGATAAACGAAATTATGTACTTACACATCCGTCAGTAGATGGATTTCCCGAGTACAAGTTATCACGCAGGTTTATCTTTGCAAAGGACCATCTGACACAAGCCTTGTAGACTCCCTTATGTATCGTCCATTTTTTTTTTTTAATTCTGAAATCATTCTGAAATGCTAAGAGCGAATGCTGAACAGGGGCAACTTAAATGAAACATACATACATAATTCTTCATTACAACCCTTCATTCAGAATTACTACCTAGCTTCTCACTGGGCTTCTGTTCTATGTGTTAATTTTATACATGAGTGGCGGCATCTACAGTTTAAAGTTCAACGACAGATTTTTGTTAAACTTTTCATGGCAATTTTTTTTTTAGTCTAAGAAGTATTTTTTTTATATTTCGTATCATTCGAGTTGTCTGATCTGGTGTTTGAATTGTGGCCTGACGTCCAATAAGCCAACGCACTACCTACTAGACAGCGACGGCTAGTGAAACATAGTATTTTCCTTCTTCCTTTGCCAGTCGAAAATTATTCAGAAATCGTGCAAAGATGACACTTAACGAACGCGCTTGTCTAGACAGCGTACTGTAAACATTTGTTATATTCTATCTGTAGAATAGTTCCTCAACCGACCCCAGAATTTTAACAGTGCATTGGAGTTTATTCCTAATTTTTAGCGTCATTGTTGCTGTTTTGATCAAATTATCATCAACATAGTTTTTAAGTGATGGAAACTTTTGAAAATTTTACCACTTCTCGGAGTAATAGTTGGTATTCACTACCAATGTTGATCGACGCTGGGGTCACCAATTGCTCTAGAGGAAGTTCAGTAAGTCAATTTTATATGGCGAAAGTCTAGGTGTATGTCTTCCACTGGTCATTAGTAACAAGTATGGCAGACTGTCTGGTCATGCTATCTAAGCAATTGCTAGCCACCAGACCAGCGTGTCGTATATTAATACCGACTGCCTTGTACAGCCAGAATGTGAAAAGGTTATATCCACTCTATTTTCCCACAATCTGTTTAAAGTATTTCAAATCCATAATAGCTTCGAAACAGGAATTACAACCAGGCGTATGACTGTGAGGGAGAAAATGAGTTGAGTTTCTCTCAGTCAAAGAGGATTGATTCCTGAATGTTATAATTTTTAGTGAAGATGTCTGTTGCCCCATACCAGATATCTGCAACAAAACGAAGTATAAAAAATTATTTCTTCGGCGACTTCGTCTCTCATAACCACTCCAGAAATTAATTAGCAAAAGCTAGAGGAATACTCAGTAGCAAAACAAATCGAGAAAAAAAAATGTAGTTGGCCTGTTTTTTTTATTTCGTTTTAATGTTTCAATAAGAAATAATTTAAAAGTTATTTAAGACTTGACCATAAATTTTGCTGGGTTATGATGCTTATTTTTTATGACAACAAAAACTTCCAGAATGATTTTTTTAATTATAACGCCAAAAAAGTTTCAAGGCGTTTCATTCTGCCACTTTCTAACACTTTCTGATTGTGTAACTATTTTTTTTTACAAGTGAGTGAGTGTGTGTATATGTAAGTTTTATTCAATAATTGTTTTTGTTGGTTTCTTTTTTGCTTTCATAAGAAAAGCAGTGAAACGCAATGAAGCCGTAATATTTTCAATTCCTTTTTCTTTTTTTTTCTGAAATAAGTCCCTTATGAAAATGACATCAGTGAACGGTGGGCCACAATTACTGAATTTGTGAAATTTAAGGATGTTTAGGATTTTAAAAGTGAGAATATTTTTTAATTACTATCAAATTCTTTCAAGTTTTAAATAAGGGAGGTCGGATAAGTCTTCAATCAAGTGCTGAATTGTAATGTAGAAGTGATGGTGTCAAGATCAAGATGAATTTGTATGCTGTGACCGCATCAGTTTAGCAATAATACACTTACAATCGTAAGAAACTGAGCCAGAGCTTGGTATGAAATTATCGGCAAAGCCCTGCTTACTTCACCTTTATGCATGTTGGCGTCCGATTCCTCTATGCTTGTCAATAACACACTTAATATGCCATGATATTCGAGCAGTTCTTGCAATCAAACTATCAGCAAGCCCTGTTTGGTTTATACATATATGTTGGAGTCAGATCACCGTATGCTCTAATGCCGCACGGTTAGAGATGAAGTGTACATACCGTAGGGCCCCTTATTACAGGCAAATTAACCTGTAATATTTAAAAAAAAAACTTTAATTTTTTTAATTTCTTCTTCTCCAATAATTCCATTTTACTTTCAGTGCTTACAATTTGTGTGCCACTGTCTTTGAATCGAATGAACTGTTTAAGTCAGATTTTTTAACATTTTCTATTTATTAATTATGGGTGGTATTATTTGCCAATTTTTGCAAATTATGAGATGGGGTGACGCTTTAAAGGGTGTTGCGAAATTTTGCTCGACTCAAAAAACTGAATCTAAATTTTAAGCAAAAACTGTGTGATCAATACTTTAAGGGAAATTGTTATCCAATTTTTACGAAACAATTGAGATTTGAGACCACAAAAGTGACACAAGTACTCCAAGTCAGGCTAATATCTTACTGTTGAGACGTTGTTTGAAAGCAAAAATCAATCACAACTAAATAATGACTGAGCATTTACAATACAGACTGTTTTTCGCTAACAATACATGGCTTCAAAGGTGGTGTTCAAAAACGTTGGCTTTTTATATGTGAGGCCGCCGTTCAAACTCCAGGTCAAAGGATCTCCAACAAAACGAAATACGAACAAGTAATTCTTCGTCGGCTAAATGTCAAAAACTCTAAGAGTAAATAGAAAGTTGCCATAAAAAGTTTCTCAAAAAATCTGTTGTTCGGAATCAACTTTAAAATGTAGGTCCACTCATGTATAAAGTTAACACACAACATAAGTGGCCGTAATCCTGACTAAAGGGTTGTAATTAAGGAAAACAATGAACAAAGTTTGTATAACAAAAAAAACACAACAAATTGGATACAAATATTCTTGATTTCTCAACATAATATCCAGTTCGTAAACAACGTAATCTAGTGGGTGGAGTGTTGAATTCAAGTTCAAACTACAGTTCGGACATCTTAAACAAGATCAATATGAAAACAAAAATATTTCTTACGACGACCTCCTCTCAGCAGTATTCTGGCAACTGCTGTAAGACTAACTAATTGTCATGAAATAACCCCTAGAGCTCCTCTCAACAGTCTTCTGGCTCTAATCAGTGAAATTGTCTACACATTAATCATGACTATTTTTATAATGGCCAGTAGTGCATGTAATCTCCTTCTAATATGAAACTAATATTGGATAGGTTTGTTACCTTATTAGACGTAAGATTTGTCTGGCTTATTACAAAGGTTATTACATAACTTAACGTATGTAATTGATCATTATAAACCTTTAGTCAGGATTACAACCTATATTCTCATACCACTTATGTTGTGTGTATTAATTTTATACATGAGTAGCAGGATCTAAAAATTTAAGTTAATTTCGAACAACAGATTTTTGAGAAACTTTTCAATGCTATTTTATTTTACTCTTAGAGTTTCTGTCAGAAATCTGCTGCGGTATGTCTGACTTTAGGTTTGCACCGTAGCCTCACATTTAATAAGACAACACTCTACCTACTGGACTACGACGTCTTCACGGTTCCAATAGTTATCAATCAAGCTATATCTTTAAATTTGGAAATGGAAAACAACCTCTGGGAGTTAAGTCCGGCAGATAAAACGTGAAATACGGCAAGTTTAAGCTGAGTTCTTGGTGAATGTATTAATCCCATAAAAGCTGCAATATGATGGCATAATACTCGCTGTTAATATCGAGTCTTCGAACACAGACTTCCGGACTTTAACCGTTTGGAACGGTCATCTTGTTGAAGCTACATCTTGTCAAATTATTTGCCATTTATTCAGTCTCTTATGGCAAATCACCATTAACAGGAACAGCATTCCACAATAAAAATGTCTTATCAAAATGAGCGTACTGTTCGAGCAACGTACAGTGCGTTTCATTATCTTCAATTATGTTAAGGGATGAGGTTCATTTCTGGATGAATGGGAACTTAACAAACAAAAATTTGGTACGAAATTATATCCGTGAGCATCCAATGCATCTCTAAAAAGCCCCAACTTGGAGTGGATTTATTGTCGTGCGTCGTTATTGATCCATATTCGTATGCGAACGTCTTTGGCCAAAACATCACTGTCAACGGGGATCGCTATAGGACTTTGATTATCAACTTTTTTGGCCTAAATTGATTGGTCTAGCAGCCTAAAAAATAGGGTTTCAACAAGATGGAGCTTCATGCCACGCAGTTCATGCTATTTTGGATATCCTGTGCGAACGATTTGAGTTCAAGGTCCTCTCACGTGGGTGTGGTATAAACTGGTCATTGAGATTGAGTGCGAAAAATTTCAGAAATTTTTTAACTAATCATTTGCATTGGTTAAAAAATTTCTGAAATTGAACTGAATTGTGACCCTGCACAGGCCCACAAAAGTATACATCCGATTAACAAATTTCACAAATTTCTGAAGCAATGCAAAAGACCGTCTTAATATGACGTCAGACATATATGAAGATTTTCAACGAAAACGGATTGCTTAAAAAATTTCTGAAATTTGTTAACCGTATGTATACTTTTGTGGCTGAGTGTAGTTTTAATTAGAATCGGGCTTGTCTTTAATATTGATTCGTCGGAGAACTTTCAAATAAAAATGTTGATTTACATGGCAGTGACTAATTTTCTTCGTTTATTTCTGATGTGGCGTCTTTAAACTTGAAATAAATGTCTCCCTCCGCATATAAAAATAAAAGCATCGATTAAAATTGTTTAAACATCGTTGAGTTAGGAAAAAGCCAAATGAATCTGCCTTAGATTCCAACTTAGTTTTGGTCACGACATATACAAGATTCTTTCCTTGAATCATTTATTGCAGCACCCTGTAATTACTACTCATTATAACATCAAGTGCTGGTAGTAAGTTGCATAATTTCATTTGTTCTTGATTTTTCTATTTTATTTTTGTTTTCTTCTCTCTTTTGTAGCCGCAGTTGATAAGTTGTTCAAGAATTTTTCGTTCATAAATTTTCTTTCGCACTTTATTTGCAACACTTTTCGAATGCAAAGAAATTCAAGAGAAATGATTTTTTTTTTTCTCAATATTAATTGTGTTTCAAAGTTTTTCCTACTGCCACCACGATTTTCAATTATTGTTTTATTTTTTTTTCTCCATTGAATTTTCATAAAAAAAAATTTTTCTTCAACTTATTGGTGCTGGTTGGTGACTTTTAACTGACTTTTTGGGTGAATTTTGTTTTCATTTCTTTTTTTTTGTATTTTTTTTTCATTAATTTCTGAATTGTCATAAATTTTTGCTGCTGCTACTACTGCTGTGCTCTCTTTCCTTTTGTTTAAAAAATTTTTATGTTTTCCAGGCATTACAGTTTCAGTGTTCAGTTTCAACAAATTTACTCGTACCATTGCCATTATGCTACTCTCACTCTCTCTCTGGCTCTACATAGACTGCAGCATTCCTTTTTTTGTTTTTTTTTTTCTTTCGATAGCCATGAAAATTATCAGAAATTATGCAATTGTAATCTGAACATACACATACACACATACATAAATAGCTACACAACTACACCACATCCAATTACAAATTACAGAAAATTTACAATTTACAGTTGTAACCACAGTATAAATAAGTGTATGTATATATATATATGTGTATGTAATGTATGCATGCATACGTTTGATTGTAAGTGGGTGCCTTTGGTGTTGTAATCTTTTCATTTCCTGTTTGTTTCTGTATGTGTGTGTGGGTGGTATGTGTTTACAACAGTTTTTCCTTGTTTTTTTTTCTTTTTTTCCCATTTCGTTTTGGCTTATAATTGCATGTTCAAGTTAAAATCAGTATTTGTTTTGGGGCCAATGATGGGGAAAATTTAATTAATTTTTGAATACGAAAGAATGAAAGAAAAAAAACATGGCGATTTTTTTATTTTCTCTGTGCTACTCATTTAGAAGCATTCAAGTGATTGTGTTTGCCTGTGTGTCCTTTTTGTTCACAGCGGTTTTAATTTTTTTTTTGTTTTTTTATTATTTTATTAGGGATTATTATAAAATAATGTGTTGTAATGTGTCTGTAATTGTTGCAATTGATTGTTTGGAAAATTTAAATAAATTAATTGATTTTCACTGGCAGCAAACGCTTATCTGTTCTTTACAAATAATTTCCATTATTTACCACACAATGATGATGCATTTTATGTGACCGAACACATTTGTATAACAGTTTGTATAACAGTTAATTTTAACGAAATTATTTTTGCTTGTGATTTATCATTAATTTTTGAATGCGCATAACATTATACGTTCAATTTTGATTCTTTACGAAGAGCAAAAGTGGAAATTTTCTATGAAGGAATAATTGAAATGTGTATTAAACTATGTATGTAGAAGGTAAATTTTTCTTTCATTCATCCAATAATGGAGGACCCATAATTGTGTTTTGCATTTCCATATGCAATCCATAACTAACCCAACTTAAGTGATAGTCAAACCCCAGGTCAGATATCTCCAACAAAACGAAATATGAAAGAATATTTATTCGGCGACTACCCCTCAGCCGGTTTCTGGCAAAACCATTGAAAACAAATAAAGATTTTGACAAGAAAAGCTTCTCAAAAAAATTTGTCATTCAGAGTCGACTTTAAATTGCAGAGCCTGCAACTCATGTATAAAAATAACACACTCAACATAAGTGATGTGGGAAACTAGGTTGTAATCCTGACTGAAGGGTAGCAATGACCAATTATATATATATATATGTATGTATGTAGGCATGTATGAGAGTTAATGCAAATCTTCTCCGATCACTTTGTAAACACTGTCTCACAATGTGCATTGAAAAGGTAGAATGTCAATTATTTTGGCAGCCTTGGTCCCGAAAGGAAAAATCAATACTTCAAGCACTAGAAGGACTGGTTTTGAGTGTGTAATTCCCTCAGCAAAGAAAAATCTATTCGCCAGCTAAATTAGGCGTTCGTAAAGCCTACAATGTAGGAACATTATAAAAGCATCGAAAATTCAGAATACCAGTGTTTTTACTTAACATTATCAAAACTTGCTGTAATAATGGTACACTGCTGTACGATACAACCTGTCGATTAAAATCTAGGGAGCTAACGTTAAACCAGAACAATTTAGGCCATGAAATCGACAATTTGGAAATGTCCGGTGAGTGTAGTCTTATAGGTTGTTCAGAAGATAAAGCAGATGTTACTACCACTAAAAACATGGGATTAAATAATGGTAATGAAGTCAATATGATCTAGTAGATACAGTGTTGGCTTATCAGGCCTGAGGCCGAGGTTTAAACTTTACATCAGACATCTGGAATGAAACGAAGTACGAAACAAAATATTTCTTTGGCGATTGCTTCTCAGCAAACTTTTTGGAAAAACTCTGATAGTGAATTAAATTGTTATGAAACTGTGGATACCGCCGCTCACATATAAAATTAACTCACACAACATAAGTGGTATGAAAAGCTTGGTTGTAATCCGGACTAAAGGATTGTTGTGACCAATATAAGTATGTAGGAAAGAGCGGAGGCCATATTTTACCTCTTGACAAAATATTCCCTCTGGGCATTTCTCTATTCTATTGTCAGATATACAAGCCTTAGCTAAGTTGAACTAAATCCCATTCAAATTTAGGGATTCGGTATAAGTTTATACGAACGGTTATGAACTTGCGCACAACAAAGAAAAGCTTCTCACTTAGGCATCTCTTTGGCTCTCAGACTACTGTAGTATGTTTAAAGCGAACGATATGACAATGACTATGAAGTTTCCTATTACTAGCATCTCTACTATTTCTTCTTTTCTATTTCGCAGCAATTTTCAACTTTAAACGGATTGGCACTTATGTCAGTCGCATATGAGTTCCTCATATGGTCTCAGGTGTATATCGGGTAAATAGTGAAGGCAATGAACTAGCTAGTGCAGGTAAACTACTACCCCAAATCAATCCACTTATTCTAAATCGAAAGCAGGCACAAATACCTCCTCTCTTCAAATACTTGTTCTAAATATGTGACCCCATCTGTAAATTTCTTAATAAGGCTGATACTGTATTCATATCAAGTCTTTAATCTTTCATAGAGAAAAATACAAAACATGATTTAAAACAAAACCAGGAAAAATGTTCCTTAAAAATAACCTTCAATACTTTAATTCAATTGACAAATTGTGTTTTTATTTGCTTGTCAGTAATGGAAAAAGAAGAACTTCTTCAGAATTCAAGTTCAAAACTTAATCCGTTTGCAAATATTTTCTGCACGTTAACGAACTGCTTACAACATGAAAGTCAAATTTAAAAAAAAAATCATAAATTTATAACACAAGTGCAATACGATTATTGCTGAAAAGTTTCTTTAAAAAAAATATTAAAAAACTTAACGACAAGTTCGGTTTTTTTTCCTTGACAATAAAAGCTGAAAGTGTCAACGAAATGAGTGAAAAAAAAATTGAAATTGTAACGCAAGATAAAGAAAATTTTGTAAGAGTTTGTAACTGTACGCACCATTTGTGGAATGACTTCATATAGTAAATGATTTGCTAAAAATGTTCGCCAATAGTTCTGAAGACTTATAAAGAAACAGTCACAGAATATTTATGTTGAAGTTACAAGAAACTTTTTTCTTTAACGCAATAAATATGACATTAAAAATAATTTTCTTATGAACACTAACGAAAAAAAATTGACTTCATGACCAGTTTTTGTGGTCATTTCCAGTTGAAAAATCTGAAATATTCAACCATTGAAGTGAAATAAATAAGGAGGGGGACGTGTAACAAACCCTTTGAAAAGATCTGTTCAGCTTCTCTTTCCCTTTTTTACAGAACGACCGTCCTGAGATATAATGCCACGGTATTGTGTAGTTAACGTTCCCGTATTAGTATTTAAAGTGACGAATATTTGATTCATGTACCTGAGGATTACACCCAAAATTAATTTGAATTTCTATCACAAACATATGAAAAGTAACAAAATTTATATTTCAGCCTTGACTTTTATGTGAAATGACCCGCATATGTGATTTTTGCAATAAAATAAACGAAAGAGTTAAACTTTTTGGCGCCATAAATACCATTACAATCACATTATTTGCCTTTTTTTATTATTTTTCGTTATTTTTTTTTGCTGACATTTGGTTGGACAATGCCAAGTTTATGGCAACAACAGAGAAAATAAAATTTTATAAGAACAGCAACGTCGACGATGATGTCTTGACTTTTTCACACTAAGATTTGTGGATGGCAAAGCAAAGTATTTTATGGTGCCTTGCAACGAAACCAAATAGCCACTAAAATCCTTAGGAATTGGCTTACTTTTATGATTACAACTTGAAAATATAATAGAAAACCATCGAAAGATATATGAAAAATAATATCATCCTTCTATTCCTTGGGTAGGGTATCATCACTTGGATATAAAGTTGTTTTGTCACTGCAAAACGAAAAAAAAGAAAGAAAAGAAAAATAATAGTTTTTTGAATTGCTACCAAAAAAAAAGAAACTTTCAAAAGCACAAAAAAAAAGTTAAGATCGTAATCATATTTGTTAACAATATTCTTTAGTAAATAATTCACACTTCATCTTGTTGTCGGCCAAAACAACATCATAAATATCAAGAAAATGAAAAAAATAAAAGATGAGGAAGAAAATAACAAAAGAATTTTAAATTCTAAATTAAGCCAATATAATCGTAAGTAATAATACCAGAGAATGTAAAGAACCACTCATTTTCTTGGTACTAAAAAGCTTATTTTATAAATCAATTGAAATATGAGGGGAGATACATTTTAAAGATAAATTTATTGACTATAATTGTACCCACAGTTTAAAGATTTCTTTAAAAAATTCTGATTTAAATATTGATTTGCTTAAAAACCTAAAAGGAATTAAAAATTTACTTATGTCAACATATTCTATTTCATAATTAGCCTTAGCATTGCCCAATAACATGAGAACTTTCCTTTCAAAATTGATTCATTTAATCAGCTTAGGAGATGACCATTGCTAAGCGATTTAAAGGCTTAGAATGATTATTTTTCAATACAGCTCATCTAGTTTACGTCGTAAAGTTCAATCGTTAAAGAAATATGCATTCTAACGCTCTTTTATATTATTCATTACCTGAGTACATGCTCAGTCGTAGACGGTCAGTAATAGAAAAACGCACACACTGGTCTGTGACAGTGGCTTACTTTACTTAATTGTGTCTTGCAACCTTTCAATCAGGATTACAACCTAGATTCTCGCATCATTCATGTTGTGTGTGTTAATTTGATCCATGAGTGGCAGAACAAACAATTTAAAGCCGACTCCGAATGACAGATTTTTGGAAAACTTTTCATTGCAAATTTTATTTGCCCCCACAATTTTGGATAGAAAAAACTGCTGGGAGAAAATCATCGAATAAATATTTTTCATATTTCGTCACGTCTAACAAGCCAACAAACTACTTACTCGACAATTACGACTTCAGTGACAGTAAAAAAACTTTTTTGTTCGCCATAAAAATTAATTTCTTCTCATAAATACATACATAATATGGTCACTACAACACTTCAATTTAAACCATGAATGGCAGGAGCTACAATTTAAAGTCGACTCCGAACAACAGGTATTTTAGAGGACTTTTCATGGCAATTATATTACACTCGCAGAGTTTTTCGCCAGAAATCTGCTTACAGTCCTTAAGTTACGATTACGACCTAGCTTCTCATACCACCCATGTCGAGTGTGTTAATTTTATCCATGAGTTACGGAAGCCACAGTTTAAAGCAGATTTTTGAGAAACTTTTCAGAAGTTTTGGTCTGCTGTTCGACTTGTCTAAGCTAGGGTTTAACCATGGCCTCAGGCCCAAAAACCAACACATTACTTACTTCAGTGACAGTAAAAAAAATTGTTTTTGCCATAATAATTAATTTCTTCTCTCCATCCAATAATTAACTCCCGCCGTGTTGGTGTTCATTCAATCAGTGTCCAATAACTTAAGTTTAGTTTGTCGTTTCGCTAGCCTTTGGCCTATGTGCTCTATTCTCACACCTGCATGGTTTATAAATGTCCACGGATTACGGATTAACAACTTCATTGGTAATATTCCAGCAAACAAATTTGCTTCATTCAGTCTAAAGGTGCAACTAAAATGCAAAGAGGATTTTCGATGCCAAAGGCAACAGTGGATGTTGAATGATGAAAAGTTTTTTAGTTTCTTCAATTGATTTTTATGGATTCTTTTTTTTTGGCTTTATGGGTTAGCAATTCAATACGTCTGTTAAGAAACAAATTTGATTCATTTCATTTATGGCATGCAGCATGATCATTACTCCACTTCCACTGCGGCCTTTTGCATCCAAAAATCTTGACACAGAGTAGTAATTCACAGATTTTTTTTTTAATTTTTTTATTTGGATTTTTGGACTACAATTTTATTTACTCTCAGAGTTTTTTCCAGAAGACTGCGCTGTTCGAGAAGTCTGTCTTGCGGTTTGTACCGTGACCACATATCTATTAAGCCAACACACTACCTACTAGTCTACCGGGAATCACTATCTTCACTAGAAAATATAACATCCCTAGAATCAATCCCCTTTAACGGAGGGAAACTCCATTCAATTTTTCCCTCACGGTCATACACTTGGTTGATCATTCCCGATTCCATACTGTAATGGATTTGAAAACTTTTAAACAGATTTTAAACACATTCTGGCTGTACAAGGCTGTAGTTTTACCGGTAATGATTTTGAAAGCGCTGGTCTAGAGGGTAGCAATTCTTAGAAAGCATGAAATGGCAGTCTGCCACACTTGAGACCAGGGATTGCTTAGTGTCCAAGGGAAAACGTTCACCTAGACACTCACGCCAAATAAAATTGACTTACTGTGCGTCCCCTTCCAATAACCTAACACAATACCTACTAGACTACGACGACTTCTGTGACTACTGGGAGGTCTATTTCTGATATTTTGTTCCACTAATTATCCACAAAGTCTTTTCAAGCATCATTAGTAACTGTTATTTGAATATTTCGAATATCTCAATGGCTCTAAAGTGCTTAGATTATTATTCTCTACCTTCATTACTCATCAACTGGGGATCCCACTTTATATAATCTGTCTACTTGTCTGAGAGGACTCCCGAGGCAGTAATTGACTTACCTTGACCTACAAAGCCTTTGCCAATGTCTCTGTAAATTACAAATAAAAAAATATTTCAAATACAAGCTTTAATCGATTTACAGAAATTACTTTTTCCCCTAACCAATATTAATAAATAGGCCGGTATATGTCTAACACACTAAACCACATTCGTTTCGCTTTCTCTCTGGCATTAAGAAAGTTTATCATTTCGATGCCAAAGTAAATAAAATTAAAATCAAAACCAAAAACCAGTAAAACAAATCGTTGTGTTATAGCCAAGGCTTACTAACTGAGAAGAGCAAAAGACCGAGGAGAAGCATATGAAAGAAAACTACTTCTGGGCTAAGGACTATTGGCAGTAGTATTAGTAGTAGTTGTGTGTAAAAGTGAGTGTACAAGTGTCTTTACAAAATTGTTCCATTTTTAGTTGTTTCTTTTGGTGTTGTTGTTGTTGTTGTTGCTGTTGTTATTGTAGTAGTTTTACAAAAGCGTTGAAGGTTGTTGTCGATAAACTTGTGTAGTTTATCGAACAATAGATTGATAACATCGCCAAAGCATAAGAGCAAGTACATAGAAGAAGTAAATTTTTTTTCTTCTTTTTCCATGGATATTGGTAGAGGGATTTTTTATGAACTACCTATGCTTCATCCTTAATACCAAATATTTATTTAAGTTTTATTCCATTTTATTTTATTTTATTTTATTTTATTTTATTTCTATTATTTGTTCTTTATTTCGTTTTATCTCTTGTTTCTTTTGCATTCATTGTTGTATCCGTTACTGTTTTCGAATGTTTTTTTTTCTGCTTCTTTCAACGACAATATGCCCCCCGTATATTATTCTCTACTATTACAGCTGCTTGGTTGGTTGCCTGGTATTTATTTGATGTTTCTTTAGAGGATTTCTTTCTTTTCTTTCCGTAATTTTATTTGGTTTTTCATTTTTCCTTGCATAGAAGCAACAACGTTTTGCTATCAGTTTCCTTTAGTACTTCTGGTTGTTGTTTTTCTACTTCTATTCTGTTTAGTTATTACACAAGTATTGTTGTCTTGTACTATGTTGTATGTGCTCTCCCTGTATTGTATTTTCGTATTGCATTATTAGTTCTTCTTCTTCTTCTCTATTTTTATCATTTATTTAGCTTAGCTTTGCTCTTCATTTCATTCATGCCATTTCCTATTGTTTTCTTATCCTGTTTTAAGTTACTAAATAATATTTGTGTTTGTATTTGTATTTGTATTTGTGTTTATGTTTGTATTTCGCTTATATTGTTGGCCTCATTCCTTTTTTATCTTCTTTTTCCATTTTAACTGGATATTATTTTAAGTAATTTTCGTATTTATTTATTGAATCTTTACACAGATTCATGTCACTTAACGGTAGGATCTTATAAAGTACAGTAGGGCAAATTTAATCAATTCTTTAATGGTCTTAATACATCGCATTTTTAATAGGTGCGGAAAACTGTTGATATCTTGAACTATGGTCTGGACTGCTTAAAACTTGTCTAAGTAAGTTGAAATTTCTGGTTCAGTATCTTTTAATGTCAACATAGTTGTATTAGTGACAAGCTATTCGTACAGTTATTCAGGTAGTCCCCATAGTCTAGTAGGTTGTCTGTTGGATTATTTGACATGAGGCCACGCAGCAAACACCAGGTCAGACATCTTCAACAAAACAAAATACAAAAAAATATTTCTCAGTAGATTTCTGGGCAAAACTCTGAGAAAAAATAAAATTGCGATGAAAAGTTTCTCAAATATCTGTCGTTCGTAGTCGACTATAAACTGTGGATCCCGCCATTCATGTATAAAAATTAACACACATAACATAAGTGGTATGAGAAGCTAGGTTGTAATCCTGACTGAAGGGTTGGAATAACCAAATACGTATGTATGTATGTAACTTAATTTACCGTATGGTTTAGCCAATGACAACGCTTCAAAATTGTGGCCAAAATCTATTCGTGAATCAACAGAGGAATTCGTTTATTTTAATGAAAAGCTAGCCCTAGTAATAGCAACCTAATCGTGCAGTTATTGATCATTTTTACTCTGCTTCTCGATACAAAATCACTAGCAAGATAAAGAAATATGAGTACCAAAAAGGAACAAAAGACACCGAAATTTTGGATTATCATCGTTCCCACCCTGTTGGTTTCTCCCCTTAAAATTCGTGAAAAATTTTACTCAAGAATCTTGATCTTGAATTGAAACTAAGGCAATAACATTTGCATTGTATTTGTGCTCATTGTGCTCATAAGAACTTGTACTTGTCGCAAACGAGTATTGTGTTTAGCAACAAAGCTTTTTTGTTCAAATGATTGTGTCAATAAGCAAAGCCGCGGAATTTGCTGCGAAGGTCATTTTCAACAGGCAACGAATCACCATTACGTTTTAACTCATTTACTTAATTGGTCATTACAATCCTTTAGTCAGGATTACAACCTAGCCTCTCCTGTCATTCATTTTGTGTGCGTTAATTTTATCCATGTGTGGCAGAATCTTCTGTTTAATGTCGGCTCAGAATTATAGATTTTTGAGAAACTTTACTTGGCAATTTTTTAGAATTTTTGCCAGAAGTTTGCTCAAAGGTAGTTGCCGAAGAAATATTTTTTCATATTTCGTCTTGTTGCTATTTGTGCTAGGGTTTACGTCTAATAATTCAGCACATGATCTACTGGACTAGGCGACTATCAGCATTACATCCATTAATATTTAGGATCTGGTGCGGATTACTTGCTGGCGACATCAGCTATGTTTTTATCTTCCGAAATGAAGTAGAAGTTGGTTCCTACTACTCTGAATGGCGAGCACTATCGAGCCATGCAACATCAACGATATTTAATGTGAACAAAATGGTGCCACTTGCCATACACCGCAAAATCAGCATTCTTTCCGGAAGAATCCTGTTTTCTGGCATCCTCTTTCGTATGATTTAAAGTCTCTGGTTTATTTTTTGTAGGGCTATGTTAAGCTATTGGCTTAGCTCACAAACCAGACGTTCCTTCTCAAATTGTAAAATAAGAGCGAAAGAAAGAAAGAAGTGTTGTCCCAATTCTTTCATTTCATTGCCACAGTACGGGCAACTGGCTTCTTGTCTTTATTTTTACCTCAACTCACTGTTCGCTCAGTGAGGCAAATATTGATGTTACGAGGAGCGTAATACGTGCTGAAAGAGATTACCAAGTGATGTCACTTTTGCAAATCAGATTTTATGTTTAAGAGTAATTGGTTAACAGCAAACTATTATTGAAATTCAGTGAAAATAAGCTTTAATTGATAGAAAAACTTTTATCAGACCAACAAGTATGTTGTAAGTCCTCAGAAAAGAACTAAGAGTTGAGGCTTGATTTGTAAAAACATCCAACATTGATTTACCACAAGCAGAATATATAAATAAAGAATTTATTGCCTTTCAACACTCCCCGAATGCTCTAACACTGTTTTGTTACAAATTACTCCTTATTTTTAAGCCATTCAGAATACGTCGACTTAGCAATGTTGCTCAGATAGATCGAAAACGATCGAAAGTCTAAATTATGGCAATACGAGCAAGTACATAAAGAATAATTTGTAGAGCAGTGATAAACCTTGAGAGACTTAGAAGAGATTTCTCTTGTTTATTGGAATATGTTTTGGTGAGCTTGCAATTTCTAATTGATAAATAAATATCATGGACTCCCATGCTAAATTTTTGTTCAAAATAACAATATGAAGAGATGACAAGATAAGAGAGATAAGACTATCCACGACGAACCTGAGGTTATTAATTGATATCGTGATTAGACTTGATTCCGTTTGTTAAACCCCATGTCACGCATTTCTAACAAAACGAAGTATGAAAAATATATCTCCAATGACTTTCACTCAGTAGATTTCTGGCAAAAAAGCTGAGAGTAAATAATGTTGCCATGAAAAGTTTCTCAAAAATATGTCGTTCGGAGTCGACTTTAAACTATAGCTCCCGACACTCATATATAAAAATAACACACACAACATAAGTGGTGTGAGAAGCTAGATCGTAATCCTGGCTGAAGACTTGTTTGAAATGACCAATTGTGTATGTATGTGTGTATGTATGTATGTATGTATGTATGTATAGCGAGTGCCATAAGTGAGTCAATACTTTTGTTCTTAAGTATAAAACAGTTTTGTTCTTAAAGTATAAAAAAGGTCCTTTATCATGAATTATTGTTTTTGTTTTAAGTTTTTATAAGTAATAAAAAAATGTTTTTATTTTTGTAAATTTATTCGACTGTTCTCATTTACTTTTCTCGCTATCCTAAGAAAATGAATAATTTCAGTGGAGTTTACTCACTTTTGGTGTTCAATGTATGTATGTAATATAAAGAGATGTAATATGAAGAGTTATGATGAAGACATGTAAGTCATGAATCAAACTATTCATGACGAACCTGAGATTGTTAATCAGGATTTTGATCAAATACTTTAGGCTTAAAGGGCACTTGTTCATAACAGGAATCATTTCTTATCCAACATGTAGATACTGTGCCAATGACAGTGAATCATCAGAACATATCCTTAAAATTTGTGCGGTCAGCACTTGTTCTGAAAAAGGATAGTTTTGAACCCCAATATGTAGATCATGGGATAATGGCAATGGAAACTGACGATATTACATGAGTGGTCGCATACACTGCGTCAACAACGATTCGGGTAATGAAAACTGATCTTGCTTAATTGTAGCAGTGTACAGAATAGTTGTAATCCAAACGTATTGAGTAAATGTAACAGCATTACGTGGTGTAGTATTGAGGAAAGAGGTGTTGTTAGTCGACCTTTATACCAAGAAAAAAGGTTGATTGCCTAAGTAAGAGAATCCTTTGGTTTATAAATCATCTTCTTTTATGTTTCCTGATTGATTTATTAAATATTTTACAACGTTTGTTCTTTTCCTCTTTTCAAATTGATTTAAAGCCTGTATAATAAAAACATACATATATTTCATGGTTAATAAAATAAAATAACTTTTATTAGGTTAATAAATATTAAAATTAGATTTAAAGACTCTTTAACAGTATAACAGCCTGCTATGTGTAGATAAAAAAGCCGATAATTTTTCTAGAATACCAGCCCCTAACCTGCCTACACCGCAATCAAAATTTTAAACTTCTCATCAAAAGATAAAGGAAGACTCATTCATTTTTACAATAAAAACATGATTTTTATTCCATTTTTTTCAGCCGTTTTATCTTCTATTGTGAAGTACACTCATAATAATCATAAAAAACGCCTTTAGAATGCCTAAGGTTATGATCATAAGACATTGTTGTTGCTGTTGCAATATTATGACAAATTCTTTAAAATCCTGTTACATCTACATACACACAAAGAAAGCAACACAAAATATTTTATGAACTCACTTTTGTCGTGTTTAACTTAAAAGGGGGAAGACAACGACGCATCTCTACCTTTTTTGCGATCAATAGAAGACATTCATCAACCTGAGAGCAGATGAAAAAAAGTTCCTTTCTTTTATCTGAGGCATACGTTTAAAATTTGTGCAGCAAAAAATATTACGGGGGAAAGTAAAGTCGAAGAAATTTTATTTAAAAAATAAAACTTTTTTTCACTCTTCTCATTTCTTCTTTTATTTCTATTTTGCCAGCGTCTTTATTGCTTTTATGATGACAAGATTTTTATTTTATTTTCATTGAGTTCTTCTTCTTTTCGGTATTATTTACATCTGTTCAGTTTAATGATGATGTCTTGTCATTATCATTTCAAAGAATTTCATACACAAACCATACACACACTATGTCTACGAGTCTATCATAAGCTTCTAAGGCATGTATTGATGTTAACGCCTGTGGTGCGTATAACAGACAGAAGAAATAATGTCATTATCAACAGCAACAACATTGTCTATATTGAGTCAGTCATCATATTTTCTTAATATTGATATTATTCAACAACAACAACAACAACAACAATACAAATAAGCAAGGGGGAAAATAATACGAAGCCTGAAGGCTTATTTCATCAGAAATTTGTTGCATTTCTGTTGTAAACTTAAAGGCGTTTACAAGTAAGTGGATATTCAATGTTGCTGTTGCTGTGATACCAACAAAACAACAGCTCGTCTGAGATAAGTAGAATAACAATTTGGATTTTATAACATTTTATGACACAACTTATAAGAGACAGCTTTTATATAAATTTCAATATTAATTACATAAAAAAAGAGATGAAATTGTTCGTTCATCCCCTTTAAAATGTTTACAGCCCCCAATAAAAGTAGTAAAAATATGTAGTAAGCGTCCTCCATGAAATAAAGAAAAATCTTCAAGCAAAATAAAGCTCAAGCAATTGATTGCAGAAAATTATGTTCGTCCTTTGCAAGAGCGTGTCATAGAATGGATCGTAGAATACAAGTAAAATTATATGGTCATATGTATATATAATCATAATGGCATACGGTCATTACGGCTACAAGTTACATGGCCTATTCGATCAGTAACTATTTGGCTACCGAATCTGATCGTATGTTGCCAATCGTGGCATGAATGTTGGCTTTCAACGTTTCAAGATCTGCTGGTTTGTCGGCATAAACCAATGAGTTAACATAGCTGCATAAACGCTAGTCCCTATGAATTAAATGCAACGAACACAAGCGGGAACATTATCTCTTATGGCAATAAAGGTATTACCAAATTGATTTCACAATAAATCGATTGTTAAGCAGGCTGCATAGCAAATTGTATTATCTTGTTGGAATAAAATTTCGTTGGTGATTAGTTGATGAATTTTTGAAGACAAATATTTAGTTAGCTTATCCCGATAGTGCTTGCCATTCACGGTAACATTCATTTCATTGATGCCGCCAACGTGTAAGCCACACTAAACAATCAACTTCCACCAGGTCCCAGGTCATGTAGGAATTCTTAACAAAGTAGCTTGCAAGGACGTCAATCATAACCTTTCTGTAGGTTGTGAAGAAATGTTTAAAAGAATATACTAAGCGAGCGAACTTGAAGACGAACCAAAATGTCAAACCAAATGGGCTTGACGCAATCTAATTACATTAAATGGAGAGTAGAGTCATGCATCACACTAGAAATAAATTGAAGTTCGTAATCTGTTGACAGGGTGAGAAACTTTTCATGGCAATTTTATTTACTCTCAGAGTTTTTGCCAGAAATCTTCTGAGAGGATGTCACCGAAGAAATATTTGTTTTTCATATTTTCGTTTTGATGTCTGACCAGGGGTTTGAACTGTGGCATTACTTCTAATAAGCCAACACACTACCTATTAGACTACGGCGAGCCTCATATACCAGCCTGGAATAACCAGGGGTTGGTAACTGGTCTTTTAACAGAGCATTGTAGCCTCACAGTGCAGTTATTCATAGTGGCGGCGTTTCAAGCCTAACATGGAGTTTTTGAGAGGATCAGAATAAATCATCGAAACAGATTTTTGGAACCTGTGGAGCATTAATGCATCCCAGGAAGCAACATCTGGATGCATATGAAGTGCTAAGCAGCAAAATGTCATTGTTAACATCAAGCACCACCCTCAAATTCGTGAAGGAAGTAAGCAATAGGAGCAATACCCTAAAAAGATTGAGGGGAATACATTAGATCTACTCACGCAATAATAACATTAATGAGGTTAAGTAAAGGTGACTTGACTACACAAATAAACGACCTTACGGAACACTTGTTCTATTGAAGAACATGGGAGCGGAATATGATAATGAATTCAAGGAAATGCGAAGCGGACTTCGAAACAATATTTATGCTATTGCCCAGTATAGGTGGCGCTGTAACTTTCTAAAGCTATTCAATATCTTCCATCATTGTTAAAAACAACCCACGCTTATTATAAAAAAAATTGCTCAGCATGCCTGAAATGTCTTTGCAGCATAAATTGAAGATATTTAGTCAAGACTGTAGAAAATAATTTCAAAGATTTTTCTTTTTTTTTTAAAGTAATGCCGGATATAAACCGATGCTATTCCTTCAATTGTTACACAAAAAAAGGGAAACATTCCGATACAAATTATTTTGTATACAAAGGAAACGAAATAAAAATCATCTCAGCTTTACATCTCTATATTTTATGGAGATTGCTGTACCGGAAATAATTTATCACAGAGGAGTAGAGGACAGGCTATAGATTTCCAATAGGAAATATGTACGAATAGCGCTTAATAAGTCGATATGATAGATTCAGAAGAGTCGTCGTAATCTTGTAAGTAGTGTTGAGTAAGTAGGGCTTATTAGATGTGAGCTCTACATCTTGAACAATGCGAAATACGAAATATTTCTTTTGGCAACTTACTTTCCGCAGAATTCTGGCAAAAATTCTGAACGCAAAATAAAATTGTCATGAAAAGTTTCTTAGGTCTCGCAACACATAAGTGGTGTGAGAAGCTTGGTTGTAATCATGACTGAAGGGTTGTAACTAGCAATTAAGCAAGTAAGATAGATAAATGGTATGGAAATATGTATCGTTGATCGCCTTCTATTTAAACTACCTCCGTAGCTATCATACATACATACATAATTGGCCATTACAACCCTTCAGTCAGGATTACGGCCTAGCTTCTCACACCACTCATGTTGTGTGCGTTAATTTTATACGTGAGTAGCGGGACCTACAGTTTAACGTCGACTCCGAACGACAGAATTTTTGAGAAACTTTTCATGGCAGTTTATTTTACTCTCAGAGTTTTTGCCAGAAATCTGCTGAGAGGAAGTCGCCGAAGAAATATTTTTTTTTCATATTTCATTTTTGATGTCTGACCTGGGATACGAACCCGGGCTTTACGAATAGTAAGCCAACACACTACCTACTACACCACGGCGACTTCCTACTACTCCGTAGCTATCTCCATACATTATATGAAAAGAATACCAGTATCAAGTCTACATGGTTATTAAATTAAAAATGTTTAAAGGTTTTTGGAATTTCTTTTAAGTCCTTTTAAATTATAAGCCTTTTCTACGTTACTTTTCTTTTCCAAACATATAAAATATTTAGAATATAATTTAATAAGAAACAAAACAAAAAAAAATAGAAGAAGAACACAAAACTTATATTTGTACGATGTTTACTTATTTATTTCAATTTGCATGCAAAGTTGAATCATACTTAAACATAATAAGCCCACTTTACAAAAATGTATCCAAAAAAAAAGGGAGAAGAAACTACAAGTACAGGAAAAATCGAAAGAATGAAAAAAAAAATTGGAGGAAAAAATTTTAGAAAAAAACTAAAAAAACGAAACAACTGCAGAAGGAGCAGCTAACATGAGAAGAAAGCATTTGATATGGCTACCACTTTTATGTTTAAAAATACAAAATAGAAAAGAAAAGAAAGAATTTTAAGAAACAAATATTCAAGAACAAGAAATACACGAAATACAGCAACTACTTACTCAATGGTATACTATGAGGCATTCACTCATTCATGCAGTTATTCAGTCATCTTCTATTCGATCCATGCAAATGGTAATGATAGTACTGCTATTGGTGCCGCTACTGGTGCTGCTACTGGTGCTGGTGCATTCACAATCAAGTGTATGAACAATATTTGTATTTGAGTTCGTAAGTAGTTTCCTTGGTGAAGAACTTAAAGAAAAGAAATTGAAAAAAAAGCAAAAAAAAAAAAAAAAAAACATAAAAATTCTAAATAAAATACAACAACATACAGCGGAAAATATCTTAAAGTATTTGAAAATGTTTAAGAAACAAACAAGAAAGACTACAAGTCGGTTAAAGATCGATTTGATATACGCTACGCTACGCTCGAAATACTTGCAATTTTTTCGGGTCCTATAATGACTACAGCCTATACACAGGTTAACAGATACCACTTCCCTCATACATTCACAAGATTTTGTTGCCTTTTAGGCAAACGTAATGAATTTCTATAGAATTCTGTGCATCCAAGGTTAAATAGAACAATTCTGTGTGAAATCTCTGTTTAAAATCAAACACCCAAGCCACCAGTTGTATTCAGTACGGTTTCTTGCAATCAACCTCCAACCTCTTTATCACATTAACTGGTCTTCCTAAAAAAATTCCAAAAATATTTCCCGATCCAATTCCTTTGAGAGATAAACACAGCAAACAATATAGAAAGCCTTTGTTTTCCTTGTAAGTGATTTGATACTTTCAACTGTACATCGTTAGCCTTGGTTTCAATACACAAATTCATATGAAATGTTGCAAACGACACCATAAACAACATTGAACCTCCATTTCATTTACCGGCATAGGGTATTGAAAAAGGCATCGTCCAAAAATGAACTCGAACTCATTTATTTTTATCAAGAAATTTCCCAGAAAAGAAAAAAATGAATGAAATTCTCTTCATGCCAATATGTTAGACACACACACACTCACTTACTCACTCACTCACTGCAGCAAATTTAAATGTCCAGCACATCGTATATGTTTGAATGTGTTTGAATGTGAAATATTCTTACCATTGTGGCATGCATGTGTTTCATTCATGCGTCTAGGTAAAGTTGAGTGTATTGCGATGCATGAAAACATGCAAAATGATGGGGGGGAAAACAACAACAACTATGAAGAATGATGAAAATATGAAATAAACTACTGTACACGGATACACGTTAATATATGTACATTTGTACGTACGTACTCGTAAAAACAACTCAATGAACTCAGCTTTTTTCTTATCATATTAACGGAAATAGAAAAAATATAATCAAACTCTCAAATAATCACACAAAAATATCCTTAAATCATGCTGTTCGAATATATATTCAGTTTAAGCTTTTAAGCAGGTCCTCTATGAGAATAAAATTCAAGCAAAACTTATGGAAATTTAGCCGGCTTCGTGAAAAGAAGTCTTCTTATATTTGAAGAGCTCTCTGCATGCTGCTAGAATTTAAGACATTCAATCATGCACAATTGAAATATAGACGTATACATACGTATATGTATATGTAGATATGTACACAACTTGCAACTTATTTTTTGAATATCCTTATCAGATGATTTTTAATTCGTTTCCTTTGTATAAAAAATAATTTTTATCGGATTTTTTCCATTTTTTTTGTGTAACAATTGAACGAATAGCTTCAGTTTATATCCGGCATTATTTTTATAAAAAAAAAAAAAAGAAAATTCTTTGAAATTTTCTTCTACAATCCAGACTAAAAATCTCTAATTTGTGCTGCAAAGATATTTCAATCACGCTGAGCAAATTTTTTTTGTAAAAAGCGTGGATTATTTTTAATAATACAAGAAAGCATATTCAATAGCTTTAGAAAATTATAGAGTGGGTCATGATTCACTACCTTGTTTTTGAAACAAATAAACTCCAGACAATGGGTCAACTGGACCTCCGGGCACTTTATTGTCTCAATTGGCAAGTACACGTCCACAATATTAATTTTTTTTTTTGTACAGATGACAGTTATATTTGTCATTAAAATTCCTTTGATCGTACATCAAGCCCTTTTGAAGACTGAGGTAAAAAGGCTTAATATGAATGACTTACTCGCATCTAACATACAGCCAATCTCATGAATGAAGAAATACTCAATATAACGTCATCTCTACCTACAGAGGGTGTTAATGTTAGAGAGTCCGAAGCCGTTGATATTCTGGGCATGAAAATGCAATGCGATGTTCACTGAAATCGGCATATTTTTTAGGTATCGAATGAAACATTCGAATGCCTTAGTTTCTTAAGACGTTCTAAGCAATACTGCACTCCATGTGATTTCCTTACTATTTAAACTACTTATAGCCGTTTGAAAATAGAATACAACTCTCATAAATGGGCCAGTGCCTCGAAGATTATTTTAAGTCTTCTCGACTGAGTACAGGAGAGGGCAAAGGTACTTACTAATAACAGTGTGTCAGGGTATCCAACTCTAATGATTCATTACAGCACCGATGTAATGTGCCTGATTATTATGCTGCTTTATCTCTACCTCTCAACAAAATTTGCTTGAGGAAAATACATACATAATTGGTCGTTACAACCCTTCAGTCAATATTACGACCTAGCTACACTCACCACTTATGTTGTGTATGTTAATTATATCAATGAGTGTAGGGACCGGACCAACAATTTAAAGACGACTCCGAGCGATAGATTTTTTTGAGAAACTTTTCATTGCATTTTAATTTTACTCTCGAAGGTTTTGCCAGAAATCTGCTTAGATGACTTCATCAAAAAAAATATTTCTTCGTACTTCGTACTTATTCATGAGACGATGGTCCTATTCATTACATAGGGAATTCGCTCTTTGGCGTTTCTTTCTCTCTTCCCTCCCGTAAACAATTTCCTTGTTCCAAACCAATTTAATAAAAAAGAGTTTTTGTAGTAAGTCAACTAACATTTAAACTCGCCATACTTAAGGGTACCACTCTTAACCATATCGATCGAACCAAAATTCTTGACCAGGATTACAGGCCTTACAGTCGAATTTTTATTTCCAATCGAAGGAACATTAAAGACAAATCTTGTTGTTATCTGTAACACAGAAACACACCAAGCTGTTCTATACTAAATTGATGTTGGTTTCGCACATTTATTCCAACTAAATCGTTGCGTCTAATTTCTGCTTGCAGAGTACTGCTTGTATGGAGTGGCCGTAGTCTAGTAGGTAGTGCATTAGTTTATCGGACGTGCGGCCACGGTTCAAACTGAAATATGAAAAACATTTCTTCGTTGACTTCCTCTCAGCAGATTTCTGGCTAAAACTCTGAGAATAAATATAATTACCATGGAAAGTTTCTCAAAAATCTGTCATTTGGAATCGACTTTAAAGTGTAGGTCTCGCCACTCATGTGTAAAATTAACATAACACAACATAAGTGGAGTAAGAATCATCCTGACTGAAGTGTTGTAATGACCAATTATGTAGTATACATTATATTTTATTGTTCCTTCAAGACATCTCCACACCTCCTCAATATTTCTTTAATTTTACTTCAGTTTTCGTAATCAATAACTACATAGTCTAACGGTAAGTTCTAGCGGTAAGTTCTAGAATAACGGGATTGCGTCCCCCATGAGCCTAAATTGTGTGCAATAGTGAAGAATTTTTCTAATTGAGTTCTAACTACAGATTTGCGCATTCAATTTTAATCAAGATTTCCATGAAGTGGAAGTCTAATCAGCTTTTTTTCAAAAATTAAAATTTTGAACATTTCGTAATTGATGGCTCAACGGTTTTTAGTTTGGTGAGACAGTATTTATATACTCGATAAGATTATAATTTTGTAAATTTTATACAAGTACTGTATTAAAAAATAACAACAATAACTAAGATTTTAACAAAATCTGTATTAAAGTTATCAATGATTTCTTCTCTTTTTATTTATTGAATCGAAATGTCTTCAAAATACTGATAAAGTTTTATGTTTTTACGACTTGTAACTTTTGCTTGATTTATTTACAGATGGACACAAAGTAATTCTCCTTTTTATTACTGTCAAAAGCACTTTTTTAAATATTTCCTGATTACAATGTACAGTATTGAACATAAGTTAAGTTGCGCACATCCTATACATATTTGATTGACGAGGAAAATCAATATGAATGATAGGCTGCCTTCCAAAATGCTAGTTGCTTTGTGTTTGAACAAAGTATCGTGTTTCAAAATGCCGCTGTACAAAATATATACAATGTATTCTATTTCAAAACGTCGTCAAAGTGTATTTTTAATGCAGTCAAAAAGTAATCAGGCATCGGATTTATAGTTGATGCATTGTTTGGTTACTTTGCATATCTACATAGTTTATATACAGTAGTACAACTGAATACAAACTTTGTATTGATACATTTTGGAATGCAGCCATATTTACGACCTCAAATATTTTCTTAGCCTATGTTGTTGGTCGATGAAGAATCAAAAGACAATTTTTTCTTGCACTCTCCTTAGTTAAGAATGTTTAAAGTATCATCACTGCTTATTAAAAGGAAACATTATGAATTTCGTTGTTATTATTCATTCCGTTACGCATCACGCAATCGCCATAGTCTAGTAAGCGTTGTGTAGACTTTCTACACAAGGGCTCTATTGTTCATACTTCAGCTGTTAAATCTTAAAAAATATTTTTCACGAATACTTACTCTTATCAGTCTTCTAAGAGCGAACTAATTGTCAATACATACATACATACATACATAATTTGTCATTGCAACCCTTCAGTCAGGATTACGACCTAAGTTCTCACACCACTTTTGTTGTGTGTGCGTTAATTTGTATACATGAGTGGCGGGACATTCAATTTAAATCAACTCTGAACGACAGATTTTTTTTGAGAAACTTCTCATTGGAATTTTATTTATTTCGTCCAATAAATATTCAAATTTAGTTTTATTCGAGATGTCTGAACTGGGGTTTGAACACACTCCCTACTAGACTGCGGCGACTGGTCGACACTGTAATGTAATGAATGGGTCATGTGTATAAGAAAACATAAGAGGTTATAAGTTCATCGATAGCAATAGCATCGCTTCTGTTACAGACTAGATCGTCATGAAGATTACAACAATAAATCCTCATTCGTTTGTCACCACCGATTTAGGTCAAAGGCTTACAGAGATGTTCACGTTAAAAAAAAACCCTGATGGCCATAAGTCAAGCATGATTTCCTTCTCCTGATCTTTTACAGTAAAAACAGGGTGATTTCTTAATCAAAATCAGAAGGCCATGATGAAGTCGATTTCGGTGTAAAAGGTTGCGTCAAAGATGGACTCAAAGTAGTAGACATTGGCAGTTAAAAACTAAAGTACGTGTTCGATACTTAACAAAAAAATGTACAAGTACTGTACTTAAACAAATGCCCAACACTGTATATTGTAGTGAACAGAACAGATTTTATAGAATATTATAAATTTTATACATTTTTACTTTTGTTGTTGTTGTGCAATATCTTTTTCGTTTTTTTTGTGTATTGAAATAAATGATTTGCTTCTGCCAATAGGTTTGTGAAATATTTTCCCAATTTTATTATGGATTTGAAACTTAATTTCTTATGATAGAAAGAACGGCATGGTTATGGCATATTACATATATTATAATTTATGTATGTATGTATGTATGTATGTAAGTATAGTAAACAAGACAAGTAGAAAATATTTTATTTCCTGCTCATACACGTACATACGTCGTTATTCTGCATACAAAGTAAAATTTAAAATGAAATAAATTTTAATAAATTTTCAGATCGATTTGGAAAATTTTAAACTCAAAGATACGATAACATATCCGAAGTGAATTGATTTTCATAGCAGTTAAAAGGAGAACTGTCCGCGGTATTATTTTCTAGTCTGTCTGTGTAATGGTTATGGGTTCGATCCAACCCCAACCAAGTACTCTGCCATCTTAGACTACCCACAGGATTAGTGTTTCCTTCTTTCATCTTCCAGGGGATTTATGTTTTCTACTCTTAACCAAGAAATAAGGCTTCGTGGATGGATTACTTAGACGCAAAATGAGTCTTGGCAAAGTCTGGATATATAGGGTGGGTGATTTAAAAGTTTAAATTTAAAAATACAATGAAGTACAATTGTTCCGCTTAGAAATCGAATATTATTTCATTCATATGGCCTCACAGTACCCCATTCGATCGGAACAATTTTCGTGCACTTTTTAAGTGTATGGGGTCGTATCTCGGCAATGGCATCACGAATGTTGGCCGTCAAATGCTCCATTGTCTCTGATTTGTCGGCATAACACTTTTATTTAACGGCGACCCATAGAAAATAGTCCAACGGTTAAACGGCCATCAAACGTTTGACGCAATAACTCGATTATGGTATGAGATGTGTGGCAAGTTGCACTATTCTGTTGAAACCAAATATCGTTCACATCAATACGATGAAGAGCGATTACAAAAAAATCGGTTATCATGGTGCTGTAGGTGTCTCTCCAACATTCCTCGTAATGGCTGCATTTGCTTCTGTAAGGCCACGTGTAGGTTTTCTGAGCCCCAAATACGGCTTATTAACGTATCCACCTAGATGAAAATATTCTTCATTAGAAAAGATGTTTTTTTTTGGCAAAATCCACATCATCGTGCAGTTTCTTATTGGCCCAATTAATCCCAACTGAAATTTGTAACAGAATAGAATGACAGAAGTATTGTCAGATTCGAAACCGATAGATGACTTCCACCCTATGTTAACACCCTTAACAAAATTTTTAGAAATTTAAAATTTGAACATAATTTCATAGCAAATGCTCGCTGGTATACATTCTTCAGGATTCTTATTTACTGTCTAGCAACGATTCAATACAAATTGAATTTTTTTTTATTTTTTGTTTCTGAAACATTGACTTCTTGTTGAAGTCAGCAAAACTGATTTTCTATCGCATTAAATAAATGTTTTAGACAAGTTGAGTTGAGTTGAGCTGAGCTGAGTTATTATTGAAAATGTATTCAAATGCAATGCAAACCAAAGCGAAATCATAAAAGAAATTTCATGCAAAAACTCTTTATCTACGTACACGTACAAAATGATTTCTTTAATTACAGAGTAAAATTGCAATCAAGTCAAGTAAGAATTTTAATTTTAAAATTCTTTAAAATTAAATTAATAAATTTAATACGTTACGTTATATTAAGTAAAAATTAAAAATCAATTTATCAAAAAACAATTTATTTTTTACCGATGCTAAGAGTTTTTTTATTTTTATTGATTGGTTGTGAAGATTTTGGCAGTAGAAGATTTTGAAATTTAATATTTCAAAAAATGTTCCCAAATGTTTCTAATGTATTTGTATATATAACAGGACACTGACAGCAAGACACTGAAAAAAGATTTAAAATAATTTTCTTAGTTCAAAATAATACAGTATAAATAAGACAAATCTTATGGCTCTATTGTATTTTTGTTTTTTTCTTCGTATTCTCCATCATTAAAGAAATCGTTTTGATAGCCAAAATATTGTTACGAAAATTAAAAATCTAGATACTGATGTTTTGCCTTTACATCGCTTAACATTAAAACAAAAAAACAAACCTGTTTACAAATTATCGTACTGCTTAATATAACAAACACCAGCAGCAGACGAAGTCATAAACATTCGCCTTCAAGAACATTCATCAGATTGTTTACTTTGACATATAAAAAGCAAGGCAAAGCAGGCGACGGGGTTAGTGAAGTCAGTCTTGTGTGAAGACGCGGTGTGTTTAAATAGAGTAATGGTGGTTTGAAGATCTCCGTTACAAAGATCTGTCGAATAATTGTCTAGTAATTGTTATTGTTTATGCAAAGGGTATAAACAGAGGAATAACAAAAACGACAATTGTTGTTGTTTACATGAAGTTGTGAAAAGTGGCACACAGAATTGTGCGAATAATAAAGAATTTTAATTAAAACTAAACATAAATTTATTTTCATTTTATTTCCAATCTATGAGCTCATATTTAAACGTAAAAACGTAACAAATAAAATTTCTAGTGCTTTAAGTCCTTACCCTAAAAAAGCTATTCAGTCACCTTTTAATATTACCGGTCTCACACAATAATTGTTCCTAATGGGCCTAAAATGGAAACAAAACAAAAAATTAAAAAAAAAAACAATTTTTATTGAAAAACGAATAAATGGTAGCCATATGCATGCAATCCCACTCGTATACATTTAATCTACATTTATTTTAATTTGATTGTTTGATTCGAAATTTGAAGTTTAAAAGCAACACGTGACAACTTGCCATGTATACATATGTTGCATGTATACATATGTACTTAACATGTATGCATATGCTCGTACTTATGTGGATAACACATGTGTGTGTGGCAGGAGTCTATTATTTAAATTCATCAAATATGTGTGTGTGTGTCATACACACAATCAGATTAATATTAATGAATTATAAACAATAATAAATATGTTATTAATTTAACTTATTAAAGATTAATTCAATTTAATTTAATGATTGATGTCAAGCATGCATGCAAACTGTACAGAAACAATTAAAAAAAAAATTAAAAATTTAAATTAAAATGAAATTAAATATGCAAATGACTTTAAAATGTATTTTTTTTTTTTGTTTTAATTTCTCGATTTAATTGATATGCATTTGTTATATTCATGAAATTCATGTACAACAAACATAAATATTATGAAAGAGAGAGAGAGAGAGAGAGAAAGGATAAAGAGTCTATTGGAGTATTTAAGGCAGTCACTTCATTAATATTTTAATTACTTTAATTAATAATAAATTAAATTTAAATTGACTTTAATACTAAACACAGTGCAATGGTAGATTTAGGATCAATAAGCCTATGGATTGCCTTATTTAATCCATGTGTAGAGCATTGTTTTCCTTCGAATAGGTTAGGTTAGGTTAGTGTGGTAGCTTTGATACCAAAAGCTCACTTGACCACCCAAAGCGGCTCGTGATGACGCCACAGGGGAACGCAGCCTCTGTACTGACCAAATTCCTCCGAACCAGGGAGGGAGAAGTTGGTCAGCGCAAGGGTAGCACTTTCCTTCGAATAAAAACGATTAAATTTTTATTCGTTTTTCTAAAGCTGCATTAGTTTTTTTTGAAAACAAACAGTCAATGAAATCAAAGCTAAGCTTGATAATTACTATGGAAACTGTACACCATGACTATTAATTTCAACAGTAAGAAAGTGACACGAGTTATTGATATTGGCTGTGGCCGCATAAGCTCAAAAGATATCAAACTTTCTGGAAGCCCAAACCTCTACAGAAACTATTATCAAACCAAGATTAGCAATGAGAAAAATTGTGACGGCCGGGTAGCCTCCTGGATGAATTATTGGCAACTGAAGTCTCTCAATATTTCAACAAGGAAACCCTGACGAAAAGTTTTCGTTTTCGCACATCTCCAAACCCTAATTATTCGGGTTTACAAACAAGTATTTTAACTTCAAAACTTGCGCTGCACATGATTTAATTGCATAGTCGGATACAATCCAATATGCGTGGTAAACTGTTAACACAGACCGTCTATGAACCAGTATCATCTGCCGGATACTGGTCGTGTCCAAACAAGGAGCACCTAGAGTGCCATATTTTTAAAACTTGCATCACCAATTTTCGACATTATTCGGTCGAGTGCATGATTTATATTGTCACTCTTAGCTTCAACTGCTGCTCAAAGTTGAACTTTTTATCAATCTCTATGGCGGAATACTTTCTTGTTTCCTGTCGGATCACCATATATGGTTTCATTTGCTGATTTCGCCTGTCTGCAGTTATTAGCATCGCTTCTGTTTTTTGTGTTGTTAACTACAGGCCAGCACCATTAGGCATTTCGCACTTTGCTTAAAGTATCGCTGTTTGCCTACACCCAAGTGATCCAAAAAATTTCCCTGCGGAACCGTAGTCTATCCTATACTGTAACTGAAATAAGTAAAGAAAATAAATAAGTACTTGGATGCGCACTAACCCGCAAAAACGGTTAAAAACGGGTCTTTCATTAAGCGTATACTATTTTTATTTGTTTTAAAAGCCTATTGATGTCAATATGTATTGAATACAACATCGTTTAAAAGTACACCACGGCTTGTATGACTCCGGCATATAAATGATTTGAATTTGACTGAAGGCGTGGCTTATGTTGGCTCGTAATGATCGTGAAGAATATTCAATGTGGCATGAGCTGTTTACTGCCGCCCTGTTGAGACCAGGGCCAGATACTTCAATTCAGACCAAAAAAAAGATGGTAATCATCGATCTGTAAAGGTCGCCATTGATATCAAAGACCCTACAGTCGTTATTCTCAAAGAAATATGGGTTGAATTGGCCTGGCGGCAACATCATTTCTATCATTTTTGGATCTCTTGAATTTTATATGTGCAGGTAACATTCCAAATTCGACGATTTTGTTTGTTGATGTACCCACTCATCTACAAACGGATCAAATCACTGATTTTGCCTTTTGATAATTATTGAATGATGATGATTGATGATAAGGCCCAAACAGAACACCCATTTTAATAAAACAATTTTGTTATTTACACGTGTTGTTCTATGCCTTATCCGTCCATGGTGATTTAACAAAATAGACTGAATAAATGAAAAATAATTTGACAAGATTTACGTTCAACAAAATGGCCGTCCTAGTTTTTCAAAGTCTCTGTTGAAAGACCCGATAGTTTGTTTTAGCTTTCCGCATTGAATGTTTTTTCAATATTCAATTAGATTACAGTGCAGAATTTTGTCTTTGTGAAGCCATTGCTGCACGCTTCCAACTTGATTTCCAGAAGATTAGTTCATAAATTCGCAATATTCCTGGAGCATGTTAATATTTCCGCTCTAACATTTTGCCAACCGTGTGGAGTAGAGATACAGCAGCCATATATGAACTGTGAATAACGTGAAACTCCGAAGGCTTGGTTAAAAAGTTCTTATAGTTCGAATATGATATCAAGTTAACATCGACTGCAATGGGCGTAGTTTCATGTCACCTAATTCTATGCAAGCTTATTGAATCAGTAAGTTGCCGTAGTCTTGTATTTAGCATATTGGCTTATTAGATTCCAGGTCAGACATCTCCAAAACAAAAAATTAAAAATTATTTCTTCGACGATTTCCTCTCAGCAGATTTCTGGCAAACATTTCTAGAAGTAAATAAAATTGCCATGAATAGTTTTCCAAAAATCTGTCGGACGAAATCGACTTTAAAACTGTAGGTCTCGCCACTATTTTATAAAGTTGACACACACAACATAAATGGTGTGAGAAGCTAAGTCGTAATCCTGGCTGAAAGATTGTACTGGCCAGTTATGTACGCATGTATGTTATTCAATCAGTTTCAAAAATGACCACAAAGATCCAAAAGTACAAGCAATTGTTTTTGACCCCGAAATCTATTTGATGCCAGTAAAATCGTAAATGATCGTATTTAATCATGGCCAATAAATTTCATAAATTTATTTTCTATCAGAGTTTCACAATAATTTACAAAAAAATTCCACATAATGCCGTAATCCACCCTTCAATTATTTTATAATCGTAGTAAACGTTTAATTTCTCTGTCGTCAATCAATTTTAGTTATAATTTGTCTCATTGAGAAACGAAGAAGAATGATTTGGTAATTTATAGAGACTGTATTGCATGCTTAAACTCTTAGCATATTACGTACGTAAAATAATATGGCATGTAATGGATTACAAACTAATCAACAAACTGCTAAAATTACAAACATATTGAAATAACAGCATTGATACACCTTTTTGCAAATCCTATGCTGCTGCACAGGCATGTGTAACACTGTCTTATAAGATGAGACAATATAGGTACTACACTCAAATAGTTTTCAAACTTTACACACAAACTGTGTCAAATGTGAAGAGATGAAAATGTTAAAAAGATTAGAAGATTATCTTCCTTTATTTTTAATTATAAAATTTCAAATCTCGTTTTCTTTGTGTTGCTATTTAGTTGAACACAACTGTTTAACTGCATACGTAATGCGTTGGATGTTTATATGGTTTTCACGCATACATACATGCTTGCTCGCTTGCATGTGCATCGACACTAGTAACCAAATATACAAATGACATGACAATGATATAACGGGACTTAGATTTGTTTGTATGTATTGTATGCATATTAATAAGGAAAATGCAAATTTAATACCACATGTAGTTTACTTGTACACAGTCACCCACAAAACCAATTTCTATATTAAATACGATCTCTCTCTCTATCTCTCTCTCTGACACTGTTACTCACTAGGAGGCACATGCATGCATGTTACCATAAACACCTACTGAGAACTAAAGCACGTGTAGGTTATACAAAAGACAGAGACTACATATGATAGTACTTGTGAAAGTGTAGTGTTTGTGAGTTTCCGGTGTGTGTGTATTGGGATGTATGTGATAGATTATCAAATAACATGTCAATAAATGTCATCAAGTATGAATAATAATATTAATTTACATATTTTGTTTACATTATTGTAGAATCCATGTCTGAATGAATATTTAAGCAACTTTCATACATTTTATACATACAAATCTATGTTCTCTCTTTGTGTTGTTATTTGCAGGTGTGCGTGTGTACATGTGTAAATTTAAATTTAATAATTTCTTCATTTTGTTTTTAATTTTTTTTTCTATTTTTTGTTTAGATTCCTAGTAAACAAGTTGAAAATAAATTAAAACTGTTTTCAAGTATCATTTTAAATACTTGTACAGGGAATTGGTTTAAAAATAACTTTTTGTTTTGTCGAGAAATGTTATTTCCATGAAATGAATTTCAAAGTTTTAAACTTTTTTGGAATTTTCATAATAATCGAGAATTCAAATTATTATGGCACACAAATAAGCAAAACTACGTAATAAAACGTCCCACTCGATGTTATGCAATGCATAGGGACTCACAAAGTTTCCCTACGTTAGATTAAGTTAAGTTATGTTAAACTAGGAGCAGCCTCACACCGGGCTCAGTTTACTTGAATCTTATACGGTCCCATTGTAACATCGTCTATAACTATTCTGTCATATAATTATAGCTCCTGGTTGGTATCTCTCAACCATCACGAGATTCGTAGGCTAGACATGTTCTGTCACTAAATTCTGGGTGTCCAAGGGTTATACTTCTCAGCTTCACAAGCGCCAGACTATGACAAAGAAGATGTTCTGGGGTCTACTATTCTTAATCATCGCTGCAGTTTCTGCAGAAATCATTGTGAGGTGAACACGCAGTGGCCAGTGACCCTTTATCACTGCTACGAGGTTCCCCAAATGGACTGTGGATAGGTTCAAAATAAATTCTGTTCTGCAAATATCTATATGTAGTTGCAGTAGTCGCGTAGGAAGTGTGTTGGCTTATTAGATGAGGCCACGGTTCAAACCCAAAAAAAAAAAAAACCAAATATGAAAAAAATATTTCTTCGGCGACTTCCTCTCAGCAGATTTCTGGCAAAAACTCTGAGAGTAAATAAAATTACCATGAAATGTTTTTAAAAAATCTGTCATACGGAATGGACTTTAAACTGTCCCGCCACTTACGGTGGCTACTACAAGGCAGACTGTTTTCTCTGGTCGAATTCTACGTTCAGATATGCAATGTTTTGATGGTTAAAAGCCAATTTTTTTAGATACACTAGACTTCAATTGCTTTTCAATTAAAACAAAATCGAATAACTTCTGTAGCTAATGGAAACGGGTGCTGTAAATTGGGTCACTGGAGAGTGCTAAACTCAGAGAGTAGTGGTCAAAAGGCGATGTATTAATGGCCAAGCCTGGATTAAAGATCAAGAAGAATTCGTTGCGCGTTCACTGGGTATGGTGTAATGTATTGTTCATTATTTACGGGCCGCTATGCGTGCTCAAGTGAGCTTTTTGGTAATTAAAGCTACCACGCTAACCTATTGTTTATTAAGAACTGCTTGCCTTCAATCAAATCCCTCCTCAATAGCCTCTCTTAATAAAAAATCAAGAAAAACCTTTCATCGTCATTCGTCTGAACTGATATCGCAGGTTAAAAAAAAATCCAAACAATTCTGGAACTCCGCCAGTATGATTGAAGGCATGATGTATTCATCATGCACGAAGTGCTAACCCTCATATTATGATTGACAGATAATTTCGTATATACTTGCCTCCTAACTGGGTCCTGGTCATCATATTTATGAACCTTTTTTTGTTTTCTTGCAAACCATATGAATTATCTTCTGGTAACATTAGTATGTTACCTTCATTTCATTATTTATTTTACTTTTCCTCTCTTCCTACCTTCCTCATTCCATTTGCCACCTACTTTAGGTCGGAAATCAATTTCTTAGGAAAACAAAAGAAGAAGAAAACTTTTATCCTTTATTCGAGAAATTAATCACTCTTCTTTCCATTTGTTTTATAATTAATTATTGCACTTAATGTGGAGCCCTTTTTAATCCCGGCCATAACTATTCATAAATCTTTTTAACACTTTCTCGAATTTGCTGGCAAGTAAGGAGATTGTGGGGTAAACGAAGTGGCGTTAAAACTTTTACATAAATTTTCTATTTGATCATATTGTTACAAATACAACAACAATAAGAAAACTAACAACAATTATAAGACTGACTATCCATTTAGGATTGAAGCAAAAATGACGACAGCATTAATCAGCAAAAGCAACAGCGTACCAGGCAAACCCCAACCACCAACTACACTCATGGATGAAATGTTGAAACTAAGAAAAGTTTGCCAAATGAATGAAACAAAAACAACAACAACAGCAACAAATTCGAAAATGCTTCAACAATCAAATATTATGAGTGAAAGAACGAAAATTATTAGTGAAAGAGAGAACTGGAGGAGCTTGTCTTAACGCTGAGAGGCAATAATAAAGATGATGACCACAATGATGGCATTCACAAATTTTTCACCAGTTATTTTAGATATTTTGCAAGAGAGTAAGTGTTAAGAATGTACAGTGGTGAGCAAAAGCATTCATATGTTTAATTAGAAAAATACAATATAAAGGGTGAGCCATTCAAAAGCTTGAATTTAAACACGCAATAAAACAAAAACGGTTTGAAATTTTACCCAATTTATTTTTTTTTTGTTGTG
The DNA here is from genome assembly GCA_958299815.1 of Sarcophaga carnaria. Lineage (NCBI taxonomy): Eukaryota > Metazoa > Arthropoda > Insecta > Diptera > Sarcophagidae > Sarcophaga > Sarcophaga carnaria. The sequence continues at coordinate 4,578,459 of OY283150.1, forward strand.
AAGTACAATTATTTCCATTAGAAATGGAATATTATTTCATTTATATGGCTGCAGCGCCTGGCTTCACAGTATATTATTCGATTTGACCAATTTTCAAGCGCTTTTTCGAGTGTACGGGTTCGTATCTCGGCCTTCAAATGCTCAATTGTCTCTGGTTTGTCGACATAACACTTTTCTTTAAAGGCGCCCCGCAGAAAATAGTCCTACGGTGTCAAATCGCAGCTTCTTGGCGGCCACGGGACATAACCATTTCGGCTAATTTAACGGCCATCAAGCGTTTGATGCAATAAATCGATTGTGGCATGAGATGTGTGGCAAGATGCACCCTCCTATTGAAATCAGACATCGTTCCCAACAATACCATAAAGAGCGTTTAGAGGTTATCATGATGCGATAGGTGTCTCCATTGATTGATGAATGGTTGCACCGTCTTTATTTTCAAAGAAATATGGGCCAATGATGACTCCGCTCCAAGCCGCACCAAACAGTCACTCGTAATGGCTGCATTGGCTTCTGTAAGGCCAAATACGGATGGAATTTCTGAGTCCCAAATACGGCAATTTTGCTTATTAACATACCCGAAAAGATGATTTTTTTGCAAAATCGACAGCATCGTGCAGTTTCTCGTTGGCCCATCTAGCGAAGCGAAAACCAAGCGGAAATCTATGCATTACGTTCACGGGTATTTTGTGACAGAATAGAATGACATGGTTCAAATTTAAACCGATTGATGGTCTACCCTATACTAAGTTTCCTGGACGGAACCAGTAAACCTATGATTTTGGTAAGTGCTTTGCAACGAGACTTCGTCGTAATAAAAGTAAATGGAAACACCTAGAAGCTACATATTCTTACGAGAGAGCAGATATTAAAACAATTGTGAGAGATTGTTTGGGTTAAGGTTGAGCAAATACAGTCACACTCTACTGGATCCTTGGCCGCGAAATTTATGGCAATGGACAAGCAGATGAGCTTAGCAGATGAGCAGATGACCTGGTAGGCCTAGAATTTTTCTCTGGAAGGGGAAGAAATATTTAGAAGGATATACTTAGCGCAAGTAGTCCCCTTAGTCTAGTAGGTAGTGTGTTGGCTTATTAGACGTGAGGCGACGGTCCAAACCCCAGGTCATACAAAGAAAAGAAATGTGAACAAATATTTCTTTGGCTACATCCTCTGGCGACATCTTCTGCCAAAAATTCTGAAAGTAAATAAAAAATTGCCATGAAAAAGTTTTTAAAAATAATTTGTCGTTCGAAGTCGACTTTAAACGGTGGGCCTTGATGCTCATGTATAAAATAAACACACATAACATAAGTAATGAGAGAAGCTGGGTCATAATCCTGATTAAAAGGTTGTAGTTTTTTTCGTATTTCACTTTGTGGGAGATGTCTGACGTGGAGTTTAAACCGTGACCTCATGTCTAATAAGTCAACTACTTATTAGACTATGGCGACTTCACTTGACAACCTGTAACTCCATACTATCATAACACTTATCAAGTTTGTCTGTAATGTCATGCATAAATAAGGTGGCAATAGGAGCAGTCAATAACATTTGAACATAATACAGGTTTTTTGTTGAAAATATCAGATTCTGAGTCATCAACATTAGACATTATCATCGTTACCAAATAAAAAATAATGTCTCAAGCCAGCCATCATAATTACCTTAACCATCTCTTAAAAGCATAGTCATACTTTTATTTTGTACTGTAAACACAAGTGTGGAGAGAGAGCAAGAGTAGCTAAAAATTGTAACAACAAAGTTTCATGCACACAACAAAATATTATGAATTTTTCTTTGTACAGTGAGCGTCAAAAGAAACTGTATATTATAAAAAAAATATATATTAATAAATTACCGTTATTTTTATTTTACGTTTATGTTTCATTGCCAGTTTTTAAAATTGAAACAAAAAACATTTCGAAATATTGTTAAATTATTTCGGGCACTCTCCTTAATTGGCAAAAGTTAAGTTTGGCGATTGTTAGAATTTTATCCTCAGCGTACAATTTCTTTTAACGCTCACTGTATATGCATGTGTGCGTATAAGTGTTTTTATATAATTCGGTAACAAAAATATAAACAAAAACAACAAATAGAACAACAAAACAAAAGAAAAAACAACAAAAAACAAATAGTCATCACTGACACATGTCGATTAGTATTTAATATTAATTGATATTAATCGTTGATGCTCAAAACAGCACACACACGCACACACAGAGAGAGGCTGAGAAAGAGAGAGAAAGAAGGGGTAAGTAAGTGTGTGTAAATACATATAGATAGGAGAAAGAGAAGGAGAGAGATAGATATTAAAAATAGAAGAGAAATTGTTATGAAAAGTTATAGTTTTTCTCACATGTTTTAATCAAAACAAAAGTGATAATAACAATGACGATGAGGATGACGATGGCGATGAGAGGAGCAACAGAGATAATGAAATTAATGATGAAACAATTTGTCATAATGAATATGGAGGGTCGATTTAAGAAACAATTATTTTTTTTTTGTTTTTGTTTTTCTCTGCTCTTCTATTCCATTTTATTCTTATTTGTTGAAATGCGTGTGCGTGTATGTGTGTGAGTCAATATTTTTATCTATAAAAAGAAAATAAGTTGATGACGATTTAATGAATTGGCAGAAGAAAATAGAGAAAGAGAGCAGAAAATAAAAAAAAAATTTTTGTTAAGTTTTCAAATTGTTTTCATGGGGGGGAGATCATTTATTAGAACGATTAAATGTATTCTGATGGCCATCATTTAATGAATATGAATGAAGACAAGTTAATAAAGTTTTGTTGTTGTTTTTTTTTTTTTTATTTTATTGGCATCAGATTAAGTATTCGTTAGCAAAAGTAGCAAACCAAAATGAACAAAAATTAATAACAAAACTAAGTTCTTGATGAAATATATTGTCAAATACTTCACAAAATATACGGCATATGATTGGCAATCATAATCAGCAATAAAAATGAATTCAAATTTATTTATAACTAATGTGTGTTATGATTGATGTGATATTAAATGCTGAATACTTTATTAATATTGTGAAAAACATATTAATTGCGTTGCTAAAAGCTCATATGGAATGTTAAGTAATCAATTTCAAATACGGCATTATGGACAACTGATTTTTGGAGAGCACAAAAATTATTATTTTCATAAAGGACTTTGAAGAAGAACATATTAAACATTTTATAACATTTCATATATAAGCCTTTAGCAATAACAATAATAATTTAGGTTTTTTTCAAAATCATAAAAGTGTAACCGGTGTGACTTAGATACATATGTAACGGGTGCGACAATGATTTTTTAAGATTCATAAATATTTCGTAAGTAAAAATTAACAAAAAGCATGTTTTTGTTTCGGAAACATAGATTTGTAACCGGTGTGACATTGAGAAATTATGAGTGTGACAATGATACTTTATTTGTAACGGGTGTAACATTGGTAAATTACAGAAGATACAGAAGAAAAATTCCGCAAGGTTTTTAATTATTTTACAACAAAGTAGTTGGTGTAGATTACTCACTGTAGTTTATCCTGTATATGTTTCTTATTATGGCGGATCATTTGTTTGTTCTTCTGTAGGGGAATGAATTCGGTTGAATTTCCTGTTGCACCAGACTGTGCTGGTCCTTCAGTTTTATTGTTACCTTCAATGTTCAAGCGCCCTGGTACCTACATTAGGGTAGCCGTTGAATGTCAGAGAGTTCCGGAATTCTTAAACAATTTCAGGCTCTCTACAGACCTAATGGTCACTTTGCAAATAAGCGTCACTACTAACCAACAATGCTGCAGCCTCGAGTGTATTCTAAAGAAAAGTTCTACGGAAGATCTACGGTTCAGTACGAGTTACCGATGATTTCTGCATCCGAACCAATAATGAGTTCTTCAACGACATACCCGTTTGCATTTACATCCAACAATTGGGATGAAAGAGTATGTTTCAGCGAGATAGGTATTCGGTGCGAAGATTAGCGGAAGTCGGCGTAGAGGACGACGTTGTCTGCATTGGAAGGACCAAATTAAGGAGACCTTGTGATCAATTGTTCTGACCAACTATCAAGAAGCAGATGCGCCTGAAAGAATGTATTATGGTGGACCGAAATGCGGAAAACGGTAAACACTTTGACAATAGTTTCGCTCCGAAACAGACTTTAAAAGATTTGCATTTACTGGAAGTCTGGGAAAAAAACTAAAATAATACCCAAGGTAATGATATTAAATTGATGAGTGGCTTAAAATGCGCCAAGTCAAGAGGACCTATTCCAAACATTGTGCTTTATATTTGAGGAGAGCACTGCAACTCGACATTAAGCCTTAATATTCGATCAGAGCCAACATTTGACTACATACTACAAGATCAACTGAAAACAATTTAGAAAATAATGTTTGGAAAATTTTGTATCGCACGCTTTATATTCCAGAACTTGCCATGGGTGACTTTCATTTATTCTAATCAGTATAAAATGAAATTAAATCAGACAATTGTCCCTTTTGAACCAACTATTGGCCGACTACCAATGGAAAAAGCAATCCAACATGAAGGTTTAATAATGCATCATAACAACACTCGGCTACATGTTGCAAGATAAGTTGAATGCTGTTCAAAGAGTAATGGTTGGAAGGGTTTGTGTCACCATCGTTATTATATTTTGAAAGTCATATGGAAATTGGTTTTACTCTAGAACTTATTCGCCTTGATACATTATTGGCTTCAAAAGCTGTGTAGAGAATCTAGACGTTGCCAGAAAGCTGGGAAAAGCTGTGGAGTATCGAGTTTAATGCTTTGAACAAATGCTTAAAAGTTCTTGTTTTTTTTTCTTTTCTAAAGGAGAAAACGTTTCCTCTGCTGTTTTAAAAGTTGTGAGACAAATATTTAAATATTTTATGATATATTTTCAACCAAAAAGAAAAAAAAGCAAAATAAAATCTTCTTTAAAAATAAATACAGAGAACAGAGAAAACAAAATCAAGTTTTCAGTTTTCTTTTAAATGTGACCAGAAAATTGTTGGCCAAGTTAAAAAAGAACTACATTTTTAGAACATAAACATGCGGCTGCTGTCGTTTTCTGTATCCGCCAGAATACTAGTAGGCTTTTAAAAAATCATTTCAAACTTGTATCCGCAGGAAGTTGAAATGTTTATTTAATTTCCACTTTAATCATTAACAAAACATTAAATGCTCTACGACTACTACTGCTACTACTACTATACTACCACAACGACTGTCATTATCTGTTTTATAAGCAGATCTGTGAATGGAATTTTTTTTTTATTCTAGAGAATGGGTGGAGGGTGTGTTTAAGATGATTTGAGGATTATTTAAATATTTTTTTTTTTCAAATTCTTATATTTCTTGTACTCTGTAGTATATTTAGTTGTTGTTGTTGCTTATTAAATGCCCTAAGCTGGCCATTTAAACAAAAAAAAAAATCTGCTTCTTTTTCAAGCGTATTGTCTACAGGAATATTTCCAAAAGTGAAAAGAGTCTTATTTATTTAAAACCAAAAATTCTAATTAATTTGTGTTTTAAATATTCTCATAAATTCTTCATCTATTTTTTTGTTTCGTTTTTTTCTTGTTCTTTAAAAGAGCGTTAAATCATCTTAGCGAATAATGTTGAGAGCATTTGATTTTATTTTAATGCGTTTCATAAGCAAAACCAAATCATCATGGAATTTCGTTCGTTTTTAATAACTTTTCTTTAATCAACAGGTAGCCCATGGAAATACATAATAAATAAAATGTAATGAAATTCCTGCTGTATTGCTGTATTGGCTTGTGATCGAATGGCTTCAATCTCGTACAGACTTAATTATGCTGCAGCCCATCATAAGTAATAGGATTGCACATGGTTTGTTGTGATATCGGCAACGATGAAAATATTCGGGTCATGCTCGTGGAGTACAAATTCACTCTACGTGCGCTTCTCAGAGTACAGATGTGGCAAAACTCGAAAGGTAATTATTTGCGATGGGAAAAGCTTTTCAAATCTGTCGTTCGGTGACCATGTGAAACTGAATAAAGTTACTAAACACCACACGGTTAGTCAGAGAAGCAAGACTGTAATCATGGATACATACATACATAATTGATCATTACCACCCTTCAGTCAGTGTAACCGACTTGGCTTCTCACACCACGTATGTTGTGTGTGTTAATTTTATACGTGACTGGTGCGACCTACAATTTAAAATCGACTCCGAACGAAAGATTTTTAAGAAAATATTCACATGGCAATTTCATTTAATTTGTGATAGGAATCTGCTAAGAGGAAGTCACGGATTAAATATTTTTTTGTATTTCGTTTAGTTGGAGATATCTGATTTGGGGTTTAAACAGTGGCATCACGTCTAATAAGCCAACACACTACCTGCACAGACTACGGCGATGTAATCCTGGATAAAGGAGTACAATTCATGGATAATAATGTACGTATGTATAGTTTTGGACAAGCTGTGCCGAGATCAACGGTGGCATACCATCAATAACTCACGAAAACGCGGAAATATCAATAATATCACCAAAAAATCAAATAATATCATCAAATAATATCATCAAAAAATATCACCACTGCTTTAGAATAAAAATTCTTAGGATCCTTCCCCTATCCTCGCCAATGAGGAAAATATGAATAATGGACATCATAGAGACAGATAAGATAAGACAGTATTTGAGAAAAGTTTTCTTCATCACTCAATGATATCAAAATATATGACCAAATGGCAAAGGCTACAAACACCTGTATGCTGTAAGCTAAAATATTTTCGGAATAATTTAGAAAAGAACTACAAAAGTAGAGGGCAACTTTTAAGAGTTTTAAAATCACTTTTAAAGAATTTTTTTTTATATAAATTTAAAGCTGCTTAGCTTCATAAATTTGAGCTAACTCTGAACTCAAAATAAAGATTTTATTGGGTTGAAATGAATGCCAAATTCGTTCTAAAAATACGCCTCAACTATCGTAGACCATTTTCTAAACACACGAGCTCTAATTTAAATATTACAAAGAAATGTTTTCTAAAAAGCAATAAAATAAGCATTAAAGCAGCACAATCTATCCTTTCCAAGTATAAATTCATTGCATATACATACCGAGTTTTATATTTAAGAACCTTAATCTGTAGATTATATGAAAACTAAAGTGCCTGTCAGTGTTATTAAAATACTCACCATTTCATGTGTTGAATAGCAAAAATAACAAAACGAGTAACTAAACGGCATACTTGGCCTTAAAATATGGATTAAAAAACTAATTGAGTTTTTATAAACTAAAAAAGAAACAATAAAAACAATAAAAAAAACAAAATTACGAATTTTGCTTTGCTTTCAGTAGTTTACGATGTTAATAATGCATAGAGATATTAAAAGAAAAACATGAACTGTTGTATAGTTTTTTTTTTTGTTTTAGTTTTAATAACAATTATTTTGGTTTCTATTCATATTTTTATATTATATTTATTTCCATATTTTTATTTTGATTCATATTTTTTTATTTATTTGTTAGTTTCTTTTTTTTTGTATATAAAATCTCAATTAGTTTTCGTTTTTATTGCCTACTTTGTGGGGTTTTAACCGACCAAAGGATTGCAGGCAAAAATTTATTAAAATAAATAACAAAACAAAAGCATACTTTCAGGCTGACATTAAAATTCTAATCTTAATAAAAAAAAAAAGTAAACTAATATTTTCCAGAACTAGCATTAGCTATTATAGTTAAGGTGTGGTAAAAAGCAACCTTTGTTGTAATTTAGTAATTGGTGCCTAGCATTGAGTAAGTGAGATTAGATGAAACTATGTACCAAGTTTTTGAAAGGTAAGGTTTTGTATTGAAAACAACTCCTTGGCTGCTTTGGAACAGCTTGACTTTATATTTACTAGGAAAACGTCAAACAAGGGTCTCAAATAAATTTGTTTTGCTTCTGAAATCCCAATTACGGATATTTCGGTAAAATGTAAGCACAACCTATGGATTCCTTAGGAGCTAAACATAACACACAAGAAACATTTGGAATCAATTGAAGAAGGACGGAAAAAAATGTTCGATGGACCAAATAACCACACATGTTAAGTCATGAAACCTAATTTTAATTCCAGAATCATTTCCGAAGCGCCAGATATTAAGAAAGGGCCATGATTGATTCTAATGCAGGTTTTACTGTGCATGGCGAACCTGGCACACACTTTACAGGACATATATTGTACATATCAGCACGGGATTATTCTGAGAGTAAACTAAATTACCATGAAAAGTTTCTTAAAAATCAGTCGTAGAGTAGCTACCGCCACTCATGGACAAAATTGACACCAATATCCTAGGTGGTGTGGAAAGCTAGGTAGGAATCCTGACTGAAGGGTTGTAGGCACCAATTAAGGAAGTTATTGTAAGAGAATTACGCACATCAACAGCGTACAGCTTGGGGCTATAAGAAATCGGTTAGAACGCTCTTATATATCCAGTTGAACGCCCGCGGCTTAACACCAAGTGGTCCTTTCTATAGAGGAAAAACTTTGTTATTGAAATCTTAGTTTTAATCATTTATTTGCCAATAGGGAATAGTCTTTCCATTATATACATACATGCATACATACTTGGTCGTTACAACCCTTCAGTCAGGATTACTACCAAGCTTCTCACAACTCCTATGTTGTGTGTATTAATTTTATACATACAAGAATGGCGGAACCTACAGTTTATAGTCGATTCCGAACGACAGATTTTTTAAGAAACTTTTCATGGCAACTCTATGTATTTTCCTTTCAAAGCTTTTGACAGAAATCTGCTGAGAGAAAGTCGTCGAAGAAATATTTTTTCAAATTTGTTTTGTGGGAGATGTCTAACCTAAGGTCAGATTACCCGACAATAAATTCCCAATAAAGCAGTGCTTAATCATATGTAAGTTGCAGGGAATTATTCTATGTTTTCTGAATAAAGCTGTAAATCAATTGCAAGCAAAAATAATGGAAATTTCTTTACTACACCCTAAATATTGACAATAAAATAAAACAAAAATTATTGTTTTTGTTTCGATAAAATCTGGCACTTGAATGGACATTTGCTGGCCACATCTGAATATAAATTCAGAATGAATAAATTTTTGTAGAAATTAAGACATTAGTTTTTAATGTTTTCTTATTTATCATTTTCTTCTTTCTTTTTCTTTGAAGGGAAGTAATTAAGTTTCTTAAATATTGGTTAAGGCATAAGGATTAAAAGAATTTCTAATCATAGTTATCGGCATTATAACAAAAATATTTCTTTTTTTATAGCGTAAAATACCTGAAATTAAATTCCTTTCCAAATATGAAATGAAAAGCAAATGAAACGCAACACAACGATTTTTTCGGAATTTCTTTTGATAGGAAGTAAAACTGGTGATGGTAATAAAATGTTACAAATTATGGTTAATAATTGCACAAAATATTCATTCATTCATTCATAATCAGAAAAGAAAACGTAAAGAAATGAGAGAAAAAAAATTAAAAAAATAAAAACTATTTAAACACTACAATACAAATGCTCAGCCACAGGTCTCTTTCTGTTCATCAAAGGCTATGTTATACACTTAAGCCGCCTTTAAATGTACTTTCAGGTGTGAGTCTAAGGACAGAAAAAATAAATCGACTATTACATGTTTAATACCGAATATTTGCGATCCTCTTGGTGAAAAATTTTACGTGTGTTTGAAGACTCATTCGAACTCAACACATTAGCACATGCGGCACATAATACAGGTTCTGAGACATTTTTCTTTGATTCTAATGGCATACAAAACAGTGAGCGAATTGGAATTTGGTGTGCTCTGCAGTAAAATTTCGATGGATATTCAAGCAAAGGAGCTTAGCCGGCTTTATAATATGCAAGATTCAGGGATGCAGAATTTCGTAGAGAATGTCATCAAATCTAAAGAAGGCACCACAGCGTAGATGAACATATACTCGCATACCGTGTGCAAAACTATGGATTGCAATTTGGCAGAGTGTATTGTCACCTGAAAGGAATTATGTTCGATCTTGTTGTCACTTCCAACAATACGAACAACGATTTAAGCTACCAGACACTCCTTTGCGTCAATATTACCCGCATGAAATTGAAACAGCGGATCGGGTAACTTTCGAGTGCGACGGATTTGTCGAAAAACGTCGTGCGTTAAAGGATTTGTTTGGTGGCAGACCAACATTTTAAAATTTCATTACGGAGATGCACTTATCGAAGGATAAGTTGAAAGCCGAGCAACTGCTCGCTAGGGGAGTTTGGCGCAGGCGCGGTATTATACAAAGAGAATGTAGAGCGATGCAGCTACAGCAGCTAGTCGAGTGGAAATTAAAGAACGAATACAATCGTGCAGAACCAATTTAACTGCATTTGAAGCAGTGGTTCTGGGAGGATATCGCTAAGCTGATTTCGTTAGAAAATCTGGCCGTCGTACATAAGGGTTGTGATCTGAGATCTGTTGTACTGATAAGGAGTTTCTCTCTTATCACCTTCTAAGCTCTTATTCATTTATGTGGCAGTAGGTAGGCCTTGTGCTGGACGTCTGATACTGTATGCTTGGCAGAAGCAACAAAGGTACTTATGTTCTCTGAATTTTCCCAATATTCGCTTGGACTTAGCGTCCAGCTTATCTCCCCCAAATTTCGCATTCATGTAGCTGTATCGAGTTCATTGTTGCCCTAATTAGTTTCCGCTTGCTATGTATTGATCAGTCAATATATCCTTCAGCTTCGCTGTTCTAATAGCCCGTTGCAACATTTGGCCCATTTAGCTATGTCTGGCATTAATCTCAAATATTATACCTAGACATCTGCGTACTGGCCTTAGGAACCGGTATGAACCCTGTCTTCTTTTTAGCAAACTCCAGACTGTGATCACAAAATATATCTTAGTTCTCATCATGACTCGATTTAGTTGCCAAATAATGTCCTGCATGTCGCAGGTCACATATCTTCTGATATTTCAATTCCTAAGACCTCGTCTTGGCTCAGGCTTCAAGGATCAGGATTAATCATATGTTCCTGGGTTGCGCCAGACATAATTTCTATATACCTTCAGGTATATCATACAGAATTTCGCGATCTAGCAAGTAACTCTGGAATGTCCTCAACAGGTATTTTGGGGAATCCAAATATCTCTCGTAGAACCTAAATGCTAAACGTCAAAACTAAATTGTTGAAGGCATTGCGTTGATCGAAACGAAGACAACATGTAATGCGCCCACTCAATACATTTCACAGAAGGTTGACCAACCAGATCGAAAGTCTTACAGCCTTTGTCATAATTCTCCATCTGCCTCAACTGTCTCAACCGAGCTGCTCTGAAGGCGTGTCTTTAACAACTTTTTGGCAGCATTCAGCATACAAAGCGTCCGACATGTTGATGCTTGTGAACGATCCCCTTCACCCTTGCTTTTGTGTTATCCAGAGAAACATAAAAATCTGGAATTGGACCAAAAAGGAATTTTAGGAGCGATTTATGGCTCTAAGACCACTTTGAGAGACAACTTACCGCGCATTTAGTACCAGACTTTGTTAACTTGTTGTTCCCACAAAGAGAATAATGTTTAAATCCTTTTCAGTTTTCTTTTAAATGCTAAGAGGATGAATGATAAAAAAAATATTAATTATTCATGCCGTTCAACGTGATACAAGTGTAAACATTTAACATGTTAAATGCAAATAAAAACTGAAGAGAAGAAAAATTTATGAATTCAACTCCAGAGTGTAATTATTTAGACGGGATAATGGAGGAGGGTAAATATAACGCGTTTTTATGTAAATTAACGAATACACACACAGACACATACACACACAAACAAATAACAATTACAAAATGGTATGAAAGAGGGGAGAACATAAGAAAGAAAGAAAAAATGCAGGAAAATGAAAAGAAAAGCCAACAACAACAAATAAAAATCAACTTTAAACACATTATGGTGCGTCTAGAGTGTAAATGATGACGATGGCGTGTCTGCTCGTTAAGAGGTGATGGAAGAAAACATTTTTTTTTTCATTTTCCTTATACAATGGCTTGAATGACCAAAAAAAATGGGAAAAATGGGAAAAGAATTCTTTAGTTAAAGACTTTTTGATTATGCTCGTGTTTATGTCCATTATTAATGGGCTCTTTCACTTGGTGATGGTGTAACTATCGGTCATGTTTTTGACATGCCTTTAAAGGTGAACATGATAAACAAAAAAATACAAAAAAAAAAACAAACAAAAAAATGTTTTCGTGTAAATGACACAAACTAGCACCTCCTTAAAGTGTTGTTGATGTATGTCTGTTTGTGTGTATTTTCTTACCTTACTTCTGTAATTATTAGCCAAGTTATATTGGCGTTTAGCAAAAGAAAAAAAAAACAACAATCAAGAGAGTAATTAAGTGATGGTAACTTTACAAATTGCCAACAACATAACAACCAATAAAGTTATCATGGCACAACGTAATCGACTATATTTGAAGAGGAGTGACAGGACGAGGAAGCAGGAGGAGAAGCAGAAAATAATTTTAATTTCAAGTAAAAATTTTCTAAAACTATCAGCATTATTTACAACCCAAATCACAAAACAAATTCTACAAAAAAATTTCTAGAAATTATTGTGTATCAGTGAAGTCAACTTGTCCCTGTGCATTCAAGCGTTATTTTGTTTGCATAGCCCCAGGCTGGTGACCATTTCCTTTCAAGCTGAATACAGATGGCCTCTTGGTTGGTACACTTGGCCGTTTAGATGTTAAACATCAAGATATACTGGCTGTCATGCTGTCATTTTATGGTGTTTACTTGACTTGCAGTGCACTCTGCTCATTTAACATTATGAGCTTCTATACAAGTTGAATAGAAGAGAAATTAAAACAAAAAAATAAATAAAATCGAAAAGAAATAAGTTTAAATGAAATGCTTTTAAGCATGAAGAAAGCTTTAAGGTGGCCCAAAATTGTTAAGAAGCAAGAAAATAAAGCCTATTTTCTTTCTTTCTTTCTCTTCTATGTTTTTGCCATTTCCTTCTTCTTCTTTTTTTATTTCTCCTTATGGCCACCTAAACTATTCCCCCTACTTGCCGATTGTTATTTCAACTATAAAATGCACATTTTATTCTGGTCACTCTGCAGCTTATTGTAGTAACAATAGGATGAAATACTCCATGAGAATTTTTCCCGATTTGTTCTCTTCTAAATTGTTTTCTTAATGCAAGTTCCCCTACTTTTACAGTTAATAACTCTCAACTATTATTTGTAACAATTAGAGCTTAAAGTTTGTGTAATAAAATCCTTGCTAATTACATAATACTGAGCAATAGTCTCAAGATAGGAATTTATTGTAAAGGATTCACTGGGTTTGCTTTTTTTATTCTCTTAATATAATTAAAGCTGGCTTCACCTATGTAGTCCGAACAAAATTTTTGCCCGGAAAAAATTATTTTTTACTGGGAGTTGTCTGCGGAAAATCAAAACTCCCAGACGATACTTTTAAAGCAAATTCAAATTGGAAAATATAACCTATTGGCAGTACTGTGCAAGTTTCTTCAGACAAAATATAAAATTAAACCAAATCGTGCTGAGAATTGTTCGGAAAAATACTTTCTCTCTCTCTCTTAGTTTATTCAGTTTAAGTCTCTGACCTTACGGAGAAGAGGGCCAGAATAGATTCTTAAAATAATCCTAAAATTTTATCAAAGTAATCGAACATCATATGCCACAGGTGGCCGCGAAATAAATATAAAAAAGACAACTCGTACACCTTAAACAAATGATTACAGAAACTCCCACACGAATGTCGCAAATCTGTTTCTCGATGCTGCACAATGGTCTGATAATAACAATAAGAAAATGAGAATATTTCGCCAATGTGAGGAATGTTCGTAGAAATTTAATGCTGATCGACTGTCTGCATAACCATTTCGCCATCTTACATATGTTTACGATTAATTCCATTGGACCACTATGGTCTCGACTAGTACAGAAAAGAGAATGCGTAGTGCAGTGGCTAAAGTGATTGATTACAAACACATATAATCTAAACTCATACTCCAGAGAAAGAGACATAATTTTTAATCTTTGTTTTCAAATAAACATTAATAAAGTTATCACAGCAAACTCTTCCAGTTTTCAACAAATACTCCTCACCATTTTACCCAACATTGTTTCCAAAGAGTGTTGTTTATTGATAACGACAAATGGCAACTCTACGATTCTAAAACCTGCTATAGTAAACCAATTACCTGCTGAGTTGCAAAAACTTGACTATTGGAACTGTAGCAAGACAATGATAGAAAAAGAAAAAACATAATAAGATGGAAGGGCGTGGATACCAATCGGGTCTTTCATTGAGGAATACCTACTTTGTGTGTGAGATATCGTCGAAATCTTTTATTTCTTTGAAAGGTTTATTGATGCCTTTATAAGTGGAATATAACATCCGCCATGGCTTCTCTGGGTGTAGCGCATTCAAAATATCCAACATTCCAAGACTCTGGCACATAATTTCACCGAACTTGATTGAATTTCATTGATGACATAGGTTATGTTGGCTTTGAATATCTCCACAAAAAAATCTAACGTGGTCAAATCGCATGGGAGGTCCATGTCGTGCAGAATATTCAATGCGGCATGAGTTGTGTGGCATGTAACGTCGTCCTGTTGAAATCACATGTCGTTGGTGTTTAGGCGGTCCAAAAACTATTGGTGAATATCGATTTGTAGTTCACAGTGTTGTCCTTGCCATCGTCAATCTCAAAGAATTATGGATCGATGACGCCACCAACCCAAAATCCACACCAAACAGTGATTTTCTTGAAATGCTATGTACGCTCTTGGATCTCATGTGTATTGGTATCGTTTCAAATACCACAATTTTGTTTGTTCGAGTACTCATTCAACCGGAAATGGGCCGAATACCTGAACATGAATGTACGTGAAGTACATTGGCCAAACAGAACACCTTTTTCACATGTTGACGGCTAAATTCGTCCATGACGATTTGAAAAAACAGACTGAATAAATCTCATAAGTTGAACAAAATGACCGCTATCAACTGTCAAAATTCGAAACGCCCTTTTGGAAGGGGCTTTAGAAAAGGGCATTGAAATGTGGCCTTTAGTACTCAAGTAAAGCTGCCCGGCTTAACCCAAGCCAATCTAATATTATCCGGAATTTAAATAATTCTTTAAATAAGTCTTGTAATCAAAGTAATGAATGAAGTTTCAGAAGTAAATGAGACTTTTAGGAAATCAAACCGATTATACTGGAGAAAAAGTTTTTGTGGGTCTGAATTGGTCCTTTTGGAGTAGCGTTTTGTAGTTTCGTTCTAAGCCAACATTTTCTGCCTTTCCTTCTTTTAATTACTTTTCACAGTCAATGCTCTATCATAGAGTAGGGCACATCCTAAAATATTAAAGCATTCTGCTGGCTTGTAAGACTTTTATGTCGTCCCTTCTAGCGCAATATCGACTAAATATTTGTACTTTTGTTTCTCTTTGTGCCTGTGTGTGTATGTAAGCAGTGTGTTTCTGTGTTAGTAAGCATAGAATTTAATTGAAAACTGATTGTGGCACATGGTATTTCCAGAAAATATTTCAACAATTTTTTTGCTGTCCCTTTTTTCCTCATCGTTTTTCGTTTTTTTCTTCTTTCACAGAAATTTCACCTGAAACTGGCGTCATTTGAAATGATTGCGATGACAACTGGGACCACAAAACTTAAATGTAAGGCTAGGAGGTGAGCTAAAGAGCAATATAAGCCAAGCTATTGTCACTGCTGCTGCTGCTCTTACTGCCTATTATTAGTGTTGGTAGGCCAACATGGCATTGCATGAATGCATTTTCTCCAAAAACTATTATCACCGATAGACGACATTCTTGCTGGGTTTTGATTGTATTCAGTGTGTGTATGTGTGTGTATGTATGTGTTTGTTAAATATGGCTTTTTTTTAGCCATTTTGTTTTCATTATTTTTCCCATCATTACATTATTGTTTTTTTGTTTTTAGCATTTTATGCGCAGGTAAATGGAAAATGTTTATTATATTTATGTATACTTCAACGGCCGATGCCAATGGCTTTTAGTTGTTCATTCCCTTTTTTATTCCTTTGGTTTCGTTTTTTGTCAGCGATATTAAGAGATTGCCTGCAAGTTGTTTAAGCAAAGAAAACCATACCCAAACCCATACCCTTTTAGGGACTTGCATTGTAGGCACTTGGTTCCGCATGTTATCCTCTTTTGAATTTTCTTTCAGTTCCCCTTATTGTTATCGTTATTAAAATTGTTGCATAAATTGTTTTTAATTTCTTTATTTCTTCTCTCTTTTCTCATTTTCATTTAACTTTGTTTTGTTCTTTATTTTACCCTTTTTTATCAGGTAGTTTGAGGAAAGAGTTTATTGTTCGCATTACTTTATAAAGAATTAAATGCTGTTTTCGTTCCCAGTAATTAATTAGAAAAGGACTATGAAGACCTAGTCTTTGTATGGAATTAAAAAATAAAAGAATTGATGACACACTTTTTTAAAAGATGAGAAAATGATTTCATAAATCACAAAATAAATCATTGAAGACAACTACTCACTAAAATATTGAATATTAAGAGATTTAGGTGGAGTGATTTAAAATTACAAGTTCTTATCACGTTTTTTTTTTAAGTTTTTTTAAAGGCACCTCTGGATCGTGAGAAGAGTATCATGTGAAAGAATAGCATTCATGAAACGAGGTTCAATGATACATTTTCAATGTGAGCGTTGTCCCAAGCAACAACGATGTTAGCCCTTTAGAATCTGCTATAATTCACCAATCACCTGTTAATCTAGAAAAGAAAAGCAAAATTAAGGAAACTAATCGATACATACATACATAGTTGGCCATTACAACGCTTTTACGATTATTGGCCTTTTTTGAAGTCGCCATAATGTGGTAGGTAGTGTTTTGGCTTCTTCGGCCACAGCCTAATGGTTTAAACCCCGGGTCGGATATCTCGAGCAAAACATTGACATTCTCATTGCAGCCATCCTGTAAAAACTCGGCGAGAAAATAGAATTGCCCTGAGAAATTTCTTAAAAATCTAAGGTCCACAGTCGACATCAAACAGTAGGTACCGGCACTTGCGTAAAACTGTAGATTCCGCCTTTAATGTATAAAATTAACACACTTAACATGGGTGGTGTGCGAAGCTAGATTCTAATCTTGACTATGGGCTTGTAATGACTAAATAAGTAAGGGGCCTATTCAATGAGCCACAAGCAATGTTATTAAAAACTGTGGGTTGTAGAAATATGTCTTCCTATCTTATTCAAAAATTTTAAGGGGTGCAAAAAAAACAAACCCATGTTCAACACATAAGGCTTTACTTATCGGAGTTGAAATGATCCCATTTCGTTGACATGTAGAGCGCCTAGTTCGTTAAGTTCTGTAACAATTGAAATTTTCAAGCTTCATGAATTTATGTGCCAAGTAATCAATACAAGCTAAGTATTTAAGAACCATGGTCGCCCTAGTTGCTATAATCTAGGGGAATAGGTGATGGCTTGCTAGACAAGAGTTTCGAATTTAAATTCGAAAATAAATATACAAACCCCTCTCTACATACATACATTCATAAATGCTCATTACAACCCTTCAGCTAAGATTACGACCTAGTTTCTCATATTTAATTGTGTTAATTTTATGCATGAGTGGCGGAACCTACAGTTTAAAGTCGACTCCGAATGACAGATTTTTTGAGAAACTTTTCATGCCAAACTTTATTTACTCTCCGCCGTTGAAATATTTTTTTATTTCGCTTTGTTGTAGATCTCTGACATGGAGTTTGAATCGCGGTGTCAAGTCTAAGAAGCCAACATACTACCTACTAGACAAACAGAGTAACTAATTGCCATGAGAATTTGTCCCAGGTCATTAAAAAGTGGGTCTCGGCACTTATGTTTAAAAGTAAGGCACACACAATGTGAATAATATGAGAAGCTAGACTGTAACACGGACTGAAATAGTACAAGAAGCATTAATAATGGTGAATAATGTTATGAGAAGCTAGGCCGTAATCCTGACTGAAGGGCCAATTATGTATGTACTATATGTTATGTAACGCATATAAGAACCTTCCAAACGAGTTCCCTGAACACGAAGTAAAATCTTTTCGAACCTCATTTCATGCTAAAACAATTTTTATTTCCGTATGTCGTGAATGACGGCGGGCTTAACAATTTTAATTTCAAAATTGTTGTCGCCGTAGTCTAGTAGGTAGTGTGCTGCCCTATTAGACGTGAGGCCACGGTTCAAACGCCAGGTCGGACATTTCAAACGAAAACGAATTATGAAAAAATATTTCTTCGGCGACTTCCTCTTAGCAGATTTCTCCCAAAAAGTAAATAAAATTTTTAAGAAAAATTTTTCTGTCGTTCGGAGTCGTCTTTAAACTGTAGATCTCTCCTCTCATATATAAAATTAACACACACAATATATGTGGTGTGAGAAGATATGTCGACATATTGGCTGAATTGTTGTAGTGAACAATTATGTATGCATGTATGTAGTATGTCGCGAATGGACAAATGTTTTCTTTCCCTTTTTAAGTGGTGCATGGACCATGACGTACGAATATAGTCGGCCTTTTTGTATCCTACATTAATTCAAGTGGCTTTAATCCTGTTTTCTTTGCAAAACTTGAATTGAAGGCAATGCTTACGATGAGAGATCATAATGCTTTTGGAATCATTTTGTTACACAAAAATTACTCATGCGTTCATTTAAGACATGTTGGCTTAACTTTATATTATTGAGCGGTATGGTAAACTAGTAAAGCTCTCCCTGTTGCAAATCAGTCAGAACATTTTGAAGAAATCATAGTTTCCACCACCAGAAAACAGAATTTTTTTTTATTTGCTTTTATCTGTCACTGCAATATGAAGAGTATCACACACTAAATGTTGTTGATGATGTCTTGCTTGTTTGTAATCATATTTGTTGTTGTAATAACACACATAATAAATATGTCCACAGGACATGAGGTAACAATTGTTAAATACATCATACATACATATCGCAACAAATATTGTACAACACATATCCTACCATAAGATTTTCTCTTGTTTTTTTACACATTTTCGTTGAAAGGAAAATCCTTTTCAGAATCCGTTCAGGCATAACAAGCTGGAAATATAAAACTTCCTACATACATACACATAAAAATTGTATTTGATTGATGTCTATGACATTTTTGGTATTTATATTTATGTAAGTGTGTGTGTGTGTGTGTGTTATTTCATAACACCACTTAACACCACTCATAACATTTCATCCTTTAGCGATATTTCATCGTATGCCTCGACTTTAAAAGCATGATTGAAGGTGGAATTTTTTTTCACACAGTCAGAAGCATCAACAATGTTGCCAACAATTTAGAGGAAATAATATATTGACACATTGCTGGTGTTGTCGCTTTTTATTTTTATTTTTTGTAGACTTCAGTTTGTGAAAAAAAAATCGTGTGTATGGAAATAAATTTGTTGGGAATATTCAACACAATTAATTAAACTGTTACGGCTGGTGATGTTTTGTCCTTTGGGTTAAGGTTGTTAGACTCTGTTGTGGAGTTAATTTTCTTTAGCGTACATACATACGTACATACATATTTAATCATTTTAAACCTTCAGTCAGGATTACGACCTAGCTTCTCACACCACTTATGTTGTGTGTGTTAATTTTTACAATGAGTAGCGGGACCTACAGATTAAAGTCGACTCCGAACGGAAGATTTTTAAGAAACTTTTCATGGCACTGTTACACAATGGCCCATATGGACTAGCGAGTGAGCTGGCCTGTGAACGGCAAGCTTCCCACTAATCTAACCTAACCTATGTTGTCTTCTCTACTCCCTCGTTCTATTAATAATGACAGCTCCAAGTGCTTTATAGAAGAGAATCTGACCCGTCTAATAACGAAGGTTTATCACTTTCTACTACCCCCTACACAAAGAAAGTTTATTAAGAGCCTCGTATATTAATATTCTCATAATTTTTAAAAATTGTTTATAATTTTCTTAAATGCTGGCCTCTTTAACAGATTTAACCCCCCAAAAAACATTTCAACTTCCGCAGTAAAAACCACATCAACAGTCGTGAATTATGAAAAACTTCTTTCTTTAGTATGAAATAATAATTTTTTCTCCGGAACATTGCGACAATTCAGCTAATTTTCTATAACAACAACAACAACAACAAATCAAAAATTAAAAAAGAAACGTCCCCTAGTAAAAGAGGACATTTGGTTTGGCTTTTACCAGCAAATGAAAAACATTTTTCACCCGACAACAACCAATTTATGCCTGCATTTTAAGCTGATTTGCGACATTAATGCCACAGACAAACATATGATGCCACTCGACAACGACGACGACCCTCTTTATAATTTCATAATGAAGCAACAAAACAAAAAACCAGAGAGGGGCAAAAAAAACATGAAAAACAGTAATTTACGTAGAACATAGAAATGAAATGAAAATAAAAAAAAATTCATTTTTATTTGACATCATTAGAGTTGTTGTTGTTGTCGTCGTTGTTGTTGTTTAGAAAATTTAATAGCCCGCTTTTGAATATTATTTGATTCCTTGATTCCATCTTAATGATACACAAAGAAATTCATGCGTGAAATTATATTTTAATCTTCTCCAGCAGTATACTTACGTCGCGTAAGAAATATTAATTAAAAGTTTTTAAATCTTTTAATGATTCCATTGAATCATTAGACAGACGAAAGAGGTTTTGTTTTCTGTTTTCTGTTTTGGTTTTTTAGAAGAGAATTCATTGTATTGTACATTACGTTACTTAAACTTCTGTTACCAAGGAGGCAGCAGTAGCAGTATCTTCAGAAAGAACATAATCTTTGGCTTGATTTTAATATTTTTAATTGTTGAAAATCCATTCTTCTTTAAACCATACACTCACAGAAAGACAACATTTAAAACAGAGGCCGAGTTAAACAAGTAGAAGTGTATGCTACCCTAAGCTAAGTATGGTATCTTATGTTGTAGAACTTATTTGGATTTAGAAAGACAAGTTCTTCTTACAAAAAAAACTTCTTCAAACAAAGTCATTACAACACTTTAGCCAGTATTACCACCTAGCTTCTCGCTAATCTACAATTTTACATCGACTCAAAACGACAGATTTTTTTGAGAAACTCTTCAATGGCTATTTTATTTACTCTCACAAAGTTTTTCCCACAAATCTGCTGATAGGCTGTCGCCGAAGAAAAATTGTATCATATTTCTTTTCGTTGAAAAAGTCTGACCTGGGTTTTGAACCGTAGTTTTACGTCTAATGAGTCAAAACACTTCCAACAAGACTACGGCGTCTTCAAAGCATTGAAAACATATGACATAAAATTAGGAAGTCCAACAAAAAGTCAGCCTAGTTTCTTGAAATACACGCCAACTGTTGATATCTGAAATGATGAAAAAAACATCGGTTTTTCGCTGAGTAAAGCATGTGATGCAGCAGCCTTGAGAGTATTCGGGAAAATAGTCCTACGTAAGATTGACGATGATTTTCGTATTCGATTAAACAGTGAGCTAAATGAACTCCTCAACGACATGATGTTGTGCAGCGTATTAACATCCGGCGGCTGCGCTGGCGAGGAGAACGACCTTATTTGCGTTGGAAGAACCAAATCGAGGAAACCATGTCATAGATTGGCGCGGTCAACTGGCGCAGCCGCGCAAGGAGCAGAGGCGGGTTGTTAATGGACTTAATTGGCCAAGTAAGTAAGTAAGTAAGTAAGAAGCATGTTTTTTATAAATTCTTCCTCTGCTTTGCTATGCAATCAGTTAACTCAACACTGGTTATATGAATGTAATCATAAAGTCGTCAAAAGTCGCCGTAGTCTAGTAGGTAGAATCCTGTCTTATTAGACGTGAGGCCATGGTTCAAACCTCAGATCAGACATCAAAGTGAAAATATGAAAAAAAATATATTTCTTCGGTGACTTCCTCTCAGCAGAGTTCTGGCAGAAAGTCTGAGAGTAAATAAAATTATCATGAAAAGTTGCTCGAAAGTCTGTAGTTTGCAGTCGAATGTAGGTCCCGCCACTTATGTATAAAATTAACACACACAACATAAGTGGTGTTAGAAGCTAGGTCGTAATCCTGTTGTTAATGGTTGTAATGACCAGTTTTGTATGTATATAATGTCTAAGGCAAAAAAGATTGCAATGACTAAATCTGTAGACATTACTATCCTTGACAAACTGACTTTCCAATTCAGTCGACAATTATAACACTGTTCAGTAGTTTTATTGCTGCAAAACGTCGCTCAAATTCTGTATAATGTTATTACGTTATGAGGTGGTCCCTCTTGCATTACATCAACCACTCATAAATGAGTTGTTTGTCTGAAACAGCCTTCTTTATCTTTCTTTGGAGCTCCTTATCAATTATTTACCAAATTGTGTCAGATATGATTGACGATTTGGTTATGTAGTAAATTTAATGTACCCCTGAGATATTCCGCTTGAAGCCACTCAATTAACTGCCTCTAGTCTATTTTAATAACAACTACCCAGCATATCAACTGGCGTTACCACTATCCTTAGGCAGTTTAACACACGATTTACCTTCCATATTCTATTAGAAAACGCATGCCTTCGTTCCATCTACAAGCCATAGGCAGAAGTATCCTTTCTTTCTCCCGTATAAGTGTTAGTGTAGGGTATCATAAATAATTGAAAAACTTTTCAAATCCTTTTTTTCACTTCAATTTTTATTACTTCATTCATAATACATGAGCTTAAGGAAGGAACCCTTAAGATATCTTCTTTATTTATCTTGTTATTGTTGTTGCTGTTGATGGATTTAAAATTCAAACTTCCGGCCAACAATAATAATCGTAAACACTAGTTAAGCCCATGCTTAATTCCATTGTTGTTGTTGTTATTATTATTGGTCTATTACAGCATTTTCAATATGAAAAAATATTTCGTTTTTGTTTCGTAGTTTTCACCCCAATTTGTTGTTGTTGTTGCAAAGTCATAAATTTAAATTCTGTTTCAATTATTCGTTTTCAATTTCTAACATCAGCAGCTGTCAGCTGAAATTGAAAAGAATAAAAAAACTTTGTTTCTCTTGGTTTTTTTGGGGGGAGAGAAATAAAAATATTTTAACGGAAATTGTGCGTGCAACGGAAGAGAGAAGTATGCTGTGGAATTTTTGAATTAAAATTGAAGAATTAAAGTGAAAGTATTTACTGGTCCCCACTTCACCGCCATGATGTTTGATAAGAAAGAAACAAATTTTTTTATTGCGAGGCCTATTTATTCTAATTCTTTAATTTTATATCAGAGGACCAAATAGGAAAGATGTAAGCAACTCCACAAATCATGAAATTGAACATCCCAGTCACTTTTCATTTTACCCACCTCATGCAGGCCTATTTACTATTTATTGGCATTCACAAATTTATGAATTGATGAATTTCTTTAGTGATTGTCGATCATGGCCCTCCAAGTTGAAGTTCATCGTTAGAATTTTTGTTTTAAGAGCTCTTAACGCTTCTGAAGTCGCCGTAGTCCAATAGGTAGTGTGTTGGCTTATTACACATGAGGCCTCGGTTCAAACCCCAGGTCAAATATCTTCACCAAAACAAAATATTAAAATAATTTCTTCGGCGACATCCTCTCAGCAGATTTCTGGCAAAAACTCTGGGAGTAAAATAAAATTGCCTTGAAAAGTTTCTCAAAAAATCTGTCGTTCGGAGTCGACTTTAAACTGTAGCTCCCGCCACTCATGTGGTGAGTTTTTGGCAGAAATCTGCTGAGAAAAAGTCGCCGAAGAATAATTTTTACATATTTCGATTAGTTGGAGATGTCGGAGCTGGGTTTTGAACCGAGGTCTCACGTCTAATAAGTCAACACGCTTGGGCATCAACAGTTTCTGCCTCAATTCCAGCAAAATCTTCCCATCTTCCCATTAAAATCGTAATAAATACTTCAATTGCTTAACGGTTATTAAGCAATAATAAGCGGCACTGTTAACGAACCTGTAGTACTTAAAGTAACTGAACTTACATAAAAAAAGTTTCCTTTAAATGCCAAAATTTACTTGCATAGAATCTGTGATGTCCTCTACTGTCTCTGGATATTTTGTTACATGCAAACCACTGTCAATATCAATCGATTTGTTTTCATTTATTTGCCAAAGATGATGTCCTTTCCGTTGTCTTTGCCTTTGTCTTTCACTCACTCACTTATTTCATTTCTCTCACTTCTCACAGACGATGATTTCGTTTGTTTGTTTGTTGTTCTTCTGTTACTTGCTGTTGACTTTGACTTGTATTGTGTGTTTATGTTGTGAGTTCATGTTGATGTTGAGCCTCTCTTCCCTGGTATTTGTTATTATTGTTCTAATATGGTGAAAGCCGTTATTGCTATTGCTATTGGTTGTTGTTGTTGTTGATTAGTCTGTTATTTTTATTTTTTTTCTCTCCAGTACAAGTGTTACAAATTAATGGAATACAAACAAAACAAAACAAGAAAAATAAAGTGTAACAATATTCAATAATAAAAAAAGAAGAAGAAGAAAGAAAACAAACTTTTATTATCACAATAACATGCGGAAAATGTAAAGGGGGGAAACAAATTGAAAAGGAAGAGAAAATCTTATGAAAGTTATGTTCCTTTGGTTTTCGAGTACTCTAGTGCTACGCCTAATTCGTGTTAAAAAGTAAATAAAAATTCATAAAATTTTATTTGTTTTCAAAGGGGGTGGGGGTATTTTGTCTCGATTGTTTTTTTTTTTTTAATTTGATTCTGCAATTGTTGTCGTAATAGCAGGATTTTTATTATCATGTACACATTTCAGTGCCGTTACAATTATAAGGCTGCTGATTGCTTCGGTAATAAAAGCAGTTTTCTTGAAAGATTTAAAAGTGAATTTAAGCTTGTACAGGACCACTAAATTTTGAACCTACGAATATTAGAAAATATTTAAGATGAATAATCTTCGAATTTGTCTTCGGGTTCCCCACCTACTTTAGCAGCCTCGGTCATCGTAGCCTAGTGCGTAGTAAGTTAGCTTCTAAATCAGGGCACGAGAGTTCAAACTTCTGCGCTGATATATTGGAAAACAATAAATATGAAAACAATGTTATTTCTTTGGACTAACCCCTTCATTAGTCTTCTGGCAAAATCTCTGAGAGTAAATTAATTTTCATTAAAAGGCGGAAAAATTTGTGAAGTACATCATATGGGCAACAATTAATTTCTTTGCCTGTACTAGACATTTAAGTAGGACTTGAAGTTTGAATTCTAAATCGTAATATTCTTAGTTGCATTGTACTCGAATTCTGTCGCAAGAAAGCCTTGGAATGTCTTGGGTAAACTGAATAAACAACTTGTTTTCACGGGCAAAATGATATCCAACCGCTTTTTAATTGATCTTAGTAGGTAGTGTGTTAGCTTATTAGACGTGAAGGCAACGCTTCAAACCCCTGGTCAGATATCAAACGAATTATGAAAAAATATTTCTTCGGCGACTTCCTCTCAGCAGACTTCTAGCAAAAACTCTGAGTGTAAATAAAAAGTTGCCATGAAAAGTTTCTCAAAGATCTGTCGTTCGGAGTCGACTTTAAACTGTAGATCTCGCCAGTCACGTACAAAATAGCACACACAACATTAGTGGTATGAGAAGCTAGGTCGTAATCCTGACTGAAGAATTGTAAAGAAATATTTTGTTTCGTATTTCATTTTGTTGGAGATGTCTGAGCTGTAGTTTGAACCGTGCCCTTACGTCTAATAAGCTACTAGACTACGGTGACTTCGATGCGGTTTACATAAAACATCCTTAACCTTTATTTTAACAGCCTTTTGACTCATTAATTTGCAATTGGAGAAAATATTCAGGAGGCCATTCTAGAATTAAAACCCAGTATTCGTTCCATAAACAAGTTACGATTTTACTTCAAACTAAACCTTAATTTTTGTATTGGCAATCCATTCTTACTTTATATTGCAGTGTATGGGTATGACTAAGATTACGTAGAAGGTTTTGATTCTAGTCACTGCGCTTTTTATATTTTTATGGTCATATGGCCATGCTTGGTTAGGCATTTTGTGTTATCAGGATATTCATTATGGCTTTCCAAATTTTTTCCAAAATTGACTACCGAACTATAACGTCTCGAAGAAGATTAGAAGAACAATTCCGAACAGGTAGGATGGAGCAAATGTCTTAACGAATGTCGTTAAGAAGAACATATATTAGCGTATAGTTCGAAACTGAATTGAATTCTTTAAAACCTGCATGCATACCTCACTCAATAAGGCCGCCGGATAGCAGATATCAACTGCATAATTTAGATTCTGCATGTATTGTGTATTGAACAGTGTTAAGGAGAAGGGGGATATGACGTCATTGCCAAATTCTGCAGTTAGCGTTGAGGTGCAGATCTTTGATAAGGGTATCACGAATGCTTGGGAACACCTTATCATCAGCGAATGGCAAGATAAGCATGTGACTACATGGTGATATAACAGAAGGAGAGATATGGTGAAACTTGGCGTTCTGAGTGCTCGTATTCCTGTCACTTAACGGAGTTAATTACATAGAAAATGAATCTTTCATCAACTCCAAGTGCCTTGCTGGTGTTCTGAAATTCAATTTCCAAACGAGAAATCTTGTCGTTGGAATAGGTAGAAAAGTTCGTCTCCTTATTAGAATGAAAGGTACGCGCATCGATTTACTTTCGTATAATCAAACGGCTATCGATCTTAACTACAGAATGATCACATTGAAAATGGCGCTTGAATGCCTAGATGTTATTGAAACCAACGATTGTAGTCTATTGTACACTGAACCACACAGAGTTTGTTTTGATGACATTCTTGTGCCCCCATTTACGTAGAGGAACATTAAACCCCGGATAGTATTTGACGACTTCAAAGGTTTTAAGTTGGAAGATATTCTTTAGAAATAATTTTTTTGGTGGCCGTGCTTCCTGGCCTTTTCAGAATGACGGACAAAGTGTACACTCGCCTTGAGAACATTGATGTGCCCCCATTTAAATTGAGGAGCATTAAACCCCGGATAGTGTTGGACGTCTTTAAAGGTTGGAAGATATTCTTTAGAAATATTTTTTTTTTGGTGGCAGTGCCTGCCTCGAATCAATTAAAAAGGTAAGTAAAATACTTTAGTTTTGTTTAAATTGTTTTATTTCATATTTTTCTATTAAAATTAATTTAAATTGTTGTCTCTTAACTTGTCTTAAATTAAAAAAAAGAATTATTCGTTACTTAGATTTACAAATTTGATTTAAAAATGCGTATTTAAATGGTTTTAAAAGGATTTGAGCTTTTACAAAGGAAATGTTATGTGACATCACATCAATCTATAAAGTTAGCCTTTAAATAAGTTACAGTTAAGGGAAGCTCACAGTTCAAATTAATAAACAAAAATAAGCAACTTTAACTATGGTTTTGAAAGAAAGAGAAAAAACTTTTTTCTCTAAACTGTGAGTGTCCCAAATGTTTTATCTTTTCCTTTTGCCTTCTGCATAATTTAACTTTTTTTGTACATTAATTTGTCCTAATTTTTCTTCTGTTTTAAAGATTTTTTTCCAATTTTTTTTTTATTTTTTTTACAGTTTGTTCCAATGACTTGTCTTTTTCCAAGCCGATTCGGCTCCTGTTTTTATATTTCCTGGGTGTTTTCCTTTCCTTTTTTTTCTTTTTTTTTTGTTCTTCTTCTCAGTAGTTTTTGTTTTTCTTTTTGAAATTTTATTTTTATTGGTCTTAAATTGACTTTTGATTGCGGTCGAAATTGATGTTACCCGCTGACTCAATCATATGAAGATTGTTGGCCGTATATCCGGTACAACGATTGTCATCGGTCGCATAATCATTGTTAGCTGCTGTTGTTGTTGTTGTTGGTGGTGTATATTGTAGCCAAACTGGTGCTAATCGTAACATGAGTATGGCACCCAATGGTGCTGTGAATATTATGGCCAAAACTGAAATGATAAGAACATTACTGGCCAAGGATAACTGCTCGCCATCAGCATTCATAGAGCGAGCCAAGTCTAAGGCTATTGGGCCCAAGGCAGCCTAAAATAAAAAGAAAAGAAAACAACAATAAAAACAAAACAAATTAAGTTAAAACAGCATAAAGAAAACAATTTTAAAAAGAAATAAAAAAATTTTTATTGCCTGAAAATTTAAAGCAAAATATTATTAGAGAAACGAAAAATTCATTTAAAAATTTAAAAAAAAATAATATCAGAGAGCTTCTTCAAAGCAATATAACAGTACCAGCAGCATATCAGTAAGATCTAAGCACTTAACACATTGACCGCCTTGTCAGTCACCAGTGACTGACACTACAATACTCCAATGGGGCTATGTCAGTCAGCAGTGACTGACACTGAGTACCTACTTTAAATTGCCATTCAGTGTTGTCAGTCATTTTATGAAAAAAAAAAAACTTGTTGGCGGAGAATGTGTTAAATACCATTTTCAATGTCAGCATTGTCGAGTTAAAGACGATAGCCGTTTGATTATTCGAAAATATACCGCTGTGGATACATTTCATTATTATACGGAGACCATCCCTACTAACTATTCTCGTTTGGAAATCGAAATTCTTGAACACCAAGAAGTCACTTGGAGCTGATGAAAGATTAATTTTCTACGTAATTAACTCCGTTAAGTGACAGGATTAGGACTGAAGTCGCCGTAGTCTAGTAGGTAGTGTGTTGGCTTATTAGATGAGCTCCAGGCCAGACATCAAAACAAAAACACAAAAAGTATTTCTTCGGCGACTTCCTCTCAGCAGGTTTCTAGCAAAAAGGTCCCGCCATTCATGTAGAAAAATGAACATACACAAGATAAGTTGTGTGAGAAACTAGGTCGTAATCCTGACTGAAGGGTTGTAATGAGCAGTTACGTATGTATGTATGTATGTATGTAAGTGACAGGATCATGATCCCTCAGAACGCAAAATTTTACAAATTCTCATACATACGTACATAATTAATTGGTCATTACAACCCTTCAGTCAGGATTACGACCTAGTTTCTCACACCACTCATGTTGTGGCGGGACCTACGGTTTACTGTTAAATCTAAACGCCAGTTTTGATAAACTTTTCATGGCAATGTTATTTTACTCACAGAGTGCTTTTGCCAGAAGACTGTTAAGGGGATTTCGCCGGAAGAAATATTTTTTCGTATTTCATTTTTATCGAAATGCCTAAGCCAGGGTTTGAGCTACGGGTTGTCGCCTAATAAACGAACACACTACTGACTGGACTACGCCAATAAGATTTGAAAGTAATCGAGGTATGATGTTTCGTAACCGGAATTGAACAGAGGGCCACATATCTGTTTTAATAAAGTTCATTTCAACAATATCAGACCAATTCATTTAATTTTTTTTTTTTGTAAAATTTCTAACTGAACACAACAGTAGCCAACAGTTTTCCTGTTATTCGTTGCAATTTGTTGAAAATTCTTTTAATTATTTAAACTACTCGGGCAAAATGCAGTGAATGATTTAAAGCATGTTTTCATTTTCATTTTCTAAGATGAATTTCTTATTCATTCATTT
Organism: Sarcophaga carnaria; assembly: GCA_958299815.1. NCBI lineage: Eukaryota > Metazoa > Arthropoda > Insecta > Diptera > Sarcophagidae > Sarcophaga > Sarcophaga carnaria. Next base: position 4,608,044 of record OY283150.1, read on the forward strand.
GATTTAATTTAATTCAAAACAAACCAACAAAACATACAAAACGAAATGAATTCAATTTATTTAAAAGGAACAGAGAGAGAGAGAGAAGTTTTTAGAATATTCAGGTAACAGTTTGCATAAGTAAAAGCAGCAGCACAAACAACGGCAACAACTGTAATAAAGGCAGAAGCGGCAACAGAATAAAAACATGATAGAAAACAATGCTGCCAACAAGACAACAAGACAAGACTATCACTTAACGAACTACAAAAAAAAAAAAAAAAAAAAAAAATAAAAAAAATATGAGGGAAAACAAAAAGAAATAAATTTAAGAATAAGAATAAAATAATATTAAAATGTTCCCTATTTTCTTAACAACAATACAACAGAAAATAAAATTAAAAAAAAAATACAAGAAAACAAACAGGATATGCAAAGGAAAATAACAAAAATACGGTGAAAGAAAAATAAAGCAAATCTTACACATGCATATACCTACGCTCGCACACTCACACAAAGAAAACACTTAAGGACAAGGCAACAGCATAAGAGAGGAAAAATAACGACAAAACAACGGAAATCATATACACAGCGGCCCTACAATTGTAACAACAACAACAACAACATGAAAAAATACCAACATAAACACATAACGGCACTATTACCACACAGCTGTAGTAAATGAAATTGTATTGCCAACCACTTACAACACATACACACACACACATCCATACACATGGAGATTTATTAAAATATTCTATGCTGAACATACAGCATTTGTGTGTATGTGTGCATGTGTGTGAATTTAGAGAAACTCGCCTCTCTCTCTCTCTCTCTTTCTTCTTTTCCTTCTCTTTTATACTTACACTTACACTTTATTTGTGCGAAACTTAAGGAAGACATTTTAAATATTTAAACCTCTTGCAGGAGAACGAAAAAAACGAGAATGAAATGTAAGGCAAGCAGTAAATGTAGGGAAAACCGCATACAAAAAAAAAAAAAGAAAAACAAACACCAACACATGCAAACAAACAGCAGAAGATATTTTTTCAAAGGAAAATGCAAAACAAAATAAATGATAAAGAAATATGGCGCAGAATGTCTGTGTTTGTATGTGTTATTTAAGATGAAATAACGGCGGTTAAGCAAAGGCAACTTTATAATGCCGTACAGGACCATACTACAGTACAGTATTCCACAAATACTGAATAGAAGAGAATGTGGCATCAAAAACTATCGGGTCTATATTCGCCGGAAATTATATCATAAATTATGCTATTTGTGAGTGGTGCTGTCAGTTCTTACCTTTGTATTATGGTTATCTCGTGGGATATTCTTAGTAAAAAGTGCAGAAAACTCTATGTTTGCGTGTAACTGGTGTTGATAAGACTTTTCTTAACACCGTCTTCAATCTCATACTGCACTTAGTGTTCATAAATTCGCATTTGAACGCTAGCGTTTCATTTCGCAATAGTACTCAGCTGAGGGGGACCATCTCCCAGCGGTTATAGAAGCACCTAGGGCACCTTACATCATTGCTTGACTGATAAAATTGATTGAGTTGTCTTACCCGTCAGCGCACAATGCAGAAGGTGTTAGATTTCTACAGACTGCCTAATCTTTCATTTTTGCAGCACCCTTTAGAGCCCTCAGACATTTTTCGACCAAGAAATTTTACGATTTCATAGACGTACAAAACAAGTACTGAGAGATTGGGGTCTGCTGATAGGATTAGATACAACCAGAATCCTGGTGTTGCCTAATAGCAACACCGTGTTAGGTATTTGAAGTAAGAAGGAGATAAAGCTTCTTAGCATTGTGCGTACTGCTTTCTCTATCCGAGATGCAGGTCACAGAGACATTGGCGGATATGAAATATTTTATGAATTTCCTAGAATGGGCTTCAATGGATGTGAGATCTGGTAAAACATGCTTGATATCAAAATATCTATTGACTGTAAGGGAAAAAATATTTCCAGTTTTGCTTTTGGCTCCTGAATGACAATGGCATGAAAAGTTTCTCAAAAATCTGTAGTTCGGAGTCGACTTTAAGCAGTAGGTGTCGCCACTCATGTATAAAATTAACACACACAACATAAGTGGTGTGAGAAACCAGGTCGTAATCCTAACTCAAGGGTCGTAATGACCAATTATGTATGTATGTATGTATGTCCTGAATTACAAGGATTTCTGAGGATTCCACTCTTTTTGAATTAACGCTGATTACTTGCTATTCAACTGGAATCTGTCTTGCCAAAGTAGGAAGCAAGGATGCACCTCTTAATAATCTCCAACAGGCAGTCCATTGAAGGCCGCTGGAGTCTATTCGAAGCAGAAAACCAATGTTTATTCCCATAGAAATTAAAATATGGACGAAGTCAAAAACTATGCTGCGTACGAGACATGCATTGTTCAATTTGCTCTTGGACATCTTTATCTGTCGAGAGGTAGACATGCATGATGTATGGAATTATTAGCAGATCGCAAGCCTTTATAATACGTCCGCTTAAAGGACAGTATAGCTAGAGGTAAAGTTGAAGTGATTAGTTGAATTACTTTTAGCGCATAAACCTCAGATCTAACACTACAGTTTATCAGTTCATTTGGATAAACCTTACTATCGAACTCGTGTAGAAGTTCACAACGTTTCAATTTCGACCAGGAAAGAATGTTTACTTTAGACTGACTTCCACTGTTAAACTGTGGAGCGCAGTAATCGGAGGGAACGTATGTATTCCTGAAGTTGTCAGTCTTATTTCACTTCCGGTACTTGAAAGCATGTGCAGTAGACTGCAGAGAGTCTTAGAGGTAATCATTGCTTGAGTGACTTCGATGTTACTCAAACTTTTGGACTTTACCGTTAACCTAATGGACTTGATTTTAACCCGCACCAGCCAACACGTCAATAAGGGGGAGTTTTGTTGTTAATTTTACAAACCGCTTCTCAACTCTATTCGACTAAAATTTCTTCTGAATGCTTGCGAATGTAAAGGCAAAGACAAGAAAAAGAAGAAAAAATTTCATTTCATTCATTCACTCATTCGTTTATTTATTCATTCATGCTCGTTTTGGTTATGCTACGACGATATCTTTGCAATGACTTGTCATTAAAAACACATTTTTTAAGCAACAAATGACGCCGATGCTGCCAGTCACACTATCGCTATCATTTGTTTCAGAGCCATTTCTTGGACGCGTTCAAAAAAGACCTCCTTTTTGGGTAATGAGCACAACAACAGCAACAACAACAACAACAATAATAATCAAGGAAAAATAGAAAATTTCCTTGTATTTCTTTCAAATTTTTATTTGTTGTTGTTGTTGTTGTTATTATTTTAATGATTCAATGGCATTCGGTCAACTTTTGTTCTCCGCTTCTTATTTTTTTTGGTCGTTTTTTGTTAAGTATTCCTGAGAATTTTTTTTATATTTTCCCTGATAAAGCCAAACAAATGCCAAGAACAACAACAACAACAATAAACATCTGGTTGGTAATAATAAAAGTTCAGAAGGAAGGAAGAAGAAGAAAATAAAGAAAGGAGGCAAGAAGTCTTACACAAACTTTAAAGAAGAAATTCTTGACAAAGAAGAATAAGAAAAAGGCATTAAAAATACGAAAGAATAAATGGGTGGTCAAAAGCATTCTGAAAAGCAACTGACCACGGCCCAGGCTAATGGATATGAAACATGACTTAAACATATTGCTTCTCAGCTCTCCACTTCTCTTCTGTAATGGATTGTTTCGTCGCAAATGAATACAATTCGAATCGAATGGTTGGTGATGCAGAGAAGGGAGGTAAGGCAAATATGAATGAATAAAACAAGAAACAGCACGAATGAATAAATTAATGGCTTAAGGAGTGATGATGAAGTGCGTTGAAACAGCAATTCATGAAAAAGGAAAATATGGCTGGTTAATGGAAAATGGGCTTAAATGTCTTAACCTGGCACAAGAACAGTGAAGAAGCAGATGGAATAAATGTATGCATGAATGTCTTACAGAAACAGAAATAAAATTCATCAATACAATACAAAGAAATGGTGTCTTTCTTATCTCCTTATTAACCATTTCTTTTGGACAATGTAATGCCAAAAAGAGAGCAAAAAAAGAATTTTTAAAGGTTTCATGTGAACAAAGAGACGAAAAGGATATGAAGACACTGCAACACAAGAGTCTATGGTAGGATGTACAGCAATACTTCTGCCATGAAGCATTTCTTAGGAAAAAAATCTTTAACAGCATACAAGTACAAATAGTATTGTAGGCGTGGCACTCATTATAAAAAAACGAATAAGAATTTGGAAGTGGCCGTAGTCTAGTACGTAGTGTGTAGGCTTACTAGACATGAGGTCTCAAATCAAACAGATGAATTATCATCTCTAGTCGATGTTGATATTGCAGTATAAAATAAGTGAATATTGCCTTTTAACAACTTTAGCTTTAACTGTTGATTCATGCAGGTATTAGAATCCGTGGGCCTGGGAGTATAGCCATGTTACTATGATAATATGTTACTCACAATATATCCAAAGTCAATCTCCAAATGAGGTCGTATGAATACAATCGATTGAACACACAAGCGCCGCAATAATATTACGTCATCTTGAGCTATGGATGGAGTAAATGTTAGGGAATGAGAAGTCGTGGTATTCGGGATATCAAAATTCAGTATGCTGGCACCAGCACATTTTTAAGTGTCGAAAAAGGCCTTCAAAGACGGTACAAGAAATACGTCACCTCATGTAACTTCCTCACTATTTATACCACTTATATCTGACCGACTTATATCAGAAGTCGCCGTGGTCTAGTAGGTAGTATGTTGGCTTATTAGACGAGAGGCCTCGATTCAAACTCCAGGTCAGGCATTTCCAACTGAACGAAATATGAAAAAATATTTCGTCGGCGACTTCTTCTCTGCAGATTTCTGGCAAAAACTCTGAGAGTAATTAAAATTGCCTTGAAAAGTTTCTCAAAAATCTGTCGTTCAGAGTCGACTTTAAACTGTAGGTCTCGCCACTCATGTATAAAAATTAGCGCACACAACATAAAAGGTGTGAGAAACTAGGTCGTAATCCTGACTAAAGGGTTGTAGTAGCCAATGGAATACAACTCTCATGTATCCACCGGTGCGTTGAAGTGTATTTTGAGATTTCTCGATTTCTTACAGGGGAAGACAAAGATGCTTTTAAATAACAGTTTGTTAGAGTTGTAACTCTACTAATTCATTGGGGCCCCGTCGCTCAATTCATTGTTCTATCGCTAGTAGTACGGATTTTGCTTTAATGAAATAAAAAGACTTGTTCCCGAAAGTTATATATTGTTGTGAAACAGTCATCTTTCACGCAAAGCACATCCGTTTGTGCTCGATTGGCCAGCGAATTCCACACTACATTACAGATAGAATTCGTTTTTTGCCGAACTATTCGTATGTGGAACTCTTTTCAGCAGAGGTCTTTCCTGTCACTTATAGTATTAAGAGATTGAATTCTAATGCCCACAAGCTCTAATCGATTTTTCCTCCTCCGTATAACCTAGTTCCCTAGTTCCGTAGACGTTTTGCCAGAAATTTACTGAGAGGAAGTCGCCTAAGAACTATTTTTCACATTTTGTTTTGTTGGAGATGTTTGACTCTGGGTTTGAACCGCCAACACAATACCTACTAGACTACGGCGACTTTACTATGTGGTTTTACTTAATTTTATCCATGAGGGGCAGGTCTTATATTTTAAAAGGCGACTTTGAACTTCAGATTTGTTAAGCTTTTTCATTTCAATTAGTTTATCTCAGAGACTTTTCCAGAAGATTGGTGAGACAGGGTGATAAGAAAATATTTTTTTTCTGCGAGATGCCAAACCTGTAGCTAGAAAGCCAAGAAGCTACCATTAAACTATGGCGATCTGCCATCAGACATATGCTAAACTTTCTGAAATTTTTCCAAAAATATAATTTCGATGACTCCTCACCTTCATTTGCCAGCGATTATAAACATCTTACTGAAGAATGAAGCATCTTCTCCGTATTTCTCATGAACTGAAAATTTTTCTAATTTAATATTGAGTGTCACTGTTTAATTTCTGGGCCTTTTACGTCAGTGCACTGAAAATAAATTCATTTAAAACTAATGAATGAATATTTTAATAAAAATTGTGTGTGCAGCCACAATCCAAATAAATATTTCAAATCCAACTTATATACTCGTACATGCACTCTGCCATGTGAAAAGATTGATTTGAAAAATTTTATCTTGCAAACCAAAAAACAAAAAAAAACAGAAGAAAAAAGCCCCGAAATAAATCCCAGCAATTCTCTGGAATTCCTTTAGCAATGAAATATAAATTGAAACACTTATTAGAAGTTCTTTACCAACAATTAATTTGGGAAAATGTCTGCAAAACTTTGACCAATAAATTATGCAACACAATTCATTCAAAGAGCCTGTGTGTATGTAAGCATACGAGTATGTGTGTGTGTACGTCTCTCTACTGGAGAAAATGTCTACAAACATTTGGTTTTGGTTGCCTCATTGGTTATCAAATGAAGGCAAATATTTACTAAAGGACCAGCCATACACTTACATACGTTCGTACGTTCATTCACTTCACTTCAATGGGACGCTACTAACAGCAGGCCCACCGCAAGCTAATCTAAACGAAGAAAAGACTTCCAAAAACACAGAAAAAAAACCAAAAACAAAACGAAACATGCTACTCAATTTTTAGGAAAACATTTCGACTAAATAGCCAACAAAAAAAAAGGAAGAAGCAGAGGAGAAAACTAGAAAAACTTTGGAAATACTAATACAGCCAGTGTTGGGCAAAAGAAAACGTTACAAGTGACAACCGCATATTTAACCGAACATGACCACAGTTAACCGCAATGCAGCATAACATATGAGTTTAGTTGGGCCACATTTGGCTACTTTAGGAAAAATATGAAATCAAAAGAAACGAAACGAAACGAAAAAAGAAAACAAAAAACCAAACACAGTAACAATAATACTGGTAGCGAAGGGGGAAGCATATTAGAGACTAATCATGCACTAAGACACCCTACATGGTTTTGTAATTTGGCTTCAAATGCATGTCTTTTACATTATTTTACATGAATACATGAGTGTATTTGACATGACTACATGTATTTTACATGATTATAAGATTGTATTTGACCTTTACTTTACATGACTACACGTATTTTACATGACTATATGTATTCTACATGGCTACATGTATTTTACGTGTCTAGATGTATTCTATATGACCATATGTTTTTTACATGACTACATGTATTTTGCATGACTACATTTTTTACATGACTACACGTATTTTACATGACTATATGTATTCTACATGACTACATGTATTTTACATGACTACATGTACTTTACATGACTACACGTATTTTATATGACTACATGTATTTTACACGTCTAAATGTATTTTACATAATTACATGTATTTTACAGACTTATAGATGCTGCTTCTGGACACAGTTCTCTATCATACTAGAGGTCTTAACCATTTGATAGAAAAATGGGAATTCAGATGCCTATTGACACTGACTACGTCATAACACTTGTACATCGCAACACGCTTTTTCATAGAGTAAAGGACAAATATTTTTAGCTGAGTTACAAACCTTAGCACAGACATAATAAAACGTTATCAACTATACTGATGTAGGGTAACAAAAGTAACAGTAACAACCCTAAAAAAACCTACGATTTCATAAATAAATTGTTGAGTTTTTAAACGAAGGGGGGATGAAACAAAACGTCAGAAATAAAAGTTGCAGTCAAAATGAATAGAATTTTCTGTTTTTGGAAAAACTGAAACTAAAACTAGAAACCATTGGATTTCACACAAACATTTACACTCTAAACAGAATGAAAAGGGTTTGTTAATGATAAGAGAAAACAGTTCAATGAAGTAGGCAATACCATTAATCCCTACCATCCAAAGCGATTAACTTTTAAACTTAATTTTTCAAAGATTTCCTCATTTCCTCATTGCAAGTCTTCTAAATCTTCCCGATTTACCTTATCATCGCTGAGTATAGAATATATCCCCGAATCTCAAAAATTTTATTATGAAAAGCAATTTCGTATGCATGTGAATCGTGGGGGGCGATGGCGTTTGGCAAGAAGTGGTTACAACCACTGACATGCCTCAAAAACTAACACAAGTGGCAACATTTTTTTTTTGCGGTTGCAACATACGTAAATAACATATAAATAACAAGCGCTTGTTGTGTTCTCTCCCCCCTCCACTATTTTGTTTTCCCTGAGAGCGGTCACCAGTTTTTTAAACTCCCTAGTAAATGTTAAGCTCGCTTAACTTTAGAGGGAGAAACCTACTAAGTTAAGCATGTGAAAAATATAAAGAAAACAAAAACAAAGTTTGTTTATTGTAAATAGTGCATGCATGTAAATAAATTCAGAAATGAAACCCAAAAAACATTTTAAAAAAAATTTTCTCAAATATTTTTAAAGGACAATAACACATAAAAACTAATAGAGGTAGTCACAGTTCAATTGAAGTAATAAAAACTTAATAAAATCAAATCATTTTTAATTTAAACTCTTAAAGTATACCGTAGTTTGGTTTAAAAGACCTTTAAAGTATGCTTCATATTGGCATACATTTTGATTTCTTTTAACAGCCTAAAAGTATACTATTATGTTGAACTATTTTTGTTTTGTTTTACACACATTTAAATGTGTATGTATGTGCACTACCAGTATATAAATTTGTTTTTTTTTTTTATTTTGGAAAACGGAAACTTACTTGGACAGTTGCTTTAGGGAAACCGGATATTGTAATATAGCCACGTTCTTTTCTCGTCAAATTTCCGCCATAAGTGGATAAATAGGCAAACGCCAAACGACACTGAAAATAAATAAAAATTGGAAATTGAAATAAAGGAACAAATGTCTGTTGAATGCTTTATTTTTTAAATGTTTTAAAGGAATTTTAAAAAGAGGGAAAAATATTCATTTTTTATTAGAGCTCCGGTAGTAAGGTGGGTGGATGCGGTTAGTTTTTTTTCAGCTTTAAAAGTTTGAAATTAAATTTTGATTGTTCACCATGTTCTAATTATTCTAAGGCAACTTCAGTATCTCTTTACCCGTGAGATTTGATAAGAACTATTTCTTTAAGGGATACTGTGTTATGAATCTGGTATGCCTTGTTCCTCCTTATGGCTGGCGTTCCCCAATGTCCGTATTTAGCGCGGCGTTGTATGACGGTGTACGGACTGTAGTCCGAAAAGGAATTTATTCTACGATTCGCCGATGAAATATCGGTTCAGTTATATGCAAACGAAGCCTTGAGCGTGATTACAGAATCTAAACCCAGCATAGTATTATACGGAGGCTGCATCATAAAGCAGAAGCACAAGATAGAAACGCTGGATATTCATGTTGGGGTGGTGTTAATAAAGAGATGAAAAACTCGGGGGAAATGGAAAGGAGGTTGAAAAACAGTCCCAGCGGCCGAAAGACTTGAAAGGACGGAGAAAAGATATTTAGAGCAGAACACTTATATTTTAAATATGTTAGTAGTGAATACGTCACCATGTTCAAGATTTGTGCAGACAACGAATCTAAATCAGTAGGCAATGCAATGAAGGCTACTGTCCGAAAAGAGCTGAGATGCAATGCATAAATTCATTAAAGCAGTCAACGAAGCACGATGGTAGTAGGTCGGAATATTGCGAAGAGGTAGTTTTATCTGATAAGAATACGATATATCCATCTGATGTACAAGAAATCTCATCATCATCGCTTAAAGGCTACAGAAGCTGCTTTTGCTGTGATAAGTGAGATTTGAGCTTTTTATAGTACAAAGAGATCTTACGTACTGACCAGTATTGCCAAACACTACTTATATATGACTTCTACGGAAGTTTTAAAGCCATAAGTGAAAATGAAAAAGTCGTCCGCAATTTCGAAAAACAGAACAAAATTCCTATGTAAGAACTTTCTTGATAAATTGGCCGATCTAGTGACAAATGAATTTCTAAACCATTAGAAATTCTAAATAGTTTGAGCATAATTCTGAACATAATGCGTAATCAGCCAGAAAGATAACCTCTCTTGGTCTCATGCATTTGTTGTCTTTCTAAAGAGGCTTGTACAATGCCGGCGAAGTTCCAAATCATTTGCATCTTTTTTGGGCACGAGCTCTTGCCATATTTAACGATGTTACTTGCAGCCATCGTAGGTTGTACATGCATGTTATGTTAATGAATAATAAATTGGCGGGACCTATTTACCAATTTAATGTCGAACGTTGGTTGGTAAGAGAATCTTTTTATTTCTGCAAGATGAGGTTTGAACACATTAGCTACTAGGTTTCAGCGATCACTGTTGGATGTGTTACAAAGAATTATGTTTAAGAAGTTGTACTAGGCTGTTCTTGAATGCTTAGATATTCAGGTCGCTCAACATTTTCCTACAATAACTTTCTCATGGATTGCATTAATTTGTGACATTTTACTTCGATTCATACTAGATTTTAGTACGAAATACGTTCCCTCTATTATTTTCGCAATAAAATCCTCACTCTCTAGGGCATTTGTAACAAAAAACATCATCCAATAATATGGATTTGTTCTCTTTACTGGTGGTTTGATCTTTGCTGGCTCTTTCGTTCACTCCTGCTGTTTTATTTGCACCAATTCAAGAATATGAATTAATAACTTCTTCTTTAGTTACATCAATATGAATCTTAACTTGCTCAGAATAATTTATTTAAATTATAAAGTTTAACTTACCACGCTGCCTAGAATTACCAGCAATGCACCATAACCCACCACTTTGCCATCAAGTACAGCGAAATTAATTTCCTTGCCAATGAGAGAAAATGAAACGGGTTTCAGAAATTTCCATAACAAATCGAGACGTTTACCAACATTAGACTGCAAAGAAAAGGACAAAAAATAAAAATTATTAAACCAATTTTAACTGCATTTTGAACCTAAAAGTATGCACTATTTGTGGTAAAATTTAAACAAAAATTATTAAGAAATGAAGTCTACCTTTAGGCTTGAAAAATCCAAAGGATCTCTCTGTTGCTACAAGAAAACCCTTGAAATAAAAAGCTGACCTTAGTATTTAAAACTTTAGGCAAAAAAATTTTAAATTTTCAAATTTATAAAGAAGATTTTAAACAACTGAAATTGCAAATATACATACATGCATACATACATACACATGTATGCGTATAAGTTTATTCTGTTACCTATTGACCTTATGCCTTTGTGTTCTTCTTCTATTCCTATTATTATTGCATTTTCTTTTGTTATTCTTTTGTTATCTTCTAACCAATTCAATAATACACTCTTAACAATATTTCTCAATTAATTCTGTTGTTATTGTTGTTGTTTTTTGGTCTAACTTCTCTTTGATTTTGTTGCTCTTTTTTCTTCTTTTTATTTTCTGTTTCTTGAAACTTATATTGTTTGCTGTTGTTGCAGTTGTTGTTGATGCAATTGTTTGTACTCTTTTAAGCAAAACAAACAAACAAACAACAACAACAACTACAACTACAATTTGCAATTGCAATGAACAGAAATACTGGTAATCAGTCAGTCAGCCAGGTATTGTTTCAAGTGTAGTTTTTAATTTGTTGCTCCTTGTTGTTTCCTTTTAGTATCTCTCTCTCTCTCTCTCTTCCTCTCTCCTCTCTCTCTCTTTTTTTGACTCACTGTACTATATGAGAGTGCAGAATACTCGTATTGTGTTTGTAAGCAAGTGCATTTGTTGGTTTTATCCTCTTCTTGCTTTGTGTAGATTTTTCTCTTTTATTATCGCTCTCTCTCACTTTATTGTTTCTTTTATTTATTAAAACGTTTCGTTTTTGTCTTTTTGTTCTTGTCTCACACATGCTTGTTTTGTTGTGAGTGTTTATTTATGTTCATTGTTTTGTTTCTCTCTCTCTCGCACACTCTCTCTCTCTCTTCTTTTTTTTGATTTGTGTTGAAGCATGCTTATGTGTTTGTGCATGTTTACTGCTCCGTTAAACAAATTCTTTAAGCACCTGTGGAGAATTGCTACGAGTAATACATTACTCGTATTTTTTTTCTCTCTTGTTGTTTGTGTAAATAGAAAATCTAATAACATTCGATGATTGTTTGCTTCTTGGGACTGCCCTCAGTGCAATATACGTGGTAAAATTTTGAAGTCTTTGAAAAAATTATCGAAATAAGCAATAATTTTCCTTACTCACGTATTTACAGACATGGAAATGGGCCTCAACGCCCATGATAATTTCCGATGTAAAATTGAGTTTCTCTAGGTCAAAATTTAGGTTGGCTAGAGCGTAGGTTACACATACAGCTAGCAACCTGCACTGTTGCACTGTTTTGCCATTTTGAAAGGGAATTTTATAACAAATTTTGTATAAATGGTGGATCAATGACCATGGCATTCTGCGACATTCTCAACATAACAGCTTAAAAGCATCGCGTGTAGTTCCTTAGGATTAGGTTAGGTTGGTTTTGCTGGTGAACCACACTTAAAAGAAGAGGTATTACTTAGGCCAGCATTTGTGTCCATTGTGAGCTCACAATTGCCTGACCTTCTATCCTTCTGGGCTCACTGGCAACATATTATCGCCGAACTGTTTGGCCAGGATAATCAGAACACTTAACTTACTTAATTATAACCCTTAATTCAGGATTATAAACTAGCTTCTCCTGAAACTCACGTTCTGTGTGTTGAAACAGTTTAATGACGACTCCAAACGACAGATGATTGAGAAACTTTTCAAGGCAATTTCATTTACTCTTAGAGTTTTTGGCAGAAGACAGCTGAGAGTGAGTCATCCATCGTATATTGTTTTCGTTCGAGATGTCTGAGCTGAGATTTGAAACACAGGCTTTCGTCTAATAAGACAACACACTAGACTTCAGCGACTTCATCGTTGATTAATGCAAACGGCATTCGCCTAGTGGATGCGCCGGTTTCATTTGCAACATCTTTCGACACATTTGCGGCTTTTACAAGAGAATAGCTTGACAGCATTCGGTAGTAACACCGAAGCATTTGCCCACAAAACCTAAATATACACCAACGCCACCGATGAATTGTTACATTCACAAATCAAATGAATTTTCAAACATTACCTAGAATTTTACAAGATTCTTGTCTTGTTCACGTGAATTTTGAATCTGTTTACTTCATAAATAACACAGCAAGGCTCCAATATTTCCAATATTCGAAAATAAATCCAACAACAAATAGTGAAAGAAGTTTCGAAACTTATGTTTGGCCAATAACATCTGCAATTTTTTGCCTGTCATTAGAACAGTACTTCGATTTATTTCTAATCTGTGGAAATAATATTCTACGATAACAATTTTACTAACTGTTCAATGCAACCTCCATTAGGATATTACTAGTCGAAGAGATACAAATTCTTTGAATCTTTTTCTAATTTTTCTTCCATTGATATCATATTAAAAATGTGTATGTGTATATGTGCGTATGTGCTGCTGTGCGTTAACAGTAGGTTAAAAGGCCTATTTTTTTTTGTTAACATCGTTGGGCCTTGTTTGAAAGGAGAGAAAATGAAACAAATTTTTTCTTTTTAAATATTCGTATATGAAGTCCCCTCTTTAGAATTCTTTGAGAATTATTTTTCTCTCTCTTCTAATTTGCTAAAAACAGCTCAGTTTACATTGTTTTTCTCTGTACTCTCTTTACATTTGATTTTTTGTCTTCATAAGATTACTTACTAGTATCATTAAACAGAGTGCATGTGTGTGTGCGCAAGCATTTGATTACAAAGCATATACTGATATTTCTCTCTCCCTCTCTTTCTCTAACATTATTTCTTGTTGGTATTTTCATTATATTGCCTTACTTTGTCACAAATAACTGACTCTACTTATATGTGTGTGTGTGTGTGTGTAACAATAAGAAAGTGTTTAGAAAAAAAAAACTAAAAGCAAAAAAGTAGAAAATAGCAGAAAGAGAGAGAGAGAGAAAGAGAAAAATGCATAAAGATGAAATCAAATGTCATAAGCTGTCTTTGCAATTAAATGTGTCAACAAGATTGACTTTCTGATAAGATTTCTTTCGGTAGTTGACTTCACTAAAAGTGTGAAATGCTTTTATACTCTTTTGCTCATTTCTCTCTCTTTCTCTCTTTCTCCTTCCTTATCTCAGAAATTTTTTTTGTACGTTTTTGTTTTATACACACTTTCCTATATTTTTTAAAGGCAATGTTTGTTTGTTGGTACAAGCTGTAGCACACAGAAATTGTTTGAAGTCTAAATGGGTTTTAAGTGCAATACTCTGTTAAAATTAATTGGCCCAAACAGACCTCGTAACTTGTTTGAAAGCTGATGCTTCAAACTACATTTTGTGCAAAGATATTGTGAAAATCACATTATTCGGTGCAAGTTATTTGCGATTAAAAATTCTTTTTCAGAAAAGTTAAGAATCCATTGCTGGCTTAAAAATATAAAATTCAATTCCCGAGATCGAGCCTTTTACTTTGCATATCCTTGGCTTTCTAGAAGTGAATGATAAAGTTTTGGTTATGAATGTCTGGGACCCTGCTGCTTAACGCCGGTAATTTTAAATTTTTCCCGCCAAATTTTTAGATGACGAATCATTCATATTTTTTCAAATTTTGGTTTGATGGAGATGTCTGTGGTTTGAACCGCTAACATCCTACTTATTATACTATGGCGACTTCTTAATGATTAATCTCTTAAAATTAGACGGGAAAAATTTAAAAATACCGGCACATAAGCAGCCTGGACGGTTTTAGGTATCCAGACATTCATAATCAAGTATATTCATTCATAATCATTTCAAGAAGTCTGGATATGCAAAGAAAACTGATGTTTGGATGGCTCAGGAATTCAAAATGAATACTTTAATGGACTACATGATTGGAACGAAATGAATTCATTTCAGAATCGAATGATTACATCCGTAAATCTATATCAATTGGTCATGACAACGCTTTAGTCAGGATTACAACCTAGCTACTCACACTACCCATGTTGTGTGTGTTAATTTTATCAATGAGTGACGAGACCTACAGCTTAGAGTCAACTCCCAATGACACATTCTTAGAAAACTTTTCACGGCAATTTTATTTAACGCTCAGAGTTTTTGGCAAAAAACTGCTGATAAATAGTCTTCGAAAGAAATGTTTTTATGATTTTTATGTCTGAGTGGAGGTTTAGACCACAGGTTCGCGTCTAATAACACAACACGTTATCTACTAGACTACGGTGAATTCTAGACGTACAATAATAATTTGTTAAACACTTCAACAACATGGTCACAAGATTGATGCTGAGCTTTATCTGAACAACAGGAAAGCTGTTGGGTTACATCATGACAACACCAGACTACCAGTCAAAAATAGGAAGAGCTTGAACAGGCAGTTGTAATATATGCTGTTATATGGTGCATCTTCAGTTTATAATTCGAATTAATTTACTTTCACAGGATGCAACGAAGCAAAACGGGCTTTCTCACTAGATTTTCTTAGAAGAGTAGAGTGCACAAAAAAGAAAAAAGAATTTTCTCTTCTATTCTATTTCTAATAAAATGCATACAAAAGTCTGTATAAGTGGGAATATTCCTAAACTTACAACAAAAATAGAAGAGTATTGTTGTTACCATATCACAGTTGTTGTTGTTGTTGCTGTTGTAGCAGTTACTTGTTCTATTTTTTTCATCAAATTTTTTGTAAATTCTTCAAATCATGCTAAGCCTTGTGCTTTTAAATGCTTTTAAAAATTGTGTTCTTAAGTGTTAATAAAGTCTTCAAACAATAGCAACAACTTCTAGAATACATTTCGTAATTGTTGTTGTTGTTGTCGTTATTAGAGTGGCAAAGGTTGATGAATTTATGAGAAAAATTATTTGAAAATTTCATCACTTGTGCAGTGCACACCACTTTTTCTGCATTTTTAATGGAAATTAAATTGAAAAGTATCATAAGATAACATCTTCAAAGTAGAAATAGTGCAGAAAAAAATTAGAAGAAAATAAGTGTTGAAAAGTTTATTTTGAAGAGTGACATTTAAGGCTGCATTAAATTGAAAAAAATGTTGCATACTTTGTGGCTGCGTTTCGTATTGAGGAAAGAAACTTTTCTGTTATTTTTGGTTTAAATTAAAAGCGTGAACAGTCGGAAAAATTGTAAAAAAAAATTTGATCTTGTATTGAGTTTTCTTACGGCACTTGATAACCAATATTGCTAAAATAGTATACTTCGTCTAAGTGCCTAAGGTGGCATGGTGCCTTGGTTGAAGTACTCTACACCAACCCATTTATACATACATAATTGCTCATTACATCTCAGCGTTTTTACCAGAAATCTGCTGAGAGGAAGTCGCCGAAGAAATACTTTTTGTATTTCGCCTGCTTATTGTTCTGAATCCCTAGCAATAATCAATCCAGCAGAGTGTGACCATAGTACTCCTCTTCAGCTGATACAGTCTACTCCGACAGCACCAGACTAAATTCGAATCAACCTTAACAAAGCTTAAAATTTCGAATGTCGACCTAAGTATCAGATAGTGTTAATTCCTTTCTAAAACAATAACTTCCAATGGCATAAGCTCCGCTCCATTATTTTTCTCTTACACATCTACCACAGATTGGTGCCTCTTGCTCTCTGCAGATTATGTAGCTTCTAAGATTCAACACCCACTTTAATTAAAGAACATTGAGGTTCATTACCGAGGACAGTTAAGTATAGCGTAGTCAGCGACTTAATCTTTTATGTCACAGAGACATATGTATGTACATATGTTGGGTCCTGAGTCCTCCCTCTTTGTCATAACTAACGCCAGCACAGAAGTACTTGGTACTTTTTAGGCTGACTGAGGCCCTATTTGTTTTCCGTATCGTAATCGCTACCTTTGAAGCGCATTTCATAAGTTGAAATCGATGAAACATATTCGGGATAAGCTTCGGTGAGGAATCTATGCACTTAAGCTGCATTTCCTGTTTTGCTTTGGCATTTACAATGACTGAGAATTGAAGCAAAAAAAATATACGTAATCTACTGTCGATTATGCCTTCTTACGTTATATGCCAAGTAGTATATTCCAAGTATTTTTAATACAAATTTTTAACCAAAAATATGCTATTTAAGCCCACTGTAAATATGCAAATATTTTTTTGTTTTTAAACTGTCCTCCTTTTTATCTAAATTCTTAAGAAAACAAAAACAAAATTTAAGTCAATATATGAAGAAGAACTCGTGTTTTTAAACATCCCCCCTCACACCCACACTCTTCTAATTTCCCATACACACATGTACAAACACTCATACAAATATAGAAGAATTTTAAAATATGCAAAACAAAATATAGTCTTACACACACAAACATGCCAACGCATTTTGTTTTTCTTAATTTTTTTTTAAGAAAAACAAATAAACAAGAGTAGCCAAATGTCCATGAAATTTGCACTCAAACAACGGTAAAAATAATGATATGTACTCTCTTACACACACACACAACCTCTCTCTCTCTTATAAAGAAAATCTTATAAAAACAAATACTATGCCAGTGATGTGTAAATAAAACTCAAAGGGTAAATAAAGCACAGAAAAAAATAAGAATGAAAAAAAAATGAAAAAACCATAAACAAAACTACTTACATTGCTACAGAGAAAGAAGGAAGAGAGAGAAAGTGTGGGTGAGGGAGAGAGGGGTGTAGTACTTATACAAATTACAAATACAAAATATGGAACAGCACTTACATTTTCATATGCCTGTAACTGTTGTGGCGTCAATTTCTCCATTTCACGCTTCCACCCAATGTCAGCAATAAAGGAAACTGTAACACAGCCCAAGGCGCCAGCCGATGGATAACCGATTGCTTTACTGCCCATCACAGCAATGGCACCGCCCAAGATGGTCAAAATAAAACGTAAACCATTTACATATGCCTGCAACAAGATAAACAGAAAACGAAAACGAAAAAGGATAAGAAAAATCATAATAAAATAAGAAAAAAAAATTAAAAAACAAACAAGCAAATAAAAAATAAAAGAAGAGAAAAAGGTTAAAGAAAACACACAAAACAATAACAAAAAAAAAAGAAAATCGAAGAAATAAATACGAAAATGAAATGAAAAATCTTGTTCACCGACAATGTTTATGAACTAAATAAACACACAGAGAAAAACAAAAACAAGAAAAAGAAACAGAGATTGGTACTGAAAATCATCATAAAAAATAGAAGAGCGTTACAACTGTTATGGATGGTGGTATTAAATTTCGTATGAAGTAGTCTGCACAGTGGCTTGAGTGTGATAAACTTTTTCGGCACATTTTTATTTAAAGTTATACTCCAGTGCCTTGTAGTATAGCTTAACAGTGTAGTTTGTTTTCTAGAACTTAATTTTAATCTCTTGCACCTAAATGGTCAAAACAAAAAATTGAACTTCTCCTGGAGCCATTTGATCCCGATTTTAAACAGTGCATGAGTGTAGTATGTTGACTTATTCGACATAAGGCCTCGGCTCAATAACCCGGTCAAACATCTTCAACAAAATGAAAATATTTCTCCGACGACTTCCTCTCAGCAGATTTCTGGCATAAACTCTGAGAGTAAATAAAAAATTGTCATGAATAGTTTCTCAAAAAATCTGTCGTTCGGAATCGACTTTAAACTGTAGGTCCCGCCACTCATTTATTAAATTAACACACACACAACATAAGTGATATGTGAAGCCAAGTCGTAATGCTGGCTGAAGTGTTGTAAAGGGACTAATGTTGTATTATATAAGGGACTGTTTTTGAAACACCAAACTGTTTTCAAAAGCAGCCTTGTGTGGCTAGAGGTTATAACGGAACCAACTCTATACCCATCTTTGTAAAGAAGTATGCTATATGGAGCGCTTTAGGGATAACACTTCAAGACTTTTTGGAAAGCATTCTGGATCATTCAATCGCATGTTATATGGCAGATCCTATGCACTCCGAATTATACATTGAATGATTTCCAAGTGCAACCTGTATCGGTTTTAGGGTCCTGAAAATGTGAATGGATTTGTGTGTTAATCTCAGCTGTAGGAGATCTAACACGAGGACATATTCAAATATTATTTCAATGTGTAGAAGGGTATGAAATTTGCGAACATAACTAAGTTTGGTTATGTTCAGATCACGCTGGGAGCCGCTCCGAGTTTTTTGCAATGGTGTTCAACAACTTATGTATGTGTGGCGAACAATGTTGTAATATACCGGGTGCTGTGTGTCTTCGTCAATGAATTGCTAATGAGCTGGTAGGTTAAGAGTGCGCAGCAGATTTTGTTGGATCGTTGAAATCAAGCCGGTCTGAGATTACTTCAATTATGTTCAAGAACTCAGTGTTTCTTTGGGAAATAATTGCTAGTGAGGTGGCAATTAAAGAGTGCGTAGATGACTTTATTGGATCATTATTGGGACTATATATATACGGAAAATTGGGCAATGAAAGGTAACCAATTATAGCCTGATTAATTGATTTTTGCCATTCTTCCCCTTATCAGTCTGCTATGGTTACCCGTTAAATACAAATAAAATGCCACAACTTGTACAGCTTTCAATATGAGGCAGTTGATTAAATAGATCCTCGATCATTTATTCTGTATTCTTCTCCACTTCGAGAAATTCTCCAATACAATGCAAAACTCGCTCTAGGTTTCACTATATCACTCCAGCAGTCACTGAAGGATATGAATATTTGGAAATGCTACTTTCCCCTTCTAAATGAATGGTAGTCTTGTAACTGACTGGAGTGTAAAGATACAGTGGCCACTTAGGTATACGTAAGGCAAAGTAAGGTAGCGTTTAAGCTAAATTTTGGTTTAAATAAGTCTCAGAACCTTTTTAAATATTACTACCATACTTAATAGTTAGGTTTACAACCCAGCTTCTCACACCACTCATGTTGGGTGTCTTAATTTCATACATGGGTGGCGGAACCTACAACAGCAACAGATTTAAGAAACTTGTCATGGCAATTTTATTTACTCGCAGAGTTTTTGTTTAGAAGATTGCTGGAAGGAAGTCACAGAAATAAATTTTTTTCGTATTTCATATTTAAATTAAGTTAAGGTTTGAACCATAGGTTCGTGTCTTATAAATCAACACACTACCTGCTATAGATTACGACGACTGTCACTATCACATAACAATTTATTATGGGTGCAAATAGGTTGTGCCGAATAATCCTTTTAAAGAACATTTTGTTGTCACAAAGTATCAGCCCTTATTTCCCGTTCTTATTCGCTTTGAATTTAATTTTTCTGAATTTCATAACACTGTGAAGCAATTCCCTGTTCTAGAATAAGTGGATTGCCATCTGTTGTTGCCTAAAAAGTTCACACTCTATGAGCATGCTTTGGATTGTTATATTGGCGGTAACGTAGAGTATTTATTTTCTCTCAAGAGATAGTACACCTAATCTTTGTATGATATTCGTTCGCATTCCATGAAATCCCTCGAGTTGGTCAGGCATTTAAAGCACAATGTTCCACCAATATCTACTAACCCTGGGAATATTCTTCAGTTTCTTTCCAAATTTAAAATTTCTTAAACATATTTTCTCTTGACTTTTATTTAACATCGAGTCTTAAAAATTTCTAAGCATTTTCTGTAACACTTTGCCCCACTGTGCATTTTGAAAAACAACCAACCAAAATAGGCTTTTGCATGAATAGCGCACAGCTGTGTAAATGTTATTTTGTAGTCATAAAAGAAAGAGTTGCTCAAAATGCAGCAGCATATGTTCGATGAGTTAGGGTTAGGGTCGATTACATACGATACGATACCATACGCGAGTACAGAGGAGGTTTACGATGAATTTATTTCATTTTAGATTTCAGCATAAACGCCATATAAACTATCCTATCAAGTAAAAACGCATTCAATGCTATTCTACAACAACAATAAAGTGGATTAACACAGCAGTTACCGTATTTCTTATTTAAATTCGTGAAAATTTTCTTCACTTTTCATTCACTTTTCTTTCCGTTTTATTTTTTTTAAAGTTGTTACTGGCTGTAGAGGTCTTTTTTTTAAGAAAAACCTTCGTTTTATTCATAATTTTCACGTTTTGTTTTGCGTTGTTATTTCTGCTAAATTTTCTAAAATTTTTTGTGTTTTTTACGTGAAATTTTTGGCATGTGTTACGTGATTCTAAGAAAATTTTTATGTTTTTGGAACAATAGGCGGGTTACGAGTTTTTTTTTTCAGTTTTTTGTTCCCTTTTTTTCGTAAAGATTCGTACACAAAATGATAGATTGTGGCCGATTGGTATCATTTGTGTGATTGTGGCTTACAAAGTGGTTTAGAAATGATGGCATTTGAGGTTTTCCTCTTGAAGACTAAGGAACATATACACTGGAGGGAATGTCATTTCTTAAAAACATTGAAATGGTCAGTCAAAACAAAATTAAAACAAACAGGAATTCAGGGAGACACGAGCATCAATATGTGGATGGAACTGTTGAATTGGGGCAATTGGGAACGGAACGGTATTTATCATGCTCTTTCGAAACACTATAAGTGAATATGCCACTCAATATTGAACTGAAGAGACTTCCTAATACATACATAATTGGTTACTAAAAACCTCCAGTCAGGATTACGACCAAGTTTCTTACGCCACTTATATTGTGTGTTAATTTCATACATAAGTGGAGAGGCCCACAGTTTAAAGTCGCCTCTAAACGACAGATTTTTGAGAAACTTTTTCATGGAAATTTTATTTCACTCTTAAAGTTTTTGCCAGAAATCTGCTAAGAGACAGTCGCCGAAGAAATATTTTTCCGTATTTCGGTTTGTTGGAGGTATCTGATCTTGGGATTGATCCGTGGCAGCACGCCTAATAAGCCAACACACTACCTACTGGACTACGGCGATTGCCAGAGACTTCTCAATACAAATCGAAAATTGGCGTAATCGCATAACAGGCCAATAAGGTGAACTTTACGGACTACAACATACATAGCTTCACATTCCACCCATTTTTTGTTATTATCATTGTTGTTGTAGAAAGGTGCCAGTGTAGTGTTGTGACCATGCGATCTACTGTACTGCCTAAAATCTTTGTACGGAGTCTTTAATTCTGTTGCTCAACAAATTTCTGGTGGATACTGCTCAGTGCCAACAAGAACAATATCCCTGCTCAGCATCGATGCCACACACGTTCTAAATAGGTAAACTGAGGATTCATTTTCCTCATCACATAATATTCATATTGGGATTGAGGCGATCCACGTTTTAAACAAATGTTACTCACACTTCACCAGCATAGTCTAATGAATGTCTGGCTCAAGTCTCTTCCCATTGTAGTTAATTAACGCAAGTTGAGATTCTCAGACACTTTTTTAATTTTAAAACATAAACTGCCTCCTTCCATCCTCCCTTTCTTTGAGTATACCCTGAAGTCGTCTCCCATAAAGTTTCTTACACTATCAGTAGCAAAATACCCTCCTCGCAAGCCTATGTACCTTTTCATTGCCTTGAACCAAGCTTAGAAGGCCAATTTCATCTGCCTAGCGGATAAAGCTTGCCCAGACAGTTTCGTGTCAACTTTGTACCCGTCTAGGTTGAATTAAGCATATCGTTTGGTTGCATAAACTTTCACTTGAAAGAGTGAGTGGCTCCCTATATTCCAAATATTTCATTGCGATACTGTCCTACTATACCGTCCTCTATCCTACTATATGTTTGGCTTATGTGCATACCATATGCTCTTGCCTTCTTTACAAGCCGTATACAAAATTGTAGATGAGTTTAAATCCAACTCAACCTTAAACGGCCTTTAACGTTATAAGGCAAGTTATAATTGTCCCTGTTATAACAACGCTTGCCAGTCTCCATATCTTAGACAATTCCATCTTGACTGTCTTCAAATTAGCCTTGTCCTATCCAATATGACAACTAGTCTGAATTTCGTGGCATGTATCCAAATTCTTGGATTTCCGCACTCATTAAGGGCACGCTCTTATAGCCTGCCTTTTTTGTAATGCGTTCTGTATGTGCCTTCACGGTACTGTCAAGATTCTTACCAGATATTTTGCCTTTATTTGACATCATCTTACCCAGAAGTTAAAGAATCTGCTACTGAGGAAGTTTATTTCGTTTCGTAAATGGCTCTACAACAAGCTTGTTCGGTTTAACCTTTAGTTCCACTAACATGCATCAACGAATTTCAATCTCAAGACCTCTTTGAATGAACCATTGGAACTCTGTCGCCGTCATTGCCTTTAAATTCAGTATTGTGATCAGACAATTTCGCCATCTTTGACAACAAAGTTTCACTTGAAATTTAACGTTGAATCTAACGTCCGAAATGAGAAGCTTTTTTAAAACAGTCAGTGACTCTCAGAGGTTTTAAATTTTTTTGTCAGAGCTGAGTTTTGAACCCAGAACTCTCATTTGGTATACTAACACACTACACTGTACTACTATACTGAGGCTTATAACACGTCTAGGATTAGCTATTGCTTCACATATCAGCCTCTATGCAAATTGGGTAATGATCCACTGCCTTGGATTTCTGAAGGAGTTAAAATTCTTTGAGGAATTACGGGCTTTGTTAGATAACACAGTGGATTTACATTCATTTTTGTGAATAAAATATCGAAATCGATGACGTAGGCTAGGTTAGGTCAGAGTGATAGTTTTGATACCAAAAGTTCACTTGAGGACGCATAGCGTCCCGTTGTGGCGCCACAGGTGAACGCAGTCCTTGCACTGACCAAGATCTTCCAAACCAGGGAAGAAAAAGTTGGTCTGCGCAAGGGCTGCGCAATGATGATGCTTTTCGGTTCAATGAGTTTGGCTTTGTTATCCTCTTGTAAAAAATATTTAATACCTACAATTCCCTGAAATATTTATAAAATATCATCTCAAATGAGAATCTCTTTTCCAAACCTAATTCGTTTTTATTGAGAAGAATACTTCAATAGAAAGAGATGACAATTGCATGAAGAAATCATTGAAAGATTTACGATTTGCTGCAAGAAATTTATGCGTTCCTTTCAAAACTTTCGCAGACAAAGCCAACTATTTGAGGTGAAAAAGAAAAAAAAATGGAAGAATAAATGAAAGGAAAAGAAAGAGAATTTTTCTTTTACCTGAAAATGCATTTGAAAATTACATTGAATTGCCGCAATTTACGCACATTTTGTTGATAAAGAAAGAATGAAATTCTCAAGAAAAATGTTAAAGAAGAAGAAACGCTAAAGAAAACTTTTTTATTTCATTTCAATCCTTTCTGCACCGTTTTTTTTTATTACTACTGCTGCCATGGATAGATAGATTTTCCAAGAATTTATATGGGATTTCATGGTAAATTTGTAAAACTTTATCCATCCACACAGATAAAGTAGTTGTAAACTGGTGAGAGGGGGGGGGGATAGGTATTGAAAGTAAATGGAACTTTAATAAAAATGTCAACTACACCATCCATGATTGTAGATTGGCTTTGGAAATAAGTTACAACCTATTAAAGGTAAAAGACAAGATTTTTTTTCTTCCATTATCTTTTTTCTTTTTTTTTTCTTTTAAACAATCATATAAGCATGGAAACGTTATAATAATATGGCTTTGGGGGAGAAGAAGTAGAAAAAATAATATATGCATTTAAAGAAATTCCTGCTAGTGGTAACATCTACATACATATCATTCGGAACAAACACTATACTTTACCCAAGAAAAATCTCGTGGTTATCGCAACCCTAGGCGCCAACTTTAAGTTCAAATAATGCTCGTAGTCTAGTAGGCAGTGTATTGGCTTATTAGACGTGCGGCCACGGTTCATATCCCAGGTCAGGCATCTTCAACAAACAAATATTCTTTCGGCGACTTCCTCTCAGCAGAGTTCTGGCACAAACACTATACTTTACCCAAGAAAAATCTCGTGGTTATCGCAAACCTAGGCGCCAAATTTAAGTTCAAATAATGCTCGTAGTCTAGTAGGCAGTGTATTGGCTTATTAGACGTGCGGCCACGGTTCATATCCCAGGTCAGGCATCTTCAACCCAAGGCACCTAACTTAAGTTCAAGTAATGATCGTACTGTTATACCATTTGAGGAGTCCCGATATTCTTCGAACTAAGACGCAGTTCCTAATGACTACGGAACGGCTACTTCATTAAAGCTCTGGCATCAATTATGCATTGATTGAACAATTCATCAAAAATGCTTACAAAGTCGGGAGTACGCTCTCATCTACGCTCGAAATATTTAAAGGCGAATACAGTCTTAAGTCGTCGTAGTCTACTAGGTAGTGTGTTAGCTTATAGGACGTGAGACAGTGGTTCGTACCCCAGATGGATCCCGCTACTCGTGTATAAAATTAACACACACAACATAAGTGGTATGGAGGAGTTTTCTTTCACTTCTTGAGTCCGGAACTTGGTTGATTTCCTCTAGGAAATGTTTGTTGCAGGGTTCCTATAGAAGATCGCACTGTCTTACATCTTGCGATACTGTTGGCATACAAGTATTTTTAGGAGTGCTTTTCAGGATAGAGCCAAGAGGCTGTTACTCTATTCTCCTGATGACTTAACCGATTCACTTCCATTTAAAGTTTCTCATCGGTGGACCGGTCAAAAAGGGTTCGCCATCTTAGCTAATAGAACAACCCAATCCTTATAATTCAACACCTAATAGACA
Source organism: Sarcophaga carnaria (assembly GCA_958299815.1). NCBI lineage: Eukaryota > Metazoa > Arthropoda > Insecta > Diptera > Sarcophagidae > Sarcophaga > Sarcophaga carnaria. The sequence goes on from OY283150.1 coordinate 4,633,686, forward strand.
ACAGCTTATAAAATGCCAATCTCCAAGATTGTCTACCACTCTAGGCCGTATCCTGAATGTTACACTGACCAAGTTGTTTGCGCTAATGATTTGAGCTCCGCAAACCTTAGCTCATAATCGCACTACGAGCTTATATACAATCTCCTAATACGACAATCTAGTACCAATCTTTTGTAGTTTATCAGCGAGAATATTGGCTGCCAAAATTGAAAAGAGAATGTGTTGCGCTCATTCATCTGATCTCTGGCACTTCATAATCAAAACGAATGGCGTAGTGACTCCATCAAAAAGCTTCAAAGCTAAATAGTATTTTACGATTTACAGTCTGCTTCAAGAGATAGTCAGCATAGTAAAGTGTCATATTAAAGTAGAAGCAATCGCAACAGTAACTTCAGATAGGGTCTGGGAATTGGCAAATAGCGTCAGTATTGCCTGACTTTATTTACTCCATCTCCAAGTAGCCCTAGATAGGCTCACATACATACATATATAATTGGTCATTACAACCTTTACCTCAGGATTACGACCTAGCTTCTAACACGACCCATGCTGTGTGTGTTATTTTTATACATGAGTGGCTGGACCCACAGTTTAAAGTCGACACCGAACGACAGATTTTTGAGATTTTCATGGCAATTTTATTTACTCTCAGAGTTTTTGCTAGAAATCTGAGAGGAAGCCACCGAAGAAATATTTGTTTATGGCTTTTTAAAAAGGGCCAAAATAAGAAGGGAATGTTCCCCATACCTACAGTATATTGTAGTAAAACTATTAGGATTTTAAAGGTTAAGTAAATACATAACTCTTGATTCTTAGTTAACATAACCGGAACCATTTTGTATTCCTCTTATCATTGCCACACTGCTTTCTTTGAGTGTATACGCCATTTAACTAAATACTACAACACAACAACAACAGCAACAACAACAACAACTTTTAAACTTTTTTTTTTGTTGTTTCTTTACACTGATTGAATTGTATGAATATTTAAAAACGTCTGACTACTGCATAATAAATTCAATTTTAAAATATTTGTTGTGTATCGAGTTGAGTTGAATTTCAGAAAAAAAAAAACAAAAAAAAAACAAAAAAAACGAAGAATAAATTCCAAAATAACGCAACATCAACGACAACGTCAGCCACAGCTACAGCCACAGTCACGGTAGTAGTAGGAAGGGAAGCAACAAATTGTATACAAAAATTTATCTTTTTTGGGGTTTGTTGAACTTTATTTTCTAGTTGTTGTTGTTGTTGCTGCTGTTTTGTATTTGTCGATTTTTTATGCAAATTGTATGTTTTTAATTTAAAAAGTTTCGTTTGCATTTTTTTTTTTGCAAAGAACTGTCGATTGTCGAGGCTGGAAAATTTACAACTCTATGGCTGCCAGTTTATTTTTTATTTATTGTTGATTTCCTACTCCTTTTTTACTGTTCTTTTTTTGTTCTTCTTTCTAGGATAACATTTTAGAGAGAGAGAGAGAGAGACACTTTGATTTGTCTGTCTGTCCAGAGACAAGCAGATGGTGGTTTTGAAAAACAGGTGAAGCCTAGCAATTATCTTTGAGCAGCATCTGTTGAACATAAACTCTTGACAAATTGCTAAAAACGACGTATAACGGCTGGTCCATTAAGTGGCTTCAAAAGTGTCAGTCTGGCAAGGCTGTCAGCTTTTAGAAATCTTTTAACTGAAGGTATGCCATTTACGTATACGGATCGTGTAATAAACGAAAGCTGTAAAACTAGCGGTCTGGCAAGGCTGTCAGTTTTTGAAAATCTTTTAAGTGAAGATTTGCAATTTACGAATACGCATCGTGTAACAATCGAAGGCTATTAAAACTTAATACAAAAGAGGTGATGCAAACATGGCATCTTTTGAAGCGTTACACAGATATTGGGATCGTACTAATGTGTAAGGGATTAGCAAGATTTTAAAGAAACAGTCGGAAAGCATTACTTATGTATTTAGGTTCGTAAATCATTGTAAAGTATCCACTGCGACAAATAAGTAGAGTATGTCTTACTGTAGTAGCCGTAGTCTAGTAAGTAGTTGGCTTATTAGACGCGAAGCCACGGTTCAAATCCCCGGTCAGACATCAAAACGAAATATGAAAAAATATTTCTTCAGTGACTTCATCTCAGCAGATTTCTGGCAAAAACTCTGAGAGTAAATAGAAAATTGCCATGTAAATTTTCTCTGAAATCTGTCGTTCGGGGTCGATTTTAAACTGTAGGGCCCGCCACTCATGTATAAAATTCAAACACACACCATGAGTGATGTTGAGAAGCTAGGCTGTAATCCTGACTGAAGGATTGTAATGGCCAATTATGTATGTATGTATGTATGCGTCTTATTGTACATTATGGCATATTTTACACTTGGATCTGCATTTCCATTCATACAAAATGTATTCCACTTAACAATTAAAGTCAACTGACCATTCCCACCACCGTAGATATGCTGATAAGGTGCCAGAGCAGTTGGCTTTCATTGCTGATTTTTCCTACAAAATTTGCTTCAGCAATGAAGCTCATTTCTTACTCAGTAGTTACGTTAAGTGCAACATTATTGCATATGGGGTTCGGAGAAACTAGAAATGATTGTCTGAAAAAAATTTTGCTTGGTGCACATTATGCATTTGTTCGAAAACGCCCATGGAATAACTACAACCGACAGATCAGAGCGCTATGGCCTTACGGTAAACGTAAAAATTATGAACCAGACGGTACGACAAACCACACAACGTGATCTATTTTAGCTTTATTACTCGAGAAGTTTCACAACAGAGTTTTTTATAATTTATTTAATATTCGTCACCAAAATACCGCACGAAGCATGTAATAAAGTGATCAAAGACTATGAGAAAATAATCAACAGTCCAGAGAATTTCATTATAATGAAATAAAAGCTTCATTGAAATCACAGCTTTAAGTGTGTTTTATTTAACTTTACTTTTAACTCCAATAATTGGATAACCCTTTATTTTATTTTGATAAACCTTAAAATTGGCATTGATTTATTTGTTTAAATAATTGTTTAAATAATTATCAATTAAAAATACCACCTAAAAGTATGCAAAAATAATTTTAATTTTTCATTTGTTTCCTTACGCCTTAAAGTCGAGTTTAATTTTATTTGTGTTTCACGAATATTTCATGAAATAATTGACCAAAATTTAAACACTTAAACAAATAAAAACTCTTTAAAGTCATAGTCATCACAAAGCTTCCGTATTTCTTAATTTTATACACCGTGTTTCCTAAAAATATACTTCAAAAAACTATACAAAAAAAACTTCATCTTTCATAATGGCGAAAACATACGCAAATAAAAAAATGTTCACTTTAACGCTCTACATTCACTACCGATTGCTTAAGTATTTGGGAAATACATTGAAAATTTACAAAGAATATCAAACGTGTAGTAGTCGTACATATGTATGTATGTATGCCTGTGTATGTGGTACATGTGCTTGTCATAAAGTATGTCCTGCTGTTGCCACTATTTGCCCCATTATATCGGTAACAGGAATTTTCGCTTCTTTTACGCTGTTTTCACCAGCTCATTTGATTATGCGCACCATTAACAAGAATGGCTAGAAACTCAGCCATAAGCAGTATAATAAACATAAAAATTCCTCTTTTTTTCTCTCATAAAAACGCAAAAAAAAACATCACAAACACTACGAGCACTAGCAGCAGCAACAACAACGTCATTATCAGCTATGGCAGCAAATATCAGCTACTGGTGCTGAAACACAAATAACGATGGAAGCAGAAGAAGAAGAAGCATCATTAAAGTTGCCCATGTAGGAGCAAAATATATGCGAGAGAACTAAAAAAATAAACTCCAGTAGACAATGTAAACGATACAGTCGAATACAGAGACTTGAAGTAATGAAATCATACAGAGTATGAACAAAAAGTAAAGTCGCCTTTTAGGGAATGCAACTCATGTTAAATGCTCCTGCAATTCAACAAAATATAAGAAAACTTCACTTGGAAGCCATAGGAGCCATTGTAGTACCCTTGAAACAACTGTTCATGATAAGCCCTAGTTTCCATAAGTTTCGTATGGAGTTCAGGAGATACTTTTCGAGTATGCTATTCCCTGTATTCGTATCTGAATTTCTTCCTTCATAAAAACACTATTGCACTGGAAATGCTTTTAAGTTCGTTCTTCCTCCCTAGCAAAATTTGCTCCTGTAATTATTGTCACACTGAAGTTTCAAGGGTTCATGCACCAGTCAGATTATGCAGTAAACTTCTACTTCAGTTGGCTAGCAAAATTTAAGCAGCTTCTTTATCACATTTTTTTTCAAGTCTGTAGATGTTAATTGCCAATCAGCTTAGTCGCCGTGGTCTAGTAGCTAATATGTTGGCTTATTAGACGTGAGTCCACGGTTCAAATCCCAGGTCAGACATCTTCAACAAAAAAAAAAAAATGGAATATTTCTTAGGCGACTGTCTTTCAGCAGATTTCTGGAAAAAACGGAGTCGACTTTAAACTGTTGGTTCCGTCACTCATGTATAAAATTAACACACACAACATTCAGGATCTTAGTCAACAAGAACTGTAAACTCATGCCAATTAAATGTAGGAATACAAGTTGGATCAGCCGTACTATCAGAAGGAAGCTCAGTGCTATCGTAGGGATAAGGGATCTCTAACGTTCACAAAAAAATCGTTGTCGAGCAATGAATTGTTGAAAACGTAGTGTCTTTCAGGATCTAAGGATCAGGTGCGAAAAAATAACAGCAAGCCGAGTAAGATGGCTGTGTTTTGCGGATGTCTAAGGCTACCAAGAAGTTGCTGAAGTCGAGTAGGTAGTGCGTTTGCTTATTAGACAAGAGCTCCCGGTGGTTGAAACTCCAGCTCAGACAACTCGAACAAAACGAAATGAAAAAAAATATTTCGTCGGCGACTTCCTCTCATCAGTCTCCTGGCAAAAACTCGGAGAGTAAAATAAAATTGCCACGAAGAGTTTCTGAAAAATCTGTTCTGCAGAGACGACGTTAAATTGTAGGTTAGGCCACTCATGGATAAAATAAATACATACAACACAGGTGGTGTGAGAAGGTTAGGTTAGGTTAGAGGACGTGTACTTGTCAATTAAGACAAGTACAGTACTCGGAGATCGAATTGATCCATTGTACATTGGTGTGAGAAGGGTTGTAGTGAATATTTAACTAAGTAAAGTTATGCTTCTTGTAATCGATTAGGGTCTTATATGGCACCATTCCAACACTATTCAAATTGACGTCAATCGCATGCTGATCGAACAGTAGGGTGTCATCGTACATACATATATAATTGGCCATTACAACCCTTCAGTCAGGATTACGGCCTAGCTTCTCACATCGTATCGCTGCGAAAAGATCTGCTGATGAGGTGATGGCATATGAAACATCTCGCTCCAATCTGCCTTAAACTATGAGAAAACAAGAGGAATACAATCCCTATCCAAATGGATCAACCCATTGCCATTTTAAAGAGTTCTCTCCTTGCATTGTCTGCAATTCAAATCAGCATATGCAAAAATATCTTTATTCACGATAAAAAGAAATACTCTCTTCAAATATTTAATAAAAGTCAGACGGACGTATAGACTTTTACTATGGCCATACGTATTACAAATACACACACACACACACACACACATGCACATCGAATACAAGTAAAAATTTCGCTGTTTATGTTGCTTGTATTGCGTTTACATTGTTGAATACCGCGAGTATTTGCATGCATTCATGCTTATTTTTCTAAAGGATACACTGGCAGGCACAAAACTCAAACTCTGTGCACAGATATATTGGCTGCTACAAAGCAACAGCGGCAGTATGAAGTCGAGTAGAGGCAGGAGTTGTTGTTGTTGTTGTTGTATTGTAGTAAAAAGCTGTGAACATTTATGACCAAAATATGCAATAAAAATAAATTGTACAACTCAATTTCTTAACATTACACATCCACACACAAAGACACTTATACATACACTCTTATACTACCCGTGTGGTAGCGGATTAGAATACTACCATAGTGGTTCCCTGCTTGTCGTAAAAGGCGACTAAATGGGAGGGCAAAGGTAGAGGGTGCGGATGAAAAGTCTGGCATATACCCAATGACACTGATGCTTTAAAGCGAAACAATGCCGCTCAAAGTATTGAACTACCGTGGTATCACGATAGCACCGTGGGAATCACATACCAGCATGCGTGCAAGCACGCACCCAACGGATGTGGACGATCGGAGCCTAGTCGTATAGGCATCAGAATTGATTCCAGTAAGATTCTGATTATGGTATACTGGACTACACTACTATTTGGATTTGATGACATGGGCTGGCGGATGGGGTATTCTGTTACCAATATGTGCTGGAGTGAAATCTGGTACAGACGGCCTTCAGGCTAATACACCATCTGTCTCCGTCCCGTTAAAACCTGGCAAGCCTTGGAGAACGATCTTGGACTCGTCCCGTTGAGTTGGGGTGTAGGGGCAGTTAAGAATTTCTTCTGTTTAGCTCCCGGTCTGGCTCTGAACACAAGCTCTCATGAGGACTTGTGTCAACCCTCGCATGGCCTCCCTGCATTGCAAAGATAACCATGGGACCACAATAAGGGTAACTACACAACGAATCCAAGATAACGGCTCCAAGTTGGGACCCAATAAAATGGAATTTAACACAAGCAACAATCAATATAACTTTACAGGCGCTACTTCTCCAGCCGGCACCGAGGGTGCAAAGGAGACCCAGCAGGACAGCCCTTTCCTGAATCCTTTCCGGAGGGCTTCGAGGTTACTCCACTCACCACCGCTGAAGCAGAACGGCGAGAGATCTCGCTCGTCACCACCGGAGTTACAGAGGAGCAAAGCTCCTGAAAAGGAGGTGGATGATTTCACCAAGCTAGGCGACAGAATCTCGGAACTCGTCGAGATGATGGGCGGAGGAAGGAGGTCCATCCACCAAGCGATGCGCGATTTAGTAGCTTCTATATCGTCACTATACCAGCAAGCCGCTAAGGATAAAGTTGCGGAACAGGAGGTAAAGGTCAGAACCAATGACAGAAGCACACAGACGATCATGCAACAAGGGACACCTTGTGCTTCCAAAAGGCAGAGGGATGAATTGGAAAAACCAAGGAGAACACCTCCAAAGAAGACCAGGACAACCCGTCCTCGTGGACTAGTCAAGCCTGCCGCTGAGGTTAGGAATAGTGACTCGCCTGGGCGACCAGCAACTGCTACCAACCAGACTGTGGTAGTGCCCGCAGCAACAGAGGAAAACACACAGGAGCACAATGATTGGATCGTGAAAACTAGGAAGCGCAGAAAACCTCCAAGACCAGACGCAGTGATAATAAAGCCAACCGATAAACTATCGTTTGCGGACATTCTAAGGAAGGTAAGGAATGCCCCGGAGCTTAAATCAGTTGGCGAGGATGTCCAGCTTGTGAAGAAGACACAAAGGGGCGAAATCCTTCTGGAGTTTAGAAGATCGGCAGAGGTGGCTACGGAGATGCACCGTTCTAAGCTAAGGAGCTTATTGGCCGAAGAGATAGAGGTCAGAACAATAACTGAGGAGGCTACATTCGAACTCAGATACCTGGATGAAGTAACAACTGAGGAGGAAATAATCGCCGCATGGAGGGACCAAATCGGGGAAATACAACCGTCGGCTCTCAAGACGATCAGGAACGTTCCAGGAGGTACTAGGACGGCGGTAATCGCAATCCCTATGAAGCTGGCAGGCAGGGCAGAGGAAGTTGGTAAACTGCGTGTAGGGTGGACAGTTTGCCGTTTACTGAGAAAGGTAACCCCAAGGAGATGTTACAAGTGCTTGCAGTTCGGGCATGTAGCAGGAAAGTGTAGCAGTAATAGTGACTGGTCCAAACACTGCTTCAAATGCGGAGGGCAAGGTCACATTGCCAAGGCTTGCGACCGTGACCCTCACTGCCTTCTTTGTAGAGGCGATCCGGACGCGGACGCGAAGCATATCACGGGAGGACATAAGTGCGCACACTATCTAGCGGCACGACGGAAGTTGACATACTCAGGTAAATGAGAGTCCTGCAGTTGAAGCGGCGCAGGAGCTACTTAAACAGACGGTGCGGGAGCAGAGGATAGACTTGGCAGTACTGAGCGAGCACTACAGAGCACCTGAAAACCAACGTTGGATAGCCAGCAAATGCAATAGGGCTTCGATGTGGTCCTGTGGTAAATTACCAATGGGAAATGTCGACGACAGGTGGGAGAGCTTTGTGAAATGCATCGTTAATGGGGTACATTTCTTCAGCTGTTATCTTCCCCCTAGCCTATCAATAGAAGACTATAGACGCAGAATAGATGACATCGTTAAGGAAGCAAGGCACGTGAGACCTGTGGTAATTGCCGGGGATTTCAATGCTTGGGCTGTTGAATGGGGCTCGGCATTCACTAATCCAAGAGGAGAATGCCTACTCGACGCACTTGCAACATTGGATGTTGTCTTACTTAATAGTGGTGATAGGGATACATTCTCGAGAAATGGACGCTGCTCTAAAATTGACCTGACATTCGTCAGCGACTCACTGGCGACCTCATCTACCTGGTTGGTGTCTGACATCTACACACATAGCGATCATCAGGCTATCATTTTTGAGATCCGGGAACGCTCTACGGGACACAACGTTCCTGCCGCACCGCCGAACCCTCTTTGGAAGGACTCCACCCTTGACAGGGAAACCTTTGTGCTTGCATTGGAGGATATTCGGTTATTCGGGAACGCGAATGACAAGGCGACGGAACTTATGCGCTCCATAACGGAGGCTTGCAACGTCTCTATGGCAAGGAGGCGTAATATGTCTGGGAAGAAACACGTCTACTGGTTGAACGCGGATATAGCGGATCTGAGGCGTAAATGCAAGCGCGCACGGCGGCTATTCCAAAGGGCCAGAGGCCGGGATGAATTTGCAGAACTGCGTGAAAGATATAGAAGGTGTAGGACCAGCCTTAATGGGGCCATTGCGCTCAGCAAGAGAAGATGCTACAGGGAAATGTGCGCCGATGTGGACGAGAATCCCTGGGGAACTGGATATAAGGTGGTGATGAGAAAGCTGAACTGCTTCCGACCACCAGCAACGTCATGTGCAGCTAAGCTGCAATCAATCGCTGCGGACCTCTTTCCGCACAAAGCCGAAATTACATACTGCGTGCGGGATATGCGGTCACCGGAGGAAATCCCAGAAGTCAGCAGGCAGGAATTGGAATCAGTCTGTGGGGAAATGAAACTTAACAAAGCACCGGGGATCGACGGGATCCCAAACACTGCGCTTAAGGCGGCCATTGAAAGTAATACTGAGCTGTTTAGACAAGTTTTTAATGCTTGTATTCAGGAGAGGACGTTCCCTAGGATATGGAAGAGACAGAGACTGGTTCTAATTCCGAAGGGTAACAACGCGCAGGATGCATCGGGCTACCGCCCGCTCTGTATGATCGACACAGCTGGAAAACTTTTGGAGAGGATAATTTGTAGGAGACTGGAAGCATTCCTGGGGGCAGAAGGTTTGTCGGATCGCCAATTTGGTTTCCGAAAAGCCCGCTCCACAATAGATGCAATAGAGATGGTTATGACAATAGCAAAGGATGCTATCAGTGGTGAGCGCTGGCTGGAGGGCGATAAGGAGTACTGCGCTATCATCACCCTGGACGTCAAGAACGCATTCAATTCTGAGGATTGCGATGCCACTTTAACAGCCCTAGATGGAAAGGATGTACCGAACTACTTGATGGAACTTATTAAGGACTACTTTAAGGATAGAGTGCTCTTATATGACACAGATGATGGCAGGAAGACATATGCGGTATCGGCGGGGGTCCCGCAAGGTTCCGTGCTGGGCCCATTACTATGGAATGTCATGTATGATGGTGTACTGGGGCTTAGATTCCCTAGAGGTACACAGATCATTGGTTTTGCGGACGATATTGCCCTGGTGATAAGGGGAAAACATTTAGATGAGTTAGTGAGAACATGTAACACTGCGGTTGGTATGGTCAGGAACTGGATCACGGGAATAGGACTCAAACTTGCTGATCACAAGACGGATGTACTACTTGTAAGCAGTAGGAAGAAGATAGAATTTATTACAATAACAGTAGGCGACCAGCGCATAACATCAAAGCAGGCGATTAAATATCTGGGAGTAATGATTGATAACAGGCTCACGTTTAGGGAACACCTGACGTACGTCGGTGGAAAGTGTGCGGCGACATCATGTGCACTTGCCCGATTAATGCCTAACCTTGGAGGCCCAAAACAGGAGAGGAGGCGGTTACTGATGAAGGTAGTGACTTCGATCGCTATATATGCGGCCCCTATATGGGCCGGGGCCATGGATAAGAAGACCTATAGAGCAGGTATAGAAACGGCCTACAGAAGATCAGCTCTCAGGGTGATTTCTGCCTTCCGCACGGTGTCTACTGATGCAGCATTGGTGATTGCGGGGATGATGCCCCTGAGGCTAGTAGTGGATGTAGAGCGGAGGAAACATGACACAAGGAGGGGAATGGATCTCCCCAGTCCTGTTCAGTTAGTGGATGACGCTATGCATAGATGGCAGCATGACTGGGTCAATTCAACCAAGGGAAGGTGGACCCACAGACTCATACCGAGCATAGGCGAATGGACCAAAAGGAGACACGGTCAGGTGAACTTCTACCTGACACAGTTACTAACCGGCCATGGATGTTATAGAGCATATCTCTATAAGTATGGTCATGATGTAGACGAGGCATGCCCAGAATGCCCCAATGAAAGGGAGACGGCGGAGCACGTTTTCTTTACTTGCCCGCGATATGTTGTTCAACGAAATTGCCTGGAGAGGACAGTAGGATTCCAGGTAACGCCCGATAACATAGTTAACCTGATGTTAACCTCAAGTGACAATTGGAACGCAGTATGTGTTTTCGCAAGGAAGGTGTTGACGCAACAAAGATTGGCTGAGAGAGCAAGGTCAGCAGAATTTGAAGGCAGCACTCGCTGAATCTCCACCCCCCGGAAGTAATACTTGATTGTGGTCCCGGGGGGGCAAATGGTTGAAAGTGTGACGAACTAGGTTGGGTTTAGTACGTATGCGTTTAGCAAGCCGAGAGTAAGTCTTGCGGCGAATCGTGCACATTGGTAGGCCGGGCTACTAATGTCTTTCGAAGATTCCCAACCTTTAGCTCGTAAAGCTATAAAAAAAAAAAAAAAAATACACTCTTATACTAACACAATACACCACCATGTTTAACATCTTTTAAGGCGAGTAAATTATCTTTTTGAAAGAAGAAAATGAAGCATAACTAAAGGCATAGAAAGAGAAAGAGAGAGAGAGAGAGAGAGAGAAAGATAGAAATCAAAATTACTTACCGAATTACGCGAGGGTACCATCGTTAACATAATACCATAAACACTGCCAAACACGATGCCAATGCCAATGCCAACGGGGCCTTGTAAAATCTGTTCAGTTAGAGAGCCTGCAAATGGAATTTCATGTTCACATGATGGGCAGAAGGATTTAATTTGAAAAATAATTACCCGTGGAAAAGATGACACCACAAAACACACCGAATAGGAAAATGGCAACGACATCATTACAGGTGGTCATGGCATAGATCAGCGTATGAATGCCACTGTTTAGACCCAAACGTTCTTCTTTCAGTTTTAACATGACCGTCACAACGACATTGGGAGATACGGCGGTAATAACGAGACTGAAAAGAGCACAGGGATAAAAAATAGAATTCTTTATGACATGGCCTGGCATCTCAAAGCAAATGATATTCTAAAAAGGCGAGTAATTTTACAATTCAAACTTAGGTCTGTCAACTTCATTGCAAAGCAAACAACACTTCACAGCATTTTTGATTGGCTTAATACGGGCATTTTTAGAGACTGAATTCGATAAAGTACCAGAAAGCTAGGTTGCCACTAGTTAGAATGAATAGCAAACAGCCACCTGTGTGATCCGGCTATAGAAGTGTCTTTAGACATACATACATACATCACAAGCCTTTGGTCAGAATTACGACATAGCTTCTCCCAACTTTTATGCTGTGTGTGTGTTAATATAATACATGACTGGCGGCACCTACAGTTCCTCTAGATGTTTCAATGTCGGCTCTGAAGCATTCTACTATCATCGTTTATTCTCCGAAATTTCAATTCTATCGTAAATGCATAGCCATGAATTTTTGAAATACAGGAAGATAGGAAGACATAGAGGCTATCCCAGTCCTTATCAACATATACTTAAGCCATCGCCTAGATCTGTTGTACCCTTATTAATGAGAGCCACAACACACAATTGTGCAATACATTTCCACAATTTTCTCCAATCCACTATTCTTAGATGAGTAATGCCTGTTAAAGTGCCGTGCGTCCAAACACTGCTTCATCACATATCGTTTCGATGTCATCTCCACATGTCCAGCATTTACCATTAGTTGCTACACCTATGCTGTACAAAAGCATTTGTAATCTCGAGAACTCCGTGACAACATGCACATAATTGGTCATAACAACCCTTCCGTCATGATTACAACCTAGCTTTTCGCACCAACCATGTTGTGTATTAATTTTATTCATGAGTGGAGGGACCTAGAGTTTAAAGCCGACTCCGAACGACTGATTTTTTGAGGAAGATTTCATGGCAATGTTTTATTAACTCTCAGAGTTTTTGCCAGAAATCTGCTGAGAGGAAGTCGCCGAAGAAATATTCTTTTCATATTTTCGTTTTGATATCGTAGCCTCACGTCTAATAAGCCATCACACAGACTACGGCGTCTCCGTAACAATACTAATCGTTTATCTTAAGTCATATATTTACAGACTGAACAGACTCTCGATCTCTCCATTTCTGGGTGGATCTAAAGTATTCTAGTGATTTCGTCAACGTTGTCATTGTTTTAAAGTGTTCCATGTAGATTTTATCCTCCAACTGTACTTCAATGGCGTAAAAGCCTTTGGATTTTTCAAATTTATGTCACTGCATATACATTTCCGCTAAATGGCTGGTTATTAGGTATCCCAATAATACCCATCGTATAGCTGAAGGAATATTTAAGCACTCCCGTTTAACGATAAAGAGGACCACACTTTATATCCCTGGATAGTATTGCCATTTGGCTGTCAGCAAAAGTTTTATTATTGATTACAACAATAAAATTTGGACTAGCCCAGCTCTCATACATTCTAACCCGCCTGAAAAACCTTATTATGGCTGCGTCGACCAAATTAGTCGAAGTCTAATATGGAGTCCTGCTGTAACCCACTAAGACATCGAATATGTGTTTCTCCCTCAATAATGAGTGGAAAGTTAAGTTAAATTTTTGACGTAAAATATATTCTTTTTCCTCATTTATTTCCTTACCAACCCTCTGACCATAAACTATGATATCAAAATCAATGATCCGTTAAATTAATAGCTCATCCTTGGCTTGTAACAGCACTACAACGCTAACGAACTGATAATTTTTTGGAAAAAAATAATTTAAAAGCAATTTTTAGTTACTTAAGCAATCATATTTTATGATTAACAATTCAATTTGGACGAATTTTCATGAGTTTTTAAAGGAAACCGCCACAAACGTGCTCTTGAAGACGCAAAATAAATTGTACAACTTCAAGTGCCTAAAATTACAAAAAAAAAAAACGTGAAAGTACCTGCCTTTGCCTACCATTAGATTTATGAAAACGCATGTAAATGAGTAGCTGAGTGAGTGAGTGAGTGGGTGAGTGGTATGTTTAAGTGGTGATGAGGCATGCCCCATAGATACTTAAACAGTGGCATGTAAATGAACGTCAACGACCATCATTAAGTATGAAAACGAATGACAACGATGGCGCCTAAGATGGCAAACGTTAAGTTGTAGCACTCTAACCACCACACACAGACAAGTAAAGCTCCGTTATAATGTTTGCAACTATAATATTTACGGTTATAGATTTCAGAGTTGCTATGTTTGCTTCGGTTGCTACTGCTATTGCTGCTGCTGTTATGGTAGTCATTCTAAGGACCAGAAAATTAAAAATTCTAGTGTCATTAGCGTTAAGACCTCTCCAGCTCAAATACAGAGAAAGAGAGTGAGAGAGCCAAACATGCAACATTTTATTTCGCCGTTTTGTTGTAGCACCACCACCAAGATGAGTACAACAAAATGCCATCTACATACACTTCATTATCATTCTTTCAGTTCATCCTTCACCGCCTCTATCCTGTGTATGTGTGTATGCATGCTCTCTTGTACAATAAAAATGTTAATTCTGTGTAAGTGTAGGGGCTTAACATGAATATTTTCTTGTAAAATTTGCTGTTGCAAGTCCTCTAAATAAACGTATGAGCAAAAATTTTAGTGTGTTTCACTTTGTGCCACAAAAAAAAACAACAAAAAATTTACGAGAAAAATTATGAACAACTTAGCTACACTCATATAAAAACGCCCATGTCCTTATGTGTTTGATTTCTTCATATTTTGTTATTGCATTTCTATGTACATATGTATAGGTGTGTTGCTCCTAACAAAGGGAAACTTAAAGTTTTATCGTGTACCAGTACAGAGTGTAGAAAATTAAAGTTTTATTGGCAACCATGCCGTTTTAATTATTTGGTTTAAATAACTCAACAGTTGCACAGTGGGACCACATTTTTGATTTAATAGGGATACCATATCATATATTTCTGTAATTATTCTCTGAGATTTATAGTCTCAGATAGAGGGCGTATACACAAATAAAACATAAGCAGAAGCAAGTAAAAAAGTTTTACAAATCTCTATATGGTAGGTAGGCATTGTGTTCACCCTGATACTTTCAATACCCTAGACACACTTAAAACTATAACGATCGGTACGCAATAACATACATATACACATAATTGGTCATTGCAACCCTGCAGTAAGGATTACAACCTGGCTTCTCACACCACCCATGTTGTGTGTATTAATTTTATCCATGAGTGGCAGGACCTAGAGTCTAAACTGGACTCCGAACGACAGATTTTTTAGAAACTTTTCATCGCACTTTTATTTTTTCTCAGATAGTTTCTGGCAAAAATCTACCGAGAGGAAGTAGCCGAAGAAATATTTTTTATATTTCGTTTTTAATGGAGATGCGTACCTGGGGTTTGAACCGTGGCCACCACGTGACCACGGCGAATGCAAGTATTTTCTTTCTGGGATACTTTAATATAACATAAGTTCCAAGTATGTGTTCATTCTCCCCATGGCAGAATCGGTCTTGAAAGCTTATTTTGTATCCTTAGGTTGCTTCTCAATAGCCTACAAAACGTCTGAAAATTACCCAAAAACAGCTTAGATGGCCTCAAACCCATCCGGTTCCTTTCCCTTGAAATACCCTTCCAAACATTTTTCCCCCTTCGCAGAAAGGTTCTAGCCCAATCCAACTCCCCTTGACGCCAGCTCATCTGTCTACACATGACCTGAAATACAGCATAGAGTCGCCCTTTTTTCGCCTGCATAGCTTTCACAGACAGTCTTGTACTATTTTCGTGTTAGCCTCATCGAATGGGAGCCTGACTCTCTGTCTAACTTGAATTGAGTACATCTTTCGATGGAGTAGACTTTTGCTTGTAAGATATCGGGGATTTCTTCAATGTGGCCTAAATATTGTACTCTGGAACCAAAAATCACGTCCCTATCCTAATATCTGTCCGATAGAAAAGAGGTGGGGTGACGTTGTAAATGAAGCGCTTGATTAAAACCGAAGCAATCTAGGAAAAATCGAATCCGAAAAATTTAGCCTGCCAAAGAGAATAACATCAACGTTAAACATCGTAAGAGGTCCTTAGTCTAATAAACTTTTAATCCCCGACATCGTATCAGCAGATTTCTTGCAAAAACTCTGAGGGTAAATAAAAATTGCCATGAAAAGTTTCTCAAAAAATTTGTTGTTCGGAGTTGACTTTAAATTGTAGATCCCATCCATTCATGTATGAAACTAACACACACAACATAAGCCATGTGAGAAGCTGAATCATAATCCTGACTGAAGGGTTATAATAACCAATTAAGTAAGTAAGACGGTAACACTGTCATACTAGAATCTACTACAGTAAATGAAACTGAAGCAAAGCATACGAAGAAGAAGAAAACAATGGAGATGTTTTGTAAAAGTCAGCCACGAGTTGAACTTGTGAGCTATTCTAGCGACCTTACAAAACCTAGACTACATTATTTAATGGCTTCAAGAAGAGACAGTAAATGACTTTAAGATAAGAATAAATGACCTTAAAATACCATCTAAGTTAGTGAAGACACAAACCAAGTGTAAAAGATTCTCTATCTTCTGTAAGACCGCATATTTAGTAGCAAACTTTTACTTGCTTAAGGAACCGATACAACCGCCATGTATGGTGATAAAGGTCGTCATAGCATGTTAACTACACTTGTTCCAGTAATATATTCCCATATACTTCATTCCCCTTCTACAGAAAAAAAAATCCGGCGCAATTAACGTGAAGTTAGAACATCTTTAGCTTCGTTTTATTATTCATGTTTCTTTTGAAAAAAAAAAATAACGAATGAATTCCAGGGGCATAGGTCGTTAGTTTTTAATCACATGCTGTGTAGTGTAGCACATAAAGGGGAGTATAACATGCTAAAGCTCTTGCATTTAAACTGCAAATAAAATTGTTGAGGAGCCAAAAGTGTCAAACCAAATGGGCAGCAACCTTAAGCGTACCTGACATAAGTATACGTGTAAGCATGCTTTAGGAAGCAGTTAAAGAACAAGAATTTTTTAAACAATAAAACGCCTTTAACTGACCGTCCTGCCTTTACCATTTTCATTTGCTTCTGATGATTTTCGCATATTTAATAATTGTGTGAAAGAACGCAGTGCTAAGTGCTAAAGAATGACTGCAATTGAGGAATTAAGAGTAGAAATTATGAGACTTTAACCACTGCACTGCACTGCACTGTAATTATTTTGAATTTATTTTAGTTGCCACTAACGACACTTTATGTTTTAAAGCTTAAGCATATGGAAAGCGTTGGAAATTGTTAAATATAGTTTTGTAGTTTTACTCACCCCAATAGAATACCCCATAGCCAGGACATGTGCAAAAGGAAATGTGCCAAAACCGCTATTATAGCCACCTCAGCTATCGTGGGTATCAACGTCAAACGCAATATCATAAACCATAATTTCTTAAAGGCATCGGCATCCAAACCCATGCCTGCCAACAGCATTATATTGATTAAAGCCATTTCCCTAAAGTATCATCAGTAACATGGAATAGAAAATGAAAATCATTTATTAAATACAGCTTGGTTCTGCAGGCAATTAAAGTGTGATGACTTACCTGAGAAAAGCCTCCAATTTCTGATAGCCACTGAAATCGGCCAAACCCACATTAGTATACAGTACACCAAAGAATAGCATGCCCAACATGTCAGGCAATTTAAGGAAGGTCACCACTATACCAGATATTTGGGCACCCACAAACAAAAACGCAATACGCATAATAACAGTATGAGGCACCGCATAATCGGGCATTAGAACATAGCCTAAGGCCCATAGCCCTAGAAAAATAAGAAATATAGCCAGGGGTTGTGATGAAACGGGATAATGTTTGACTAAGTACTGCCAGCTGGAATTAGAAAAAAAAGAAAATAAAGCAATTAATATGTGGGGGAATTTATAAGAAATTTTTGGGAATTGTTGGGAAATTAAAATTAGATCAGTTTTACCATCTAAACTTTTACTAACGGAATTTCTTTTATCCGGTAATTTTCTAAAAATACTTGAATTAGCAGAAGAATCGCCGTAGTCTAGTAGGTAATGTGTTGACTTATTAGACGTAAAGCCAGGGTTCGAGCCACAGGCCAGACATCAAGACAAAATACAAAAAGTATTTCTTCGGCAACTTCCTCTCAGCAGATTTCTGGCAAAAACTCTGAGAGTAAATAAAATTGCCATGAAAAAAGTTTTCAAAAATTTGTCGCTCGGAGTTGACTTTAAACTGAATCTCTGCTTTAACTGTTTTAACTCTCAATTGAGATTTATTCATACCCCTCTCTCTAGTATAGCCTCGTTGAGTAATCTCTTGTTCAATTGAGGTAGTCGCCGTATTCTAGTAGGTGGTGTGTTGGCTTATTAGGCGTGTCACGAAGGTTCAAACCCCAGGTCACACATTTTCCATAAACCAGAATACATTTCTTTCCGCGGCTTCCTCTCAGCAGATTTCTGGCAAAAACTCTGAGAGTAAATAAAATTGCCATGAAAAGTTTTTCAAAAATCTGTCGTTCGGAGTCGACTTTAAACTGTAGGTCCCACCACTCATGTATAAAATTAGCACACACAACATAGGTGGTGTGAGAAACGAGGTCGTAATCCTGACTGAAGGGTTGTAGTGACCAACTATGAATGTATGTATATACTATGTACTTGAATTAGCAGTCACACTGTGAACATAAATTTAATTTTTATACTGGAAGGTTTTCGATGTAACTTCAATCCCGCAAAAGGGCGATGCTATTATTACTGTAGTGTACAGGTGTCATAGAATTACGACCCTACGATCTATTGTACTTAAACTGAAACTTATTTATTTATTTTATTCATTAATTACAATACAATTACAAATTATATTCTAATTATATACGAGCGGAATAACTTGACCATATGCTCGGTGTAGTGTCACAGACCAGAGTCTCTGACGGGAATCGAACCCACGACCCTCACGCTAGCACACTACCCATGAGACTACCAGGGCACCGCCCTGAAACTTTATAGGATATCCCTATAACTCATCCAAGTATATTGCCCAGACAATTTTCAGTATGCTCCTCGGTGTCTACAATGACAATTAAATTCTTTGCACTCAAATGGCTTAGGCTAATGGCCCAGCAGACTATGGACCATAGCAATATGGTTCGAGCTTTCCAAGGTTAAGGAAAGTAGAATAAACCATCAGCTTGTGAAATATCCAAACTGATCAGCGACAGGCAATATGGTTTACGTAAGGACTGTACTACAAGTGACCTGTTGGCTTTACTCACCCTTTCTAAGAGGTCATAAGTAGGGGAGAGCAAATTTGTGGCTCCAGACATTACAAATACATTTGCTAGAGTATGGCACCCTGTACTTCTTTTCTCGAATTATACCAAGTTTTCTCAGAGATCGCAATATACGGGTTGTTATCATCAGGTGAATTTAATCTCGATTCAGGGGTTCAGGTTCAGTTTCTGTTCCAGGTGACAAGAATATTTAATCGTAGATCAAGACCTTTGGAGATTGAAGTGAAAGTACTTGAATGACTTACTCACATCTGACTTACTGTCAATCTCCGACTGGGGTCGTATGAATCGAATCGATTTTAATGCGCGAAAAACTCAATGATGTTTAATGATGCACAAGCTAAGCAAAAATATTACGTCATCAATGTTTTAGAAACTGTTGTCCTGGGCATGAAAATTCAATACAATTGCCGCTAGTACTAGCATATTATTCAACCATCGGAAGAAACATTCAAGTGCAAGAAATTCTTCACTCCATCTGATCTCCTTACTATTTACATCACTTATATCCATGTTCGAAAATAGAATACAATGTACATATGTATACGGGTCTGCGCCTCAAAGTCTATTTTGAGCTCCTCGACTCAGTACAGAGAGCGATGATGGTAGGGTATCCAACTCCATTGGTTCATTACAGCACTGCCGCAATAAGTCTTGCTTTTTGCTGTCTTCCGGCTACACTTCAATATAATGTGCTCACGAGAAATAAAAATCGAACCCAAGGCCTTATATTTTCACATGATATACGTCCGTCACGTACACTCAGCTACAAAAGTATACATACGGTTAAGAAATTTCAGAAATTTTGTAACCAATCCGTTTTCGTTGAAAATCTTTATAATTGTCTGACATCTTTCTTCGATTTTAGGACGGTCTTTTACATTGGTTCAGAAATTTGTTAATCGGATGTATACTTTTGTGGGCCTGTGCATGGCCACAATTCAATTCAATTTCAGAAAATTTTTAACCAATGCAAAAGACCGTCTTAAAATCGAGGAAACTAAAAAGATTTTCAACGAAAACGGATTGGTTAAAAATTTTTTGAAATTTGTTAACCGTATGTATACTTTAGTAACTGTGTGTAGACCACATGCATTTGTGGTCGATTGTTTTGTGGATCACACACAATGCATTCCAGACAGTTTTCCAGTTTTTAGCTGAACTATGCGTATGTGAAACTATGCGTATGATTGTAAGAAGTCGCCGTAGTCTACTAGGTAGGCGGCTTTCTTCCGACGGCCTTTTGGCAAAAGCTCTAAGAATTCATAAAAACCTCTGCAGAAAGAAAGCCCCACATACGCATACATATATAATTGGTCATTACAACCCTTCAACCAGGATTACGACATAGTTTCACACGCCACTTATGTTGTGTGTGTTGTTTTTATGCTTGAGCGGGAGGGACCTACAGTTTAAAGTAGACTCCAAACGACAAAAATTTGAGTTTTTGCCAGAAATCTGCTGAGAGGACGTCGCCAACGAAATATTTTTCGTCTTTCGTATTGTTGGCCAGGGTTTGAACCGAGGCCTCACGTCTAATAAACCAAAACACACACGCTTAATATACAAATGTCTCAACACACAAACAAAATTATGAAAATACAATTGAATCGGCCAAAAACTTTGTAAGCCTTTCGGCGAAATATTTCATGAATCTGTATAATGGAACTCCTGAAGTAATATAGTGGAGATTTGCAACTGAAGGAAACCAAAAATCGGTTGGAGAAGAACCATTCTAAGTGAAACTAAGAAGGCATTTGCATAATTCAGGTTACAAGAACAACATAATGGAACGTACCCAGTTGGCTGTCACAATTAAAGGCTGCAGACAGAACCATTTCGCAAGGGATGTTAAGACCACCATTTACGTATATATTGCTAGTGTTCCTGGTGGGTTACTGTAATAAATATTTATTGAATATTATTTCCGAAGATATGGCCATGATGTCATTATTTTCCATAAAAACAAACACAGCTGCTCACGATAATAGAAATTTGCCTAAGTTAGGCAGAAACAATTTCGGTTGTTATCTTGGCTTTTTCTGTTCTGCAGTCAATTTAATCGTTTTAATATAAACGCGTGTATTCTCTCTTCCTCTCCTCTGTTGTGATTTCTTTCAATGCCCGTTCAAACTACGCAGCTTAAATTTCTTTTCTTCCATTTAATGTTTAATTTTCTTTGTTTTTAATTGTTTTCTTTTGTTTTATTTAAAAAAACTTTTAAATTTTCTTTAACAATAATTAAACGAAACTAAAGAAACAAGAAATTATTTTGATTTTCTTTTTTTAATTGTTCTTTTAGAATTTTCTTCTTCTTCTTTTTTTCCTCGTATCGATGACTATCGTCAGAGAGAATCTATTTAACCGAGTGAACTTGTGCTTGTAATTGAATTATTTTCTTATGAATTTAATACCGAAAGATTTTACAAAACAATTACAAATTACAACAAAAACAACAACAACGGCAACTAAATTGAAAATTTTGAAAATTTCAAATATTTTTCATTTGTTAGTAAATAATGAACAAAAACAACAACAATGAGAACAACAACAATAATTATTATTTATTATTATAATTACTTTGAAATTAATCCTTGATGACTTATAAATAATAATAATATCATTTCTATTGTTGTTGTTGCTGTTGTTGTTGTTGTTGCTATTAATTTTTTGACTGTCCTTTATAATTGTTTGTTAATGTTCAGCGTACATTTGTGGCTGTAGTTGTTGGTGTGTTTTTTTTTTTTATTGTTAAGTACGTTTATGGTTGGTTAAGATTTAATTGTTTATACAATAAATAATGAAAACAACAACAACAACAGTAATATTTTGTAACATTAAAACTTAAGAGAAATTGTTCAGGGTCATGGTCGACTATTTATGGTTATATGGCACCACCCATCTCCTAAGTGTCAGGGTAAATTAATTTCGCCTCGTTAGTAGAGATTTTAAGGTTCTAATACATACCGATTATGACCTCTAAGTGTCAGGGAAAGATAATTTCATCAACGTAGTAAAGATTTAAAGTTCAATTTCAATGAAATACGGAATTATAATGGAATTAAACACTTCATTGTTCCGTAAAGGAACGGTTTCCCGATATGTACTCGAACATGGAGAATTTTTGGTTAAAATTTAATTTTCAATTCATGACCGAACCGAAGTACAAAACTCATATGGAAGATGAAGTAATTATGGTCCAGGGAAAATTTCTACCCACCATATATGTAAGTGAGTGAGCTTAGGCAGTTTGAAGATTTGGAAGATTTTCTTTAAGGCCGTCATAGAAAAAGACTTTGACATAAAATCGACTAAGATGGCGATATAAATTGAAGAAGTTTTTACTGTTTAAGCTGAACGGGATCTGGATAAGGCTTTCTGCTGGATATAGGTGCCTTGTTTTCTTTTTAGATATGAAATTATCCTAGAAGATAACCCTCCCGAAGAGCATAAGGAAAGTTCTCCCATATGGTAGCATAGCATAGAGACGATAGCGTGTAAGTAATAATTGCTTAGTAAGGTGGAGAAACGCAAGGTGTAGTCCTCAGTATTAGTCGCCGTAGTCTTGTAGGTAATGTGTTGGTTTGTTAGACATGAGGGTTTGGTTCAAAACCCCAGGTCAGATAACAACAGCTAAACGAAAATATAAAAAAATATTTTTTCAGCGACTTTCTCTCAGTAGATTGCTGGCAAAAACTCTTGAGAGTAAATAAAAGTGCCATGAGAAAGTTTCTCAAAAACTGTATGACCCGCCACTCATGTATAAGATTAACACACATAACATAAGTGGTGTGAGAAGCTAGGTCGTAATGCTGATTGAATGGTTGTAATGGCCCTGATATAACTAAGAGGCCGGCAGCTTCTTTTTTGAGATAATTTGAAGAGAGTCTTGCTAGAATAGGAGAATTGTATCATTCTAGGCTGGATTGATGTTAGTTTAGGCATACGCACACTGGCTCAACTTTTTGAGTTTATTTTACTGGAGTCCTGCTAGAAAACAAGAGCTCGGTCATGCCAAAATGGATGGAAGTTAATTTAGGCAAGCGGACACTGAGTTGGACCGGTCATATGGTTACAAAGTCCCCGAAAACGATGAATAGATTTTTCTTTCGGCGACTTTCTGTCCTGTCCTGTCCTTCCTGGTAAAAACCATGTGAATAAATAAAATTACCAAGAAAAATTTCTCAAAAGTTTCGGAGTTGACATTAAACAGTAGGTCTTGCCACTTGTGGAAACTAGATTGTAATCCTGACCAAAAGTTTCTATAGGTTTCCTTATCACACAATATGGAAGAATTCTGCACTTTATCAACTCATTTTTAAGATTCTAATCTATAATATGGAAACCTTTTGTAGAACCAAAGTATAGAATATAGGGTGTAAATATTTATACAGTTACAAACTTTGAAAATATTTTATATTCGTTTAATTGTTTTTGAAATGTTTGAAGAGAAAAAATGTAAAACAAGGAAAATAACAATATGAGCAGCAGTTAGAAAAACAACAAATTAATGGCAGCAGCAGTAACAGTACAAGTAGCAGTTGTTATCGTATCACACATACAATTTGCTGTGGTGATGGTAGTGGTGGTAGTGTGACCAATGAAATGTAATTAACAATTATTAGGGAAAAACAATTAATAGTCATTAAAATCATTCTAATTATTGTTCAAACGTAATAATAAATAAACAAAAACGCAACACAAACATACACATATAAGCACACAGTTATACTAACTTGTTCGTACGCACACACTCTACCTTTCTCTCTGGGTTTCTGTTTGTATATCCCTGCCAGTGCAAAGTTTTGAGTATAAATTTGTAAATATTTTGTACAAATAATAACAGCAACAACACAACACCCAGCACAGCACAGTAATGTTATAAATAAACAAACTTTAGTATTTGAGTAATGAGATGTATGTATAGGTGTGCATCCTCTACATAAATAATAACAACAAACTTGGAACAGAACAGAAAATAACTTAAAGTATCCTTAATAACCTACACACACACACACCTACATACAAATTCATAGAAACACTGACACCCTCACACACATACACACACACGCATACACACATATTTACAAAGTTATGGACGAAGCATTAATTATGATTGAAAATTTCATGAAAAAGTTAAACAATGAAGCAGAAAAGTTTTGTTGCCTGTGCTCGTGTTATTCAAAAGAATCGAGTATTATACGTTGCCACGAACGCTAAGAAAAGGGACCGACGATATTTTCGGTAATTAAAAATTTTGACAGTAAAAAAAAGATACAAAAAAAAAGATTGAATTTCTTTAAAGTTTTAATTTCGCAACGTGGCTGATTTAAAAATGATTTGACCAATTAAGGAGGAATATTTTATAATTATTTTAAAGGAAAGCGATTATTTATTTATTTATTTATTAATTACAATACAATTACAAAATATATTCTAATTATATATGAGCGGAGTAACGAAGACCATATTGCTCGGTGTAGTGTCACAGACCAGAGTCTCTGATGGGAATCGAACCCACGACTCTCACGCTAATAGTCTAGCACACTACCCACTAGACTACCAGGGCACC
The DNA here is from genome assembly GCA_958299815.1 of Sarcophaga carnaria. Classification (NCBI taxonomy): domain Eukaryota; kingdom Metazoa; phylum Arthropoda; class Insecta; order Diptera; family Sarcophagidae; genus Sarcophaga; species Sarcophaga carnaria. The sequence continues at coordinate 4,658,308 of OY283150.1, forward strand.
CAGGAAAGCGATGGTATTTTATAATTATTATCAGAATAATTGATTGAATGAAGGCGGATGTATGATGTCGTAAAGAAAATGTCTTTAAAATTAAACAACAACAAAGCTGGTATATAAGTAACGTATGCTCATTGTAATAACAATTAATGCTAGCGCGGTTTGCTCTACGAGGAACAACCCTGCAGGAATAGTATGGGGCTCTCTAAAACCAGTATCACTTTTGGAATTATTAGATTAAGCTGGTTATATATGTATGCACTAATCTAACCCATAACCAGTCATTTGTTGGGGCACTATAGGCTGAGAGAAAAATTATTATCGCGTCCAACACATAAATCCTGTGACGATGATAATGAATCACCGGAAGACATTCCTGGAACCTGCGTGGCATTACTGCATCCCAGAAAGAAACACCTGGGTGATTATCAAATACTAGGTAGGAAACTGAAATTGTTATAATCAAGCAGCATACATAAATTTGTCTGGACAATAGGCATGGCAAGGAATTTATAATTCAGTACATACATCGTCCTAAATAGCTCGGATATATTAAATTATTTTCTGCCCATTCAATAGGAATCTTACTTACGAACTGGCATTGCCTAAACTTCCTTTGATGTTCGTTGTTGATATTATTCCATCTGCCGAATCAGAGTTCATCTGGATAGTTTATTTAGAAAGGGATTGAGGCTTTCTACTTCATTTAAAATCGAAAATGTTGCAATGAAAGCAGTAATAAAATTCATTTGATTTTTTTGGGATTGAAACCTAAGAGAACTTGGGTTTATAGTCAAGCACCACAATCACTACACCTTAGTGGATGTCAATGCATTACAAAAAAATTTGTCCGCTGGTTATACTAATTCTCTATGAACCAATCTTTCCTAATTTCTTCTTTTTAAAGGCGACCTAACTACTTACTAACTTACTTAATTCGTCATTACAACTCCTTAGTCAAAATTACAACATAGCTTCTCACACCGTCAATGTTCTCTGTGTGTTCATTTTATCCATGGGTTCCAGGAAATTGTATGTACTATTTACCGTCAACTCTGAACGACAGATTTTTGAGAATATTTTCATGGCAATTTTATGTAGTCTTCATTATTTTCGGCGACTTCGTAATGAATGATCGGTAAAACTCAAGGTCTGTATGCCTAAATTAGCATCCATCCGTTTTAGCATTACCGAACTCTTCTATCCTAGCAAGACTTCAGTAAAATAAACACAAAAAATTGAAACAAGATCCGTATACCGCAATCGAAAACAATCTAGCCTAGAATGGCCGAATTCTAAGTCGAAGTCGCCAAAAGTAATTAAAAATAACCTTTTACAACGGTTTCTCTTTATTTAGGGATTAAGAACTATATAAACTTGGGGTTTGAACTCGCCATGATCTAGTAGGTATTATGTTGGCTTATTAAACGTGAGGCCTCGGTTCAAACACCAGGTCAGATATCAAAACGAAAATATGAAAAAATATTCCTTCAGCGACTTCCTCTCAGCAAATTTCTGGCAAAAACTCTGAAACTGCCATGAAAAGTTTCTCGAAAATCTGTCGTACGGAGTCGACTTATGTATAAAAATTAATGCACACAACATAAGCGGTGTGAGAGGCTAGATCGCCTGACTGAAGCGCTGTAATGACCAATTATGTGCGTATGTATGTACGAACAGAATTTCGTATAATCTAGACTTATTGTTAGAAGTGAAGAAGGTCACTGAAAACGACAAACGCAAGAGCTGTCGCCTTCGGTTGTTTAAACATTTTCGCAAGATGTTTCTTGTATTGCGTAAGTACTCTTGGATGGGTTCATAGACTAACTTTAAAATACTTGCTGGCTTCAATCTAAAAGTGGGTTATGAAAGTTTTATTCATAAAGTGCTCATGATTAAATGTTCAAATTAGGTTTTCCACAATTTAGTTACACGAACTTGACAAATAAGTTGAATGTTGGAGTTTGCCATACCTCTCTCACCCATTGTAATAAATATTGCGTGTAACCCTTTAATTTAAGAATGGTTTGTGGCTTCAACAAGAGATGTGGTGCTCATAAACTATTTAGACACATAATTTTCAGGGTAATTAAACAATTAATCACAATAATTACGAAATAAATTACAAAATAAATACGAAAAAAAACAACAAAGAAATGAAATATTTTTGAAACTATAAATACTGCCTACTTGTGAAAGCGGCAACGCAATACAAATCAAACAACACGAGAGAAACAGCCTCTAACTAAACAAAGCAAAGGAAATATCAACAACAAAGGAAATGGAAAGTGAAACCAATTAAATTACAACAACAACATTAACAGAAATACATTAATTGGAAACGCCAAAAGGAGAAACGTTACCAACAAAAAAAAACTTTGAAGCCAACCAGCCAGCCAGCCAAATAGTATTGGCCATGAAGGGCAGCAATAGGCAGCAGAATGAATTGCAAAATTCCTTTGAAATCTTCAACAGAGCACAGCAAAGTGAAGCAGATGGAAATGATAGAATCTCAGCTGCTCGTGGTCTACTTAAAATAATGAAAATCCTGGGCATGTGGCAATGGAAACAGGAATACCAAGATGAAAATGAGTTCCTTAAATATCAGCGATGGCAATACATACAACGAACACTCATACACCTGCCCATTACGTTCACCTACATTGGCCTCATGTGGTTGGCCGTGTTTCTAGCACCCGACTTAGATCAGGCGGGCGATGTGCTTTACATGTCCTTCACCGAATTGGCTTTGGTGGCTAAAATGTTCAATATTTGGCGCTACTCTGTGGCAGCATGGAGTTTTATCAATGAGTTGGCTTACAGCCCCGTATTTGCTTTAATTAGCAGCGATGAGCTTGAGATGTGGCAACGCAAACAGAAACAATTTCGTCTGGTGATCACTGTTTTCTTGGGCGGTAGTATACTTACCGTTATGGCTGGCTCAGTTGGGGTTTTGTTCAGTGAAGAGTACCAGTTGCCCTTTGCCTATTGGGTGCCCTTTGAGTGGCATACGAATTTAAGGAATTATTGGATTGCTTATGTCTACAATGTGTTTGGCATTGGCGTTACCGGCTTGACCAACGTGTGCATGGATATGATTGGCAGCTATTTCTTGTTTCACATTTCCTTGCTGTATCGTGTCTTGGGTTTGCGTTTGTTAAGCCTCAAGGCAATTGACGAGCGAGTGATATTGAAAGAACTGCGGAAAATTTTTAAATATCATGAGAATATTAGAAGGTGGGTAGTAAGTGGATGTTTTGAAGCATAAACGTTCAATTCATTCTCTTTTTTCACATCCAGAATGACACGCCAATGTGAGATCTTGATCTCATCGTATGCCTTATCGCAAATTGTTTTGAGTGCCTTTATATTGTGCTTCTGTGGTTATCGCATACAAAAGGTTCGTCCCATCATTCCTTTTCATTTTCCACGTTTCTTTTTCTGTTTATTTTTCAATTTCCTCTTTTCTTTCCTTGTGTAGTTAAACATTTCAGAGAATCTTGGCCAATTCTTTTCCATGCTGCAATTCCTATTTGTAATGGTCTTGGAAATCTATTTGCCCTGCTATTTTGCTAATGAAATTACTTGGAATTCCTCACAGCTGTGTACACAAATTTACAGTTCCGAATGGCCGCAGGTTTCAGTGGCAACGCGTAAATTGATTAACTTGTACATGGAGTTTCTAAAGCATCCCGAGCTAGTTAAGGCTGGCAATTATTTTCATGTTGGTCTACCAATATTTACGAAGGTTTGTTTGTGTTCGAATGAAATAAAAATTCGATTTCTTTTGAATTATTTTTGTTCCTTGGTTTCTTTTCTTTTATTTTCTCTGAATTCTTTCTAGGTAATGAATAATGCGTATTCGTTTTTTGCCTTGATAATGAATGTGGACAAGTAAGGGAGTTTAAAGCGAGAATAAGAGAAAGTTTTATGAATAACCAAGGCTCACTTTAAAGCAATGTTCACAATAATATATTTAAATTATTTGTATCAAAACAGAATTACTTTTTTATTCTGCCTTAGCGTGGTTGGTGTTTCTCATTGGTAAGCCCACAATGGGCCAACTTAGGTGCTTAGATGTATGCCGATAAGACAGAGAATGGTCACTAAATGACAGTAATCGGCTTGAATTTTTCTTATCCAAGTACGAATTGATGTGTTCTAGTTCTGGTAGTCGCCGTAGTCTAGTAGGTAGTGTGTTGACTTCGTTTCAAACCCCAGGTCAGACAACTCAATCAACACGAAATATGAAAAAAAATTACTTCAGCGTCATCCTGTCAGCAGATTACTGGCAAAAATTCTGAGAGTAAAATAAAATTGTCATGAAAAGTTTCTCAAAAAATCTGTCACTCGGAATCGACTTTAAACTGCAGGTCCCGCCACTTATGTATAAAATTAACGCACACAACGTAAGTGGTGTAAGAAGCGAAGTGGTTTTGTAATGACCAATTATGTATGTATGTATCTAGAGTGGGCTTATGTCCCATCATTCCACATACTCGTAGCACTCAGCCTTCTTCGGCATTAGGGCAATGGGTATTCTATTTGGCGCTACCAATAGATTGTTATTCGGAGTCTTACAATGGTGTTCAGTAAACTAGAAACTTCGATTAAAATGCCGCGATTATTTACCTTCTCAAGAGAAGTTTACAACCCTAACCCTCTATACATCAGTATTGGTTGGATCTGCACGCAAAAAGGCCTCGTTTGGAGTTACACTATTGACAGAAGCGAGGTTGCATGCTGTTAAGTCTGAAATTAAAGCTGATGTCTGCCATATTAGACGGTTTAATCTTCACTCTATTCAAACCGGAAAATGGACAATTTACTGTCTTGTACTTGGTTTAGCTGGGTATGCCCATATTAAAAATTCAACACTCTCAATGTACTTTCTAGTACGTAAGGCATACTGTTGGTGTGCTTACTACTTAGGTAGGTTGGTAGGCAGGTCGAAGTGGTAGTTATGATTACCAAGGCTCACTTGAGCACGCATAGAAGCCCGTTGTGACGCCGCAGGAAAAAGTGTTTAAGACTTACGGTGACAGAATATATGTAGTCAACCGCCAGAGAAGACATATGATCCAGCTCAACAAAACGATTAAGATCGATTCCATAAGTGTAATGATAATACTTCATGTGAAAGAGCTCCTCGGAATATGGCAATATGGTCATGTTTTTAATGTTTTCGCTCTGTAACATAAAAGTTTCATATGCTGCTGTAGAGTAAGTTCTCATTGCTTCGGTTCATTGTCATTCCATACATCTTGGAAGGTGAGGCTGGACATAAAGGTTTCGCAGATTTTATATTTTACTGTGGCGCTGCAAAAACCCTCAAATGAAAGGCGGTAATGGTTAGCATGGATAGCACCAATAATTATACAGAAAATTAACTCCTAAACTGGCTAATAGTTCACAATTTCATTGACACATTTCATTGGATGCATTCACGTTATTTAAAGAGTATTTTTGGTACAGAAAATATTTCAGACGCATCGTCGTGTAAAGGTTTTCCTACTGGCTTCTCTATTTATTCTTGGCTTTGTAACTTTTCTTCAGCAACTATTAAATGAAATGAATTTTTCATTACCTTTGGACTTCGCATGAATAATAATGCCTCGCAACAAAGACTCTTTCTTTATTTTTTTAATCATCGTTAAATACTTCAAAAACAGTTGTGATGGCCAAAAGCTGTAATTAAAGTACAGAAGACAACGCACTACTACAACGCGCAGTTGTATCCCCAGGTAGCTGTTGTTGTTGGTAAATTGCAAGTGTGTATTTAATTTGAGAAAATTCTCGCATTCATCTTTCTCTGGAATACTAAGCCAAGACAACAAAGAATCATAGGAAGCACACCCCGACAACAGGCCCTAAAAACAATTGTAATGAGTGTTGCGTTCTAAAGCCAAAGACACATACACACACTAAATTAAATGAATTTAAAAGCGAGAGGCACACAAAGAATGAAACAAAAAGACAGCTTTTGAAAGAAAACAAGTTAAGATCCAAGTCCAATGCGACCATAAGGCTATGCTACTCTGGTGATTTTAACATGGAATTGAAGCTAAACTACCTGCATGAATATTTCTGCTGTGACCTGAACTGAACTGAAATTCTTTTTAAATGTTTAAAGAAATTTTCTAAAGCCATTGTAATGTGACGACATATTTGTCCTAACCAAACTGTATCTGGGGATGGTTGGCCAAGAAAAAAATGAAAAGGAAAAACTTGGTTTTCATTTAAAACAAGAACCACTTATTTGTCCACTTATACAGCCTCAAACGGTTCTGTTCTGTTCTGTTATTGTTGCTGTGCTGTTGATAATTTAGATTTTGCGTTTAAATAACAAACAAACTGAGTTAAATGAAAACAACGAATGCAACAACAACAACAATAAGAGGAAGAAGAACAACAAAAAAATAAAAATTAAAATGAACAAGAGATTCATTGTTCATTATGTCGCCGTTAATTGTTTTCTATGCTGGAAGTCTATTTTAACGAGAAACACGTTACGTGATAATGTTCTTACACTGTCAATCATTTGCATAAGGACACATTGGAAAAGAGAATAAAAATCGGAGCAAAAAAAGAGAAAACCTACTAGAAGGCCTATCCAGGGTTGCGTTTCGGAAAGAAAACTGAAGATAGCAATTGCCTACATATAGCAACTGCTGGTACAAAAACTTTATGGATTCCCACGCTAACAGATAAGCAGATACGAGAAAAATTTAATACCTGCTCCGCCTTTGGAATAAAAATCTTCTTTTAACACTGCACGTTAAAGCTTCTGATCGTTTATTAAAGCGACAATGTAATGAAATGAGTGGTAATGAAATTTTGTATTCACTTCTTAGAAAGAATGAAAAGATCAGTGAATAAGATTTCTAACCTTTTGTCTAAGTATTTAGCAAATAATTATTTTGGGAGAGACCAGTAAGCCAGTGCACGCAGTCGGTTCGGTATTAAAGGGCAACGACTAGTATGTTCTTTCAAGTCCTCACGATTCTCAAGGCAGGGGAATAGTGCCCTACACGCTTATGTAAATATATTCATGTCATGTTGAATGGTTGGTAATACAACGGCAATCACTTACGAGATAAATACCATGACATGAGTATCCAGTATCAATAGGTCCTGTACATTTATGGAACATATGGTTAACCACCTTCTGGTCCAATATTAAGTATCACACAATGTACTCAAAGCGAGGCAATACATACATACATACATACATACATACATACATGCATACATACATGTTATAGATAATGTTCACATTGTTCGAATTAAATTGAAATGACTTCACGTTTCATGCAGCACTTTATCCAGTCTGTGTACGTATTAAATATTAAAATATTAAAAATAACTGCAAAGCTATTCCAGAAGGCCAATGGCTTCCTTTAACTGTTTAAAAAGAGACAGTGAAACTTTGTATTGCCTACCAAACGGTTGAAGTATTATTGATCCTCTCGGTTTCTACCGCAACCTCTCTGTGCTATATCGTATTCACATGGCCTCCTGTTGAAAAATGCAGAAACTACACACCATCATCATAGATACACGTGTTATATTTTCCACAGCTTCAGTGATAAATCAAATCGATTCAATTCAATTCAAGGAGAGCAGACATCGTTGTATGCCAGGTAGGTGAATAGGTTGGCTTGGTAGCTTGGATTTTCAAAACACACTAGAGCACGCAATGTAGTCCGTTGTGATGCTGCAGCTGAACGCAGTCCCTATACTGACCGAGTTCCAGCAAACTCATCGATACTCATTCAGCGCAGGGGCTGAATCTTACCACCAACCTGTGCCAGAAATTTCTACATATTTTTAGATGAACTCTTAGAAAGTAGCCCCCTTGATCTATAAATACAGTAAAGATTCTGAAAAAAGCTAAAACAGGATTTACTTCAGTTGCAATTACTAATTGCTGACGCTTTTTTATTCCAAATTCCCTTTGAGTGTTCATAATTTTTTTGAAAGCCAAGATTACAACCTTGCTTCTCAGCACCACCTATGTTGTGTGTATTAATTTTTTTAATGAGTGGCGGGACGTACAAAGCGGACAGTTCAAAGTCGATTCCAAACGTTAGATTTGCAAATCTTTTCATGGCAATTTTATTTTACTCTCAGAGTTATTTTCAGAAATCTGCTGAGGGGAAGTCGCCAAAGAAATATAGGGTTTGAACCACCGCTTCACATCTAATAAGCCAATACACTACCTACTAGACCATATTTCGATATATTCGAGATATCTGAGTTGATGTTCGAACTACAGCCTCACTACCTACTAAGGCAACTGTGTATGTGTAAGTAACCCTAATATTTCTGCAGTTAATATTACCTCCCATCGCTAATCAACTGTTTCACAGAAAGTTGTGTAAAACAGTTTCAGATTCAATTTTAACGCTGATGAAGAAAGTACCACTAGAATTGCATTCTGTGCTCATCTAGTTTGAGTCGAAAAATGTATTCTTCAAAGGATCGTAATTTTGTTTTCAGTTCACTGATTTAACTGAGTTTTTTACTTAACTTCGATTCGAAAATTTGACCGTCAAATACAGCAAAATTATTCTCTCATCTTAATCAACAGTTTGCGTTATGTTCTATTGAACGCGATCATGTTGATCGAGCTTTAAAATAATAGCCTATTAGGGTAGAGGACTGTTTTCAAGCGGATAGAGGAGAATTTGTTCTGTAGCTCACCTCGAAACGTAGGAAATAATATTAAATTTATGTGTAAAAAGGTGATGGTTTGTCTTGATTTTAAAGAAATCTCTTCCTTATTTAATTCAGCCAGAGTGTAGGTTATGCATTAGATTTTACATAAAAGCTTGTGTTTGTTTTTGTAAATCTGCTTCTAGTTATTTAGATTTTATTTAATTTTTCTGCATTTTACTCTCTCCTTCTCTTTCTTTCTCTCTTCGTTTCTCTATCTGTCACATTTTCCATTTTCCGTTATAAGTGTTTCAAACATGTGCCAAACCAGAGATGTGTGTGGTTCTCTGGTTCATTCTTTTATTCGGTCATTTATGCACCAACATACACACACGCAATACACACCCACACACATCCGCTCATTTTACACATAATAATGTGGCTTAATTTGTATTTTTCTACCAATACATACTCACACACACACATTCATACAATCGTTTTCCTATTGAAGCTCATTATTGTATCGTATACGTACATATGTATGTATGTATGGGTACGAGAGTGTTTGTAAATATTATTCTGTCACTGGTTAAAGAAATTTTTTTAAACCACAAAACATTGTGTATTTGACAGATAAAGAGAGCGAGAGAGAGAGAGATATAAAGAGAACAAGAGGAAAACAAAGAGTGTGAAAAAGTAGTTTTTAAAGGAATGGCATGATTACATTACGAACACATGCACACTTTGCAATCTTCAATAATCAAAAGAAAATTCTGAAAATTCTAAGAAAAAAAAAATTCAATTTAACCACCCATATCCACTTCCGCTTTTTTAAAGGAATAAATACACTCGGGCCTGTGTTTGGAATTTTCTTTTACTTTAAACCAGAGAGAGCTTTAATAACTTACATTTTTGGTCCGTGATAGACACCATCATCACAACATCCAGTCGAAGTTGTGGTATTGACAGTTCCACAACCACCACCTACATTAGGACTGGGGGCTCTTCCACCACTATTGCCATTGTTTGTAACATTTTGACCATCTGTTGCTGCTGCTGTTGCTGTTGCCGTTGAAGTCAATAGTGTCGGGTTTAGAATTATTGTTGAACCGTTTTGTTCATTAATGTTGTTCTGTGATTGCGTCATTTCCTTGGGGAATTTTTCCAATTCGAATTCACCGTGTGCTTTCGAATCGATGTCTATCAATGCCCTGGCACTTTCAGTAGAACCAATAAAATCCTGGTTACTGCCTAAAGACTTTACAGGAGAATAGTTGATGGAATTGCCAGCTAAAAATAAAACAAAAACGAAAATAAACAAGAATAAGTGGAGATGGAAAACGGAAATGGAAGAGATTCGAACTAATGTTGAAGGTACAAAGGATTAACGATAATCTTGTAGTGAAATCAATTCATGGATTTTTAATTGAAATAATGAGCGTGACAAACAGTGGAGTATTTCATCTGCACGAATCATTATTGGGATTTGAATTTTGCTCCAATACTTCCAACTTACAACCCTTTAGTCAGGATTACGACTCACGCCACCCATGTTGTGTGCCTTAATTTTAGTAGCGAGACTTACAGTTTAAAGTCGATTCTGAACGACAGATTTTTGAGAAACTTTTCATGACAATTTTTGTCGAATTTTTGTCAGAAATCTGCTGAGAGGTAGTTGTTGAAAGAAATATTTTTTCCGATTTTGTTATTTTATGGTGAGCATATGAAACGAGCAACATGGCGCCTCTCTTTGCTTTACCATCGACCATATGACGAGATTACTTTTAATGTCTACTAGCGTCCTTATAAGATTATATGTAGACTTGGTCCACTGCCTGTTAAGCTGTGTGACTATCTGTGAGACTCTGTTTATTCCTATCGTATACTGAATAACAGCAGATTTCTGGCAAAAACTCTGAGAGTAAATAAAAAATTGCCATGGAAGGTTTCTCAAAAAATCTGTCGTTCGAAGTCGAGAGGTGTGAGAAGCCATTCTTACTGAATAACACGTTGGTACTGTAACAACCCTACAAATATTGAATAATTCGGCCCGATCGACACAACAATCGTCTCTGCCTGTAGTTTGTCTTACTCTGTGTTCCTCCGATGTGGCAATCCATCCACGAATTTGTCTTGATTTTTACTTTCTGCATCATTACGTTGACTTTTAGACGAAATTCCGGAAGAGAATCAGATTCTAATGTGACACACATACATAATTGGTGATTATAACCCTTCAGTCAGAATTACGATCTAGTTTCTCACAACACTGATGTTGCGTGCGTTAATATCATACATAAGTGGCGAGATCTAAAGTTTAAAGCCGACTCCGAAAGACAGATTTTTTGTTTGAGAAACTTTTCAAAAATCTCCAGAGAGGAAGTCGCCGAAATATTTACTTCATATGTCGTTTTGATTGAGTTATCTGACCTGGAGTTTGAACCGTAGCCTCTTGTCTAGTACGGCCAACACACTACCCATTAGATTACAGCGTGTTCAATACATCTGCTTGTGGTTAATTGGCGAGTAGTTTTTACAGTTTTACAAAGAAAATTCATGTTTTACGCAAGATATTCTTAGATTGAAAAATTTTCTTGCGATAGTCTTCCCAGTTTTCTATTTTGTGGAAGAAATGGAGTCCATAACTATAACCAACTTCCCCCAGGGTTTGTCGAAGTCCGTCAAAGTATGTTAAATAAAATTTTGAGAGATTGACCGTAAATCAAAATAGGCACTTTATATTACCCTGTAGAGTATACTAAACCGAGAAAAGGGATATCCTTCCCATAAGCCTTTGGGTAATCAAGCACACGAGCAATACCGTAACTTCCAGTTTGAAATTAATCCCGTATAAAAAACACCTGCTTTTGAATGCCTTCACAAACGCATCAGGCTTACATGAAATACATGGATTGTGCTAACAAAGCCTATCAGGGACGATAAAGAGAGAAAAAAGGGATTTTTTTGGCAGACAAAAAGGAAACTTTAGGCTTCACTTTAGGCTGAAGAATAGAGTAGTAAGTCGATGTTAATTTTCCATTTCTAGAGTACGAACATAAAATCAATTGCTGATGAACTTCAATGGTTCTGGACCTATTTTTATTTGACATTAAAAATATCAACACAATCACAATATTTCCACACCATCATTGACATTCATTGTGAAGCCCATAATTATTCGCCGTCTTTCAAAATTCCTCAACAAGCACATCACACTTGCATACTGTACGGGATTAGTAAATACGAGGGCCTTTATGTAAGGCATACATTTCAAAAAAGCGTTATTAATCAATTGCACATAATGGCCTTGATTTCTTTGAGTATTTGAAGCAATCTACGTAAATTGCCGCCAGACAAATTCAACTCTTGTAACTCTTGCTCTGCCCTTATTGTGTGTTGTGTTGGTGGTGATGGTGGGTGTCGTCCTTCATTTTCCGCAAATAATAATCGTGTTAATAATCCTGGCATCAGAAAGCATAGAAGAAGAAGAATATTTAATGCAACTAAAGGATATGGCTGGCGACAACAACTGCAACTACGAGCAATTATTTTAACAAAGAACAACAATATTATGAACAACAATAAAAACAATTTTCCAACAGCAGTTACAATTCATGGAAAGAAGTTTATTCTGTGTGTGTGTGTGTCGCCTGTGTGTATGTGCATATTTACAGACATTTTACACTGAAATTGATGGCATTGATGATGTTGATGATAATATTCCTGTTGCTATTGCTATGGCTATTGCCAAAGTCATTCCTATTGCTTGCTGCCTCCACTCGCAATGATTATGTTTTCTGGGAAAAGTTGTTGCTGCTGGTTGCTACTACAACTGCTTCGATTGTGTTATTGCTGCTGCTGCTGTGTTATTGCAGTCAGAGGCCTTTGGCCATTTTGAAAATGAAAAGATTGTCTTGGCTTTGCTGGGGTTTTGGCTGTATAAACGATTATACGCTTATGAAAAATAGAAAACGACTCACTAATTAAATCTATTGTTTAAAGATTTTCTTCTTCTTGTTCTTCTTGTTCGCTTTTCTTTGATTTTCATTTTCATTAATTTTTCTTACATTCTCTGTGAGTAAATAAGTGTGGTTGTGTGTATTTGTGTTCAGTTGACAAGGAAGAAATTAATTTTTCTTTCTTTTCATTTCATTATTAAAATCTGCGAAATGATTAAAAAATTGAAAAGTTGAAAGCCGTTATTAAAATTTATGATAATAGAATAGCAAATTAAGACATCAACTTTACTTTACGAAATTTAATGATGTTTTAAAGGCCATTTCAGTTGGCTAAAAGCAAATAATTTATTCAGAACTGTGAAGTACAGGCATTTGATAATATGCCTAAATCTTTAATACACACTGCGAGTTCTAAATGAGGCTCGATCTGAGACGAGCTTACATCAACCATCGCTCTTGATAGTTTATTATGGTGTAAATAGAACACTTTGTTCGTCAAGCGAACGAAACGCCTCCTTCAAAGGTTGCTGGTTGTGGTTGGAGTAGTGCTCGATCCACACCTCTTAAACCCATCAGAGTCTGCAAATATCGAATCTGCCTAAGCAACTGGTACGGATGTATACTTAAGCATGATCTGTGACCATCAGCCTGCCGGACCTGTACTAAGTCTAGGTCTATGCTGTGTGTAGAGCATTAAAATTGATAACCGCTGTTTCCATGCACATAAAACAGACTGATACCTGAAAGTGGTCAACGCTTTAGATGCATTTCTATCACAATGAGATTCGATTATATCTTAGGAATTTATGGAAATAAGTTGGCTGACGAAAATGCCACAACAATTCCATATTCAAAAAGTAAAGCCGTTATGAATACCTCTCTGATAGAACTTTCAGACATGATTAACATTTTGGGCAGACAGAGGAGCAGCAATTGAATTGAAGATCGCCGTAGTCTAGTAGGTAGTGTGTTGGCATATTAAACGTAAGACCACGCTTCAAACCCCAGGGCAGGCTTCTTCGACGTCTTCCTCTCAGCAGGTTTCTGGCAAAAACTCTGAGAGTAAAATAAAATTACCATGAATAGTTTCCCAACATCTGTCTTTCAGAGTCGACTTTAAACTGTAGGTCCCGCCACTCATGTATAAATTTAACACACACAACGTAAGTGATGTGAGAAACCAGGTCGTAATACTAACCGAAGGGTTGTAATGGCCAATTATATATGTATATAGGTATGTAGAAGAGCAACAATAAGGAATATAGCTGAAGATATTGATCGCATTCTGTGTTCAGTCTCCTGTTTTGAAGTAGACAAGTTGCAGTTTGAAGCGATTGTAAGGCAGGAAATCGGGTCTTACAACATAGTGAAAATATTTTTTACAACCGAAAAAAAAAAACTGAGAGGTTGTAGGCATTTATGGTAGAACGATAATTTGTAAGGGTGGACCAGCAAGTAAGAAAAAGAAAAGCTAAACGTGCTTTGGAACCAAAACAAATTGTTTGCAGTCTACGACGTAATACCTCGAATTTTGGATGGAATTTTTTACCTCCTGCACATAAAAAGAGATATAAGCGTTGGTATAGCATAACATCAGCTAATGTTTAGGTGGTAGTCTCACTAACTCCGAACTACATAGAAGGCGCTAAAGAATATTGAATGATAAGGAAATGTCTTACAAAAAAGGGATTGATTTGAGCACGTGCTGGACATAATGTTGGGAAGTAGGCTTTAAACTATATACAAGCAATTTTGCTCATAAACGAAATACATATATGATGTGCATGAGGATCTTCGTTGGTCTCTGATTAACGAATTAGCTACTGATCGTATTTACATATTTACAACCCTTTGCACTTCTTAACCCGTACTACAGTAGTAAATAATAGCAGACAAATGATAAAATCTTGTGATTGAGAAGAAAAAGGATGTATTAAAGGTAATCATTAAACTACTGCTCATATCCGATTCATGCTGTGCTAGTTTTTAGGTCAACATTTATTCGTTTAGATAGTTGTGTTGCATATTGAAGGGAAATCGAGAAGAATTTTTTCGGTTCAGCCTAGAGTATAATTTATTGTAACAAACAGAAGAATAAAAATTTTAATAAAAAACCTCTTCTCTTATGATTCATTGAATCATTTTTTTCTTTTGACTTGTCAACTGGTATTTGCAACAGAAAAAAAGGTGTTAATTATTGATTAATTTAATATATTTTGTTTGGCAGTAATTTGAATGCGATCAGGTGTTTTAATAAATCCGTACTTTTTTATTTTGCAAAATATAAATGCTACATGTGCCAAAATTTAAATTCAAAATTTTTTAACCAAATTTTCGCATGAAATATTTTTTGTTATAATTTGTAAACACTTGTAGTTTGAATATTATGAGAAATTTTTTAATTCATTTCTTAAACGTCATAAAAATGGAGAAATTGTCATATTTTCATTCCACAGATTTTTTTTTTTTTTTTGATCTGGTTAATGACTGAAGGTTGTTTATCACATTTGAGGTGTTAATGGAACCTGGTTAACACTATTAAACAGTTGTTGACAACTTTATTTAACAATAATTGAATAGGTAAACAAAAATATAAAAAATATTTCTTCGGCGTCTTCCTCTCAGCAGATTTCTGACAAAAACTCTGAGAGTAAATAAAATTGCCATGTAAAGTTTCTCAAAAAATCTGTCGTTCGGAATCGACTTGAAACTGTAGGTCCCGTCACTCATGTATAAAAAATTAACACACACAACATGAGTGGTGTGAGAAGCTAGGCCGTAATCTTGACTGAAGGGTTGTAATGGCCAATTATGTATTTGCTTTCCTGCTTTCTATCGATTTAAGCAATCACAGTCTACAAGCAGTTGAAGATTTATAGAATTAAGTCACGTTAAGCTGATGTTTATTAAATTTTTGTTTGTTTGTTACTGAAGTCAAGTCCTGTAAATGTGCTAAAAAAATTAAACATTACGAACAGCAAACAAGAATCTCAAGATCTTATAAGGAAAAATTAGCTGCCAGACTGACCACTGTGGGCAGTAATACAGAATTGCAGTTTGGCGTAGTGTTCTGGTGGCGCTGAAGTTGGTTATAAATTTTGAGAGAAGTTTTTCACTTCCTGTACCACAAAAAGAAATGCAAGTAAAGGGGATAACAGAACCCCTTCTCCGCGTTTGTGTGATGCTTCGGAATATAAGAAGAGAGTTTTTTGCGCTCCCAGTATTTAATAACTGATCCTGGAAATGTGATTTGCATAAAATCTACATCTTCATTAAACGGTCAGGAAGATTAAGAAATAAAGATGAGGAGTTATGGACATATGGCAAAATAGGTACAATTGGTTCTTATTGCCTTATAGAACTCAAATAAGCTATGTTTTGCCTATATTAAGTTACAAAAACATTGATTGTTGTGATATTATCAATAGGCACCGTATCATGATTATGTGATAATGAAGGCAAAACTAAAGCTTAAATATGTTTAGAAAAATTCAGAAGAAATTGTTTCTCCAAATTCGTTACTACACTCCCTATAAAAAAGGTGAGCTGCCAATAGGCTCACCAATTTACGAAGTAATACTGTTTTGTAGAGTATATGGCGGTTTTAGTTCATTAGAATCTAACCCAGACGTTAATATTGTGTAGGTTCCTATACAAGCTTTTCAGTTCATGGTGTATGAATTATTCAAAATGATTCTTATCGATTCTTTTTGTAAAAAATATTTTCGATTGAAGCAATTAATTTTATACATTCAATACATTACCAAATATTAATTTTTTATATGTATAGATAAAAAATAACATATATTTTTTAGGTATCTTTCCCTTGATGGTCACTTTAATCACGTGTTAATTTTTTGATTAAAAATATTTAAAAAAAAAATTTTTTTTTGCTGTTCATACACAGTATAATTTTGTTTATTCTTTTATTGTATTTAAAATTGAAATATTTAAAAAAAAAAACATTCACCTTTTAAACAAAATATCAATACAAACAAACAACAAAAATTAAGCACGAGTATCTACCACTTGTTGCCCGTTCTAATGCGGACAAATGAACGCGATGATAAAAATATGAAATCAGATCAGATCAGAGATGTGAAATCTTTTATCGCCAAAGTAGAACTGATCTTTTGGCTGTTGGTTATCTGGAAAATATTTTTTAATCGCAATTTTTTTTAACAAATGAAAACAAAAAAATTAAAACAACAACAACAACAATATTATGGGATGATGATTAAGATATCAAATAAAGTGTTAAGCAGAAACAAAATGTTTGCTCTTGTTAATAAATTTGTCAAATAAGCGAGTAAGCAAATAGCATTAACCCATTAAATGAGGATTTAAAAAAATTTTTAGGAAACATAAAATACTTAACATTTAAAGAAAATTATACATCAAATACTTGATTTTGAATATCATAAAATACAAAGAATTTGCTTGCGATTTTCTTTGCTGTACGAATTTCTTTGGCACTCACTATACATCCCTTGGCTTTTAAAAATATAAAATGAAAACCAATGAATCCTATCTCTGTAACCACAAATTATGCCACCATTTCTGAAAGAGTTAAACTAAGAGCACGCAAAAAATAAAAACATCATCAACAAAAAGAACACAATAATTCGTATGGGACACAACGCTAACTAGAGATTTGCGCTATTTTTCCTCAATACAATAGACTTCTAATGAATTTATCAATGAAAAATATAAACAGAGACAAACACAGACATTTTCATTTGAGAGCATAAGACAAATCAAAACAAATTTCTCTTAATTTTAATATAAAAAGAGAACAAGAAATCTCTTTAAGAGAAAGAGAATAGCCGGATAATATTTTTAATAACAATTGTCATCCAGATCAGAGATCAACAGATGAGTAGATTCGAATCATACTCATAATTCCTCATACTTATACGCATTCATACTTATTTTAATATCATACTCATACTACTCATATTCAAAGTTTGAAGTACTCATCGTACTCATACTTAACAATACGCATGATGTTGTTGATTTCGACTCTCCTTTACTCAACTTATACGCGAATCACAAAATAAGTATGATTCGCGTACGAACACTGCAATACTCACTAGAAGGTTGTGTGTTTGCTTTGCTTGCTGTCTTTATCTTTTTCTTTCTTCTTCTTTTTTTGTAAATGCAATAACAACTAAAACTGTAAATTTTGATGAATGATTCGAATCACTCGAAGGTCGAATTGACCCATTATACGGAACGTTCTTAAAAAAGGAAGGATAAAAGAGAGGATAAGAAAAAGGAGAGGAAGCAGGAAAGGGAGAATAAGTATTATAAGTATTTTTCTAAATTTATGAATCTGAATGAATACGCGTATGAATCAAACATCATACTCATTGCAACCTGTACCTGTAGTGAGTACGAATGAATCAGAGAAATCAGAATTTCAATACTGTTGACGCACTCATATTCAAAATTTCATGAGTACTTATGAGTAGCGAAAAAACGATTCATTGCTGATCTCTGATCGCAACTAAACCCAAGTATTTTCTCCATACGAAAAATTACCAAAAAAAAAAAATAATCAACAAATATTGCAAAAATAAAATTTTAACAAAAATTATGAAATTTAAATTGAAAGCTTTTTAAAAACCACTTTTGAATGTTTTAAATAAACGTATTTTAAACTTTCATATTTCATCAATATGACATGATATTTTAACGTGTTACACAAACCAATCCATCAATCACGTCATTTATTATTTATTTAAAATAAAAAAAAAATAATTAAAAAATAAAAATTTATTTCACTGTGTAGCATAATTAATGAAAAGTGATAAAAAATATTTGTTCGTTTTTGTTTTTATTTTCAATTATATTTCAATTTTTTTTATTAAGTTTTAACAGTGGAACCTCCATAAACTGTTTACGCCCTACAAAATATTCAAAGTTTTACGACAATAGGTTGCTGAGAATAAAAGATGACTACGCGCTCAAAGTATACATAAGGCCATCGAGAACTATTAGTTAAATTTGTATTAAGCTTCATGCTTCGACTTTATAAAAAATTCAACAATGTAAATTTACTATAAAACATGATAGTTTTGACACTATATTTTATACATTAAATAGTATATGATGCACCAATAAACGAGAGGAAAACCTTTTATATATACAGACTATCTTACGAACGTACAAGTGGAACATTAGATCACCACATGATTGTAGCGAAGACTTACTTAATAGGTCGTTACAGCCCTTTAGTCAGGATCGACACAGTTTCTGACATCACTAATGCCAGGTGTGTTTATTTTATCCATGATCTAATATACACCTAAAGATTAGCTTTCTTCAGGAAAATGGAGAGAAAATAAAAAAAAATTTATAAAGATCCAACCGGTAGATTGCCCACTTAATTGGTTATTGCAAGCCTTCAGTCCTGATCTAGTTTATCACACCACGCATGTTGTATGTGTTAATTTTTTTCCTTAAGTAGTGGAACCTACAGTTTAAACACGATTCCGAAAGACAGATTTTTGAGAAACTTTTCAACACAATTTTATTTTACTTTCAGATTTTTATTTAGAGGACTGCTGAGAGGAAGCCACCGAAGAAATAATTTTTCAGATTTCGTTTAGTTGGAGGTATCTGAACTGGAGTTTTACCCACGGCCTCACGTCTAATGAGTCAACATACTGTCTCCTAGACTACTGCGAAGGTGACCTTCCCACGATGTTCATTGTTGATGTTATGCTCTCGGTGGAGGAGGGCCAAGAGCAAAGATTTATAAATCGAAAAAAAAATGTCAAGAGTCTTCTGTCAACTGCTGAAGGGAAATTGAGAGTTAATTGCTATGAAAAAGCTACTGAAATCTATAGACCAGAATCAATTTTGTACTGTTGGTCCGAACACTCATAAATAAGCACTAGACTCACATTTTCTCTTCAGAGTTGAAATCTACATGAAGATATGGTTCTCACAACCATTAAGAAAATATGCTGAAATTATTCTAAAAACGACATACATTTAATGGAAGTATGTAGAAAAGTTTTGAAAATATTCTGGTCGAATTCCATAGAGGCATTGAAGCTGATTTCGTCCTGTTCTGGAACTATCAAAATATCAGCGATAAGGTGGACTTGTCTTTACCTCGAGGATAATACGAACAGCAAGGTCTGAAACAGAACTGATGAAGCAAGAGCCATAACCATGGCCAGGTAATCTCCTATTTCGAAGATTTAAAAGTACGACTACTTAGTCAGTTCGTCTATGAAATTTTTTTATCTTTTAATATCAACAATTTCACATCTTCGAACAAATTTTTTCCGTTAATAAAAGCTCATACCAATTATTATTATCAACACAAATATACGCCACTCTATGTAATACATGTTAAACACATGTTATTAATTTTCTTAACAATTATTTGTTAAACCAACGACAGTATATTGCTTCTCTAAATATTTATTTACCTTCGCTGGTACTAATAATACACGGGGGTAATTAAACAACTTACTCAACTTATCTAGTCTTACCAAAAAAAAAAAAAAAAACAGAAACCAAAAATAGTTTCAGATTAGATTTCTTTACTTTGCTAACACCACAATCGTTATCGTTCGCTGCAATAAAAGTGTTTCCCTCAGCAAACAAAAGACGTTCAATTAGTGAACTTTCTGTCTTCTGGTTGCTGACGTCATTTTTAATAAATTTAAAACGAAAAAAAATGTATTCTTCTTAAAACTTCATAAATTAACTGAGCACGTTTGTTGCGAGATAATAAAAAACAAAACAAATATTTTATTTACTGCCACAGCATTCATTGTTGTATTAACAAATATTGACTGAGGATTATAATTAAACAATTAATAAAATTGTTAATAAAAGTTTTTAATTAATTTTATGGCCGTGTTTAATTTAGATTGTAAACAACAATAATACTTGTTATCTGTAGTGGCAGTGTACGGGATACAAATATTTTGTTTGGCATTTTTGAAAGGAAATTAATTTCAATTTTTATTTGACAGAAATTAATACAAAAAAAAAATAATTTTTAAAATATTTTTTCATAAATTTTCAGTCGGGGCTCTAACACCCACAGTTATCGTATCAAGTCTTCCAGTAGGGACTTATATACTTTGACAGTTGAAAACGGCCATCTCGTTGAAGCTACATTCGTGAAATTAGTAAGGTTATGACCTAGCTTCTCATACCACTAATGTTGTGTTTATTAATTTAATACATGAGTGGCAGGACCTACAGGGCCACTTTTCATAGCAATTTTATTTACTCTCAGAGTTTTTGCCAGAAAACTGCTGAGAGGAAGTCGCTGAAGGAATATTTTTTTCATATTTTCCTTTTGATGTCTGACCTGGGGTTTGAACCGAGGCCTTACGTCTAATAAGCCATCACACTACCTACTAGGCCTCGGCGACTTCGTGAAATTAGTTGTCGTTTATTTAATCTCTTTCCCCAAATCATCAGGGACGAATATAACCGTCAACATGGACAGGGACTTAGGTACTTCGACAGTTGATAACGGCCATCTTTTCAAAGCTACATCAGTGAAATTAGTTGCCGTGTATTTAGTCTGTTATGACAATTCGTCGGGGACGAATATAGCCGCCAACAAAATGTCCAAATAATACATTTTTTTTTTTTAATGGGTGTACTTTATTGGTAACTTACGTTACCGTCTTTAGCAGCCCATTTCAGGACTAATGGGTATGCGAACAAACAGAATTTTTTAATTTGGTTCGATACGAATTCACATGAGATCCAAGAGCATCCAATACATCGTAAAGAATTTACTATCTGCTGAGGATTTTGGACTGATGGAGCTGCTGGTACACATTTCTTTAAGATCAACCACCAGTGTCTACGGCTAGCACTATAAAACGATCATTACCAGCTTCTTTAGGCCCGAAGTGGACTAGCTGGCCACTAAATATAGATCATTTCAATAGGATAGTGTTACCCGCCATACAGTTCATTCTACGCTGGATGGGCATCTCACGTGGAGATGATGAAAACTGGCCACTAAGATCATACCATTTGACCCCATTAGACTTTTTCTTGTTGAATTTTCTTAAGCCGCAGATATATGCGAATAAACCACAAAACACTTCGGTACGAATAATTTCAAACAACAGCTTACAGCTTGTAAGTGGCCGTAGTCTGATAGGTAGTGTGTATTAAACGCAAGTCGCACATCAAACCCTAGCTCAGGCTTGACAAACAAAACGAAATATGAAAAACACTTCTTCGGACACTTTCTCTCGAAAGTCTTTTGGCAAATACTCTGAGATTTAATAAAATTGCCATAAAAAGGTTTTCAAAAATCTGTAAGTCCCGCTACACATGGAAAAAATTAATACACACAACACTAGTGGTGTTGGAAGCTAGGTTTTAAACCTGACTACAGGGTTGTAACGATCAAGTAAGCTTTTTACCGCTAACCAAACAAAAAACACTCAAGTAAGGAGAAGGAGGTACGCTCTTTAATGATACATGCCACGCCCACCATCCTAACGCATGCATCCACGCCCAACAAGTTTCCGATGTCGAGAGATTAAAGGCGTACCTGGAACCACCTAGACCGTCAAATATTTTAAAGAATTTGAGCTTTCAGCTTTACAGAGATAAAACTGAAGATTACATGTAAAAAATTCCTGTTGTCCATGGCATACTTTCTGTAAGATAAGTTTATAAATTAATTTCCTTTAACAAAAAACACCAATTTTTAATAAAATTTTCAATAAAACAAAAGATTTTAATAATTCAGGAAATATTTTGTATTAAAATGAATTGAAAATTTATTCTCTCGTAATTTATTTACAAAGTTTTGAAGTTTATTTCCCTTTTTCGGTGTTTTTCTGCTACACAAATACCTGAAAATTATGAAGTAAATGCCATAGAAAAAAAATCTTAAAGTTTTTTTTCTTTCTTGGATATGATAAGTGTAAAATGCCAAACACATACACTCAAACATGCACACGCATACATACATACAGACACATAATTTATTAAATTAACACCTGCAACGGAGCGTATCAAATAAGTTTCTTTTACTTTTGCTACGAGAAAAAAAAGAAAAAACATAAGAACAGTTATAGTTTTCGCAGTTATTTCATGGAAAACAGAGAAACTTCATTCATACGCTCTACTCACTCACACTACTGTACTGTGCATGGACTATAGTAAGAGTGGTTATTGGCTAAAACAACTGCCTGCCTTAAATGTATGATTTTCAAGCATTTTTTTTCTTCATGTTTTTGTTGCACAAGTTCAATTTACTCGACACATAAAGTTTTGTTTGCAACCAAAAATATTAAAGAAAAATTTATTTTCAGGGGGCGTGGGGAGGGTCGAAAACAAAAGCTACAAAAATTTTCTAAAATGAACTCAAAAAAATAAAAACAAAAAGAAAAAACAGAGGAAAAGTTCAGGCCAATGCGCTCAATTGAATTGTAGATGAGGAAATAAGGCACACAGCATCATAAAGTTAAAATAGAATTTCTTTTCAGGCACTACAAGCAGCCACTAACGAATAAGAATATGTATGAGCTTTTTACAGTTAAAAGGGGAAAAAAACAGAGAAAAAGTCGAAAACTCTGGTCATTTATTTATTTTTTTTTTCTTTCCTTTTTTCTTTCAGTTCAAAAACAATCTCGAAGTCAAAACTTTGGCAATTTACACAACATCCTCTCTTTTGTAGGAAGGCATTTGAATGTGGAGGAGAGTATGCATGTGTATGTGTGTGTGATTTTTCCATTTTTTACAAAAAAAAAATTTTAAAAAATTTCAATGAATTTTGGAAGAAAAATAAAGGAAATGAATGTTAATATGACATGATAAAGTAAATTTTCTTAACCACACTCCACCCATCCCCTCTTACCAAGGAAAACTACTTTAAAGCGTACCGAAAATCATCATAAAAAAAACTGGCAATAAACTGCAACAACAACAAAAACGACAACAGTAACAACAATTTTAACTTACAACATAAAATATGCATTTCTACTGAATAGTTGTTGCTGTTCATGGAAGTTTTGTTCGAATTTAGAAATTTTTTACGAACCATCACAGGTTTTTTTGTGGCGAAAATACAATGAGTGTTAGGAAATTACGAAAATAGGCCTTCAAATATAAAATTGGAAATATGTCAATAAAAATAAATAAAAGAAACAAATGACATTCTGAGCAGTCGACCAACACCATCCAGGCAAGGGAAAAACACCTACCAAGTCAGATCACAGTGGTAATGCCACAACTGAAGTCAAATGACATCATACCTGAGAGTATACTTCATGTAGACTCTACGATGCAAACCAAGTAGCCAACTGCGGGGTCCATCCGACTCATACAATGTCAGATTACAGTTGCATACCAAATTTTTTTTTCTTAGGATTACGAACTCAGCGGTATGTGGTTTCATAAAAATTGTGGTATAAGCACCATGCAAGAGAAGTTTTACGCATCATCTGCCATGCTGAGCTACCACCCAAAATTTGAGAACTCAAAAGAATCGACTGCTGTAAGCAATGAAAAAATTATGTGTAGTTTGCTGACTTCCTCATTACAACCCTCTAGTCAAGATTACAACATAGTTTCTCACACAACGCATGTTATCTATGTTAAGTTTATCCATGACTGGCAGTACCTACAGCTTAATATCGACTACGAATGATGGATTTTTGAGAAACTTTACATGGCAATTTTTATTTGCTTGCAGAGTTTTTGCCATAAGACTGCTGGCGTTGTTTTCGAGATTTGATGTATCGTAGCTGGTAGTGAAGTATCACGTAATCACGAATTTTTCCTCACATTATACACCATGTAAAGTTATTATTTGAAGTTACCGTAGACTCGAACAAGTGGTTCAAACACCAGCTCAGACATCTCAATTAAAAACAAGTAATACAATTTCCTCTGAGAAGTCTTCTGTTAAAGACTCTGAGAGTAAATAAAATTGCCATGAAAAGC
Source organism: Sarcophaga carnaria (assembly GCA_958299815.1). Classification (NCBI taxonomy): domain Eukaryota; kingdom Metazoa; phylum Arthropoda; class Insecta; order Diptera; family Sarcophagidae; genus Sarcophaga; species Sarcophaga carnaria. Next base: position 4,682,880 of record OY283150.1, read on the forward strand.
TTCTCAAAACACTGTCGTTCGGAATGGACTTTAAACTGTCGTTTGGTTCAAGTCTTGTCCAACAATCTCTTTCGTTTTTAAAGATCCGAAGCTTTTGAAAATAAACTTCCGATTTATTTTATCTCTCACTGTAAACCTGTACATAATGTTTACAAGAATGCTGTGAAAAAGCGCAGTAGTTGCTGTTGTGATGTCAGAATCAAACCCTTTTCATTTTAATATTCCAACTGTCCGCATTTATGCCGAATGAATGTGTTTTTCTTTTGCATAAAATTGAAACTTTTGCCATGTCAAAATGGTATTTCTAAGGTACACTTCTCTACACTATGCTGTGTTGTACTCAATCTAAAAGAGTTTTTTTCCAGACAGCCAACCAGCCAACTAGACAACCTATATGATGGAAAAGATACAAAAAAAAACTTTTTTTTGAATTTTGAAAAAACATCAAAAGTATGAACATGTTTATGCATTTGTTCAATACCCTACGCCTACAATAGAGGTGGCCACATTGCTACGTATAGCTTCATATTTTCCTAGAAAACTTTTAAAGTTTTCAAACACACACACGTTGTTGCATCTGTAACTGCAACATGCCAAACAAGTTGCATTCCATTTTAAATAAACAGACGGGCATGAGTTTTATTTTATTGGACCGGCATACTTCATATAATTCGTGGTGTAAGCATACTGGTGAATACAGGGATGGGACACAGGTGGAAGACACAGAGAGTTTTCGTTTTGCAACCAAAAAAAAAGAAGAAGAGGAAACGCAATATATTTCATGCCAGTTTGACTGCAAGTCATAAATGTTGACTTTATTTTCTACTTGTAAGTGCAACTATGCGTATGAGTATTATAAAATATTTCCTTTACTTTATATTCCCTTCTCTTCCCCTCTCTCTCTTCCTTTCACACTTTATTCTTTTAGTCTGTTTTACCTCAATTTTTTATTTCATCTTGCACGGAATAGTGCATTTCTCTTCTTCTTCATTTCGTTTTTATTTTTCTCTCCTCTGTTAATAGTTTTAAAGTAAAATTTTTCTTCTACAATTTTTTTTCTATCTCTTCCTCCCTTTTTATTCTCAAATTGACTTCCTTTACAGTCTTTTCCTTTAGCATTTGGTTGAGCATTTGAAAAAGTAAGTGTGGTAGTGTGAACAAGAGCAGAAGGTTAAATGAAATATGAAATAAAATCCTTAAGTTTATTACAAAACTTTTTTTGCTCTTTTTCTCTCTCTCTCTCTCTCTTTATTTTATTTACCTCTGTCATATTGTTTTTGGTTTTGTTTTTTTAATGCTACAAATAATTTATTAGTCACTACAACCATAATAATAATACGTGAAGATTTTTAAAACAAGAGTAACGACGACAATTATAGACTGGAGGTTTTCTTCTCATTATTTAAGAAATTTTAAAATTTTTTTTAAGCTGAATCGATATTGGTAGAGAATGTATGAGGCGTGAAGTACTAGTTTGACTTCAATTAATATTCATAGGATTTCTAGACGTTACGACGAAAATGTGATTAATAGTTGGCGAAAGAACAGTTTTAGAATCTATTAACCTACCCACTTTATTGATCATTACAACCCTTTTAGTCAGAATTACAACCTAGTTCCTTACACCACCCATATTGTGTATGTTAATTTTATTCATGAATGGCGGAACATACGGCTTAATGTTGACTCCGAACGACGGATTTATGACGAACAACAGATTTATGATGCCTCTAATAAGCCAACACGCTACCTATACTGCTAGACTACGGCGGATTCATTTTCTAGTACGTACTTAATTTGACTAAATTATTAGCAAATACATCTCAAGTCCCTGTGCTCTTATCTTACCTCCAATCTGATCATTACTTTCAAAAGGAACCCCCGCAGCAGGTCTGAAAAAATTTATTCTGATAACAAAAACCCTCCACGACAATACTACAAATTAACGATTATTAAGCATCATTTACGATCCAAAATAGAGTGTTCTTCAGTTTTGCTACATCGAAATTATTACACCAATAAACGATGGGCCAAGGGAAAACATCAACCATCCGTTACAAGCAAGGATACAACTACAAGACATTTTGGACCACCATTTTTAACATGATCGTGTGGAATTTAACAACGAAGAATCCATAAACAAATAAAGGGTAGAGTAAAATTATTATTCATGTCACTAATGACCAGTATTTCCAGAATAGACGTCAAGATCAAGATGAAGGGAAGAAGAGTTCTGGAGAGGCTTTGGAAATACAGTGGATGTACAAGAGAAATGTCAGGTCGATTATGACCCATACCGGCATTGGTTGGATATACAGGAAGAATTTTAAAACAGCTCAGGTGGCGTTTAATAAGATACAGCTGCTGGCATGCGTTAATTTAACAGGAGTCATATAACCTGTTCTGCGAGATGCTCATTGGATTCAGTGGATTTAAATTATTGTTGGAGTAATGTTTGTAAGCTCTTATACAAAATTAAATAGAAGTCATCATAACTGTCACTATAATTTTGAAAACTGCATTTAGAGAGTTTCACTCTCTGGTATACGGATTGGTCAACTAAAGCTAGAATATTCGACACAAAAGTGAAATATACGGAATTCATGGAGAAACTCGCTAGTGAGAGATATGCTATGAGAGATATGCTCACTTCAACATGGAGCGTTGGTACAGAGGTCATAACGTATCAATACTTTAGTTAGAACGCCACCCGAGCACTTAGCACCTATGAAGTTGGCACAATAATTACTATGGCCTGCCTGTCTCAGCAAATTGAATCACGTAGGCAGGGGGACATTTAGTGGATCTCAGATTATATAGGACTACAAAGCAATGAACAAGCTGATGGTTCCGAAACCTTTTTGTGCAATGCAGAAAAAAGTTTGGAAGAGTAAACTGGGCTTAAAGGACGAGCAAGAGAGAGAGAGGGGGCATAACCTATGCGAGTTATTTATAGTGGAGCCTGAGAATAGTGACCGATCTTGGAGAAAATAAAGACAGATTCCTTTAAAATATACACCGGCTGCTAAAAGTTGTACGAGAAAACAAGGAGTAGTGTGTACGAGTATATAAAGCACTTGGATATCCGAATTGTCTTTTCTATCGTCAGGGCGGATGTCATGACTATCGTCTTGGCGATTAAAAGGCTTCTCAGTAGCGGAATATTCCTTGAGAATCCCAGGTCAAACATCAAAAACGAAAATATGAAAAAAATATTTCTTCGGCGACTGCCTCTCAGCATATTTGTAAGAAAAACTCTGAGAGCAAATAAGGTTGCCATGAAGAGTTTCTCAAAAATCCGTCGTTCGGAATCGACTTTAAACTGTAGGTCCCGTCACTGATGAATAAAATTAACGCACGCAAATAAGTGGTATAAGAAGGTAGGTCGTAATCCTGAGTTAAGGGTTGTAATGACCAGTTATGTATGTATCTATGTATATGCTGGTATACTCGAGCAATCAGGCAGCCATATCACCCCTATCGAATGTCAATTCGACGTTCCAGCTTGTCCATGAATACTGCCTATTAAGTTTTTGTAAGTATTTGCAAATCTTATGCTAGAACTTATTTTTATTCTTGGCAAGGAAGCCTCACATACAGTTTTTGGGATTTTCCAAATAGTTTAATGAAAATAAAAGCAGATTTCTATAAGCGCCTTAAAATATTACTGAGCAGCATGAATATGAAATAAATATTGGAATTCGAAAAAATGTTCCACAAACAAACAAAAAATTGATTTTGCTTTGATTGTTAAGCAATTGAAACTCAATATCCTGCTTATACTTCTCTAAACATAGTGTCTCAAAATTATTTTCTGTGTCAAATTCATTAAACTTTTAACAGTTAAGGTATGTTTATTAAAAAATAAATATAAAAATATTTTTTTGAAATATTTAACTGAACGAAAAGTAAAAAAAATATATTTTCAAAAATATTTTGCTTATTGGAGCTGATAGATGACTGACTGCATTCACTACATATTTTTCTATTTTTAATGCTTTTTCTAGTGAAAGGATTAAATCAATGGGACTGTTTCCCTACTGTTGAATACATTACCCAATAAAGTAGTGTTAAGCTGCTTAACAGTATGATGACGACCGTTGGCAGTACGTAGATCATTAGGTTTCAGGATTTAGATTCAGAAATTTTTTTAAATTTCGGGTTCAACTAAACTTGTTATTATTTTTATTCATTCTTACAGGCATAAAGATTACAGGCTATCGCCTATTAGTAGAATTACTGTAATGGCTGGCAAATAGCCAACTTTAGCCAACACAACTGAATCAGTCATACGAAATACAATGACTTGAGCGTATTTGTAGACCCATCTGTGTATGATGACGTAAATACCCAGTATTTATTTCGTTATGATGTCAAGGAGAATCAAAATAACCATTATTGACACGGTATTTATTCAAAATTTGTTTGTATAGAATATTTTTAAGTAATGCACACTGTTTACACTGAGAGAAAAAACTGTAAACTATTTCACCTGCACATGCTTGAAGGTCTCTAGATGTGATGCATCTCCAAGCAGAAGATATGATGTATCTCCAAGCACACAATTGGACGTATATATATCATTTTCATCTCCAAGCATACACAGTGACGTCTATAGACGTCATTTTCGTTTCCAACCACACGCTTGGACGTCTATGGGCGTCATTTACATCTCCAAACACACTATAGGACGTCTATATACGTCATGTTCATATTCAAGCATACACAGGGACGTCTATAAACGTCATTTGCATCGCGAAGCACACGCAGGGACGTCTATTCACGTGATTTGCATCTCTAAACACACAATGGGACGTCTATAGACGTCATTTGCATCTCCAAACACACTATGGGACGTCTATATACGTCATTTACATCTTCAAGCACGCAATGGGACATCTATAAACGTCATTTACATCTCTAAACACACTATAGGACGTCTATATATGTCATTTGCATCTCCAAGCTACACTTGGACTTCTACAGACGGCATTTGCATGTCTAAGTACATGCTTTATGTCTAGAGACGTCATTTCCATACGTAAGTACAATCTTGGGCGTCTATAGACGTGTGTTAATAATAAATTTAATACAATTGTACGTCCATACTGTCTAAGGAGTCATAATTTAACGAATCTTCTTACCGCCATTTTTGTTCACTGTATTCATATTATTTACAGTTTTGATTTCAATTCGCGTGTGAAGCTGCCTTCATACACAGGATTTTTATGTAAAAGAGACACAATAGTTGTGCCACATATTTGCATTTTTTTATGGAAAAAAATTATTTTTTAAATCGAAAAATAAAAATTGCACGTACAGTACAAGTGTAAGGGAATTTTCTAAATACTCTACTAATAAAAACCATTGAGGCTGTTCTTTAGGGGATTGGGATGTGGGGTTTTCACCTGAACGATTTGAAACTATGTGGAATCCAGAATCTTTCACCGAATCTACGTAGTTTACCTCTGGCAGTAAAATAACCTGTTCTAAAGAATAAACCTTATAAACTAACCTACCCGTATTATTGCCATAACCTTAGAATAGCTCGCTTTTGATAGAGATTTTGTCGAATTTTGTTACTTAGGAGCATCAGTGTTAATAACCAAAGTAGTGAAGCTGATCTGGTAACCAGGCGATACACCAGTCACGCTGATTAAAAACAACTGACTGGACATCATGTCAGCGCGAGGCTAATGGTTGTCTACTGGCAAAGTATTGGAAAGTATAGGGCTGCACTGTTATGAGTTTTGAAGTATTGTGGTGTACAAGTCAACAATATTGTAGATAAACTGGTAAGAGATGGAGCATCGAATTGCTTTGGTGATAATTCATCAAACTAGAAGCGGACAGTTTCTGGCGGTATGGGCAAGACAGCAGAATTTTAAAATCACTATGAACCAGACTTAACCGTCATAGAACGGAATGAGTAATGTAGCTGGGTAGAGGGGCATTGTGCATAGAGGACAAACCCTAGTTTATCAGACAAAAGTACCATTTTTTACAGCAAAGTTTACAATAATGTGGGGGAACCTAAAATTGCGGAGCATATTGCGAAGAAGAAGCAAAGACCCACGATTTTAGTTTTTCAATTGCCTTGAAGAGCTGGCATCGGTTATATTTTCCGATGTTGAACGTTTGATTTCTGGCATCAGTTGGTTGGTGGACTGAATTCACTTTCGATACATTCTTCCTCATATCATATCAGGGCTTTCCAAGGCAAAAATTATTGAAATTGATATGAGGAATGCCCCCGAATTGGTTCAAACGATTAACTATTTTGATGACCTAGACAAGTATTATTTCTTCCAAGTGGGAAAAAAAACGTTGTAGAGACTTTGGGCAATGTGTATGGAGCTCAAAGAAGACTGTGTGCTGTGATGTTTTTCTTTTACAAAACCTATGTTTCATGCAAAAAGTATGCAGATATTCTAGTATTCCTTACGTGTGAGATAGACTCTGCGGTGAGAGCCTTTCTGTGTATTTTTTTCCTTGCACATAATATTATCCCGACTGTACTGTGGAGCACAGTTGAGTTGAATTGGTTGGTGTAGTGAAGAATTAAGAATGCGTTATTCTGCCCAGTAGCTCTGTGTATTCACACTATTTTCTAAACAACGAGTTAGAAGGCCTAGTGTAGGGTATATGAGTAAACAGTAAGACTTTTATAAATAGTAAAACATAGAAAAAATTCCACATTAAAAAGGAGAACTTAAATTCACTATAAAGGATCATTTGCAACATACAGAGACGTAACATGGCATTGCACTCTTATAAATTGCACTTTCAGCAACAATAACAACAACAACATCATCATCATCATCATCATTAAGTGTAACCAAAAACAGTTTTTTTTTTTCTTTCTTTTTAAATACATTTAATATTTCGTTTAATTTTTTCCTTTTTTCAGATATTTTTTTTTGTACTGAAATACGAGTAGAAAATATTTCATTTTCAAAAGAATTTTTTATACACAATATTTGTATGTTTATTTCGAAAAAAAAATTAATAAAAAACGAAAAAACTGAACGAGAAAATAGAAATAGAAAATCTTTAGAAAACTAGAAAATAAACAGAGAAAATAGAAAAACAAGGTCTTCGTTTCCTAAAGAATTTAGTTCAACTATTTAAATGCATTTCAAGCTTTCTTTCCCTACTTAGTCTGTATTTTTCTTCTTCTTCTTTTTAATCTTTTTTTTTTTTGTTGTGTTTTATTTGCATATGATGACATGAAAACTTAAGTGCACAGAAAGCAAATAAAAAAATGTATGCCTTCAAAACGAACTCAATAGTAACCTACTGCATCACATTGCAATTGGTTTTTACCAGGACGATAATTATTAATTAAAGAACGTTTAAATTTGTAAAGGAAACTAATACGGTTTGGGTCTAAATTCTATAAATTTTAGGGCCTGTTTCTGTAAGACAAATGGTTTCAGACAAACGTCTGTTGGCATTGAAAAACACTTAAACGACACAAACAAATTTGTTAGTTTTTCCGTTCGTCTAAAACCATAAGTCTTACAGACACAGGGTATTAATGAGCGTGGTTGTGTTGGCTTATTTAACGGAAACCTGTGTTTCAAACTCCCGCTCAGATATCTTGAAAAAAAAAACTTAACAAGAAAAAATATTTCTTCGGCAACTTGCTCTCTGTAGATTTCCGGCAAAAACTCTGCGAGTGAAATAAAATTGCCATGAAAAGTTTCTCAAAAATCTGTCGTTAGTTACCGCCACTGATGGATAAAATGAACACACACAGCATGGGTGGTGTGCGAAGCTAGGTTGTAATATTGACTCCAGGGTTGTAATTACAAATTAAGTAAGTAAGTAAGTATTGACTGTGAGATATTTTATGTAGTGTCTTCAGAGAATATCACTATTCCTGTCGCTATTTAATAAAAAATTAAATCGAAAACCATTACCCCCCCCTCTTCCTTCTACAGTTACAAAGGCAAATGATCAATTAAACGCTTCCAGGAATTCAATAGTTCTGAAGACAGTGACTTCCAGAACAACAGTATGATGTTACGAATGATAAACAATACAAGAACATAACATCCATGAGAAGCCTTTCAAGCGCATTCAATTGAATCTTCTTTCTTTGGACTCATTTAAATGCCAATCAAATCCCAACATTTTCTCTACTAAAAACAAAACCAATGTTAACTTAAAGCAGAATGTAGGGCAACAAATGATTTTTATCATGTTTTTAATGTCATTTTTTAAATCATCAACCACTTTCAATGGACATGTCATCATGAATAGATCAAAAAGGAAATATTTTTTCTTCCGCCAAGAGATACTCAATAGAAAGGGTAAAGAGGAAAATGTTTTGAAAACAAAAATACAATTCAAGCTTTTTAGAAAAGTTTTGAATTCTTTTTTGAGAAGGTGAATCAACAAAAAAACTGAATATTTCAAAAGACTAGCATACTCCAGCCAATTGAGGCAATACACGCCCGAATAAAAGTTCACAAATTGCATTGGCCGAACAGTATTTCACCATGGTGATGCTTATTATAACTATTACTGGATACCTAAATATACATACAAATCCAGATACATACATAATTGTTCATTACAACCCTTTAGTCAGAATTACGGCGTAGCTTCTCACACCACTCATGTTGTGTGTGCTAATTTTATACATGAGTGGCGGGATCTACAGTTTAAAGTCGACTCCGAACGACAGGTTTTTGAGAAACTTTTTCATGGCAATTCTATTTTACTCTCAGAGTTTTTGCCAGGAATCTGCTGAGAGGCAGTTACCGAAGAAATATTTTTTTCATATTTTCGTTTTGATGTCTGACCTGGGAACCGTGACCTTACGTCTAACAAGCTAGACTACGGCGACCTAAAAACAAGCGTTAAAGACCAAAGCAGTGCTAATGACAAGAATCACTCTTATGGAGTATTCGGCATTACGTTATATTTCGTCTGATTGTGGCAGTAAAGGTTTTGAACATCGGTTCCATCGACGAGAAATTGAACCGGAGACAATAAATCTGGCTGTGAGAAAACGACTCGTAAAAGGTGCCTCCATCATCTGACTACAGGAGAGTAAGACGCTAAACAAAAATACTCGATATAACCCCTACGGAGCCCTCATCAATCTAAGAATAATGATTGATGCCCTCATCAATCTAAGATAAATGTTTGAATACCTCATCAATCTAAGAATAATGATTGATGACCACCTCTAACTCAAGAGTTATATCAAGAGTTATATCGGCAGTGACTGTTCACATAGTTGTCCAGGATATAGGAGCAACTGTGTACGACTACATGACTCTGCATTACTGCTTAGCTTGGCGGTATGGGGAAAAATATGTAAAAGCATAGCAAATAGGGACCCTGTGCTCTAACAGGAATTATAGAGAATGCAACCTCTTGATCAACATATCAACAGATCCTGCAGAAGTTAAGCAAGAGAATGGTGGCAATGGCGTGAGAAACTGCAATAATCTGCCAATCAAGAAGAGGAAACAGGAGGAGTCTGTTAACGCAGCAAGTGCAATCATGCTATAAACAGAGTTGAGCCTACTTATACAGCGATCGAAGGATGAACCCTGTTTAACTTAGGTTGAATATCTTTTACCGGTAATAATTCGTTAATTACGAGCTCTGTATCCTTCCAGTTACATAATTTCTCTGAAAAACCTACTGTCTTTATGAATGAAAATAAACGTCGAGATGACGTTTATAAGGGAGTTGTTTGTAGACTGGGCAGCTGAGTAGATCAGAAGATTTTCAGCAAAATTTCTATGATCTAACTAGCATTACAAAGCTTTCAATATGCCTATAACTCTCGTCTGAAATACTCTGCCGTGGATACGAAACTTATAAAAATAGCAGCAGTCTTTACGTATGTGTACTGCATAGCCTACTTTTTCTAGCTATTGGTATAGCCCCGAATACCTTTGTTGAAATACTGAACTTAGTTCTTCTGTCGATGAAAATTTAAAGAAACCAAGTAACCGAACCGAGTTAAGGAGTTAAGCTTTGGTTTCACTAAAATAATGGAGTGGAGGTAATTGTGTATACCAAACAAGGCTCTAGTAAGAGTTGAGAAGAGTGTAGCTGCCATTGAGTATATTGACTGTATATTAACTAAAACAGAGAGACTTATATATCATATACCGCTTACCAAACGTCGTTGGTTACCGATCAAAATACTTTTTTTTGGATTGTCTTCTGGTTGACAGCCCTTAAAAAACAGTAATGTGAAGCTTTTTGAAAATTTGAGAATATCCTTAACAATGGCACCACTCTTTATTATGCTTACTTGGCTTCCAGTTGTTGATTGATTAATCCCTCTGGGCAGCCCTCTATTCCAAAGGTTCTCAGACTCTAACAGCGCGTAAGATCTATAAAGCGGAGGTAATCCTAAGTCTTTAAATCCTGGATACAGCCTCTTTAAGGCCTCTTGTTTGTTTTTCATGAAAGAAATGATATTTACACCTTTATTGTGATAATATTGGATTTAAAGACTGCATTCGATCACAAAGACGCTTAGCTGGGAGCAAAACCTATCGCCCGTATCAAACTGAATGTGACTTGTTAATACGACTTGTAACCAAATTCGAAAGGAATTTGGAATTTGAGGTGAGTAAAAAATCTATAAACTATCGAAGAATATCCCATATCTGGAACCAAAAGGAAGACAGTAAAAAATTTAAAATTTTTGAAAAGCTAAATCGCCGGATTTATCGAAAGACCACGAAACGTCATTTGCCCTGGAAAATTTTCATTTCATTTCATTTTGTTGACTCCTTCAGCAGAATTGTATTTTGTAGTATTTTATATAAAATCTCTCTGTCTTTCTCTCTCTCTCTTAAATACCATCTGATTTATCTACACTTCACCTATTTTTCCAATTGCAATTCACACTTAAGAGGTGTTTTTTTTTTGTGAACCATGTTAAGTATTCAACTTGAATGCTGCTGAATATTATTGAACGCATTGAATTGAATGGAAATGGAAATGGAAATGGAAATTAATAAATAATAATTCCGTTTCATATTTCACATTCACAAGTATTTGACTTTTAAACTATTTTCATTCAAAATCTATTTTCTATTTTTCTTTTTTTTTTCCGATAAGTATTTGCGTAAATACGCTCATATTTCACAGGTAAATCCACTTCAAGTGAAAAACTCAAAATCAAAAAAACAAAAAATTAAAAACTTTTTCAACACATTTTTCGGTTTTAGTGTTTAAACGCAACACAACAGCAAAACAACAAAAACAAACAATATCAAGCAGCATGCAGCTGCTATTAATTGATTCGCTTGGCAAAGCAGCATTAAAGGACCTTCAAATATGAGGTCACCTGTAAATGTAGGTTCTTTTAACATCATTTACTGTAAGAAGAAGCGTAACACGAACACCGAACAGCGAACACCGAACAAAATGGCAATGTTTTCAGCGAAATAATAAATCAAATCAAAAATTTATTAAACTAAAAGCTATATGTATGTAGGTGTATATATGTATTAGTACTTGTAGAAAACATAAATAATATGGTGTTTGTACGTACATAAACACACACATTGCCACAAACATATTGCCAGGCATATGGAATGAATGTACAAATGAAACTCATAATGCTCAATGACGTTATAAATTACCGAGAGGGTACAAAATTATTATTTTTTGTAAAGCGCAATACAATAACAACAACAAAAATAACCCCAAAACAAATACACTGTGTACACAAAATAACTGAAAATGAAATCCAGTAAAAAGGTACCTTCAAAAGTACCATTACAATACAGTATCGCTACAGTGCAGTACAACAGAGTAGAGTGGCAGGGGTTGAGAAACATGCTGGTTGTAGGACATCTTTAGTAAAGCAAAGCGTGAAGAGAATTAAGGGAGAGGCAGATTTAGTGAAATAAAACACAGTAAAACACAGATAAGTACAGAAGTAGAGAGTAAGTACTACTGAGTTTGCATTTCGATGAAAATGCATCACATCCTAGCTTTAAGAGTTAGCTGGACTATGCTTGCAAGAAGACCACAAGAGTTTAAATGCATTATCCCAAATGATGCCAAGTAGGAAGATTCTAAGCGGCTTACAAAGCTGTACCTAAGTCAGTGCTGCCGTATGCTGACATTTCCAATGGCTACATCTGAAGCGGCAACATTTGTAGCGACTGCATTTGTAGTGGCTACATTTGTAGCGTATACATTTGTAGCGACTACATTTGTAGCGACTACATTTATAGCGAATACATATGTAGGGACTACATTTGCAGCGACTACATTTGTAGTGGCTACATTTGTAGCGGATACAATTGTAGCGGCCACAACTGTAGTGGCTAGATTTGTAGCAACTACATTTGTCGCAACTACAATTATAGCGGCTACATTTGCAGCAGCTACATTTATAGCGGCTACATTTGTAAAATAACTGTTACCACCATTTTGACGAAAAGAAAAAATGAGCAAATATTGCCACCTCGAAAAGGAAACAAAGATATGTACGCAAAGTTGAAAAAAGTTCTATAAATTAATACTAGATATTAAAAGATGGATTAACTGATGTTATGTAGAAGACCATAATTTAATCCAAGTTCTTGAAGTTGTCTGTTCGGCTTCAACAAATGCCACATGAATGCAAAGCTAAGGCATGGAATTCGGTACCGTTCAGGCCAGTTTCTGTTCATATAAAATGCAAATGAAAGTGATTCTACTGCCTTTAAAGTACTTATTACAACAAAAAGTACCCAAAAAGTACCATGAAAATCATTTGTTGTTTGCTTTTTTATGTTTTTTCTCCCAACATAAATTGTGTTTTCATAAATATTTCATTTATTTTGATACCCAATATAATTTCACAGGATAAAATATGATAAGCAAGGGAAAATGTTATAAAAAATCTGACAAATACAGGGGTCGGCGATTGAATTTTCGGAGCAGACTATCACGGGAGACTGAAACAGACAACAATTTGTTCGTTTGAAGCGAGTACTGGCTGAAAAACGCGCAGAATTAGGCACGAGGGCGTAATTTTCAATCATAACAGCGCTGAGTCACATATTGCGGCGCGATTGAGAAAATAATTGGACAGCAGTGCATAGGAAGTTTTACCTCATCCGCCGTATAGAAAAGACCTTCCTCGTTTGGGCTGCTAATTTGCTTAGATCAATGCAGAAATCTTTCACTAGTATACGCTTCTGTTCACAGCAGGGTTTAAAAAATTGGTTGAATTCATTCCTGACCTCAAAAGATGAGCGATTTTTCATTTTGAACGGACATCCTAAATTGCCGAAAAGAAAAGAAATAGTCGTGTCTTCCAACGGACGAGACAAAACTGTCTTAATTAAGCATTTATTTCTAATAAAACCGACCGGTTTTTAGGTTAGGTTCCTTCAAATATTTCATTTATTTTAAACTCAAAATAACAAACTGTTTGCACCACAAATGAATGTTCGAGTTAATGTTGACCGATATATGCAGGCATCAATAACATATAAAGAAAAAAAACTGACGTCATTTTGAATTGTTAATGCTAAGAGCAGTGATCCCTGTTACAACAGTTGAGCACGTAAAACGCTCTGTTTCTAGTCTTTAATTAGCTGAGAGAGAGAAACGCATATGCTTTAAGCACACATAGACACACACATTAGCTAAGAAACAGATATTTTCTAATGCATTAGATATGCAAAGATAATATGGTTGGAGTGAAAGCAACAGTAGAAGCAACGGCAACTGCTATAAAGAAATTGTTTGTATTTGTACGCACACATACACACACACGTATGGGCATGAATAGAACACATCGATGATATGTATGTTGTCGTATGTTGGCAAACGTAAACAATGTTGTTGTTAAAATGACAATTTTACAGTGGCACTCTCCTCATATGCATGCACGTATACTACTACCACTAATACTGCTACTGCATCCCATTCAAAATAGAATTTCGAAACTCTTATCCGTAAACTAAAGAGCTTAAATAACACGTGTCTGTTGAGGTGTATGCATGTACGTTTATCTACTTACATATACTCGTTTTTGTGTGTGTATTGCGTGTACATCTAATAAGCGCATTGCTTTACTAATACAGCGCCTGTATGTATGCAAGGATTTTGAAAGTGTGTTCATGTACTAAACTTCTTAAATTAAGGTATGCCTTTATATACCAATGCATGTGTGTAAACGTGTATGTGTGTATAAGATTTTGCGTTTATATGATTACAAATACATACACACACAAACACACACACACACATGTACTAATATAAACAAAACATTTAAAAGCTTTAATGTTTTCAACTAATGATGATAATCTTTATAGCTTTTAGCAAATAACTGTATACACAATAATGAAATATTTACGAGCACATGCGTTATGAGCGCTACACACGTGCGAGTGTGTGTATGTGAAAGTATACACACACATTCATTCATATTTATTCTGTTTATACATCAACACTCAGTCACAATATTTTCAGTTAAAATGTCGATGATAATTACTTGTCAGTGATAATCAAACAAACAAACAAAACTTCGTTGATATTTAAAGCGACAATTGGAAAGTAAAGGGAAATTAAAATCATTTCATTTGGATCCTTATTTTATTTGTAGGAAAATAGATTGTTTTATATTAAAACATTAAATTGAACACACTTTGTAACGGATGTTCATCAAGTGGAATGTATTCCATCTTTGTTTCTTTGTTTTTGGATATCTCAGTGGTACTAAAGTCTGAATACTAATTAATGCCCAAATACTTCTTACAAATGGGTTTTATCTGATTACTAAAAAACAACCACAGAGTTAGTAACTGGCTTTCTGTCAGAACACTATACGTACATACAAAATTTTGTCATTACAATCCTTCAGTTAGTATTTCGACCCAGCTTCGCACGCCACTTATGTTGTGGATGTTCATTTTATACTTCAGTGGTGAATGCCTCTTTCCGGGATTTCATGAAATTTCTTTGTGACTGTGACTGATCGGCCAAAATCAAAATTACTAGATCGAAAGAAGGTTCGAGGTTGAATCACAGGATCTCGTCTAATAAGCCAACACACTACCTATCTTTTTTATGTTTTTAAGTATTGTGGCTGGAGTTTGTTGAGCCTCGTACTTTCATTGTTTTTCACTTTTTTTTTGTCCGAAAATTGTTTTTAAAAACTTTTTTAAAAACATTAAACAGTTATAGGAAATATATTTTTTTTGTTTTCCTCCATAAAATTACGCATTTTGAATAAAATTATGCCCTGAAAAGCATTCATTTTTTTCATTCTTTGTGAATAACTTTTTTTTTTTTGTTTAAATCTTTATACGAAAAAACGAAATAATTTTATGCTGATATTAATCCAAATCCAAATTGCATTCAAAAATACAATTACTTGCTACAACTTCACCAAAAAAAAAAAACGAAGAGAAAAAAATTGAATTTTTTTCAACTGCAAATTTCGTTTCATTTTTAGAAAAGTTTTCCAATGTTTTCATATTCATTTTGGGTATGAAAATAAAAGAAAAAACATTCGAAAAATAATAAAAAAAAATAGAAGTGAAAATAATTGCAAATCAAATGTAAATATTATTTTAGCAACTTATTATTGTTATTGCTGTTGCTGTTGCAAAAAAAGAAAAACTTATTATTTCATTCAGTTTCTGTTCTTCTCTCCTCTTTTGAAGATTACTTTGATTATTATATGTATGCGAGTTTCAACAGTTTTAAACATACTCTCGTAATAGTTTATGCAGACAGAGTAAGGGTATTTAAAACTTCAGGAACTTTTTTGAAAATCTTGGTATTCGAATAATTTAAAAACTTGATTGAAATGCTAACAGCGGTACCATAAACTAGGGGAACAAGTCGACTGTTTTTTATTTCAAACCGAATATTCTGCAAAAAATTAAATATAGTTCAGCATTGGTAGTGTGTTGGCTTATTAGACGTAAGGCCATGGTTCAAACTCCAGGTCAGACATCTTCAACACAACGAAATATGAAAAAAAAATATTTCTACGGCGACTTCCTCTCAGCAGATTTCCGCGAAAAACTCTGAGATTAATTAAAAATTACAATGAAATGTTTAGCAAAAAATCTGTCGGAGTCGACATTAAACTGTAGGTTCTGCCTCGCATGTATAAAATTAACACACACAGCATAAGTGGTATGAGAAATTAGGGCGTAGTCCTGACATTTTTTTAATTCATCGTTAGATTAGGAGTGTTCATTGATATTCTATAAACTGGTTCATGTAGAACTCTTTCGATTCTCAACTCAAAGTTGTAGGCAAATTTGATGTTCAACATGCGCATCATATGGCTACCAAGGCAAATAGAACAAGGACAAGGAGAGAATAGCACAGTAAATCCAGCCAAAGAGCAGTATTGTTTATTGAGTCATTTCCAGATATTTTACTTTACTTAACTGGTCAGTACAACCCTTCAGTCAGGATTACGACCTAGCTTCTCACATCACTTATATTGTGTGTGTTAATTTTATCCCTAAGTGGCAGTACCTATAGTTTTAAGTCGATTCTGAACGACAGATTTTTTGAAAAGCTATTCATGGAATAAGTCAACACACTACCTACTAGAATACGGCGACTTCAATCCATAGAGGTATTTGCAAGCACATTTTGAGATGATTGATAGCCTGAGGCGTAATTTAAACACAGCGGGCGCTTATAGATTTTCAATTTACGCACAGCGACCTTTTATAGTTTTTCAATATGACTTTAGTTTGCCCAAAAATATGAACAACCGAATAATTAAATTTCAGTATGGTTTTAGTTATTGAATACCCTAATTTATATCGTATGCTAAAATGCAAAGCAATATAATTCAATAAGCGCAACTTAACGGTTAGACTGGAGACATTAAAAAAAATCTGCATAATGATTGTCTTAAATGTTAAAATTTTCACAAGGATTTTAACATATCAATTCAAACGTACTGCCCACAGTTTTCCATTTCATGCGACCATATTCATCGTTCGTTCATCCACTTGTTAACAGCAGTATTTTTATAAAATTATGCACTGAAATAAATCTTTATGCCTTCAAGTCATTAAGCAATACATAGTTGTAACAATTTTATCGTTATCATCATCATCATCATTACAATCATATTAAAAACAGATCATAATCATGATGAGATTTTTTACTGTATAAACAAAATCATTCCTTTATTCCTTTGTTTCGTTTTTCTCTTTTTGTTGCTAAATACAGATAAAAATTTATATTTTTATTCGGGCAAAAATAATAGAACCAAAAAATATGGAAGAACAGCTCTAAAGCAGCAAAAAAGTTTATCCTTTCAATATATGAAAATGTTGCCAAAAACAACAACAACAAAAATGTAAAACAGATCCTTTAAATAATGTATTACATACAACAACAATGGAATTTTTATTTCACGTGTTGTCTTGCCAAATGTTACAGTGTGGCAAGTCATAAAGTATACAACACAGCATCCACAATGTGAAATTGGTTTCAAAGTTTAATTTTTAACAAAATGATGGGTGTGCACGAAAAAATTTGGTGACACAGATTTGATTAGAGAAACTAAACTTAATTGTAAATTTATTTATTCTTTAAATTCTAATGCACAGGACAGCATTAAATTCTTTTTGTCACTCTGTAAACAGGATAAGGAATACAAATATTTTAAGTGAAACACATACAAGAGGAAATCATTATAAAAATTTTACCAAAAATATGCACAAACTCCATCCTTTTGCCTTGTATTTACAATATTTGGTGGAGAATATGCGAAAATCAACTTTCAAATATTTACTGTGTGTCTCGCATTTTTTCTTCACTTTTTTTAATGTGGCTCATTACGCATATTTGCATTGCAATACTGAAATAATCATGATAGTCGTGATATTCATAGCCATGGAAAGCTTTATAGAGTTATCCATCTTTCGACTTCAAAAGTAAAGTTAAAAAAACACACAGTAAAATGGGACTTCCATTTAAAATTTAATTTTATTACAATGCTCGGGCCTTGTTCCTATGTGGGAAATACAATACCAATGACAACTTTGTATCCTTATGAGTTAGTGTTCCACCACTGTTTCGCACTTAGGTAAGGATGTAGGCCCATAAAGAGAGTCCAATATATAATATTATTTTGGCCAAAAACATGAAGTTAATCTTCTAGAAACTTGTCATGCAATAAAGTCAAAATCGATGTGGCTCATGCACACATGTCAGTTCACAAACTTCCATTGCAGAGCAAACAAAAGTCAATTATCATAGCGAGCGATAGGCATAGCGATCTGAATTGACGATAACCGCAACGTTTCTGCCAGGAGCAATAACATCTCCAGATGGTAAAGTACACCAAACAGTCAAACTCGGATGCGTACGCTTTTATGGATTCTCCGAGCAATTGAATGAGAAATCGACATATCTACAGCGTTGTGAATGGTCAGTCTGTTTTAATTGTTACATGAGTTGGATTTGTATAGATGGAGGTCCAAAATATGCCATAATTAGCCGTAAGAAGAAGCCAGATGCAATCGCAGTAGTCTAGTAAGCAATATGAGGCCGAGGTACTAAACCCAGGTCAGATATCTCCTACAAAACGAAATTTGAATATTAGTTCGCGAACTGCCTCTGTGAGTAAATAAAATTACCATGAAAAAGTTTCTCAAAAAAAATCTGTCGTTGGGAGTCAATTTTAAAGTGTAGCTCCCGCCATTTATGTATAAAATTAACACACGTAACATAAGTGGTGTGAGAAGCGAGGTGAGCCGTAAGAAATGGCCAATTGCAATCGAGAAGTGCAAATTATCCGCCATACCTTCTCTTACAGAAACGATATTTTCCACAGAGCTTACATTATGATGAACGTGTGGAAGATAGCAAACCCTATGTGAAAGTGAATCGATCAGCCATATAGTAGAAAGGTAATGCAGTAATTCCATAACCGTCATTCTTGACGTTTAAAGACACACGAAGAAAAAGGTAGATCTGGCAACCACTGGAAAAAGCATTTACAATGTAAAGACTGCTAAATAGGAATGAATTGATTAAAATTAAAGTGATTGACTTTTAAATTGTTTTTACTTTGGTAACATTGAAATTTGCTTGTGGAGTACTGTTCCTACAACTGTGCTTCCTATCGTCTGCAATGTAAACAATATTCCCTGTTTATTTCAGTTCACATGTTTAACAATTTAGCACTTGTCGTTAAAGTTGGGTTTAGTTAAAGGTAACTTTAGCTAAAGTGAACTTTAAAGTCACCTGTAACTTCTTTTCGTTATTACAACTTAAAGATAAAATAAAGTTAACTTTTTCAAAAATATGGCAGTGGTGGAGCAATGTCGATAACAAGTCTTTTTAAACACATTGGCAATGACAGGCATCCTTTTTTTGCTGTATTTCCTCATTTGGTTTATATTTAAAGTTGCGATATTGAAAATAATATATAATATGGTAAGGTCAGACATGAACTTGATATTTAAAATTACCAGTAGGATAATCTTCCCTTTAGCTTAACGTTCTCTTCTACATTATCGTCCACTTATAATAATGAAAAACAATTTATCTGCCCATTAAAATCCTCCATATTTGCCTGCGCCTGCAGCCTCAATCAACATTCTATAGTTCTTTGACCCAGCCGTTCGAGGTATAATTTTGTTTTGAGCGATTGGCACCCTTATTAAGAAGGCTATACAAATCATTGAAGTAGCCGTGGTCTAGCAGGTAGTGTGTAGGTTTATTAGACGTGAGGCCACAGTTCAAACTCTATGTCAGATATCTCCAACTGAAGGGTTATACTGAACGATTAAGTCAGTATATAATACAATTCATGGCAAACAGAAATCGACTAATTTACAGAAGAGATAACTAAGAGATCAGTGGTTCTGGGTTAAGAAATAATTTCAACAATAAAAACTGTCCTTCAAATCAATATATTCAGCAGACCAATTGCCAAATAATTGTCATGTGTTAACAATAAGAATTTATTTTCGTTTCCGGTGCAATACATTTTCCGAAAGTTCTTTCATGCTTTTGTCCTTCTTTCATATGCGTTTACTTCCTCTAGAAATTTTACGCTTTAAAAGAAATCCGAATTTTTGGTAACTCATATGCGTCTCTAAGCATTATTATGTATTTCTAACGCTTTACGCTTGAAAATAATTGCATAAAGTGTTGAGTGTATGTATGTAAGTATGCATGCGTATGACTATAGTATGTGCGGGTATATGGTCTCTCACACATCATTGAATTCCTTACACAATGAACGGAATTCCTTAACACTAAAGTGCAAAAATGCATTAAAAAAATACATAAAAGAGTGAGTGCATGTGTGTGTGTGTAGGGGCAAAACTATTTTTCCATTTTTTTTTTCGTCAACAAATTTTTATTTTCTTGCATTTTTTTAAATTTTTCCTTGTCTTTGTTGTTTTTTTTTACAAATTTTTGTAACTGTGTTGCATTTTTTTTTTTTGAAGAAAAATTGTAGCAGAAAATGTAGAAGAAAATATTCGAGAAGCTAAAACTAAAATGTGTCTGCTTTTATTGAAGCATTAATAATCATGTTGCTCTGGGAATTTCTTTAAATATTTTTTCTTCTTCTTCTTTATTTAAGATTTTTATTTGGTTGTTGTTCTTGTTATTGATGATTTTTATTTTCTATTCTTTTTTTTTTGAATTCTTAAAAAATTCTCTTTTTTTCACCAGAGAACATAGCAAATTTACACTCTTACATGCGAGAAAACAAATTTTTTTTGTTTTGTTCAACGCATGCACTTTAACGAGGGAGGATTTAAAAATTAAAGAAATATTTTTTATTTTTGAAATGTCCTTTACACCGTTTTGGAATATAATATTGTGAGGACAATTTCTCATGGTAGCCTAAAATTTCTTCAGAAATGCTCATTAATTTGTAGAGAAATTTTGTTGAAAATCGTAACAGTTTGCAACAAACTTACAATCCTTTCTCCCCTACCGATGAACTTGCTTCATTCTACAGTTATATAAAATATAAATTCTATAAAAATTCCTTTAACTCCCAGTAGATATAAGAGCCACAACCAAATGCTTTCCATAACCTTCTACTAAATTTTCATACCGAAACGTACCGAAATATCATCTTTAGCACTGAGTCCCATTTCTAAAGCAATGAAAGGAAACACACAAAATGTAGAATTTGAGATCCAAAAGAGTCCAAGACATCGCGAAAAAACCAATGTTTGGTGCGTTCAATGCCTCTCGGAAAAGTCACTATTTGGTATGCATTTTGTGCTGGCGCCATTATCTGTTCGAATTGCTTTAAGGTCGACCAGGCCATCACTGTGAAAGACGAGCACTAATCGATCGATGATTACCAACCTCTTTTGACTTGAGTTGAAAAGTTTGTGCATTAACGACAAGTTTCCAGCTCATGCCAGATTGGGTATTCTGTACGACAGAATTGAAGGCATGGTCATCTCACGCGTAAGTAATGTGAACTTCCGATCGTCAAGATCGTTCGATTTCAACACGTTTTAGTTTTTCTTGTGTTTTTCTTAAAATTCAATCTTAAATTCTTAAATCCTCAATGCCAGTATATTCCATGTCAGCGGCCAAATTTAACTTGATTTACGCGCCATAGTCATGGATGTCGCCGTAGTCTAGTAGGTAGTGTGTTGGCCTATTAGACGTGAAGCCACGGTTCAAACCCCAGGTCAGACATCTTCAACAAAACGAAATTTAAAAAAGTATTTCTTCGACGACTTCCTCTCAGCAGATTTATGGCCATGAAAAGTTTCTCAAAATTGTGTCGTTCGGATACGACTTTAAAATGTAGGTAACGCCACTCTTGTATAAAATTAACGCACACAATATAAGTGCTATGAGAAACTAGGTCGTAATCTTGACTGAAGGGTTGTAATGAGCACTTATGTATACTCATGTGGGACGGGTTACAGAGAGTGACCAATAATGTATGTATGTGTATAAACAAGTAGACATACGCCATCAAAAGAATTCCACAATTTCACTTGTACAGGAAATACAAAAGATGGGACACAGGAATACTATCTAACAATACCATACGAACACTCGGTTCTTCTGCAAACATTTCGAGAATAATATGGAACTGCTAGGGCAAGCTGACTCAGCTAGTCGATGCAGGATTCCAGATTAGATGAGAATTGTCAGCGCTAAGCAGGCACATAACCTTAAGAATAAGGGATCTTTCAAAGCTCCTATGAGGCAAGAACCTTTCTGCGGATATGATTGTAGAGATGTTTAGAACAGTTAGCTTAGCAAAAGTCAGGATAGTGAGAGCAAGACATTCATCTCAAGCCAAATAAATTTGAGGCAATCTTAACTTTTATTGGGTAATTACAATTTTAACCAGACATTGTAGACTCAGTAAACATTGACTTTGCATAAAAGCTGCATCCCTCGTTGTTCTTAAACACATACAATATCTGTGTATGTATTTTCATTTCTAAACATGTATGTACGTATGTATGTATGTATGTATGTGTACATAGACTATTGAAAGATGTCTGGCTTATTTCCATTGGCGCCTTTTTGATTACAACAGACTCTCTTAGCAATTCCAACTAACGTTTCCATTTCTATTCGAATTTGCACAGAAAAACAAAAAAAAAAGTCGAAATATTTTGTTTTTATTTAAAAACTTCCGTTTAAACTCAATATTTCTTCTGAAGCATACAAAATATTTTCGTATCGCCTTTTTTCCGTTTCTTTTCATTTTTAAAAAATACCGCATCCTATTCGGGTTCCGTTTTAAAGCAATGCCAGGCATTAACCAGCAATTGGAATACATCCCATAACCTCAAAAAAAATGCATTACAGAAGAAATAATGCCAACAACATATACATTCCATACCCTCATCCCCCCCATACTCTTCTAACAATTGCTAAGACTGTAATTGACTTTTGTGTAGATGTTATTGTTGTTGTTGTTGTTGTTGGTAATATTTAAACAATTTTCTTGTTAAAATTTAATTTCAAAGAATTTTTTAACTTTTGATCCGAAATAAAATGAAAATTTACTCCGAAAAAACAGAAAAAAATGGCAACCAGACATTCCCTACGAGAATAGCACAAAAATAATGAATGGCCAGCAAATGAAAAAAGCAACTGGGAAGTAGGAGGAGCAACAGAAGACATCATTAAAGAAATGAAATGTTGTCAACATTAGCAAGAACAATGACTAGTTTTAACTTGTTAAGATTATAAAAGACAGTTGAAAACTGCTATTGTTGTTGTTGTTGTATAAATTTAAATACAACAATTGCTCAGCAATTCCCTCAACAGACATGCCTTTAACAAAAAATTCTCTTCTTGCAACCAACAGCAACAGCAGCAACAAATAGACGGAAGTGTAATGTTGCATGTAGACTTGGTAGCAAAAATTTTGTAATAAAGAAGTAAAAGTATTACAACAACAACAACAGCAATAGCCAGGGAAAATAATGCGTTTTCTTTCTTTATTGCTGTGGCGTTGAACTTGTGCTACTCTGCTGCTGCTGGTTACCACATTGACTAGCATTGTTGTTGTGTGTTGCATATTTTCGGAGCGCAAATACTTTAACAATTTCAACAACACAATTTAACGTATAAAGTTTCATAAAGTTGGCGAATGAGAGGGGGGAGCAGAAGGGAAACAGGGTAAAAGCTAGTGGCGTACTAAGGGCAGAAAGGGTTACAGATTCAATAAACAACTTCAAGACACTGTGATTGGAATCGATTATAAAAAGTAAAAAATGAAAGAGAGTCAAGCTAGACTACATTTGCATTAACTATTTAGCATAGTCTCAAACCCTTGCAGGATCATTGAAGTACTAATGCAATTTGCATCATATCTGATGTTTTCCATAAGACACTGTGATTGGAACCGATTATAAAAAATAAGAAATTAAAGAGAATCAGACTACATTACAGCTACTTAAACTATTTAGCATAGCCGCAAACCCTTGCATGATCATTGAAGTGCTTAATGTTTTGCATCATCTCTGATGTTTTCCACAACGTTTGAGTATGAAAAGTTTTTTATATGCTTTGAACAATCGAAAGCGGAAAAAAATTTAAGAATAAGATCAATACAGTTAAGAGTTGGGTCTTCTGTTAAACTTGTTTAAATAAGATTTCTCTGCATTTAGCGCTACTTGCTGGATCCTTTTGGAATCGTTTTAATTATCCATCATAGAATACAACAAATTTTATTGTTAAGATCGGATTTAATAATGATTTGATAATAATTTTGTTTGCTTAGGATGCCAGACACACTAGCGTGTATCAAACCCTTTTCAAAATCATTGCAAACTAGTTACAATTACAAGTCGGTTTCACCGATTGCTGATCGACTTCCAATTCCAATGCGACAAATTTAAAAAAAGACTAACCAAGCTTGTTATCTTGTTTAAAGCATACAGAGTTGATATTCTAAGCTTGGCTTAACATCATCAACAACATTTTGGATTTTGAACCACAGACTCTTGTCTAGTTGACTCAGAGTAAATAAAATTGCCATGAAAAATTTCTCAAAAATCTGTCGTTCGGAGTCGCCTTTAAACCGCTACTCATGTATAAAATTAACACGTACAACATACTGTCTAGAGATTTATGATGAAGAATTAAGTAAAGTAAGTAGGCCGCCCATTTGAAAAAGGCCTCTTTTCAACCACTGTTCCAAATTGTTTTGTTTCACTGTGTTATTGGTTGTGTTGCAAGTACAAAAAAAAGAGAAATACAAAGTTTATATACATTTTGTTAGTGCTCTGCTGGCAAAAATGCGTACAAAGAACTATTTTCGGTGTATAGAGAGAGAGAAAGAGACAGTCAGTGGAAGTGTGTATGTATTTTCGGAAGTTTTATTTCATTTGATTGTTTTTCATCTAGCGATATACTAGTTGTTGTTATTGTTGTTGTTTCTTTTATCTGCTTTAAATATAGAATTGTTAGCATTGCTGTTGTTGCTATTGTAGTTGTTGCAATTATAGTTGAATTTTATTGTTGCATAAATTAAAGGGCAAGTTTTCTTTAAAAATTTTCAATTTCCAAAAAATTGTTTTTCATACACATTCAACCACACAACTACACAAGCACACGCAGACACACACACAAGCTGTGTATAGCTTTACAGTTTCTTGAAAAATTTAATCCTTTTTGAAGAGGCTATAAAAATAAATTTACCAGAATTGAATTGAACAAGTGTTGCATGCAACATAAGCACATAAGACTTTAAGTCAGTCACTTAGTCAAACAGTTAGTGGTGGTGGCAATGGCGATAGCGATGGTGGTGATGGTAATGTGTAGTGTAGTGTTTGTAATTGTTTAAGTGTTTATTTTTTGTGTGTAAGTAACCAAGTCTGTATGTATGGCTGTGTATAAGTGTGTTTGGGTGGGAAAAATGATTTAAAAGACTGTCTGCAACAGTTTTCAAAAAAAAAAGAAAACATTTTCATGCCGCATATACTTGAATCACTTGTGTGTGTATGTGTGTTTAAGAGAGGAATATTCCATAACAGGTTTTCCATTCGTAGACCACGTAAAAGTACTTCAAATCAAAATCCTAAAATTTTTAGAAGTTTGGTATTGTATTAGAAGCTTAAAAATTTGTTTTTGTTGTTGTTATAGTAACTGTTTAAGACAGTAAGGAAGAGAATTCCCTGGCACTGGGCTAACATATGCAGCTTTCTTAAGATAAACAATTATTGGATTGTCTAAAAAGTGTCTACGGTTGTTTAGGGTACGTATGTTTGATCATAAATTTCTATTTATTGAGAATCAGAGTGTGTTGCCAAATCACCTTGGATGAATAGACAACGATGTGTGTTTGCTGAAGGGGAGCTAGAACAGATGGCAACACTTAGTCCCATTTCTAGATGATTAAACAAACAAAATATCGAATTCGCTACGACAGAGTCCGACTAAGCTTCCTAGGCATCTCGGCATTTATTATGGATTTTGGACGGGCGGCGCCCATCAGGCTGTATATCTTTGAAAACATTGTTGGCTAGGCAATCATTATCAAAGACAAGTACTATGGGTCGATGAATACGAACTTATACTGGTAATCATCAATTAAATAATTATTTGGACACCAACAACTGTAGTTTGAGCAAAACAATGCTACGTGATACACAGCTCATGAAAGTCTTGCCTGGTTATTGTAGCCTTTTTTAGAAAAAATAATGACCATAGCCTAGTGGGTAGCGTGTTGGTATTCAATGAAAGAGTTTCGAGTTCAAACTACAGCTTCGATAAATTGAAAAAAGCTTACAAAAGCTTCATGAAAAGTATATCGTTGTCATAAAGAAGCTTCTGTACTCCACCGTTAAACTAAATAGGCCCCGCCTAGTCTAAATTCCTTACTAGGGGGTAGTAATAGCCTATAATCCATGTGTGTATAGAAGAAAGCGGCATATATAGAGATTTTAAACTCATTTTCAAATTAATATCCACTTTTTACATCAGCAATTAAGTAAAGAGCTGTCCTTAATCCCCTTTGGCGTATATCACAGTCATATTTCATTATAATCTAGTGAAAGAAATCCCGCATATACTTTTCATACCACCCAATAACTGTATATCTTTGCTTCCTTTTCAAAAACCATAAACTTACTTGGTTTGGAAAACCCATACAATGTTTGACTTACCTTGCAAGGGGTATGCTTCCCCATCCATGTTATGTTTGTGCTGTTTGTCGCTGTCTAAAGATGCCTTAAAACCTCTGAAAATAGCACGTGCTTGTGGTAATTGCGCTGTTGCACTATTTGTTGTTGGCTGTTGTTGCACTTGACCGCCAAGCAGGTGTTCATTTTCATTTACTTGCCCTTCATCATCATTTTCCTCATCTTCTGCAACACGGTGAACAACGTCAACATCTTGGTGGCTTTTCTTATTTACTCCACTTAAACTAGTTGTCATAGCCGTTGCTGTTGTTGGTGTAGCTGTTGTTGTTCTGGGTGTTGCATGTTGCTGTTGTTGTTGCCTCCATTGCTTTTCATCTTTAATTTGCTGGAGTGTAATTTGAATTGCTTGTTGAGCTTTGTAGTACTCATCGTCATCATTATTCTTCATCTTCTTCTCTACGGGTGTTGGTCTTTGCGAATTGTTGTAGGCCTTTTGCCAATTCAACTCTTTTTCTGTTGCCACATCTAATGCTGTTGCTGGTGGTGTGTCAAACGCTAAAGAAAGCAAAAAAAAAAGAAAAAAGTGAAAAGAAAAATGTTAAACAGAAGGAAAAACAAACGTTTCGTATGAGTGATGGACTCTGCTTACTGACTGTTTAATTGAGTGCAAATGGAGCTGTTAAAACAAGACTTTACCGGCTAATGGTGGAGGATTTATAACGATTTCTTGTCTTCCAAATTACCGCAGGCTGTTTGTTAATGAATGCAATTAAAATTATAATTCAAGATTACAACTGGAGGACGGAAGTAACGCTATGAGAAGTTAAAAAGTAAGGAAGCAATTTATGATGGTTTTCAATGGCGAAAAGTGGGAATTAAAAGGCGTGTAGGATGAGAAAATTTAATTTGCAGTGTAATTAGCATTGATACTTGGACAAAAGCTAGTCCAAAAAGCAATCAAAAAGCCAAAACGCCATACTTTACATGTAAACGTCTTAGGTTAGAGGACGTGTACTTGTCAATTAAGACAAGTACAGTACCCGGAGGTCGAATTGACCCATTGTAAACGTCTTAAGCAAAACGAAAATACTAACACAGCTTAAGAAAACTTTTATATCTTGTAAGTTTTTTTTGCCAGAAGCTGCCCGAAGATCAGTTCTTATTAAACAACCAACTTAATACGTCTTCCGATTGCCTAAAAGGACTGAGGACAAATTCTTAAAACAAGGGACACAATCTGTGTCCGAATAGATTACACTCTCGAACATCAGCCTGAGCAATCGGTAGCATGTGCCCTTATCTTAAATGCTGGATGCAAGGTAATAATTCAACATAATTTGATCAAGAAATAGGCTTGAAAGCAGCAATTAGGTTTTTATATCTTGTCGTTTTAATCAACCGTGTTATGCTTTTTGCAACGATATAACAGTAGTTAAGTAGCCTGACCCTAACCTTAAACCATTCCCAGATCATATGCCGTCCATGTTTCAGTATATAAGATTCGCTGATTGCAAAAGAAAAAGCGCTCTATAGAAGCTAGACAGACATGACGAAATACTTACTTTTTACTTAATTGTTCATTACCCTTTAGTCAAGACTACAACCAAGCTTCGCATACCACTCATATTGTGTATATTAATTTAATACATGAGTGAGGGGACCTACAGTTTAAAGTCTACTTCGAATGACAGATTTGAGAAATTTTTCCATTGCATTTAGCCAGAAGACTGCTGAGGAGAAGTCGTCTAAGGAAATATTTTTTTCACATGTCATATTGTTCTAGATGGTTGAGCCAGGATTTGAACCACGGGATCGCGTCTAATAAGCCAACACACTACCTACTAGACTACGGTAACTTCATGGCGAAATACTTGATTTTAATTCAAGACCCGAAATTTTCTTAATTTTCACTTCGTGAATTTGATGTGGGGAAAAGAATTTGTAGTACTCCTTTAAGTAAAAACTCTCAGGACAAACATGTTATTCTCTCAAAATATAACTGGAGCCATTTGTTCTAAAATCAGCTTTTTGGCTGCACCGACTATCGATTACTTTTAAAATGTGATTGTACGGGTCATAACTGCACATTATTTTGAGGAACTAAAAAAACCTCTTCAAGTACAATCGTCATGATGAACAGATTTATGCCGGTTACAAGAGATATTGGTGGAGTACTCTTGGGTAACTTTTTTATCCGTGAAACAATATGACTACTTGACCTTTATATTCTTCTTTAGAAGAATAGTCTTTCCTATAGACTAACTTACTTACTTTGTTGGTCATTACAACCCTTTAGTCAGGATTACAATCAAGCTTCTTACACACACTTAATACAAGAGTGGCGGGTCCTACAGTTGAAAGTTTACTCCGAACGACGGCTGTTTGAGAAACTTTAGTTTACTCTCAGAGTTTTTGCCAGAAGACTGCCCAGTTTAATTCGAGATGTTTAAGCTGTGATTTGAACCACGCGACTGCATAGTAGACTACGGCTTTTTTAGAAGAGGATTAAAGAATTAGAATTAGAAAACCATGCTGAAAATTATTACATCTTCATTTCGTTTCGAAGATGGAATATTTGAGTTTGTAATCCAGCACTTTAACCACTACACCACGTGATGATTGATTCAATATAATACGACAATTCAATTCAACGTTAAGCTGTCAAGCATCGATAAAATTAAGGCACACTACATGCGTAGTGTGTGGTACCAGACCGTAATCTTGACTTATGGATTGTAGCCGAACATATGTAATTAAACTTTCTAAGCGCATCTAGTAGCTCCTTTAAATCAATTTATTTCCATAATAAAGGCACGTATTAAATCCCTTGATTTATCCGATTTATCCTTTGGATTAACGGGTTAAAATTTGTCTCTAATAGGTGACCTTCATAATGCCCAACAGTTCCTCTTTTCCCTAGTGTACCGCACGTTTTGGGCACAGTAAGAGTACTTTTGTTTTGTTTTATTGGCTTCATAGCACACCACCTCAAGCCAATACAATTGGGTCTTGTTTATTGTAAAAGAACAAATCAAAACACAATCAGCTGTTAGTGTTTTGTTTTTCTGTTCACTCAATTTTTTATCAACGTGATCAATGTGTAAAAACAAATCAATTGCTCTCTTACCCTCTGTTGTAAGACGAACAATTTCAGATGAAAAAAAAATTCGTATGAAAATAACTTAAAAATATTCGAGTAATTGAGGCTTTTTCGCCTTACAAAAGCAGAAAGAAAAACAGGGGGTGTGAAATTGGGCATGTATACTTACGATTATTGCTCATGTTGTTGTTGGGAGGTTTGCAACTGAATGTCACTCAAAATTTTACACCGAAACGAAACAAACGCGATTATTACGTTTAACCCGATAATGATGTTTTAGTCTCGCTAATAATGACGTAAACAGTAGACACTGTTTCTCACTTTTCAATAAACGCGTGTGCGTGCTTGTGTTTATGTGCGTGAGTGGTCGCGTGTTTTATTTTTATTTTACCGGCGCGAGTTTATTACAAAAACAGCTGTTCTTTTAACATAACAATAATAACAACAATGGTAACAATGCAAACAAATGCGATCGAGAACAGAATGAAAATGCAGAAAAATTAAGAGAAGCGCATTGAAATATTTACGCGTTTAAAGCAACGAAAAATTCTTGTTAAATGACAAGTTCTTTGTTGTTGTTTTCTCTCTTCAATTTTAATTATTTTTTCGCTACTTTTTTTACCGTTGTTTTGTTTTTACCGTGTTCCTTTTTTCATTAATTAAAATTACTGAACGTCGTTGACACTGCACTGCCGCCCGCTCGTACGTGCATACATACGTACGTATGTGTTTCACTATAGCCTTTGGCACCGCTTCTTCTTCTGCTGGCTCGGTTTTTATTTTATTTCTTGTCTAATAAAAACGCGCTCACATTTTAATTAAAACTAATTGCTCAGGGACTGAAAGCAAAACTATTTGTTGGATTTCTTTTAATATAATCGCTCTCTGCTCTTCACTTCTCTCATTTTGTTTATTTTTTTGGATTTCTCTCAACATATTTTTGCGTGAATTCTGAAACAACAAAAATATTTCCATTCCACTTTTTATGTGAGAATTTAAAGAAACTCACAAAAACTAAAGAAAAAAAACAAATAATTTGCTTGTGTTTCTTCTGTTTTTTATTTAAGAATTCTGTTGTTTTGTTGCTATTCCGCGTTTAATGTTTTGTTTGTGTTAATAGTTGAGTGTTATTTGTGCATGATTAGGAATAACACTCAAAATACTCATACTCAATTCATATTTGCGCTCATTTCGTATCATTATCGTTTATTTATTATCAGCTTCTACAACAATAATTTAAAGCATGTTCAATATGTATAGAGTTACCAACACAATTGATTTTAAAAAATTGGTGGTATTAATTAACCGTTAAAATAGGAAAAATAAGGATTTTTGTTTAGGAAAATGTCTGTGAAAAATTATAGGTTTTTTATTTAAGCGCTTCCTGTATTACTTACTTACATAATTACGTAATTGGCCATTACAATCCTTTAGAGAGGATAACGACCTAGCTTCTTACAACACCTATGTTGAGTGTTTTAAGTTTATACCAGAATGGCGTGACTTGATATTTGAGAACGACAGATGCTTGAGAACAACTTTTCAAGGCAATTTTATTTACTCTCAGAGTTTTTGCCAGAAGGCTGTTGAGAGGAAGTCGCCTAAGCAATAAATTTTCGTATTAGTTTTGTTTGAGTTTTTCCAAACAAAATTTTCCATTCGTTTGGAAGACCATTAAGTGTGTAGTATAACAGCGTTGAAATGTTTGCCACCACTTGGATGGAAGGCATACAAAATGGATACTTAGTATGACGCCACAAGAAAAAGTCTAAGAGTGTCATATCGCACAATCCCGGTGGCTAGTTAACATCTCTTCGCGTGAGAAGACCATCAAAAGGAGTATCAAAGTCATCCAATTCAAGCCAAAGGAAGTTGATAATCACAGACCTATAGTGCTCGCCGTTGACAATGATGACCTGGCCAACGTTGTTCTCAAAGAAATATGAATAAATGACACCGCAAGCCTAAAATCTGTTACAAACGGTGACTTTTCGGTGTACAATGGACGCTATAGGATTTCATGTGAACTGGCATAGTAACAAAATTGACAATTTTCTTTAGTTGAAAATGGAAATCATCGCCACGGCTAATATTTCCATTACATTTGGGGTCAGTTACCAACTGCTCCATTGCCCATGCAGCGAACACAAATCATTAGCTACGATTGTCTATCTTTAGATCCAAGGTAATGCGCATTTTTTGGAAATGAATACACAAGTCATAACGCAAATTCGTCTAGTTGTAGTTTGAGAAAGGCCAACGTCGTAGGAATGACGCCTAATTGACTGCTTCTGATTATTACAAACGGTTGCAATATCTTCGCCGTTTTATTTCTATGGACGGATTCAACGTGTTGTTTATAGAAATGCAAGGTTTCAATTTTCAGATGCATGAATACATTAAACTTATATTTTAGCGTTTTTTTCTTTTTAACCAATCTGGCATCTTAATCCCTGGCTAAATACAGTCACTTGTTTTACAAAATCGCTAACAAATTTAAAGCATACCTTTAGGATGTTATTTAATTTCAATTCATCCGTGTATATGGTTGGCAACATGTTGTCCGTCTTTACATATTTTATTAGTTTTTAAATATTTTACAACTTTAGACAATTCCCGCTCGTTTCACAATTTTTTTTTTTATTTTTAATAATTCTTGATTGTTTTTTCTTTTTTTATTTGCTCTGCAACCAACATCCAAACCTACGCTCTTTTTTTTATTAATAAACGAATGAACGAATGAATGAATGAAATATTTTTTATTATTTTAAAAATATAACCTGTCGTTGGCAGATTTTTAAATTAATTTTGTTGTTATTGCTGTCGTTTCGGAAATTTCTCATTTAACAACAGCTTTACCATCACCATCACCGGCAGCAGCATCATCATCATCATCATCATCTCTATTTAGTATGCAGTGCCTATGAAACACACTGTTTTATTCAATTTTTTTATTTTTATTTATGTTTCCTTATTATTATTTTTTTTTTAATTTTTAATAAAATTTATATATTTTTATTCAATATTTTTTAGCGTTAATATTTGTTTTTATTTTCAATGGAACGTAGCACCAATTCCCGTAGAGACGTACATGGCTTTAAAATAAAAATTAAAAAAAAAATATATTTTAATAGGCATGGATATGATAAAAGTTTAATACATACATACATAGATAAATAATATATTCGATAATAAAAATCAATATGCTTTAAATATTCTTTAACGCGATAAACAGGGGTCGAGAGTCAAAGACAAGACAGTATTTTGTCGCATGCTGGTGGTCCATCCACAGGGTCTGCCTTGACAGATTGCCATATTGTGTACTTTACAGGAATAGTTCCTGACATAGCCGTTTCCAGTAAAACTTGTAAAAAACGCGTCCATGAAGATTAGGAGAATACAGCAGGTGGCAATGATTAATCATGTCTTATTTGATATCCTTTGGCCGCATTCATCAATTATATTCTAAAGTTTTGTTAGAATGGATTAACACTCTGTGTTTCATAACATCCAGCTTCGATCCCCGTTTAATCTTTAATCATATCATTTCCGTGAATCGTAAGTCCTTGGTTTGATGGCATGGAGTGTAGTGCGCTGATGTATCTGTCAAAGGACTTTATTCGATCTTGAGCCTATTCAACCATTGGAGCATATTCAACCATTTTAAGTAAGGCTTGCTTAATAATCTTGAATGTTCATTATAAACGTCGGTATCTGATGGCTGGCCATGACGGATAGTGATCACTTCTGAACGTGACTTTGATGGAATTAAGTGCGTAGTCTGTAGAGTTCTTGACTATGTTTTGGGTTGAAATAGATTATTGATGATTTCATTATATGAAATGAAATCCATTCCCCGCACTACCATAGATATATAGAGATGAGGTATAGTTAGTGGATTTCCACTTTTTGGTGTTACATTAGAATACCAGTTGCAGGCGAACAAATAACGAATAACAACAGCAAGGCCAGACAAAGCCGTATCTTGAGAAAAGAATAAAACTTGATTACTAACTTACTTAGTTGGTCATTAACAACCCGATTAACGGATTTCGGCCTGCCTTAACAAATCCTTTCAGGCGCCTCAGCTTCTTACGCGCCTACGCCGGTTGGTCACACCAATCGATGACAGGGCTTCATAGATCTGGTCCTTCCAGCACATACAAGGTCTTCTTCTTCGTCAACTTCCGCATATCCGCGCCATCCGATCTCACCATCGCATCCTCCTTCATTCGAACGACATGGACGAACCAGCGCAGCCGCTGGATGTTAATATTCTGCACAACGCGCATGTCGTTGAGGAGTTCTTACGTAGGACTTTTCTCTCGAATACTCTCAAGGCTGCTGCATCAGTGCTTAATAGTGTCCATGCCTCTGCGACATAAAGCAGCACGGGGAGGATGAGCGTCTTGTAGAATATTAGTTTTGTCGTACGAGAGAGGTCTCTGCTACTCAATTGCCTATTGAGACCATAGTAGCTCCTGTTGGCAAGAGTGATACTGCGCTTGATCTTCAACACTTCAAGCAGTATTAGTTCATATGGTACATGACAGACATGCCACCTTAGGACCTGCTACAGTGGACCAATCATCTGCTGAATGAAACTGAAACAAATTTTTTGAAATAGATGAAGGAAACGCAGAAAATTCGAATTAATGGGTCCGATGTAAACTCTGCAGAGTTCATCAAATATTCTGGCATAATGATTGACTTACTTATTTACTTAATTGGTCATAGTTAGTTAGGTTTACGACCAAGCTTCTCACACCACTTGTGTTGTGTGTGATAATTTTAGTTTGCCCATGCCAATAACTGTTTCATATCGGGATCATCATCCTCTATCACAGCAGCACCTGTAGCATTTGAGGTAGCTGGTGCTGCTTTCTTCTTTGTCTTTTCGGCAACCTCTTCATCGGGTACTTCTGGCAGCGTTGTTGCAGGTTCTGCTATACCAATAATCTCTTTATCAAAGTTCTCTTGTTCTAATTCATCTAATTCACGTTCCAAGTCTTCATCGTCGATATCAGCACCGAATGCAACAGGATTAGAAATGGCATCCGAAATTTCACGGGCAACATCCTGTTGTTCTGCAATATCGTCCATCACATCATGAACCTTATCGACATCCATGTTTTGATGAACTGCTTTCAAAGCATCAGCAGCATTTTTCATTGTTGTCAACACAGCAGTATTTGTGTTGGCACTTTCAACAGCTTCTCGTTGCATTTCAATTGTGGATAATGTTTCATCGATTTGCTGTAATTGTTTTTCCAAGCGTTTTTTCTTTTTTAAAGCTTGTAAGGCCACTCTTTTGTATTTTGATGCATTTTTTTTAGCTGTATTGAGTTCTTCTTCGATTTTTGATTAAAAAAATTCTTGTTTTTTTATTAACATGTTCTCAGTTTCCCGTAACTTTTGTATTGCTTCGCCAGTGGTTGGGGCCACCTCCTTCTTTCCACCAAACATTTTCCCAAAGAAACTCATTTTTCGGCTTTTAATTTTTCTAATAAATTCGTTTAATAAAAGGTTATTAACTGTGAACAAAATTATTATTGGATTTCTTTATGAACTATTGCGATTTATATATATATTCTATCTTTTCTTCAATAGTGCGTCATCCAACATTTACTCTCAAAGTGTTTTAGCCAGAGGACTGCTTAGAGGAAACCGTCGACAGAAATATTTGTACATATTTTGTATTGTTTCAGATGACTGAAAAGAGGTTTAAACCACGGCCTCTACCTTCTAGACTACGATGACTTCGTAATGATTGTGAAACATATTAACTTCAAATGGCAGAAGAACGATGAAAGTTTCGAATACTTTGTCTCTAATGATGCCAAATTTAGGAGTACCTGAGCAGAGTAACGAAGGAATTAACTTTACATTGCTACGTATTTCATTTGCCTGAGATAAGAATTTGTAGTATAAACTGCTCATGCGTTCTATCGCACCATTTCTCCGAAAGCAACAAGTGTTGAAGTGGGAGTTATTGCCATAGATATGGGGCAAGGGAAGTGGTCGAGTTATACCAACTGGGGTAGGAAAAAAAGTCTTTGGATTTGCAAGCGAATATAGAATTGTAAACTTTTCGATCATTGTTAAGACACCCCCCATGTATTGAAAGCTATTTGCCAGGGATCTTCGATTTTTTAATGACACATTGATCCCAGCAGGCAATTCACTTACTATGTATGTGAAATGCAGTTCACTTTGCAAAAATGCAGGTGAAGTTTTTCGAATGAAGAAGCTTTTACGATTTTATTCCACATATATCTTGTATGTCTCCTCTTCATCCGTTATTACATCCAGAAATTCGAATTGTTTCAGTTACAGCCGTGCTTCTCTAGATAGTAAAAAAATCTTGTGCTACTTGGTGGTTAACTTTTGTGCGATAAAATCTTGGAAGTCCGATAAAATTATAAACGTTCTCGAGAAGTGGCAAAAGGTGGCTGATAAATTAATAAAAAACCAATTCTCTTTAAAAAAAAATCGCCAATCTTAGCTATAAAGTTCCCAATAGCCAAATGTTATCAGCATTTAAAGATGAAGGGAAAGGGTGAAATATGCAAAGAACACCAAGCAATTCTCTGCACCATTTTCAGGCATGAGACTTTTAAAAAACTATCTTTAGTGTTGTCAGTGTTCTACAGAAAGGAGAGTATTTTCGAGAACCTAACTCTTCCTTTATCGTTTTTGTGATGAGCACTCTTACAACATCACAGAAAATAAAATAATTTGTAACCACATTAAGGCAATATTGCTTACTAAGCGACTGCCTTAAATGCCACTTAAGCAATCATATTTTTTAATTAATTAAATTTGAAAAACATTTCCTTAATTGACAATTAAATTAAAAATTAACAAAAAACTGCACACAATTATGAAATTGATGATATCGTTCCAAGAAAAAAAAGAGAAAAAAAATATTATTTTAATTACCATTTTATTGCATTTTCGTTTTTTGCTTTTTTATTCCTTTTTCGTTTTGTTTTTTTTTTATTAATTTAATTTCATTTCATTTCCATTAATATTCGTACAATATTTATGAAATAAAAATTAAAAAAAATAAAAAATAAAATCTCATGAAATGCATATTTTTTAATGAAATAAAAACATATTTTTCTTGCATATTCTTCTGCATCTTTTATGCTTATGTATTTCGATTCACGCTAACATACATGGATATTATGTGACTGAATGTATAGTACTGGGGTACTTTTTTTAAATAAATTATTAAATATTGCTGGCATATGCATTATCCACATCCATATCCATACCCACATTATTGTCATCATCTACAATATCTTCTACTCTTTGGCAATTTGAATTAAAATTTTTTTTATTTATTTTTAATGCAACATTTTAAATTTTATTTATATTTTAATTTATTTTATTTTTTATTTTTATGTTCTTGTTGGTTTTATTGCAAATTAACAGAAATTATTTGCAATATATTTTCATTACAGGATAATTGACATTTAATATCCATTTGACAGGCAGGAATACATCATCACATCCACACATCGTCATCATCGCCGCAATCATCATCATCAGCATCTCCATCATCTCTCTCTCTCTCTCTCTATCTATCTCTCTCTCTTTGGTAATGTGTAATACATTTATTTTTCAAACCATCAATTCTCCATAGAGTTGTTGTTATACTCATCATCAGCCTTATTATTGGAAATCATAATTAAATCACAACAGTTAAGAGCAAAATAATAGCATTAACACGGCAGAAAAAATAATTAATTGCCATCAGCTAGGAATCCTAACATCTGATAAGGATTTATAAATAACGGTCGGTACTGCAAGAAAGTTCAGAAAATTTTTTGAAAATTTTCTAAAAACGATCTGCTTAGGGTACTGGACTAGAGGCCCTATTAAACCTTATATTCCGTACATAGCAAACATTTATACATTGTGTCTAATCGGATTACATTTGATCAGAGTTATTTAAGGCTGATATGTGAATGGAGGGAACTTCCACATTTCATGAGCTATTCTAGTTGAAGTTTCTACCAAATAGCTAGAAGCATGCTTAGGTATGATTCTCAACCCGATATGTCTTAGGCTTTTTGCATTATCTCGGTCTTTAGTATGGCAACAATTATAACAACTTGAATCTTATGTCTCAGAGATCTCCTTGCTTTTTGATATGATGAGTTGGGGTATTAATTTGTATAAGGAAGTTGACTTTTTGGAGTCCCAACAAGATCGGATTTTGATGTAGGTGCCGAGGAGTATGAAGATCCCTTCAGTACAGAAAGCTTCCATAATTATCTAAACCAACAGTTGCATACATATTAACTTAAGAATGTTCTTTACATCCATCCATATTACAATGAGGTTTCCACTTTCGAAGATACAGTCGTTTGCCTGCCATGAAAAGGTTGTTAACCAACAAGGAGCTTGAAGTACATGCTACCAAGTAGTACTTTCTCGATCTTGGACATGTCAGTTCTGATTTTTACAGGACACAAATGTTGGGTAAATGTATGTTGAAAGTGCTATTA
Organism: Sarcophaga carnaria; assembly: GCA_958299815.1. Lineage (NCBI taxonomy): Eukaryota > Metazoa > Arthropoda > Insecta > Diptera > Sarcophagidae > Sarcophaga > Sarcophaga carnaria. The sequence continues at coordinate 4,721,087 of OY283150.1, forward strand.
ATTGTAAGATCTTGGAAGTCTTTGTGGCATTTGCGGCTTCCATTATTATCCAGGCCTCCAGTAGAGTAATAGCAATACATTTTGGGTTCTTGCTTCTCAAAATTCTGTTTGGTAGTATGTTGGCTTATTAGACGTGAGACCACGGTTCAAACTTCAGCTCATACATTTCCAACAAATCGAAATCTGAAAAAAAAAAATTTCATCGGCGACTTCCTCTCAGCAGATTTCTGTCAAAAACTCTGAGAGTAAATGGAATTGCCATGAAAAAGTTAAAAAAAAATAACTGGTGTGAGAAGCTTGGTCGTAATTCAGACTGAAGCATTGTAATGACTAATTATGTATGTATGTATGTTGGATATATTAGTTCGGTTTACAATGGTTATACAATTTCCGATCCTAGAGAAAATGTTACACTCTAGGAAATGTTTAGAAATGCTTAGACTTTTTGCAGAGCTTTTGTGAATATGGTGGAACGGTTTTTAATATTTGATTGCTTAATTACCGTGTCTTGAATAGTATTATGAAGGAGATATTGAACTTGTTATCTAAATAACAAAGAGTGTTATTAAATATAAGGGTTGAGGGATAAAAACCAGAAGCTAAAATAATATAGCGGAATATGTAATATCGGCATTATCACGGGATCTTACAGAACCCATGCATAGCTGCCAGTTTAACTTAAGTAGCTTTGACGAGTAAGAATTAAAGAAAAATTCTTTAAATGGAAATGCATATCAAATAATTTCTTTCCGGATCTCGAATTTAATACTTACGTGATCGCGTTTATCATCAAACTGTTTTCTTAGTAGTGACTAATCCCATGCTACTTGTAGACTTCAAACTTTTAATAACAACGCAATATGCCTTAAGGCCTATGAATGCAAGTCTTAATGTCGATTTACTTGCATCTAATTAAAGTTAACTTAGAGAAAATTATGCATCAAATAAAAAAAACCTCTTTAATGTATCTTTTTCCAACACTGTAACTATAGATTTTTAAGCAGTCTCTTTGCTGTATACAGTGATTAGCAAAAGTCTTATTACGGCAATATATTTTAGCAATTTAATTAATTTTAACCAAAACTTTGTATATAAATTTATAGTTTTTATATTTATTTTATTAATTTATTTCTGTTTTATTATAAAACAAACAATATTTTAATGTTTTTCATAAAACAAGGTACCCTCAAGGAGAAACCTGGGTAAATATAAAACCCAAATGCCTAATATATGAAAATGTTGTGCCTTGTATTTAGTAGAATATCCCTTACAGTCAAGCACTCCATTTAACCCATTTGGAATTGAATGTACAAATTTTGTTTAGTGTTTTCTGGTGGCACCAAGAGCAAGTTTATAGGTTGACTTTTGTTTGAGGTTTAGCGATTACGTAACCGTTATTTCAAATGATCTCTTAAATACTCTCTTGAAGTCATATCAGGACTTTGTGCAAGAGCATTAAGCCTGTGGGGACTTTTTTTTTGTCAAAATATATTGCCGTACTAAGACTTTTGCTGTCCACTGTATGTATGGGTTAGAGTTTATTACCCACGATAAATATTTACTGGTGTATTTTGGTAAGTAAATCTGTACGAATATCGTTTAATCAATATGTTTTTCTTTTCAGTTTTCCTTTTTTTTTCGTTTTTTTTTTTTTTTTGGTGGTTGTTGTCAATTTTTAATATGATGTTAACAAATCCACTCATACATTTAACAAATACAAACACAAACACATACAGATGCAGTCGCTGCCATAAATACAAACACATTAACGTTATGTTAAACAAAATTACAAATAAAATGAAAAAATAAAATAAACGGTACTGACAATAACAACAATTATATTTACAGTTGACAACAAAGTTAACAACACGTGTGATTTAAAATAAAAAGAGAGACAAAAAAAGCAAACAACAGCAGCAGCAACATACAATGTGAACAACATCAGCTATGATGGCAAAGTATAATCAAAGTTTGACATACAGAGAGTGGCAGCAAGCGAGAGAGAGAGAGAGGGAGAGAGGGAAAGGAAGAAATAAAAATTCAATTTGCATAATTTAAAAAATGCAACATTTTCATTATAATTTAATAAATATTTTTTTTTATTTTTATTTTTTTTTAAGAGTGGCTGAATTGATAAAAATTTATTCATTTTTTTTTAATTTTTTAAGGGACTGATACCCAAGTGTTGTTGCCCATGTTCTATGTTCTCAAATTATTTTATAGTTGGTAACTACTTAAGAAAGTAGCTAATATTGCTGCTCATTTATAACCCGGAGACAGTCTTTACAGCTTTAGAACTCCCTTATGGATTCTTTTGTTTACAAACACTGTTTCCGGCTCTTGTTTCAAGTTGTGTTAACAAAAAAACATCAAAAACCCAAAGAGAAAAAGAGAGAAAATACTGTTCTGTGTAACTAAATTAAAAAAAAAGAGAGACAAACTCTGGCTTGTTTACTTTTATAGGAAAAAACCTGTTTAAGCCCCATAGAAATAAGCCATATTTTTAAATATTTTCGTTATTGCTGTTGTATATGCATTTTTTTTATAAATAATATGCCACCAATACATACATGGTTATGCCCGATAACAACACCAATAAAAGAGAGTATTTTTCCCATTAATTTTCCATAGAATTTTATGAAGTATTTTTGTTTTTTAACAGGCGTTTAAACTGTATTTAAACTTATGATATAAACAAATATACTCGTATGCATCACAAAGAGAGAGAGAAAGAGAGAGAGAGAGTGAGAAAGAAAGGGAAAAGATTATGAATTTATAATTTTATGGAATAGTTAACGAATTGACAATAACTCTGCAGTTTGAGGACTTTTAAAACGAAACTAAAGCCGCCGTAGTCCAGTAGATAGTGTATTGGCTTATTGGAAATGAGGTCTCGGTTCAAACCCCATATCAGACATCTCCATCAAAACTAAATATGGAAACAAAATATTTCTACGTCGACTTCTTCTCAGTAGATTTCTAGCAAAAACTCTGAGAGTAAATAAAAATTGAAATGAAAAGTTTCCCAAAAAAATATGTCGTTCGGAATCGACTTTAAACTGTAGGTCCCACCACTCATGTACAAAATTAGCAAACACAGGCAACATAAGTGGTGTCAGAAGCTAGATTGTAACCCTGACTCAAGGGTTGTAATGACCAATTATGTATGTATGCATGTCTGAAAGACTTGCGCAGTTCATAATTGAAATCTTGAAAACACGCATTTTCTATAAGTCGCCGTAGTCTAATACGTAGTGTGGTGGCTTATCAGACGAGAGCCCCTGGTGAATAATTAAAAGCCAAGATGATAGGCAGAGAGGTTAGACAGGCACTTGTAGCCTTCCCAACATTTATTAAATGGACATGGAAATAACCAGAATTGCCGCCACTTAAATATAATGAATCCGAAATGCAAGCAGCAAAAATGCCTTAGTTGAGCTAAAGTTACGCACACGTATCGTGTGCAACGTAAATTTGTTAAGCGTTTTTGTTTGATTAAACGTTGTCGTTGTACTTACAGACTTGAATCTTGAATGATTTGAGTTCCTCTATCTGCTACTGTCATTGCCTTTTCCCACAGTATGGAAGTATAATGGATGTGTGTTTCTATATTCATAGTCTTATAGTAAAACCTTCAATGTACATATGCTCTCAAAAATCATACGGTTATTATGCTCTATTGTTGAAAGTAATATAGACTCCACCTCCATCCACACACATCTCACGTTTAAATTTGCTTTGAGTTAAATTTAGGCTATGGCTGCCTCTAATGGTACATGCCGTACCATTTAGATATGAGCTGGATACTAGCGGAGGCGTTATCAGTTCCAGATAGCTATTCGCTTCGTAAATACATATATGAGGCTATTGCGTTAGACAAGGGTTCAGTTTAAATGTCAGAATTGGAGATGCTATCCAAGACTTTGAATTGAGTCGCTCTTGACATAAATTCTGACTTTCTTTGCCTCCTGATTCTATATGGCAAGTACATCAAATACCCAATAGGCACCTCTGTATGTGGGCTTTTGTACTCACATCAAGAGTCTTAAGCTCAAACCGCCGTAGTCTAGTATGTAGTGCGTTGGCTTATTAGACATGAGGCCACGGTTCAAACCCCAGGTTAGACATCTACAACAAATCGGAATATGAAAGAATATTTCTTCGGCGACTGCCTCTCCGTAGATTTCTGGCAAAAATTTTGAGAGTAAAATAAAAATTGCCATGAAAAAGTTTCTCAAAAATCTGTCGTTCGGAGTCGACTTTAAACTGTATGTCCCGTCGCTCAAGCATAAAATTAACGCACACAATATAAGTAGTGTGAGTAGCTAGGTTGTGATCCTGACTCTAGGTTTGTAATGACCAATTCCAGTTGGTTTGGTTAACTCTATAGCCTGTCTGGTGGTGGGCTTAGTTAGAGTTATGGCCCTAGTCTCGGGTGCTATGATCAAATCAGCTGTTCAACCAAAACAATAAAGATTAGCGGAACCCGAATAAAGAGTAAGTATGAGTAAGTCGAAAGCCTCTTAAAAATGTTATCAACATTTCTACGTTTACTTTCACGGGCTGTAGGATGTTTAGGTTCTTATGAAGAGCTGAAGATAGAAACTTTGTCTGGCCTCTAATTATGATTAGATAAGCGGCTGTTTGCGGTATTCTTATATAAAATCGACCTTTGTGGGTGTTGCCAAAAAAAGCAGGATCTCTGCTGCAAAAATACCAAGAATTTCGCAAATACATCCTTTGTTCGATACGAGCCTAATGTATGGTTAGGTTAAATTGGCAACTGGGTTACTTGTTCTTGCGGATTCTATCCTAGCACACATTATCTGCAATTCCTCGTTAGAATTTCGTTCTATCCTTTTTGGCTTCTCGCAAAGTTTGTCATCATTTACAGCATAAGGGCAACTTACAAATGCTGCAACTCAACATACCGAATCATGCTGGGTACCGCCACACTTTTAATATCGTTGTTATTCCCATATTTAATAGTTTTTATACCTGATTGTGGGTGTTTATGTGGCGATAATACAGCCGATAGCGATGGTGATGATGATGGCGATGGCGATGGTGATGGTAAGGATTTCAAGTGAATTTTTTTCGCGTTATTTTCCATACAAAGCCTTTCAAAAGTATCTTTTGGAAAAAAGTCCGGTGTAGTGGCGGTGCAAGGGTGCCCATAATGAATGAAGTGCTGACGTCAGTTATTTATGCCGCTGCCGCATGCTGTTGCAGCACATTTTGGCATAATTTTCAATCAATGGTGGCAGTTTATTGTGTTTATTGTTGTTATTTTTTCTGTTATTTTTTCGCTGTTGTTTTTATTTGTTAACTGGCATGCATATGCTTTTTGTTACACACTGTATATGCATCTGTGTTGTGTATTTAAAATTTGATCCTGTTTACTCATACACATACTGGTACACAAAGCCTTGCTTTGCTTATGGATATGTATGTAGTATGTGCGCTCATACGACAGAGTTTTTTTGTTTTGTGGTCGTTTATGTTTTCCTCTTGATAATATTTATTGAAGGCATAGGTTTTCTCTTTTTTTTCTTTTTTTTCTGTTTTGGTTTTGTTTTCCTTTAGACCTGGTCTAAAAGAAATTTTGTGCTTTTTCAGCACAATGGAAAATAAAAACAGAAGAGAGATAGAGAGAGTGAGAGACAGAGAGAGAGAGAGAGAGAAGAAACTGTTTCTTTTGCTGCGTTATAAAAATAAAATTTCATTTAAGTTTTTTCACTATTTTTTCATATGCTTATTGATGTTAGCGCTGGTGTTGAAACAATTTTCAATTAATCAGAGGCGAAAAACAAAAACAAGCAATAAAAATAAGGCCTCTTACATACAAGCGGTGGAGAATGGTTCGCCGTTATTTGAATTATATGTCCCAATAGGTTACAATTGGTTGCAACAGCATTCACTACGTCATACTTTGGTAATTTTTATGTTAAAATTTTTTGGTATAACGGGGGATTACCGTTTTGCTGGTCCGAAATAGTTGCAAGTGGTTTACTGAGGCACTTTACCATTAAGCTGCTCCAGAAGTGGAGCTTCCATCAATACAAATAATAATACATGATCAAAATATTCAAAACCTTTCATCTACTTATAATGACTCGACAAATTCGTCGCAGCTGGCCACAAACCATATTGTACAGTGGTGACTAGGGTAGGCCTTTGTGTTATACATAATACATACATAATTGGTCATTACAACCCTTCAGTCAGGATTACCACCTACCTTCTCACATCACTTGTGTTGTGTGTGATAATTTTATACGTAAGTGGCGGGTCCTCCAGTTTAAAGTCGACTCCAAACCAGTCATTAAAGGATTTCAGCATTGCAATATGAAACAGTTACACATGCCTGCAATAGACAAGAGGCAATCATACATCAATCATGGCACCAATCTTGTCATTTAAAACTCATACTGTCATGAGTTTTCCTCGAAGTGTTCAAGAATCTTGCCTGCTGTATATAGTGTCCAACTCCGGGCGGCCTCTTGCTTGCATTTCTTATTTGTAACAAAATATATTCACATCAATCATTGATCAATCGTTAATGATTGACCTTAAGTTTCTTTTCCTATACTTTGACTGGAAACGGCCTGAAATTGCCTTCACTAGACACTTTTGCTATGAAATCATAAAAGTATATGGAACTGTGCTCCTAAGATTACTGTGGATAGGATAGTTTCTGCAATATTGTAAGGAGTCCTGACAAATATTGAGTGTAAAACGTGAATGTCTAAGGCCAAGAGGATGAAGAAGCTTGACATGCGAAACATCTCTTTCTGTAGCTTTGACAAAACGCTATATAATCCCATCAAAAGCAATGAAGTAGAGCTCTGCATTTTAACATAAAATATAAGGCAGGTACTGAAAGGTTTGACAAAACTAAAGAGCTTTATTTGGTATGCGGCTAATAGGGAGGCTTAGTTTTATTCAATTTGGGATCGAATTTTCTTTTAGCCATCCTTATAAACAAAATTTTATGGAGGAATCGATTTGCCTCTGGTCCCTTTTGTGTGTAAACCTCTTAAGAAAGCTGTGTTATTATTATATATATTCGTGCCTAACTAGGGAGGGAGAAAATATGTCACTAGACTTAAGGAGCCAACTAGTGTCCCCTACAGTGTATAGTAAAAAGTGGTGATCACCAGTAAGAAGGGATTAATGGGGTCTTTATAATTCATAAGCGTCTACACGTATTCTTATACAACATTTTGTATGACAGTTTGTATGTATAGAATTGTATTTGTATTCGTATGTTTTTTTTTTTTTTCAATATATTGTGTTTGTGGTTTTTAATTGTTATTTGGTCAGAGTTGTTGGCTGTTCGATTGATATGATATTGTTGACGGGCCATTTCAATAGCCAGAAATGATGATGACGATGATGATGATGAGTGCCATCGTTGTCATTGTCATCAAATATATCACAGACAACAAACAAATGGCAGAGCAGACACAAAAAAACATGTCATGTCGGGCCAGACATGAATGAATTGTCTGTCTATCCTGAAATGTTGTTGAAGTTAAAGAGAAAATTAATTTTAAAATTTATTAAATATGTATTCTTTCTATTGTTATTAAATGTAATAATTATTGACAATTGGCATTGTTAATTACTGAATGAATATTAAAAATTTGATTTTGTTTTTAATAAAAGGAAAATTAAATTTAAGAAAAAGATATGAGTGTTTAAATAAAAAAATTGCCATGAAAAGTTTCTCAAAAATCCATCGCTCATAGTCGACATTAAGTTGTAGGTCTCACCACTCATGGATAAAATAAACACACTCAACATGGGTGGTGTTAGAAGCTAGGTTGTAATCCTGACTAAAAGGTTGTTATGACCAAGTAAGTAAGTAGGTGAGAAAGACTGTCGCGGCTGGTCTCACAGTCCTTCATTCGATCGGACCAATTTTCGTGCATTTTTTTAGGTGTATGATGTCGTATCACGGCAATGTCATCACGTATGTTGGCCTTCAAATGCAATTGAGCATTTCTCTGGTTTGTCGGCATAACACGTTTCTTTAACGGTGCCCCACAGAAAATAGTTCAGCAATGTCAAATCGCAGCTTCTTGAACATCACCATTACATCTAACCAAACGGCCATCAAACGTTTGACGCAAAAAATCAATTGTGGTAAGTTGCAGCATTCTGTTGAAAACAACATCGTTTAAATCAATACCATGAAGAGCGGGTACAAAAAAATGGGTTATCATGGGGCAATATGTGTCTCCATTGACCGTAATGGTTGCTCCATTCTCATTTTCAAAGAAATATGAACCAATGATGCCTCCGCCGCACAAGCCGCACCAAAACAGTCAGTCGTAATGGGTGCATTGGCCTCTGTAAGACTACATTCTGGGGGAATGCCTAAGCCCCAAATACGTTAATTTGCTTATTAATTTACCCAACAAAATGAAAATGAACTTCACTCGAAAAGACGATTTTTTTTGTCAAAATCGACATCATCGTGTAACTTCTCGTTGGCTCATCTATTCCAATAAATCCCAACGTTGTGCAAGCATAAATCTATTCAGTACGTCCAGAGTACGAGAATAATATTCTGAATTTTGTGATAGAATAGAATGGCATTAGCATTGCCAGATTCGAAATAATCGATGGCTCAAACTTAAACCGATATGTGGTCCACGCATATTTCTTATTAAAATTTGAAAATATTTATGAAATTACATTTCGTTCTCGTGATTTTAACAAAACTTTTGAAGTTTTTCACAAAATTTTAGCATTATCTGGGCTTAAAATACTCATTAATTAAATTATTATTATTTTTTTTTTTTATTAATTTTACTTAATAATTAAACACATTAAATGTAATTTATATTTGGTTGCATTACTTGCCTGCCTGCAACAATACAAAATAATTGAGCAATTAAATCAACAACACTAAATTGAATTTTTTTTTATAATTTTTTTATAAAAAACTTTATTAAATCAGACTTTATAAATCGATAATAAAAATAATAAATAAAATTAAACAAAAAAAAATTCAAAACATTAATAAATTCGCTATAAAATTAAAATTATGAAAACCCAACTAATTAAGCAAATTACCATATTACACTGGTGGCGATAATATGAGAAATTTTTGTGTTTTTTTTAAATTTTTTTTAATTTCTAATAATTTATAAATAAAGTAAGTATAAATAAATAATTTACAATATATTGTTTCTATTTTTTCTTTATAATGCTAAGTAATTACGAACAAAAAATATTCATTAAAAAGTAAATTTCTTCTAATTTGAATACATGGTTTTCACTATGCAGGTTGCAAGGTTATATATGGGCGTGAAATGGTGACGTATAATATTATAATTGATCTTGCTAATCTGGGGAAATTCTTTAGCACTTTGGCTTGTATTTTAAGGTAAAATTTCTCTACAAATATTTGGTTTTCGTTCGTTTACAAATTGTGGGTATATGGCTCTAAAATCCAATATCATTGGTAATGTTCATTACATCTGGCAACATTACAGAGCTTATTCGAAAGGCAATAATCTGTTTAATTTGTTGGGAGAGGTAAGAATGTGTTCCAAGCTGTGTGAAGTTCACAAATACGATACTGTAACTAGAAAAATCGCAACGCATTGGTTTGTATTTAACAAGATGAGCTTATTTTGAAAACGAATGCAACACTGTAACAATACTTTAACGGTGTGTTAAAATAATACTTAACTGTAGTAAACAAAATCAATCAATTTTATTTGCGTTTTCGATACAAACAAACGTTCATCAGAAACTATTCCTCTTACAGAAATCATTTTGCATTTCAGTTAATCAACAGCTGTTGCTTCTGAAGCAAAATGAACTCAACTTGTTACATACATCTTGGTTTAGTCGTTTTAGAGCTGCTACATTTCGTATTAAAAATGCATTTTTTTATAGTGAATTATCCACTAAAAAGTCCAGACAGGCTCATAATCAATGTGGTCTTTACTAGGGCATTAGATTTTCATCATCAGAAACTTAACAATCATTTGTAGGAATCTGAGTGTACAAATAACCCCAATGCTTCCATTTATGATTCACTGCGAAAATGTAAAAAAACCGAAAACCCAATTTTTTTCCCCCAAAAATTTAGTCACACTGTGAATTCGACTATATTTCGTTCAGCTTCTCCAAGAAGCTGTAAAAAAATATTTTGGGATCTTGTAACACCGGACTCGATTTGACTAAAGTTGGTGAAATAAAAACAGATTTAAGTAGGTAAGCTCCATAACATTACAAACAGTCATTAAAATATTCTCTTGAAAGGTTAAGTTACTCATGCCACATATACTTGCAACCTGCATTTAAAATTTTCAGTAAAAACTTGAAATTTTTCTTACGTTCTTCACTTAGTTTTAAATTTTTGAGTTGTTTTTAAAAGAGTTTTCCTTCAGATTTATGTTTTCGTTTCTCATTTTCGTTTGACAACAAAAACGAATACATCACTAGCTTCACCTTCTGCTGTTCCTCCTCCTCCGCCATTATTATTATGTACACTTACTGCGCTGGCCATTAAACCCTGCTGCTGCTGTTGCTGATAAACCTGATGCTCTAGAAAATGTTGTTTTTCTCTTATAACAGACCAAGGGATGGTTAAGGGATGTGCTCTACCGAACCATTTAATACCCGTTAAGGGATTTTCTATAATCGTTTCAAAATTGCTGACCTCATCGCTGCTACCATTTAAGGCAGAGGATGATAAACAAGTGGTGGTGTTGGTGGTAGTGGTGGTGGCAGCACAATTCATATGATAAACAAATATGGCCACTTTGTTGGTGTACATATCCAAGGGTATGCAGGCTATAAAGAATTTCTCTAGTTTTGTATCAAAACTCTCTAGACTCTTGAGATTTAAACAGACTAGGGTTTGGCTGCGTATAAGATTTTGCACTTGTATACGCTGGCCATACTCAGCGTAATACTGTTGAACGGGTAACTGATGATCTACGGTAAGATGAGCTAAAATATCCCATTCTGTGTGGAGTGTCTTTGAAATTTTATTAACTTGGTCCAGTTGTTGCTGTTGCAGCTGATTTACTTTTACTGTTGGCACCATTGCTGATGACAAGTTATTATTTGTTGTTGTTGTTGGCGGCAACATCACGTTCACGTTCACGTTCACGTTCTCATTCACATTCATGTTCTTATTCTTCATCATCAAACAGCATAATTTCCCAGTGGGGCAGTGAAAATTTTGAAATTTTTCTTCATTGTTATGTGATGGTGCCAGTGATGTTGCACATTCACCGTGACTGTGTGTTACATGCAATACATATTTATTTTCACATGTTTTTGTTGCTGTTGTTGCTGCACTATTATTATTATTTACTATGGCAACTTTATCTGACTTAAAACACGTTGCACAATGACATTGTTGTATTGCTGACGTCATGGCCGTCAATGCTGTTGTTACATTGACACCAGGTTGTTGCTGTTGTTGTTGCAGCATGGCACCCTCTCGATGATTGTAATCAGCTGATGACTTCCTGTTACTGGCAACATTATTAACATCAACACTGTCCTCATACATGGCCTGCTTTTGCCTCAATGAATGGGAATTTTCCTTGTCCTGCTCCACAATCTGCTCCTGTTGCTTATGCTGGCCACCATTCAAGTGCTGTTCATCGTTGTTGGATTTCGTTGAATACAATTTTCTTCTACGCCGTTGTCTTAAAGAAGTTAAAATGAAATCTTTGGCTTTTTTAGCTGCTTGCTCTTCTTTATCCTGTTGCTGTTGCTGGTGCTGTTTCTCTACAATGGCCATCTTTGGTTGATTATGAAATTCCGGTGAACATTTCCGTCTATCTTTTGGAGAGTTTTTGTTACTGCGAACTTATTTTTCATTCGTTGTAAGGTTCGTTGCAAATTGGCATTGTTGTAGTTGTTGTTGCATGTAATATTCATCATGAAAAGAGTGAAATAAAATGGTACCGAAAAAAAAAGAGAAGAAGAAGATTTTTTTTTGTTATTAAAAAAGTAGAAAAATATTTCGTTAATAAATTTTCATAAGAAATATACAGAAACATTATGGAAAATTAGTTTTCTTAGAATATTTATATACAATGAAACTCATACACACAGACACACACACACATATATATATGTACGTACATACTCAAATACATATTTTTTTAGAAATAATCGTAATCGTAAGGAGAGAGATTTCACTTCAAAAAGTAAAAAAAAAATCATATTTAATATTGAACTCTTCTAAGCTTCTCAATGGGTGTCCTGCAAAAACTTCTTTAGCCAACAATTGCCATGAAAAGTTTCTAAAATTTGTTGCTCGAAGTCGTTATTGAACTGTAAGCCCTGCCGCTCATGAATTAAATTAACACACACAACATGGGTGGCGTGAGAAGCTAGGTTGGAAACCATAACTAACGGGTTAAAATGGCTAATTGTTTATGTAAGTGATAGAGATAAGGGAGCGGGAGAAATACTATCACATACTACGAGTTGATCTAATAATTTAAGACTAGCCTTAATGCCTTGTTCAGTACGAAGTTCACATTCTTACGGGTGGCTTCGCGAATCAATTTTCCTTAGCGCAACATTACATATATAATTAATCGTTACAACAGTTCAGTCAGGATTACGATCTAGCTTCTCGCATCACTTATGTTGTGTGTGTTAACTTTATACATAAATGGCGGGACCTAGGACTTTGATATCGATATTATTCAGTGTGGGTTTATTCACTGTGGACTTATTTTCTTTCAATATTGGGGTATATTTCGGTTTAACCCTGAGCTTTCTAAAAGTGAAAAATGCAGGAAAAGTCCCCAAGAAGTAGATAACCTTGGATTGACAGAAAGCAACACTTCCATCAGTTTATTTTTCCTATGCTCTGTCTGAGTTTCAATTGTTCAACTTTCTCCAGCTAAGTAGTGCCAGATTCTAGAATAGTAGGGTTGCCATGTTTCATATGAATACTTTGCTAATTGATTCCCTATCGTACCGCTTGTATTTTCATTTTTGCTGTTACACTGTCTGAGAGTTACAGTGTATATGGGTTAAAATCCTTGATTAACTTGAGCAGTCCATGTTCAAAAGCAAGAAAGCCAAAAAAATGTTTCATATTTTTCAAATTTTATAACTAAAAGGCTCTAATTCCTATCATAAATAATCTATGAAAGAAGCATTGGTCTCACACAGAAAAATTGCTACCTAATGCTCCCAGTACAAGTTCACAGATGGCGTTATTTTTAAACAACGAAAAAGTGGCAAGCCTATCGTTCTAATTCCTGATACAGTAGATCAATAATATGTTTTGCTATTAAAACTTGCTTAATGAAAGCAATTCAAACCTCTGTTCTGCGATTTTTCTGAAATTTTGCTTCATCCAGTAATGTAAGGTGCAATGTAGTAGCACAAAAGGTGCTGCACTGTTTTTCAAACTTGTTCGTTTCAACAGTGCTTACAGAAGTATTTTCTATCGTTTTCCAAACGTTCTACCAATTCATACGTTCTACCTTACATCCGCGATGCAGGAGTTAGCAAGGAAAGATAAGAAATCGAGCAGATATTGAAGGCAAGGCATGTAAGCTTAATTTAGTCTTGGCGCACTCGCTAGAGTATAAATCAATTTGCTTCAGAGATGTACATTAGAGAGATTTAGAGCCTACTTTACAAATCTCTACATTCTTCCAAAATGAATAACAGTAAATTTCCTATAAACATACATACATAATTGGTCATTAAAACCCTACAGTTAGGATTACGACCTAGCTTCTCACACAACATATGTTGTGTGTGTTAATTCTATGCATGAATGGCGGAACAGTTTAAAGTCGACTCCGAACGACATATTTTTGAGAAACTTTTCATATCAAATTTATTTGAATTTTGGTAGAAATCTGCTGAGAGTAGGGCGCCGAAGAAATATTATTTATGTTTCCTTTTGTTGAAGATGTCTGACCTGGGGTTTGAATCTATAAATCAACTAGTAACTCCTGCACTTTGTCTTACTAACTCCATACGTTTTTATATCTGTTCTCATCATTGTGGAATGACCTCCACACTCCCTCACACAAAAGAAAAAGCGAAAACAGAGGAGAAATGCAGAATGTCTTAAAATGAGATGAAATAATAGGGCATCTAAAATAGAAAAGAGATGAAGAAAAAAACTGTAGATTTACTTCATGAAAATGAGACGAAAAATATGTTTCTCTCTCTCTCTCTCAATTTCTCCTTTTTTTTAATACAATTTAAATTTAATTTAAATAATTGTAAACTAAGGACAGCAATGTCTACAAAATGTATGAAGTAAAGATTTTAAATATTTACATGGAATGCCTGAAAAGGAATAAAGAATGAAATTTCATTTAATATTAGAATTAAAATTATTACAATAAATTCCTTAAGAAAGTGAAAGTAAAGGAAAGTGAAAGAATCTCTTTTCCTATCTCACTATTGTTGCTCTTACTAATCCTCCTATCTTTTCACGCGAAATAGACATTATAAAAGTATTTTGTCAACCAGGAGAGAGTTTAAGAGCTGACAAGGTAACCTAAAAATTCAACTGTGAGCTAGCAGAAGTCATAAGATCGTACTTCTTTCAGAATATTTAAAATCCCAATGTTACAGTCAATGTAGCAAGATCGGGTGTATGATTAAGGGACTTGTTTTAATGCCCCAAACGAAAGAAAGGTTAGCAATTAATCTTACGATTTGCAGCAATCCATTGACTTCTAAATTATACGACTATTTTTTGAGGGGATATGTGAAGCTTTTTTATAGGGATAAGCCAAGCAATTCCATCCGCAATTGCCAAGACACTGGATGAAAGGCTAGAAAAGATTTGTGAAAATTAGAGCTCAGGAATGGACCAACCACACACGTTATTGAAGCGAAAATGAGTATAAATTGCTATTCTAGCGAAAGATTTTAGCGGTTAGTCGCTAAATGATGTCAAAAACATCATGTGAGATTACAAAAATCGTCCACGAGTCTTTCAAATTGAACGAATAATATGTCGTATAAAGTATTTACCCCCAATAACCACTAAGTCGCCGTAGTCTAAACAAAATACAAAAAGTATTTCTGCGGCGACTTCCTCTCAGCAGATTTGTGGCAAAAGCTCTGAGAGTAAATAAAAATTGCCATGAAAAGTTTCTCAAAAATATGTCATTCGGAGTCGACTTTAAACAGTAGGTTCCGCCACTCTTGTATAAAATTAACATACACAACATAAGTGGTGTGAGAAACTAGGTCGTAATCCTCACAGAAGGGTTGAACTGACCAACAACAACAATTTCAACGTTTGGCCTGTATTGGATGATCTGACCCCAAAAATACGTGGTTTCAACAGGGCGGCGCCTACGTGACACACAGCTCATGCCACAATGGACATTCTGCACAAGCGATTTGAGGGTATGGAGGAAGTAATATAAACTGGCCACCAAGTTCATGTGATTTGGCCCCGTGAAACAGTTTTTGTGAGACTTACTTAAGTTGCAGGCATATGCGAATAGGCCTCAAATCACAGCGGAACTAAAACCCAGCATATCCTACGTGATCGACTAAAGAAGCCGTGGCGCATATTTGACGGATGTTGTAGTATTCCACACAAAATGGCATCAAAAGGCCTTTCACACGAATAAAAAATTTCGATGATACGTCGCCCACACTTTTTTTAAATTTAAAGGTAGGAAGCACTTAAGGAAAGGTCATAGACAAGGTATTTTAAATTCGATAGTCTCCTAAAAAGTTATCTTCCCATACTAGCCGTGTTGATAACAAATCTTTGCATAATAATGTTAACTTTGAATAGAAGAAGATTAGCTACAATATCATATACTGCCATCAAATTAATCTATAATACATACATACATACATAATTGGTCAGTTCAACCCTTCAGTGAGGATTACAACCTAGCGTCTCACACCACCCATGTTGTGTGTGTTGATTTTATCCATGAGTGTTGGGACCTACAATTTAAAATCGACTATGAACTACAGATTTTTGAGAAACTTTCCATGGCAATTTTTTATTTACTCACACAATTTTTGCAAGAAATCTGCTGATTGGAAGTCACCGAAGAAATATTTTTTTATATTTCAATTTTGTTAGAGATGTCTGACCTAGGACTTGAACAGTGCCTTCGCGTTATATAAGCCAGCATGCTATCTACTAGACTATGACAAATTGAGATGAATTGAACCTTCGCTTAGTCCACTATGTTTTTGGTGGATTTCTAAGCTAAAGATGTTTGTACTCAAGTAATATGGGGGTACTCAATTATCCACAGAAACATAGGCCAAGTTTCCTTAACATTGCAACATTGTTATGAACTAACACAGGCCATCTGACCATTGCTGCTTAAAAAGTATATCCAGGATATACTTTTGACTACAAGGTGCGTATTTTTGCGGAGATAAAACTACGATAAAAATCTCCTTTAAGTCTTTGCAGTTCATATCGATATGATAGAAGGGCAGCGACTACAATCGATTCATATTTAATTAATAAATGCTCTGGGTGGGAGTGTTTTGTTAAATTTCCTCCATTTTATCATAATTTCAGTATAAATTTTCATGAAATGATTGTTGTTGTTGTTGTTGCAGTTGTTATTTTTATGACTTAATTATGTAACAGAAATTGCTAAAGTTTTTCTTTCTGTTTTTCTTTCACTGATGATGTCGCTTGTTAAGACGTGTAATTTTTTATGAAATTCTTTTTTTTCTTTTCTTCTTTTTTTGAATTTTCAACTTTAGAAAGAAGTTTTTCATAAAATTGTTATTGTTATTGTTGTAGTTCTTACAGTTATTCTTTGTCGCTATTGTTGTTGTTGCTAAAATGGTCAGTGTGTTATTTTTCAATCTGTGCTGTGTAGTCATAATCTTAAATGTTGCCAAGTTAAGATTAAATGATGTTTCGTTTATTTTTTTCTTATTGTTCGCTCTGTCGTTCATTTTTTTTTTCATTTGTGTACTTCCGTTATCGTTTGAAGGAAGTGATTCACGGGTAAAAGGGGGAAGGTATGCCACTTATCAAAATCAAAACTATCATTAGCGTAAAGGACAATTGATGGTGAGTTTATGGAATAAGGGTTGTGGGCTAGAATGAAATAAATTCACATTGAAATTAATCTGTAGTAATGAAATCTTCGTTGTTAACTTCAAATAATGGGAGCACTTAATGATGCTGATGAGCATATGTCGATCTAAGCTACATCCATTTTACCAAAAGGTGCTCTGTTTCAATCTCGAACCATGGAAATCAATTCAAAACTACAATTTTGATGAAGGCTGTTCCTTAATTCATAACTCATAGATTTGAAAATTAAACGAATGAACTATACAACTACGCTGGCTTAATATTACTTTTTTAATATTTATTAAAAGGCGAAAACGCTTCAAAAACATGCCGAAAAATTTGTAAAGTGTACAGTGAGGAGCATAGAACTCACTTTCGTTCCTGACGAATGACCAACAAAGCTAATTCTTTACACAAGTAGATTGATGCTGAAATGCAAATGAATTAATGTAGGGAAACTTACTTACATACATACCTACTCCATTGATCATTACAACCCTTTAGTCAGGATCACAACCTAGCTTCCCACCACATCCACGTTGTGTGTGTTAATTTTAAACACGAGTAGCGAGACTTATATTTTAATGTCGACTCTGAACGATGGATTTTTTCGAAACTTTTCATGGCAATTTTATTTACTGCCCGAGTTTTCGCCAGAAATCTGCTGAGAGGAAGTCTGCGAAGAAATATGTTTAACATTTTCGTTTTGTTCGAGCCGCTATAAGCTGCTACAACTTGGCAAAACGATTGATCCTGATCTCTATTGCTCAAAAGCGAACGTTTGAACTAATCAAGACAGGCAACCAGAATTTGGCACAAAAAAAACTGTTGTGTTCTATGATGACAATGTCTGTTCACATACTTGTTTGATGACTTGCCAAAAGTGGCCTCTACTTCGCTAGGAAATTGTAATACACCCCATCTTGTAATCATTTGTTTCATTTACGAAAATTCTCTTGATGGTAAAATATTTATGGTGAGATCAGTGGTTCAACACCACAAAAAATATATGTATTCTCTGTGTTGTTACATTTTGCTAATCCATACAGTTTCATATTGGGAAACCAAAAAAAAATAACACACAAAATGGAGAAAGAGGTTGTAATCTTGGCTAAAGGGTTGTAATGATCAATTAAGTAAGTAACTTTAATTTGCTGTACTGCTGACTGATAATGTTACACAAAGAAATTTTTAACAATCTCCTTATGGATCGAACTGGACGCGTGGTTACCTGAAGAGCCGCTGGAAATTTCGCGATAAAATTTATTGCATAATTTAGATTGATTTTCAATAAAGAAAACAAGAGTTCTCATTATATTAAACATCCTTTTTTGATATTACTTACTCTTCTTAGGATTCATTCCCATCCCTCACAGTGGTGATGACATTACAACATACTGTCTGACATCATCTCATCTATGACCGGAGAACGATATCAATTCATGACTTTCATAAACTCAGCAGCACTGCCACTATATTCGCTGTTTATTTATTTTTTTTCTTATTCTCTCTCTTTCTCTCTGGCGGTACTACTTGCAACTAATAATGTACTCAGGACACAGAGTACAAGTAAAACAGAAAACAGAACAAGAACAAAAACAAAGAAAAAGAAAAACTGAAAGCAAAAAAAGGACAATTTCTAAAAATACAACAAAAGACGGAACTAAAACAAGAGTAATAAAGTTTAAATTGTGTAAACATTTGCTCCTCTTTTAGTTGTTGTTGTTGTTTCATTATTTTTTTCCCCCTTTTTTGTGTTTGAATGTGTACAATGTATAGTCCTTAAGCTTTTTTTAAAGTTATTGCTTTTGTTGTTGCTGTAATCTAAACAATATCCGTTAAATTTAGAAACTCAGAAGAAAGTTCTGGTCGTTAAAGGTCGCACTGTAGGGTACTCTATACATCAATCAGATTTGTAACATCTCCTTACTTTCGGAAAGTGTTCCGAGTGAAATTGTTTGCTTGAAGGTTCGTTGGAAACTTGATCACTATGTTACCGATTTTAAATAAATTTCTTAGGGAAGAGTGAGCGTATCGTTTGGAGTCGGCTTGAAACTGTAGGTATCGCCACTGGTGGATAAAAATTAACATACGCACACAACATAAGTGGTGTGAGAAGTTAAGTCGTAATCCTGACTGAAAGGTTGTAATGACCAATTGTGTATGTATGTATGTGAAATTCTCTTTCCACCATGATTACCTAACCAAAGTATAGATTGTTACAAACCCATTTGCTTTCCCTATCTTTAATTTTTCAGAATATATGGTGCTCATGCAAGCAGAAGGAGAGTTAAAATGCCTGTTCGTTACACTGGAAACAGCAAAGAGCGACCGTATTTCGCATACATAGCTGACTTAGCTTTAGCGAACGGTTTCATATTAATTTTCAGTCAACATCTTAGGTTATAAGTTCTTGAGCGTCAGCTAGGACCAATATCGCCATGTCTGTATCACCACGAAAGACTATAAAGGTACCTTAATTGAATAATCTTGTTCCTAAATTCCTAGAATTTACTGGTTCTATAAAAGGAGAATTAAGTTGTAAACTTAAATTTTAGTAAGGACAGCGCAATGACGATCACAGGATCGATATTGATAACCCATCAAAGAATCAATTAACGTCTGCATGTTCAGACTGCATATAGAGATAGAAAGCTGCGCCATCTGCATCACTTACTAGGTATGGATCTCGTCAAACCGTTTTAATCTGCCTGACAATTATGTCTGCCTTACTCAGAGCAAAACTGTGGCATGATATCTGCTCTCGTTGTTGAGCTTTTTCTTTCGTATTTAACTCTACTCCTCGATTGAGATCCGTCGTTACATATCTCGATATAATCGATTCTGTTTTTGAGATAAACGTTTGCAAGTCATCAGAAGAAATCCTTCTTGTATTAAGTTGTAGGGAGGCCTGCTACTCTTCGATCGTGCTAAGAAAGTAGACGTGATCCTAGACTCGAAACTGATCTGGAAGCTCAACATAAAACATCAAGTACAGGAACTCTTCCATAAAATGTTTGGTTAAAAGTCTCCACCGTAGAATTTCGGGCGAGTATTTCCCCCACGAAATCTCCGGAATATCATAAATTGGTTGAAAAAGCCTTCCGGAAGGAATGGATTTTATTTGTACACGACCACGACTTTTTTTTGGTTCAAGTGATGTGGTGAATACACGAATACGCTGGCTAACCTAAAGAGTTTGTTAAATTTTCCCCTTGTGATCCCACCAGTCTGATAGTGTAGGGTATAGTAAAGAGGAGCGTAAAGAAAATATTTTCTTTTTACAAAATAAGAAAATTGGAAAAGTGGAAAATGTTCGCTTTTTTTTAAAAAACTTCCACAGAATAAAACTGAAAATGAAATTTCTTTTCCTCTCTTTTGTTATGTTTTGTAAATAAATGCGTGCATGCATAAGTATTTGTATGTATGTGTGTTCGTATGTGCATATGGCCCTTGCAGTGTAAATTTTCTCTTGTTTAACGTCTTTTCTTTTTTCTTTCCTTTTTGCTTCTTCATCACTGTTTTCCATTATTTTTAAGATGGCCTGCGGAAAATGTCACACCACTCATCATCATTTGGTTGCATTATATGCGAGTTATTGTTGCTGTTTTTATGGTTGTTGTTGTTGTTTACATATACTTTCTGCCTGTTTTTCTATTTCTATTCTATTCTGTCTTATAAAAGAGCAAAAGTTTAAAATGTTTTTATTTTTATTTTTTGTTGTTGTTAGTTTTTCTCGATTGTCTTTTGTTTTCTTGTCTTGATCTGTAATTTTTCATGTCATTTACTTTGCTAGGGTTTTTCTTTCCTTTTTTTTCTGTTTTTCTCGTTTTTTTCCCCGTGATAAATCTGTTGTTGTTTATTAACTTTATTCACTCATTTTCATTGTTTCTCTAGCTTAACAGAAATTCTTAAGAAATGAAAATTGAGTAGAAGCGATAATAAACATGGCCAATATGCTTGCTATTGCTCATAACGGGACATATTTATTATATTTTCTGGGAGGAATTCCATTAATTTTTTTAATTAGTTTGTGTTGTTTCTTAATAAGTTTATACAAAACCTAGACATTGGCAAACAAAGTGAACATTACACATATAATTAGTCATTACAAATCTAGCTTCTCACACCACCCATGTTGTGTATATTAATTTTATACATGAGTGGCTTTAATCCTAACAGAAGGGTTGTAATGACCAATTAAGTATGTATGTATGTATGACAGATATGTCCCTACCATCTAATTTAAGGTCAGAGAAGCCAGACAATACGTAACATTGTAAATAAATAACTTTGGCTCGTAGATACTCTAACAGAGGTAAGAGGTAAACCTATATGATGCGTGCTCTAGAAAATTCAAGAGCTACATAAATACCATTAACCCGTACAGACACAAAAACTTCAGCAAGAGTTAGTCAAAGAGATTCGATTTCTGCTTGGATGACAGAGAAGTTAGAAATATTAGTAGCAGAGGATACTATATCCAGGATCAGTTCTACAGCGTAATGTATGGCAATTTCTTTAGCCTGAAAAAAACTATAGTAGTCGAGTCTGTCCACCTCAGATATCCTAACCCTAAGCCTCTCGTCTAAAACTCCCCGGGGCCTATCTTATTCCCAAGTTTACAAACTTACGGATAGACTTCCACAGAAACACCAGAGCAGATCATATTAGAGAATCAGTCCACCCACAGTCACGGTACTCTAGAGCTGAGATAAGAGAGTGCCTAATGCTAATGTAAGGTTCCAACGTGTTACTTTTCATATTTTTTTACCAAGTTTTTAAACGCATTAGTGGCACCCTGAATAATGTGCTCCATGGAAAGTTCAACGCAATAACACCCAGACAATTTTCCTTAACAGCCTTTAAATATCGTAACCTTGAATATTTTCCATATCAGAGAGTAATTATTGGCCTCCTTAATTAATCCGATGCTTATGAGCATAATTTTTCAAAATTTTCTTGACGTAAAAGTTTCAAGTTCTTTAAAATCCTTTATCCATGTAAATCCTTACAAACTTAAATTTATTTCTAAATTTTATTCTCTTCTTATTCCTCATCTTCGTGCAACAATTTTTTGCTCGGCTGTCATTAAGGAAAAGTAAACTCATTAAAAAACATAAAATATTCAACGAATTAAACGAGATAAATAGACATGACACTGACCCCCTCTACTCCACTATTTACCGCCAAAAAAAAGAAAAGAAAAAAAACAAGAAACAAATTAGGCAAGTCAGAAACATAGTCAACAAGGACTAGATATACGATGTAGGGGGTAGAAAAAACCCATACCATCTTAAAAATTTTAATCTTGTAGTAAAACTCTTGAAAAATAGCAGAAAAGTAGCACAGAAAGGAGTCCATCCTTGCTTTTTTATTTTTAGTGTGCCATCATTACTTACCACCATCACAGGGAAAACTATCAGCCAGCAAAGTAAATAATTTATCCGACAACAAACATCGGCCACGTGGTCCCAATGGTACACGGCAAACAGGACATTTTTCGGAACGACTGCGACAATTATTACACAGCACATGACCATTGCAACACTGCCATCCTGGTGGTTTTATAACCTAAATTTTAATGAAAAAACAAAAAAAAACAAAAAAGAGAAGACAAAAGAAGACTAAGTAAGATTATAAGTGTTGAGGGAAAGTAGAATTTACAAAAATTTTCGTTAAAAATGTTAAATATGATGGAGCAAAATAAATACATATACAGGGTGTTGAATAAATTATACAATATTTTTTATTTTTTTTTTGTTGGAGTTGTGACAGTAATTTGTTAATTCTTTAAATAAACACGAAGGACATTTGATGTAGAAGAGTTAGGGTGGTAGGTGCAAAAAGAGTGAGACTGATGTATTACCTTAAAGAGTTCAGAATTAGTTTGTTGCTGTTGACTTTTGTGAGTGAGTGTTTTATGTGAGTAAAAAAAATATGAAGAAGAAAATTAAATAAGTTTCCGGTGGAAAATTTATATTTAAAGGAACAATAAGTTTAGTTACGTACATACATAATTGGTCATTACATTCCCTTCAGTTAGCACTGCGAACTAGCTTCCCACACCACTTATGTTGTTTGTGTTAATTTTATACTTGAGTGGCGAGATCTACAGTTTAAACAGACGGAGTTTTGAGAAACTTTTTCATGGCAATTTTGTTTACTCCCAGAATTTTTGCCAGAAATCTCCTGAGAGGAAGTCACCGAAGAAATATTTTTTTGTATTTCGTTTTATTGGAGATGTTTGACCTGGGGTTTGAACAGAGGCCTTACGTCTAATACGCCAACACACTATCTACTAGGCTATGGCAATTGTTTAGCTACAGTAACTTAAAAAATTAAAATGGATAAACCGTTCTATTAGCCATTAGACCGCTCAAGAAGAACGAAAGTTCAGCTTGCAAGATTTTATTATTTTAATAACAAGACAAGAATCACATTACAAAGTATGACGTTGAAGGAATTAATGGCATGATTCATGAAACAATAAGCCGATGACATTATCTCTTTTTAAGAGTAATAGTAGAGGAGTCCGTTATTCAGAATTTCTACATGACATAGAATTCAGCTTTCCCTGGGATAGTATCCCTTACTATCATCAACTTAAGTCTATAAAAGCCGTGTGCTTGAGTGGCAACTAGACTGTAGCATAGACATCCTTTTGTAGTATACCCAAGAGTTTTTCCAATGGAGGTCTCCTCCCACAAATAAAAATATCAGCAACTCATGGCATTGAAGCTGATTCTGACATTCATTAGTCACGACTGAGCTGTCCATTACTAGTCAATACTCAAGACATGTCATATGCTTTGCTAGGTAACTTATGATCTTTGATAGTCACACCGATAAGGCCTGATAATTTAAGTCTATGTTTAGAGAAAATTGGCTTATTTGAACTGACAACACATTGTCCTCACAGGGACTAAGCAATTGGCAGTTGTCTGGGCAGATAAAAAAATCTAAAAACAGTTCAATCAGACTAGTGTGTATTGACATAACAGAAGCTTTGAGAACCTGTCATGCAGCGGCGCTGGAAGCTTTATTGGATTTAAGAAAGCTGCATATGGTAGTAAAGATTAAAGCTTTGAAGGCCATTGTTAGTTGTCTGGAAGACAAGTCTAACATGCAATACTTTAAGCAGTTTCCGTGGCCTAGGGATTGTGTTGGCCTGACAGCTTCCTCCTTAAATATCGCTGCACAGAGCCAATAGACTCTTTGATTTGGGATAGAGCTCCGCAACAAGACTTATCAACGAAAAATTAAAGGAGTAATTTGAAAATTACATACTCTCGTAAAAGAAGAACTCTTTTGTGGTATGTGGACGGGTCAAGAGAGGATTTTGGAACAGCAACAGGAGTTTCTGGTCGTAATAGGAAATATTCCAAGCCTATGAAGCAATTCTTTGCTATCTTGCAAGCGGAAGACTACGCCATTGAAAGATGTGTTCAATGCAACTTGGATGGAAGGTACAGAAGACAGGTCGTAGCACCACTATGTGACAGTCAGGCCGCCATTCAAGCACTTTGCTCTTATGGGGTTAAGTTGAAGATAGTATGGGATACAGTTCCAGGAGAAGCTGAATTGACTAGATAGGGAAAATTAGGTTACGCTTGGGAGGGTCCAAGTTAACTGGTCGTGTGGTCATTCTCAGCAATAAACAAGCAGACGAGCTTGTGAGGAGAGGAGCTGGCAACGAGCCCAACATGTACATTGTAATGCATTCCAGAAGGAAACACCTGGCTTCATTCCAGTTGCTGGAACGGGAAACGGCTTTGTTGACAGCCATCAGCATTCTGAGGTTTATTAGGACAAAAGATTTAGAGGAGACATTATAGCGACGCACTATAAAGCATGGAAAAAGTACATTTGATCGTATGGTTACAGTACTAAGATAGCTCTTCACCACAATAATAATTCCTAGTTTTGTTACAAGCAAGTGGACACTGGAATTACTAGTTGTAAACCTTCAAGCTGTATGAAAACCAGTGTTTCATTGCCCTGTCGAATTAATGCATAGACTTGTACATTAAGTTCGCATCGTAAACCTAATCTATGAACAACCTGACTAAAACTATCCACAACCTAACTGTCATCCTTATTTTAATAAATTTTAAGGAGTCCTTTCGTTTCATTTTGTTTTTTTAAATGATATTTGATTACATGTAGTATTTCCTTTCTCTATTGCAATAATTATACGTATATTTATTTCCATAAAATATTGTTTATTGTGTGGGCTGTAATAATAACTTTCCTGTTGTATATCCTTAACAAATTCTATGAAAAAAAATATTGAAAATAAACAACAACAATCAAATGCAAAAATACTTTAATAACCTGATCTGACTTTAAATTTAAGTTTTTTTCAATAATTTTTAAAAAATATATTCAGGTTTTTGTTCGTTGTTGTGTGTATTTATTTTTGGGTCTTTAAAAAATAATTTAATTGAGCATTTCATAGGAAAAACATGATAAATATCTTATTGTATCACAATATATTTCAATAGAAAAGCTGAGTCTTTCCTTCTCTCGTTCTCGTACACAAATGTATATACATACTACATACACACGTACAGATGCAGTGTTGCATATAAATGCATATCGAAAGATATCTTTTGCATAAATATCATCATGCATCAATACTTTGTAGTTATTTTTGATACCCTACATCAACAATACATCAGCAGGAGATATGACGTAACATATGTATCTCCTTGCATATGTTTGAAACAGTTTCAGAAGTAGTTCAAGATTCCTCTTTAAATTTACTGATGAATTTCAAATAATATTTGCCTGATTGTCTTGTATGTCCTTTTATTTTCGGTGTATTTTGAATTCTAAATGATGGCAAACGTGGCCTAAGTACTCAAGTGAAGGCCCAGTACTCAAGTGTGGCACTTATTGAAATAAGTTTTCCTGGCGTACATTGTATCCGAAGGTATTACATGGTCGTTGTAGATCGTTATGCAATTTTCCTGCTTGTTTTAGGGCCTTAGAATTTATTTTAAATTAAAAACAAAAACACATGAACGCACACATTACAACACAATACAACGCGAGTGTGTTGGTGTTTGTTTCAAGGATATTGATGATGATTTTTTTTCTTATACTTGATTTAGTATGTGTGTTATTAGAGAAACTTATACTGTCATGTGATCAGACTTATACAAACAGTTCGAAAGAGTTTTAGATTGTTTGTATGTTTGCTTAAAAGCATATTTAAAGAGTGGAACGCACTCTCTCTCTCTCTCTCTCTCTCTCTCTCTATTATAAAATATTAAAAACCAAGAACTGGGTAATGAAAGTAGGAGAACAAGGATTTTTCAATTTCGTCATTTCCTAAAACTTTAAATTTTTATTTGAACACTGGATTAATAGTTCGGCAGAAAACTAAGACGATGAAATACACTGGTTTTCATACAGCATGAAGGTTTACAACCAATACCTTCAAATTTAATGTTAGTAACTCTAATAGTGTTCACTTGGTTGTGCTGATGAGCTACCTTAGTACTGCAACCATACATACATACATAATTGGTCATTACAACCCTTCAGTCAGGTTTACGACCTAGTTTCTCACACCACTTATGTTGTGTGTGATAATTTTATACATGAGTGGTGATTTTTGAGAAACTTTTCATGGCAATTTTATTTACTCTCAGAGTTTTTGCCAGAAATCTGCTGAGAGAAAGTCGCTGAAGGAATATTTTTTGTATTTTGTTTTGATGTCTGGGGCTCGAACCGTGGCTTTACGTCTAATAAGCCAACACACTACCTACTAGACTATGGCGACTTCCTGTACTGCAACCATAGGATCAATTATACTCTCCTCATACTTCATAGGTCAATATTTTGCCCTGATAAGCCTCAGAATGCGGTTCGCTGTCAACAAATCCAATCCCCATCCCAGTACCTGGTATAAACCCAAGTATTTCCCTCTAGGATGTATTAATGCCTCACAGGTTCCAAGAAAGTGCTCCCATGATTCATTCTAATCGTCACAGTATCTACATATTTGGCTCGTGCAAACCCCTGAATTCTGAATAAATGTACCCTGATTCTACAGTGCCCTGTCAAATAACCGGTTCCAACCTTAATTTATGCCTGGATAGTCTGGTAAATGATTCAGATCTCCTTTTATTGTAATTTCCCAACAAAAGTTCTGATTGCCTCAAAATCACTAGGTTTGATAAGAGACCTTTGCCTCTCTTTATCTTCCCATTCATTGATCATTATGTTTCAAATATCCGGCCTCATAAACGCCATGGAAGATACCCTCCTCGCAAGCTCGTCTGCTCGATTATTGCGAAGAATTTCCACGTGACCTAGGGCCCAGAAAAAGGCAACCTTAATTTGCCTACCTAGCCGATTGAGCTTCCCTAGGGATTGTATCCCATACTATCTTTGACTTAACTCCATAAGAGCCGAGTGCGTGAATGGCGGCCTGATTGTCGGAGAGTGATGCTATGTCTTATCTTTTATACCTTCTTTTCAATTTGAATTGAGTACATGGCATAGACTTCCGCATGAAGTATACTTGCGAGTTACCCCGTGCGCTTGGAATATTTTCTTCTGCTCCTATTACAACATCCGCTCTTGACCCAGCTGTATGCCATAAAATAATTCCTTTTTAGAGAGATTATGCGGCTTTCAGCTGACTCCATTCACTTGTGTTACTAACTCTTGTTGTGAAACACTTTCCAAAAATCATAGGGCCAGTGGCATAATTGAATCATATTTTTTCAAGAATGTTGCAAAATTGCCAAGGTACAAACAAAGTTAGAAGGTAGCATGCGATGCTTATTGACTTTTTGCGTTGAAAGTGAGACAATTTTATTAGGTTGATTTGCGGTTTCGACAAAACAACGGCGCATGAGAATAATCTCACGTTTTCGAGCAGTCCAAAGGCCATAAAAATCATTGTGAGGTTATGTCAAGTCTATTGTGTACAAGCCAGCCCCGATACCCACACTGAACGATACAACTGTCATTGGTGTTGGACTAGTGTCTCAGATAGACCGGCAGTTAAAATATTCAAAATATTTGTACTGTACTAAGCCAGAAATCCCTGATAAATTTGTTTTTAAAAAAAGTTCCAATGAGGAGCAGCGAAGCTTATCGGGTTTCGGTTGGCATAGGCATGTTTAAAAATGAAATTTATGCCAGACTTTTTATGTAATTTTTTTTGTTTTTAGTTTTTCCTTTCATATTTTTGTTATTGTTTATACAGGCTTAAAGTCTTTATTTTTAGTTGTTCATGTGTTAAATTCAGATTTTTCTTCGTACACTCCCCTATACTAGGCTCATATGTACATATGTACCATTTGCCTTAGCATGTCAGTGTGTACGTGCAATTGCAATCTGCAGTTTGGTTTCTAATTTTTTTTTTTAAATTTAAAGTGAAGTATTCCTTTCCGTATTGTTGTTGTTGTTGTTCTTCAATATTTTTTCTTATAAAATTTTGTGTATCGAAAAGACTAAAAAGTTTACCTAGAGTGAGATAGAGACAGAGAAAGACAGAGAGAGAGAGAGAGAGAGTGAGAGATATAGATTTTTAAATAAAATAATTGGTCTGCGTAACTTTTTTGAAATTCTCAATAATGGATGGCCTACGATAAGAACAATATTTTTCTGAATTTTTTTTTAGTTTTTTTGTGTTTTTATTGTTTTATTTTCCATTTATTACACAAATTGCCCAATATTTTCTTTTCTATTTGGCTTTAAATATTTAAAGATTAAAGATATGGCCTGCAGAGAGAAATTACAAGTTAAACTTGTTAGAGAGAGGAATACCAAAATTCATGCAATTTTTGGTTTAATTCTTAAGGTGGCACAACATGATAAATGAG
This sequence comes from Sarcophaga carnaria, assembly GCA_958299815.1. Taxonomy (NCBI): domain Eukaryota; kingdom Metazoa; phylum Arthropoda; class Insecta; order Diptera; family Sarcophagidae; genus Sarcophaga; species Sarcophaga carnaria. Next base: position 4,749,998 of record OY283150.1, read on the forward strand.
TTCAGAAATTGGAGAAATAAGTTTGAAATTGAAATCGCTTTTAATTGTGGCTGATAGGTATTACAAAAAGGGTACAAATAGAAATTAATTAAAGGCAGGGAATCAAAGGTCACACCATAGGAGGCTTACAGTAGACATCAATACTTAAAAATCTGCGCCACACGTCATTGGCTTGTATATGCCAGAAGAGCTAGCATTCAAGAGTTTCGTCGATGATGTTGTAATTGGTGTTCAACAAAAGCTCTTGGAGTACGTATACCAATTTACATCGAGGCCATCAATTTCTGACTGGACAAATTTGGAACAACCAGAAAGGCAAAAGTGGAAATCAGTACAAAGAAACCCTAAAAACCTATGTGATAGAAAGGAAAAAGGCTCCTTGAAGGCTTTACATCAAGTAAATGGCCATAACAGATTAGAGATCTAAATTTCTTGAGGCATGAACTTTGCTTGATAGAATCCAATACAAAATCCAGTAACAAGTAACGAACTCAGCTCCTTTTATTAGTAAACGAAAACACAGTTCAGGAAAACTATGCCCCAATGCATGTACTGTACTAGAAAGAACACAGAAAGTAACTGCAAATACCGAAAGAGACAATTGCTATGGCCTTTACCCTTAACAATGCCGTAGTGGTCCAAGTAAGACACATTAAAGACGAGCAAGGCAAGGGAAACAAATACCAAGAAGAACGTTTAAGCAAAAATTGGCAAATTACATTGGCATACATACATACATAATTGGTCATTACAAGCCTTTCGTCGGGTTTGCGACCTAGTTTCTCACACCATTTATATTGGTGTGTTCATTTTGTACATGAATGGTGGGATCTACAGTTTAAAGTCGACTCCGAACGACAGATTTTTTTTTGATAAACTCTTCATGGCAATTTTTTATTTATTCGCAGAGTTTTTGCCAGAAATCTGCTTAGTTTCAGTCAGTCACCGAAGAAATATTTTTTACTTACATTAGAGGTCGCTTTGAGTGTTTGACTTATCATTGATTCCATCAGATCCTACTTAAAGAGGTCATCTGGATCAATCTATGATATCACGGAGATGCTCTTAAAAACTCTAAGGGCTGGACAGCTGCAGAAAAAGTAAACAACCGCCTCCTTCACTTTTACAGCCACTATAGCGCCATCTGTCTGACATAATATCCTCAAGGTTCCAGAAGCCGTACAACTATAATTTATACTTTTCTAGTAACAGTCGAGAATATCTCTTTTAATCGACCTTAAGGGTGTTGCCAAAGTGGTCGTATAATATTCCCTAGAGTCAGATGCTGGGAAAGCAACTCATGTACCTATTCATTTCCATAAAAACACTGATAACCTGTGGCCGAAATGATCTTTGTCAGAGAGAAGAAGCTGAGAATATTTAAATCATACATATACGCCACTCCTTACCGAGAGGTGGTAATTATGGGATTAAAAATTTGACGTTTAGAACATACAGTTGTGTTCACGTACTATGATCTGATATAGTCCGACCGAAAGACATTTTAGCAATTATGATGACAGTAGTGGCGATTTACTGAGAAAACTCCTCAACTGGGAAAAAATGATTTTCCATTTATGTTCCGTCACAGGTAAATATCCACATGCAAGAGTTTCGCAGCCTCCAGATCTTTTAAATATCAGTTATCGTTAATTTTAAAAACAGACACTGACCATAACTCCGTGTTAATCTTGTCAAACGATGCTTAATTTATGTTGTAATTAGGACTATGAAACTATCACGCTCCAAAGACTGTCATTTAGAATAATCTCTTTAGAGCACTGCTTTACAAAGCAGCAAGGGGAGGAGATACACAATAAAAAGAAAATTTGTACGACTCCATTAATCTTTTACAAAGGTCTTGAACTGAAAATTATTTTTTTTCACGGTATTACCAGTATAAATCGGAAACGACTATCAAAATCTGTAAGATTTAACTAGAAAAAGAAAGAAGAAGAACAAGGTGACCAGTAAACCTCTTCCTGTGCCACCTAAAGTCCTCAATGCTATGCTCGTACGCAAATTTTACCAAAGGAATGTGATTTTTGTTATACATTCATACATATCAGCACCGTTTATTGATGATGGCACATGCTTACGTAAGTTTATTGGAATGTTAGCATCTCTCTGGACTTTGTGCCATATTATACTTATCCTGACTTAAAGACTTTTTCATGGCATACCTTAAATACTTTAAATACTTCAAATACTACCAGATTACATTGCAACGACTTTAAATTGAAATTTCAAATAAAAATTTTATCAGAGTTTTAGTTTATTTGTAGAATGAAACACACACCGTAGATGGGGTATGTATGTATGTACATGGCCAAGTACATGAATTTGTGTAAATCTTTTAACGAAAATCTCGTAATAACTTAATGGATTTACGTGAGTTGCATTTCATATTCTCCACCGGTGTGGTGAATCCTGCAAACACAGACTGAAAATTCTCCAAAAAAAAGTGTGTCATCAGACAAGAGACGCAAAGAAATTTAAAATTATTCTTATTATTCGTATGAAAAACTTAAATGAAAACTTTTTTAGAATTTAATTGAAATTATTGGCGAAATATTCGAAAAACAATTAATTTCTGGTTGTAATCCGAAACAATGTATTGGCCTTTAAAATTGTTGATACATATGTATCGAAATGCTCTCCTAAGGACTAATTTTATCCTGAATTCCTTAATGTGATTTTAAGAATGTCTTCTAAGACAGTGAAGTTTAAAATGTAGTCGCCTGGGCAGGCAGAACTCATTCCAAAAACAGTTCGAATAGGACTGAATCAGCTTGGAAAAGAAAACAGGAAACCCCTCTACTTGTTCCCAGTACGCGTGGGAATTCTCAGCCTTAGCAGACAGATAAGCTTGCGTAAGGAGAGCTTTTACGCTGATGGAATCAGAACTTTTCTGCGGAGTGGAAATGGATGTATTGGAGGGTATGCTCAACGAAAGAATTGTCAAAAGATGCAAAAACTGTTCTCAAACCAAAGTGGTTTGAGGCAAACAAAACTTTTTGTGGGAAATTACAATAAAAGGAGATCTGAGTCATGAACCAGACTATCCCAGAATAAACGGTTTTTTGCCAGGCACAGTAGACTCAGGGCACACTTATCCAGAATGAGAGGATGTTACAAACCCAACAAGTTGATGACAATGAATCACTCAAACACATACTTCGAATCTGTGTAGATTTAATACATCTGCCAGAGGAACACCTGGCGCAGGGCAGGGAATTATTCTTTGTGATATTGAAAAGCATTGTATAAGTTTGGTGAAGACATTACAGGGATATTCCTTATAGTTTAAGGTGAGTATAGTAGATCGCTTTATCGTAGTCTTATGGCTTTATCGCAGTCCTCTTCGTGCTGTTTTCCCAACCAACAATTAAATATAGAGAGACCACTTATTGATGACAATAGGGTATCCAACTTTATTGATACTCTAGAGTATTGGGTCAATATGGCTTCTGTTTTGTTATATGTTTTGATCGTTACAATAATGAAGTAGGAGTACGTAGTATACATTTTGATTTACAGTAAAATGGCACTAACAGTGCCATCCTCGTACACACAGCCTAAACTATTCCGAGTTCCGTGAGGACGAACCAGGGGGAAGGAGAAAATCATGAGTTTATTACATCTGTATTTGAGTGAACTGAACAGGATGATATGTGCGGAATAAGTGCAGGGAATAACGCACAAATGCAGGGTTATTACTTAGCTCTTGGTCACAAAAGATTCCAACATTTTATGGATAACACTGTACCAGGCATTACTCATCTAAGTGAAGTGGATTGGATGAAACTGCGGGGAGTCCCTCCCGATTGGTGTGACCAACTGGCGAAGGCTCACAAGAAGAAAAGGCGTCTCGAAGGATGTGTTAAAGCAGATCGAAATCCTACAATCTGGTTGCTAATGGCCAATTAAGAAAATAAGTCTGTAGGGATGCCTGTAACCCAAGGTACCGATTTCATTTTAATTTTACGTGGTTGGTAACTTCCATTAGTGACTGTAAGCAGACCAACTCAATAGATTATTTGTAGTCGGTAAGGCATGAGAAAGTCGGTTTGGATAATGGTGCCCTCTGTTCAATATTTCTTACTACCTTCTAGAATTTGTCAAACTGCATTTCATTTCTTGGTCGATAGGCCAAAGTGCTTTGTTACAAATCATTAGGGAGAGAATTTGTTCTGTATTTTAACTATTGCTGTGCAGAACTGACTGCAGGTCGCTTATGCTGACATAGTCAGATTCGGGCCCAACTTTCCTTTACTTCCTCTCAAACAAAAGACATATTTTCCAGGTTTCAATATCGTTTACCATTTGAGTAGAAAACTTGAATTGAATTTCTTCGCTTTAGTGTCTTTTTTCTTTTTTTATAATAGAAGCTTGAAATATTTACCGCACTCGGAGTCTGTTTTGCAAATGAATTTGTGTTTATAATACAGCATTTACGTTATGCATGCACTGTAACTTCACAGCATTTCCTGCGAACAAAGATAAGATTCTGTGTGTAATTCCTCATCCTTAACCTGTAATTTGTATTCGAACTTCCAGAAATTTGTACTCTGTACCCCATGCAAAACAAAACAAAAAATTTCTCAAATGTTTACCCGATGTAAAGCTCAAACAATAACTTTAATAAATAAAGACCAACAACAACAACAAATATTTTTTCAACAATATTTGATGAGTAATAATAAATAAAAGAGAAGTAAAATGCAAAATTATTTATATTTTCTTACTACGGCATGTTTTAAACACATTGTCATGGGTCTACATATGTACATACATACACTGCCGGAGAAGAGTTTTGTTAAGGAGTCGTGTACCTTGGATTCGTACTTTTAATATCTACACATGTATGTATTTGTATGTGATATGGGAGGAGGGGGTGCGAGCCTATATGTAAAGTATTTCTCGACAGTTGGTAGTTGGTAAAGTATGAATATTACTATGATTGCATGGCCAGCCCTGGCCATATTATGTTTTATTTGTTAATTCCTGTGTGTTTTATTGTTGCCTGTATTGTCTATGTGTTGGTGAATGTTGTTCAACATAAATTAAAATCACACTCATACATACATACCACCAATATAACAGTAAAATAAGCAAAATAATAATAATAATCATACAACTACAACAAGCCAGTAACAACAACAACAACAACAACAATATTAGTCATACTTAGAATTGCATTTTCCCAATTGTGGTTTTATTGTTAAACACTTATGTATACTTGTCCGGCTTTTATTCATATCGTCTCTCTCTCTCTCTCTTTCTCTCTCTCTATTGGTCTGTGCAAGCGTATTAATCCTTGTAATAACATTAGAGACTCTAGGTGTGTGTGTGTGTGTGTGTATAGTATGAGATGAGTTTTGGTTTGTTGTTTAAAATTGTTTTCATTTCTGTTTTTAACAACATTTATTGTTAACAAATAATTCAAATATTACAATGACTCTCCTCATACTCATACTCATACTCATACATATTCATTGCCAACAAACTCATAGACAACAAGCAAATGAACGAACGTACAATTTACATACACACGTATACTATTTAATATTTAAAACAATAACAACAACAACAAATAATAGTAATACTACTAAACAGCAACAACATAAAATGCAGCATAAAATAACCAGAAAATAATATACGCAGTGAATACAGTGAAGCGTAAAACAATTCATGTGAATGTAGTTAAGGATACATAGGACTGATATAAGCATGTCATAATGAATGCCGAAGTCGCCGTACTCTAGTAGGTAGTGTGTTGGCTTATTAGACGTGAAACCACGGTTCAAACCCCAGGTCAGACATCAAAACGAAATATGGAAAAAAAAATTTTCGGCGACTTCCTCTCAGCAGATTTCTGGCAAAAACTCTGAGAGCAAATAAAAATTGGTCATTACAACCCTTTAGTCAGGATTACGACCCAGCTTCTCGCACCACTTATGTTGTGTGTGTTAATTTTATACATGAGTGGCGGGATCTACAGTTTAAAGTAGACTTCGAAAGACAGATTTTTTTGAGAAACTTTGAATTCATTTTATTTTACCCTCAGAGTTTTCACCAGAACACTGCTGAGAGGAAGCCGCGGAAAGAAATGTATTCTGGTTTATGGAAGATGTGTGACATGGGGTTTGAACCTTCGTGACACGCCTAATAAGCCAACACACCACCTACTAGAATACGGCGACTACCTCAATTGAACAAGAGATTACTCTACGAGGCTATAATAGAGAGAGGGGTATGAATAAATCTCAATTGAGAGTTAAAACAGTTAAAGCAGAGATTCAGTTTAAAGTCAAATCCGAGCGACAAATTTTTGAGAAACTTTTCATGACAAAAGTATCTACTCTCAGGATTTTTAGCCAGAAATCTATTGAGAGGCAGCAGATGAAAAAATATTTTTTTATATGTATTTTGTTGTGTTGAAGATGTCTGACCTGTAGTTTGAACCGTACCCTCACGTCTAGTAAGCCAACACACTACCTACTAGACTACGGCGGTTAAGTGTCCACATATTATTTGTAAATCCACTGTCCATGGACATACCTACGATCTGAAATTTTTTGAAATACTTCAACGAAATGTTCTTTGCATGTCGTTTCTGTTTCTCGCAACTTACGACAGATTGCTCAGTGGTGGCTATGTGTGGCCTATATCTCTTCTGTCTTTCACATTTTGCCACAGATTACGCTATGATTGGGGCTTGAATTCAATGGTGGAGGCTGAATTGCACTTGTTGTGCTCTCAGTTCTTAGAGGCTTTTAGCAATTATGTCAGCACCAACATATAATACATGTGGATTTACAATTGATCTCGCATTGATGTGCTTAGTATTAGTATATTATGTGCCAGTATTCCACCTAAGCAAGTTATTTGGAATTTTTTCTACAGACGATGAAAAGCTACTATTGTGATATAAAACACATAATTTTTGGTAAGTTTTAATAGGTAGAACTGATACATATTATGCTAGTTTATATTAGGTACAATAGCCAGAGTCTGTATCAAAGTAAGCTGATCCTGTCGGCTGGTTAGCTCCACGAACATAACTTCATGACTTCTGTTAACAAGTATAAGACCAAACAATTTATAAAGCTTTAGTATACATCCACTTAGTGTATCTAATTGAAAAATCCATTTGAAAAACAACTCGATTGAAAATCTCCTTCTATTCACAATAAATTGTTTTACTTTTGACCATAACTGTAGTCGGGTGCATATAAAACAATAAAAACCAGACATGACTACAAGAGTACAAGGATTTCATTTACATTTCCATAAACATTTATTTATTCGAGTATTGGTGTTGAAATCATTTTTAATTGTTCGTTTTACGCTTATAAATGAAAAAAAATAAATGGGTCTGGAAAACAGGAACATTTTCAACACGAGTGTTTATGCGTTTTAATTAAATCCCAAGAAATTATTGGCATTTTATTTTTAATTTTCATTTTAAGAGTGAAATCGATGTATAAACAAACAAATTTATGCTGAATAAAATAAAATTCAATTGAGGAAAAGCTATGGGCCGAGCAGATAACTGTTATCGGTTGTCTAGTTCTGTTAGTCAAGCATGGATTTTACCTACAGCGTAATCAACTTCAGTGAAATTTTGAACAGGAGCGGTAAAAAAATATAGAAATTTCTGTTGTATTCTGGTTCCAGTACTAAATTGATTTTGAAGGCATTAATTTCTCTTTAGCCGGCTGGTATGTGTCAAAAGATGGGGACACCAGCTCCGCATTGATGAGAGTGGCTACTGAACAGTGTTAAACCTCTCCAGTTTCTTTAGTCTCTCCTTCAGCAGCTAATACTTCCTCTTTAGTTCCGTCGAAAGAGTTTTAACGGTCAATAATGCAGAACTTGGGAAGTCTCCGTAGTCTAATAAGTATTAGACGAGAACCACTTGTTCAACACCTGGCTCAGACATCTCGAACAAAACGAAATAAGAATAACAAAATATTACTCTCGGCGACTCTGAGAGCGAAATAAAATTGCCATGAAAAGTTTCTCAAAAACCTGCCGTTCGAAATCGACTTTGAGCTGTAAGTTCATACGTAACAGGGATGGTGTGAGAAGCTTGGTTGTAATCCTGACTAAAGGCTTATAATAACCAATTAAATAAGTAAGTAGTGGAGAAACAATTGTAGATTGAGGAATTGTCAATACCTCGGCCTATTAGTCGAACCATTTTCTAAATTGATACTTCCCTGAAGGAGCGTTTCCTACTCCTGAATTTTCATTCTAGGCTTCCGTTCAAAGTGTTAGGATTTCAGAGCTGCGATAGACATTCTTGCCAATCAATCGCTAGTCTAACGCATTCTAGGCTTGTAATCTAGACATTATTGCTCCTGTTATGGCATAAATTACGACATAATTTTCGTCACATCGGAAATCCTTATATTATGTTCAAGGTTTAGATTGTCAAGTTTCTTTACAGAAACTATTGTATTGAACAGCTTTCTATTTTTCCATAATGCCACCCGTGCATACTCTTTTCTTTAGAAAACTACCGAGCCGTCATGGTAGGTGGATTGGTTGAAGGAGAGAGTAGAACAAATAAAGGCCTCACGCCAATCGACATACATCTAAGCCATCATGTAGGCTTGTTGTGCTTCCGCCATTAGGAATACCACCCTACTTTCTATGGGATGTCTATAGGAAATATACTCCCCTGAGACGAGTAATATCTGGTATCGTGTCATCCCAGAAATACCGGGTTCCTGAGCTTACGAAAGCTAGCCAATGACATAAAAAGTGTTCCATCGTTTCGTTACTTTTTGCCAAAGACTTTTACCATCCCTTTAAACAATTCCTTGTTTATTGTTTTGTTGTTTATCTTATAACTTGAATTTAATTGAACATTATTGCCTGCCTAACAACACATACATACACATGTGGCATGAATAATTTCTATGATTATTATTTGAAAAGATTTAAATGTGACCTACAAAAAGATGTTCTTGGCCAATATACAATTACAACAAATACAATAGCAACAACAATGAAATACGTATTTACCATTAAATTGTAAAATTTCCATTTCATTTGTTTTCTGGCATTTAATTTACGAAATATTTCAGTTTTGCTGGCCTCGTAAGTTATGCCATGAATACGATTTTACACTCTTGCCCTCTTCGTCTCTTTCTATGTTAGTAGCAGGAAATTTAAGAAGTTTTCTAAACCGTTTACTTAAAAATTACTAGAAACAATTATTGTAGATTCTGTAATGTTGCTGTAAATTAGGTCATGTCTACTTTACTGATTAGAATTAATTCATATCGGCTCAGCATTTTGTGAATATGATATTGAAATGAAACGATTAAAGACTATTAAATGCACTTTAAGTTGTCATATTTTTATAAAGCCGGAGTAAAGAAAATATTTTTAATACATCATTGTGAAAAATGTCCAGACTCCAAGCTTTGCAAAACTCCTTACAATAATCCACTTCTGTTCGTGACCAATTGTGTGGCAAAAACGTGAAATTATTTTCTCTGGAAACTTCTTTGTAGTGAAACCAAAGTGAATCGTTTTGTATGGCGCGTAGCAACATACTATTGGAACCACCAGTTTACAATCATGAATTGTAAGTAAAAAAAACACCCACAGCTAATAATACGCGCGAATCAGGCCCATATGGAGTGATATATAGGGTTAGACTAGGTTAGGTTAGCGAGTAGCTTGTCGTTCACAGGCAAGTACACTCGATGGTCATACGGCCCGTTGTGTTAACCAGTGCGAGCTAAGCCTTTTTGTCATTAATCGTTAGTAGTGGATTTGAATCACCTCGAGCTCCGGATGAAACTGCCCAGTTTACTTATTGGGAATTACGCCACCATGCCCAGACCTTCAAACGTTCTATCACCGAAAAACCGATCACGTCTGTCATAAAGTGCAGAGAACTCGTGAGAGAAATTAGGTTTGCAGAAAATTGTATCTACGACTTTATGAATGGTCAACTGATTACTGCTGTTAAATTGGACTTTATATAGATGGAGGGCTAAGTCCATCAATAGCCGTAAGATAGGCTCAATTGTAGAAAACGAGATGGTAAATTTTTATTATTCGCCACACTTTTTCTAGTAGAACCGTTAAGGGCGGAAGTACATACATTGCGATGTTTCACCACCCAGCGCATATGCATATGTGTGTAACGCTTCTAGTCTCTATAAATTTCTTTAAAATCTTGTTAATTCTTTGTAATGTTTTTCGATAATAGTGGCCATAATTTATCGATAATGCTAGAAAATTCACTCTTCAGTAGTTAGGTTAGGTTAGTGTGGTAGCTTTCATACCAAAAGTTCACTTGAGCACGCATAGCGGCCCGTTGTGACACCACAGGTGAACACAGTCTTTGTACTGATCAAGTTCCTCCGAACCAAGGGGGGAGAAGTTGGCCAGCGCAAGGGCTACATAATTTAAAGCACGACTACCCCACCCTGGAAAGCCAGCCAGAAAGCTTGATAAACGAGGCTATATCCTTGACATCAATGGACGATAGTTCTGTCAAGGTTTGGAGATCCAAATTACTTATATGTGCACCTCGCAAGAGATGGGCATTGACAAGCGGATCTGCACCCACGGCAGAAGTCGTTAAATACGAGCCACATTCTTTCCGGGTGTCTACCCATAACAATTTTTGTTCAATCAGTCAAAGAAGAAAGTCTACATGCAACGCTGTATGTAGACTTTTCTTCTCGTAATTTTAAGATTGTTTGAAGATAAAAATTAATAGAAATTATTGGATAAAAACAAAAAAATTAGCGCGAAAAAGTTTACATACAAGGGCGTATGTACTCTTTTTCCTGTGACTGTACTTTAAGAACAAGTGCTTAAATGAATCTTGCAGATTTCATATGCAGACTTAACTTAAATTTGAGTTGTTCGGGTAAAGTTTTTAAGTAGTTTAAACGACTTTTTTGTAAATTCTAGCTCCTTAGCAATATAAAAAATTTTCACTAATAATCGAACTAAAAGAAGACAAAATTTCAGATGCTAAATTCTTCCATTATAAGGACCAGATATTGTCGTCGTTCAGATGTTATTTGCAATATTTTTTTTTTTAATTTAATGAAAAAAAATTTAAATTCCATTGAACTAAAAATTCATCTATAAAATACCTCTTTTAAAATCAATAAGATTTAATTCTTTTTCTAATTAGTGCCACAATTTTCTCTGATTTTTTCATTTTTCCAAAAATCAATATCCATTAAAATTCAAAAAAAAATACAACAGTTTTTAACTGACTTTATATTTATTTAAAGTGATTCCATTGTCTAGTTTTTGGTTTCAAATTTGTTTTACGAATACTATACAAAAACATCTCACAACTACAGTAACAATAACAATTTTATAATAGAGTGCAGAGTATGGATGGAACTGAAAATTTTTTAACAGAAAATAAATGCGTTAAACGTACGAAAACGTATCACATGTACGTCTCATATACAATTTTCAACAAAAGACTTTATGGGCGAAAGCAACAAAAATTTTCCAACTAAAAAAATATTCAATATTTTCCATGAAAATAAGTGAGTGTATGCGTATGAGCGTGAGTATGTGTGTGATTGTATGTGAACATGTGTGTGGTAGTATAAAATGAAATTTAAAACTTCAAACAAAACACTCCTACCTACTCAGGTAGGTTTTGAAAACAATACACTCACAATGCACTCATACAACAATAAAGTTTCTATTTTCGTATTATAGAAACGATTCTGCCATTAAATAGTTAGAGTGACTAGTTATTGGGACTGTGTTTGTATGTTTGTAAGCTATTTCTGCTTCTAGCAATGTAGCGCTCATTCTCTAAATTTTAGAGTGTCTTACTATTATTCCGTACACAGAGTATACTTTGGTACATATGTAAGGAGCTCGGACATGAGACTTTTATATCGGATGCCTGACCATTGCTAAGAATTTCAAGGAGATATCAATGCTGAAGTTGCCGTAGTCTAGTAGATAGTGTGTTGGGTTTTAGACGTGAAGCCACGGTGCAAACCCCAGATCAAACAACAAAACGAAATATGAAAAAAAAATATTTCTTCGGCGACTTCCTTTCAGCGGATTTCTGGCAAAAACTCTGAGAGTAAAATAAAATGGCCACGAAAAATTTCTCAAAAATCTGTCGTTCGGAACCGACTCATGTATGAAATTAATACACACAACATATGTGTTGTGAGAATCTAGGTCGTAATCCTGACTAAAGGGTGGTGAGGACCAATTATGTATGTATGTATTGATGTATGTATGTATGTATGTATTTATGCATGAAGTTTGCAGGGTAGTAGGACATTCCGCAAAAATCTTGGGATTAACTAGTACAGCAAGGCTGCCATCATTTACACAACGTCTGTCTTCGTTTATAAATCATTCGAACTGTAATATGAGCTCCAGGTGTTGATGAACCGGCCAGAGCATAGACACCAGGCGCAGAGGATCCATGTCATACGTATTTCAATTGCTTCACCTAGACTGGGTACTTTCCGGTGATAAATGAGGAGAATAATGAATCTCAACTTTGTTCGTGCCTGTAACAGAGCTCGGCTATGCTGGCCTGACCTGGATAATAAAAGGATGATTTACCTTCTTTCCTTAAATCGTGCTGCCATTGAATGCTCTATTGATATCAGACTCGATATATTCTCGCATAATTTCTGCACGAGGTCCAATAGAGCTGAAAACTCTTCTATGCACAATAAATACTTACGATCTCTCTAGTAAACAGTCCAAATATGAAAGTTGTATCCTTTTTGCAATTTATGGGAGTCCAACGAGGTCAATAATTATAGCACGACTTTAAAAGGCCAAGGACATACCTGACAGGTTCCTTACAACGCTTCAGCCAGGATTACGACCTACCTTCTTACACCACTTTTGATGTGTATGTCAATTTTATACATCAGAGCCGACACCTACAACCTAAAGTCGACCCCGACTGTTTGAGTAACTTTTCATGGCAATTTTATTAACTCTCAGAATTTTTACCAGAAATCTGCTGAGAGGAAGTCGCCGAAGAAATATTTTTCAGATTTCGTTTTGATCGTGATATCTGGCCTTGGAATGCTATCTAGCGAACACCGCAGCAAAGATTTTTAAATTGCCTGAACAACAAAAGTACGAAAAAGCACGCCGGGCTTTGCCTAAACATTGACGAGGCATGCACATGTGTGCAAGAGTACACATTGAAATGCAAGTCTCTCTCAATATTTTAAATAACAAAACTTAGTTAATATTGAGGTATTTTAAAATACTAACACATGCACATAATATTTTTCTCTTAGTTTTCAGTTTTATGTGAACAAGAAAAGCTTTTCAATATGCCAGTAATAGACACCCGCACACACACACACATTTTCACGCATGTATACACCAGTATTTGGCTGAGTTGCTAACAAAAAATAAAAAGGCTGCGGAAAAATAGGAAAATTTAAGGCACGCTTGCAAATAGTAAATTTCTTTCGCTCTCTCTCTCTCTCTCTCTCTCTCTCTGTAGCTCTCTTTCCATCGCTCCTTTGTTTATTTGCCTGTGACTAACATAAACGCATAAAGATTTTCAAAATATTGTATTAAATTTTCTTTTAAAGAAGTTTCCATTCTTCAGTTGTTGTTGTTGTTGTTGGTTGCCATTTTTCCGGTTATATTTAGTTGGAACTTTAGTAGACTATGCGAGCATTTTGTTGACAACACGTAGTTTGGAGTGCTTCTACTACTGGCTTATTTTTTTCTTCTTCTTCTAAATTTATTTGCAAACAGTTCCTTATTGTACGACTAGTTAAGAGTTAGAAAACTTGGTATATTTTTTACTAAAGAAACTTCAATAGCGTTGTCGGTTGTTGCAGCCGTTTTGGGCAGCAGTTGAATTAACAATCATTTGTTAAATCATTCAAAAAAAGTACCTAAAAAGTACTTTTCACTGGAATCACTTCCCAACTGTGCCCAAAATAATTTCGTTTTTAGTTAATGTATCAACCATATTCACTGGAACGATAAGGAATTGGGCTTCTCTTGTAGAGGAAGAGCAAACAAAATATTTACCCTCTTTAGAACTCATTATGATGATGCAATTCTCTCTCTAGCTACTATGCAAAGGTACAGTTTTTGAATATCGGTTAGATCAGAAGTCCCGTTGAAGCACACGTAAAGTTTCACAAAGCAACGGAATATAATTCCTGAGAGGATATGTTGGTTATACGTTTCGTCAAGGACGTAAGTACTAAGCAAGATGTGCTCAATGTCGTGTTAAGCTCCTTCACAATTAGAAGGAGAGATTCGAAATTCGGATTATCTCAGATAAAAGAAAACCCTGTAAAAGGGCAGATACTAACTGTCAAAATGACATTTAAGAAGAGTTGCCACGCTGTCAATAGGTTCATTGTGAAATTTACCAAAAAAAACTTCCTCCACTTGTAATCAACATCAATACAACTTCAACAGATCTCGTTCTGTTTAAGCTCATAGTACGAAATCTCCGCAGCTCATTTAGAGATTCTGTGAATATCTCTAACAGAATGAGGGCGGTACAGACAAATCTCAATTCCTGGTTAGTTGTCTGAATATTTGTTAGCAGAAGATATTGCCACTTGGAGGGATCTGTAATCTAAATCGATTGCCTATTGCTTCAACCGTCAATCGAGATTCATTCATACCCCTCTGTCGCTATTATAGCCTCGTAGAGTAATCTCTTGTTAAATTGAGGTAGTCGCCATATTCTAGTAGATGGGTTATTGGCTTATTGGACGTGTCACCAAGGTTCAAACATCAGTTCACACATCTCCAACAAAACGAAATTTAAAAAAATATTTCTTCGGCGACTACCTCTCAGATTTTTGGCAAAAACTCAGAGAATAAAATAAAATTGCCATGAAAAAGTTTCTCAAAAATCTGTCGATCGATGGATAAAAATTGGTGAGTGTGCATGCGTGGTGTGATAAGCTGCATTGTAATCCTGACTAAAGGGTTGTAATGACCAATTAAGCAAGTAAGTAATGGAGAAATGAGAAGATTTAATTCATTGCCAAACAACTGTAGGTTTGGGAATTGTTTTAAATTGTTGCTGTCCTGTCGTATTTTGCCATCCAAAATAAATTTCTGCGGCGACTACCTCTCAACAGATTTCTGGCAAAAACTCTGAGAGTAAATTAAATTGCCACGAAAAGTTTCTTTAAAATCTGTCGTTTAGAGTCGAATTTAAGCTGTAAATCCTGCCTCTCATGTATAAAATTAACACACACAACATAAGTGATATGAGAAGCTAGGTTGTAATCCTGACTAAAGGATTGTAATGACAGAAGGCAGAGTAAGGCTTTAGCTTGCATTTCAGGGAATTAAATCTCTGACTGCCAGTATAAAAGTGTGAACATTTGATTTCCAATCCTCCAATACTTAGCTAAAAATTATTTTGTCTAGACTCTGTTCTCCTTATCTCGAGTTTTTCCCCAAAAAAAAATTTGTTTTGTATTCTCGTTATCAAATAACGTCGCCAAAACTGTCACACTGCCTTGGTTTTTTGAACATGAAAAGTGTACCATTTCTACTACACTTTACCAGTCTCTTCTGTTCATTTCTTTCTGATTTCTTTAATAACCTTGTGACTTTTAATTTTTTTTTCTTTCTTGTCTCTATAGCTACTATTCTTATATACTTTTAGTTTGAGAAACTCATCGATATTCCTGACAAGTTTTAAGACTCGTTTTAACTACAAAAATTGCAGAAGAACGAAAAAAAGAAACGTTTTCCAACAAACGTTGTACTTTGCCATACGTTTTTTACCTTCAAAGGAATTGTCCACAAAAAATAAAACTTTTTTCAAAAAAAGAACAGAAGCTACTCTAGGCATATGTACATATATGTATATAAGTGTACATATGTGCTCGTATATATATATGGGTTTATGGGCATATGTAGTTGTCTCATCAGCCTCATTATGGCCAATAACAATTTCAACTAAAAAAACTTACCTCTAGGCAAACAGGACATTCCAATAATTGGGCAATATGTTGCAGGCAAGTTGCAAACTTTTGCAACGATTGCTGATTAATGTTGTGCTGCAAGTTTAGAGAAAAACAAAACAAAAACTGTGAGTATAAATTGAAAAATAAAATACAATACACATACAAATACAATAAAGTACACAACAACAATAAAAATAAAAAGAAAATAAAAATTAAGAACAACTTTAATTAGCTTCGGTTAGTTTCTCGGTTTTCGATAGTAAAAGAGCTACAAAGCTACTACACATGTACCACATGGCTCTTAGTTTTCTTTATATTTTTAAAAATAAGAAGAAGAAGAATCAAATAAAAGAATTACAATAAAAAACAAAGTAGTAATGTTAACCGCTGAGGAAAATTAAGTGGAAAAAGTTGTTTCTGCTATTGTGGTTGAAAAAATTTTTTTTTTTGATTTTTTTTAATTTTTTTCCGTAAATTTTTTCTTCTTCTTAATTTACATGTTGCCAGGATCCCTTTCTCTCTCTCTCTCTCTCTCTATTACTCTCTTTGCTATAATTTGTCCATATGTTGGATGCTTTTTTAATACACACGTATTCTTATGTAGAACACTCTCGTAAATTCTATTAAATGCAGCCGACTAAATGTAAAGTTAGGTTAGAATTAACGCGTAGCAGGCTATTAGTGCCCCTAGAAAAAATGTCCTCCTTTTATATTCATAATGAGCCCAAGTTCTAAGAAAACAAAAGCCGTTTACAAGAGGTGTAACAGACTGCCTGTAATTTTAGTTTCCATAATAAATAACATGTGTTGGGCACACATAGTTGTATTAAATAATTTTATTGGGTAGGGGAAAAAGTTCTAGAGAGGTTGTTAATAATTGAGTGAAATAAACCTAACAATTAGTGGTGTATTCTGCCGTATTCTAGTAGGTAGTGTATTGACTTATTAGACACGGGACCTTGTTTCAAAACCCAGGTCAGATATCTCCACCAAAAAGAAATATGAAAACAAATTATTACTCCGGCGACTTCCTTTCAGCAGATTTCTGGCAAAAACTCTGAAAGTTTATAAAATTACCATAAAGAGTTTGTCAAAAATTCATGGTTCGGAATCAACTTTAAACTGTAGGACTCGCCACTCATGTATAAAATTAACACACACAACATAAGTGGTGTGAGAAGCTGGGTCATAACCCTGACTGATGTGTTGTAATGACCTATTATGTATATGTGTATTAGTGGTATATTTATTAAGGGTAAGGGTTCTGATATCAAAGTTCCTTATAGGCTTTCTGACTACTGCAGTCTTTTACAAGCAAATGTCATTGCAATTTTAAAGCGTCACAGTGCTTGTGGAGTGGCAGGATTTTCCTTGAAAATTACTCGGACAGACAGAATGCGATTAACTACCTAATGAATATAGTTTTAACGTTCGTCCTTGTTCATAAATGCTGACGATTTCTCAGAGAAATTTTAAGATCACTCAAAGGTAACTCTTAGGCATGCCAGAAGGCTTGGCATTCCCGCTAATAACTTCTGCAGGAACTGTAGGTCTGAGGAAAAGGAATACTGTTTTGCATCCGTTTAAAGTTAATTCTTAGGCATGTCAAAACACTCGGTATTCCGGCTAATGACTTCTGCAAAAGCTGTGGGTCTGAGGAGGAGGAAAATACTGTTCTGGTCATCCCATGTGTCAATGCACTGGTCTTGTGATAAAGAGACGGAGGTTTCTGACGTCTAACTTTCTGACCTCTTCGACTGAACTCTCTAATAAAAAAGATTCCTGCAATAACAGGCTTTATTTTGGACTAGGGGTACTTTTCTCTGGAGAAAGTTTGACCACCGAGTAGAATTTATTGTGGTATCAAAAAAGGACTAAATGCTGCACTAGGTTGGGTTAGGTCGGAGTGGTAGCTCTGATATCACAAAGCTCACTTGAGCACGCATAGCTGCCCGTTGTGACGCCACAGGCCTAAGTGGTACTCTTTTCTTTCAAAGTATTTAACATGAAAACTTTTAACCGGAAACAATCTTTTGCTCCTACCCAATAAAATTCTTATGAACGTTAGAAATTTTATGTTTTACGCCTAAATAAAGTTTTTGGTAATTGTTGTGAAGCCTTTTGTCTTGTTGCCAAAACAGATTGTGAGTAAATTTCCTCCATAAGCTTCTTTTTACTCGAAAATTGAATAACAATTAAATTATGATACTCATACTCTTCACATGGACACAGAGATGTTTAAAGCATACCGTAGACAGGTCAGATGTAGAATATTTTAATTATTTTTGGGGATGTTTCACTCAAGCAAAAACAATTTAATTAAGGTCAACAACATATTATTGATGTGGCTTTTATGGGGCCAGCAAAGGTGAAGTTGAATAACATCACACATACAAAATACCACACACATATGGATAATTAAGGACAGTTGTAGGCAGCTAGCGTTAGTTATGACACTAAGATGTTAGATTAGGCAGAGAAATTTAAACCTGAATCACTATTTTACAGCTTCTTGCTTGAAAATAATCAAGAAATTGAGGGCAGAAATCTTCAATTCTATACATGAGTGACTGGACCTACACTTTTTGAAGATGATTCCGCACGATAGAATTTTAAGACATTTTTCATTGCAATTTTTATTTCATTCTCAGAATTTTAGCCAGAAATCTGCTGAGGTGAAGCAGCCGAAAAATATTTATTTTTGTAATTCGTTTCGTTCGTGCTGTCTGAACTCGGGTTTGAAACGCGGACTCAGGTCTAATAAGCCAATATACTACCTACTAGACTATGGAGACTTCAAATAATCAGAAATAATTAAACATGCTAATCCAGAAGATTGGACAAATAAAGGACGAACTTATAGTCTAATTGAAGGATTTTGTTTCCATTTTATACTCAAATCAGTCGATATAGTCTTCTATGAATTCAATGCCAATTTTGTCTAATGTTAACACAATTATTAGAGCATATGACCAAAATAAACATAAAATTGTACGTTTTAATGCACGAATACATTTTTTTCTTTTGCATATGAAAACGTTATTATTTTTAATTTATTTTCCATTTAAATTTCAAAATATTTTCAATAAATTTTGATTTGAAATTTCATATGCTCAGGCGCTTTATAAAAAAAGAATATTTTTATAGAAATTAAAGTGTTTTAAGATTTTAAAAATATGTTGTGGGAAGAATATTGTTTTAATTTGGAATCATTTTCCTCCTCCTTGCACTCTTTTCAACTCAAATATTTAATCAAAAATAATTCCAATTTTATTTAAAAGATTTAAAGAGTTTTCATGGGGTTTTCTTGTTTTTTTTTTGCCAATTTCTATTAAAAGTTTACCTTGATCTTTTTTTATTTTCCATTTTCAAATTTTCTTTTTATTAGAAAATCAACAACAATACTACTCGTATATGCATATGTATTGGCAAATTCAAATGTATTTGAATTTAAGTTATGTTAAGTTTGGTTTGGTTTGATTTGGATTGGTTTTACTATCAATTTGGGTCAATTAAATTGTAACGATAATGCATCAAATGCCAACATGAACAAATACAAATACAATGTATATGTATTACATACACCAATACATACATACATGCATACATAGATAAATTTCATACATAAAATGTAAATATATTTTGCTTGAGTATATATTTTATATAAGCTAAGTTGCCTTCAAAAACTCATCATCATGAATATTGCTTCCTTCCTTCCCTTTGCTTGGCTTTGTCTAACCTCCAGACCAGCACCACTTGTAGGCCCAATTTAATATGAAAATGTTTTTCAATAGATTTTGGAAAATGTACACGAAAAACAAAATATCTAAGCATATATAATATGGATCATTTCGCGTTGAAAGTTGTGAGACCAGTCATAGGAGAATCTGAGACAAGGTATTGAATCTTAGTTTGAAATCATTGGAATTTCTCGAAATTATAATTTTGCAAGCCTTACAACTTTTAAATGAATTCTGATAGGTTGTTAATCGCCTACGATTGATAGGAACATAATCTTAGGCTCGCCAAGCCATCGTTAACATACGGCTCAATAAGCTCAACAGCAAATATTTGGAAGAAGAATTCCAGCAAAGCTTTTTCTTTTAGGTTATCTACTCACTTGCATAGGCGACTAGTCGCGGAACACACGCGATTTGAAATGAATTAGGTCCCACCAATTAGCCAAACAACGGTTCTATTGTGGTATCTATTTTGATGAAGAAATTTAAGTGTTTAGTACATACGTGGCGGGCTCTGAGTTGAGTAAACACATCCTTCTAGTTTCCCATGTCAGACATCAAAATGAAAATATGAAAAATATTTCTTCGGCGACTTTCTCTCAGCAGATTTCTGGCAAAAACTCCGAGAGTAAATAAAATTGCCATGAAAAGTTTCTCAAAAATTTGTCGTTCGGAATCGACTTTAAACTGTAGTTCCCACCACTCAAGTATAATATTAACACACACAGCATCAGTAGTCTGAGAAACTAGGTCGTAATCCTAACTAAAGGGTTGTAATGAGCAATTCTGTATGTATCCTTGTGGTTTAAGCTCTGCATGTACCATTCAAGCACTTCCCATTTCGTGACAATGTCGAGACGGACACTCTAATTATCTTGTTCATCATTGCAGCTTTTGTGGAACCACGACCAATAATCATCATAATTTCAAGAAAAGGGGACGATAGGAATATTTTATGTTAAGATTTATGGGTACAATCTGATTTTCAAAATTCCTAGAACCAGCTATTAATTCTGTTCAAATCAAATCATAAGATTGGTATCGCTTTTCGTCTTCCTATCCTACATTAGGCGACAAACGATACGTGGTATAGAAGTATAAAGAGATCTCCAGTCGACTTTAAACTGCAGGTCCCGCTACTCAAGGATAAAATTATCACACACAACATAAATGATGAGAGAAGCTAGGTCGTAATCCTGACTGAAGGGTTGTAAAGACGTAATATGTTTTGTATGGAGGATATAAGCCCTTCAAAATGGGATTATTTTGAGGGGGAATGCAGACTCTCACTTTTTATACAATTCGAAAACTTTTGTTGCTTTTGAATCTGAGATGCTTATGTTTGAAGTGAAGTATTTTAACCATTATATCAAGGCACTCAAAGTTTGGCGGTATAAAAATAGTAAAAAATATCGCGAAATATGGTTTTAAGTTACGAAAGTGATATTGCCGAGCTTCTCATTAGTATATTATCTGTGTACTCCAATTCTGCCCGTATATTTAGAAGTGTAGGTTTGTCTAGCTTATTGCATTGCATAGTGTTCTCTTCATAACATCACTCTCAACAAAATATAAATTTTTGTCCCTATATATACTCCCCTCAAATCTATGAATTTATGTATGTATGTACTACAGTGTTTGTATATATTTTTCCAACTTCACTATTAAAATTCATAAATTTTATATTTTTCTTGTGGTTGCTCTTGTTGTAGTTGTATACTCCTGCAAAATGAAAATGCATCAGGTGTTAAGTTTTTATGTGTGTAATAAATTTACAACAACTCACTCACATTCAACAAAATAGTTTTAAATGTTTTGACATATTTTTTCTGAATTTTTTCGTTTTTTCGTTTGTTTTTATTTTGGTTTTTGTCATGTCATAATAGCACACAGAGAGATGGCTTGCCAGTTGATATTACAATACGTATATATAACGTATAACAAATTGACATTGACGTAAATCTACAATAACATATACGTCCATCCATAAGGATTTACAAATTACCTGCACTCTACTCGTATACGATACATATATATATATATACATGCATACGTCCATGTCTTATGCCACATCAAAAATGCAAAAATTTCGTTCATAAGTAATGCTCCTCTGTTCATTTAATTTTTTTTTTGTCAGGATGTCCTTTTTTCCTTTATCCCATTGGATTTTTAATAAAAATAAGGACACACACACATTGAGAGATATACTATCACATACATAAATACATCATTGATGTATTGTATGGAATATCATTCAGTTTATAATCCATAGGGAGAGGGTATTACATACATTCAATACAGATGCAGAGTATAATTATTTATGGATGACGTCATGTGTCCTTATAAATTTTGAAAATTTGTTACGCTGTCATGTAAGTGTGTGTGTGTGTTAGTTTCAATTTTAAATTAAATTATGATTTCAATCAAGCGTATGCATATGAAATCAAACAGTTTGTCAATCACTCAATATGGTGCAAGGATTGCATTCTAAAGAATTCAGTTTTAGCTGCAGTCGTTAATTTCAAAGGATCTTTAAGTTTAAATTCTATAACTTGATTGCGTTGCCGGTAAATTTTATCACCACATGCAGTGCATTCACTCAACAATGTGTTGTAACAGCGTGCTATCTTTTCAAACACAAATGAAACACTTTAAGAGACACAATTTCAACATCAATTTCATCATCTCCTGCATGAAATCTCATTCATTGATTGAATCACATGGCCGCTCAGTAAGAACGTCAGGTAATTTATGTAGCTAAACTAATGGGGTTGCATGTAATTTATATCCTGTTTGTCAGACTAGGCCATCAGAGTTTGTCTTTCGAATCGATGCATGATATCTTCAATGTGGAATGTGGAAAGCATTGCGGCTTTCTGATCTTGATATCATCAAAACTACGATTATCATTATGGGGATATTATAGCCCCGGTTATTAATCGACCAGTGTAGAGTCATAGGAGCTATAAATTTGAATATATTCCTCCTGCTGTAGTTTATAATCAAGTAGTCAGTTGCCGTTCAACCGAGCTTAGATTTTTAAATATACCACAATAGTCTATAGCTGTCAATTTTTATTTTTTTGGGTAACATTTCCCATAACACTTCGCCTTAATTGTGGCAATTTCGCGCTGTGTATTGAGTCTTATGTACACTTCTTTACGTTGCTTATATTACAAATCGTTGCTAGTGATTGACATATTTTTGGCAGAAAACAATATGCAACTGTCACATTGGCTTTTGAGCCTCTCAGTCGCTTTCCAAGCAATTAGAAGTTCATGATGGGACCAAGACTAAGAACCCGAGGCTATGCTAAACAAATTTTTGTTGGTACTACGTTTTGAAAATCCTTTGCAAAAAGTGTTTTCTCACTCAAGAGAGGAAGCTTCAGCGATACAAACAATAAGAGGCAGAACACAATACGTACGCACTCGTTATCAGTGCTTCGATTCTATCCATCTTCTCCATATATTATCTTATCTTTGAATTCCGTTCTTAAATATTATTATCCTGAAGAGATGCCATAGTACTGCGACCATACGACAGTGACAGTTCACTGCTCAGCATCTGATATGCACCCAGGTGTTTACTTCTTGGACGCATTTATGTCTTACAGGTTCCAAGAATGTGTTTCGATGATATATTCTCATCGCCACGGAATCCTATATGTTAGGGTCTAGGCAAACCCCATTTTGAATAAGAGTACTCTGAGTTTTTCAGTGTTCTTTCAAGATACCGGTTATCAACCTCAGTTAATTCCTGTACAGTCTGACGCATGACTCAGATTTCCTTTTATTGCAATTTTCCAACACAAATTTTGATTTCCTCAAACCCACTTGGCTTTCCTTCTCTTTATCTACCCTTTCGTTGAGTACACCTTTCCAAACATCCGCTTCCACTACACAGAAGTATTCTGACCTCATACTCAGGGTGGATGCTATCCTTCTCACATTCTCATCTGGTTACTTATTGTCAAGAATTCGCACATAACCTAGGTCCAAGCATAGGACAACCTGATCTGCTTTACCTAACTGATTCAGCTACACCAGACAGTCGCATACTATATTCGATATCAAATAGCTGCCTGACTGTATATATAGATAGTATTTGATATGTCCTGGCTTTTGTACTTTTTATTCAAGTTGAATTGAGCACGTATTTCAAGGGCATAGACTTTAGCTTTGAAGATATCTGCAAATATTTCATTCTGGGACCAAAAAACACCTGCTCCTGTACCAAGGTCCGTTCTTTACCCATCTGTATAACACAAAATAATCCCTAATAAATTAACTCTAACCCAAGATGTAGGGCTGTCTGGCTTTTCTATATCGTTGGTTTAATTCTCTCCTAGGGTCTGGGAGCTTCCGGATAGATTACTGAAATTAATTCCATTTTTTTATTCAAATTCTTCTTTTGAAGTCGACGTAGTCTAGAAGGTAGCGTGTTGGCTTATTAGACATTAGGCTATGTTCAAA
Organism: Sarcophaga carnaria; assembly: GCA_958299815.1. Lineage (NCBI taxonomy): Eukaryota > Metazoa > Arthropoda > Insecta > Diptera > Sarcophagidae > Sarcophaga > Sarcophaga carnaria. Next base: position 4,774,187 of record OY283150.1, read on the forward strand.
CCCCAAGTCAGACTTCTCCTACAAAACGAAATATGAAAACATATTTTTTCGGCGATTGCCACTCATCAGATTTCTGGGAGAAACTCTGAAAACAAATAAAATTTCCCTCAAAAATCTGTCGTTCGGAGTCGACTTTAAACTGTAGGTCCTACCGCTCATGTATAAAATTAACACACACAACATAAGTGGTGTGAGAAACTATGTCGTAATCTTGACTGATGGGTTGTAATGACCAATTATGTATGTAAGTTTGACCTGATGAATATCAAAAATTTTTGATATTTGGATGTATGGTGTAATAGCAAAACACTTCTCCCTCATCACGTCGTGTCTGCAGACGAAGTGCGCTAGTGCAATAGCCGCTTAAGAGAGCTATGCCTACCACAACTTATTTCTTGTCTGCCAAGTAATACATCCCTTTTTATATATTGTAGGCTTCACTGTGATTTGTCATAATTTCACTGCTTTTTCGCCGTTTTTTGTGAAATAATTGTTTTGACCATGAAATTGCAACAATTAGGAAATGTTTCACAATTTTTTGTGCAGGTTTTTATTGATATAAACGCCAGTTTATGAAAAGACTAAACCATGCAATTAACAAGCCTGTTTAAACCTTGACTTACTTGGTATGCGAGAAATTGTCAACGTTTTTTTTATTATTTCCAAGCCCACTTTTTTTACATGCAAAATAATGAGACGTTTAAAAAACAAGACACACAACACGTTACAATGACCCACATTTAGCCACGTAATAACAATTTTTTTTATTTGTATTTTTTTTTTATAACAACAGAAACACAAATTAAATACTAATAAAAAAAAATAAAAATAAATGTAAACAAACAAAGAAAGAAGAAGAAGAAAAAAATATTAAATAAATTTAAACAACAACAACAATAGTATCGCATATGATATGAGAAATAAAAAGCAAAAGAAAGAAACATAACAAGACAGCGTATTTGTCATCAACACAACTATCTTCTGCACACCCCAAGTAATTACATTGTATGCAGCTACTACTACAAGTACTAACATGGCTATATTGGTGGTTGTGCTGCTGGTAATTTCATTTAATTATTCATTCATTAACAAACTTTTTTATTAACAGACAACAGACAACCGACAACAGACATGCAACATTTTCACAAGTCTAATCTACTGGTTGGATTAGAGGAGTTACGAAAAGCAGCGTAAAAAAGAAAATGAAATTAAAAATGCAATCGAAAGAAAAAAAAAACAAACAAAACTTACCGCATTATTTTCCTCATCTTCGTCATCATCATCCTCATCATCATCATCATTTTCATCGCCGTCATCATCATGAAGCTGATCACCATCATTTTTGATTTTATTGTTGTTGCAATTGTCGTTTGCATTTTTCATGTTTCTATTGTTGTTGTTGCATTTGTTACGCCATATCACAACGTTGACATGATTGCTGCTCTCATTAAGCCAATGATTTTTCAAAAGACCTGCAATCTCAGAGATTTTCATGCCCAAAACATCTTGGCCATTAAGTTCGAGCAGACAATCACCAATGCGTAGACCCGCCTGATAGGAACTGGAATCCTTTTGTATGCTGCTCACCCAGGGATAAGGATCCCAGGGAGCCCGACTCAAATGTAGACCCAAAGCACCATTTGTGCACGTCGTGTAGATTTTATACGATTTCAACATGATTGTGTTGTGTATGATCAACTCAACTAAAATTTGAAGTGAAATTGAAAAAAAGATAAAATTTAATGAAAATTTTAAGAAAATTTAATGAAAATTTAATGAAAATATTTTCATAAAGTTCAAGGTCTTCTTTCTATTTCTGAGCCAACAACAAAAACAACAAAAAAATCAGAAAAAGAAACAACAGAAAATCCTGACAACATTATATTGACTTTTGACTGGAGAAAAAATTAAAACATTTTCTTTTGCCAAACTTTTAGCTCATAAAAGCCCTCATTTTTGCACCATCGCCATCAAAAACTTTTTTATCTTTACTTAGCGTTTAACCACGTTTACCTATACCAGCACAACTACCCTCTCTCTCTCTCTCTCTCTCTCTCAGTCTCCCATTGCCGCTACAATCGTAGATTTGTTTTAATCGTAGATGACGTGCATTTAATTACACAGTCAGCGTGAGTGTTTGTGCCGCTGTTAAATCCTTCACCTCGAAAACGTTTATGTTTACTCACACACATTCACGTACACAGTTACACATTTCTGTTCAATTTTGGAGAGTTAGAGCATGCCAGAGCTGGAAGATTTGCTTTACTTAGGTAAGAACTTTTTTTGGTAAATTTTTAAACACAAACTTTGTCTTTAGAAAATCCATTATTTTCTAAGGCCTTTCGCCATTTTCTGAAAGTAGCGTTGTAGCCCTTCCTAGTTTCCTTTGTAGTTTCATTGCCCAGTAATTTAGGTGTACAATTATTTCTTTGTAATAAAAAGTAAACAAAATTGCCATGAAAGGTTTCTCAAAAATCTGTCGTTCGGAGTTGACTTTAAACTGTAGGTCCCAACACTCATGGATAAAATCAAAGTAGAAATCCTGACTGAAGAGCTGTAATAACCAATTATGTACGTAATTCTACAGACAACAGATTACATCGTAATCAAATGAATCAAGAACTCTCAGGGGGAAATCACATTAATGCAGTAGGTACTGTATTGCCTTATTAGACGAGTCCCCTGGGTCAACACCTGGCTTAAACAATTCCTAGAACACGAAATATGAAAAAATATTTCTTTATGAGTCTTCCTCTCAGCAGATTTGTGTTTATATTGCAACAACCATCGCCGAAGCGTTAGGGTAAATTAATTTCATGGAGCTAATAGCGACTGAAGTTGACGTAATCCAATAGGTAGTGTGTTGGCTTATTAGACGTGAGGCCACGGTTCAAACCATAGGTCAGACATCTCTAACAAAACGAAAAAATATTATATCGGCGATTTAATCTCAGCAGATTTCTGTTAAAAATTCTGAGAGCAAATAAAAATTGCCATGAAAAGTTTCTCAAAAAACTGTCGTTCGTAGTCGACCTTAAACTCATGGATAAAACTAACACAGTAAAGTCACCATTCAACTATTTACAGCACTTATATTCAATCGGAGTCGCCATAGTCTAGTAGTTACTGTGTTAGCTTATTAGACGAGAGCCCATGGCTCAAGCCCCAGCTCAAATATCTGAAACAAAACGAATTTAAAAAAATACATCTTAGGCGACTTCCTCTTAGCAGTCTTCTAGCAAAATATGTCGTTCGGAGAACACTCTGAACTATAAGTCCCGCCAGTTACAGATAAAATTAGCATACACAAACAACATGGATGATGTGAGAAGTTAGTTTGTAATCCTGGCTAAAGTGGTGTAATGGCAAATTAAGTACGATGAGTAATTAAAGAATTGAACTCCAATTAAAATGCTTGAATTTAACATGTTTTTTACAACTTTAACAGATTTCCATCTCTGATGTCAAAAACATACGTACAAAAAGGTATTTGCAAACATGATTTGGCACGAATTCAAACACTAGATATACAAATGTATGTAAGTATGTGTATGTGAAAGAATGAGTTCATGCACACACTTACATGTACGCAAAAGTGAAACACATTTTCAAAAACGGTAGGCACTACAAATAAATCCCAACGAATTGACTTAAAACAGACAAAACTGAGGCAGAGTAGTCAAGGGTGTCGCAACATTCAGGCGATGTCCCCTGAATAAGTTTAATATTGAGAGAAAATATTTAAAACAAGTTGTTGGATAAAGTGGGAATGCTAACGCCTAATAATATTGTGGCTTCATAACTGGACATATAACCTAAATTAAATTCTCAAGATAAAGAGAACGAAGAATTAAAATTCAATGCGTTATTGGTCACTTCCTTCGTTCGTTCGGATGGAAGAGATATCCTCATCTAGACGGGTATATAATGCGAGAATTAGCAGAAGTCGGCCAAGTGGATGCCATAATATGCGTTGGAAGGACCAAATTGAGGAACCCCTGGCAAAGGCGCGCAATAAGCAAAGCACCTGGATTTATGTATTACAGGAAACCGAAATCCATTTATTGGTTCCTTCCTTCGTTCGTTCAGATGGAAGAACACATTCCGTCGAGACGGGGATTTGATCCGGGGATTTTAGTGGAAGAGGACGGCATAGAGGACGACCTTGACTGCATTGAAAGAATCAATTTAAAGATGCTCTGTCATTGATTGTTGTGACAAACTGGCGAAGACGCGCATTAAGCAGAGCACCTGGAAGGATTTATTACAGATGGCCGAAAACCCTTCCTAATAGTCGACACTGCCACTGGAGTAATGCCACCCTCTCCGAATAATAATGCATAACAGAAAAAATTCGGAAGTTCATAATAGTAAAGCATTTCAGCAGAAAAAATGCGATTAATGAAAGAGAAGCCAGAATAACTGCAATTTACTACCGTCGGCATTTCAAGGAAGTGTGGAGCTGGTGTTGCATTGAAAAGCTTCTCAAATCTGCCATTTTCAGTCGACGTTAAACTACAGTTAAGGCCACTCATGGATAAAATTTGCACACATAACATGGGTGGTGTGAGAAGCTGGATTGTAAACCTGACTAAAGGTTTGTAACGACAAATTAAGTGAATGTGATACCGAAGCAAAGCAGAGAAATTATATGAAGGCGGGCGAACGAAATCAATACAATATCAAACTGTGCAGCCAATCACTTCTGATCTCAGTCACTGAGTTGAAATGAAGCGTGCCCCAATATATTTAATTACGATTGATTTTCGAAAGAAAAAACCTTAAGCAATGTATACATTTAAGAACTTTTGTTTTCGATGTTGTGAAATTGTTTTCAATTAGCATTGGCAACCCTGTAAGCACTTTTCCCAAAACAATCATGCGAAAAGTAAAAGTAAAAACACATTCACATTCGAAAATCATATAAAAACACTTCAAGTGTTACTTTAACGGTCGCGTGCTGTAATGATTTTCTGTTTTTTTTCTCTCTGTCTGTGCCACACCACCACTTCTCATACACGCTTCCAATATATAGTCCTTCTTTACAAACGTATTCTTGATTTTATTTCTTTATAGTATTCCTTCATTACGCGGCAAGTTTACTTTTTATGTTCTTTTCTTTTAATTCTTCAATTGCCGCTGTTGTTGTTTTTGTTGTTGTTGATGATGACTGTCTGGGAGTATTATTTTTTGGGTTCTTTAAACCCGTTGTTGTTTTTTTCCCAAGCAGTTTGTCATCGAATCAACGTTTATGGCGCCGTTTCACCTTGAGTCAGCAAATATTACTTCGCAGAGGGATTTTCTAGTCTAATGCGTGTGTGCTAAAACAGTTTCTGTGTGCGTGTGTGCGTATGTGCGTGAGAGATAGACAGTGAGAGAGAGAGAGAGTGTGTGTCAAAATCATGTGTATGTGTTATAAACATCTTTTAACTGTTTTCGTTGTATGCACGTCTTTGGCGGTGTTGTGCACGCATTTTTAAAGCTTTAAAACCAACAACACCCATACCACTAGCACTACCACTACCACAACACTTACAAACATGTACACTTTTCCACTTTAGTTTAAAGTGTTTTGCATTTCTTAAAGGAAAATCTAAATCAGCGACCTTAAAGCCGGGGAAATAAAACTTCTTAAGCCTAGGCAGCCGTCCCGCTTTACTCCATTAAACTTTTATTTTACAAGCTGGAGTGTGAATGAGGGTTTCCTATTCCTCGTTTTTATTTATTCCTGTACAGACTTGTATTGATAATGAATCCTCTTGCATTTTTTAAAGTGTTTGACATTGTTTTGCCGCCAGAAATTTTCCTTTTTTTTTAACAGATTTCTAGAATTTTATTCCCAACATATTTATGTGTATACCTCCTGGCGAAGGTATTCAGCTGTAAACTTTTCTAATTAGTTTACAAACTTACAGAAAAGAAAGAAACGAGAGAGAATTTTACTTTTTTTTTTTAATTTCGTTTTTAGAGGCTCACAATTGCCAAAGTTTTTTAACGTAACCAAGAAAAAAAAATTGGAAAATTTAAATTCTTTTCCACAACAAAATGTTGCTGTTTTTATTATTGGTTTTATTTCTTTTCAATCTTAAAATCGACGGAAGTGATTTCGTAACAAATGGGGGGTTTTTAAGGTGCATGGCATTAATCTAACATTTTTGGCTTGAATGTACTTTAAAAAAAGAATTCTTTTCCACATCGCTTTGCGTCGTTTTGAAGGCATGTAAAGCATTGTGTTGCAACTAGAAAAATAGGTTGAAAGGCTTTAGAATCTGAGCACAGGGAACTCGGGAAACCCGAATCAAATTCTGCAAGAAATCGTTTATTAACCCTTTGACGTATATACACAGCACTCACTTGGTACATGACAGCGGCTGACGTCGTGTAAATACGGCGATAGTCATCACGGTAGTCACACACAGTAGTCACACACTATATTCAAACAGGGTAGTTATACACGGCAGTCATGTAGTCATACACGGTAGTCATTTAATTGTTCGCTTTCGTTTCGCGAACGATGACGACAATGTGTGGCCAGTCGCGACGTCGTAAAAAGTTGCAAATTGTTGTGCAGATGCGCCGTCGCGAACAAGTTCCCTTATTTCGTTAGAGTTCGTATTGACGAAACATTGTTAGTGCAGTGAAATACAAGAGACATTGTATCGGTGGTTTAAAAAATCGCTTGAACTGGATTTTCGTTCTCTGTCTACGATCGAGCTTACAATGAAATTCGAGAACGCAGTTCATATGTGAAAGGTGCAAAATACTTTTATACTTCCATCAAATATCAAATCATTCCCAAAACATCCCAAGCTTCTGATCTTTAAATTAATTTTAACTATTTGGCAACGTTAAGTTGCGCTCTGTTTGTACTTCATTTAATTTTTTATGTGGCAACTTGCTAGAACTCTTCTGTTGTTTTGCAATTGTTAGACCAAGAGACAAGGAGTCTTTTGTTTTGTAATTTCTTTATCACTTAGTTGTCTTAATTAATGCTTATCATAATTTCTTTGATGTTTTGTTAGATTTTGCCCCCTTGTTTTTTGTCTAATCCACTATGCTTGATAATTAGCTTAGGTTAGGTATGGTGGCGGACGCCCCTTAAAGGGAGAGGTTGCACTTAGGTCAGCATATTACTATCAATTCTACCTGAGGAACAAACAATTCCTAAAGAAAACGAATCAAAGTATAAAATAAATCCTGCTATTGCAGAAGTCCTTATATAAGAGAACACGATCAAGGATGTCAGAAAGTGAGAGGACAAAAACTTTCGTCATTTTATGACAAGATACATGAAAAGAAAGACAAACTCTTCTTTCCCAGCTCCTGCAGTCATTTGTCGAAATGCCAAGTGTCCGTACATGCCCAGCAAAATCTAGCTATTATGCACGTATCCTCCTTCGTTGGCAGCGAGATAATTAAGCTGTGTGTGTTTTTTCTTTCTTTCTTTCTAATAGCAGATCATAACTTAAATAAGTCACTAAATCAGACAGAGAATTGCAAAGGAAATTGATTCCTTGCCTAGCAATTCAAGTGTAGAATTGGTTTCCAACAAAACTTCTAACCGTGTTCACAATGTTCAAACCAAATAAAATTTATTGACCATAAACATTATAATCCACGTCCACCATTCCAAAAATAATTAAACAGCAAAACAAACAATTCTAAAGTAATACCTTTAAAAACGTATTACCTTCAGTAGGCATAGATGAATAAGTATTCATTTGGGCCATTTGACAGTCATTTTGTTTTTTTTTAATAAAGGAACGTTTTATTTCTGTAGCTTTTTCGGATCGTTATTTTTTTTATACAAAATGTCAGTTTTACTTAGTGTAAGCTCAACTAACTGCTTCCCGGAACCAAAAAACACATTCAAAACACAACTTAAACACGCCTCTCATACAACAATTACTCGAAACTTGGCTTGAATGGGCTTAAATTATTTGACTGCCACTCATATTTCATTTGCGCAAAAGAAAAAAAATACAAAAAAAACTACAAAAAATTGGAAAAAAGTTCAGCATTTGTGATTGTATTTATGAATTATGAATTGGTTTTTTTTTGTTACAAATATTTCATAAGAAGTTGTGAATAATTTATTTAAAAAATAACAAAAAAAAAAATAAAAAAAAACAATTTCAATATTTTGTAATCAAATATAAAAAAGAGAAGGTGCGCCAAAGTGAATGTTTATGTTTACAAAAAATTTTAAGGTTTGGTTTGAACTAAGAAACGGAAGTTGTTGTTTTTAATTACAGGCGTTCACTGAAATGAAATCTGTGATAAACACCAACAGAAAAGATTTTTGTAAGGCTCAGTCGTCTAGTAAATCAACTCACTACCGGCTTATTAGACATGAGGCCTCGGTTCAAACCCCAGGTCATACATCTCCAACAAAACGAAATAAGAGAAAATATTTCTTACTAGACTTCCTCTCAACAGATTTCTGGTAAAAACTCTGAGCCATGCAAAGTTTCTAAAAAATCTGTAGATCGGAACCAACTTCAAACTGTAGGTACCGCAACTCATGTACAAAAAATGAACACACACAACATAAGTAGTGTAAGAAACTAGGGCATAATCCTGACTGAAGGTTTGTAATGACCAATTATGTATGTAAGTATGTAAGAGTCAGAAATGTTGGACAGGTCTTCGGTTTTATTGGACACTTCGAATTCTTGGCGACTAGAAGAGGCTCTGTGCGATGTATGGCCTTCAGATTTGTGAAGTTGGCAGTCCTTTTCTTATCCATATCAGTCCAGCAGAGTTTAACAATGTTTCATGTACTTTATGCTGTCAAAAAAGTAGAACCTCTCTCTAAAACAACCAAAGAATACCCCGTTTAACTGAACATCTATGCCAGTGATACATCGAAGGTTATGAGCTGTGTATCGGCTCTGATCAGTTCATCATCAATACAATTTCCGATGATATTCTTAGGTTCGATAACACATATAAGTGCTACCTTTGAATGATCCAAAATCTTGCTGAAAAATCCCCGGTATTCATGGACAAAAACGGTCATCGAGATGACGATCATTAGGGACTTGATCGTAGCCTAGCTGTCCGAGTAAAAGATTTTTAGGGAAAATATCAACATCAACAAGCACTGAAAATCTAAAAATCAATCGAGAAGATTATAATTAACCACGTTATTGACCCCAATGTGTCTATGCGTCTTTCCAATATTGACGCATGTCCTTAGTAAAAGGCAGTGTTCGCCAGTTTCGCTGACAAACTCGGACTATCACACCAGGATTACTGCAGAAGCTGGCATGATGTGAAGGAAACGGAATCGGTGCAACACCTTTTATGCGAATGCCCTGCACTTCAGGACAGACGTAATCGGAATTTGGGTGCCAAAGCGTTTAAAGATCTGGGCAAGGTGCCGAATGTGCCACTGAGAGAACTGGCCGGTTTCATTCAGAACTTGGGGTGGTTCAAACCAACCTCTAATGGATTATAACAAATGAGCTTACCTCACACTGAGTAACACAATGGGCCATATAGCCACCGAGTGAACTTGCCTGTGAATCGCAAGCTACCCGCTCTCCTAACGTGACTTAATGCTTGCTTGGACTACAAAGAAAAGGGTGTTCGTGTCAAAACCTGATACAATAATCGGTATAGATTCCCCAACACTTTCCTTTTTTTGATGTTTCATAGCAAGAGCGAGGGAATTTCGCTTTGCGGTATGTCTCTATACACTTCCCAGGCCTTGAGAAGTTTATTAGCCTCCTATTTTGAGGCAGTAATGACCCTTCCCGTCTAAAGTTTCGCAACAAATTTTACAATACAGCTACAAACAATGCAAGTACAGAACGGGCATTGTTAAAAACTCGCTCTCTACGTCAATTAAAGCTGCTAGTGAGCAAGGATAATGTGTTCATGTTCTCCACCAAAGAGGTCAATATATAATCGGTCAATATATAAAGACGTATCAAACGCTGCTGGCGAAAGTATAAATGTTCTGTGAATAAATAAAGCACTTGCGAGATGGTGACCGAAGACTTTAGGAATGCCAATAATCCTCCTTAGCAAGAACATGATAGAAGAAAAACGTGAGCTAACGTATACAACGTGAGATATCCATGGGATAAACAATGGATTATTACTTCAACACCTCCAACCAAAAAAAACAAAAAGTTTCATAAATTCTACCCATAGCATACCTTCCCCTAATCATTAGAACAATTCCAATATAAGGGAACACATTCACATTGTATAACGAATCACATTCATTTATGAGGTGGCAATAAAATTTAGTTCCTGTTTCTAGAGAATATCCGTGTATCTGTCTCAGTAATTCGATAAACTTTGATACTTTCTAAAAATAACAACAACAACAACAACAGCAAACACCATTAAAGAAAAATACATTTTAAAATACAAAAAAAGTGAAACAAAACTGGTTTAAAAACAATTATTTTGATCGACAAAATTTGTTGAAAAAAATGATTTTTTTTAGAGACTTTGTTGTTGTATTCTATACGTAACGTATTTTAAGGTACGTGCGTACGTTCAAGTCTTTAAAGCATACACGTTTCAAGCGTAGATGCAAAGATACAAATTATCGACATCGGTTTATACCAACATATGTATGTACGTACATACATGCATGAATTCAAAACAAGTACGTACTTATGGATGCTTATGAACAGGCAGACAGACAGACAGACAGACAGACAGTGCGTTATTGTTTTTTTTTTTTTTACTTTTTGTGTGACGTTGAATTGAATTGATTTCAGTTGAGTTGTCTCGAGTTAATTGCTCTTCAAAAACAACATAAATTCCATACAAATGAATTGAAGTTTAATTTTTTGTCGTTTCGTTTCTGTTGTTATTTTTGTTGTTGTTGTTGTTGTTGTTTTTACTGTTGACATTGACCATGAAACTAAAAACAATCAGTTTTTTTTTATTTTTTTTTTTTTAAGTGAATTTTCTAACAATTTAAACTTGCACAGGGGTTAAGTCAGTAAGTGATTGTGTTTTAAAGTGCTTGCTTGATAATGACAAAAAAAAGAACAATAAAAACAATGCTTTTGGTCGCTAATTTTTTTTAATTATTTTAAGAAATTTTAGGTACCTGGTTTAACTTGATTTTTGAAAGAATTTTGAAAGAATTTTTGTTCATTCTTTGTTTAAAAAAAAAAATTTTTTTTATATATTTTTATTTGAGGAGTTTTATTATTTAATTTTTTTGTTTAGTATTTATTTTAATAACATATTGTGTTGTTATCTTCCTAATTAATTACTTAATTATTAACTTAATTGTTTTGTGTATTTTTTTAAATTAATGCTGCTTTTACATGCAAATTTGTTAAAAAAAAAAAAATATTTTTAATGGTGGTTACTAAGTTTCAAATAACAATGCAAAAAAAAAATCATAATATTATAAAAATATTCATAATATTTTTTTGTTTACGTAATTAATCAAAAAATAAACAATGTTATTTGTTAATAACGAAATTTTTTTTAATACACAAGAAAAAGAAGACAGACCTTTCTATAGCTATCTACGATATGACAGTAATATTATCTCAAAGTGTGGGGGATTCATTTCCCTACGATTTAACTCTGCCAATGTGCCAAGATGTCAACGACAGTTTCTTCGCTTTCCACGTCTCTGCAAGTACTGAGGAAATCATTGTAAATATCACTAACCAACCACTAACCAATACTTCTCTTCCTAAGGATCTGAATTATGATCTGAATAAGGTACCCTATGTAGAGAATTCACCCGAAATTTCGGTAGTAGTGTAAATCTGTAAAGCTTCCTAGAATACCACAATGTACCGGTACCCAAAAAATATCACTGTTATACCACTTTGCCATTGGGATACTCGTGGCAGACAAAAAACATCCTTATATATATGTATATAAGTGTGTAACATCTCTACCACCATAGTTTAGTAGATAGTGTGTTGGCTTAGTAGACAACAGCCTTTGAGTCGAACCCTAGCTCAGATACATCAATATGTATATATTTCTTTCTATAATTTTTTCTTAGCAGTCTTTTGGCAAAAACTCTTAAAAGTAAATAAAAATTCCAATGAAAATTTTCTCAAGAATCTATCAATCGGAATCGATATTAACGGATAAAATTAACACCTACAACATGAGTGCTGTGAGAAACTAGGTTGTACCACTTTACTAAAAGCTTGTGATATTTTTATTAAGTTAGAAAAGCAATATCTTTCCTTGAAATATTGTTGTCTTTAATATCCAGCACTGTAGTCTGTATAGTCGAGACATGAGCCTGGAAGACACTACAATGGTTTGCTGGCCATATCCATTGAGCTGTACCCAAGATAAGTTTGACTACTGCTGTATAGATCAGTCACCTTAGGCCTGAGGCAACATTATCGCCCCATGTTTAAAAACACATGATTATACGCCTCAGACAATTGTTCATAAATGCCAGGAGTCTGATTAATATTCCACGAGTTACCTCTCAATTTTTTGCTGCCACCTTTACAATAAAATTAAATATCTTGGCTTGTATTTTATCAACAGCTGAGAAAATCTTCTTAATATTCCATGGGAGGATAGGTTCCGATTGATGCGACTTGTTACATCGTTTTTACTAGATATGCTGGCAAGTAGAGGAAATCATCTACATCCTCAATAACGTGTTCGTTCTGTACAAAAGGAGATGCATATGGACTGAAGATAATTGACCATTACAACCCTTTAGTGAAGATCACAACCTAGCTTCTCACATCATTCATGTAGTACGTGTTAATTTTATTGATAAGTGGCGTGACACATTTTAGTAACTTTTTATGGCAGTTTGTTTAATTTACTCTGGCGAAAACTCTGAAAACTGCTGAGCGGAATTCCCCGAAAGAAATATTTTTTACGCATTTTGCTTAGTCTGATCTGGGGTTTGAACCACGGCCTCGTGTCTAATAAGCCAGCTCATGTTATAGATTCTATTAGGAAGCATTGTACGCTTCGCAAATACTGGCTCTGTTGCATGTTACGAATGTTGTTTTTATACTTAAAAAAAGTAAATAATTTCTATCACATTAAGTTCCAGTTATAGCTTCCGTAACCCATGGTTGGAATCATTCATGCCTCTTACATTGCTTATAGCTTAAGAGTGTTGGTCGATTACATTGGTATGAAAATGATTTTCTGTGTTTAAAATTGTTCAGAAAATTTTTATAAAATGTCTACATATGAAACTGAGGTACCTTTCCTTGCTCTTAATTCATGTTTTTCTTTTTTCTCCTTCTTGTGGTTTTTAAGAACATTTAAACCCTTTCAAATTCAAAATTGAAGCTAATATTTCAAAATCTAGTTTTTTTTTTGGCAATACATTCTTATAAGCAAGTAAGTATACTTGAGAGTAATTACTTAAGTGGCCTTGTACGATTCGATTTGAAACGCTAAGAAACCACTAGAATTTTGGTTAATCCAACCAAATAATGCAATAAACGGCAGTAGTTGATGATGATTAACACAATCACAATATGGCCAATTAATATTCTCTGATACATACTTACATACTTACATAATTATTTATTTATTTAATAATCTTAAGTAGGTAATGTTTAGAAAAATCAAAAATTTATTTGAAGAAAAAAAAAATACGAATTATTTACACAAATTTGACAGGAGGTATTATACAATAATATTATTGCCTTGAAGTTATTGTGCAATATACGTATGTATATGTATGTATGTAGATACGGTTATGTAAACAAATACAAAATTAATAAACCTTTAATATTACGTTACTGATAATTTGGTTGTGTCCGTGTGTATGTGGTCTTTTACACTTTTGACTATTTTGTATGGTTAACCGCACTGATTCACTTGCCACACAACCAATGCTACCGCCAGCACCACCACCACCACTGCCACTACTAGCCTAGCCACAATGACTTTCAACGGGCATATACATATGTACACACACATATGTTATACATATAAAGGTACATAGACTCAAGTCTATATTTTTAAAACAAATTAAATATTTACCGGATGGTTAGCAAATAATTCTTTGGCAATCGCCAACCGAAAAAAATTTGCTATGTATTGTTGATTTGAGGCAAAACTAATCATTGAACCATAAACTTGAAATATTTTTTGTTTTTTAATGAATTTTCTTTAATTGCAACAGTTAATGAATTATCGGGTAGGCTATCTATCGGTTTAAATTTGAAATAGCGGTTATTTCGAATTCGGCAATACTAATGTCATTCTATCCCATGTCAGACATCAAAATGAAAATATGAAAAAATATTTCTTCGACTACTTCCTCTCAGCAGATTTCTGGCAAAAACTCTGAGAGTAAAAAAAAATTGCCATGAAAAAGTTTCTCAAAAATCTGTCGTTCAGAATCGACTTTAAACTAACTGTAGGTCCCACCACTCATGTATAAAATTAACACACACAACATCAGTGGTGTGAGAAGCTGGGTCGTAATCCTAACTAAAAGGTTGTAATGACCAATTATGTACATACATATGTATGTATGTATGCATCTATTGTTCCTCTAAATTCAGTATATTACCGCCACTGAACCTAGTGAACCGATTTACGCTTGATCAATAAGAAACTGCACGATCATGTCGATTATACCAAAAAAAATCATCATTTAGGATGAAGCTCATTTTCATTTTCATATTGTTAGGTACGTTAATAACCAAAATTGCCATATTTGGGACTCAGAAAACCCACGTGTGGTCGTACAGCAGCCAATGCACCCATTACGGGTGACTGTTTGGTGCAGCTTGTGGAGCGGAGGCATCATTGGTTCATATTTCTTTGAAAATGAGGATAGCGGAACCATTACGGTCATTGGATACACCTATCATACCAGAATAACCAATTTTTTTGTACCAGCTCTTCATGGTATTAATGAGAACGATGTTTAGTTTCAACAGGATGAAGCAACTTGCCACACATCTTAAGCCACAATCGATTTATTGCGTCAAACGTTTGTTGGTCGTTTAATTAGCCGAAATACATACATATATAATTGATCATTACAACCCTTTAGTCAGGATTACGACCTAGCTTCTCATTAGCCGGAATGGTGATGTCAATTAGCCGTCAAGAAGCTGCAATTTGACATCGTTGGACTATTTTCTATGGGGCACCGTTAAAGGAAAGTGTTATGACGACAAACCAAAGACAATTGAACATTTAAAGGCCAACATACACTCGGAAAAGTCTACGAAAATTGGTAGGATCGAATGAAACCAGCCATGGCAGCCACGTGAATGAAATAAAATTTTCATCTCTTACTGGAACAATTGTACTTCACAACCAAAAAATAAATTTTAAAAAAATTTCAAACCATTTTTGTTTTATTAAATTTTTAAATTGAAACTTCTTAATGGCCCACTCTATATTTTTGGTTTTTTGAAAAGTATTATTCTGATGATGGTTGCTTAAAAACCACAATAATTTTTGAAGGACTTTTTTTGGAAAACTCACACAACAAATACGAACGAATTGGTTTCATTAATGAATTTAACGAAAGCCTTGTGACAATGACAATATGGAAAGTGAATACCATTAGCTTTTAAAAAAAGAAAAGAGAAAATAAGACGTTTTAATTACGTTGTAATAAAAATTCTTTCCTGATTATCACTCTTGGTATTGTAACAACTGCTGATGATAATGATGATGATTGTTATTATCGTGGCATAAATTGAATATTATTTTTAATTTGTTGTTGTTGTTGTTATTGCACTGCTATTGTACTGCTATTGTATTGTATTTATTATTCGGATTCTTTGTTTTTTTTTTTAATAATACTTTATAATGTACAATTTTTATTTGCGTTATTTTAATTGTAATTATTTTTAAATGCACTTCTTAATCGTACTTGTACTCGTACTTATTTAATGCATTCTCTTCGTTGCTGCTTGCTTTTAATAATTTATGCTCTAATTATTCTTTAACCACGATTCACTTCTTTATTTTTATTCTTTTTTTATTTTTTTCAATGAATTCTTATTAAAAATTAACACTTATTATTGACTTCTTGTTATCCATTTATACTCTTCTCCTCTTCTTCTCTTTGTTTCTTATTATAAAATTTCTTAAAAGTTTTTAAAATCTTGAAAAAGAATCATGTGTTTTTCTTGTTGTAATTTTGTTCCTCTAACCGTTTTTGTAAATCGTTCAAATGCAACTGACTAACTGACTTGTTGCAGCTTGAAATTCGTTTTTTTTTTGAAATTTTAAATCACCAGCCTCAACGCAAAAACAAAAATTATTATTGCACATCAGCTATTAACGGTATTTATGTAGCTGTAGATTTTGTAATAAAATTTACTGTAATTGAAAATAATAACAACAACAACAATTTTGTTTATAAACAACAAAAGCTTTCATTTCCAAAAAAAAAGAAAAAAACGCAAAAAACAAAATGTTAAGTTTTTTATTGCATCATAAACTTCAAAACGCAACGCATTCTCGTTAATCTCTAACGTTGTATTACTAAACTGAACTTCCCCACAGTGGACATCATTAAAGCAAAAGTGAAATAAATTTAAATCATCTTCACCATCTTCGTACGCTCTCCTTGTTTTGCCAACCCAACTACTGTAGTGTGTCTCAAGCTTAGTTATTAAGCATAGAACGTGGAACATTGATGCTTTTGAGTAAGCTATGTTCTACTACTAGCAACATTGTCTAACAGCCAAGCAAAAACCACATCTTTTTTGA
This sequence comes from Sarcophaga carnaria, assembly GCA_958299815.1. Classification (NCBI taxonomy): domain Eukaryota; kingdom Metazoa; phylum Arthropoda; class Insecta; order Diptera; family Sarcophagidae; genus Sarcophaga; species Sarcophaga carnaria. The sequence continues at coordinate 4,790,876 of OY283150.1, forward strand.
TCACAACCCTTAAATACAAACAAGTTCGTGTTCTACTGTAATTCCCTTGTTCCACACTCGTGGTAGTTCTGTGTCATTCGCATATAAATTACTGTTTACAAAGACATTCCGGGGTAATTGTGTAGCTTATGAAATTAATCGAACCAGGCTCACCTAGTTATACCTTTGTTATGCAGTCCAATAGACCTAAAGTGGATGGGAAACCTACCCATCATGTAAAGACACATCTCTCGTAGCTGTTCTCTTCTTCGCTTAACTGCTAATGACTTTCTCTAGTCATTCCAGATCAGTTGAAAAGGCAAATTGTATTGCCGACTTTATTCACCAGAAACTAGATCGTAATCCTGACGACTGTAGCGTTGCGATGACCAATTAAGTAAGTAAAATATTCACCATTATCTGCCTCTGGCTGAACGTAAACTTTTCTCATTTAGCCTCCAATTTCCTAACATTATAACGGAGCTATCATTCACAAGTATCTTCAGGCTGGTACTCAATTTAAGGCAAATGGGGTCATGCCAATTGGCCCGACCAGTTAATCATGATTCGTCATCTAATATGGTGCATTGATTCATAAGGTATTACAATGGGCCGCTATGTGTGAGCTAAGTGAACTTTGAGTTCAAGAAAACAGCCATTACACTTTCATTATACAACTTTTCCAGCTAAGCAGATGCTTATAAAGCACATTCTAAACTAATAGAGTTATCAACGGTCTCTGTGAAAATGTATTGGAGTTGCTACATTGGCTGTAGTGGTGATGTTATTTGCTTAGCAGACTTCCTGGATTGATTATTTTTAAAGTGAATTTCATACATATTACTAGCCATAAAAACACTTTGATCAAGGCTACATGTGTTTCATGGTGACAAGGTTTTTGATCGACTTGGTCATCACAACTCTTTAGCAGGGATTACAACCCAGCTTCTCAAATCACCCATGTTGTGTGTGTAATTTTTATTACATGAGTGGCGCGACTTCGAGATTAAAGTCGATTCCAAACAACAGATTTTCGAGAAACTTTTCAATTTTATTTTACTTTCAAAATTTTTCCCAGATGACTGCTGAAACAGAACTGCGTTTTTGTTCGAGGTTTCAACCATAGACTTGCGTCTAATAAGCCAGTACACTATCTATTCAAATACGAAGGCTTCACTAAATTTTGAATAATATTTAGTGAAATTAGGCAAAACTTTGCGTTGTTGTCCAACAACAAAATTTTTTTCATCATATAATTTTCTGTCACATTTGCTTTAATCAGCCCACTGTATACCATGTGTTGAATGAGTTAAAGACCCGTTTACTGTTTTGTAAACAAACTTGGTTATAACGTGCCTGCAAACAAAGCGCATGCTTGACCGCCTAATTTACACTAAAAGAGACAAGCGAGAGAAAGAGAGAAAGAAAGCTTTTTTTAACTTAATTTCCTCTCTCTATCTCTCAGTTTATAAACACAAACTTATTTCACTGTTTTGTGTGTGTTTAGGCCATTAAAAGGCCAGACATTTTATGATTGTGTCTACTAACAGCCCCAAAATAAAAAAGAAAAAAACGAGGCTTAATGCTGTAACCCATTTAAAATCTTGCTGTTACCTGGTTTTCAGACAAGTAAGCGAATGTGTTACTGATGCTGTAGCTGTTACATGAACATTTGTTTGTTTGATTTTAAACAGAAGCGTCTACAAAATTCATTTTGTGAAGGGGAGGCTTGTAGCTCAGTAAGCAATTGACTCATTTAAGATTTTAAAAATATTTTCATGCTTCTAAATCCCTTCGTTAGAATAACAGGAGTAATCCCCTTTCACCTCCTCCTCGTCCTCCTTAATGGCGCATCTGATTTTAGCAAATTTAGTGTTTTTTTTGTGATTTGTTTGTCATTAATTTGTTACAACTGGGTGCAGTATCTCTCTTACTGGTTTCGTTACTCATGGATATTTTCGTTGTCGCTTTTTTTTTCATTCAGAAAAATAAAACCAAAAACAAATAATTTTTTCTGTTTAACATTAAATCAATGTCCGCATTCATTATGTTTTTAAAACAAAATTTTTGCTGTTGTTGTTATTGTTATTGTGTTTTTGTTTAAAACCTATTCTTTCTAAATATTGACTCATGCGACTCATTTGATTAATGTTTTCATGCTGCTCTGTAGTTGAGCACCCCTACTTGTACTTCTATTTTTATTTTAGAATTTTTTTTATGATTTTTTTTTATTTATTATTACTATTAGTATTGTTGTTGTTGTTGTCTAATAATTTAAATAATTCTTTGTTTCTTTAATATTTAAAACAGGAAATTTTTGTTCTTTTTTTTTTTTTGTTTATGTTTTGTTTCCATCTTGAGTTCTTTGTTTTCTTAAATAATTTAATCACGCATTCATAATTTGCCTGTCAGTGTGTGTTAATTTTCTAATTTAAATCATTTAAGCCAATTTGTAAATAATTTTTTTCGATTTTCTTAAACTAAAGTTGGTTTAATGAGTCTTAAAATAAAGATTAAAATTGAAAAGCAAAACTGTTACAGTCTTTCAAGTTCGACCATATAATGCCCTATACTAAGGCAAATCGGAAGTGCATTTTTCATTGTGCGAGCCATTTTAGAAGGTTTTCTGGAGTGAGATTGTCCCCTATAATTGTGTGATTCGATTTCGATAGTCTAGTTGGTAGTGTTCTAAACTTTAAATATCGAGGCCGTGGTTTCAATTCCAATCAGAGACCCTGTGAGTTTACCGAAATAGAAAAAGAAAATGGGAATTATTAACAGAATAATTCTCCAGAAAAAACAGTGATAAAGGTCATAAAAAAACAATGTTTCAAAATAAAATTTCTCACACCCACCCCTCTTTCCTTTCTCCTATAACTATAATTCTGTTATTTTAACACAATGCACTGCATGAGTTCGAGTTCATCTCCAGAGTGTTGGACTTAAAAATAACGCTCTGCTGGCCACATCAAATATGAAAGAAATCTCTTAAGCACGTAAAAATTCAACTTTAGTGGTTAACCGGGTTTTCAGGTTGTCATAAAATATTCATTTCTTATCGTCAGTAATAATTCGCTGCAAAACAGAATTATCTTATGGCTGCTTAAACAGCTTTTCGGACATGCAAATTGCCTTTTATGGCCTGTCAGTTTCAGTTTATGTGATATCCAAATATTCTTTGCTTTTGAAGAATCAATAATGATTCATTTCAATAAACTTCTGAGGAACGAAATAATCCCACATTTACTGGCGTCATGCGCGGAGAACAAACCGGGACGGCCAAAAACATGGGAGATGGTCTACTCTCTACGAAATAAATTCAATTCGCAATTTCTTAGATAAGAACCGAAAAATATATGTAAAGACGCTCATCGAAAGAGATGGATAGACCTTTTCGTCAGTCAATGCTTGATATAGAGGGAATGCCTATGCTATAAATACAATAAATGCAGCGCAGCAAGCACAGTATTTTCTTAAAAACAGAATACATGGAAGTATATCGAAATTATTATTTTTAAGGCCACGCGACAAAATTGTTATGTTTGCTACGTTGCGTTTATTGTGTTTATAGCATTAACCTTAGTACGTACTATTTTATCCAATAAAAGAGTCAGTTAGGAGTTGATTTTTGTGAAAATCTATAAAATTCTCAATAGTAAGCAGCGTCTCTATTCGATATTTTCCAATTAACCTAATCTAGACTATTTGAGATATGCTGGTTACAAGCCTGACCTACAACTCTTCCTTATAGGTACACTTTTCGTTATTAACTGTATAGTAAAAGTACAGCTTTAGGAGTAAATCAACTACAAAGGTGATAAGAACCTCAGTCCAATAACGTGTTTGGCTTGGGACATTTATTTGTTTACATTTATGTTTTGGCCCTAACACAAGTAGTTGGTACCATAGAGAAAATATATGAGACGAGTTGGAGATAATACCTACGAAAGTCTAATTTATTATTGACAATGAACGATTAGTTTATGTGGATATGATGTCAAAGCCCATCGACTCTGGATGTCAAAAGAGTCAAGAATCCCAAATTAGCATGTATGGTGAATAGGATGTACCGTGATAAAGTTCTTCAAAAACTAAGCCAGGCGGTAAACTTGGTAAATCCAGAGTCTTTCGGGACACGGAAAATCGAGTTATAAAAGTGGTCCTAACTATTATGTGGACAATGACATAATGGACAAAACTGCTAATGCACTTTGAGTCGGTTAAGTCTTAATATAAGTCATCTGCATAGGATGATAGTTGTCCTTATAGTGCTATCGCCTGTACCGATTTGTGTAACAGAGAATATAGGACATGTGAACATTGAAACGATAAGAGAAATGAGATTCCAATATTCCATGGTTGACTCTTTACATTCAGCTTCTCACACCACTCATGTTGTGTGTGTTAATTTTAACTACGCGTAGTTGGAAATATGGTTTAAAGTTGTCTCCGAACGAATTATTTTTGAGAAACTTTTCATGGAACTTTTATTTTACTCTCAGAACTTTAGCCAGAAGTAATATTTAGTTTCGTATTTTATTTTCTTGGAGATGTCTGGCCTGGGGGCCGTGGCCTTACGTTTAATAAGCCGATATAGTATCTACTGGACTACGACGAATTGACGCTTTATCAGATACTAATTGTCTAACGAAGTGGATTGAAAGAAATTGCCATGGCTGGTATCTCTCAACGCACAACAACCTGAAGTAGTGGTATTATCAGTTTGAATGGTAAACCCCCTCCTTCGCCTAACCTGCCTACCTACCTACAACATAATCTTATCACAGTTACTAGATTTGAACCCGAATTAATACTATTATTATTATTCTGTTCTGTTTTGCATATTAAAAAAAATTAACATTCCTTTCCATTTTCATATTAAAAAAAACGTAAACATTTAAAATAAACACATTTTATTTACAAAACGTTTCAATTCTTTCCTGGTAAATAAAGTTCTTAATGGCTCCATTTAATTAAGTTATAAACTTCTAATCATTTTAAAAGACCACAATTATAAGCATGACGTAGAATTTGAAATTAAAGACCTTGTCGCCGCATTAAAATCTGTAGCGGAATGCGTTGAACTTTAAATTTTTTTGGCGATTTTTTCGATTTGTATTTGAATTGAAACCAGTTTTCTTAAAACATTTTTTTGTCAGTCTTTCCAAAAGAACACAGTGTTGATACCTGTGGAACAGGTAGTGAGTGGTACCATGATGAGATTTCATTAATATTTCATGAAATTATTTAAATGATAGCGTGGGCGTTTAATTATTCTATAATTAATGTCAATATATTTAAATTATGTTGGTGAAGAATGATACATGAAATGTTATGGTCTGATTTATAATAGAAAAACGATGGGAATTCTTTTTCTGATATCCATGGGAGTATTCAAGTGATTACATTTCGGTGAAACATACAGGGATGGGAAGGTTAATAATTAATTCACTCCGAGGGGTTTTTTTGGTTCTAAACTCATACAAGTAAGTGAACATTTTTTTTTCAATGAATTCAAGTCTTATACTGACAAGTTCAATCTGCCCCACCAGGACTACTACAGTAGCTGCCATGATGTGATGGAAACGAAATCGGTGCAACACCTTTTATGCGAGTGCTATGTACTTCCGAACAAATGTAATTGGTTTTTGGGTGACAAAATGTTTGAAGATCTGGATATGGTGGCAAACGTGGCACTGATGAAACTGCCCGGTTTCATCTGGCGCTCGGCGTGGTTCAAACCCACCGTTAACAGATTATTACAAAGGGCTATACGATACACCGAGTGGACTTACCTGTGAACGTCAAGCTACTCGCTAACTTAACTAACGTAACCTAACTAACCTAACCTGACTAACCTAACCTAACCTAACTCAATCTTACTAACCTCACCTAACTAACCTAAACTAACTAACCTAACCCAACTAACCTAACCTAACTTTTTGATAATCTACATATACAGTGAGTGATAAAAATTGCCCTTATATCCCCCAAAAGATGGCTTTTGTACGCTAATCCGAAGCTCGGATTATGTTAGTATGATAGGCTCACGCTTGGTAGTGGTAGAAGCAAAATATTGTATACAAGCAAACTTCTTTTATATTTTTGTTGATTACTTAACTCAGTACTGTGTGAGAAACACCTCACGGCTTCGTTATTAAGCAATTGCGATCCATTACTCTAGTGTTGTTATTTAAATTGAATTTTTTTTTTGTTTCTGGCATTATTTTGTGGTTTATGTTGTTTGAAATGATTTTTTTCCCTTTATTCGTGGCTCCATTTATTTTTCTCTGCTCTTAACTACCACCTCGATGTGATATTTTTCTTTCGGTTTGCGGAAAAGAAAAAAAATCTTTAAGAAAGAAAAAAAGAATTGAAATAGAAATACCAGCCCAACGAAAATGAAAACAAGTTTACGGCTTTAATGTCAATTCAATTTCAATTCATTTCAATTACGCCAACAGTATAGTAATTTTGCAATAAGCCCAACATCAAAAGTACGAAAAAGACAAACAAACAAATAAAAAAAAATAAATTAAATAAATGAATAGACACATAAAAACAAAAATAGTACAGTAATCCTTCGATTTACGTCGCCTCGATTAACGTTGTTTCGATTTACGTCGTCAAATTTTTTGTTCCCTCTAACTTCAATTAGCGTCGTCATTCGATTTACGTCGCCTTTTTTTGGAACCAACTGCGACGTAAATCGAGGAATTACTGTAACTTTTTTAAGTTCCTTGTTAAAAACATACTACTTTGTAGCATGAGCAATATGAAATTCGATTTACGTCGTTTCGATTTACGTCGCCTTTTTTTGAAACCAGCTGCGACGTAAATCGAGGGATTACCGTAGAAAAAAACAGAATTAATAAATATTTATTGTATGTTAAATACAACAACAACAACAACAATCAAATTATAAGAAATAAAGTGAATAAATTTAAAACATTCATACATCTGTTGTTGTTATTTACCCGGTACTACTTGGATATTGATGGCTAAGAATGGAACAAACGACAACTTCGGATAAGAATCTGTATCTGAATAGAAATACTAAGTGACAGATAGTTTTTCTAAAAAAACAAATAAAACAAATATTTGTCCCAACTAACACTCGAATTTACGTCCATTAAATAGTGTGCTAACTCCCTGACTTTTTGTGTTTGTCGATACTTAATTAACATATCCAAAGTTATCTGTCAGTTGAGCAATCTAAGCATGTCATTTGGCTTCTATTTAACAGCCACGGACACTAGACTAGCCATGTAAAGGCAATATAGAGTAACTAAGTTTACGAAATTAAAAACAAAACGAGATTTAAGGTCTTCTTCTGCCGAAGTTCTAAACGATATATTTCTTGTAATGAAGGACCAGAACGGTGTGTGCTATTGTTAGAATTCGAATTTCATTAGAAAATGTTGAGGCTGCCAGCTCCGATCTTCTAGACAGAACTCTAAAACTCAATAATTATTTTTCAAAGGTCTTTGCAACAATTTTGGGTAGGAGCTTCTTCGAAGGTTTGAACTCTCTGTCGAGGGCCGACATTAGGGCTCTCCATAGATTCATAAATAGAGTGAGCTGGTTAAAAAGTGATAGAGTATCAAAATTGCAGACGCGTAATTCATCTTTTTCTTCCATCTCTTTAATCCTCCTTTCTTACCCCTTCTCCTTTTCCAATTTCCCTATATCCTTCACTATCTTCTTCCTCTTCTACGACGAATTTACAATGGGTCATTTTGACCTCTGAGTATTGCACTTGTCTCAATGACAAGTACACGTCCCCAAGCTAACCATGTAACGAGTTTGTATAATAAAACTAAATGGGATGTATACACTCTTTGAAAAACAGACCATTCCATGATGTTTGGATAGGTCAAGGACAGAGAATAGTAACAGTACGATCCCAGAGCAAGATATCCGGAACCAATGGGCATATTCGCAGGTATTTTCCTAGAGAAAGTTTATTTCATTACCATAGGTGCTCAAATTAACTTGGACAGAAAGTTCAGAGAACGAAACATAGAAATATGTGATAGTCAGACAACCAACCGACCACATAGGTTCCATGAGACTGACTTATCATAGTATGGTAGACCGTAAACTAAATCGTATAGACATTTGGGAATTTGGAACAATTAGCTGAGCTTTTCATAAGACAAGATTTCACACTTCTGACAGAGTCAGAAACTTTCTGTGGAATGCGAAAATTTATTGGGAAGGGTATACTTGGTGAAAGGGAAGGTAGAGTCTATAGGCTACACAGAGGCTGCTTTAGAATACTCACCGGCCATTTGACCAAGCATTGGGGATGTTTGTTGAGCACTAGGCAGAGAGTTATTCTTACTGCTGCCTGATATTATTGTGATGTTCGCCTAAGCCACAAGATTCAGAGTCTCTTTAAACGTTACGTGAAAATCACTTAAACTAAGGCTAAGCTTGTTTAATACCATGAAAAGGAAGTTTAATCTTAGAGACATAGAAAATTTTATGTAAAACTTTCAATTTAAGTTGAGTCATTTATTTATTAAAATATATTTTGCTATTTATATAAACACAACTGTATATCTTATCATTCGTTGGAAGCGTAATATTTAAAATTTCTTGCAAAAGATTTCGTGCTAATTTTAAGCAAAATTTAGCTGGTGGTGGAATATTTTAAAACGTGTTATTTATTGTTCGAAATTCTTAATTGTTTTCTTAAAAAAAGAACAAGAAAAAAATCGCAATTTGGTCAAAATTATCTGCAAATCCATTAACTTAAAAAAAAATAAAAATGAGATGCTGCAGACGATTTGTTGGTGGCTTTAAAACCTTTTTCTCTTAATTGGTTAACGATTTGTGGTGAAATAGAAAAAAAGAGCACAATGTGAAATGAAATCAAAATAAAAACAAACAAACACAATTTAGAACAAAACAATAAAAGCGATGAAATGAAAGGAAATCAGGTTAAAAGATTTAAAAGTTTTAAAAAAAAAAAGAATTTTTAAAATTTTACAAAAAAAAAATTTGTTTTTTTCTGTTGTCAACATTTCTTTTTTCTTGAAGCCATAAAAACCATTCCATTAGAATGGTTTTAAGGCACGTTTTCGAATAAAGATTTTTCAATACAATACTTTTATTGGCCAGTTTAGTATATTTTTTTTATTGTTTATTTATTTATTTATACTTTTTTAAACACACACTAAAATAAAGACTAAAACTACGCACTAATTAAGTCAATAGTGTTGGAGTATTTTTCTATATTTAATGGAAATGAATTCGTCTTCAATAATCAGTGTATCAATCTCACAACCCTCGCTTCTAAAACTTCTCAAATTTATCGTGCAGATCCCACATTAAACTGTGTGTTCCACCATTTATGGGTGAAATTAACACACATAACACGGGTAGTGTGAAAAGCTAGGCTGTAAGTCTGACTAAAGGGTTGTAGTGGTGAATAACGTTTGTAAATGAAATTTAAATTTCAAATCCCGTGAAAACTTGAGATAAAGCAACTCTTTCTAGAGCCAATGAACCTTAAAATGAGAGCACAAGCAGCAGAAACTGTTGTTATAAGCTGAAAATAGAGTAAAGAAACGCTAAATGTTTGCCTCAAATCGCCGTTCGGAATCGACTTTGAACTGCACGTCCCTCGATTAAATTAACATACGCAACATGTGTGATGTTAGAAACTAGGTTGTAAGCCAACCTTTTTGACATATATTGTTTTTGTTTGAGATATTTGAGCTGGGGTTTGAACTAAGGCCTCGCCTACTACACTCAGATACTAGCAGCGGAAAATGATGTTATTGGGCGAGGAAAACATCAGTTAATAAAGCATTGATCAGCAGAAGGAATCCGCAAATTATAAATGGTACATAAAGATAGGAGGCTAACCCACCTTATCATAAATCATAAATTAGTTCTGTAAAGTATTATAACATTCTTTCAACCCATCATCATCAGCAGGTGTTCTATATAAAGTTTCTACCTCCTCTTCGTTTTCCCAATATGAGATACATGCAATCAAGGAGTATGAGAACTGGGCAAGCCCACGTTAAGTTTGCATGGTTATTAAATCATTTAATGACAGTTAAATAGCAATTAAGACAGTGGAGTCTAGAAACATGGTAGCTAGGACGAATGAAGTCGCCGTGGTCTAGTAGGTAATGTGTTGGCTTATTAGACGTAAGGCCGCGGTTCAAACACCAGGTCAGACACCAAAACGATATTTGAAAAAATATTTCTTCGGCGACTTCCTCTGAGAGTAAATAAAATTGCCATGAATAGTTTCTCAAAAATTTGTTGTTTGGAATCGACTTTTAACTGTAGGTCTCACCACTCATGTATGAAATTAACGCACACAACATAAGTGGTGTGAGAAACTAGGTCCATAATCCTGACTGAAGGGTTGTAATGGGCAATTATGTATGTATGAAGAGGTAATAATCTGTTAAAAAATCCAAAGCGATTTACAATAGCGTGCTATGGATAGCGATGTTATTAAATGCATATGTTATTGGCCATTACAACCGTTAAGTTCGGATTATACGACTCCGAACAGCAGACTTGTCAGGCTTTTTCATGGTAATTAATTACTTCGACAGCTCTTATCAGAATGATAATTGCTAGAACTCGAAATACATACTTAACGATTGTGCCATATGTTAAATGGGTTCTGATTGTAAATGTCGTTTTTTAGTGGAGTAAAGTCCCACACTACAGTAGTAGAGGCAACAGCAAAACACCTCTTACCAGAAAATATTCTTACAGTCTATTGTCGAAAGAAAAATATTTGGTTACTTTTTTTTCAAGATGTTAGAAATGAGTTTCGAACTATCGAGTCATCGTCTCGTAAATCAACACACTACTCACTAGCATATGACCACAGAAAGCAACAGCTTTGTAGGTAAAATTATAGGGACAAAGTGGGATATGATGGATCTGTTAAATCTGAATGAGAGTGATCTGAGAAGAATGATGAGTTCAAACGATTACATCATGGCGAATAGAAACAAAAGATTCCCGGATTTTGAACGCATGAGTTTCTAGTATTTTATGGATTATTTATTTAAAAGCAGTCTATTGAATGAAACTGATAAAAATAAATATACAGACTCCTTATGAATTTGTGAGAAGAAAACAAGCCAAGAAATTGTAAAACAATCTATTTGAATAATGGCTTCCTTCTTTCAACCTTACTACTGACAACCCCCCCCCCCCTACACAAAAAGAAATAAAAATCCTAAAAGGTAGGTCATTGAGTTGATTGGTTGGTTTTTTAGTCGTTCGGTAATACAAGTTTTTATTGTGTAAAGAGATTAGGAAACAGAATCTTAAAAAATATGAATATTTCATCGTTTAGTTAAACTTACGTTTTATTGCACTTTTTTAAAATTATTCAAGTTATTGACAAATAAACACTGGCTTGTAAATATTTTTTCAAAACAACACTTTAATTTTTTTAATTTTAATTTTAATTTTATTTTAATTAATTTTTTTAACGGTTGCTTAAACAATTTTGTTTGTTTTTCTTTCTTTCTTTTGCTGCAGCAAAACTAAACACAGTGTGTGAATATATTTTTTTTTATTATTCGATTAAAAAAAATTAATTTTCAAAAAACAAAAATTAGCTGCTAAGCACCACCAAACAAATCTTGTGTAATATTATGCGAATTAAAAATTTTGTTTAAATTTTTTTTTCCTCTTTTTTCTATCTCTATGTTTAACAACTTAATTTTTCGCAATAATTTTTTTTATTTTAGTTTTCACAACAATTCGATCTCTTTTTGGTTACTTTACGTCAACTTTATTTTTTCTTGGTTTTATTCACTAATTTTTTCGTTTGAAAACGCGTACAGAGCGCGTGCGCCTGAGTCTTTTTGAACGATGCGCACCTCGCAAAGAGCTAAACAAATCTAAACGGCTAGACTATGTTTTGAGTTTCTAGCCAATTTATGTTGAACCCAAGCAAATAGAAACAAAAAAAAACCGAAAGCTTTTTTCACTTCACTTCTTTGAAAAAGCAAAAGCTGTTGTTTGTTTTGTTTCTTCAACCACACAAGCTTTGTCTTGCACAGATTTTTTGAGTTTAGCTTGGGGAACTGTTTAGAAAAGAAGGAAAACAAACTAGAAGAAGTGAAATATTAAAACGATTCCATTTGTCGCTTTTCAATAATTTATTGATACTTGAACTGGTCATTAAACTTGGCTTTTACGTTCGCTCTTCTCTGCTTAACAGTTTAAATTAATTTGTTAATCGTTTTGTTATTGTTGTTGTTGTTATTGTAAATAATTTAATGCCAACAACAACTTTAAATGTATTGCGAAATTATTTTGTGGGAGTTTGTTTAATTGATTTGCATTCTTATAATCGATGAGGACCAACCAACAACTTATTGTTCAAATCTCCTACACATTACTTTCGGTCAAAACTATATCTTTGGGGTCAATTGTTATTATTAATCGTATGACTATTATTGATACGGATTTTAACACTCTCTGCTCTCACACCAGGTAAATATGAAATCAATTCTAGCTTACGCAACGGGTCGAAAAGAAAAATTCTATCCAGGGGCCTTTATTAAAAATTTATATTCCACTCCTCTGCATTTCCATAGCTTCTTTCCTAGATAGCTGGTGAATACATTGGATTAACCTTCATTTATATTGGAAGGCATCAAAACTTACTTAACTTTACACTCCAAGTAACGCCATTATTTTAAGAATTGGTAAGCGTTCATTATCAATTAGGCTGTGATAATGTTTCCTGCTACATTTCATTATTGAGATAACATCCTACCACTTACTTTACATGCACCCAAGTGTTTCCTTTCGAGATGTATTACCACCGCACGAATTTCAAATATGTGTTCCTATGATTCATTCTCCTCATGACAGACGTCCGTTATTCTGGACCGTCTGAAAGTCTACAGAATCCGACTAAAAATTTCGCTAATCTTTAGAGCTGCATTACCAATTAAGCTGTAGTAATGTTTCCTGCTACATTTCATTACAAATGATGCTATTGGCCGTGGATTAGCATTAAATCCATAAAATTTTCTATCGTTTCGATGTATTCAGAATACTTAGTATTTGAGAACACATCCCCCAGTAGCCCAAGCAGTGAAGCAAGATTCTTCCTTAACTTAGGATTTGTCAGTGAGTGTCAAATAAATAAAATCGACTAAAGGACAACATATGGGAGTTAAGGGGTTAACCAATACTTATACACTCATATACATACATAATTGGTCATGACAACCCTTTAGTTAGGATTACGACCTAGCTTCTCAGACCACTGATGCTGTGTGTGTTAATTTTATACATGAGTGGCGGGACCTACAGTTTAAAGTCGACTCCAAACGGCAGATTTTTGAGCAACTTTTCATGGCCAGAAATCTGCGAAGAGCAAGCTGCCCAAGAAATATTTTCGTTTTGATGTTTGATCTGGGGTTTGAACAGTAGCCTTACGTCTAATAAGACAACACACTACTTACTAGACTACTGTATATGTAGACTTATATTTGATAAGACAGTACAAGCCCTATCGGATATACAATGTTACAGGTTGTTCTTCTAATGAGGAACCAATTTTTGTTTGCTTTTGCTACGAGAGCCGCGTAAGCCACCGTGCAATCACTGCTGTTTATATAAAAAGGTGAGCCATTTTTATTAAAAGTTGACACTTCCTTTAAGGACCACGGTTTTGTTAAAGCAGACCAATCACCTGCTTAGCTGAAACAATTAGATTAAAGAATACATTATTATATATTAAAGAAACGGAAACAAGGCAGAAATGATTAGTGGAAGCCATATGCTGCCAGGAGGGGTTCTGGAAAAGAATAAAAAAAAGGATCATAGTGCTGTCACAAAGCATCTGCCCCTCCTTCTTATTATTTAGTCTCTGCGTTTCAATTTCATTAATCACGTTCTTTCTACTGTTGCTGACAGTCTCATAATAACGTATTCGAATGGAAATTGGTATTAATTTTCCAAATTATTCATTTACGGTAATTGTCCTTAATTCAATAGGGTCTCACTGTAATATCTCCCCCAATCCTGTCGCTCTGACAAGCTTGTAGATATTATTCAGTGAGTTAACATCCTGCCACGTACTTGATTTGCATCAAGAATTTTCCTCCCGAGATATATGATCACCACACGGGTTTTAAGTATGTGTTCTGATGATTCATTCTCCTTATCACAGGCGATCGTTGTGCTGAACAAGTGTTCTTTCAGTCTACAGTACCCGGCTAATAGTAACCGGTATCTCGAACTTCTTCTTCATAATCTGATACCTGACTCAACTCTCTTCTCATTGTAATATCCCAGCAAAAGTTTACAGTGTAAACTTTACAACCAACTATATTTGACTCCCTTCCCAGAAAAAATCAGTTTCCCAATGTAAATTCTCTTCGTTGATATACATATATACACATTATTGGTCATTTCAACGCTTCATTCAGTATTACAATCTAACTCCTCACACCACTAATGTTGTTTGTACTAATTTTATAAATGGGTGCAGGGATCTACAGTTTAAAGTCCGCACCGAATAACAAATTTTTAAGAAATTTTTAATTGCAATTTTTATTTACTCTTTGTGTTTTTACCAGAAATCTGCTGAAAAGAAGTCGCTGAAGAAATATTCAAATTTAGTTTTGTTGGAGATGTCTATCCTAGTGGGTGAACCGTGGCTTCACGTCTAATAAGCCAACACACTACCTACTAGACCACGACGACTCAGCAGATGTGATATATCATCTTCGTTGACATATCATATTCGTTGATATATCATCTTTCTTTACATATCATCTTCGTTGATATATCAACAAAAAACAAAAAACCGTTAATGCTGTATTACATAAAGGAGAACTTTCCGTTTTCTTAAGGCGGAGTACTCACAAAGTCAAAGAAAAAAATCAGCTCAAAAACTGCAAGAAAAACCTCGAAAAACAACCCGTGCTATAGGGGGCTTCATAAACTAGAATATTGTACAGTTAGATGAATTGAAATCAAATTCAAATTCAAACAATTTCAATAAGAAATGGTGGTTATAACGTATGTGTACATCGTTCTGGGCACAACATACCGCAAACGTGCCCCCATAGGGAAAAAATCGAGATAACGTAACGTAATGTATTCGAAGACTTCGAGATTCAAACTCGACACTCGTGATCATTGTTATCGAAATTTTAAGTGTCCGTTTTAGTTTAATAATGAACAACTCAATCGGGGAAAGGCCCCTTAATTAATTGCATGTCTTCACCTCTCATTATTTATGTAGCAACGTTTGTATGTTTTTCCATTATTTACTGTGTATCAGCTTAAGCAGTGCAACAGTTTATAACAGTGCAATGCAGTGTTGTGCTGTATGTTAGTAACTATAAAATTTGTTATTATTGTTGTAATTACAAAATTGTTTAATTATTATTTGCTTATTGAAACAAAATCGCATTTTGTTTGTTTTAATTAATCAAATCAAGTTAAACGCTTAAACAAACGTTTGTTTGATACAAACAATCAACATTTCTTTTCATTTCATTCCATTTCACTGCGTTGACTTGCATTTCTATTTGCAAAGTTATAACGTTGCATTGTTTGCGCATTCTTTTCTTTTTTTTAAGAAACATTTACACTTAAAGAAATTGTTAAACAAAGAGGAACTCAGAATATGAATGAAACTCTCAAATTCTATTGCAACTGATAAAAAGATACGTATAATTTTTGTTCAAACACTGTGATGAACTTTATCTTGAGGCGTCATTCTTGGAGACGTTGTTTAAAATTCTAATAAAAATGTATGTTTCTCTCAGTGTATAAATATTTGATTAAAAAATTTTCGCGTTTCTGTCATTGAAGCGTTAATATTTTTAGGCTTCTTTTTTCTCTTTCTCGCTCGCTTGTGTCGCAGCATGTACTACATATGTATGTGTCTGTGAAATGTATCCGAGTATATTGACTTCAATTTTTTACGTTTTTTGGTGACGTTTTGAAAACGAAAGTCAATAACTTTTTAAATTTTTTTTCAATAGCAGTGAACTTTTTCCCAAATTTTTTTTTAGTTTTTGTTTTTGTTTCGTATATGAAATGTGTGTCGTTCATTGCCAAAAAATTAAAAAGAAAAAAGAATAAAAATTCGGTCAATCAACTGATTCTTTACAAACAATTGACACTCAAAATATGTTCAAACGCACACTCATATTTGTTTGACATATTCAGGCAGATCTTCTATACATGTTTGGGTGGCGATATGATGTGATTGACTTCTTTATTTCGACGTGTGTATACGGATTAATGAATACTGAACTGATTTATTAATTGTAGTATTGTCGTACTCTATAGGTGATGGTGAAAAATGGTGTTTGGCAGAGTGGATGTTCGTTTAAATTTCGGACTGAACGCATATAATTTAAATTCTATTTTAATTATTTAATTTTTTGATTTAAATCTTCTGAAATTATTTGCTGCTGAACTCCAGATATCTCTTTGATGCAAAAATTTTAGGAAATGTGCAAAAAATTAAACTTTGATAGTCTCTAGTTCTCCAATATGAGACAAAATTCTATTAAAATTCTAAAATTCTTAGGTGCAGAAGACAGTTCTCATTCCGCGAGAGTGAGAATGACAGTATTAAGCCTAGTTTTCCTACTTGGCACATGAAAATGAATCTACTGTCATACACGTACACGTCTGTTATAGACAAGGTGGCGCAATGCAGGTTCTGCTTTGACTTTTGATGAACGAACATAAAAAAAATAAAAAAATACTACATGAATTCCTATATTCCAGAAGGACACGGAATAATGTTTTTTCTTTTGAGTCGTATAAATTCGCCAGTGGTGTTGGCGTAGATTGAATTTAGAAGCAGATTTCCCTATAGTCCGACACCAACTGGGCAAGCACTACTGAGTTTAGCTTCTCATCGAAAAAGTGTAGGACAACACAAGATACTATCAAATTTGAGTAGTTCCGTATGATGAAGCGCATGCCATTGAACACCAATCGGCTGTCTTTACAAAGAACTTTAGTGAAAGATTTAAATGTGATCCCTTACAAAATGCAATTAGTGCATCAGCTGTTAGCCATTGATGGCCAAGCGAATGTAACCCATGCTCAAGACGGCGTTTACACAAAGTGATTCGATCTCTCTGCCTACGTTAATAAGCTTTTAGGGCACAGATATTCTGTATATATATATCATACACCAGTGCCATTAAACTCTCTTCAAGTTATTGAATGATGTGTCGCCCATCGAGTCGTCAAATATTCAACGGCCTACTGTCCTACTTCAATTGGAAGAATTGATACTGGACAACGTATCTGAGGTATACTGGAGAACGTAATCTGAGGGTCGCCAAATATCTCGTTTTGGGGACTTGCATTGGTCAGTAAGATTGTCCGATTTAGATTTCTATTTGTGGGGCATTGGCCACGATTCAGACATCTCCAGCAAGCGACTTCCTCTCAGCAGATTTCTGCAGTAGAACTCTGAGAATGCAGCAGAACTCTGCCATGAAAAGTTTCTCAAAAATCTTTTGTTTGGAGTCGAATTTAAACTGTAGATCTCGCCATTCATGTATAAAAATTAGCATACACAACATGAGTGGTTTGAGAAGCTAGGTTATAGTCCTGACTGAAGAGTAGTGACCAATTATGTGGATGTGTATGTATTATTTCTGAGGATTCTTGATGCCACGAGCCAGTGACAGCTAGTCTTTGACTGTTGAAATTCGTAAATCATCGCTAAATGCTATAGCTTGAAACCCACACTAATAGCGGTGACTTGGCCACTATAATTCTTTTTGGTTAAAAGAGAAATTTAAACTCCAACTAAATGAAATAAAAAAATACTACAGTCAATTGAAATCGAGTGACAACTTTTGCGCCACCACATATATTAATTAGTGTTTCATTACGGACTGATACAAAATAACTCCCCCATCTACTTATTATTTATTTACATTGTTTCAGTGTCATCATTCAGTGTCATGTGTAATTAACAACGTAATCTTAATTACTCTTAACAAAATTAAAATCGCAATTTTAATTAGAAAATACCCGCTTTTAACTTTCCATTTAAAATGAAATACGTCTTCTATAAATTAAATCACAAATCAATTGAGTATGACTACGGTCTTTATCAAACAATTTTTTCAGTTGAAATTACAGAAAATAAACGACAGAAATCTACATTGTATTCCTAAAAAACTAGAACATGTTTACAGCTGTTAGCAAGAGAAGTACATACTTATACCATCAATAAATAATTTGCAACAAATTGTTCACATATTAATATGCGAAATTAAATTTTATTTTTAATTTACAATATAAAACACATTAAAAATAAAAAATAATAAATAAAAAAACAATTAAAAAAAAATCCGTGTGACAATTTTTTGTTTATCTCTGCGATACGAGTACCACTACCGATACTTACTGACGTTGGTATTAAACGTTGTCGCTGTGTTTTTGAAATACACGGCGGCAAAATGATTCATTCATTGTACCGAGTCTGTTGGTTATTTTTCTGTGAGAAATAAAGTCCGCTAAGAAACAATAAAAAAACCCCAACAACAACGAGCAAATAGAGAAAAGTCAACACATCTGTTGATTATGAAATTGCTTAAAAAACAAAACAATAACAAAAAAAATATGCGAGAGGCAAATATCTTTTATTTGTTGTTTTAACGTTTTTGCCAAGAGTGAACCTCTAGTAAAGCACCAACAAATTAAATTAAAGGAAAAACAACAACAAAAATTATTTGAAAACGTAAAGAAATTTTTAGGGCCATTAGATGACACTTTGTTGCCCTATTTATAGGAATTTTAAATCAAATCAAAAATTCTTAAACAAAACGGCAGTATTGAAGTCGCCGTAGTCTCGTAGGTAGTGTGTTGGCTTATAAGACGTAAAGCCAGGGTTCGAGCCCCAGGCCAGACATCAAAACAAAATACATAAAGTATTTCTTCGGCGACTTCCTCTCAGCAGATTTCTGGCAAAAATTCTAAGAATAAATAAAATTGCCAAGAAAAGTTTCACAAAAATCTGTCGTTCGGAGTCGAATTTAAACTGTAGGTCCAGTCACTCATGTATAAAATTAACACACACAACATAAGTGGTGTGAGAAACAAGGTCGCAATCCTGACTGATGGGTTGTATTGACTAATTATGTATGTATTGGAGCACAGATTTAAGAAGTTTGTGACCAGTTAAATAGCTCTGAAGGAGGTTAGTGCTCCTAGCTTCAGTACTTGAGTAATGTTTCGATTAATATATATGTTTACAATCAATATAACCTCTTACTTACACCACTAATGCTGTGTATGTTAATTCAATCCATACGTGGCAGGACGTACAGTTTAAAGACCACTCCGAACAACAGATTTTTGAGAAACCTTTCGTGGCAATTTTATTTCCTGTTCGAGTTTTTGCTAGAAGGCCGTTTAGAAGAAGTCGCCAAAGAAATATCTGACTGCGTATTTCGTTTTTTTCTTCAAGATGTCTGTGGTGGGGTTTGGACCATGGTCTCACATCTAAAATAACAACACACTACCTACTATACTACGGCAACATTACGTGTTATTAAGCGTTTTTTACTGGTTTTTTTTGGGTGTCCTGGTAGTCTAGTGGGTAGTGTGCTAGACTATTAGCATGAGGGTCGTGGGTTCGATTATGGTGTGAAGTTACTCCGCTCGTATATAATTAGAATATAATTTGTAATTGTACTGTAATTAATTGTAATAATACAAATTCCATTAATTCTATTGCCTTTTTTCTTTCTCCGAAAATGTATTTTCGAGTTTCAACACTCTTATTAGTGGAGCCATCCCCTGAATATTTTATCTGACACTCGGCAGAGCAATTTAACATGAGATACCTTCTCTATGAATGTAAAATTACAGAACTACATTATCGGCCTTAATCACGCTTAAACCACCTTGACAGAAAATATGCTCCCACATCTTATGGAAAAAGTGGCTCCAAACAGCATATTCCAACAAGACAATGACCTGAAGCACTCTAGTCGCTTGTTTCGTAACTACCTAAGCGACCATGATTTGCAAGTATTGGATTGGCTGCCACAATCTCCCGATCTAAGCCCCATAGAAAACCTATGGGAGATTTTAGATCGGAAAGTTAAGAAGAATAATTCTTAAAATTTGGCGATATTAGAAAAAAAAATTTAATCAGCTTGGGAAAAAAAATGCCTCTGCGGATTTTATGCCCTCCAAACTGCAAGCGGTAATGGAAAATAAAGGCTACGCAACCAAGCATTAGTTTTAAGTATATTTTTAACCAACATTTTGTAAGAATTTGAAATTAATTTAAATAAAGTTATTGAATAACATAGCGTTGCATTTTTTTTTGCTCGCTGAAATTTTTCACTATTTTTCTTAAATGTTGAAATAAAAATAAGTGGATAGAAAAATTTTGATATTGTAACCGGCATTTGTTAACTAAGTTTATGGAGCATAAAAATAAAAAAAGTACTTAATTCCGGTACTGTTGTTTTAAAGAAGCGTACATAAAGATCAATCGGCTTAGCGTTGCAGTTTTTTTGCTCGCTACTGTATATTGGAGTGTTATATTGGGTGTAATTGTGAGAAATGTTGGTCGTTTAATAAATTCCTTTTAAACTGTGCAGGAAAGTTTATTAGAAACAAGGGCACTCGACATAGTTTCTATATTTTGTCCCCTCCTGCTGCACATAGCTGTGCTGTAGTTTAGCAAATGAAATTTCTTTCGCTGATTTAATCTTCTTAATAAGAAAGAGTTTGTTCAGTTGGCATAAAACAATGTATCTCAGTTGTGTTGTATGTATTCTTAAACCTAACGCACCTTAGCACACCAATATAGGGTACATAGAGCTTAGCCACAAGCATGAATTTTTACAAATGTGATGCCCGATTTAAGCTAAAATAAAACGAAGAATAAAATGAAATTGTTAATAATAAAACATACATACATATGTAAATACATATGTACACTATTTACGATACGAGATATAAGAAAATGGAATGGAAAGAAAACATTTTAAGAGTTAATACAACAAAACAACAAAAAAGTATGTATTTAAGAGAGCCACAATACTAATGAAAACCTATAATAAATAAATAGACAATAAATAGACGAATGAAAAAAGGCTAAAATGAGATACAAAGCAATGCGAATTCAGTTGAAATCTTAAGTCCGTCTATACAACACACACGTTGTTGACGTGTTTGAATCAAAGACGTTAATAACAGAATAAAAATAGAAAAAAAGAAAACTGAAGTGAACTTTAATATTTTTTAATTAAAACAATTAAAACAAATCAAATTAAATTAAATAGAAAATGACCATTGAACACAATGACATCGAATTATTATCAATAAAAACCAAATCATTGGAGGAGTTAGACTGTGAAAATCTATCTGAGGACCCTGGTCCAGCTAAACAAACAAAAAATTCTTTTATATCTGAAAAGGAAAATTATTATGATAGTGATGACAATGAGGATAATGACGATGACGATGATGATCACTATGATTCTACGGTGCGTTTCATAAAAATTGATAAATCGCCTAATGGTGCTTGTGGCTTTCATTTGACGCGTACCAAATGGGATCCATATCCTTGGGTATAATTTAAAAGACTATTACATTACGCTCGTGTTTTTAAAATTGAAATTCCAATTACAATTCTCTTTAGGTAAGCGCTGTTGATGAATTCACGCCCGCTGCCAAAACTGATCTAAAAGCCGGCGATTGTATTTTAGAGGTCAGTATTAATAGTTTATGGGTTTTGTGATTGTGTTTATTGAGTTTCAAGAATTAAGTTTAAAAAAAATTGGTTTTTTTATTTTTATTTTTGGGTATATGTTTAAATAATTACTAAGGAGTGCCCACAAAAAAATTTGGTCATACTTTTAGTCTCCTATTTTTAACTGTGATTGAAAAGAAGTAAAATATTTCTTTCGCTGACTTCCTCTCTTCCTCTTTCTGAGAAAAACTCTGAGAGTAAATAAAAAATTGCCTGAAGAGTTTCTCAAAAATCAGTCATTCGGACACGACTTTAAACTGTAGGTTCCGCCACTCATGAATAAAATTAACACACACAACATCAGCGGTGTGAGAAACTAGGTTGTAATACTGACTAAAGGGTTGTATTGACCAGTGAATTAAGTACCTTGCTTTAGTAGATCATCTGTCTTGGTGAAGACTTCTAATATTTTTAAGGGAATTTTTTTTTGAAAATCGGAAAGTGAAAAATGAAGGAAAATTAAAATGTTCAAAAAGTTCAAAAGTTCAATTTCCCATGTATAGCACAATGCAGAAAAGAAAGAATTTGTACTTTAGACGCGCTATTCGTATGAAGAAAACCTTTCTAATTCCTACATAATGCAAACTCTTAATAGGAACCATCCCCTGACCTTTGGTTTCATACAAAAGGGAGTGAAAGAGATTTTTTTTATTGCGGGAGGATTTTCCACTCTCCTTAGTACTGTCTTAAACTCTTGCATTCTGTATGAATACCTACGTATCTTTCTTTTACATACCAAGTCATTCTCATGAGTTTTTTCCTGGACAGTTCTCTTTCTGCAGACTTGCGTGGGGTTAGCAATGCATGAGGACGATCTTTTCATCATAAGATGTCTAAAGCTTCTTTCTATCTCCGAAGATAATGTCTTCACTTTATTTGATCTTAAACAATCCAGTTTTGTCGTGATTAAATTCAAGCACCTAATCCGACAACAGGTGAATCTTGTATAAATACCAGGAAGACTGCTGTCGATATATTGACAAACAGAGTTGTCAGCGTTGTCAGTTCAAAGAATATCCGAAAAATGATTTTTACTGTCTACCTGCTGTTGTTAATTCTTTATGTATTTGACTGTATTTGCAATTTGCAATTTTAAATTTAAATTCAATATTCATGGAAACGAAACTTTTTTTTTTTCATTCCGTTTGACGTTCTGCCAAACAATTTACTTTTGACCATACACTGCGTGTAAAATTCAATTTTGTTCGTGAATATTTTATGGTTTACTAATCAATTCATTTTGTTACAAGTCACAGTGCATTCTGTTTTTAGGCTTTATTGTATGTCATTAGCAGAACAGCCTTGCTTAATAATAAAAAAATTCAAAATTATTAACAGTTTCTGGCAGTTGCAGAAAAATTACTTGGCATGAGTATCGATGTGGAGAGTCTCCAATTCAAAAATTTTTTAATTCACATAAAATAATCAGCCTCCGTAGTTTAACAGGTAGTGTGTTGGCTTATTAGGGGTAAGGTTGTGGTTCAAACCCCAGTCTAGATATCTCGATCAAAACGAAAATCAGAAAATATTTCTTCAGCGACTTACTCTCAGCAGATTTCTGGCAAAAACTCTGAGAGTAAAATAAAATTGGCATAAAAAGTTTCCTAAAATTCTGTCGTTCGAAGGACTCATGGATAAAATTAACACACATAACATGGGTAGTGTGAAGAACTGGGTTGTAATCCTGACAGAAGAGTGTATATATTAATTTTAATTATTTAAAATCAGCGTATATGTGTCTCATACATACATACATAATTGGTCATAACAACCAACGCTTCAGTCAGGATTACAACCTAGTTTCTCGCACAACTTATGTTGTGTGTGTTAATTTTATACATGAGTAGCGTGACCTGCAGTTTAAAGTCGGCTCCGAATGACATTTAAATTCAAAATTTTGTTTTTCATTTTATTTGCCAATTTAAATGCATATGAGAAATTTATTTAATTTCTCTTTTTTTTTTGTTTTTAATAAATTCAAGTAACAAATTAACACCACATGCCTGCCCATCATACTGCCTGCACATACTCATATTGCAACAACAATAATAATAATAATAACAACAACGATTATAATCATAAAAAATTAAATCATTTATAACATTTAAGAGGTACTAAATTAATACAAATTTATTTCGGTGAAAATGAAAAAAAAATTAAGAATAATTAGTTGTGCATGTAGTTGTTGTTGCTGCTTGTGTTGTTGATGCCAATAACGTGACCTCATTTCATTATTTTGTAATAATTTTCCTTTTTGCATTTGACTAATACATGACAACCAACTAAACATATAAGCACACACACACACACACACACAGACACACATACACTGGAATATAATTATTAATTAAAAATAATTATCACTTTTACATACAAATAAATATCAATTTAATTAATAAATATCGTATGTTAATTTTATTTATAACTTTACTCATATCTACATACATATGTAGATACATACATACATACATACACATAAATATAATCACGCACACAAGTATAGACACATACTCCTTCACTCGCATATGCGAATACAGCGATACTGTCATCATTTGAATGAGAGTGAACCGGTACAACATTATTTATGCATGTATTTGAATACCCAATAGGAAAAATAAATAAGGGTGACAATAAACTAAATCCTTTTAAATAATTTTTTAATCTTTTTTGGTTTCTGTACACTTTCATACCTAAGACATCAGATTTATCCGCGAAAGAAGTATGTTTATGCCATCCTAACTATGTATGTGACTTCTAGGGAGATCAGAACAGTGATGAAAGACGTGTTGTATACTATCCTTGCTTCACTCTCAGGGACACCACTGCACCAGTAGTATCAATACTCCGTGTCCAAGTGTTCAATTTTGTGTTTGGATTTTATCTTCAGAATTTGATAGATTCTATGCTGTACGAATAGGTCTTGGAAAAGTAGTGGAAGTAGTGGAACAAGCTCGAGAGTATTCTGTCCCAGAGTAAAATATTCGAGACTATACGGGAAACTCGTGTGCATGCTCCAAGTTGAAATCTATACCATTGCGAGATATGCTCAAATTAGTACTGACGAGCCGATTTCTTGAATGACAACTAGGCAGGGTAATGCCAATTTATATTGTACTTCTCGCCAATGGGCAGAAAAATTAGCTTGCGAGGGAGTAGTTTTAAGATCTCTATTAGGGCTAGAACCTTTCTGTGGAGTGAGAAGAAATGTTTGAAAGGGTATATTACGGGAAAGACAGTATGGCGTGAGGCAGGGAATCTTCTCAAGCCAAAAGGGTTTGATGCAATCTAAACATTTGTCGTGTAGTTACAATGAGAAGAGATTTGACTCATGAGGAAAATGCTGCACTCTCAATTGTAAATTCAATAATGAGGAAGAATAAATCATCAGAACACATGCTTGGATACTGAACTGACACCGAAGATCGCCATGGCAACTGGACGGGTGAAGACATTATATAGATATCCTACTCAGTTTAGAAGTAGTACTCTAGCAACTCTATATGACAATAATAATGCCCGGTATTTATACTCACAAGTAAAGCTGTATCGCACCTAAGTATTTTAATTAAAATTCCCATGCGTCTATCATATCAGGCAGTCTTTCGAACAATTACTTCCAGCCGAAGCATTGTAGTACCACACCAAAAATTTCAAGATGGTATGGTTACACCCATACACCAAATAATTCGCAAGGTGGTGTAAGCCTGGCATGCTCATTTCCCTTAGATTTCTTACAGCCATCTCAGTCGAGTGAATTATTTGGCCTGAAGTCTCTTTGACGCAATTAGTCCAATTTCATTCGAAAATAATGCAAAACCTTCACTTTCCTTCGTTTTAAATCCGTCTACAACATGTCAGCCATGCGGAAAACTGCTGTGCTATATAACTCTGTCGGAGATTATCTCTTCTAAAGTTTTACAATGGCCGCAGGTATTCCCATTACATTGTTAAGTAAAGCCACGTTACTAAAATAATTGTTGTTGATATTCTAGAACACAAATTTGTGTAATACTTCCTACCATGATCTTCGATATCGTTTCTGGCCTCGATCGCCTAGATTTCTCCTATCTTTTCTCCTACCTTAGTATGCTCCTAAGTTTTCAGCAGGTATCAGCCAACAGTCTTGTAAAGAATATTTTCTCAAGGCACTTGATTACAGTATGAAGGACATAAATAAGCCTGAGTTCCGGTAATGAGGTACGGGCAAGAAAGGTAGTGTTAATAACATTACTTAGAACACTTAAAGCTCAAAGCTTTATTCTATAAGGCCCATAGCATGAGTAATTGCACCAAACTCTTGGCAAATTTATTAAAAAAAATTCTGGTTTCCAATATTTTCAGAAGAGGAGCACTTTGGATTGATGGTGTTTAAAATTTTTAGTGGTTTATAATTTATTGACAACTTTTCATTCTCTCCCCTTCTCTCTCACTTCCCATATTTTTATTCTCTTAGCAAAAAAAAAAATTGCCTGCAAATGCACGTCACTTAGGTTCATTTGGAAGCATAGCATGAGTAATTGCACCAAACTCTTGGCAAATTTATTTAAAAAAATTCTGGTTTCCAATATTTTCATTTTTTCTACTGGGTATATATGTATACATACATACAAAATCATTATTAATTATACAAAGTATGCATATTGATTGATATAATGTTGGTCACCTTTTAATTGTAAATGTGTGCGTAAATAAATTTGTGTAAATTGATGTGAATATGTATTGATGTGTGTGTGTGTGTGTGTGTGCGTTGCATTTCTAATTCAAACACGGTGACAGTTAAGCTAATACAACAAGAACAAATTAAAATAAAAACTATTCATAGGGTTTTATAACTGTAAATGTGCTCTTATATATCAAATGCAAGCAGACATACGTACATACATATCGTATATGATTATTAATTTTAACACCATTACGGTTCATTGAGTAATTTTGCAAAAATTCAAAAAGTTTTATGTTTTACAAACACACACACACACGCATGCAAATACACACGATAATTGCAATTACAATTGTCGCGGCATTAACACACTTTCAACACTTTCATGATAACATGCAACATTCATTTACAAAAAAAACAAAAAAACAAAAAAAATATGCAGCCGCTGACGTTGTCGTAGCTGCTACAGCTACTGCAGTTGTTGCATGAAATAGCTCATAATGAATATTTATTCGTTAAAATATTCATAATTTTCCACTTTAGTGCATTTTGTTATCTAAATACATACATAGTAAATAAATAAATAAATAAATCGTTATTTTGTCATTTCCATTTAACAAAAAATAAAAAAATAACGAATAATTTTTTCTGTTTATCAATCTTTTCATTTGGGTCTCCGATGGTGGTGTTGCAACATTAATATTTTATTTCAAATCGATTTCTGTTTTTTTCTTGCTGAAAATTGAGCGAGCATACTGCCCTAGGGGCCTCCATATGGAAATCATTTGTATCCCCAGGTCTTTGTTAAAGGCATTAAATAATTGCAAACATAGTTTTTGTGTTGTTGCATAGGGGAAAAAAATTAAAATTGAAAATATTTTTTTAATGATTAGACGAGACTTATAATCTTCAGAGAAATAGGAAAACAGGTCAGAATAGGCCATTTGTATACGAATTTGTTTAATTAACTCCTAAGCGCTCACTCTTGAAAGAACAGTTTCACGCTGGAGGCTATTAGAGGGAATGAATGTGGAATATTTGTTTAGAATATCGACACGATAAT
The DNA here is from genome assembly GCA_958299815.1 of Sarcophaga carnaria. Taxonomy (NCBI): domain Eukaryota; kingdom Metazoa; phylum Arthropoda; class Insecta; order Diptera; family Sarcophagidae; genus Sarcophaga; species Sarcophaga carnaria. The sequence continues at coordinate 4,818,368 of OY283150.1, forward strand.
ATTCAATAATTTTTCCATACATAGGCTCTTCTTTTAAATGCTTTCTTGCTGTAAATTTGTCACAGAGTGTGTAAGATTGCCATTGATGCCATTATGTATGGAATATAAAATTGTTGAAATGTCCACCACGGGTTCTTTAGGTGGAGTACATACAAAATTTCCTATTTTCAAAAACTCTGGCGTCTAAATCAAGCAGAATTTAAGCGATGGCAAGGGTTAAGTTCCCATAGTCCTGTAGGTAGTGTGTTGGAACATTAGACGTAAGGCCGTGGTTCAAGCCCCAGTTCAAACATTTGGAACAAAACGAAATATGAACAAATATTTCTATCCTCGGCTTCCTCTCAACGACTTTCTGGCAAAAACTCTGACGGTAAATAAAGTTGCTATGAATAGCTTCTCAAAAATTTGTCATTCGGAATTTCTCTTAAACTGTAGGTTCCGACACTCATGGATAAACTTAACACACGCAAGATGGGTGATGTGAGAAGCTAGGTGGTAATCCTGGCTAAATGGTTATAATGACCAATTAAGTATGTAAGTTGTGGACAGCTGTGAGTTTTTTTTTATTTGTTTACATCTGCGACATAAGAAACCATGAAGAAAAGTGTAACAGGATCATTTGGGACGATTTCAGTGACCAGTACATATCATCTCCATGTGAGATGCACATGCAATCAAATCTCTCTTGCAGAATATCCAAAGTGGCATGAGGTGTGTGACACTTAGCCCCGCTCACATGTCGTTGGGGTCCAGTTCATTTAATTCAGGCCAAAAGAAGGTGGTAATCATCGACCTAGAGTGTTCTCCGTTAACAGTGATGGGATGGCTAATTTTGTTCTTTTAGAAATACGGATCTAAGAAGCCACATACCGAGCATCTACTCCAAACAGAGAATTTTTCGAAATGCCTTGAAAGCTCATGGAATTCATGTGGATTGGTATCACACCAAAATCGCCAGTCTCGTTTATTCACGTAACTACTCGTCCACAAATAGGCCTCATCAATGAAGATAATTTTACAATGAAAATTAGAAAATTCCAATTTCCCCAGAGCCCGTTTAGTGAACATATGTTGTTTGGGATCATTAATGTTGATTTGACAAATGAGACGGAATAAATGGGAACTAATTTAACAGACTTAGACAGCCGCAATTTTTAAAGTTCAGAAGTCCTTGTTGGGGACTTTATAGTTTACAAGGTTCTAATCTTACAAGACTAAAAACCCGCAAGGTATAGAAGTCTTTAACCCGACATACTGTAATTTTGAATACCTATTCATATTGCTTTACATAAACGGGTGTGTAACTTAAAGGCAATATATCGTTTCTATAGGAAATATTTCACTTCACAAATGCTTAAAACTAGTTGACCAGTATGATACAAAACGTATCTGTTATTTCAACACTTTTGAGCGAGCTATTCCTTCTTCCTCAGGCAAAGAGATAGCATATAAGTATGGTTAGCATGACAATCGCTTTGCATGGCTCATGCCCAAATGACATTGCCTAATGTATTTATTATTTAATGTATTAAAGTGCTTTGCATTAGTAGTATTTGAATTTATTTTTTCCTCTACCCAATATTATCTAAACAATATAAAGTATTGAAAGAAAAGCAAAATAACTCCAACATTCTTTTCATAGTTCGAAAGAAAATGTCAAAGACTGAAATGCCCATTTAAAAAATGTTCAATTTTATTACTATTCTGTTTCTTTAATTTTTTATTTTTTATTCAAATTCTTTGCTAATGACTTCCTTTAACATTTCTTTACAACAAAGGCATTTTAAATGGCATTTTTTTTAAAAGCAAAAAAAAAACAAGGTCAAGTTCAAATGTGTTTTACCAGCAAAAGAAAGTAAATTATTTTATTGTCAAAGGGTTTTGCAATTTAACAAAAACAATATTAGAAATGAGTTAGTTTAACAAAAACAATTAAACTCATGTATAAACATGTACAGGCAGCTGTTTGTTTCATAAGAAATGTTAATTAAAAATGTTAAAAAATAAACACAAGAAATCTTATGATAACAATAACAGTCATAATGTTTATTAAAATGTTGAAAATTCCATTCATTAAACATGTTTACAAGCTTAATTGCAAGTAATTTCTTATAAACATGTTGCTTGTTTGTTAAAAGAAAAAATGTTAAACAAATAATAACAGACATATGCATACAAGCAATGTTACTTAACAACATTTTGTTGCTTAACATTCTTACGTTGTTATAAAATCTCAGAGAGTCGATAGTACTGTTATATTTTGTACAGATAATAGTGTTTATATTTAACATTCTCTGTGTGCGTTTAACATTTGTTGTTCTCTGTTAATTTACTACACTCGCAATGATTTATTGTACATATTTGCTTTGGTATACAGAACTGTTGTTGTTAACATTAATATTTGAAATGTTGTGCATGACATTGGCACGGCAAGCAAAAGAGCAAGCAGAGGAGGAGCACTTTGGATTGATGGTGTTTAAAATTTTTAGTGGTTTATAATTTATTGACAACATTTCATTCTCTCCTCTTCTCTCCCCTTCTCTCTCACTTCCCATATTTTTATTCTCTTAGCAAAAAAAAAAAAAAAAAAATTGCCTGCAAATGCACGTCACTTGGGTTCATTTGGAAGCGTTGTTTTTTTTTTTCTTTTCGTCCTGTCAAGAAATGCATTTTCCTGCCATTTCATCGGGTTTTTTTCTGTGTTTTTCTTTCATTTTTTGTTGTTGATGTTGGAATCATTTTTTTCGGGCAGGACATGTTTTTGATACTTTTACTTACTTCCCTGTACCTGTGTTCTTATAAAAGAATTCGTTTCTTTTTTTTTGTTTTTGTGTATTTTTAAGATTTTCATTTCATTTTTTATTTGCTTTCAGTTGTTGTTGTTATTATTTTATTTTTTAGTAATATTGTTGTTGTTGTTGCATTTGTGCATCTCCTTTCCTTGACAGGTTAATGGCTGTGATGTATTGGGCTTGCGTATCACGGAAATTGCAAAATTGGTAAAATCCTCACAACATCAAGTCACGTTATTACTCTGGAGTACCAACTGTAATACCAAATGCAATGAAGAGGTAAGTAATGAAACGAAAGAAGTTACACAAACAAACAAAAAAAAAACCCCACTTGATTGCCATAAAAAAATCTGGAAATTTTTTGTTGAGAGTGTAAGTGTGGTGGACATTTCGCAAGTGCTCTACTTTATAGCATAGAGACCATAAGCCAGTAATTAATACCGTTAAAGACGTTTCATAATATAAATTAGGTCACCTCTCGCTATGGTTGTCAAAAGGAATGATGAACTTAGAAATCTTAAGAAAAGTTGAAGTTTTTAAATTCTTTTGAAACAACTTGGTTAATAAAAAATTTTTGGAAGGCATCAGGCACTTAAAATTGTAATTTTTATTACATGGAGCCAGAAAATACTGCGAATATCAATTGTGCAAAAACCTTTGATATTATATCGGGTGTGCCATCTATCGGTTTAACTTTGAACCATCGGAACTATTCGAATCTAGCAATACTTACGCCATTCTATTCTGTTACAAAATGCACTTCCACAATTTAATATCACTGAACGTTTATAACCAATTTACGCTTCTGCAACGTTGGGATTTATTGGGCCAACGAGAACTGCACTATAAGGAGGATTTTGTCAAAAAAAATTATGTTTCTGTTTCATGTTTTCATTTTCATTTTGGTGGGTACTTTAATAAGCAAAATTGCTGTATTTGATGCTCAGAAAAGCCACACGTGGTCTTACAGAAACCAATGCACCCATTACGAGTGACTGTTTGGTGCGGCTTGTGGAGCAGAGGCATCATTGGCCCACTTTTCTTTGAAAATAGCGATGTCGCAATCATTGAGCCTATCGCACTATGATAACCGATTTTTTGTACCAGCTCTTCATAGTATTGATGTGAAGGATGTTTGGTTTCAACAGGATGGTGCAACTTGCCTAGATCTGTGGCAATCGATTTATTGCGTCAAACGTTTGATGGCCGTTTAATTAGTCAAAATGGTGATGTCAATAGGCCTCCAAGAAGCTGCGATTTGACAACGTTCGAGAAACCAGAGACAACTGAGCATTTGAAGGCCAACATTCATGATGTCATAGCCGAGATACGACCCCATACACTCGAAAAAGTATATGAAAATTGATTCGATCGAATGAGGTACTACGAGATCAGCCGTGGCAGCAACATAAAATAAATGTGGCAAAATTTCAAAACGTTTTTGTTTCACTGCATTTTTAAATTTAAACTTTAAATTCCCCACCCTTTACATCCAATATAGCCGCTTTAAGGAACTTAGGGCACTATCCGTGATGAAGCCTCTGTCTCAAAAGAAATGTAATCCAAGGTCTCAGTGATCGCCACTTTCTCAAAAGCTGTAAACGTTGGAGAGACCATTTTTAGTATATCAAGTAATACTCTTAGTTAACGTGGCTTTCCGTTAGTTTCCAGAATAAGTGCAAATTAAGCCCTTGAAGTGATTGTAGTCGATTGAAGAGCTTTAAGAGCCTCTTAACAATTCGAAATTGAAATTAAATTTTTAACATATTAATGCCACATTCCAATAGTCTCTCACTTACAGTGTAGGGTACTTTACATTTTACAGGAAATTTAATACGAAAACTTATTTTCTCCTCCTCCTCCTTCTCCTCCTCTGTTTCTATTGTTTATTTTAAAAAATCAATGTTTGTTCATGACAAAAACCCATCAAAAATAACGATGAAGTGCTTTTTTTTGAAATTTTTTACTCGTTGTCGTTGCAGAGTTTATGTGCAGCACCCATGCCACGTACATTGCAAAGGCTGTCACTGGTGGTACAGAGTGTTTTAAGCCTAATCGAGTGTCCAGTGTGTCGAGATGCAATCACACCACCCGCAATGCAATGCCAGAATGGTCATTTGCTGTGTGTCAATTGTCGTATACGTGCCGAAAAATGTCCCGTATGCCGAGATCGTTACTATCCAAGACCGGCTTTAATTGCTGAACAACTACAGGCGGCCATTACGAGTGCCTTCAATTTATGTCGCAATGAAGATAAAGTGCGTCAGAAAATCTTTGGACGTCACCGGAGACAACAACAAATGGTGAGGACAACACTAAAGCAATTTCAGCAACAGCAACAATCCTTAAAGGCACACCACCACACCGTAGAACAAACCATGGCTGTTAAACAAAACTCGTGTGTTAGAAAAGTAACAGACAGACACAGCAAATGCCATAAATTTCTAACAAAACTTTTAACATCGAAAGCATATTCAATGGAAAATCTAACAAATGACCATAATAATGCTTCGACAACAACAACAACAACTGCAATACAAAAACATAAGCAGCAGCATCAATGTAAGAATGCTGGAAGAGTTACAAATCAATTGTTGAACGATTGTAACAGACTGCCGGACAAAAATATTTATTTGTTGTCACCACCCTACAACAACTACAAATTACAAGCAAATGATGCAACACCCAGCGTGGAAGACATAAATTGGTCAATAAATTCAAAACCATGCTGCCAACAACAAATTATCAACAACAATAATATGAAGCAAGTTTCCACATCCTTAAATAATCTAACAAAGACTACGGCATCTTGTCTGTTGGAAACAACGATAAGGGGTGTCACAAGTAAAAGACCCTGTCCAGCTATGAGAGTATATGAAACGCCTTATGCTACCATACCCAGAGCCATCAGACCCCAAGAGAATTATGGTGCACAAAAACATGATTTGTGCCAATGTGCACGAGAGACAACTGCATCATCGATGACATCTTTAAATTTAAGTTTAAGCATGTCTTTGCCATCACCTACTTCAAGCTGCTGTCGCTGCCACAGTTTAGTAACAGACTCAACAAAGTCTTTGTCTATTACACCCCACAGCTGTCAGTCTTCATTGTCATCATCAGCATCAACGTCAGCATCAACATCAGCAACAGCAACATTATCGTCCTCTCAGTCGATTGTATCTTCATAATAAACTGCAAACACTTTTACTTCATTTTTAAACACTTAATCATTATCATCATCATCATCATCTTGGTCTCAATGAACATCATTATTATTGCGAACACCATCCTTGGTAACCCATCTCCCTCTCTCTCTTTGAGTCAGTTGAATATGAAGAAAATCTTACTAATTTTCTTAACAACACCTGTTGCTACTCCTTTTGCTAATGCTGATGCAGATGCTGTTGGGTTTCTTTTCATTGTTGGCGTTAAAAGCAACAGCAATGCCAACATTAATTTCATTTCTCATCTCCTATGTTCTAAGCAGCAGCAGCAGAATATTCAAATCTTGGACTTGAAGTATTAGATAAAAATCATCATAAAATTCATGTGAACATCAAGTAAAAATTATTTCCAGGCGTCAATGAAAGGAAAACGTTAAGGATTGGAGATGATGGGTGCATAGCATTGCCTCCTCCATTCATCACAAAATTTCATTCAAGCTGTCACATTTTAGTTCTAATGAAAAAAGAAGAATCAATAAAGTTTTATGTCTTGTGACTCCTTAAATCCAAAGTTCTTTAATTGTTTTTCCTTTAAGGTATGGCTCATATTATTGGGTTGCATTAAAAGTATACACGGTAGTTTGCTGCATAAATGCGTAGATTACTTCAAACGTAGAAGTGTTTGAAAAGCGGTAAATCAGCTGAAGTCATTCAAAAAGCAGTGAAGAATTGAAAATGACGGAAATATCTGAAGAAATAACCGTGGTAATGCGTTTGTATAACCAAGCAAACCATACCGTACCGTACGCATACATACATAATTGGCCGTTACAACCCTTCAGACAGGATTACGACCTAGCTTCGTACACTACTTATGTTGTTTTTGTTAAATTTATACATGACTGACGGGACCTACAGTTTAAAGTCGACTCCGAACGACAGATTTTTGAGGAACTTTTTCATGACAATTTTATTTACTCTCGGAGTTTTTGCCAGAAATCTGCTGAGAGGAAGTTGCCGATGAAATATTTTTTCATATTTCGTTTGAAGCGTGTCCTCAACACACTACCTACTAGACTACGGCGACTTCAACAACCATATAAGTATAACCATACACTATAACTACTTTGAGGTCTAGATTCGCGTTTAATTCGGGGTATAAACCATGGGCTCACAGCCATGGGCCACACACTACCTAATAGACTAGGCGATTTTATCAGATAAAGAAAATATAAATATGAGCAGAGTAGATGCTCTTGCTGTATTTGATTTGAGAAGCAGTTGCAGCTAGATCTTGGCAATATTTGCTATGTCTTAGGAAACATTGAAGTGCAACAGTTTTATTAAGCCGGTGCAAGAAATACTTCACCTCATCATTAATACCAATTTTAGGTGACTTTATATAGTTTACTCGCTTACTTAGTTGGTCATTACAGTCCTTCATTTAGGATTACGGCCTATTTTCTCACACCACCCGTGTTGTGCGTGTTAATTTTATCCATATGCGGCGGGATTTACAGTTTCTGAACTACAGATTTTTATAAACTTTTCCGGGCAATTTTATTTACTTTCATAAGACTGCTGAGAGGAAGACGCCAAAAATATATTTTTTTAATATTTCGTTTTGCTGCAGATGTTTTAGCTGGGGTTCGAACCGGTGTCTCATGTCTAATAAGCCAATACACTACCTACTAGACTACGGCTACACCATATAACTGGCAATCGTATATAACCAGAGCCTAGACATCGATTTCTAAGCTTTGAGATATACTGGAGGAAATAACAAAAGGACTCATTCAGCTTCGTAGATTTATTAGACTAGCAATTCAATTTCTCTTCTATCATTGATATTAAAGTAGAAAATGAAACAAGAAAGCTTAGTACCAACAATCGCTTAGCACTAGCTTTTAAGCTTTTGGATCGCTTAGTGATTTATGAACACATTTCTTGATTTAGAAGTAGTATTCGTATATGAATAGTGCGTCCTATCCTATCTCCACTCGTCTAGGAATCAAATCGAATACCCATGGACACTATTCTCTCTTTCTTCTCTTTCCAAATATATTTTTTCCAGTACCATGGCATTTTACTAACTGATTAGCAGTAATGTAATGTGTAATGATCGTGTCGTATTGAAATAAAACATTGTCCGAATGAAATTAAAATTCCTTTAATTGCATGAAATTATAGCAATGTGAGAGACAATAATTGCATTCAAAGGTTAAAACATCAGCTATTAAGTGAATTAATCAATTTAAGAAAATAGTTTTCGAAAACCTTAAAGTTTTCTAAAAGATTTCTTCATTCGAAAATAAAATTACTTAGAAAATCATTTTCATTTAAATTTTCATTTTTTTTTGTTTCACTTTAATTAGCGTAAATGACATTTTCTCAACGTAAAAGGCGTTAGAAATTCAATAGAAACTGAAAATGATTGCAGCAGCAAAAATTTTAAATTGAATTAAATTCTCAAAAAAGGACATTCTTCTTCTTTCTATTCATTCATTTCATTCATTCATTGAATCATTCATTTTGGCATTCAGTCAGGCATACATTGACTCAAATTTCACTTTGCCTGTAGACGCGTATAACTTTAATGGCTGCCAAGTTAATTTAATTAATGGTGGCAGGACAGTAATAATATTATTTTAAACAATTTGCAAAATATTTCAACAAACAAAACAAAAAAAATACATCGTATTCTCGTTAAAGAGAAGTTTTCTTTGAAACACACACAGAGACATACATTATAGTGCGAATGAAGAAATTTTAAAGAAAATTTTGTTGTCTTTAAATCTTTATTAAACAAAAAATATTTATAAATTTAATGCTTTTATCGGCGAATTAATAAAATCTAGAATAAAAAAGCGCAAGTTTATGTCAGAGTGTCCTTTAGAGATTATGCACTGATCATCATAGTGAAATTCTATTTTTCTTCCATTTTATCGAATTTGCAAGAATTAAGTGATTCTAATCGAGTAATCGCCGTAGTCTAGTAGGTAGTGTGTTGGCTTATTAGACGCAAAGCTAGGGTTCGAGCCCCAGGCCAGATATAAAAAAAATACAAAAAAGTATTTCTTCGTCGACTTCCTCTCAGCAGATTTGTGGCAAAAACTCTGAGAGTAAATAGAATTTGCGATGAAAATTGGTTGTAACGACTAATTATGTATGTATGTATGTAACAGACAAAAGTTATTGGAACATTCACAATGGAGAAAAAGAAAACAATACTGAGTGGCCAACAGAGTCATCTCATTAGCTAAGTAACTCCAGAGATAAAACTGTCAATATCACAAATCCCATCAACCAACTCACTAACGCCATTGAAGAAATTCCGACCAAGGATTCCGAGTTCAAAGCTTTACACACCAGAATTCAACCGGCTTCTGCTCCCCCTCTGTTGCTAAAACTCCTCCAGAAAAAATGATAATTTTATTCCACTTAATGGCCTTGGGCCTTAAAAAGCAGTACCAAGTCAAGCAACTTATCAAGATCCCAATAGATTGTGTCTATAGCTTCAGCACCGATTTTGTTCCATTCACAATAGCCTATCGATTTCACAATTTTCGCTGTTCGGCCAAAAACAGTCTACTCTCCGTTTTATCACCTGATCGAATAACCCGAAGAAGAGTTCTAAGGAAGTTCTATCCGAACGATACATCAGTTTCGCTCTGTTTACAATTCCCTTTTCTTGCGAGCTTATCTGCTGCCGTCCTTATCTCACACATTACAATAAGCCGCAAGCCGCTCTGTACCAGTACCAATCTGTTTCAGATGTATACTTAGGGCCTTGCTACACAATACAACCAGTCTTGAGTTAATATTCGATAACATAAATAATCACAGTATTTCTCGACCATATATTCCTTAAAAGAAACGAAAATAAAAAGGCTGTACAGATTCTCCACCGAAGATAAAATCATTGCCGATCATCATGGGAAGATGAAGTAACGCCACTCAATGTAAGAATCCAGTACAACAACCTAAAGCAACAACCCAATACAGCAGCCTCATGTTACTTAAAGGAAAGAAAACGAGTCACTGAAAAGATTAGCCGATAGCGCTCATGGATGGGAACTGGCCATATCATCCCCACAAGAGGATTTACTTGCTTTCAGCTCTTTGAGAACGTCGTGAGGGGGTTTGAAAGAAAATTTCGAGCATAGTTACTAACACTTTTTTGAAGTGCAGGTTGTGTTTGAAAGTTTTCCAGCAGATCAGCTTTACATGAGCATAACTCACCCAAATGCTCCATTGTAGTCATCTAACTAGCAGTGTTATGACATGACATGATGTGACAGGTTATGACATGACAAGTTATGACATGACATAACATGACATATCTTGATTTACTATGACTGGACATGATATTACAGGTCTTGACGTGACTTGACATGACATGACATAACATGGCTTTAAATTAATAACCAGGATACCTAGCTAAACAAAGAATGTTAGTATGAAGACGCTGTTCACATAAAGTTTTTTCGTATCTTTATTACGCGGCATATGAAGCTCTCATTTGCACTGTTCTCGACTCAATTTCTCAGTGATTACCTTTTCTGTAGGTTTCTTGGTCTTGTTGAAATTTTCAGTCTCAGGAAAAAACTTCTCCCAGACATTTTTTTTTTGATATCTACGAGCATTTAGAAAATTTCTGATAAGATTGTAAGAAAACAATTAAAGTCTTTTTTGTGTGTGTTCTTAAATTTTCCTTTGTTATTACCTTTGCTTTTGATGCTTGTAAGTCTACATCCTATATCATCATTAAAATCAATGGACCTTACCAAGTTGCCGGTAAAAAAAATCCATGAAGATGTGCACACGCTATGTACAGATGGTCAGCTCATAATGCTGGCGTAGAAAAGATCACAGCAATTATAATTTAAAAAAAAATTCTGTTGAATATGATTAGAATTTGCGTGTGTCCTTTTGTCTGCTTAACGAGGAACAAGAAATTCTAATGAGGCTGGCACTTTGGATGGGAGTATTGAAAACGCATTGAAATTGAAGCATTTTACCGGCAGTCTAGTGGCAAAAAGATGCTGCCCGTAATGTTTTAGAAAATGTAGGAGCATAATAACGCCTTCTGTTTGTGTATAAGAAAATGAAATAAAAGAAAGAAATTGAATTATAAAAAGGATGCCGTTTTTCTTTTCTTTAAAAATTTTGTTCTTTCATAATCATAGTTATTCAGGCATTCCTTTGCCTGTTTCTCGAGTTTCTTATTTGCAGCAAAACTACTTAATGACGCTTAACTTGCATAAATTTTCTGTGCTTTTTTTTTAAGAAAATTTCTTTCATTTTTATCACATTTTCTGTTCCTTTTTTTTTCTGCTGCATACCCTGACCTCTCTTACTTTTATGCTCCTCTTTTTTTGCTCATTTATTCACTCATTTGACTGCCATAATATTTTAATGAATTTCCAAACACTTCCGTTTCATCTTGTGCATCTTTTCATAATTCACAGAAATTCCTCTACTTATTATTCTCTTCTGCCTCTCTCTCTCTCTCTCTCTCTCTCTCTCTCTCTTTCCCTCTCTGGCCATCAGTTCTAATATTTCTTCACTTGCTGTTCTGTTCTGTTCTGTTATATTCTTTTATTTGCTGCCATTATGCCAGTGAGTAGGAGATGATGATGATGATGACGATGATTTTTGTTGTTATTGTAGTAGCCGCCATAGAGGACATAGAGAGCGAAAGAGAGAGAGAGAGAGAGTTTATGTTTGTATTGCAAGTGGCATCAAATATTGAAAGTGTTGATTACATGTTGGAAACTCGATTAAGTGGTAGTAATGGCTGCTGTAATGGATGCTGTCACGGAAACGGAAATGCAAATGTCACATTATAACTACGCTGACTAAAAACGAAACGAAAAATTACAACAAAAAAACGTAGAAAAACGCAGAAAAAGAAAAACCAGGCTCTAGAAACCCACTCTCAACTAATTTTTAACGTATTTTTTATATGAAACTCGAGGCAGAAAAAAACGCGTTTCCTGCCATCCAGGTCAATTGTATGCAGTGCAGTCTTAAAGACGTTGACAGCTATGCAAACAAATACCACAAGTTATCAAATATTCTCAACAAAAAACCAACCAAACAAACTTGCAAAGCAGCACAGCCTGGTGATGAAATGGAGGATGTGAAATTGGAGAGTATCTAACAAAGTCTTTATAATGCAATGCTTGAAAATAAATTTGATGACAATAACAACTATAACGACATACTGCAGATGCAGCTGCTGCTGCTTCTGCATTAGAATAGAAGACTTTATTAAAGATGTTCCATTATTGCTGTTGAATTCATAAAAAAAAGGCGCCTGTGTCGTGCTCCTCCTCTATTCATTTGCATACCCTTACAACCGTGTAAAGATAATCAAGAAGTGTGATGACCTCAATAAAGGTTAAGTGTCTTAAATAGGCTTTGAATGAAAATAGGTTTGAAATGAAAAAATGGCTTTAAAAGGATAATCAAATGACATTTAGAAAACAACAGTCATTCAAACTTAACATGTGGGGCAACATGTTTTGTTTTGAAATTATAGTACCTGAGCTGCGTTATGTATTCGACCCCTGATATTTGTACCTTTAAATACTTATTATCTCCACCAATTTCTTTGCCTCCTTGACAATATGGTATTTGCTTGTACTTTCGGCCTTGAAAAACTCCTCTAGTTGTTTTGCCTGAACTGTGCTAATATTTATGATTTTGATAACATAGTCTGCTAATCACTGTGCTTCATTAAATGCTACAATAAACCCATTCATGACATCGATCTTAATAGTTCACCATCAAATTCGTTGAACTCTTCGAAGGCACGATCTAAAGTATCTCGAATTCCATTCCTGTACGAAATTCTCCATACCTCCAAAATTAGAACCCAACACGCATAGCAGTTTCATATTCTTCCAATCATTAACTATATACGATCATATATGTACTACATACGATCACTCTCTGTTAGGTTCCTAGTTGTATAAGAATTCAGACAAATGAATAATCAAATATATTGGACGGAGGAGAACGTTTCACCAAGGAAGCAAAGGGAAGACAAAAAAGTCTTCTTATCAACACGAAGAACTTTTCTTTACGTTTGCTAGACAACTATCTGCGATAAGACCAGTAACCTACCTTCTGGCCAGCAACTCAAACTCAAAGAACATTTGTATAGAATAAGAATTGTTGAAAAGGAAACTGATACACCTGATCGCAGACCTGTAACATGAATGACATTCACACATTATATTATAAAGTATGTATTAAACAGGAAGTTATCTTTACTGAGATCAGCATGCAGAAGCCCAACAGTGCAATGAGGTTTGGGAAACTATATGCAGGTCTAGGTGACTTCCTTTCACCAGACTTCTGGTAAAAACTCGGAGAGTAAATAAAAATTGCCATGAAAAGCTTCCCAAAAAAAGCTGTCGTTCGGAGTTGCAGGGTTGTAATGGCCAATTACGAAATGAAATATGCATGTCTAGGGCTGTAGATTAGATCGAATGGCCGATCTACGACAGTGAATTGCATGATGATAGAACGAAAGCATTCACGAGCATTCTTCTACACAGAGGGACGGACATTCGATGTGTTGAGCTTTATAGTTGGAGTTAACTCCTTAAGGAAAAAAGTCATCTCTAAACAAAGGGAGATCAGAATACTCTTGATTATAGAGTGACCATCATTTTGTGTAGGTTGCCAATTATTATTCAATTTTAACGTCTTGGACGGCATTGTCCCTTGCATCTCAGCGATCAACAGAGCAAATGATGTTTTAACTGTATCCAATCCACTGTGATTAACAGCTTTGTCAGGAACCTAACTCCTTCTCCACGAACACCCCACATAGAAATATGGACAGTTTATTTATAGCACTGCTGTTCTAGATTCCTTTGTAACGTTGGCGTTAATTTCCTTATCCGATTCCACAAAGAGGTCCTCAACGACATGGACGTTGTCTAGCGCATTAAAATCCAGCGGCAGTACTGGCTCGGTGATGTCATTCGGATGGAAGAGGATGCTCTGGTGAGACGGGTATTTAATGCGTGGTTTAGCGGAAATCGGCGTAGAGGACGGCCTACTCTACGTTGGAAGGATCAAATCGAGGAAGCCCTGTCATAGATTGTTGTGACCACCTAGCGAAGGAGCACAAGAAGCAGAAGCGCCTGACAGGATGTGTTAAGTCAAGCCGAAATCTGTTAATCGGGTTGTTAATGCTCAATTAAGCAAGTAAGTAAGAAAATAATTATAATTTAATTCTACAACACTTCTTCTACCTGCCATAGCCATTGTAGTCTACTTTAGATTGAATTAAATAGAAGAGGGTTCTTAAATATTAAAATATGTTCCTCGCTTTTGTAACACAATTGCGAGGCATTGGAGTCACTTTGATGTTAGATTTTGAATCTAGAAATAACCTTAATTAGGATCTTAATTTTTATGTTCCACGGAAAGTTTGTAGGACCCTAATTAGGGAGCAAAGTAGGACCATACTCCTCCTCAATGTCTTGGTTCTTTAAAGATGTTCTCCTAATCCTCTATCACCCTTTCATAGATGATCATAAAATGCAATTCTTGCTGGTATCCTACGAGGCGAGGCCTTTGAGCATGAATTATGGACACTTAACTTTGCTATGCCTCGTTAAAATCGTTTGACACCTCTTACCTTTTTAGACTTTTCCATCAGAAGTAACTAGTAATTGTAGTCCTTCAACTATACTAAGAGCAATTCTTTATTCATCAGAATTTCTGCTTTTAATTCCAAATATTATTTATATTTAGATTAAATAGATCATCTAAATTTATTCGTATTCATTCATTTAAGTTGCCAATTAAAATTTTTTTCTAAAATGTTGCCTTAACTTTGATTTGTAATAAAACACCTGACCTTAATTTAAACAAAATAGAATGAATTCTTGTCATACATTAACAGTTTACAACTGATTTCAATTTTTAGTTTTCTTGCCATTGTTTTTCTTTTTTTTTTTTGGGTTTATTATTGCAATATTTATTGACAGACAATCTTCAATTATTCCAGAAATATTCAATAGTTTGCAACATGCAACAATACATATAGAAAAACAATAAAAAAGTGAATGGGTTGGCCATTGAAAGGAGAAGAGAAATGAATGAACGAATGAATGAATAAATGAATGAATCAATGAAATGTCAATTTTAATTTCAACTCATTTCTAAACACTTTTCTTTATCGCAATACACTTTTTTCCTTTTCTAGGATTCGCGTTAATTGAATTCGTTTTCAATCACTTTTCTTTTATGTTTCTGACCAGTTACAACGATGATTGCAATTTACAGGACTACTTACCTACAGTGTCACACGTACAGTGTAGTCGAACTCATTCTCTATTTAGTTCAGATGTTAGGGACAGAAAACAGTGATATGAGGGTACTTTTTTCTAGTACTTTGGACAAAAAAGGTGTAAACATGCTTGACAGTGCACACTGTACAGATGCTATTGAAACTTCAGGTGAAAACTCGTATTAAGTTCATGGTCAATCATCGTACTTTTAAATCACCGTACTATTCAATCATCGTACTTTCTAATAAAGAACTTTTTTGACTAGAAAACAGTGATATGAGGGTACTTTTTCTAGTACTTTGGACAAAAAAGGTGTAAACATGCTTGACAGTGCACACTGTACAGATGCTATTGAAACTTCAGGTGAAAACTCGGCTTAATTTCATGGTCAATCATCGTACTTTTCAATCACCGTACTATTTAGTCATCGTACTTTCTAATAAAGAACTTTTTTGACTTTTGAACTGTGACACTGCAGTGTACAGACACAGACTACAGATAACGGGGTCAGAAAAAAATTTAAACTTTTTGGATCTCGAACTTATTCAACGTACTTGACAGTGAATACTCGCAAGGGACTACACAGATCCCTAGTAATCTTCAGGTAAAAATTCGGTTTTATTTCAATTATATTCTGTTCTCTTAACGTACTTTATTAAATAGAACTTTTGGCCATCACTGTAACATTACAGTGTATGTATTTGTTTATGAAAACGAGCCCTTAATACAAAACGACAGCCAGATTGTTGTGTCATTGTAAGCAAACTGATTTTTCACTCACTTGTGCTACATTTAAAATCACGAATAGTTTCTAAACAATTCATTGTAATCATTCAATCATTCAATCATTCGATCAATCATTCAGTCAATCATGCAATCATTTCTCTTTAGACAGTCAGTCAGGCAGTCAGTTATTCATTGCATTCATTAATTCTCCATTATTATTGAAAAATATCGTAGATTTTCGCTTTTATTGTAACAAAGATTGCAATTGTGGTATCCCTTCTCCCTCGCCCCTCCCTTTTCAAGGATTGTTTAATAAAATTGCTTTTTATTGTGACAGAAGTAAAGAAAAAAATTTATTTTCTTTACACAACTCTAATCGCCTGTGTCAGTTAGTTTGTCACTGAGTCAGTCGTTCAATTGTTCGTACGTTTTTTTATTAAGCAAAAATAATGCATTTGCTCTCCTTTCCCTGCCATGCCATGCCATTCCATTCCTTTCGATTCAATTCAATTCAATTCTAATTCATCTTCATTTTGTTTGTGTGGCTGAATTTGTATTTGAATTTGAATTTTAAATGTAAAGTTATTCGCATTCCGTTTTTCCGTTTCTGTGAGTTTTCTTTTAGTTGTTGCTGTTGTTGTTTCTTTTAATTTAATTTTAATTGATCCATTGACATTTTATTGTAAAAGTATTTGTTTTTGTTGCAGTTGTAGCCGCAATTGGATTGCCGCAAGGATACTGGCTGATAATTACTGGTGGCGTTATTTTACAGGGTAATGATAGCTGAATGGCTGGCTTGGTGCTACTTGCTGTTATTATTGAATGTAAATTGAACGTGTGGGGTAGCAGGAGGCAGGATGTTAAAGTTAATTGAAGCCAAAGACTATAAATCAATTAATATTTAATTAGAGAAATGAAAATAAAAAAGGAAAAAAAATGCAAATTATTTATCATTATCATCTCGGCAAAATGCATTTTAATGCGATGCAGCAATGCGAAGGCGAAGGCGATGAAAGATGACTGAACAAATTAAAATGAATGAGTTTTTATAATGCAATTCAAATATACATATAAAGGACACACGAATATGATTTTTATACTGGATTGTACATATGTTAACAGCTAACTCCCCGCCATTCCAAGAGTCTTGTGAAGGTGTGAATATTTCTCATGTAAGAATTACATCGAATCCTCCGTGGTCCCCATGTCCAGGAACCCAAATGAGGGTAACAGTCAAATATATCTTGCCAAAGACATCCGGCATTCTTGAACAATCTTAGATGTGGTGTACACAGTCGCTAGGGACATAATCGCCCTGATACCAAATTCGCATGGCGGTAATTTTTATGGCCACATTCATAGCTGCCAGATTTGACGATTTATCGTCATTTTGACGATTTTGAGCTCCAAAAATATCATATTGACGATTTGACGATTTTTGCCCTTATTTTGACGATTTTTAGAAATTAAAAATTTAGATCATATTCCTAACTTTAGTACATTAAAAGCCACTTTAAGTATTATATTTTTAAGTTATTTGCGAACACCTGTGATGATTTTTCTGTATTTTATTAATTTTCAACCCCTTAAAAGCCAAAAAATTACAACTCCTAAGTAACCTCGTAGTTGAGAATAATTTATCCCTTGCCGTTGCAGACAATTTTAAAAATTCGAGTTCAGCTTCTAATATTACCATCGGAAGAACAACGGCAAGCGCCGTTATTTTGTTTCGTACGACCAACACTCAGGGGATGGATGGCATTGTGTTTGGAACTATGAAAATATGTTATCGGAAATAGAAAAGAGAGAACCGCGTTTATGGACACTAGGCTTGTATATTTTTATACCATAAGTAACAGAAAAGAGATCTGCAGGAATTGAGTTTCACATACGAATAGTCTGACTAAAAAACGTACTTTTTCTGTAACGCAGTGTGCGATCCACTGGCCAATCGACCACATTCGAGAAAGACAAGCGTTACGTAGGAATATATGATTTTCGGGAACAAGTCCCCTTATTTCGTTCGAGCAAAATCCTTTTGTAGTAGTGATAGAACAGTGAAACACACACCACATTGCAACGATACACCAATGATTGAATGGAGTTGGATACACTACCGTCATTAATGAGCTACGACGGCCTCTCCTGTACACGATCGGGAAACCTCAAAATAGACGTTGAGGCACCGACCCATACATGAGAGTTGTATTCCAGTCTCGGTCGGTTACAAATGGTGTAAATAGTAAGATCATAAGATCTTAAGAAGGAGGGTGCCCTGGTAGTCTAGAGGGTAGTGTGCTAGACTATTTGCGTGAGGGTCGTGGGTTCGATTCCCACCAGAGACTCTGATCTGTAACACTATACCGAGCTTATGGTCAAGATACTCCGATCGTATATAATTAGAATATAATTTGTAATTCTATTGTAATTAATAAATAAATAAATAAGAAGGAACTGAAAAATGTGTGTCGGTTGAAGCCAACATTACTCTGAATGCTCAGAATGCTCAGAATGCTCAGAATGCTCAGAATGTCAAGGGCTTCTGACTCCTTAATATTTACACCACCCATAGATTAAGATGATGCAATATTATTGCTGCCTTTATGTGTCAATAAACAACACTGGGATAGATTGTTTAAACCTTAAACAATTTTTTCCTGAAAATGTTATAACATTTCTCAATTTTTGGAAAAAAAAATTAATAAATGAAGATGAGGGACGCTAGCTTTTAATTTCTAACAAATTTTTTTAAATGTTTTGTTTTTGAACTCAGATACATATGGACATACATTGACTTTATATGTTTTACTACAATAGAAATAATTTTGATTTTTAAAAGCTTTTAATTTATTTGTTTATTTTTTGTGACGATTTTTTGACGATTTCAATAAACGTCTTTGACGATTTTGACGATCTTTTCTCAAATATTTGACGATTTGGTGCCTCATTTATCTGGCAGCTATAGCCACATTTCAACCTGTAAAGTACTGCAATAATCTGGCAGTGCGAGGGACGATTTAATATTCTGTTGTTCTAAAAAGATTCCACATCCGATTTTGTTACGAAATCTGTATGCAAAAGTGAAAACTTGAATAACGTTTCTTGGGAGGCTTAAACCATAATTATAAAAGGATTTATCCGGTATCTACATAAGTTGTAAAACCAGGATCAGCTGATTCGATAGGTATATACAGACATGGTGAAAGCTCTCATATTTTCCGCTGTTACATTCGAAAACATGACAATAGCGTAGAGGGCAGAGCAAGCAGGATTCAGTTTACGTTTTATTGTTGAATAATTTGCTAAAAAGCGGTACCAGTGCTTTGAGTAATAAGGTTCTTGATTAGTAATATCACAATGCAATTTGAAGCTCGTTAGCGTGTGAGCAATTGTCCCAGTAACTTATTTCACTTGTTAAATCACTCCCTAGGAATGCCAGCTGCGCTAAAGGGCAAAGGATGCCTGTTAGTAGAATAATAAACATGGAGATGGGAGTTCGAATAGCTTGTGTACAATATTCGCTTCTTGGAAAAGATAAATTTAAACAGAAATATGAACAATCGCTAGGTATTAGAGAGTGGTGGCGACGATGGCTATGTATCGTTATCCATTTCAACTGACAGTTCCACCGCTTTGCCATCTCGTTGCTAGCCTCACTGAAACCCATATATAATTTACAAATGAACGTAGATTTAGAACTCAGTGATCTAACAATCATGTGGCTATCTTTTCAAGTGATATTAACATACTTAATAATCATTCCCATTCAACAACGTATGTGAGACGCTTTCGCCACCTAATCAACTATGCCTGACTACTTCTATGCCTTTGTTGACAGCTCCATGCAGTTTCGAACGATTCGTGAATATTTGTATGGAGTTGTCCACATGGTTGTCAAAATGTTTGAGTACTTCCCTTTATCTGAAATACACATTCTAAACTTTCTAGGGAAAGGATGCAAGATGTAATCTACAAATAGTCCCGAAATTTTCTTTCAAACTTCGCTAGGATACTTGAGTGAACGATATTCAGATTATCCATGCGTCAGATTGTACATAGGCTCTGATTTGAATTAGCTGCCGAGGAAGAGGTGTATAATTATATCCAGAGCTGATGTGTATGAGAAAAGTAGTGCACCAGTAATAATAATGCGGGGGAACCTTTATATACGCCTTACCAAATTCAAGTTACTTACTTAATTGGGCATTACAACTCTGCAGTCAGAACTACAACCACCCATGCAGTGTGTGTTCATTTTATCCATCAGCGACGGATCCTGCGGTTTAAAGTTGACTCCAAAATTAAAATTATTTAAGAAAGTTATTTCTAAGTTGAAAATATTTGAAAAAAAACCTTTTCCAATCTCCCAAATTAAACCGTAATTTAAAACATCAAATTTAGTCACATTTTCATTTTCTCTTTAAGACCTCCTACCTCCAAAACAAGTATTAAATAAAAATTAAGAAAAATAGAAAAGTCTTTGAAAATTAGCAATAAAAACGAAAGCTAATCAAACCTAAAGAAATTTGCATTTCTATTGGGTGTTAAAAGTACTAAGCTCCCTACCATTCGTAACGAAAATAAGTTTCTGTAAAAAAAAAGAGAGAGAAAAAGTACAAACAAAGCCACAAAATAATTTAAATTGCAACAATTGAAATTTAAATTACCAATTTATTAACCGCGAACAGCAAATAAAATATAAATTTTTACACCGCAAACACACATATATGTGTATGTACATACACATACACTTGTGTACCCATGTAGACAAATATGTGTGCAAATAAAAAAAAAGAAACAGGACTGCCACCACACCGTATAACAGTCTAAGTTTGGAATAGTATCACGGAACTTTATAATTACGCATTTACAAAATACATACACATGCAAATACAATACACACACACGCACTCTCACTTTATCTCTCCCACTCTTCTCGTTTCCCTGCTATCAGAAGACCGTAAACAAATACAAAAACCACACAAAACAAACAAATGCTCGTAATTTCAATACAAATTACAAACCAATAAAATTACACACACACATATACCCCACACACAAAAAGAGAGAAATTGAAAATATACTGAAAACAACAACAATAGCAACATTTGTTAAACAACATTGTGTAACACAAACACACACTTATAGCATTTAAGCAATGAAAACTGACAAAAAACAAATATCGCCAAAAAAGAAATTTTCAATAAAAAACGTGTTTGTATTTGTAAAAATTACAAACAGGGAGAACTTTTTACCGTTATGGTCCTATAGAAAAATATCTTCATTCATACACATACTCCCACTCACACTATGTCTCTCTCCATCTATAAGAAACACAGTCTCACAGCCTTTTAGCAAAAGGTGTTGTATTGTGTTGTGTTGTATTGTGTTGTTTTGTGTTGTGTTGTGTTGTGTTTAGTCGTCGGCCATAACATTCGCCACGAATGCTCTCTCGTACGGAAGTCATGTTTATAAAATAAAAATTAAAATTCCATTGATTAGAAAATTGTTAATGCATTGAATTTGTACTTGTATTGGTATTGGTATTGGTACTGGTACTGATACTAGTATTGGCACACTGTTATAGGTACTATTGCTGCTACTGTTACTGTTGTTGTTATTGTTATACTAGATGTACATAAATTTATTTACACCGCATAGAACTCACTTACACACTTATACACATCCATACATATACAGCTGTCGTGCTGGTACACCAGTTGTATATTAACCAATGCATGAATATATTTTTTTTTGTTTTTTTTTCTTGCTTTTGTTGAGCAAAGGAAACAACATTTTTGGAAATTGGATTGAAATGTAAAAAAAACCCAACTGTTTTTAAAAGTTTTAAAATTCTAACGGTGTTTCGTAGAAAGGAACAAATAAAAACAAACAAAAAAAAAAACTAAAACAGAATCAAAAGCCACCATCTTTAATTTGCATAAATTCATAACTGTTATAAAGTTATAAGAGAGAGAGAGAGAGAGAAAGAGAGCGAGCGAGAGAGAGATAGCATTTTAAAATATGGAGTTATTGGTGTGTGTGTGTATTTTTTTTCGCGTTAATCCAGTACGAGAACGTATTTGCAAGTGTTTGAAATGCATTGGAAGAAATTTTTTTTTTAAATTAAGTTTATTGACGACTATTTGTCGTTCAAGGCAGCATTTCTAGAAAATGCAGTTCCTTGACTTGTTTCTTGTGGTAAATCATACATACATACAATATCCCAGTCAGGATTACGGCCTAGCTTCTCACACCACTTATGTTGTGTGTGTTAATTTTATACATGAGTGGTGGGATATACAGTTTAAAGTCAACTCCGAACGACATATTTTTGAGAAACTTTTCATGGAAATTTTATTTACTCTCAGAGTTTTTGCCAGAAATCTGCTGAGAGGAAGTCGCCAAAGAAATATTTTTTTTATATTTTCGTTTTGATATCTGACCTGGGTTTTGAACCCGGACCTTACGTCTAATAAGCCAACACACTACCTACTAGACTACGGCGACTTCAATGCGGATTATTACGGATACGTAAGTATGAAATAGAAAATCATTCTGCTGAATGAACTTTATGTCCCTCCATTATAGGACGTTATGATAGTAGCAGAAGTGATCTCCTATTGAATCTATTCCCCAATGGAGTACTGAACACTCTAGCAAACGATATTGCGAGTATAAAGTATAAAACACCAGACTTCCGGTATACTTTGCGTTTGCTTGATATCGAAGTGATACCGAGGGCGATGGTTGCTCCACACTTCATTATAAGAGTTATAAGAAATTAAATTTTATTTGCTTTGTTTCGTTCAATTCTGTATTAGTGGACCATACTAAAGGGATCTGCAGTTGATATTGAGAAAGATACAGGTAATGGCCTCGAATATATTCCTAATTGAAGATATTGATGTTATTCTGAACTTACACTTTAGTAGACTAGATAGTGGCGGCGAACTTTGCAATTCAATTGAAGTATACTTAGCACTGTAATGAGCTAAGTATTGCAAGATATGCATTGGACTTGGATGCAGTTTTATTTCTGTCTGTGATTACAAAACATTCTCTTATAAGATTTGCACAGCGTTTGGATTAGTGTCGCGTTGTATAGGAATAGTCATGGAGATCTCAAATGAATTGACTGCAATTGTTAAGCGCACATGCGAGAAGAAAAGTTCCAATAATTTCGCTTTGTAGCGAAATAGGACCAAATTGACAGACTTGATATAAATCGCCTTCATAAGATTTTATGGATTCCTGAGAGCTTTTAAAATGTTTGAATGTAATTTAGAGTACCACTTTTCAATTCTCAAGAACTTTTTATAGTTCTGATCTGATTGAGCCCGTGATTTATAATCAGCGTAATACTGTGGTTGTAAGCAACCTATTTTACTGTTAGGCAAAGCTAAAGTGACTTAAACTTCTAAGACCTATACTGTATAACAGATGAATATTTATTTATTTATTTATTAATTACAATACAATTACAAATTATATTCTAATTATATACGAGCGGAGTAACTTGACCATCTGCTCGGTGTACTGTTACAGACCAGAGTCTCTGGTGGGAATCGAACCTACTACCCTCACGTTAATAGTTTAGCACACTACCCACTAGACTACCAGGGCACCGCAACAGGTGAGTAATTTCTTACAGAACCTTTTACTTCCCAACCTATTTCGCAAAAAATGGGCTTATGTTTGTCCCTCTTTGCCTTACAATGTTTTTTATATAGAATGTATTAATTATCACGAGTACAAATAGTGACCCCGTAACGATTTTTCTTCCTTCGAAAATTAATTTTTAATCGCTTTGTTTTTTTTTTTTGAGAGTGTATTTGAAATAATTTTTACTGCATTATTGCCAAAACAAATTATGAATAACCGGCTTTTTATTGTTGTTGTTGATTTTTGCTGTTGTGGTGCAAATAAAATTTTTTTTCTATTTTTAACAATTTCTAACCAGAGAGTTTAATTTATTATAATAAACCGAATAAACCGAATAAAAACCGAAAAAACCAAAGAATTCAAACACAAACACAAATAATATACGAAATTAAAAATTATTGTGTTGTATTCGTGTGGTCCAATACAATACATGTTCAATTGGTTAATAATTTGTAAATTAAGGAAGAGAAAAAGAAAAAAACATTTACTTTTGACAAATAAATTACGTGGAATTCTTGTAGAGGGAGCAACAACAATTTTTGCTTTTACCATGTGTGAGACATTATTTGGGCCATGGCGTGGATATGGCAAATTTTGGCCGGACTTTGAATATAAATTTTTCAGCTTCAGATTGCCCTAAAATGATTGATTGTAAACATGGTAGCTTTTTTCGTTTTTCAGTTTCAGTTTACATACATAAATATTTGTGTGGCTTTCTAAGAATCATGTTTCCCACAAACGTTTTCAAATTTCTGCCTGATTGACTTTCCTTGCCTTTGCAAGTTCTGATTGAGATTGACAAAAGTCTGCAAGGAGCAATGCCTTCGATTTGTCTTCTTCGATTTTTTTTTTTGTGAGAGCAAAGTGCTCCTTGTTTTA
The DNA here is from genome assembly GCA_958299815.1 of Sarcophaga carnaria. NCBI lineage: Eukaryota > Metazoa > Arthropoda > Insecta > Diptera > Sarcophagidae > Sarcophaga > Sarcophaga carnaria. The sequence goes on from OY283150.1 coordinate 4,842,917, forward strand.
CATGTCGAATTCAATACTTCTGATCGAACAAAACGTCTACCGTACTTTCCAATCGCTTAAACGTATCGTTGATGCTATCGATCGACTAATTTCAGTTGTTTTTTCCAAATTGAAGACGTAAAGCAAAACTTTCACCAAATATTGGACGCTTTGTGGAGATAAAATTCAATATTTTCGAAACGTATATTTCCTTTAATGGTTTTAAAACCGTCGGTCTGGCAAAGCTGTGGTAAATATTTCTTATCTGAAGTGATAAGCTTTCCATTTACAAATTTGGATCCTTTACCAACCGAATAACGTGTAAAAATAGTTTAAAATGAAAACAAAAGCGGTGATTCTAAAGTGGTGACTATTGAATTGACAAGATTATGCATAAATCTAAAGGGTTACTGATGCAGTCAGGTTTGTAAGTCGTTGCATATAATCTTATCGAACGTCATAGAAGTTCTCAGCATTGAACAAATTTTATGAGTCATTGTTGACATAATGTGTGTTGGAATATGCACTTCGATTAATATGAAGCCCAACTCACTTACTTACTTGGTTCAGTCAGGATTACGACTTCGCTTCTCATACCACCGTACAGTTTTAAGTCGACTCCGAACGTTAGATTTTTGAGAAACCCTTCATGGCAATCTTATTTACTCTCAGAGTTTTTTCCAGAAGATTGCTGAGTCGCCCAAGAAAAATTTTTCAAATTTCGGTTTGTCTGAGCCACGGTAACGTATCTAATAAGCCAACACACTACTTTCTAGACGATGGTGACTTCATGTTCAACTCAAGCAACATTTAAAGCCAACTGACCATTCACAATGCCCTAGTAATACTGATTGTGTGGTAAGGCATCAGGCATTAAATTTTCATTTTTTGAACAAAATTCTCTTACTCGTTGATTAAGTCAACAAACAAAATTGTCGCATATATGACTCAGAGAACCTGAAAGTGATTCTGGACAAGTCCTTGTATACAAAAGTTCTTGCATACAATCGCTATGGCAAATATGATAGTCAACTTTTTTTGGCTTTTATTTGAAGAGACGATTTACAAAACACCGTTTACGGATTTATGGCCTAAAAAGTTTCCAGAATGAATAATTTTTACATTTTGACGAAATCAATTGGTTACCATGATTATGCAATTCGACGACTTTGGACTTTTTCTGTAGGACTGTGTCAAAGATCATATATGCACGAATAATCACCGTAACGTAGAAGCACATAAAAATCCCGAAATATGTGGAAAAATGATCGAAAACCACTTCAGACTTTTAACGCAATGCGGACGTCAGTACTATTACGTTTTTACCTTTTAAAAACGTTTGAAATATGAGCTCGTAGTTTGCAAATAAAAATAAAAATAAATTTGTGTTTAGTTTTAATTAAATCCTTTATTGTTCGCACAATTCTGTGTGCCACTGTTCACAACTTGTTGTAAACAAAAACAATTGTTTTGTTTGTTATTCTTTTTTACACTCTTTTGCATAAACAATACCAATTGTTCGACAGATCTTTATAACGGAGATCTTCAAACCACGATTATTCTCAAACACCGCGCGTCTATATACAAGACTGACTGAATTTTTACTGACTCCGTTGCCTGCATTGTTTTGCCTTTTATATGCCAATGTAAACAGTCTAATGAATGTTCTTGAAGGCGAATGTTCGCGCTTCGCCTTCTCAAGGTCTCTATAAATTTCGTTGTTTTATTACTGTTGTTTGTGTATTTTTTTTTAAATTTACTCTCGCAGTGTTTGTTGTTGCATTATTGTTTACTTGTAAATCCATTCTTTTATACTAATGTTGTTGGTATAATTTTGTCCATTGCTTTTGTTGCTTTTGTTTATCATTTTAATATTAAACGATGTAAAAGCAAAACACCATTTCCATTTTCGTAAAAATACTTTACTTTACGGTAAAAAGGCTTTTTATTCAATAAACTGTTTAAATTTATTTTTAGTTTAGTTTCTATAAAAAGAAATAGAAAATCTATTGGCAAACCTTTTTGTAATACTTTAAGCATTGAAAATTAAAAAAAATTATATTCTGCTCAAAAAAATTAATTACACTCTCAAGGCCAATGAATGAAATTTTTAACTAAAAACTAGAAGAGAAAACTACTTAAACTATGTACTTGCCACTTATAATATGACCTTGAGTTGCAACTCATTACCAAACAATTATTAATCACTCGTATTAAGAGCTTCATATTCTAACTGCCTGCCAAGTTAATCAACAACAACAACAATGCCATATAAATTCTATTCTTTATTGTTATTACTTAATTAACGAATTAACAGCCATTCTTTCTATGCGTTTATTACAGTTATTGCAATACATTCGCACTCGAACTCGTACTCGTACTCTTAGTACTCAACCTTCATTGTTCAAATTAACACTCTGCTGCTGCTGCCGCTGCCGCTGCCGCTGTTGCTGTTTTATTTCATTCGATTGCTGTTGTTTCGTATTGGTGTTAAGGAGCGTATGAGTGTTTTGCTTTTTGTTGCTTCAACACTATTTTCACATTCAAAGAACAAAAACAACAACAACAGAGAAAGTTGAAAAAGCCAAGAAAACAGCTAGAACAACAACAAAAATCATTTATTTAAGTGTTAAGAGAGAATAAAAACTTAACAAACCATTAAAATTGAAAAATCCAATGGAAAAGCACCGTAAAGAGTGTAAGAATGTTTCGTTTTTTTTGGAAACAATGAAGGACGATGTTTGCCTACTAAAGGGCATTCAAAGTCCATTGAAAATAGTTTTTTTTTGTTTTGAGGGAAGTTGAGAAATGAAAAAGATTTTTATAGGCCTTCAACTCCTTAAAGCATTACACTCGATAGCTTGTAGATGATGTTAGTGTGACTAATTATCAGAGACGCTTTACGATTTAATGTCGAGCGACATATTTTTGAGAAACTTTTCATGGCAATTTTTATTTACCCTCAGAGCTTTTGCCAGAAATCTGCTGAGAGGAAGTCGCTGAAGAAATGCTTTTTGTATTTTGTTTTGATGTCTGGCCTGGGGCTCGAACCCTGGCTTTACGTCTAATAAGCCAACACACTACCTACTAGACTACGGCGACTAAATAATCTAGTATACATTGCTGCGAAAAACGAATGCACTGCACGAGTAATGTTGTATGAATATTGTTTGTAAGTATTCTAAAATTGTCTTCAAACAATTTCGCAATGGTTAGGTTAGGTAGTTGACCCTCCCACTTGGGACAACATTTCGGCCCATTGTAATACCCCAATTTAATTCTATCTGGTGCTTAACTATTCTCTAAAGAAAACCATACCGAGTCGAACATAAAACTTGCTACTGCAGCAATCTTTATAGAGATCTCGATCAAATATGTAAGAAAAAAATGAGAGGTCTTCGTCTCTTAACAACAAGAGCAGAACACTGACACAGTCTCTTCCTCCTCAGACCTACAGCTCCTGCAGAAGTCATTAGCCGAATGTCGAGTCTTTCGTGATGTCTACCCAGAGCACAGAGGTCCATATGAGTCGTTATTGTACGACGGATGGCCATGCGATTTAAGAACAGAAGTGTGTTAGTTCTCTTGTCGTTCACACGTGTCCAATAGAGTTTAGCAATATTGCACGTACTTTCTTGCTTGGAACGAGAATGAGGCTCCCTGTAAAATGAGTTGAAATTTCAACTTAACTGTGGCAAACGGAATACCTATTCTCTGTAACATTATGGAGATTGCTAGCTCCGTATTCGTTCTGGCCTTCAGCAATGCAGTTTCCAACGATATCCTTGTGTCCCACTAGCCAAATAAGAGTTACCTTTGAATGATCCGAAATTTTTTCTGAAAAATTCTCTGCACTCATGGACAAGGACAGACGTTGCAACTAACTTCGTTAGGGACTTAATTGCAGCAATGAAAATGCAAGAGAGAGAAAATCCTGCTACTCAACAAGCGTTGTGTCGCTTTCAAAATTGTCATGACCCCGGCTATAAGAAAGCCTTTTATCAGAATCTTTAATAAATATGTATGTGTAGCAATTGTTATTTTTTATCTTCTATATTTGAATGTTAGCAACAAATAATTACCCCACTGGCATATAATTTATTGAAAACAACAATTACAGGAGAAATCTCCTAAAGTGCTTTCAATTTTTAATTTTAATCGCTTGTACCAAAAATCACATACAAATTGTGTTTGTGTTTGTGTAAGTGAGTGTTTAATTGGTTTGCACCCTTTTTTTGTTGAAATCGTTATTATGATGACCTACAAACAAAAAAACAGCATAAAATACCAATACCAGTACCATTACCAATACCAACATTGTAAAGAGCTTGAAAAATATATATTCATGGCGTTTTTGAAAATAATTTTAACACGTTTTATGTGTAAGTGTATGTGTGCGAATGTGATTTAACTAAAGGATTACCATTGTAAACAGAAAGAGAAAGAGAGGGAAAGAGTGCAAAAGTGAGAGTGTAGGTGATTGTATAGAGGTAATGTTGGCTTAAGGATAGATCTCTTAACAATTTGTGTGTTTTTGTTGTTTTTGTTGTTGTTGTTTAAAAATGTTTATTTATTGAAATGCAATTTCTGTTGTAGTTTTTTGGTGTTAATTGCTTTGCTGTAGCATGAATTTATTATTATTATTATTGTTGTTGCTTTGTTTTTATACAAAAACGTGTGCGAGAGTAAGGCATTTTATTATACCAGTATGCGTACGTGTGTAAGTGTGCTTTTGTGCTCATGTTAAATCGTTTGCTAGTGCGTGTAATGAAGTTGCTTTATTTATTATATTTGTTGTTGTTTGTATCCATACTCACACACACACATACCAATACGCACGTACAATAAATGAATACTATTGGCACACAAAATGCCCACACTCTCACATGCACAGGCTTATGCATAAATATTTGCAGACAAGCAAACAAACGAAGTGACCAGCATAAACACTGCAATATATTTACCATTTTTATATATGATGGTGGTATTGGTGTAAACTCTACACACACACACATGCATACCTTCACACACTTTATTGCGCCTTTGCATATGCAATACAGTTGGCACTTGTTTTTATTGGATTTTTCTGTTTTGTAGTGTTTTATAAAGAGAAAGTTTTTTTCTTTTTTTGCTTTTGCTTTGTAAAGAGATAGAAAGAGAGATATTGTGTATGCGTTTGTGTGTGTATATGTGTGTGAATTTGTTTTGCGTATATGAAATTTAATTGCACATGCATAAAACGTGTGTGTATTTTCATTGAAAAACAAAAAGTTCAGCTCAGTTCAATTCACCAAAAAAAAACCTGAAACCGAAAACGTATGAAGCCAGAAATGATATGAAATTGTTTGTTTGTTGGGTTGTTTGTTTGCTGTGTACGTTCATTTGTTTTCGTTTTGTTATAGCCATAAGCACTTTTAAGACAATAAATATTAAAATACTATTTGGTTCCAACACACAATATCATTTCCGTTTATATTTTGTCATGTTCAGTTCATATTGCCCATACTCGCACATGCACACACACGTGCACTCGCATACATACATACATATATTTTATAGTTTATATTAAATGAAAAACTATTAAAATAAATACATTCTGTAAGTGTTTGTCATACATATTAAATTGATAAAATGTATACTCTTCTCAATACTATGGGCCGCTCTCTCTATGGCATGTATATAAAATACACAATATCTGGAATTTTTATTGCAAAAGGAAAAAATTAAACGAAACAAAATAAATTATTTGTATTTCTATTTGAAATTGAAATTGCAATTGCAATTGCAACTCTGAGCCTACATACGCACACTCATTCAGCTGCACTGTACAGCGTAGAATTGTGAAAATTGCCACATAAACTCTCTGTTTGTACTTCAGAATGTTGCATTAAGCATAGGACAAATAGATTTGCTGTTTTACCAATATAAAATTTAATTAATATTGTTATTAAAAATATACAACAAAATAAATTACAGATAAAAATTAAATGAAAAAAACAAACAAAAAATATATGAAGTGCCGAACAAAATTTTGAAAATTTTTAAAATAAAAAAAATAAAATTTACTTGCCGCAGTCTAGCGCTTCGGGTGTGTAGAGATCAAGAGCTTAAACCTTAGGTGTAATATATCAAAAAAATAAATCACTAGCAGATAATCCTCTGCAGTCTTCTGGTAGAAGCTCTGGACTGCCTTAATTTGAGACGCAATTTTGATTAAAAAAAATGGTTGAAATTATTTATAAATATTAATCAATACCGTAGTCTCTGTAGTATAGTAGGTAGTGTGTCGTATGTGTTAGACGTGGTTCAAACCCCTGGCCAGACCAATTGTGAAAAAAAAATTTCTTTTAGGGACTTTCTCCCAGCACTCTGCTTGCAAAAACTCTAAGAATAAATTAAAATTGCCATGAAAAAGTTTCTCAAAAAACTGTTGTTCGGAGGCGACTCCGCCACTCATGGTTAAAATTAACACACTTAAAAGAGGTGGTGTGAGAAGCTGCGTTGTATTTGTGACCTTTCATAGCTCGATTTGCGATAGCGGGAGATGTAATTACATGGCGAAATATTGGTGTTACAACACGACCTTCTAGAGCCCAAGAGAGCTGTGTACGGAGACCTAACCTTGCGAAGGAAAACTATTGTGGACGATGTACGTACATTAATGTCCTTTTAAGTAAAATTAAATACAGATTTTTTTCAATTTTTTTTTTTTATTATTTTTAAAATTTCGATTGTTTTATTGTATAAACAATTAAATTTTTATAATTTTATTCCTTTTTTTTGTGTGCAACCAATATGTTTACGATGGCATTTAACATGTTTCTCTCGATTTTTTTTGTTTTTTGTTTTTGTTTTACGGAAATGCTTGTCAATGTTTCCATTCGATTGGCCATCGTTGTTGTATCGATCGATTATTTATTTGTTAATATTGACTTGTTTATGTCGTAGTTGTTGTTATAGTTATTGTTGCAGTTGCTATGCCATTAAAAGTGGCATTTAAAACTGTCTCCTCTAGTCTCTCTCTATAATATAGTGGCTGCACTTTTTGTAGCCTGTTGTCTATTGTTGTTGTTGTTATTGTATGAGTAAAACAATACACGTAAATAAAATTTTAAATTTGTTGTCTGACTACTTAACCTTTGCAACTGTATGCAATAAATTCACTTGTATTGTAAAAAGAAACAACAACAAAAAAATGTAAAAAAATTAATTGCAATATTTGACAAGCTAAGAGCCCTGCGGGTAGGCAACACTGTGTTGACAGATCGATTTATTTGCATGTAAACCGGAGGAATGATAAGAAAAAAGATTAAATAAATAAAGATTAAATAATAATTGAATATTTTATGATCCCTATGGACACCCCTATGTCCGGAGGCTGGCAATAACTCACAGCAAGTTTTTCTGAAACTGCAATGGCGAGTTACTTACAATTTATTGACAGTAGAAGACTTAGATACTTTCATAAAACTATTTGAATGGTTGAAAAAGCCCAGCCGGTAGTTATTGCTGAATGACGTCATAGGTCAAATCGGCATTACAACGGTATATTATAAGTCCCAAATAAGCTATGCTTCCTGAGGTGTACAATGAAGAGTACGTTCGCAAATAAATTTTTTATTAAAATTTACAACAAAATTTCATCGTGCAACATTTAAATTTCTCTGGATGCTAATGCTTTATAAAATAAAACAAAAATGATTACAAAGTTCGCCATTTCTTTCTGTTTTTTTTTTCTAGAAAATCTCAACTAATTCCGGACGCATTATTTTGTAACATATGGGTCACATATACAAAGTTTATGGTAAAAATAAAGCAACAACAAATGCTTAAATATGTTCGTATTTATGTGTTTGTATGTGCGTGTGGATTCTATGAAATGAAAACATGCAACCAAGCGACCAACCATATACGAGAAAAAAAACAAGTCCACACACTTTAACTCATCGTACACTCACTGTGTGTTAAACGAACTTGAAGGGAATAACAAACACAACAGCAGCAGGAACAAGTGTAGCAGTAGCAGCAGCAGCAGGAGTTGCAACTTTAAGTATAAAATGTTACAAATTTATGTGCAACCGCACATGTTGAGGGCTGCCTCTGACTCTCTTACAGTCATAACGAATACGAACAAAGTATGTAAACTTAAGTACAACAGCAACAACAACAACGGCAACAACTACACAATAAAAATAACAATTTTCTAAGGTCAATAAGCAGCACAGCATCTACTAGTGTGTTGCATGAATACATACATACATAGGAGTCATACAAACATGCAACAACAGCTGTGCTGTATAGCAATAGCAACACAAAGAGAAACTTAAACCAACACAAAGAAAGAAAAGAAAAATTTGAATAAAAAACCAACAACAACAACATGAAAACCAAAACTCTTAAGGATGTTGATATTTTTGTTGTGGCATAAAGCATATCTCGCTCTCTCTACTTACGTCCTTGAGCGAATTTCCTAAAACTATGCAACACAAAAGTTATAAATTTTCGAAATTAATTTTTAAGGCAAGACTGCATGTCAGACTTTCTAAAAGCGACCGAAAATCATGGCGCTAAGAAAGGAAAGTTGAAGCAAAAATATGTGAAAAATCTTCGAAAAAAAATTCAATTAAAATGAACAAATTGGTGGCAGCAATTATACAAACAATATTGTGGCAAATAGGCGCACAGGCAACAGCAATAACCAACAACAACAACAGCAGCCCACATTAGACTAAAGCAGACTTTAAAAATTAGTGGGTTTTGTTTTGCTCTCTTTGCCGCACAATAAAACAATAAAATTATTGCCATAAATTAAGGAGAAAATAAATACAAAAAAGAGACTTTTTTCAATATTCAATTTTATGAAATGCACTATGGGTCAGAGAATGCTTATTTTCCATAATAAAAAGAAAAAAAATGAAAAGAAACCAAAATAATCTCTAGGTTAGAACAACAGGGCAAAACGGGACTACAAATAAGTCCCAAATCATATGTGAGTTCAAAAACACGACGTAATAAGAAACCAACTGTCAGAGAAGCAAACAATTTACACACAATCGACATCGACATCGACACTCAATAACAAATAAAATTATCGGGTGAGATTATATTCCCGGAAAGTTATCTACAAAGAGCTGTAATGTACTGCCGATTATGACTTCAGCCAAAGCATATCCACTATGAACGGATTCCTACCCCTGTGCTGACCAATTTGTTCTATTAGTTCGGGGGAATTTGGTCAGAACGGGGACTGCACTTACCCGTGGCGTCACAATGGGTCGCTATGTGTGCTTAATTGAGCATTGGCATCAGAACTACCACTCCAACCTATAAACTAGTTTTGCAAAAAGAAATATTTCCAAAAGAATATTTGTGTTCCACATTGTGTGCAATAACAGAGGAAGTTGATGTCAATGCAACCCCTTCAAAAATTGTGATGTTAAAGTCAAATCGCATGAGCAACAATATACGTGGCAGTAATGCGTTAACCACCATGAAGAAATCACGTTTGATAATCCTGGTCAAAACTGAAGATCTATGTTGGATATAGAGTGGTCAGATATGCAATATTATTGCAAAGAAAGATGGCCGGTCCCATATTGCTAGACCAATAAATCTATTGTCGTTACACGACAAATATATTCCCTGTGCCGTCTAGCCCTGGCTACATTCCTCAAAGTTCAAATTACTGCTATCTTAAGAGAGAAAGATGGGAACCGTTTAAGCACATATGGCCCATCTTTATTTTCAATTTCGTTGAGCATACCTTTACAAATCCTCTCACACTTTGCAGAAGGGTTCTGGTCCCATCATCGGCATAGAAGCATACCTCCTCGCCTGCTCGTCTGCTTGCTCATTGCCGAGAATTCTCTCATTAGCTAGGATACAGCAGAAGGTAACCTTAACTTCCCTACCTAATTGCTTCAGCTTCTTTCATACTGCCTTCGATTTAATTCCATAAGAGCCTAGTGCTCGAATGGCGGTCTGTGTGGCAGTTAGCGTTGCTATGTCCTATCTTCCTACACAGTTTGAAGTGAACACATCTTTCAATAGGATAAATTTCCGCTTGGAAGATACCCGCAAGTTCCCTTTGGACTCGGAATATTTCATTCTGGAGCTAAGAAATCCTACTCCTGTTCCAAACTCCATTCTTGACCCATCTGTATACCACAAAATAGTTCTTCTTTTTTAAGGTTTATGCAGCTTCCAGATGATTCCATTCATTTTTGTTGCTAAGTTTCGTTGCAAAGCAATTCCAAAATGTTAAAGTCCACTGGTTCTGTCTAGGAAACAGTTACGGAGGGAATTAATTGATTCCTTAGCTTCCGAGATCTCCTAATGAATTTCATGTTCGATACAGAACTTCTCAGCGAATATATTTGAAAAATTCATGAAATTGGTAAGTAAGTAAGGCTCACTTAAGCACCCATGACGCCACAGGTAAATTTGGTGGATTATCTTGAATTTATTTATAAGTCAGCATAACTGCTTTGACTGCATCGAACTCTTCTAATTATATTAGAAGCGACACCAAATGACTTACGAAGAACAATTAAAATAGCACAAAAGTTGTCTATCCATAGTGCTCACTAAACCTATAGAATTACAGCCGAAAAGAAATTCATAATGCCCAACAAAAACAAAACAAAGCAAAAAATACCATAAAAATCAACAACAAAACTTTGAAATTTAATTTGCACATGAATTATGTGGGTTTTTATTGAAGTTTCGTTTTCAGTTTTCAGTTTGAGAGACTTTATTGCAGCTGTTGTTGTCGCACTTCGACTGCTGCTTGAAGTCGAACAATATCAATGGCAACAACACGTAAATTGGTGTTGCAGCACCCACTACAAAAAGGACACACGGACTGCACCCACCACCACCAATACTTCGTACGAGGACATTAAAATTTATACTTCTTTATGAAACTCTCCTAACTGAACTATGTGTGTGTGTGTATGTATATGTATGTGGGCTTTTTTTTCTCTTATATGACAGACACACATAGCGTACATACAAAAATATGCTGGACTTACAAATCAATTTATTTGTTTAGGTAGAGGCGTACTCATAGAACCTAAAACAAGTAAAGATTAGAGTGGAACAATGGTGATAAAAAAATTGAGAAATGAAATCTAGTCATGAATAAAATGTTGGCAAGGAATAGAGAATATAGAGGTCACTTGGAAGAAGAAAATTTTCTTCATTCACTCAGCATTGTGTAATTACTTGGCTTGGTTTTAGCTTCCGGTACAGACTACTGCAACGTCTAGACTTTCGTAGACGAATAAGTCTACCACTGCCTGGTACCAAGAATTGCTGAGATTTGTAAAATAATTTCATCTTTGATGTCAAGTCTCTTTTAAGCCATTTCTTCAGGCTATAGTTGTATTCACAAGAAATAGTTATTCAAACTGCCAAGAATTGAACAAATAAGTGTGCCCTGGACCAGTAGACTCTATTTTTTTGGGAAATACTTTGTTGCAACAAGACTTAGTAGCAAAACTGAATGGAATAACATGGAAACTGCATACCCTTTTAAAAGAGGAGCTATTTTGTATACAGATGGGTCGAAAACAGATATTGAAACACAGAGCAAGAGTTTTTGGTACCAGTATGAAATATTCGAGCCCATGAAGAAACTCTTGAGTATCTTCCAAGCGAAATTCTATGCCACAGAAAGATGCACTCAATTCAATTTGTATAGGAGATAGAAAAGACAGGACATAGCACCACTATCTCACAGTCAGGCCGCCATTCGAGTACCCGGCTCTTAAAAGGTTAAATCGAGAAGCTGTCTAGAAAGTCTGAGTCGGTTAAGTCCAGAAAATAAGGTTCCTCTCTGTTGGGTTCAGCAGACGAGCTTGCGAAGAGGGACCTGAATTATTATGTGAAGTGGCTGCAGATGTTTCGTAAGGTTGGCTCAATGAAAGGGAAGCTAAAGAATATAAAGAAAGTCAAAGTCTCTTCTCAAACCAAGTGTTCTTGAGGCAATCGACATTTTTGTTGGAAAATTACAATAACAGGAGATCTGAATTATGCGTCAGACTTTAAAAGAACAACCTGAGGTAAATAACCTATATTTTGACAGGACACATTAGATTCAGTCGCCGTAGTCTAATAGGTAGTGTGTTGGCTTATTACATGTAAGGCCTCGAATCAAACCCCAGTTCAGTCGAAATCAAATCAAAACGAAAATATAAAAAAAATATTTCTTCGGCGACTTTCCCTCAGCAGATTTCTGGCAAACATTCTGAGAGTAAATAAAATTGCCATGAAAAGTTTTTCAAAATCTGTCGCTCGGAGTTGAATTTAAACTGTAGCTCCCGCCACTTGCGTATAAAATTAACACACACAACACGAGTGATGTGAGAAGCTAGGCCGTAATCCTGACTGAAGGGTTGTAATGGTCAATTATGTATGTATGTAATGACTCAGAGTACATTTATTCAGAATTGGAGTTGTCTCTAGCCCAACCTACTGACTTTGTAAGAAGGAATCATCAGAGAACACATTCTTAAAATCAGTCATCCATGGAGGAAATACCCGAGTTCATATGAAATGCCAGACAGGGAATTATCATTGTTAAGCAACATTTTGAAATTGATCAGAGCAATAGCCTTAGGAGTGACATTACATGGATACTTAATAAAATACGTGGGGACTAGAATAGATCGTATGGCTGCAGTGTTAACGCAACTTTTTACGACGATAACAATAATAATAATCGCCAAACACGTTCACTGAGAATTTATTGGCTGACAAGACTACCGTGTCTGTCTTTTATCTCCGAGAAACCCACTGTTTTGACTGGAGTTTCGTCAGTAACGTATGAGATGAGATGAGATATGAATCCGGCTTTAGTTTCGGCTAATTGGCCATGAAACTTTTGGGGCTTTTCCTTAAGGTGGCAATATATACAACATCGAAAGGAAAATGAAATTTTCCTACAACATAGCGGAATGTTTTTACTTCAAATCTTTTATATATGAGCCACCCTAATGTCATAACAGTAAAACATAAATGATAACCAAAAAAATATGAAAAAATAATTTTAGAACCACTAAGCCTGTGTTTTTTATATCACTTTGCAGTCATAATCCCCAATAACAACAACAACAACAACAAAGTGTTGGTGGCCCTATAACCTTGTTAGACGGCCGGCTATATGCACTTGCATAAGCTTCCAATACACACACACACACAGTCTGTATCTAAAATATCTATTCGCTCCGTCTTTTTTCCTCTCTTTCTGATTTTGTTTTTGTATTTTCTTTTCCATTTTGCTGGTTAATTAAATTTTAACAAATTATTTGAGAATATTTTTGTTTTTTTTTTTTGTTGTTGCTGGTCCATCCTTTGGCCCAATTGGTCCTTTGAACTTGTTGTCTGCATTTATGAGAGCACAAATATTGTCTACGTACGATTGCATGTGTGTACATATGTTTGTCTGTGGTTGTAAATATATTTTGTTTAGAACGTATGTGTATGTGTATTTGAACTCTTGCTTGTTGCAGTTTGTAAGTGTGTTTTATAAATTTAGTTTTTATTTAATATACAAACCATAAGCAATAACAACAGCAACAACAATTACAAAAATATATGTATATGTACATGTGTGTGTATGTATATGCTCTGGTATTGAGAGTATATTTTATGGTTTAATTTTCAGTATCATGGCCAGTGTTCATAAATTGTTTTTGTTTTTATGGTTGCCCAAATGGTATCGAGAAAGAAAAAAAATTTTAAAAGGATTTTAAACGCTTGATTTATTGATATTTTTTCTTGTTGTTGTTGGGTTAAATAAATAAATAATTTTTGGTTTTATTACTGCAATTCTATTCGAGCTTATTTAGTGCTGCTTAAAAATATTTCAAGTGCGTGTTTGTATACACGTAGAAATTTGATTTAAAATTTTCATCTATTTGCTCAACTAATTCTAGGATATTTGAATTTAAATTTGATTTCTTTTATTTCATTTCAATTACAAAAATTAAAGAACAAACAAAGAAGTTATCATTGGCTTTCTTCTAAAAGCCCTTCATTCGACGAGTACAATTTTTGTTTACTTTTTCCCATGAATCTGCCCGTGCAAGCCTATGTTGTATATTGGCTCATAATGCTTCAAGAGTTATTGATTTGTCGGCATACGACAATGGCTTAATCTACAAAAATACATTGCAAACGATGCTAGTTTGTCTTCAATTCACTTGTGCGAAATATGTTTTGTAGACACGAAAGCTAAGATCGAAATACAAAGACCAACATCTTCTTCTGCAAAACTTTGCGCTACAGCAGCAATATTATTCTCTTTGGTATGCAGTTGTCTTTGTATTTGTCTTGTCGTTGGTTTTTAAACGAAAATCATCAAATTATTGTGAGAACGATCTTTAACTGCACGAATTTCTTGTTAATTACGTTGACACTAAAATGTACGAAGTGTTCTATGAAAATTGCTGAAATAAAACAACAAATAAACTACAAGATTAGAAATGGGAAAAGATCAAATTAGAATAACAAAACTACATTAGAAAAACTAATAAACAAACAGATTCTGGAAGTTGGTAGTATTTTAGATGGTGGTCAGGACTGTGTCATATCGCAATGTACACATTGGCGAAAATATGCCTTCTATTAGAGAAAGTGTAACGGACAATACTTACTTAATTGGCCTTCATAACCCTTTAATCAGGATTACGATCTAGCTTCTGACGCCATCCATATTGTGTGTGTTAATTTTATCGCTGACTAGCGGGATCTGCAGTTTAAAATCTATTTCGAACGATAGATTTTTGAGTGATTTTTCATGGCATTTTTATTTTGCTCACAGAATTTTTTCCTGAAGTCGCCGAATAAAATATTTTTTAAATTCGTTTCGTTCAAGATGTCTGGGCTAGTGTTTGAAGCGCGACCTCACGTCTAACAACACTACCTACTGGACTATGACTAGTTAAAAAGCCATCCATCCTTTAATAAGGATTACGACCTACCCTCTTGCACCAGCCATGTTGTGTTTGTTAATTTCATCTATAAGCGGTGGAACCTCCTGTACCACGTCGACTTTGAATGACAGATTTGAGTAGCTTTTCTATGGCAATTAAAAGTGCATACAGAAATGGTAACTGTGAGTTAAGATTTCTTGGATGTGTTTTTGCGCCGTATTTTCGAAAAATTAGGCTGAAAGAACCATTACCACCTTTTGAGAGCACCTGCATACTGGACAGCAGTTCGGCGACTTCCTCTCAGCCAGGAATCTGGCAAAAACTTTGAGAGCAAATAAAATTGTCATGAAAAGATTCTCAAAAATCTGTCGTTCGAATTCGACTTCAAACTGTAGGTCCCGACACTCATGTATAAAATTAACACACGCAACATAAGTGGTGTCAGAACTTTAGTCATAATCCTAACTGAAGGGTTGTAATGGCCAAATTATGAATTTTTTGACTTGACTTTTTTGAAGTTTACTTTAAAGACAGAGTTTTGAGGAATAATCCTCTATTGCATTTGAAAACTGTAATTTGACAGGCTACCTCCAAAATACCGCACAAAATGTGTGAAAAAATAATAGAAAAATATCTCAAAAGATTTGACATTCTATTTCTAGCAGAATGGCAAAGAGGCAAGTATTCTAACGAAACAAAAGCTTTGGTGGACTACAAATCATATTCCATTAGAGACGTACAACATGCGCAAAGTGTCCCTTACACTTGTTGGTTTATTATACAAATCTCCTTCATTTATTTCAGTTGTTGACAAAATGAATGAAAATTATTTAATTTCGTCTTTCGATTTTTTTTCTCTTCAAATTTAATTTAAAATCTACTGTGGCTGAAAGGATACTCTTTCTTTCATTTACCTTGAGGCTAAGCCCATGGATGGATGCATACGATAAAGAGACATATTCTCCTGGTAATTATCACAATAATTATTACGATTAACCACAATTACATTATTACTGTGCGCAGTTGTGTTGCCAATAAATGGATTGTAGCGTTTCAATTATTTTTGTAATATAAACGAAGCAAAAAAAAAAAACAAAAAAAAAATTATATGCCCGCTCCTGCCTTTAAATTCTTAATTATGAGAACTCTTAACGATGAAACTCAATTAAATCAGAATGTTGCACCGTGTATGCAAATTTAATCAGAGATTTTTTTCTTTTGATATCAGCAATGTTGCAACATCATACATACACAAAATAAGCATACGATTATACATACATATGTACATACGTATGTATGTATTAATAATTGTACATACATACGCAGGTAATAAATTAAATTTATATTTACAAAGGCAAATACAACAGCAACATCTACAATTACAAACACAAATACAAATACAGATGCATAATGTAATATTGTATGTATGTGTCTAAAGGCAAATTGATTGTGTGTGTGTGTGTGCGAGGGTTGTATGCATCTCGCAGCCAAACCAATAATGTATTCTTTAATTAAGTTAACAAGTAAAATATCATAAATTACCTGTCGCAACAAAACCGTTATAAAAATAAAACAACAACAGCAAGAACAACACCAATACCAGCAACTGTACTATTAACTGTATCGTCTACTGCCATGAATGAAAACAAGACAAAATATCGAAAATAATTATTGACAACAATAATAACAACAACAACAACAACAAAACAGAAAGCATCTGTAAAATACATATGATTTTGACTTTTAAGCTTTTTCTTGTTATCGTTGTCATTGTAAATGAAATGTGAAACAACAAGCGAAACCATCATGACACACACACACACACACATAATAAGAGTAAATTATGCGTTAGTAAAAAAACAACAACACCAACAATGCTTAAGGAAGGAAAATTTGAAGGTTGCTGGGCAGCAGCAGCAACAGCAGCAAAAAAAAAATACACAAAAAACAACAACAAGTAAATCGCATCGAATTGAATTGCAATATGAATTGAATTGATTTCAATTGACTTCAGTTGAGTTGAGTTGAGTTGAGTCGACTTGAATTGAATTCAGTTGAATGGCGCAACAGCGATCGTATCATTGCGGCATGGAATTGAATGGCAATGATTTGAATCGAATCGAAGCGAAGTAAGTAAATTTAATTTCTTTTTTCATTCATATTCTTTAACTTGTAATTTAATCATGTGCAACAAAAGCAACAACAACAACAACAATAACAGCGACAGCTATATTGTACAAGTAATAGTCTTATAAATTTCCATTAAATATGTACACATGTACACATGTACATATGCATCATGCCTGCATTTATAAGTACATGTAGGTGTATATATGTATGTATATGCATGTGTGTGTAATACCCAGAAAAGAAGCAAGGACAACAACAACAAAAATTATGTTAAACATTCAGTCATTCAATCATTGATTCATTCATTGATTCATTCATTTTATACCAGAATGTAATATAAATAATGCACGTGTATGTGTATGTGTATATACATACCTGTACGAATGCGTCTCTGTGCTGTGTGTATGTATATTTGCTTGTGTATTTATTTTACATAAAATTACAAGCAAACTCATCTACGAAACGTTTAATTAAAACGATGGCTCCTATTTTGATTGGCTATTAAGGTGGCTGCTCTCAGGTCTACAGTTTAACAGTCTAATCAGTAATATTATTCTGAGGGACTGGAGGCATTATTTTCCATAAACAATACATATCATTATTTGCCATTGCAACATACATACCTAACATAACATACATAATTGGTCATTACAATGCTTCAGCCAGGATTACGACCTAGCTTCTCACACCACTTATGTTATGTGCGTTAATTTTAGACATGAGTGGCGGAACCTATTGTTTAATGTCGACACCGAACGATAGATTTTTGAGAAACTTTTCATGGCAATTTTGTTTTGCCCTCAGAGGTTTTTCCAGAATATTCCTGAGATTTTTTTAAACTTCGTTATGTTCGAGATGTCTGATGTCTGATGTTTGAACAGAGGCCGCACGTCTTAGTGTGAGAAGCTAGATCGTGATCCTGGCTGAAGCGTTGTTATGACCAATTATGTTATGTATGCATGTAATTGACAATGTGGAGCAGACTACTTATTGATTTAAATTTGCGATGAGTTTGAGTTTCACCAATAACTTCGTTTAAATCAACAGGACATACAATTAGTCTGTTATCGATAGCACAAAAATATTAATCGAAACATATTTCAATACTTGTGTACATTACTGATCAGTCACTGCTTTTCGTTGAAAAGTTAAATTTCTTCAATTAAAAATTCTTAGCCAACGTCAAGCAGCTAAAAATAAAGGCACCTATGGTCCTACATATACTTGTTAGAATCTTAATGGTAAACTTATGAACTTAAAACCAGCGAAAAAGTCTCAAATTTTGTTAAATCATCGCCTGTGAGCCACCCTAATGTATGCCATAATTGCACTTATAAATGAAGAACAGGAAAATCACATACACACACACACACACACACATGAATACAAATGCATATTTAAATATTATTATTGAATACGTTTAATTAAATTAAGACAAGAAGAATATTTTTACAATGACAATTACAACAACAACAACAGCAGCAGCAATCAATACAATCATTTTCAATCAAGTCAGAATTAAATGCGAGACGATGACAGTGCTTAAGATTGAAACCGAATTCGTCGAAATTCAAGAATTACTTGCATTTGCTAAAGGATATTAAGAACTACAGTTAATCGGATGGCATTATATAATCGATCTGATAATAAAATTAAACAATATAAAGCCTTATGGCGATATTTAAATTTCTAAATGGTTTTAGTTTAAGAACGTTAATGTTAATGTCACTCTGAACAAAACTGATGTGGATTTGTACACACGGTTTATTTTAAGAGTATAACTGTTGCACACAATAGTTTCAAGGAAGCAGGAGTGCTCTCGTTGAACATTAAGTCGTGTTCACTACTTAAATACGACGCGCCAATTAGATACGACGAGTCAATGTTTGCTGATCAAAGCGTACTCAATATGGTAATGTCTTCACTCGATGTCATTGGTGGACATTCCACAGTTGAATATTCATATCGTCTTATGGATTTTAACGAGACGCAATGACTGATAGATACACTGAGCGCCATAAGTGAGTCAACACATTTGTCCTTAAGTATAAAACAGTTTTGTTCTTAAGTATAAAAAAGTGCCTTTATCATGAATTGTTGTTTTTGTTTTAACATTTTATAAGTAATAAATAAACGGTTTTATTTTTGGAAATTTATTCGACTATTCTCATTTACTTTTCTCGCTATCCTAAGAAAATAAATTATTTCAGTGGTGTTTACTCACTTTTGGCGCTCAGTGTACATCAGTCTCATACCTTTGTTGATGACAGAACCATGAACGTTATATTTACCAGCAATTTATTTACGCACTATTATTGAACATCATAAGCAACTTCAACATACTTCTTCTTGGCCCAAAAAAAAAACACTTTTGATAGACTTAGCGTAAACCCGAAAACCATTGTTAACGTTCTACTTCTTACCATAAATAAACATTCAAACAAGTGCTTTCTGTCTCAACAGCTACAACATGGGCTGCCATTCTGCCTTATTTCCTGGATGGTAGTCACATAACATCTACTGGCTAGGTTAGGGCACCTTCTCTGTAGACCGTTTGAATATTTCACATACTGTATGCATTTTCGGTGATCGTCAACATAACGGGTGCTGATTTTTATTTCTTAACAATATTTGTTTCAGAGTTTTATTACTAGCGCAACGCCCTCTCCCATTTTTTATTGTCTTTATGAGTGAACCCACAGCACATGTTCGCTCACTGTTAACGGGTGCCAAATTTGTCTATCCAGTTGATATCGCGATTGTTTAATAGGTAGTGTGTCGTCGTATTAGACGAGAGCCCATGGTTCAAGCCCTGGCTCACACATCTCGAACGATGTATAAAAAAATATTTCTGCGACGACTTTCTCTCAGTAGTCTTCTGACAAAAACTCTGAGAATAAAACAAAATTGTCATAAAAATTTATTCAAATTTGTCGGTTGGTCCCATCACTCATGGTTATCAGACACAGCATGAATGGTGTGAGAAGCTAGGTTATAATCCTGATTAAAGGGTTTTAATAGTGAACTTAGTAAATAAGTTGATAAGGCAAGAAGATGAATGTCCCCAGTTGAGACGATGGATGCTTGGATTTTGACATGTTAAAACCGCTCGGAGCCTTTGCATGGCAATTATACCCGTACATCACCCATGCAGAAGATGAAGCAGAAGATGATAGTCTGTAGTCCTCAATGCACATCCCACCAGATAGTACTGTTGTATCACCCAGCGGATTTAAACTTTTTTTGTCAACCGATATTTTAAAAGAATGCTTCTCATATTCTGGCCTTAGACGGAGATTGGCTAATACAAGATCGTAAAGCATTGACAACGAAAATCCATTAAAAAGAAGTGTCAGTGGATAGGCCATAGTCTTTGACAAAACAATGTCATGTAGTGAAGGAAACCATTCGATACAACACAGTTCATCAGTCTGAAATGCAAACTAACAGACTTAAATAAAAAAAATTGTGTCAGTTGGCGAACGACTATTGTTGGTGCCTTATGATCCAATGTGGAGCATATGGCTGCCACAAAGCATTTCAATCTTATTAGGATGGCTGCTGTTATTTTTGCGCCTTCCCATGTAAGATTCAACTGTCCTAGATCCTGAAGTATCGAATGTCGCCAAGTGTTCCTTGGCTTGGAAGAAATAAAATTTTTTTATTTTCATTAAAAAAATGTATTTTTATTATGCTTAAAAATAAAAAAAAAAATTACAATAAAAATATTTTTATTATAATAACTAATCATATTAAATATTTGGAAGAATAAGAATTATTAACAATTTCACTAAGAAACTACTTAAAATTTTATTAAAAATAAAATTAAAAAAAATAAAAATAAAAAAGAATCAGAACTCATTTAAAAATATTTAAAAAAAAATTTATAAATTAAATATTCTTATAAAAAATATTAAAGAAAAATAAAAATATTTCAAAATAAAACTTAAAATAAAATTTCTTAACAAAAAATTCTTATTAAAAAATTAAAAAATATAAGAAACTTGGATTTTGGGAAGACGCTTTACATCACTAAAAAGGTGGGTTACCATGTATGTTTTTTATACAAAAAAAATTGATTTTGTTTTTGTATAATTATTAGGAACAATAGAATTTTTTTTAAATTTAAAAACTAAAGAAAACATTTGTTTTTTACTCATTTTAAGTGTCTAAGAGAGATCAGAAATTAGAATTCAAGTTTTCAATGTCTTTGGTGGTAAATTGGTGTAAAATGAGCATATAATTGTGTGGTTAATGTCTTTGGTAGTTGTTTGGTTTGTTGCCTTGCTTAAAAAATAAATTTAATTTTTCTGTTTCATTTGTTGTTGTTGTTCACATAAAACTTTCCAAGTAATTGATGTCAAAATTATTTGCAAATTCTTGTTCAACACTTTCATTATGTAAATTTTTATGGCATACATTATTTGATGTTGCTGTTGTTGTTGTTGTTGTTGTTTTTGTGGCCAACTGTATTGTTGATGATGATGATGATGGCGGCAACGTTGTTATTATTGTTAAGGGCTGCTTAGGTTTATCCGCACTAATGATACCAATACCACTGGTGGCCACAGCAACAGCCAGCACATCAATACATGGTGTTGCTGTTGCTGTTGCTGTTGCTATGGTTGCTGTCGTCGTGGAGTTAGTGGCGTTAGTGTTGCCAGTGTTATGGTTATTTGCAATATTATTATTATCACAGCAACTATTATTCTCATCCATGTAATCGAATGTTTCGGACAACAGCTTCTTAACATATTCGAATGAAACAAATTCATTTGCAGCACTGTCATCATCAGCATCATGTGCATTGTTGTCCTCTTCATTATGATCATAGTTGGCTGCTATAGATTTAATAGGTTTGGGACTACTACTATGGATTGTATTGTTGATGTTATTGTGGCATTGTGTGCTAATCGAATTTGTGGTAAGGCTATTATTATTTGTTGTTGTTGTTCTTGCTGTTGCTGTATTACAACTACTGCCATGGCCATCACATGTTAATGCCCCAATTAATGCACTGCAATTGGTCACATTTGTTTGTAGCTGTTGTTTTGCTGCCATTGCCACAGCTGATGATGACAATGTAGATGATGATGATGATGTTGCTGTTGCTGTTGATGATGATGATTTTCTTTGTAACAATTGTTGAAATTCATTTAATTGATTAATATTTTGATTGTTGCTGTTATTGTGGTTGCTGTTGTTGCCGTTACCCAAATTATATGTGGCTAAAATAGTGGTCATAGCCGTTGTTATTTTATTTTGATCACTATGTTGTAAGCTATTGTTGCATGTTGGATTTTCATTTTGATTGCTTTTCATGGCTGTGCCTTGGCTATGCTGTTCAATTGTTACAATACAATTTGACAACTCATTAAAGTTCATTGAATTGTGATTAGCTGTGGATAATAATGACGTTGACATTGTTGTTGCTGTTGCCGTTGGTGTTGTTGTTGATACTGGTATTTCAATTGCTGCTCTTAATGCTGAAACCATAGGCACATACTGTGGTTGTTGTTGTTGCTGTTTCATATTTGTTGTTGTATTGTATACAACATTTGTTAATTTTTGTTTAGTTTCATAATTATTCCGGCTTGACATTTCACTAAAACTATTACTGCGTTGTTTGCTGTTGCTGTTGCTGTTGCTGTTGCTGTTATTGCCACCGATGCTGATGCTGTTGCTATTACCCGTTGTGTGGTTATTATTATGAGCCTGCTGCGTCATACTTATACCTGGTGTTTGTATTAGATTTTTATTATTTAAAGTGTTGTTTTTATTTTTAGTGGCTTGCAACACCGAAGATTCTGAATGTCTGCGTGTTTTAGCATTGTTGGCTTTTTTATTCGCATTAGCCGTGGCATTACCAGAGGATTTTCTGCGGCCCAAATGGCCATTAGCATTGCGTAGAGCATGATTTTTAACATGTTTACGTAAACTAGAGGGATCAGTATAACGTTTGGTGCAACCAGGCAATTGACAGGCATAGGGTTTCTAAAAATAACAATAAAACAAAGAAATATTTTTATAAACAAATAAACAACAATCTCTATACATGTAAATAATATTTAAACAATATGAACCAAATTTCCTATTTTTCATACTTGCCACATTATGTTGCAAGTATGTTTTATCACCAGAAAATGCTTAAATAACCTTAAAAAACTTAAAAATCTTAAATTTCCTAAATTTCAATTAGAAAATTTAAATGTTGCAAGTTTATCAATATATTTTTTTTTTTATACAAATTGAAAATGTTTGCTTCATTAATTAAAAAAAATAATCCCTTTTTAACTATAAAACGTTTTGCAACAATTTCTAAACATGCCACATTTTGTGGCAAGTAAAATTTTTTTTTCTCCTCTTATATAACACATAATAATTTGCTGAATTTACACTTGCAAACATACATAACCTCAACATAGTAGGCTTATGTAAGCTATTTTAATTTCTTTTATTAGGAAAATTTTTCTATTTTTCGCCAATTTTCATTCAAAATATTTTTGGCTTAAATCCCCATAAGAAATGTGTCATTATTTTTGCAGCAACAACAGCAATGACAAACATGTTATGTTGGTCAACGCACAACATATGCAAACAATTCATTAACTTTTTAAAAGCCCTAGCAAAACAGGCAAGGACCTACATACATACATATGTATGTATATGTGTGCGTATGTAATATAACAGCGATTTTATAATACGTGGTGGTAAGGCAAAATAACAAACAGACAGACGCACCTGTGACATGTTTAGGCTTTAAAAATGCCTGTCAAATGTCAGAGAGCATGTACTAAATATACTTCATGTAACCATGAAAAACAGATTTTTCCTTGTTTTTGTTTCACATTTTTTTCTTGTTGTAGTTGTTTTTTTGGAAAAACATTTTTCCAACTTGTGCGTAACGCACTCAAGTAATTTTGAAAACCAGAGCAGCTCTAACAACAGGCCAGCCTGCATTGAAAACAAAAAAAAAATTTTTGTTATTATGGATTTGCCAGCAACAACAACAACAACAACATCAGCAAAAAAGAAATATTTTTGCATTCATTTTTAAAAGGCTCGCTCACAACAATATGTTGCATGTTTTGCACACAGTGTATGTAAGTATGTACTCGTATACTGGTAGCATGTAGCATGTTATGAAACTTCATATACAAACAATAAATCACTCACATGTATGTAATGTGTGCTTAAATACGTTCAACACAACCAACAGCCAACAGTAAATATTCTATGATGACTGGGTTCTTTCTCATTTTTATTTCGAATATTTTTTTTGTTGTATTTTTGGTCAGGATTTTCATAGAAATTTCTAGAATTTCAAAATACAACCACACAACCAACCAGCAGCCATCATCCACCAACAGTTAAAATCCATAAAAAGTAGCCATGCCAATATGGCCGACTGTTGCCGACTGTTGCAAATACGTAATTATATTAGCACATTAGCATATTTTTTGTCACTTACCGTATCATAGTGGGTCCTTTGATGTTTAGCACGATCTGAGCTGTTGCTGAATGCTTTTAGGCAGCCTTTATATTGGCAGCCATAGGGACGTTCACCGGTATGAGAACGTTGATGGATTTTTAAGTTTTCCAAACGTGAAAACGCTTTATTGCAACTAGGAAACTGTTGTAAAAGTAAGAAAAAGAAGATGAAAAGAAAAAGAACAAGAAAATCAGTTAAGTTAGAGTGAGGTTTACATACATATATTAAAGTCTAAGAGTAAAAGTTTAAGCTTTTGATATGCAAATTGAGATTTATTGGAAAATATTGTGTTTGAATAAAAGTTAAGAGAAATATTCTATAAAAGTCATTAACCTTACAGAATTTAAGAAAAATCCAAAAAATTTAACTTGCCACAAAATGTAGCAAGTAAAAAATTTCTGAGATTATATAAGTCGTGTGAAATGTTTATTCAGATCAAAAAACGTATGGAATTATATTAAGGCCAAAATAATAAGCTTGCAACAATTAGTGGCAAGTTTTAATAAAGTAAATATGCGATCACTTTTCTTATCATTACGTTTCTTATTTAAAATTTCTTAAATTTTGTGTAATAAACTAAATTTTATACTTGCAACAATTCGAGGCAAATTGAAACTATGAAAGGTTACTTTTTAAAAAAGGATTTATTTTAAAAATTTCTTCATTTTGTTTAAGATTAACTTAATGTTGAGCAAATAATAAATTTGCAACAATTTGTGGCAAGTTTAACTACTTAAGGTTTTGTCTTTAAGAGTGACTCATTTTCAAAATTGAAATTAAATTTGACGAAAATCGTATGTAACGCTCTTAGGTTTAAGAAACAAACTTGCAACATGCATATGTAGGTCGAACATAAATTTTTTGTTATTCTAAAAAAAAGTATCATGAACGTGGTGCTTAAATTTAATTAAAAACCACTTTTAATACAGTTCCGAACTAAAAAATATCATTTTTCAACAAATCTTCATGATTTTCCACATAAAAATGCATTTCAAAACCGGAAGAATATTTATGTTCTTGGTAGATACAGGCATACTTTGAAATGTTCGACAAAAAAAAAAGCATCTTAAGAAGCAACTTTACATAGAAAATTTATTAGAACTGAATTTGTCTGCAAATAGTGCTTGAGGAATCATAAAATTTTGTTAAAAGTCGACAGAAAAACAATTTTCAGTTTTACAATGATGCAATTTATTCGAAAATTTAAAATATAAAACTTGCCACATTTTGTGGCACATACGAAATATTAAATTTTATAGCTTAAAATGTATTTTTAAAGTTATAACAGCTAATTAAAACATTTTTATGGTCTTTGGTATAATGCAACAATTTGTGGCAAGTAAGAAAATATTGCTAATTTACTGTACCATTTAATTTAAGAGTCATTTCAAATAATTGCATCTTATTTAAGCAAAAGAAATTACTTTTTCCCCAGGTTTTTATTATTTATTTTTAATGATTTACTTTTACGGGAACGAAAACTTTGTGTTGACTTTGTTATATAGCTTATTATGCAACATATGGCCGTAGCACAAGTTCAACTGATGGAATATGATAAAAAGTTTATTAAAACATATGGAGTCAAAGGAAACTTTTCACACAAAAAAAGGAGAGGAAAAGAAAATATTAAATGTCTGTATTAAGCCACTTTAAATAGCATCACGTGCTTTATTTTGACTAAAAAAAATATCTTGTAATTGAATTTAAAAAATTCAAATTTTAAATTGTATATAAAATTCTCTGAAGCATCATTTATTCGATGGCTTGCAGGCTTTTGGGCGCTCAACTCTTTTTTGAGTTTCCAAAAAAGAGGAAAAAATTGTTTGTTTTGTTTTTCATATGTTCAGATGCACAAAAGTTTTCCTAGAATAAAAACAATAGCAGCAACAATAACAAAAACAACAACTACAAAATATAACAAATGAAATGAAAACCATTTTAAATCATTTTCATCATCATCACCATCATCATCGTCATCATTGTTATTTATTTTAAAACAAACGATAGAGAAGGGGAGACTAATGTAATGAAATGTTATCTATGACAGCTGTTCACGTACATCTGTATGTGTACTTGCCACACACATGTTTGAATATATTTTGTACGTGCACTTTTTATAATGAAAATGAGTTTGTTTAGAAACAAAAGAAGAATAAAAAAAAACCAGAACTGAGAAGATAAATTTGTTTTCCTTTTTAATTTAAACAAAAAGGCACCAAAAACAGATTTTTATGTAGATTTCATTAATATCAAATTACAATTTTTTTTTGAAATTAAAATTAAATAAAAAACAACGAAATGGTTTTTATTGCACAGATTGCGTAGATAGAAGAAGATACCTGTTTATGCTACACAAAGGAGATTTCAATTTAAAGCTTTTAATTTAAATTAGAATTTTAAATAAATTTTTATTGAAAGCATTTAAAACCATTTAAAAAAATCAACACGTAATGGCATAAAAACCTCAATGGATTTTATTAACAATTTAAAGCAAATTAAGAAAATGAATATTTCTTAAGTATGTATTCGGTTTTATTAAAAACTTAAAAATATTTTTCTTTTAAAAACAAAATTTTGTTTAAAAAAATGTGTGCTTTCTTGCATAAAGAAACAATTAAAATCTTAAAAATGCTTTAAATCGGTTATTCAATATATTAAAACATTTTTTAAAACCATTTTCAAGAGTTTTGAAACTTGCCACAAAATGTGGCATGAACAAAAATATAATTTAAATGGCAAATTTCATGTCCACAAACATGCTAACACTTTAATATACAGGATTTAAAAAAAATTTTAAACTTGCCACAAAATGTGGCATGTAGCAAAATACGTTGCAAATGATAAATCTCCACTTGAAAAACATTTTTTAAAGGATTTCATAGCTTTTAAAACTGTCTTCGAAAATGTAGAATCGAATAACCCAATTTTTAAAAGAAAAAAAATTCCAAAAAAACCGATTAAAAACTCACCGGACATTTATTCGGCTTCTCACCACTGTGCACTCGCATATGTATTAACAATTTATAGCGAGCATTAAATGGCTTATAACGCCGCGGACACTCATGCCAGAAACATGAAAAATCTTCACCACGTTTAACATCAACATGACGCTTCTCTATATGGGCCACAAATTCCACTTGATTGGGAAACGTTTCATTGCAATCAGTCCAACGACAAATCATGGGCTCCATGACACAATCCACTTCACTAAACACTGTATTTAAGGATTGCACGCTGGAAGCATTTGATGTTTGTGAAGTACAGCGTTTACGACGCTGCTTAATTGGTTTAATTTTACTTCCAACAAATACTTCATCATTATCCTCATCCAGTTCCTCGGATTCCAAGTCCCCCTTTATACAGCTGATGTCTTCCAAATTATTTTCCTCATCCTCATCGGTATTCTGGGAATTATCGTTGTTGTAATAATAAAAGTCCTCCGTATAGCCAGTTTGATTTTGCAAAGGATTTTTGCAAAACTCATTCATTAACTCTTCATTAATCTCATCCAGTTCATCTATGGTCCAGATAATCTTATGCTCTCGATGCGGTTTATCCACATTCATTAGGTTGCAGTTTTCGTAGTCATCGCCCAAGCCGTTGAAGGAGTTTGTAGAGCTGTGGGCATTAAATTGTGCAGCAGTGTCGTTAGAGGACTGTTGGTTGGGAGGACTATAAATGTGTTGGGGTCTGCTGGTTTGGCCTTCATTAAAATCAGAATAGTTGTAGGCATTTAAGGGCTCATATTTCGGTGTGCCAAAGGTGGACATCATCGAAGGCAATTTAGTTTTAAGGGACTGCTCCTGTTTTATGCTCGGCTCATAGTTAGGCTGTTGGGGTGGTGTAAAGCCTGCATATGAGGAGTTTATGATTTTAGGCGAGTCCTGGGGTGTTGTATGCTGTATGTTGTCACTCAACGTCAAAGACATCCAAGGATCTAATGGAGGCGAAGAACAGGGTGATTGTTCCTTAGACTGGCAATTGATTTCATCGTAATTGTAATATTCTATGTCAAGATTTAAGCCATCCTGGCTATTGTTACTTAAATTAGGACACTGAGTCATATGGTGATGGCCATTGAGCTGAGGCTGTTCAGAGTAGGTCAAGCCAAAATCATTTAATTGGTAGTCTTGTTGTGATGTTAGCTGCTGCTGTTGCTGTTGCTGATGCTGTTGTGATTGATTGGCAAGTGATGAAGATGGAGTGAATGCCATATAAGGGTTGTTGTTATACGGCGTATAGGGCGTTTGGGGGGTAAATGGTGTTTGAGGCATGGCAGTTACACTGCCATTATTTATATCCTCCTCATATTGACAGCTTTCGGTTAAGCGAGCAATATCTTCTGGCTCAAAACGAAATATCGAATCTTGTGACGATTGTTCTTGCATTTGCATCGCCTCACATTTCACCTCATCATCTGAGTAGGGGCCAAACTCTTCACTCTCCTCCTCCCCTGTAGAATAACACATGGAATGATGACGTTTATGAAGAAAATCCTCATCACAAACGCCACCACCACCACCACCACTACTACTACAGTTAAAACTGTCCGTAGCTGTAAGAAAGCCAGTGCAGCTGATACTGTTGCCGCCACCAATGCCGCCATAAATTGAATTCGGTGTTTCAACAGCTGCAAATGTTAATTGTGAAAAATCTGGAAAATGAGCATCGGCAGTGGTAAAGTCATTATAATTACTGCCACTGTTGAATGATTTCAAATTGCAAAGAGAAGCGCGAAAATGTTCGCTTATCGGTGTGGCACTCAATGGTGGCGACATTAAATTACAATTTAATGTTGCCGCCGATACTGCTGATGTTGCTGTAACTGAAGTCTGTATTATTGGTGTTGAAGAGTTTGTAAAATTTTCTATGTGCTGGCCACTACAATGCTGGTTAGCTGATGTTAAATATGGAGGCGTACAGGGTTGTGGCATATCGTTGCAATATGTTGTTTTGTGTATGGGAATGCTTAGATTTGGGGTATTGATTTTTACAGAGGAAGACATTACTTTTTTAAAATTATTTTTCTTGGTAGCTTAACTCATAATTTAAGAAAAAATTTGATTTTCAAAAACAATTTTCTATTTATTTTCAAAATTTCTTTAACGCGTGTTTAATGTCAATTGGCCACACTTTTCCTTTATAATTTGTACACTTTTCAAATTGATTTCGTTTAAAAAATTTTCTTTTAATTTATTTTCATTAAAATTTTCAATTTTATTTCCTTTTTTTGTTTTTTTTTTGGCTCATTTGCCAAAAAGTGTTTTTTTTTTGTTGCTTTTCTTTTAATTTTCTTGGGAAAACCCCACGTATTTATATTTCTTTTTCAGTGTCTCTTAATGTATCTTTTTTTATAAAGTGTTGCGTCAAATTTTCAAATTCACGTCTTTTTTTGTTTTGTTTTGTTTTTTTTTTAATTTCTGTTTTTAATATGAAAAAAAAAATATCACTCGGATCAGCGGATAATGAGTTGTTCTTGATCGCACCACGTTTCGTTTTAGAATAAACCATTAAACTAAAAGATGTTCATTATTTAAACACACGTCTAAGGATCTGTATAGTGTTTGTATAGTCAGTCAGTGATCTTGGTACCGTTCTACCGTCCCCTTGTTGCCCACAAGCGTTATAATGTCTGCTGCTCAGCCGCTGTATAGTGTTTATAATAAAATTGTCGCCTTTAGTCGGTAGCAAAATGCTTGTAATGCTGCTGTAGCTGCTGCTGCTGCCGCCTCTTTTAATGCTGCTGCTCTTCATTTGTAAATAGTTTATGATAGTTTTCCCTTTTGTTATTATTTGTTTGTATATTGCATGCTGCACTTTTACTTTTAATTTCCATCTTCATTTTTCGTTTTTTTATGACTCCTTCTTATTGGTTCTCGTTTTCTAATTACAATTTCGATTTTTTCTGTTGATTTTTTTTTTTATTTTTCAAATTTGATTTTTATTAGTGCCGTTTACTATGTACATATGTATGTATGTTTGTATTTTGTTTAAAATTTATTTCTTATTATTTATTGTTGTTGTTGCTGTTGACTGCAACTCTTCCAAAAATTTCAATGCTTTTTAAGAATTTTATTGTTGATGGGTCCACTGTTTGTTTTTATTGATCGCATTGTGTTTTTTGGGGTGTTAGAAGTAGTGCGTTAATTCGAGAACATTATACCCGGTAGGAAATGTTTGTGGAACTTCAAATCAAATGAACCATATTTCGTTCATTTTGTCTGCCGAGTCATTGCACAGATAGTCTGTCCACATCATTATTATCCGCGAACAATCATTCTCATCTGTAGTTTTCTATTGAAACCCAACGCAACCTGCACCATGGACATGCGGTAATTCTGAAACGACAAAGGCACATCCAGATTAATTATGTGGTACCTAAATAGCTTTCTCAATAACCCATTTTATTTTAGATTCATATCCCTTTAACGTTCCTTCTCGTTTATGAATTCTGGGTATTTCTCATAGAAATTATGAATCACTCAAAGGCAACTCTTATATGGGCTCCCGGTTAAATGGTCAGAAATTGCATTGCGGCTGAAATGGCCAGAGTTAGCACGACGATCACAATCTGTGACATTTTACAGGACATAGGTATTCCGTTTAAAGGAAAGCTGTAATATTGCCTGCGTCTGCTAGACTTATGGGGATATGAAGAGACCTGATTCATTTGTTTCCTTAAATTGCTTGACCATCCCGATTCTCACGAGTCACTTTGTCTTCTTGCAAGGTATATCGAGAGACTTGACATTTCTCCTATGTGACTGCAGGTGCTGTGGGTGTGAGAAAGATGAAGAGACTTTATTCACCTCATGTGTTAGTGCTATGATTTTATATTAAAAAGGTGGAGGTACTTATAATCTTATTTTTGTTAGCTTTAGAAAAATTAATTCTGAAGCCAAGTTGGTTTCCTTTTCGGCATTTTGAAGCTCCATATTGTATATTAATTATGGTATCAGAACGGACATAAACCCTGCTCTATACGGTTGATCAACTAATGATGCTTTGACAGATTGGAATGAATATCGTGTAAGATCCATCTAAGAAATTCAACTGCCTGAAAATCGTTAAGGACTCAAATTCGTAATTGTTTCGAATTGTTTGAAATCGAGTCGAAATGTGACAATAGTTGATCTACTTCAAACACTTTACATATACTTTTGATTATGATCTTAAACCACATACCATTTCCGAAATATTAAACTCAAGAATAAACAAAATATGGATAACATATCAAGCACATAAAATTCTTCAAGAAGTCATTAAAATTTTCTGGATATCCTCTTGTGTTTAAATTGTTTTTAAAATCTTCGTTCTTTTTACATATCAAAACAGCTGTCTAACCGGAAATAATACTTTTTCATTTAAAATCTTTATTATTGTAATAATTTCTTAGAAAATAAACAAATTAACCAACCACTCACGTCAACTAAAAACCAACAATGGGAACAATGGGTCACACACATATGAAAACACTTGTCTCTCGTACAGAGAAAATGAAAATTTTTCCAATTGACCCTTTCAAAACGAACAACAACAACACCACCAACACTAATAATAATATAAACAACGTGGATAAGTGAACGAGTAAGTGAGTCAGTGCAAACAAGAGAACACATGCACACACACACACATACTCCTTTAGTTGTGTTCAGTTTATCTAAACAAATGTCAGTCGGCAGCGATCTTGGCACACATGGTGCATGTGGTTCTTTTCGTTTTTTTTTTTCTCTTAAATTTTCTTTCCTCTACTTTACTTTTGTTGTTGTGTTTTTTTGTTTTGTTTTGTTTTTTTTTTAAGGAAAATAGTTGACGATTTCTTTAGTACTTTTGCTGTTTTCTTCTTGCTGCTGCCATGTCGTTAATGCTGTCGAACTTTAGCACTCATTCACTTGTTTTATTATTGCTGCAGATCAGGGCCATTATGTATGGGCATGAAATAAAAACCAACAAAAAAAAAACACACACAACAAATTGCAACAGATTAATTAAAGGATGTATTCATACAGGAGGAAGCATGTGAAGAGATTGATCGTGTTACTCATTCAAATATTGTGTCATATACACTCTGTATCCACAAAGTGTGGCTTAAAATTATTAGGAACCGTGAAAGCCAGCAACATTACTTTACTTACTTAATTGTTCGTTATAATCCTTTAGTCAGAACAACAACATAGCTTCTCACACCACCCTTGTTGTGTGTGTTCATTTTATACATGAATAGCGGGACCTATAGTGTAACATCGACTCCGAACGACATGATAATTTTATTTACTTTCAAAGTTTTTTCCATAATACTGCTGAGGGCAGAGATGTCGAAACCTCTGAGCTGGGGTTTGAACCACAGCCTCTCGCATAATAAATCAACACACTACCTGTTTCACTTTAAAACTGCATATCCAAAATTAGATTGATTCGCTCTTAAAATTAAAATATGAGGACAGAATGTTTATGTCCTTTGATGCATCAGTTGTTGATGCAGTGAGTTCAATGTCCAGCTCTATATCGATTGGATATATACGTATATTTAATGACAGTAAAGTGGTCATTAGTCTTAAGAGAGTGTATATACCACATCTGAAATTGTCCAAGCATGCCGGAAGTCTCTGGAGGAGAATACGAGACATTTTATGGTTACCCTTATATGGGTTGCTTGACAAGTAGATCCTGAAGGTAATAATTCAAGTCAGTCCAATTCATAGCGTATCTCTGCAGAGGGACAAGCATGTTGTCTCTCACCTACTTCACTTATTTGCAAAGGAAAGGTGGATAATGAACCCATTTGTTTGGAGAAATCAGTGTGATTTGCCCTGATATGGTCTTGACCAGAAAGAAATTTGAAGCAAACCTGACTACAGGCCATCTTAGAGGCCCCATAGCAGTTATAACGGGACCCTAACATTTAGGGAGAGGTTGAGAATATCCCACAGCGACTTCTGCAGATGCTGTAAACACTAGAAAGAAGATGAAGTTACTGAATATATTGCCAGTTCATTTCCATCTTATGGTAATGTGAGAAAACATCATTCGGACGGGACGGAACCCACATGTCCGAGAAAAGAGACGGTAGAGTTGTAATTGTGTATTGAAGAGGTAATGTAAGTAACAATAGTACCCTATAGTACCGAAATAAGCTATACTCTTCGAGGCGGCTAGCAATTTAACTCATTTCTAAACATCTCGATTTTTCTCCACTCGTACAACTAATACAACAAACTAATTGTCTGCTAGAACCCACTATATGAGTAGAAGCCATATTGTAAGTGTTGATCTGAAATAAAAACAATATTTTCCTCTTTTTTTTCTTCATCTTCATATTCAATAGCTTTCCTTGGTCTTTATTAGTCATGTTTTTGCTGCGAAGAGGCACGAAATTGATTGATTTCTGGTATTAGGGGTAATAATGAGGAAATAGGAAGAGGAAAAAGAGTCCAGTTGCTTGCGTACATTCACGACATTGACATCATAGGGCGTACCAAGCGAGATGTTACTGCTGCCTTTAGTGCTATTGAACAGGAGTCTACTAAGATGGATCTGGCTGTAAATGAGGGCAAAACAAAGTAGATGTTATCGACAAGTAGAGACGTGCGGCGTATTGATTCTCAGATTACGGCCGAAAACTATACTTTTGATACAGTCAGGGAATTTATTTATATTGGCTCCGCCGTTACCATCAAAAATTATGTCAGTCTGGAGATCAAACGCACGATCACTCTTGCCAACAGGTGCTACTATGGTCTCAATAGGCAATTGAGTAGCAGAGATCTCTCTCGTACGACAAAACTAACACTTTACAAGACGCTCATCCTACCCGTGCTTCTTTATGGCGCAGAGGCATTAAGCACTGATACAGCAGCCTTGAGAGTATTCGAGAGAAAAGAACTACGTCAGATCTTCGGTCGAGTGCGCATTCTATCCAACAGTGAGCTGTATGAGCTCCTCAACGACATAGACGTTTTGCAGCGTATTAATATCCAGCGGCTGCGCTGGCTCGGCCATGTCGTTCGAATGGGGGCGGATACTTCGGCGAGACGAGTATTTGATGCGGGGATCTGCGGAAGTCGGCGAAGAGGATGACCTTGTATCCGTTGGAAGGACCAAATCGGGGAAACCCTGTCATCGATTGTTGTGACCAACTGACGTAGACGCGCATGAAGCAGAGGTGCCTGGAAAGATGTGTTGCGGCAGGCCGAAATCCGTTAATCGGGTTGTTAATGGCCAATTAAGTAAGCAAGAAATGAGGATGTAGCTACCTTTTTATGATTTTCGTTCAGCTATCATAAGATTCCATGTGTTAGTTGCAAGGGAAATGTAATTTTTTAAATTTAAGAGACATGATTAAAAATTTTCATCTTCTTGTGGAACCTTAATTCCTACGCATTTAACATGCTATCAGGGTAAAGAAAATATTTAAGAAAAGTCTGGCAAAAGTAGTAAAATCTTATCCAAAAAGAGCCTTGAACAGAAAGAACTTTTCCCAATGCACTCAATGATTTCACTCTTTTACATTCCCTTTACATGAAATCTATTAAAAAGAAAAGAAAAGGATTTAAAAGAATAGTTTAACGCTGGAAAACAAGGAATAAATATTGCAACTTATCTAAATATACTGTGTAGAGAAAAATAAAAATTCAACACAACTTGCCACAACACGGCTTCATAATTTTGTTTCGATTTTTTTAATGTTTTTTTTGTTTAATTATACTCAGAGAGAAAGAGAGAAAGAGAAAGAGAGGGAGAGAGTGAACAACAATTTATTAATAATGCAAAATGCAAAAAGTTAATGAACGCCAAAGTACACATGTGGTGAAAAATATTAAAAACAACAACAACAGCAACAAAAACTAGAGAAAATGTAATAAAAAATAAACAACAAAACAATAATAATAAAAAAATAATGATAATAAATAGCAAACGTGCAACATCATACTACAATAAATGGCAAATAACAATACCAGAGAACACTGACACCAGAGCATTACTACCACCACCAACAGCACTATCAACCAAACATCACCATCTTGCAACAAAATAATTTAAAAACAGAATGCAAAGAAGGAGTTCTTGCTTGCCTTATGCCTAAAGAGGAGGATATTTTTAGTTTTGAATTGTTTTTCTGTGGTTGTTGTAATTGTTGTAACAGTAATTTTTTTTAGTTTTTTAGTTGCCATTTATCTCGATGGCATGATCTGCTCCTAGTGTTGTTATTGTAATTGCATTAATGCAACATTGCCTAGAAAATGAAATGAAAAATATCACACATGACAATATGTTTTTAATTTGCAACAACACTTTTTGTTGTTGCAAAACATCAGCATCAAAAAAAAAAAGAAAAAAAACCAACAATTTGCATTGAACTTCATCATGCCACTCCAGTAGTATTTTTAATTTTTTTTTTGTTTTTGCTTTTCTTAGGTCTTTTTATGTTTTTTCTTGAGTTTTTTTTTTTTTTTTGTTTAATGTGTGGTTAGTTTAACAGTTTTTCTCCAAAAAGGATTTTCAATTTTTATGTTGGTTTTGTTTCTTTTTTTTCCTCCTTTTTTCTTAATTTTTTTTTTTTTGCTGTTAAGGAAAATTCTTATTATCGTTGCTGTTGCTGTTGCTGCTGCTATTGCTTCTGTCGTTTTTGTGGTTGCTTTTCAGAAAATTTTCAATGTTGAATCATTGAAGGGGTTAAAATGCGTTTTCCGTTAAGTGAATTGAAAAAAAAACCTGCTTACACATGCAACACGTTTTATGCTAAAGACAGTGGTTTGCCGTAAATTTCAAAATGTTGATTTGCTTGCTGATGTCAGGGCTGTTTTTAAAAGGATGAAATTTAAAATTTGTTTTGCCTTTAGAATTGAAATTCTGTTTGTATATACATTTACCCGCAAATGATTTTTTACAGAGAATTTCTAAAGATGGCAGTGGGCATCGCATGAGGCGGAATAGAAGGCAATAGATGGCAGATTAATCTCAAAGAATATTGCTTGATGGTCCCATTTAATACTAACGACGACTTCAATTCCGATAACTGAAGATAGAAAGCGCTTTTCAAGGCTACACTTTCATACTTACATACATACATAATTGGTCATTACAATCCTTCAGTCGTGATTATAGTGTAGCTTCTCCCATCACTTATGTTGTGGTTGTTAATTTTAGACATGAGCGGCAGGATCTACAGTGGCCCTACGTCTACGTACTAGACTACGGCTACGGCGGATCATACTTAATGATCATACTTTGGAAATCGAATGGTAATATATTGAATGGATGTTGCAAAGAAGGCATATATAGTGTCGGTGACTGCCCCGCAGAAACTTAAGTAAGTAAGCTCCTTCTGTATTATTTACTATCAATACTGCTTTTACATTTACTAGATAGGCTTTGCGAACGGCATTGCCATAATCTCAGTAGTTAAGACAGTAAAGAATATAGAGAACGAACTCATCAGTTGAAATAGTTGAGGCATAGCTTGGTACAACTGGATTAGCACTTGCTGCATGTAAGACAAAGGCTATCTTGATGAGTAAATAAGTAAGTAAATAAGTAACCAGAAGATGGTGTAATAGATGTCTTCCAAGATGGATTATTTGTAGACGATTGCGGACTCTTAGCTTTTAAACTTCAAATTTCATTTTACGCCCTTTCAGTGTAAACTTGATAGCACTTAAACCACTTTACCACACCACTTCTATGCTTCTCTATACATCCAAAAATATTTCATTTCGTAAACCGCTGCTTAAGATGCATTCTTCGTCAGTTTTAGCCATCAATTAAACACCTGTTATGAAGAACAAACCCTGTGAAATTTACTACTAAAATCAAAAATAAAAAAATGGATTGGAATACACCTTACTTTGTGAAGAGATGACAATAAGACATACGAACATATATGCATTATTGGCCATTGAAATTCTTTGAGTAATTTAACACACCATCCAGGTAGTGTGAGTTTATTTTATGCATGAGTGGCGGAACCTAGTTTAACGTCGACTTCAAACGACAAATTAGAAAAATTTGCGTAAGACTGCCGACTTCTAGTAGGTAATGTGTTGGCTTTGTAGACGAGAGCCCATGGCTCAAATCCTAGCTTCATGAACAAGACTTCTTCTCAGCAGTTTTCTGGCAAAAAAAACTCTGGCAGTAAACAAAATTGCAACGAAAAGTTTCGCAATAATCTGTCGTTTGGAATCGGCTTTATGTAGGTTCCGCCACTCATGGAAAAAGTTAATAATCATAACATGAATGGCGTGTGAAGCTAGGTTTTAATCCTTGCTAAGGTTGTTGGTTGTAAAAACCAATGAAGTAAGTAAGTAAGCTTGAAGACATTTGACAAGAAGTCAGAGCTAATATTTTGGAACCCATTTAACCAATCAAATCGGTGCATTGGAAGACCACGTAACATATGAAGTTAGCAGTTAAGGTGAATGACACTGAATTGAAACTGAAACCAACTCAGAAGACTTACACAAAAGTATGTTCGTTGGAATTCAGTTAATGTGGGCACTCCTTAGGTTAGAGGATGTGTACTTGTCAATTAAGACAAGTACAGTACCCGGAGGTCGAATTGACCCAAGGGCACTCCTTGCTGCAACAGAAGCTTCATGCGAGTCGCTTCTAAGATGTGTGGCTTAGCGTTGTCTTGATGCAACGCAATTCCTCTTTTATTAGTTTATTTGGTGATCATTTTGAGTGTTATCAAACACAGAAAACTGTCATGATTGTCGTTTCTGACTTAGCAACTGTTCGTAATAATTGACGGCATACAGCATTCAATGTAAGTGCTAACGCAGCCACAGGAAAAGAATAAGTTTTCAAACCACAACGCTATTAAAAGCCGAAATATCAATAACTGAAGCTGAAGGATTTTATTTTTACCACACCTTTTATTATCCATTTTTATTCCTAAATCACTGTGCCACAACTCCTATAGAGTTGTAGCTGTTAGCTGGTGTTGCAAAGCGTAAAAAAAGTCACTTCATAGAGGATGTTTATTTCGGATGTATGAGTCAGGTGTTGGAAAATTTCAATACTTTTCAGCTGCTGATGCTGGCTTTTTATTTTCAATTTTTATTTTTTTTGTTTTGTTGTTAATGCTCCTATTTGTTGTAGTTATTTGTAGTTGTTGTTGTCGTTGTTGTTGTGGTTGTTGTATTCAATTTTCTGCGTAAATT
The DNA here is from genome assembly GCA_958299815.1 of Sarcophaga carnaria. Classification (NCBI taxonomy): domain Eukaryota; kingdom Metazoa; phylum Arthropoda; class Insecta; order Diptera; family Sarcophagidae; genus Sarcophaga; species Sarcophaga carnaria. The sequence goes on from OY283150.1 coordinate 4,881,619, forward strand.
AAAACGTAGAGAATGAAATGAAAATGGTCATATAATACGTTTATATATGACTGACTGCCTCATATAAAAAAAACACTGAGTGTATGTGTGTGTGTGTATTTAAGTGTTAAGTTTATTTTTCGGTTTCCTCTACAAAATACAATTATTTTTCTGTTTATTTTTTCTCTCGTTTTTTTTTTTTTGGTTTTTTTGGCAAACTAGTAAATTTGGCGTACGTCTGCCTTAAGTATCATTATTTGTATGGCAACGTGTCATGACAGGCAACTTAATTCAGAAAAACATTTAAACAGTATATCGTAAGTGCAACAATAACTACGACAACAGCAACAACAACACGTACATATGTACGTATGTATAGTATAAACCAAAAGAGATGAGACTGTTTTGGCCACGCGCCCAATTTATTGTGACGCTTTTCCGTTTTTGTTTTTCTACTGATAATGATGATGTTGTTGTTGTTTCTTACCACAATATTTCATCTTTCTTTTTTTTGTTTGTTATTGTATGCGTTTGAGTGTGTGTGTGTGTTTGTTGTTTGCGACAAGTTACATCATTGTTAAAATTAGTCAAAACACACACAATTTAGTGTCGTATTTTGTGTTGATTTTCTTTCATTTTTTGTTGATTTTTTATTTTTTTGTTTTTTGGCCCGATTTTCGTTTTCTTTTTGTATTTTAGCCAAGAAATCGCCAACAGCCAAAAGTAAATAAAGAGTGGCATCATTATTATTTTATTATGGTTCTCATCATCATCATCATATTCAACGCCATCAGATCTATTGCCGTCGCCTTTACCATCAACATTATTGTGGTCATCAAACAAAAGTATTAAAAACGGGGAAAATTAATATCACAAGTACCAGGGAAAGAGTGTATCATACATTGAATGAATGAAATCTTAACAAGAAAAATCTTACAAGAAAACAAAAAAACAATTCATTTCTTAATAATTTCTTGTGAATTTCTTAAGAATTTCTTGTGAAATTAACGAAGGTGACAATGATTGCAAAAGTCAACCATTCATTCAGGCATTCTATTATTCATTCATTCTTTAATTCCTTTGCTAAACTGCAGATAATATTTGTTTTTTAATTTCTTTTTTAATTTTTTTCTTTTTTTCCTCTAAATTTTCATTTAAATTTTACATTTTAATTCCTTCAATGATTTTTTAATGCCATTTTACGCAGTATTTTTTATTGTCATTGCTTTGCCTTTTTTAACAGCCTCATTAGAAGATTTTCTTGTAATTTTTCTTTAAACTTTTTATCTGACTTTCATTGCCAATTGTGTGGGGGACCCTTTAATTTATGGGCCAAAAAAGTATTTGGGTTCGTCTTTTTCCTATCATTTTATGGATTGCGATTAAGCATTTTGGCTGAATTCCAAGTGAAGAGTGAGTCCAAAAATATTAATAATTTGTCTGCAATGCTTGCAAATTGTATTGGAGTGGACATGTATTGTATTTGATTTCAATTTGAAATACGATTTCCTAGAACTAATGTTTCTAGTGGAAATATTTTTAAAGCCCCCAATGAATATCAAATATTTATTCATCAGCAAACCTAGGACAACGTAGTTGAAAAGAAAGTGCCAACTTTAAGAATTCAAGGCCCACTTGAGTGCCACTAGCGACTCGTTGTAATACCACATAAGACGATGCCCCAGAGAGTAAAAGTCCTTAGCATTTAAAACACGAAACATCAACATAAAAGCCAACTTTAATAAATACAAAGATTTTTTCGATATCAAATAAGCTTTGTTCAGCTATGTAGCTGCCGTAGTCTTGTAGGTAGTTGGCTTATTAGACGTGAGGCATCAAAAGGAAGAAATAAACGAAAAAATATTTCTTCGGCAACTTACTCTCAGCAGATAACCCACAGTTTAAAGTCGACTCCGAACGACAGATTTTTGAGAAACTATTCATGGGAATTTTATTTACTCTCACAGTTTTCGCCAGAAATCTACTGTGTTCTCAGTCATTATGCCGTATTTTGCGTTTGGATTCAACATTCAAATAAAATTCAATTCATGCAACAATTAAAACCATCTGACCATTCACAACCCCTTGGATAGGCTGCCTTGGTGCTGGAGCCACAGACTTTCAATGCTGATTTGTTGAACAAAGTTTTCTTCGTGCGAGTCAACAGTATTTTCTTGAGTGTTATGTCCACAAGCAAAAGCGTCTCTTATGGACCTCAGAGTACCCAGAAATGTTTATTGAAATGCCATTTCATTCGGAGAAAATAACTTATTGGTGCAAACTATGGTCTGGATAATGAACATAGCGGCACCATTAGCAATGATTGCCACAATGGCCGTGTAATGAAAGACCTTCTTTGTTTTGAAATTAAATTTTTATAAACTGGACTGTAAATGGTTTCAGCGACGAGCCATACAACAACTCCCATTTTATTGACACGTCGGATAGAACGAAAAGCCACAAATATTTTCTCCAAGTGTTATACACTTTCAATTTCATTCATTCTGTTAATGTTTCGTTCCTTCTATATTCCTGTAGTCTTAAATCTACTTTCCTGCTTTGAGAAGTTTTCCACTTGAAAATTTATTCTTCCAAGTTGAGGTATTTTGTGGGCGGATACTCACCTAGCGTTTGAGCATTTAAAAACCTAACTAAGTCAAGTTTTCGCCCAAGTATTTTTTTGTCTTTTTTTGAAAAAAAAAAATTGTTTACAACCAATTGTTTGTTAGCCATAATTATACCGTTATATATGACATTACATTGCAAATAAAGAACCGTTACATTTTCTACAATAAAATATTCCGGTTATAAACGAATGCTTATTTATGTAGCAGGATTAAATGCAATTGCAATTAAATTAATCAACAATTAAATGAAAAACCATAAAAATTTCCACTTTAAACAGCAACAACAACAACAACAACTTGTTTAAAATCCATTTATCAATAACAAATTATATATGTACTCTCTTACACGCACTTACACCCACCAATACACTCACTCGCATATGTTTTCATACGATGTTTTATTCAGTCACGATTTAACATTTACACACATGAATGCATTTTCAATGTAGTACGAGTGAAAAAAAACCCCAACAAAATAATAAAAACAACAACTGAAAACAATAATTGCATTAGTTATACGAGTCAGCAAACAATAACAATAACAACAACAACAAAAACAACCACAATACGAATGGAAATAATATGGGAGAAAAAAAAATAAATGAATTCTTGTATTACATTCACTACATCATTCGCACCTCATAATAATAATGTTTTCAAACACAAACATATACACACTCACACTTACTGGCGATACTATGCTAAAACCATCCACTTTTTCTTACTCCTTCTAGAATCTGTTTTAGGCGAGTGAGTTTTGAAAAAAATTAAATTTTTTTCTGCTTCTTCTCATGGCTAATTTTAATTTAAGAGTGTGAAAATTAATGTGTATGTATGGTAAATGTAAGTGTATATGTGAATATGATGTGTTTGTGTCAATTGCATGTATTTTCTTCGATTTTTTGTGATCAAGTAGTTACAGTGACAGAAAAAATTGTGTAAATTTTTGAATATTCCACATGTTAAAGAAAAATACACTTTTTTGTCCTCCACTGTGTAACAAGAGTACTATAATCATCACAATAATAATAATAATGTTCTTATATACTATAGGGTGTGCCATCTATAGATTTAAATTTGAACCATCGGTTATTTCGAGTCTGACAATACTTATGTCATTCTATTCTGTTACAAAATTCTGTATATTATCTCCACTGAAAGTAATAAATCGATTAACGCTTAAACGTTATTGGAAATTTATTTCCAAAACAAAGACAATTGGTCGGAAATTTCACGAAAATGTCGTACAAAATTTGGTAGCAGAGTAGGACCAACAGTGCCCGGTATATGCAAGTTTACTGCTAAAATTCGTGAAACTGGTTTCATTGCGTACAACCGAAAATATTTAAGCTGTGGCTGAGAGCGTGAGAATTCAACATTTCACGCACAAGTTTACGACGAATTTTGTAAAAATATAACGGTATGACGCCTTACAAAGTTTAACTGGTTCAAGAGTTGAAGCCGCATGACCATCCGTTTTGTTTTTGCTTCGCTAGATGGTTTAACGAGAAACTGCACGCTGATGTCGATTTTCCCAAAAAAAATCTTTTCGGATGAAGTTCATTTTCATCTTGGTAGTTACGTTAATAAGCAAAAATGCAGTATTTGTGGCTCAGTAAACTCACACATAGTGTTACAGAAGACAATGTACCCCTAACGAGTGACTTTTTGTTGCGACCTGTGGAGCAGAGGCATCATTGGCCCATATATCTTTGAAATGAGGACGGCATAACCATTACGGTCAATGGAGACACCGATCGGACCACGATAACTTATTTTCTGCCTCTGCTCTTCATGGTATTGATGTAAACAATGATTGCTTTCAACATAATGGTGCAACTTACGACACATCTCATGCCACAATCGATTTATTCCATCAAACGTTTGATGGCCATTTCATTAGGTGAAATGGTGATATCAATTAGCCAACAAGAAACTGTGATTTGACACCGTTGGACAATTTTCTGTCGGGCTGTGTTAAAGAAAAATGTTATGCCGACAAACCAGAGACAATTGAGCATTTACAGACCAACATCGTGATGCGATTGTCCAGATACGAGCCCATACAGAAAAAGTGTATGAAAATTGGTTCGATCGAAAGAGATACTGTGAGGCCGGCCATATCAGTGAAATAGAATTCCATCTCTTACCGGAACAATTGTACATCGCAACAAAAAACATAAATTTGGCAAAATTTCAAACCGTTTTTATTGTATTTTGAAATTTAAACTTTTAAATGGTTAACCCTTTACATACGTACATGTAAATATACTACAACATGACATATTTCAAATATTCAATAAGCCAAACGGATTTACTTCAATGTCAAGGGAGATTCACTTCAAAAAATGTTTGATCGCATAAAAGTATTAAAGAATTCTTTCAATTGCCTTCGGAATTATATTTTATTTGTTTTTTTTTAACAAAAACTTTTTAAATATTTAAACACAACACCAACCTACATACGTGCAAACATACTACATATTTATTTATTTATTTAATTTAATTTTTTTTTTTTTTTGTTTATCGGTTAAACAAAACACACACATACATATCTTTGTATGTCACCACTAGGAAAAGAAAAAAATGTATTGAAAAAACACACAATGTGCGATTAAATTTATTTATTTTGTTTAAATTTTTTAATTTTTTTCCAAAACCAAAACATTAAGATTTTTTGTGAGGTGGATGTCATGATGTCCAAATTATACTCAAAGGTGTTGGTGTTGTTGTCGTTGTCGTTCAATGTTTCTAGGAATTGTCTGGCGCGTATGTGCGGGTGTTTAAGTGTGGGCATTATGCCCACATAAAACATTTATTTGTTACAGTTGTGAGTGCTTGCATAGCACATTATATTATAAAAGAGTAAAACATCTACAGTGGTTTTAAAAACATGACTATTAAATACATTTCACCTGAAATGTCATTTATTAAGTAAAAGATTCGTGTTCTTCGCATATGGGCCGATTAATAACGGAAGAACGGATAAAAACAATTAAAATGTTTCACTTAATTCATCATTCATTACAACCCTTTAGTCAGGATTACCACCAAACTTCTCAGACCACACATGTTATTTGTGTTAATTTTATCCAAGAGTGCTAGAATCTACAGTTTAAAGACGAGTACGAACAGTAGGTTTGAGCAGCTTCTTATCTCAGAGAGCAAGACGCCGATATATTTTTTATATTTCGATTTGTTAGAGCTGAGACTTAAACTCAAGTGCTCGGTTCTAGTAGCAAGACTCATAAGAAGTATTAAAACTTATTAAAAAAGTTGGTGATTCAAACCAGTTCACATTTCGAGCGATATGAAATGATTATTGTCATCATAATGGAATTAACAAGTTTATGAAAATGTTTAAACATATTGGATGCGTTACAGTTATTGTCAGGCATGTACATTATTTGAAGGTCTGCATTGCCGAAAAAATTTCTTCTTTTCTAGAGAAAGAGTGGCGAATAATCTGAATTCCTCGGTAGACTCTTACAGCTTAGTACGCCGTATTTTGCATTTAAATTTGCATCTCCAACCATATGAAATTCAACTCACGCAACAATAAAAGCCTGACTAGTTACAACGCCGTCATTATTATATTGGATGCTAGGGAGCAACAGGCTTTTCTTCCACGATGAAGCTCGTTCCTTAAACGACTGTTAAGTTGAAAAAAAAAATTGTAACACATGGAGCTTGGAGAAGCCAGCAGTGATAGTGCCAAAGCCATGACATTTAGAAAAATTTGTTGAACATTATGGTCTGGAGGTGTCATTGGACCTTATTTTTTTCTAAAATGACTCTGGATGGCTTGTAATTGAAGATTATGAACTGGTTGACATGTGATTTCAACTAGAAATGTGAAGAAATGTGAAGCCACAAGCTACACAACATGACCGGTTTAGGCTTTATTCCATGTGAAGTTTCCTAGAAGCATAATTTCACGTTTTTCGTAAATTGACTACCATTCTGGTGGCGATTCTGCAATTTGGCGCCGTTAGATTTTTTTGTGGGGCAAATACGGATAAACTTCTAATATTGGAGAGTTTGAAAGTCAAAATTCGTCCAATTATCGTAAAGATGCCGAACGAAATATAGGAAAATGTAAACAAAATCTACTTTAAAAGAATCGAGGGGTGTAACCAATCCAGAGATGGTCGTTTAAATGTTTAAAGTCGCCGTTGCGTCGCTGTTGTTCAAACCATAACCCAGACATGTTGGACAAAACGAAATATGAACAAATATTGCTTCGGCGACTTTATCTCTTTATTTAAACAAATTTGCTATAAAAAGTTGTTCAAAAAATTCTGTCATTCGGAGTCGACTTTAAACTGTAGGTCCCGCCACGCATGTATAAGATTAACACACACGACATAAGTGGTGTGAGAAACTAGGTCGTAATCCTGACTGAAGAGTTGTGATAAGCAATTAAGTAAGTAAATAAGTAAGTAAGATCATGCGATTTGACGCCGTTAAATTGGATTTGTATTAGTCTACGTCATACTATGTCTATGCATTCGGCTTAAAAACATGAATTGAGGGTCTGTAAACGATTAATTTTCGAAAATAGGAAAGGAAGTGTGTTCGATAAAAAAAAACCAGATTGCATGAATTGTTTGTAAAATGCCTGATTGAGTAATTCGTACACATGCATCTTATAGCCCAAACCTGTCACCAAGTGTTACTATTTGCACCTATGGATTGCGATTAAATTTCTTGCAGGTATACTCTACAATAGAATGAACATCAAATGTCCTAGTTTCCTTAAAAATTAAATTCCGTCTTTTCGGTCAGTGTAGTGCAGAGTATCATACGATCGAGCATCCTCATGCTTTAATAAAGTGTGTCTCTTCTATAGTGCTATTTATTCACTCCCTTCTGTTAGCGTAGTTTTTTAATTGTGAATATTTTTTTTTTATGAATGAGTTTTCTGCCTGTAATTTAGTGGCAATATTTTCTTAAATTTATGAGATTTAAAGCTTTTTTTTATTCATATTTTCTGTTTTTTTTTAACCAAATTTCATTTCAACAAATTTAATTTCAAAAATAAAAATGAGGCAATAAACACATTTTAAAGACTTTAATTTCATATTTTCTATACAACACAAACAAAAACAAACAAAAAAAACCGAAATCTTTTTAAAACTAATGAGAGGAGATGTTTTTTTTTTAATTTTTAATTTCAAAATTTAAATCCACTTGTCACGGTAAATTTTCCACACATGCTTGTGGAACGTAATTACCAACCAAATTGAAACTCATTTAAAAACATTTTAAATTTCATGGTCCCTCTCGGGTTGTTGTTGTGAATATCAATCAAAAAATACCCTTTACGTGGCTGAGTGAGAAAGTAAAGGTCAAGGTACATACGAGTACATTCTCCCTTTAATTCTTTGGTTTTCTTTTTTTTTCTTTGGATTTAAGCACCCGCAAATGAGCTGACACTTGAAAACCATAAAATAATGTCAACATTTGAAATTGAATGGTTTTAAACAGCAGCAAAAGAAATCCTAAAACAACAACAATTTCGTATTCGCTTATAGGGATCCCGACAAGAAGAGTAATTGTTTTCCTTACTCTGCTTCCCACCTTAATGGAGGGAAAGAAAAAATAGAAAGAACGCCAAAGAGAACTTAGAGAAAGAAATTAGAAACAGCTGTCAAAAGCGATTTTACTCGATTACGGTTGGTTGCTTGGTTGCCTGAGCTGTGTGCTGTGCGAACACTTTTTAGTACTTTGAGCACAAAATAAACAAAAAACTAAAAAAAAACAAGCAACTTGCAACGTGCAACATGCATCCTTAAACTATAAATTCATTTTCTTTTCTCTTTTGGAATACAAAAATAAACGATGACTACAGGGGCTATTTTGTTTCGTATTTTTTTTCTTCTCTTTCTTTTTGTTCTTTAAAAAACACACTCAAACTCAACAATTTTGCTGATGAAGTAGATTTTTGTGTCTATTTTTTGCTCTTGAAAAACAATTTTCAAGTGCAGCCGGTCAAGTGCAATTTTAGGACAACCTACCACTTGATTTCTGTTTTCATTTTGACATGACATGTTTATGACAAAACAAGACTTTTTCATTTTCTCATTTTCACTCGCCACTTGCACTAGCAATTTTCAAGGGCTGTCCTTAATTGTTAATGAGTTTTTTTTTTTGGTTTTTTAGCAAATTTTTTAAAGAATTTTTTCTTTCACTTTCTCTTTATAAATCTTTAAAACACTTCATCAAAGGTAATAATGAATGAAATAATCCTGTTATTTAATATCATATTAAAAGGGAGGAGAACCATTAATTGAGGATTTTCCCAAAGAAATTAACTTTCCAACTTATTGCCCATATCCGTACAATTATGTTCCTTGTTGATGTTACCCTCTCTGCAGGGCAAGTGTCAGAGTTTTGCGCTCTTTTTTGGTTTCGGAAGCAATTGAGGCCTCTTAAATTTAAAATTCTAATGAAAGAAATTAACTTTCCAACTTATTGCCCATATCCGTACAATTATGTTCCTTGTTGATGTTACCCTCTCTGCAGGGCAAGTGTCAGAGTTTTGTGCTCTTTTTTGGTTTCGGAAGCAATTGAAGACTCTTAATTTTAAAATTCTAATGAAAGTTTTTTACCTTCTCTGAGGTTTGATACAGAATTGATCGTCTTTTTAAGTCAAACACTTTATTCACTACACAAAGCCAACTCATTGGCTCATCGATCGTGTATTGAGTCCATATTTGCACAAAGAATTTAAATGAAAGCCTACATCAGTATCGCCTCCAGTCAAATATTGTTTTTCAGGAGAAAGGTTTCCAAAAACAAACGCAAACGATGCATTTTAGTTTTAGACAGTCAGGCTGTCATTCGAGGCCCTGGCTCATAATAGATTAATTTTGAGCGTTTGGACAAGATGAATCAGCTGTAGTCGCTGTAGCCTAATAAGTAGTGTGATGGCTTTCCAGACGTAAGGCCACGGTTCAAACCCCAGGTCAGATACTTTCAACAAAACGAACTTTGAATATTTCTTCGGCGCCTTCCTCTCAATAGATTTCTGGCAAAAAAAATCCAGGTGTAAATAAAATTGCCAAGAAAAAGTGCCTCACAAATCTTTCGTTCGGAGTCGACTTTAAACTGTAGGTCCTTTCACTCATGTATAATAAATCACACAAAAACACTAATGTATAAGAACACACAAAACACACAACATAGGTGGTGTGAGAAGCTAGGTTTTAATTCTGGCTGAAAAGATGAAAGGTAAATTATGTATTTGAATAAAAAATTTAAATTTTGGACACGTCGCCAACGATGCATTTTACTTTTAGACAGTTAGGCTGTCATTCCAGCTGCCGGCTCATAATAGATTAACTTGAGCGTAGTATAGTGCTGTTTCGGCAAGCTGCAGCAACTAGGCAGGGTTGCCAGCTCCTGTGGGATTCTCAACAAAGAAGTGCAGTAGGAAGCTCCGACTGCCAAAGTGAGAACCAGAACCGTTCTTGGTAGTGGGTACCCTTGACGAAAGAAAAGATGGAGTGAAGATGAATAAAAACTCTACTCAAGCTAAATGGGTTTGAGACAATCTAAACTTTTGTTGGGTAATGCGGTAGACTACCGAGAATAAACCTGCAGCATTAGACGGCGTTTTGATCAGCTGCCGTAGACTCAAAGAAAACTTGGGTAAATAAGGGAGCGTCTTAAGCTTAGGAGGAATACTCTTTAAATTAACTTTGCAGATATAAGGTGTTAATGTATCTCTCCTAGGTGCATATGAAGTATCGTATAAACAGGATATTATGAGGAGATTATAAGGGTGCAATATATCGTATGGTAACAGTACCTTATCACCTCTAGATAACGATGTATTTAACTTCCAGAATATAATTAAGGAGTCGCCGTAGTCTTGTAGGTAGTGTGTTGGATTATTAGACGTAAAGCCACGGTTCAAACCCCTGGTCAGACATCGAAACGAAATATGAAAAAATATTTCATCGGCGACTTCCTTTCAGCAGATTTCTGGCAAAAACTCTGAGAGTAAATAAAATTGCCATGAAAAGTTTCCCAAAAATCTGTCGTTCGGAATCGGCTTTAAACTGTAGGACCCGCCCCTAATGTATAAAATTAACACACACAATACGAGTAGTGTGAGAAGCTAGGCCGTAATCCTGACGGAAGGTTCGTAATGGCCAATTATGTAACTTCACCAATTTAAAGAAAAGTTGATAGTGCGATTTGGCGGCAGCAATATCTGGGCTTAATGGTCGATGATCATCTTAACTTTAAGATTCACTTCAACTACGCTTACAGAAAAGCAAAGAAAGTTTCAAATGCATTATCCTGCATGGTACCAAATATTGGGACCGGCAGCAGTGTTTGTTTATGTCTCACAGGGATAAGAAATAAAGTTGGAATCTTGTGAGTTCCCTTAATATATCCCAAACTTCAAGGAAAATGCTCTGATTTGTTCAACTATTTCTATGAAACGTTTTAACGCACTGAATACCACTAAAGCAGGCACTCCAAGCTTAGCTTTGTGAGTTGGTGATAAGAAATTATTCTCTCATGTAACCATACCATGTGGTAAATGGTATTAAATAATCAAATTACATCATGTTTTGTATACAAATTATTGACAGAAAAATAATTAAAATTGTGCTGCAATTTCCATTGTTTGCTGCTTAAATTTTATCATTTAAAGTGAGACAATCAACAGTTCATTAACATACCAACAACAACAACAAATAACATTAAATCTTGGCCATATTTCTTTACAAACGGACTCAAATGCATACACAGACGACACACATACATACATACATAAAAGAACAAGTCCTCTAAGATGCAATCGCTTGAAAATGATGCTGCTAAATGAGGAAAATTATTGCCACACTGAAATGAATTACAAACATCAACAACAACAACAAATATTTTTTGAAATATTGCCAAAATTTATAAAAACTACAACAACAACAAGAGAACAAGAATGAAAGCAAATACCACAATACTCCCAAGAAATTGTCGTACAAAAGTTGTGTTGGTTGTTACTCTCGAGATGCTTTTAAATGGTGGTTGTACGATAGGAAATTAACCTTAAAATGTTTACATGTGTTGCAACTTGCAAGTGTTGCTGTTAAAGTGTTTAATTTTGTTCAAAAGTTGTTCTTATCTTTGTTGTTGTACTTAGTTTTGTTTTGACTTTCATTTTTAGTTGTATTTTGATGGCACTTTCACTGGCCATAATTACTTAAAACCTTGGAATAGTAGTGTGTGACCCAAACAAGGCACTTGAAAGGACAAGTATTTGTAAGTCTGTTGTTATGCTGGGCTATTCATTGAGAAAAAAAGAAAAAATTCTTCTTTCAGCATTAGTTGAAGACAATATGTCAGCCAGTCAATCTGTTAGTCTGTTAGTCTGTTAGTCACTCGATGATTAACAATTTCGTTAAGAATTTTTTATTCTTCGAATTCGTTTAAGAGTCATTGCTCTATTAAATAAAGTTATTCTCCTATATTGTTGTTTAAATAACAGCAACAACAACAATTGAAAAGGCATTTTAATTTATCATTCCTACATATGCACACACATCCATATATAATATGCTTGGTATGCATGCAACTAATTTTGTTGCACTTTCACTCACATCGTACATCATTATTCAAATGAATTTATAAAATAAAATGTCAGAAAAAATTTGAAAAATGAAAAGAGAAAAACAAAAACAACAAAAATTGTTGAAATCACATCAAATTGACATGATGTCAAAAAAAAAACAACAACAACTACACAAAAATTTACAAAAATATAGCCATTCAAGTACAGTGAAACGTACAAGTGTATACAGAGTACAGAAAACAATATACGAGCTACGAGGGCGGTCACAAAAGTAGCGGATCTAAGAAAGATGTGGAGGAAACGGAATCGGTGCAACATCTTTTATGCGAATGCCTTGCACTGCAGAACAGACGCCATCGATTTTTGGGTGACAGAACATTTCAAGCGGGCTTATCCCATACTAGGTAACACAATGGGCCATATGGCCACCTAGTGAACTTACTTGCGAGCTACACGCTAATCTAATCTAACCTAAGAAAGAAAGGATTACACTTTCAATAACCTGATTCTAGTAAGAAACGTCTGTCTAGCTATTAGCCTGAGTAATTTTTTTTTCCAGTTAATATTCAGGAAATTGAGTGTAATGCAGCGCCAGCAGCAGCAATTACAGCTGCAATTACTGAGACAACACTGGCAATTACAGCTGCAAATACATTACCACAGCAACTGCGGCAATTACAGCACATTAGCGAAAATACCGAGTTAACAGCGTCTATTACAGCGGCTATAATAGCGTTGACAGCGGCAATTACATCTGCAATTACAGCGGCAACAGCGACCATTACCGCGGCAATTACAGCGACAATTCTGGCAATTGCAACAACAGTAGCTGTGGCACTATCGTCGAATTCTGCGATGAAAGCCTTACTTTGGTAATCCCTTAAGGGATCTGTACGCCCATAATTGGCAATACTGTTATGGCTTCCTTTAACACTAAAAGGGCGACTTTGGATTGGTCAAGACTAGACAAAGGCTCACAGAATGCCAGCTTAAACTCCAAAGGAGCATGCCCGATGTGGTAATTGGTGTCTTTACTGGACATTGCATTATGGGTACTCCAGCAAGGCTCGTCGGTATTGAACACAGGGCAAACGACTTCTGAGATGAGTAATAGCAGGAAACTATTCAAGCCCAGCATTAGGTTTGAGGAGAAAACGCCACCTTGATGACTACTACGTGGACAATTTAAGCAAACTATCAGTGATAGGCATTGGTAGTCTCAGTCACTCCATCGAAAGCTCTGGATGGTTCAGAGATTAGGGGAAATGTTAAAATATGTCATCACAATGGCCCCTACATGGCCTAAGTAAGACTTTACTTATTGAACATACCTCGCTAATAACACAAACAAACAATGAAAATAAAATTTACAAAATAAACGCATGACATTGACTGTAAGACATCAACATGCAGCAACAGAGACAGAGAATGTCAAGCAGATCAGATTACAAATCAAACAAATGCAGCAGCAGCTATAACAACAACAACAACACTATACAACAATATAAACATATACTCACGCATAGAATAGAGTACATAAAACAACACTATTATTTTCTGCCACTTTCATTCTCCCACTCCCTCTCTCTCTCTCTCTCTCTGTTATAGTATCACTTGCCTGCTCTCCTACACATACACATGCACACGCACACTTATTGAAAAAAAAGAAAAAAGTTTATGAAAATGTAAGAAATGACAACAAATTTAACTGTTTTTTAGGTTTTTTTTAATGGCTGACATGCATTTTTCTATGTGTGTTGTGCTGTCGGGTCCTTCTGTTTTCTCTTTTCAAGAGACATTTTCGTTTTATTTTTATTGTGTTTATTTAAGGATTTTCTTGTTTTCGTTCTTTTTTATTTTTATTTTAACATTTTGTTGTTGTTACTGCTGTTGTTGTTGCTTATTTTAAATTGATGCACTTGAAATGCAAATCAAATAATTTAAAGACAAATGCGTGCACATATTAGGGACAATCACACAATTCCATGGAGGCAATGAAAGAGAGATATTCACGTGCTCGAAAGTCTTTGAGGCAGTGAATATATGTACCTATATTATGTCCTATGGTTCCTAGAAGGAAGAAAGGACCACAACCAACTAATTTAGATATACAGCAATCTCTTCCTTCAAATTTACATAGCGATACCGCTGTTGTTGTTGCTAAATTAGCTTTGTGCATCTCTGGAGAAAGATCGAATGCTACAGGGACTTTATTATCCTTCAAGGTATTGAGTCTGTAGACTTTAATGTGCTATCTAACGCTGAAGGTTGAACATAAGCAAATACTTACGGAATCCAATGTGCGATTATCAGTATCACACTTGACTGTTGCTGTTTACTTTCAAAGGGAAACACCAACGCTATTCTCAAGAGATTTAATAACGGAGAAGTTGTTGCCAGTGATGCACTTTCTGATTGCATATACGCCTTTGAATCTGTGGCCTCCGAAGTCTTTCTGTACCTTCTTTTTCTCCAATATGTAGTTTACCGTTTGCCATGATATCTTTCTGCACGTATGTACGTAATTGAGCATTACAACTCTTAAGTCAGGATTACAACCTAGTTCTTCGCACCGCTTATGTTGTGTGTGTTAATGTTATACGTAAGTGGCGGAACCTACAGTTTTTAAAGTCGACTTCGAACGACAGATTTGTGAGAAAGTTTTAAATTTTTATTTACGCTCAGAGTTTTTGCTAGAAATCTGCTGAGAGGAAATCGTAATTTTGTCATATTTCCTTTTGCTTAAAATGTCTGACCTGGGGTTTGAACCGTGACCTCTCGTCTTATAAGCCAGCACTATACCAACTAGACTGCGCCGGCTTCAAGATCTTTCTACATGCTCTTTAGAATTTATTGTCAAGTATCAACAGGCTACCATGGGGTGATTTCTGACCGCGGCATTAAAGATGTTGTTGGTGTTCTGCCATTAGCTACAGCTGTTTCTTTCTTTTCTTTCAAGTACTGCAGATCATTAGGCAGTAGCTGCCATGCAGTTTCGCCCTTTCTGTGCCATTGTGCCCCATTCCACATTTTCGCCCGAGTTATCTGCATTGAAGTCATTGCGCGTTGAACATACCAGTAATTGTTATTATCTTGAGAATATTACTCGGATACCGAGTGAATCGTTAGGAAAGAACATAGTACTCATAAGATTAATGCTGTGGTATGAAACTATCCTTCAATTATTCCACCGCAATGTGGTTTCTTATTAATCAGAACATAATGGGGTTTTCATGATGGGTTTGCTAGTTTACCGGAGTAAATTTAGGTGAGATTTTATAAGATACTGATGCTACCACATCTAGCATTCTCGCTTCGAACAGCTGTGGGACTAATAAACAAAATTCGCTTTATACCTCGTCCAGTTTAGATGGATCAAGGAGTGTGCATATCCCACCAGTTTCAGTCGGTAGATTCCAGGCCTCCGTACATAATTAACATTTGTTAAGGATTTGTTAATCGATTGAATTTAGGGTGAGCGGATGGTTGCTTACTGTATCGGATCGCATCTAGGTCTACTTGGACTCGTTGCATTTCTACTACGTACAATCGATCAATGGGGTTCTGTTAGGTGAGGTGTTGGAAAGAATTGGCTTCTCCCTGCCTTCCACATGCCTAATAAATCAACTTGTTTTACGTTGATCTATATATAAGTCTTTTGACAATTTTTCAATCACATTTGCTACAGGCCACTTCAAAGTCTATTACTTACTTAACTTACAACACTTTACTCAGAATTACAATCTAGCTCCTAACACTACCCACACGTCCAATAGTCAATATGATATTAAAGCCAAAATTAAATTGGAGTATGTTGTCAACTTTCCATAAAACCTTATCCATCTCCATTGCTTTCAACGAACCACCCTACTATTATGCCAGGTGCTACAGAATATGTTCCCAAAGCAAAACATTGAAGAAAGAAAGAAAGAAAGACAGGAAATAAAATATTTATACGGGATGCATTACTGCATCATATTCGAAAAGCTTTTATTCCTTCATTCTGTCAAAGCTGAATACAAGTGCTGCTGCTTGTTATGATTTCTCTTTTAAAAATAAAAATGAAATTCACCTGAAAAAGAAGAAGAAATAAAAGAAGAGAATGCAACTCTGCTGATTTGACAAACAAGAAAACGTAACTGGGATTTTGTTAAATTATGCAACACTTTAATGGCAGGCACTTAAAAATTTTAAAAAATTACAGCAAATCACATCAAATCAACTCAAAAAGAAATTGTAAATTCAGCAACATTTTACACAGAAAATAAAATAATATATTCCGCCCTCCCCCTGTAATATTCAAGGAAATAATTTTAATTTTCACTTTCTGGGAAAATGATTTTTACGGGATTTCATTAAAAACTCATTAAAAATAATCATTACCAAACGCTCGCTCTCTGCTTCTTTGTCTTCCCTCTACACTCTTTTGACACAGCGGAAGAGCAATTAAAATTCAATAATTATAACAATGCCTACAACAACAACAGCAGCATCTTGCCATCATCTTATCACAACAAACAAATATCCGCCCGCCGCCGTCCATGGCTGGATTATTAAAACCTTATCATGAACGTTATCCATAAACTTTGGTATTCTTTGCTTCAGATTTGAGAGAAAAAAATTACATTCTGAGTGACTCCAATACCTGTGAGAATTCTATTCTCTTTAGAAGAAAAGATGAATTAATATTGGGTCATACAAAAAGTATTCGTGGTTTTATTTATAAAGTTTGATTTTCTATCACAACCGGTAGTTCTAGTCACCGTAGTCTAGTAAGCAGTGTGTTGGTTTATTAGACGAAAGGCTTCGGTTCAAACCATAGATCAGACATCGAAAAATTTCTTCGGCGACTTCCTTTCAACAGAATTCTGGCAAAAAATCTGAGAATAAATAAATCTACCGTCCGGATTTAACTTAAAACAGTTGGTCCCGCTACTCGTGTATAAGTGTTTCCCATTGTACCCACGAATAGCGTCTTAAAGTCCGTATTTGCCAATTGATACCTGAGAAGTTTACTTAAAATATTCTAGCCAAATACCATAGCAACCACCGACTATGAGAAATCATAGAACACACCCCGATTGACATTTAAATCTTACGGCAGAAACACTATTGGATTGATCATATGCTGCAAATACTACTGGTTGATAGTACATCAAACTGAATTGACAAGAGCCCGCAAGGCAGTAGAAAAAAGGATGAGATAGTCCTACAATCGGACGACAACTTCATAATAGATTTGCTAAAGGGGAAATCACGTAAAGATACACACATCAGAGTAGTATCAGAATTTAGGAGAGTCTCACGGGTCTTACTTCCTTACGTACTTACTTCCTTACGTACTTACTTCCTTACGTACTTACTTCCTTACGTACTTACTTACTTACGTACTTACTTCCTTACGTACTTACTTACTTACTTACGTACTTCCTTACGTACTTACTTACTTACGTACTTACTTACTTACGTACGTACTTCCTTACGTACTTACTTCCTTACGTACTTACTTACTTACGTACTTACTTCCTTACGTACTTACTTCCTTACGTACTTACTTACTTACTTCCTTACGTACTTACTTCCTTACGTACTTACTTACTTACTTACGTACTTCCTTACGTACTTACTTACTTACGTACTTACTTACTTACGTACGTACTTCCTTACGTACTTACTTACTTACGTACGTACTTACTTACGTACTTTACTTATTTACTTACGTGCTTACTAATTTATGTATTTACACTTACTTACGTACTTAGTTTCTTACGTTCTTATTTACTTACTTACTTACTTATTTACGTGCTTACTTTCTTACTTACTTACGTACTTACTTATTTGATTACTTCCTTCATTATTACTTACTTAAGTACTTACTTACTTACGTACGTGCTTACTTTCTTACTTACTTACGTACGTGCTTACTTTCTTTCTTACTTACTTTCTTACGTTCTTACTTTCTTACGTTCTTATTTATATACGTAGTTACTTACCAACTTACTTACTTTCTTACTTAATGAACGAAAAAAACCAAGGAAACTTTTTACATAACCCAATAGATAAAAAAAACAGCGATTAAAAGGAAAACACAAACGACATTATTATTATTCCAGTTGAGCATAACGCATAAAGCTGTGTTGCATGCCCCAATAACAATTGATTGAAGATGACTGTAATAATGTTGACTGGGTGGCTGGCTGTCTGAATGACTGACTGTATGGTTGGGTGACTGAATGCTTTCTCACGATTTTCAATCACACGCGTTAATTAACTCCTTCGCGTTTGAATGACATCAATTCAGTTCAAACTCCGGAAATCTCTTGTTTGCCTTCATCTACAGCATCTTAGTCTTCATACTCACGGTGGCAATTTGAAGGCAGAACAACTACAACAACGGTGGGGTGATATTTTGTTGTTTGTAAGAATTTTTACAATGCCTTACAGACATCATCGGGCAGACCAACACAGAAAATGTTGTTTGGAAAAATCAAATGAAAGAGTGAAATGACAGCTAAAAGAGGAAAAATCCATGATCAAATTCAAATTTACATTCATTCATTCATTTACTTAAGGTTGTTGTTGTTTTGGTTTTTCTTCTTCTTATTATACTATACCGTGGTTGGGTAGTGAAATTTATGTGACATAAAAAACATGCCAACATTTCACTCAGCGAATAAGTCATGCGTTAACTTGAACATGATTTTTTTCCACAGGATTTTTAATTTTATTCCTCTGCTGTTGCTGTTGCTTCTTGGGATTTGTACGTTCTATTGATAATTTGTTTGTTGTTGTTGCGTTTTTCAAGTCTTATTTCGTACTCCCCTCGTTT
The DNA here is from genome assembly GCA_958299815.1 of Sarcophaga carnaria. NCBI lineage: Eukaryota > Metazoa > Arthropoda > Insecta > Diptera > Sarcophagidae > Sarcophaga > Sarcophaga carnaria. The sequence continues at coordinate 4,900,643 of OY283150.1, forward strand.
GTTTTTGTGAAAGGATTTAAAAGATTTCTGCTCTTCAAGCGTTATTAAGTATGAAAGTGATTATTGGCCTCATAAATGATTGGCCTCGATTGCTTGGGAAAGGGAACTGATGATGATTGAAAGGCTTTGGAAGATGAGAATGCATGTTTGAATATTTGTCGACAAACACTTGGTGGTAAAATCAAATCAATAAATCTTTAATTTAACTTATGAAGTCAAGTTAAAGCAAATCCATCAGTTTTCTAAATGAAATACATGAAGTTTATTTAGCACAGTTAGGGACTGTCACCATTCGGATAAAAAAATGCAACACTGTGTTTGCTAACCATGTTGTTAGTCATTTAGAAGACTCATTTACTTAGGGTTTAATAGTAACTCTTACAAGAGGTGACGAGAAACACAACATGTGATGAACAGGACATGTGATGAACACAACATATGATGCCAGTTTAATATAAAGAAAGGAAAAGCTTTACAAGATTCTAAAGCTAACATTCCGATTCCGTTCTGATAATTTTGATGTCAAAATAACAACCCACTCTCATTGGATAGTCACTAGAGAAGTGAATGAAATTTTGCTAGTCATGAAGTTAAACTGCCATACAAGCTGTCAACAGATAGCAAAGGCAATAAGCACCATGAATCAGGCAGAATTTGTTTGATGGCATGGGTTATGTTGGCTTTGAGGACTGCTGTAGCTTACAGCTTATGTGCGTACACCTGTGACTTAAGAGAACCACACAAAAAAAGGTGTAACGGGGTCAAATCACACGATATCAGTGGCCAATATACATCACCACCACGTGAGATGACTATGACCTAAAAGCGCTAGGGTAGAATCTTCAAAGTGGCCTGTAGCGCAGTCCTGCTAATTCAGGCCAAAAGAGGTTCGTATTCATAGACTTATAGTGCTCGCCGTTGACAGTAATGGCCCAGCCAACGTTGTTCTTAAATAAATATGGAGCGATGACACTAGCATTCCAAAATTCATACACAACAGTGACTTTTTTGGAATGCGTTGGATGCTCTTGGATATCTTATGGATTAGTATCGTTCCAAATTCAACAAATTTGTCTGTGGACGTACCTATTCATCCAGAAATAGATCTCATCTTACAGACATACACGATTGGTCATTCCAACCATGTGTGTCCATATGTTGTGTGTGTGAATATGAATAGAACCTACAGTTTAAAGTCGACTCCGAATGACAGATTTTTTTAGAAACTTTTCATGCCAAATTTTCTTTACTCTCAGAATTTTTGCCAGAAATCTGCTGAGAGGAAGTCGCCAAAGAAATATTTTTTCATACATATTTCAGAGTTTTTGCCAGAAATCTGCTGCGGGAAAGTTGCCGGAAATATATTTTTTCAGATTTCGTTTTGTTAGAGATGCCTGACCTGGGGTTTGAACTCTGGCCTCACGTCTAATAAGCCAACACACTAACTACTAAACTACGGCGACTTCAACATGTATGTAACGCAATCGAATTGTTGTGAAGCGATAATATAGACTCCCATTCTTATTCATCCAATTATTAAAAAATGTTTATAGAAGGAGAGTTTCATGTTCATACCAAAACTGTGACATCTTAAACAAAATCTTCTGGTAATTGCTTTGAAGTAGAAAATTGCCAACAGATTTACTTACTTATTTAATTGAACATTTCAATCCTTTAGTCAAGATTATGGTTTAGCTTCTCACAACACCCTTGTTGTGGTGGAACCTTTAAAGTCGATTTCGAACTGCAGATTCTAAAGAAACTTTTCAAGGCAATTTTTTTTTTATTTTACGCTCAGATTTTGCCAGAAGATTTTTTCATTTTTCGCTTTGCTCGAGATGTCTGAGCTGCGGTTTGGACTACGGGCTATCGACTAATAAGCCAACACACCACCTATTAGACTATGGCGACTTAAACCAATTCACAAAATATGAGGGGTGAGAAAAGCTAAGCAGAAATGTTTTAAAAAAATTTAATCTGATTTGTTGCTTAAATTCTTCTAATATGGATTTGTTTGGCCTCATTATTTGAAATTAATTTGAATATGAGTTTCCTTTATTAATACTTAATAATGAATTAAGTTTTTGCAATAAGTTTTCCTTTAAAAATGCATACAACACACAATACCTTATATTACTATATAACTTATAATGCCCCTGTGTGTATGCAATTGTTTTTTGTTGTTTTCATTTAATTCTCTCAATAAAAGAGAGAAAAACAACAACAACAACAACAACGAAATACAAGCTATTTTGTTATTAATCAACCAACATAATTTCATTTGTTGTTATTGTCTATTTATTATATACATACGTATGGGTAAGTGAATCACACATACACACACGTATACACACAAACACTCTAAAACAAATGTTAATTTATTAAGTGTAATTATAATTTGTACATTTACTGTTAATGCTCTCTCTCTCTCTCTCTCTCTCTTTTGTTTGTATTGTTTATTGTTCTCTTTTTGTATTTGATGGTAAAATTACAGTGTGATTTAATCTGCTTGTAAATACACGCACACACATACATACACACAGTTATATTTACATTACAAATGCAATTCAAAGAGTGTATAATTGTGTGCAAAAAAGTGGTGAGTATTCAAGTGTGTTAGTGTTTCAATGTTGTTGTTGTTGTCGTTGTTGTCATCAAGTGTCAATGGGTTTAACAAATAAAATTTATATTTTTTTTTTTTACTTTCACCACTACAACTACCACTTACCATTTAGTATGTATTATTGTTGGTGAGTGTGTGTGTGTGTGTGTGTAGATTGCTGTTATAAATTTTCTATGGTTTTATAATACACTTGTACGATTTGTTGTTATTGTGGTTTATATTATGGCCATAGCCATTATGCTTTTGTTTGTTGCTATTGTTGTTGTCCATTGACTATTTTCAAGTTTATCTACAACATAAATATTTATGACCATCGTTTAGTATTGTATTGGTATTGTGATATGAAATTAATGCTTTAATTGTAATATAATCAACGCCACCAATACCAACACTAACACTAACACCAACACCAACACCATCAGATAACATAATTAAGTTTCAATAATTAATAAATGATACACAAACACTTACACTTACACAGGCACACACATGTAAACACATGGTGTTTAGAGGCCAGCATATGTGTTGAATTGGCACTTAAAATTTTGAAAATTTAATTCGAAATTAATTTCGAAACAAAAATTTTTTTTATCGTTTTTGAAATGATTGAGTTGTTTAGTGCGTTTAGATTTATATACGAATGTTTTGTCATTGAAATTGCTTGTATTTTATTTATGACTGTCATTATGCGGTCTTATATTGGCAACAATTATTTGATATTTTCAAACCATTATAACCAAATAGGGTGATTAGAAATTAAATTATTCTCTAAAAACAATTGAAATTTATGAAAATTATGAAAATTATTTGAAAAATAATACAATTTAAATGGGGTGTCACAATATGATGACTGTTTATTAATAAAGAACATTGGAAAATGCAGTAATTATTGTTTAAAACAATTGTTTTATCATATAAACAAACAATTTACACTCGTTTAAATACGATAATAAATTCAATTTCAATTCAAAATCCATTGAAGTGCTTTGGTATTGTGTTAGTATAGGGTTGGCCATTTAAAAGCTAAAATTTTAAAATACAATAAAACAAAAACGTTTGAAGTCTTTCCAAATTTATTTTTTAGTTGTGAAGTACAATTGTTCCGTTTGGAAATGGAATATTATTTCATTTATATGGCTGCCGCGGCTGGCCTCACAGTACATACCTCATTCGATCGGATCAATTTTCATGCACTTGTTCGAGTATGAATGTTGGCCTTGAAATGTTTAATTGTCTCTCATTTCTCGGCATGACACTTTTCTTCAACGCCGCCCCACAGAAAATAGTCTAACGGTGTCAAACATTAGTTTCTTGGCGGCCAATCACAATTTCGGCATATTAAACGGCCATTAGAAGCTTGGCGCAATATGTAAATCGATTGTGGCATGAGATGTGTGGTAAGCTGCACCATCCTGTTGAAAGCAAACATCGTTCACATCAATACCATGAAGATCGGGTGGAAAAAAATCGGTTATCATGGTGCGATAGGTGTCTCCATAACGGCTGCGCTGTTCTCATTTTCAAAGAAATATGAGCCAATGATGCCTCCGCTCCACAAACCGCACCAAACAGTTGCTAGTAATGAGTGCATTGGCTTCTGTAAGACCACCAATACGGCAATTTTGCTCATTAACGTACCCACCAATATGAAAATGAGCTTCATCTGAACTGATGATTTTCTTTTTGCCAAAATCGACATCGTAGTGCAGTTCCTCATTGGCCTAAATATCCAATAAGTCCGAACGTTGTTCAAGGGTAAATCGATTCATTACGTTTAGTGGCGGTAGTATACTGAATTTTGGGACAGATTAGAATGACATATGTATTGCCAAATTCGCAATAAACGATGTTTCAAATTTAAACCAATAGATGACAAACCCTATATAACATTGGATATTGAAAAGGCTTTCAACACTGCAACATGGCATATGCTCTTAATCCATATTCTAAGGCAGATGTTAAAAAGTACTTTTAAAGGAAATTCCCTGAGGGACTTTCGAACTTTAAAAGTTGATAGCGGGGCATATTAAAAAAAAAATTGTTTTTATAAAAATGATTGTTTTGTTCGAAAAACATCAACAAAATTCAGCTCAAAATTATCTTCAGAGATAAACGCCATAGCCAAGTCTAAATAGTGTGTTAGCCTATTAGATGTGGGGCCACGATTCAAGTCCCAGGTCAGACATCTCCAACTAAACGAAATATGAAAAAATATTTCTTTGGCGACATTCCCTCAGCAGATTTCTGGTAAAAACTCTGAGAATAAATAAAATTGCCGTTTAAGTGGTATGAGAAACTAGATCGTAGGTAGAGTGGTGTTAGCTTATTAGACACGAGTTTGTGCTGCAAACCCCAGCTTGACTTTAAATTGTAGGTCCCTGCAATCATGGATAAAAAATAAATACCCACAATATGGGTGGTGTGCAAAGCTAGATTGTAATCCTGACTGAAGGGTTGTAATGACCAAGTATGTAAGTTTTCCTACTCTTAGCCAAGATGTGCTACAGTAGCTGAGTAAGTTTTTAAATTTAAAATAGATTTTCGATAACAAAATTTTTCCTAAAATTTTTCCAAAAAGCCTGTTTAACTTTCTATGAGCGACATAAGAAAAATGCTTACTAAGCCTATGGAAGACTCAAATTATCTATCACTGGCCTTGAATTATAAAATTTAAAACAAATTTTAATTTCTCATTTAAATCCTTAAATTTCAGTTTCTTTAACTGCAAATTAAATTTATAATCCTATGCCATACGCGACGTAAATAATAATAAAGAATCTCCTCCTCTTTTTTTGAAGGCGATTATAAAAACCTACACAAAAAGTGTACAAATTCAAGTAAAAAAGAATTCTTTTAATTTTTAATTATAAAATTTCATTACCCACTCGAAACTCAAAAGTCAGACGCAATGTCACGCACGCAAACACTTACCGCACTCCCGCTGCATGTTGTCACAGCTTTACGGGTGGCTACCCAAAGTCACACTTACAGTCTGGTTCTGTTTCTGTTCAGTTTTTTTTCCTGCTCTGGTCTTGATGACCTTTTCTTTTTTTTTTTTTTGTTTGGGAACGTTCAACAATGCCATCGATGAGATGTCTGCTGAAGTGAATGTGCAATAAAAATGTTTCCACATGTCTGAGTTCAAGAGAGTTGACATTAAATTGACTGAGTATTGAAAAATAATGAAAAATACTGAAAACAACAACCACAGCAAACATTATTGTATTAAAAAATTAAAAAAAAACTCAAATAACAATTGAAGGATAATACAACAACAACAATGCAACGAACACACGAACGATTTTAAAAATATCAGGGAAAGTAAAAGAAATCTTCTTTTGAACGAAAATATCGCAAAAGAAAGCTAAGGAGAGGGAGCAAGCGAGAAGTATCACCTTTGGTGTCTCTCTCTCTCTCTTTCTTTGTTTCTTGCCTTGTATTTTGACACATGCATGACAGAAGTCATTAAATTGTGGAACGCATTCATTCGATGATTTCAGTGTTTAAATTTCGATTTTATTGCTGAAAGCTTTCTTTTTAATTTTAACTCCGGTGTATTGTTTTCCTACACACTGCAAGATAGTACCGTAAGAGTAATAAAATCCTAAAAAACAAATTCTTTTGACTTTATTTAGTTTCAAAATCGTGCAAAACTTAATTGGTTTCTTTGGCCGGACGATATTTTAATGGTTGATTGCAATGGCAATCAAATTTTCTTGCTTTTAATTTCAATTTCAGTAGATGGCATGGTTTTATAAAAAATTCATAGCCAAACCATAAGGTTAAAGGTTATTTCTGAAGTGCAAAAAGCAAGCATTAGAAGATGTTCGAGCGTCTCGAAATATTTTCTATGCAGATTGATTCTCTGATAATATGACATCATTAAAGGCAGTTGCTTACTTACTTACTAAACTGTTGATTAAAATTCTCTAGTCAGGTTTACAATCTAACTTCTCACATCAGCCATATTGTTGTGGATGTTAACTTTATCCAGGGGGGGGGGGCGGAACCGAGTCATTACAATCTTATTTATTTAAGAGTTTAACAGTTGCTGTATCTTCCTTTTCCACATCATCACAGTAGCCATTAAACTATCTGCCAATTCATTGGGCATGATACCTACAAGCGACCAGTTCCTGGTACGAAACTATAAAAGAAATAAAGAGTCTGATATTGTATTCGTGCCAGGTTAGACACCTACACCTGCAATTTGCATTTTCCAAGTAACAGTGGAGAAGATCGCTTTTAAATGGCCACACAGTTGAGAGCAATAAATCGGAATAACGGGCACATGAGTACGATACTGCGCTAAACGAAAAGGAAAGAAGAACGATTCTTTTGCCTCACCTTTGTACTGGCGAAATTATTTGGAGCCTTTATTACAACACTGATTGGACTTTATAAGTGCGGTTTCAGGCCTGGTAAGTCTACCTTCAACCAGATCTTCACATTACTAAAAATCCTGATGAAGACCCATTAAAAAAGTTGACAAGCAGCCCATGTACTTTTGCCTGATATAATAATGAACATACATACATATAGTCAGGATTACGACCTAGTTTCTCACATCACTTATGTTGTGTTCGTTAATTTTTATACATGAGCGGCGGGACCTATAGTTTAAAGTCGACTCCGAACGACAGATTTTTTTCTTTGAGAAACACTTCATGGCAATTTTATTCACTCTCAGAATTTTTGGCAGAAATCTGATAAGAGGAAGTCGCCGAAGAAATATTCTTTCATTTTTCGTTTTGATTGAGACGTCTAATCCGGGGCTCACCTCTTATAAGCCAACACACTACCTACTAGACCAGACTTCGTTAATAACTACGATGTCAACCTGAAAGGCTCTTGAATGATGTGGCAAAATGGTGTGATAATTCGGGTTAAACTCGGCTGAGAAAACATCAAACTCAATGCCCTAATTCGTCTTTGAGCCACTCGTGTGAACTTAGATGTCAAAGGTCCTATTACGAACATACAATGAAGTTAAGTATGGGAGCATAGTAAGCGTCTACAGAATCCATTTGGAAATCTAAAGGCAATCCTAACATGAATATTCTTCCTGCCTTATCATTTAACTCTTCAGCAGTAGGTAGATACAGGAGAGACGCAAGAAGGAGTGCGCATTGCTTCTGTGGCTATAGTTCTGGTCGCCTCTGCTACCGCAAAAGCATTCCAATGTTCGAGGGTCTATCCACTGTAGACAAACATACTAAAGAGTTGTGAAGAAAGCAAAAGTTTTATTATGGTTCTGTACATCCAGTGGATAATGTTTGTGTCTTAGTCTTTAGCGACGGACAAAAAGGTTTCACAAGTATGGTAAGCCAGGTCAAATTCATGTTAGAAATCACATCTAAGCGCTTACAATGAACGAAGAGTTGCAAATCATGTCCGCATATTCTAGGCTGCGTGAAAAATTGCAATTTGATTCGCCTAGTAACCATAAGTACTATTTAGTATTGCCTAGACGTTGGAAAAAAGAAAGGAAATGGGATTGCCAAATATGACTCGATGTTTAAGAGAAATTGTCATCAATAAAGACAAGAAATAGAATTGGAATGCGCAGACATGACATATTCTTTCGTTAGCTGAAAACACACTTAACTTTGAGTCCATGTTTATATGTTTTAGGATTGAAACCTACAATGTAAGCCTCCAGTCTACTTACTTTACCGGTCATTGCATTTAGTCAGAATTGCAAGACCTATAATTGAATGTCGATTTCGAGCGACAAAGACTTTTCATAGAAATTTCTCAGAATTTTGTCAGAAGAAGACGTCGGAAGAAATAATTTTGTTTGAGACGGCTTAGGGGTTTAAACCACGGACTGTCACACTACCCACTAGACTACGGCCACCACGCTTGTCAGTCTAACTACTATTGAAATTGCTTCAAATCTTTGTGTCCATATTTTTTGTTGGCCACCCTTTAACCTTATAAGGAAACCAATTTTCTACCAACAGAATATAAACTCCATGGAAGATATGAAATTTATTAAATATTCTTTAAAAACATAAAAATTAACACCCTTTCTCCACCACATCCTTCACCACCACCACCCTCGTATAAAGAATTTAAGATCAATTTCATTGTCGTAAATGTTGTTTCACAACCACATTAACTGTTGCAGTCATTATAACAATCCCTGGTAGTTTTCTTTATGATTTTTACTGTTTTTAATAGACTCAATTGAAAATACAGAGTTGCCAAGCATGCATTAAAGTAATATTGTTAACAACAACGTACATATGTGTGTGTACATGGCTCGTTTGCCTATATAATGGATGGAGAGAGAGAGAGAGAGAGAGAGAGTGTGTGAAATGTGTTGGAAGAAATTTTCGTGGTAAACAGTTGATGATATTAACGAAGGATAAGAATAATACACGATATTATCTGTCTTATCAGGGTCGTTATAACCAGTCAGCCAACAGCAGCCAGTCGGCCAGCCAACATTACTCTCATCGCCTCATCATTATTTTTACTTCAATAACGATTATTACCGTGTGTATGTGTATGGGTGTGGATGTGTATGTGTATGCGGCAGTAACTACTTTTACGCTCATAATTAAATTCGTGCAGCATCTGCCTGACAGGATATTATGCACACGTACACACTGACGCATACAATCGCTTACAGACGCAGTTATATGTTGCGTTGCATTGCGTTGCATTGCGTTGCCTTGTGTTGCTTGGTGTTGCATTCAAAAAGTCATTTGTTGGCCTTGTTTAAAGTTCATAATAATAATAAAAAAAAATAAATAAAAATTAAGAAGGAGTTAAAAAAAATGAATTAAGAATGTCGGTGGGTGTAGTAAAGTAAGCAGGAAGAGGCAGTTAAGCCGAGTTCATTAATGAAGCAGTTGTTCGTGTTGCTGTTGCAGTTTTGTTGCTCATTAAAGTGCAGAGAACTTTTATGAGGTCATTTCAGTTGTGATTTATTTAATTTTGTTTAAATTACAACAACAACAACAACAACAAAATAATAATAATAATAAACGCTTGCAACGGGCACTTAACAAAGGATTTACTTTGTATTGTAAGCAATTTAATAATAAGTTTTTTTAATCTCTCTCTGTTCCTCTTGCTCTCTCTTCGACGGTATTTTTCTCTCTCTTTTGTTCAGTATCCTTTTGCACATAAAAATGTTGTTGTAAAATTATGATAGTAAATGCATTTGTATTTATAATTGTATACGAGGTTAGTTTAAATTTTGTAGAAATACATTTTGGATCTCTTTTGCACTCTTTACATATTAAGGTTAGGATAAGTGACGTCACAGCATATATTCATTTGAAGCGCCCTCTAAAATACTTCATTGCAGGCATTGTGTTACCCCGTTTGATAAAACAAGACGGCATGTATAACCATTACTAAGGTTCAACTGGCCTGAGTCATTTTAACTGCCTCATGTAATGGACAATTTTCCGACAGTTCCCTTAGGCATATTGAGAACAGGATTCCCAATAGTTTAAGGCAACTTAGCTCAAGTAATGAGCAGCAGAACATTAAGAGAACACAACATAGCGGTCAAGTAGTTCATTTCGTATATACGTCAAGTTTGGTATCCCTTCTGGAGAACTCGTTCGCGACTAAGTTATCCGGTATGTCTCTATGCCCAGCGACGCAAATGTAGAGGCTAGAACGGAGATATGGAGTACTTAAAGAATTTTATGGTAGCCTGCCTGTTAGAGTTGAGGGGAGAAAATTTTCGGGATTTTATACATTCTTGTCAACAGCATAAACCTGTTAAATTACTCCCAAACTATCCCACTTAGATAGGATTACAGAAGTAAAGTTGGGCTGCTTTAAACGCGTTTGAGTTACATGCCAGAGATAGCTACGAATAGACTATCAGCGTAATATATCACTTTATAGCCCTTTTTCATTCATTTCATAAGTAGATTGACAAACTAAGTTCCATTGCAATAAGGATGATCCTCCTCCTTGAGGACTTCTGAAACCTACCTTTCTTCTAATCCTAATATTGCCCATGGATGACGCTATGAATCTGCTATTGAGAGGCGTATTAACAATAAATGGCAGCGTTGCAGAAGGGAAAGTGTTCGTGGCCATTGGGAACTTTCAACATATATTCCAAGTGGAAGTTCTTGACAGCGAAAGAAATAACATCTGACAAGGCAGTCCACGGTATTCCTTCTATGAGCTTGTCTCAGGGTTAACATATGCTGTCTGATCGAGCTTAATAATGAATTACGGTTTCCGATATGTGGAAATTCAGCGGCTAGAATCTTTCTCTGCAACGAGAAAATGAATTTTGAATTTGGAAAGGAAGATAAAACACCAGAGTATTTATCAAGAGAGAGTAGACATTAGAGGAACCCATTATATAGATTGGGAGGAGCACACTACAAAGCAACACAATGTAATAAAAGCTGGAAAATTGTTTTAAGGATATTGTATATTCGTAGCACTTCACCAGTTTGTTGGACAAGTCACAAGAGAAAATTCAGTTTAAATATTAGTCCAAGGACACTATACTATCTATTAAATATCCATCTTGCTTTTAGATCGCACCTCGTATAAGTTAAAGTATTTAAAATATGATTGTGTTTATTAAAAAACACAAATACACACACACACACACACCCACAGTAGCAGTAGTTGTATAAATGCGACTGCGAGTGAAACATTGAAGCATAACTTAAGGCTTTAAGCAGTAATAATGAAAACAATATACCGTTAAATTAAAACACAAACGAGCAATAGTAATTGTAATAAAAATTTATATAAACAACAACAGCAACAACAACAATAACGAACTGCAACAGCGACAACAAAACAAATTAAAAAGCAACACATAGAGAGAGAGAGAGAGCGCGCGAGAGAGCAATAAAAACACCTCCGTCCACTTAATAAGAGCATGAGAATGGAATTGTATTCGCATTCGTTTGCGTATTTAAGCGGCTATTTTATGAGCATTTTTTTTCTTTTGCCCGCCGACATATTATGACTTCACCACAATGCAACGCCATGATGCATACAAACACCAGCTCAGCAGCAGCAGCAGTCAAGAGCATTGTTTTAAAATGTTTTTCTTTTCCTACGGAAATTATTTTAATTTGTGTGTATATCCATATGTATGTATATGTGTTTTTTTAATTTTTTTTTTTTATTTATTTTTACTGACCTTAATTTTATTTATTTTGTAAATTTTATTTTTTTGTTGTTGTTTTCATTTTGATTTTGTTGGTTTTTGCTTTACAACAAAGAAGAAAAATATTGCATTTTAATCGTTTTTGTTTTATTATTGTTGTTAAACAATGTTATTTAAGTGTAAATGTATGCGTGTGTGTGTGTGTGACAGCATAAAAGTATTAAAATAATGAACATACATTGGCCAAGTGTCCTTGGCTTCGGGAAAGCACATTTAAAAATAAATTGTTTACAACGTGCTTAAAGCAAACAAAACCATGTAAAAATATTACAACACACGGGCAGTAATTGGAGGAGGTTTTCATTGTATTTGTATTTGGAATACATAATTGAAACAAAGGATATACTAAGCTTGAGTGTGTTGCAAATCAAATCTGCATTGGCTGTTATTTGCCCTACTTACTCGGCCCAAATGCATGTGTAAAGTCTAATGCTAAGTTACTAAGCTAGTCCAATTCTATCGAACTAGTTCATGGTCTTCTCCAGAGCATCCTAGTAATTTTAGCTATGATAACATTATTCCAGGCACTCTACCAGGCAACACCTATATTGGCGAAAGTATACTAAATGCGGCAGATAATTCATGTTCATATATGATGTGCGGTTCCAGGAGACTTGGCATAATTCAAAAAATACAGAGTCCTTCAACATAGTCATGGATAAATAATCACGCGGATGTTTCATCTCTCAGAGAACATTACATCCACAACTAACATGATGGTAGGGTCAGGGTAGTATCACCTCTTGAGAAAGAGTAGGACTGCATCAGTAAACTTTGGTCAGCAGCCTACATCCAATACAGAAGTTGGTATTTTTAAACATCGACAGGTGACACTCTATTATAAGAGATTGTATGAGGAAGCACATGTCCACCCATTGCAAATACGTTCTAAAAAGAGAGGATAGTGAAGAAGATAAAATAATGCGAAAAAAGAGAAAACATTTAAAAGAGGGCACAAGAGAGTGCGACTACAGCCTTGATTACCTGGCAACTCTCAAACAGCTCAAGCTACTTAAGAATCTCTGGAGCGCACTAATGTTGGCTTTCGACAGAGAATCTAAACCCTCAAAGAAGACCCTTTCCAGGGTCCTCAACCTACTAAGATCCGGACAGTTGTAGAGAAAATGTTTAACAGCCTCCAGCTCTTCCTTATTACAACATAACAATGCAATAGTCTGGGCAGATATCTGTTCCACACCCTTGTCAGCAATCCAATCTCGCAGTGCCCTGTAATAAACCCAATAACTAACCTCAGCCCGGGACTTATACAAGCCCAGCAACAAAACAATTCTATGTATAGCAGGCCATAGACACATACATTCCCCCAACGCTTTTGCTCTTCCTCCCTGAACCATCTAGTAAGAAGGTCATAGAAGTGGCAGATTCTGGGATCATAGAGATTGCCCTCAGAAAGTGAACTTAAACTAGCGAGAGCACCCTTCTCATTACTAGGTAGATCGCTATGCTCCGAAGCCCTGCGTAGACGGATTCCATTTGGTTCAAAGATTTTTATAGATTCTTTGCACTCACAAACACCACATCGACCCAACAGCCTTTAAGATTGCCAGAATGTCAATGAAGTTCATATGAAACTCCGAAATGAGCATTATTGGCTATAGCCTCAATAGCCTTCAAAATAGCAAAAATCTTTGCCTAAAAGGCAGAAATGTAATGTATGTAATACATCAATTATGTATGTCACTATAACCCCTCAGTCATAATTACGACCTAGTTGTTCACACCACTTATGTTGTGTGTGTTATTTTTATACATGAGCGGCGGGATCTACGGCTTAAACACGACTCCGAAGGACAGATTTTTGAGAGAAACTTCTCACGGAAATTTTTTATTTATTCTCAGAGTTTTTGCCAGAAATCTGCTGAGAGGAAATCTCCGAAGAAATATTTTTTTATACCGTGGCCCCTCGTCTAATAAGCCAACATAATACCTAGTAGACTACGTCGACTTCAGGCATCATTTAACATGAGAGCTCCAGTATCTGTGCCTCCATCTAACTTCAACCCATCTCTCACTATTTCATGGGTATGAGAATCCTCAAACCAGGCAGAAACATAGCCTCAGGCACAATATAGTCGTTGCTTTTTTCTAAAGGTACGAAAAGGTATAAAATGAAGAGGTATGAAGAGGTATGAAGAGGTTTAGACTGTAAATGTTGAATATTCCCCTCTCACAAAACATGCAAACCAATAACATTTTTCTTGGTGTATTAAAAAATATTTTTTTTTTCTGTTTCCTGTTAGGCACTCTCCATTTTTAAAGAGAGGTTAAGAGTTCACACAACCACAAAAACAAACAAATCGAAAGACAAACGGTTTTCAATCTTTTTAAAAATGCCTGCATTTGTTTATTATTTTTAATAATCAATAATAAAACAATATAAACAAATACAATTGCATACATTAACATATACAGAGGCACTCACACACTCGCTTCAACAATAACACTTAAGGTGCCGTCATTCCAGTTCAATGCAAATGATGAAGAAATCAAAAATTCATTCGAGACCGATCAATACGTTTCCATATTCACAAAACGACAATATAAGTGAGAGAATATTTATGAAATTTACATAAATATACTTCATACACACACATACACTCATACATACATACCATCCATGCATATGTCTATAATAAGCATACTGTACTCGTGCTTATACCAGAATGTTCTATAAAAGAGAAAGAGAAAGAGAGTGTACGTATGAGTGTGAGACTGTGTGTGTAAGTAATGTTTATGAAATATGGAGAAACGCCTAAAGTCCTACAACACAAGTGCATTTATGTTACTGTGATCAAGTGTTTGAGGTTATTATTGTTAATGTTGTCGCCATTGTTGTTGTTTTTCTTTTTTTTTTGTTCTTTTGCTGCTCATATCCACGCATTCAAGTGCATGCTATTGTGGAATTTCTGTAACAGTGCCTGTTTTTTTTTTGTACTCAAAAGAGTGAATTTAAAACAGAAAAAAAAAACTTTTTTGCTCCCGTGAAGATTTTTTAAAATCAAAAAAAAAAGAATATGTCGTGACAGATTTTTTTATGGGCTTCACATATTTTTTTCCTTTTATTTTTTATTATTTTTTTTCATTTTTGTTGTTGCTGTTGTTTGTTGTTTAATATGAATTATGAGTTTTTGGTATAAAAATTGATTTTAAACGTTGCTTATGAACCTGTGGAGAGAAGAAAAAATTGGAAAATTTTTGTATGTTTCAATTTAAATTGTGGAAAAAAAGTACAGGAGGAGGAGGAGAGAGAAAAACAGCCAGAAACGTAAAGAAGACGTGACACACTTCTTGCACGTGTTGCTTTAAGAGAAACACTTTTTTTGTATGTTCCAGGCCAAAGGAATTTAATTCAAACAAGAAAAAAAATTTATTTTTAGTTGAAAATTAAAGCAGCCAGTCAAGTAAATGACTTGCTTTTATTTTTATTACTTTTTTTTGTGGAAAAACATTCAATTGAAATTGATTTTTATTGAAATTCTTTTTTTCTTCTTTACTTATGTATACCAGTTGATGATTATTTCTTAAACAGCGTATTGCATTAAACTTTAATGACATTTAAAATTGGGTTTTGTTCTTTGAATAGCTCTAGCTTCGTCTGATTTGTGAATTCCATTCGCAAGCCATCATATCATGCTGCAGCTCACTTCATGTGTAACTTACTGCAGGTTCTCAAAACATAACTTTGAAGACGATTTTAAGCGATCACTGATCTTTCAACCCCGTTGCTGAGAAACTAACAACAAGGCACAGCAAATTAATCAATTCAAAAAGCGCCCACTCAAAGTCGTTGTAGCCATAACTGAACATTGCATTCTGCCCGTTTAGAAGGGACAGAAGGCTGATGGAAAGATGGATGAAGTCATATGAAAACATCAGTTTTGGCAGAACTATGCATATGACCTGTGGTCTTTACTGAATTGCAACTGGAGTAAATAAAAAGCGGCTATTAACCCCCGGCGACTGCCTCTCAGCAGATTACTGGCAAAAACTCTGGGAGTAAATAAAAAATTGCCATGAAAAGTTTCTCAATAATCTGTCAGTTGAAATCGACTTTAAACTGTAGGTCATACAACATAAGTGGGGTAAGGCTAGGCCGTAATCTTGACTGAAAGGTTGTAATGACGAATTATGTATGTATCCCGTTTGACAAACCATGCCTTCTGATAGATGTTGTAATGGTTCGATTGCCTTATTAAAAGAACAATACTAGCCACTCAGTTCCTCTGGTCTCAAACGAATATCCTGATAGAGCACACAGTTTTTAAAGGCACTTTTTTTTAAGAAAATGTCCCTCTTTTACCCCTTTTTATTGCCTTTCCTTTAAATTTTTTTCACAAAAGAAAACTCATTTTCATGTTATTCACACTGGATGCTGATGCCGATGCTTATAATTGTCACTGACGATCTTGACATCCATAATTATGGGCGATGATTGTTGTTGTTGTTGTTATTAATATTGTAATACTAGTAATATACTAGTTGTTGTTGTTGTGGTGATTGTATTTCTTGTGGTTGTATTTACATCATATAACAACAACAACAACACGCCATTCACTAGATCACACTCAATTATAAATATTGAACTGAAAATCGTTTTTTTTTCTTGTTTTTTTGTTTCTTTTTAAATTTATTTTAAATGTTTTTCTATTTGTTCTTCTGTTTGTTTGTCTGTCTGTCTGTTTGACTGCTCTTTAGTTTGTATTCTTTAAGCGATACAATATTTTCAAATGAATTTGAATTTGAATGTGAATCTGAATCTGTGCAGGAGGTGATTATTATTCAATTTCAATTTTAATTTTTTTCTTCTCGTTTTCATTTCTTTTAGTTTTTTTACAGCAACAAGAGAAAATAAAACTACAACAACAACAGAAAAAGAATTAAAAAAAAGAATTAAAATTTATTATTTATTTATAAAGAGACACGTTTGTGTATGTAAATTTACATCAGAAATCGTTATTAGGACGCTGGAAAATAAATCATTTGCTGTGTTTAAAGAAATTCGAATACGAGTATGTCTGAGAAATCCTTTAAATCAACAACGATTTCATATATAATTTTTGTTTTGTACTTTTTGAAGTACATTTTGAAGTCATTAAGAAACAACTTCAGGTTTTTTTTTGGAATTAAAATTTACTTTCTTTTCAGGTTTTTTATGGTTTTTCCTTCTTCTAAATTTTAAATCCTCTTTAATAAACAAAATATTGTGAAGAGAAAGAGCAATAAAGTAAAACAAATAAATACGAAAACGGTGTAAAAGTAGCAGCAGCAGCAGTGGCAGTAGCAGTAGTAGTAATAAAATAAAAGCACTTAAAAACAAAACAAGACAGAGAAAGAAAAAGTAATTTTTCAAAATAAACTGTCATCACTAATTTGAAGTGCTACTCCCTCTACTAATATTACTCTTTCAAGGTTTTAATTTTTATTGAAACATATTCTTTATGTTTTACTACTACTGTGGGAATTTTTAAGTGGCCTTTAGTCTGCTACATTCCACTTAAGGATAACGAATGAATTTAGAAAAAGGATAATTAAGTAACCAAGGAGAAGGTGTGCAACCATATTATTAGTTCCATATGTAACCATCATAATCATCATCATAATGATGATGATCCATCCTTGCATATACAGTATCCTTGCAAGTACAGGTTGTTGTGAAATGTTTTTTTAATTTCAAACTCACATCTTACGCTGGGTTACATATGTACATACATAATTGGTGATTACAACACTTCAGTCAAGATTACGACCTAGCTTCTCACCCCTCTCATGTTGTGTGGGTGTTAATTTTTATACATGAGTGGCCGAACCTACAGTTAAAAGAACGACAGATTTTTTAATGGCAACTTTATTTACTCTCAGAGTTTTTGCCAGAACTCTGATGAGAGAAAGTCGTCGTAAAAATATTTTATCATATTCCCTTTTGTTCGAGATGTTTGACTTGGGATTCTTACGCTTTGATTATTGTTTCTTCCGATTGTGTAAGTGTCAAAGGCTGGTAGGCCATCATGCCCTATGAAACTTCATTCTATTGCCGTTTTCGCTGCGTCATCATCGGACTTCCAGAACGCTACAATAAACTTGCATCCTGTAGAGCAGTTCTGTAAATCTGCGTACACTTAAAATTTTTCAAGAACAAAGATAATAAAACCAAAACCACCAAAAGCCTGGCCAAAGCCGAATAGGAAATATGAACATACTTTATTTTCCAAATTAACTTAAGAAATAATAAATAAAGTCGCCGTAATCTAGTAGGTAGTGTGTTAAGCCCCGGTTAACCAAACGTCCACAGAAAATAACGGAACGTACGTTCATTTTTAGCTTGCAGAAATTACATTACGGGGCCATAATCGCTATTAATGCCTTTCGTATTCTAAAAACGAACGAATGTTCCGTGGACGTTTGGCTAACCGGGGCTTACAACATGAGACCGCGGTGCAATCCCTGGCTCAGATATCTCGAACCAAATAATATATGAAAAAATATATCTGAGATTAAATAAATATTCTATGAAAAGTTTTTCAAATCTATCGTTCAGAGACGACATTCAGGTGTTGGTCCGACCACTTATGGATAAAATTAAAATTTGTTCGAAATGTCGGAACTTAGGTTTCAACCACGCTATCTACTAGACTACGACGACTTCATACGGAATACGGCTTACTGTCCATATATTAGATAATGCATGAGATTGATATTCATCTGCAGAGAGGCTCTGAGGGTTCACATGACTGTATACAGTCATGCATGAAGGCATGGAATACATCGCAACGACTTTTGCAGAAACTGTATTTATGAGGAAGCACAGGAGACCACAGAATATCTCCTTTGGTGTTTGGGAATCAGAGACGAAGTATTCTTTGGCACACAGAGATTTTTGACAGTCCTTCATAAAACTATAGCGATGGATGTGGATATGCCAACCAGGTGTTATAGTTGATTGCTGGAATGGATACTATGTATAGGTATTACAACAGAACCATGGAACACGCTCTTCGCTATGGCTGCCAATTAAACTTAACTTACTGAGGTAAACAAAATATCCTGTCTCAACTTAATCATCGAAAATATAATAGAGGTTGGTACGGCTGTTCGAACAGAACTGGCAACCGATATAAGTAAGAAGAGATTAAAGATCTATGCAAAGTTTCTATCATCATGCTAAAATAGGAATGCTTTTCAGAAACAGTTTTTGTGCATTTTATCTGCAGGGAAAGGGGATAAAATATTATATTTTTCAAGAAAAATAAAATGCGGTGAAGATTTTTAGGTTTTTATTTTTCAAATTCTTATTAATTTTTGTTTCTTATTCTCTGTCACAGCACACCATTACATTAATTTTAATACGTGACCATTTAAAATCCCTAGAAAATTACATGAACAATTGATTCAATTAATCAAAATCTATTTCACTTATCAATGCTTAGAAAAAAAAGACCAAAGTTCTGCATCATTTACTTGCTTATTAATTGTAAAATTCACAGCCCAAATAAGTCCCCACAAAAGCAAACAAACGCTCAATTGCATTGCATTTCAAACGCTTTCTTAACAAAATTAAATTCTAAGAATTAAAAATAAAAATTAAAATTTTTAAATTGAAAAACACAATCACAATCATGCTTTAAATAACAACTCACGCATGCTCGTAAGATACTGGCTTTTGTAGCATTTGGTTGCATAAACCATAACATTCGACATTCAACAACAACGTTTGTATGTATTGTACAATCTGTCAATAGGATAATCCCACATTTTACACTCAACAACACTCGGCAGAGACACAGAGACAGACAGGAACAGCCATCCATTCTAATAGAAATAAAACGAAAGAAAAATAAAGGAAATCTGTATGGAAAATTATGTTATTCAAATGAAAAATTTATAGGAGGCAACAACTGTAACAACAGAAAAGCAAAAAAAAAATGAAAGGATATAAAGAAATTCAATACAACAACTGCAGCAACAACAACAACACAAAAAGGATAGAAAAACCACAGCAGTTTTGTTTTAGAAAAATAAACAAAAGACCAGTGGCAAGTGTTCCAATTACAAATATTTTTACAAACATTTTAGCTGTCACTACAGCTACTATAGCTACTGACAGGATAACAGCTACTACAGGATAGCATAGCTACTATTACGACTACACCTACTCAACAAATATTAGAAATATTGTCTTTGTTGTTGTTGTTATTGTTATTGTTATGATTTCTGTTCAAACAGAAAGATGGTGAAAGACAGTGAAGCAGCAGCAGAACGTGCAACGAAGTTGATTCAAAAGGATTCTTTATATTCCCACTGAAGTTGATAAAATTTCTTTAATTTCTACCTCCCTCAGGAACAAATGGACACACTTTTAGATGTTCTAGTACCAGAACTATAAACAAGTAATCACGATGACTAAGGTAAATACATCAAAGACAATAGATTGGTAGATAAAAGTGGCTATCAAGCCAAGAGGATACACACACTTGAGGCAGAATTAGCCGAACGTTTACGCAACATAATGGAACACACATTCGTTTATAACCTAAGAAAATAATACAAATGCTTACCGAGATTCCATTACGGTTGGGTAATCGTTCTCATTGCCTTTCACATGCTAGAAACAAACATACATTCGCTTGAGTTCCGTGAATGTTTGGCTAATTCTACCTTTAGGCGGCTTACATTCTGATACCACAACTCTTTCATTTCCCTTAACACCATTGAACAATGCGGACTTTCTGATTTAACAGACCAGTGAGCATATGTGAATAGCAGAGACTGAAGTGCTTTCTTCTCCTTCAACAATAAGCTAGGCGTGTACCTAAGGGATGGAGAACAATTTCTCTTCTTTCTCGCCTTTTCAGCTTCTGCAGATAGCAATGGCCACAGATTTTTTTCTCCCTTAAACATTCAGATTTTCGGACTTAACAGAACAATGAGAATATGTGCATAGCAGAGGCTCAAGTGCTACTTTTTCCTTTGACATTTAGCTGGACGTGTTGCTAAGTACTTCCTCGCCTCTTCAGCTTCTGCAGTTAGCAGAGGCCACAGTTTTTTAATTTCCCTTAACACTGGAACCATTTGGACTTTCGGACTTAACAGATCAGTGAACACTATTCACATTGCAGACATTCAAGTGCTTCCTTCTCCTTCGACATTAAGATGGGCGTGTACCTAAGAGATGGAGAACAGTTTCCTCTAATTCCTTGCCTCTTCAGCTGCTGCAGATAGCAATGGCTACATGCCTAAAACCAATCCGCCTTGCATGAATACCCGGAATGCAATGTATGTTAATTTTATATATGAGTTGCGGGACCTACAATTTAAAATTGACTCCGAACAACGAATTTTTTGAGAAACTTTGCATGGCAAATTAATTTTACTCTCAGGGGTTTCGCCTGAAATCTGCTGAGAGGAAGTCGCTGAAGAAACATTCTTTCATTTCTCGTTTTGATTGAGACGTCTAACCCGGGGTTTGAACCCTGTCCTCACATCTAATAAGACAACATACTACCTACTTACTAGACTACAGTGATTTGCTTACTTTATTGATAATTGCAATCCGTTAGTCATGATTACAACCCATCTTCTCAAACCACCCATATTCAGAGTGGTAATTTTTATTCCTGAGTGGGTCCCACCACTATTTAATGTCGATCCGAACGTTAGATTTGAGAAACGTTTCATTTTATTCTCAGAGTTTTCGCCAGAAGGCTGCTGAGAGAAAGTCTCCGAGAGAAATATTTTTTTATGAGGCATGACGGAAACCTATAAACCAAACACCAAGTTCCTATAATTAATAAGAAGCGTGGATGACAGTGCTCGTTAGAAAATCAGTAACCCTGTCCCCTTTCATACATATGTTTTCTATATAAAAATATTTTCTTTTGTCATAACCATACTCTACTGTATAGCACAGATTTTTTTGTTATTGTTATTTTTATTATTAATATTGTTGTTGTTATTCTTATACAATATGCTAGTATTGTATGTTTTTGTTTTTGTTGTTACATCAACCGTTAAAAACCATTAAATTATGACATTCTACTGTCAAGTGTTTTTTTTTTCATTCTTAACAGCAACGGTATGTTGTTGCATGTTTCAATCTAAGCGTGTACAGTAGCAAATAAGAAAAAGAAACGGGAGGGAGAGTGAGAGAGAGAGAAAGAAAGAAAAATTGAAAAAATGCAAATGACATCCAATACCCGTTAGAAACAAAAAGAAGAAAACTCTTGTTCTTCTTCATTTTTTACTTTACTAAACATATTGTCATGCTTGTTGCTGGGTCATCCTTTTGACATTTCGAAAGGTTTTCGTGTTATTTTTTGTTTTTTTTTTTCTATTTTTTTAGGGCGTGAGAAAAAGGGGAATTTGTTATCCTTGGCACCACCTAAATAAACACACAATACTTACACATTTAAACAAACACAAACATGCAACCTTTTCGTGCATTACGACGATTGTTCCTTCATTGAGTAGCAATTTATTGTTATTCATTATTTATGCTGTTATTGTTGTTGTTACTGTTGTTGTATTTGTATTTGAAGAGATTTTTTTATTGTAAATAATCGAAGGGTGTTACATTTTCTTCAACACTTTTTATGATTTTTACAATATTTGACGCTTTAATCATCAACATGATAATGATGTTGTTGTTTTTCATAAATACTGGGTATTTGTATTAGTCAGCGCGTAATAAAAAGTGGGATAAACTGTTAAACAAACAACAGAAAAAGGATAGAATTTGATCCTTTAAATAAACTACTGCCACTGTAAATCCATATTTATCCGCATTTTTATTTAATGTTCCAGCTTAAAATTTCAATTTAAATACTTATTTATGAGATTCATATTGGCAACCACTTTGTGAGTAGGTTAGGCTAGGTTCAGTGTAGGATGAGTAGCTTAACATTGGCGGCTTCATTCTGAGTATAAAACTTAAGTGGTCGTTACAACAATTCAGTTACTCTCAGAGTTTTTGCGCGAAATCTGCTGAAAGGAAGTCCCCGAAAGAAATTTTTTTTTCAATTTTTAATTTTTCGTTTTATTCAAAATGTCTGGACTGGGGTTTGAACCTCAGACTCACGTCTATTGAGCCAATACACTACTAGACTACGGTTAAAAAAATTTTATTAATTGGTAAAATCAGGATGTTCGGTAAATGTAATCAAAACACAATACCATACCATTTCGACCGATAAAGTTTAGCAATTTTTGTGCTAATGTCATAATTCCAACAATTCTTTGTATTTTATGTGAAATGTCTGATCAAAATGGGTTTTGCCAGATCATCTAAGATATGGGTCGGGTCGTCTGACGTAATCATAATGCAATCATCAATCATCTTAATTGTTTTCAGTAGGATTTTATAATAAACAACTCCATTCCAATTCGCCAAAAAGGTGCAGCATTATCTCTCTTAGTGTCTACCACGGGCTCCGAGAAACTTTAACCTGCTTTTCCAGCAATCTTCTTCCCCCATTAATGTCGTAAGACACGTTATTATGTGCTTCAAAAATGTTTCGATTACGTTGTGTTACGAATCGCAAATGAAAATTCGTTCTCCTAAATTTTTCTCTGTTAATTCATTTCTTTAGGTTAAGGGATGGCTGAACCGTGTTTCGCGCAGGGACATTTGCTATTTTGAAGGCAATTGAGGCCGTAGTTAGTAAGTCCACTTCAGATTCGGAATCTTATATTATCTTTCGTCGGTCTGGTGTAAATCGCGGCTTGTTTAGGAGTGCAAAGACTCTTTAACGACCTTTGGAGCAAATCGAATCCATATTTGCTGGGATCCGGAGCATAGCGATATACTTGGTAATGAGACGGCGAATGCTTTTACCAGATTAGATTCACTTTCTAAGGGCTTTCTGATCCCCCAATCTGCCACCTCTACGGTCTCATCACTGGACGGATCAGGGGGAAATGGATCGGGATATTATGTGTCTACGTTTCTATGGGCTGCTAAAGACAGTGATAGAATAAGTTCGTTGCTGGACTTAGATAATACCAGTTCGAGCTAAGTTATTGGTTTCATTACAGGCCACTGCGAGATTAGATCGCTGACAAAGATCTGGAACAGATCCCAGCAGAACTCTGGGTATGTTGCTGCGAGAAGGATTTGGAAACTATCGAACACCTCCTCTGCTACTGCCCAGCCCTTAGTAGATTGAGGTTGAAGACGCTGGGCAGGGGCTTCTTCGAAGGTTTGGACTCTTTGTCGAGGGTCGACATTAAGGCATAAATAGGTTGAGCTGGTCGAGAAGTGCTTCAAAGTTGCAGTCGCTCTCTCTTGTGTGTTTTGTGGTCCTTCTGTTTTTCCTGCATCGCTTTATCCTCCCCTTCCTACCTCTTCTCCTTTTCCAAATTCCCTATCTTCTTCACTATCCTCTCTGTCTCCACTAGGACGTATTTGCAATGGATCATTTTGACCTCTGGGTATTGTATTTGTCCCAATGACAAGTACACGTCCTCAAACCTAGCTTAACCTAATTCACAAAGAACCCAGAAATCAAGCTTCTAAATCTGTTCAACTTTCTGCAAATGGTTGATAACGTTCACATGCTTATGTGCCTGTATTTCTCAAAATATTCCGCGATTAAAAATATTCCGAGAATTTTAAACTTTTCCTATCGAACGCACGCCGAATTTTTGCTCATTTTGAAATGCTGATAACTTCTTAACGCTCACAGAGTAATGTGATTTTAATAAAAAGTCTTCTAATAAAGGGAAGCTTAAAATGTTGCCTTTCGGATGGGCTACAGCGTTGCCCGATACAATCGAAATTGCCAGAGATTTCAGACAATTTGCAATCGAATATTTTCGACAAACAATATTCTTAAGCCTGGTAGAATTATTTAAAATAAAAATAAATATTTGGTATGAGATTGTAAAGAGTGCCTCTTAAGTTTTATTGGAGATCTTAAGACAAAAGAGAAAAAAATCAATGAATTTATATTAAAGCACTTTCCCATTCAATTACTTCTATAATAATTCCCCTTTCAAAACAAAACCAGGTGTTATGTTCAAACTATGACATCAAACACAAACAAATTAAAAAAATCTTTCAAAAATTCCATAAATTATCTAAAATAGTACACGGGTTTATTTGTACTTTAGTTGGGCACTTGTATTGTAATCTCAACAAATTTCCTGCATTCCTACACTAACAAAATCAATATGAACGAATACAAAAAGAAAATTCAATAAATTCTCATCGTCATCATCATCACCGTCGTCATCGTCGTTAATAAACACATGTTCGATTCATTAGAATAGAGATACATGCACTTACACCTACACATGCAAACAAAGAGAACATAATTAATATATACACATATATGTATATGTATATGTGTGTGTGTATTTTATACTTCATTTCAAAACTAACAAAGTTTGGGAAATTTTTGGTAAAAATACGTTACAAATATGGTATGCTGGAAGAGAGAGAGAGAGGGAGAGACTGTATTTATTAAAAATTTAAAAAAATTAAAATCCTTAAAGAGAATTTTTGTTAAATGAAAATTAAAAAACAAACGGAAATGTAAACGTAAACGTAAAAATATAAACAAACTTGAGGTCACAATGTTAGTGTGATGATGGCTCAAATTCAACAGCAGCAGCAGCAGCAACAATGTTGAAGGATGTGTTTATATTCAGTAACTGTGAGTAGACTTTGTTTGTGTGCAAGTAGAGCTGTGTGTGTGTGTGTACAGAAGAGGATATAAGGATGTGAAAATTTTGGATGTAAACAATTAAAAAGTTGAAAGGATTTTTATAACAAATAAACTCGCATAATAAACAAAATAAACATACACTCGCTCATAGAGATGCATATGCAGACACCAACACACTAATAATATTCTCCCTTACAAAACATAGAATGTAAAATTTGAACAAAAGGACAGCACACGAACTAGCCACTAAACCGAGTGTACATATATGTATGCATGTATGTGTTTACCCATAAACAATGGCTCTTTTTGAAACAAAAAAAAAGAAAACAAAAAGGCACATAAAAGCACTCTGAAATTTTCACATACACATAACAGACAGAAAGGAAAGAGATAGGAGAGAAAGAGATAGAAAGAAAATAAAACAATACAGGCCTTACGTATTTATATTGGTCGGTGTATGTAAGTAAAACCTGTTCTTTCATTTTTTGAAAACTCTCTGCCTTGTTAATGACAACAACACAACACTGTCTAACTGTACAATGACTTTAGGTGTTATTAAAATAACAACAGCTCAGCACAACCAACAAAAACAACAATGAAAAGAAATATAAACAAAAACAAGTGCATTACAAAGAAATGTGAGAGGGAGAGAGCGCCACTATAATTTTTTTTTTTGCACCATTAGAGAATAAAATGTTAAACAACAACAACAATGGTTGGTTATCTCTAGGAAATGTATGTAAACAAATGAACAATCAAAACCCATGTTGTCTGTTAATAAAACAATAACAACAGCTCACAAACACACATACACATAAAGAGAAGTGCAATGCAAACAAAGCAAAAATGCAACACGTGCGTTTTATTTGTCCATCAGATAGTGTGTGGACACTTAAAAATGAACACACGCACACAAAAAAAACCAACAAATCAAAAAGCAAAATTAGAATTTAAAGAGAATATTTGCAATGTTGAACAGGATCTTTGCAAAAGAGAGAGATTTTTAAAATGATTTCTTAAGCACATAACACACACAGTGGTGTGTAGTGTATGATTGAATATTTTTCTAATTTGTAACGGCGATAGGAAAGAAGGAAAACTTGCGAAATATTTTTTAACCGAAATAAATACCTTTCCATACAAACAACAAACATAACCTCTTTCTTTGAAAGATTCTTAAGAAAATTCGTCTACAAATTGTGGATAAATGACTTCGAAATGTAATATCTCTGGTAATAACAATTTCATTTGGCAACACTATAGCTTACTTGAAAGGTGACATTTTAAACTTTACTTCGTTAAAAACATAACTAAAATCGCATTACTCTGTGAATTGTTATTTCTAAATGAATAAATATTCTTAACAGTACCGCCATGTTCTAAATTTTTTATAGGAAAGGAAAGTAATATGCATCGCAAAACCGCTTAAAACTTTGCGAAGTTCCCGAAGACGATGCTACAAATAAAAAAATCACAGCGGAATAATCTGATAAGATAAAAATCATTCAAGAAGTTGGTAAAATCACGGAAAAAGAGCAACGTAGGGTACTAGGCATTCATCATCAAGTCATTATCAACCATTTAAGGGAAGCGGGATAAACAAAGAAGTTTGATGTGTATGTGCCCCCTGAATTAAGCGTGACAAATTGAACGGCTCTAATTTCCATTTGCCATTCATTGCTTAAAAAAAAGAAAATTTAATATTATGTAAAGCATATGATTACGCCCGAGTCTAGTAGGTAGTGTGTTGACTTATTAGATGTAAAGGCCACGGTACGAACCCCAGGTCAGACATCAAAACGAAAATATGAAAAAAATTTCTTCGGAAGCTTCCTGAGAGCAAATAAAATTGCCATGCAAAGTTTCTCAAAAAATCTGTCGTCCGAAGTCCACTTTAAACTGTAGGTTCCGCCATTCATGTATAAATTTAACACACACAACATAAGTGGTGTGAGAAACTAGGTCGTAATCCTGACTGAAGGCTTGTAATGACCAATTATGTGTATGTAAATGATTACGGACAATGTAAAGTACAAAGACAAAACAGTCTAAAGTTTCTTAAGAGTCAGTATTGTCACCAAGCAAGGTAATGCTGTATATCTAGGGGAATTGCAATGGAATTGGTCACTATAAGATTCTACAACTCCATTAAATGATTGATTCTAATCTCTACTGTCAATAACACAGCCCTGCAAATTTGGACTTTTTTTGCGCAAATAAGATTGCTCCAGGTGTTTCCGAAGGAAAGGTTTCGAGAAAAAGGGGGTTGAAAACCCTAAAAATAGCGTTTTTGGCCATTTTTGAAACATTGTAGAGCTCAACACTGACGTGCTAGAACCATCGCTATTGTTAAAAATTGCCAATTGATCTTTGCTCTTTAAAATGAGTCCAAAGCCAAATTGTTTGCATACACGCTTAAAGTAGGGGGTGGGTTTATGTCAAGGGGTGCAAAAGAAAAAGAAACACATTACGGAGGTCCTTAAAAATTAGTCAGATTTAATTGAAAATTGTTACTCAGGGGTTTTTGGGGTCGCTGATTACATATCTTCATTCAGATTTAAAAAATTCAAAATGGGGGATCCAATATGGCGGTCGAGGTTTATAAAAATTAATCAAATTTACTTGACCGCCATATTGGATCCCCCATTTGGAATTTTTTAAATCTGAATGAAGATATGTAATCAGCGACCCCAAATACCCCTGAGTAACAATTTTCAAGTAAATCTGATTAATTTTTAGCAATAGCGATGGTTCTAGCACGTCAATGTTGAGCTCTACAATGTTACGCTATTTTTAGGGTTTTCAACCCCCTTTTTCTCGAAAACCTGACGTGATGGAAAATTTTTGAAACCAGATTCGTGTTTAGCGCACAACATGCCTTCGGAAACACCTGGAGCAATCTTATTTGCAAAACCCATGCAGGGCTGTGTAATTAATACGATTTTTAACCAAATTCGAATAAAACTACCAGAATTAAAAAATAGAAGAGTTGTTGACCCGGCAGAAACTAAAAAAGCCTAGCAAAAGGTGTTTTCATGTCTTACCTTTAAATTTTAATTTGTATCGATTTCGGTAGAAAGTCTTAATTGATCACACACTTTTCACTCAAAAAATCCACATATTTTATACCGATGGGCTAAATGTTATCATAGAAAATGGCAAAGTATTAAAATTTTTCCATATAAGCAGATGGTATATTGTAGCACTTTCTCGTATAATGTGATTGCCATTTGCGGTCTTGGCTAAAAACTTCCTTTCTACTATTCTCAACAGCCTAGATCAATAATTACTTGATTAAGCAACGGCAGTAGATCAATAATTACTTGATTAAGAAAAAACATAAATTGAATAAGAAAACCTAATGACCGTTTTCTACATCTTCTAGTAAACTGGTATAACAAATGATATCCGATAAATATTCCCAGCTGCCCACTTTAGACGAATGGATTCTTTGGCTAACATTTCCGTACAATTGTGACTTCATCTTGGTAATTTCTGGTCAAGTATTTTCTGTCAACTTATGTCATTTAGATTTAAATTCTCCCAATTTTCCAAAAATTATTTAAAATTGATTGTCTCATGAATCCCCACATAACCTGTCTAAACAATTTAAGCCTAATACTGGTATGTAAACCACCTATAAAAAGGAATACATTCTTCCTTCCTTGATATCCTTCATTTTCTTTATTTTTCTTAAGTTTTCTGTTTTCAATTTAATTCTTCATTTTCATTTGTTTTTACTTACATTTGTTGCTGCAGTTAAATGCCTCCATTCTTTTTAAATGTGACGACATTGCGAGCATCAGTTAGTTACAGTCGTAGTAGTAAGGCTTATTGCAGTAACTGTAGTTATAAAGGCTTTTATTTACTAAACAACAACAACAGCAACATTAACTGTTACTAGGAAATAGATCCTTTAGTGTTATTTACACGCACTCTCAAATGTAAACAGAGATGTAAATATTTACATACACACACAGTCAAAGACATAGACACACACACATAGACGTACACAGTTACAAATACAAACACAAAATGAATGCCGTAACTGGATTACAGTTTATTTTAAACAGAACAAAACCAAGCCAGGAAGTGCTGAAAGTAAATAAAATTAAAAATTTAAAAAATAATTCCGGTCTTTTAAACCAGCAGAAGAAGGAGAGAAACAATGCAAAAAGTAAACGAAAATTGCAATTAATAGAGTGAGAGAGGGAAGAATAGCTCTACAGAATCAAATTCTTTTTAGTATTTCAACTAAAAAACATGAATACTAGTAGGAGACTATAATTTGAGAAATAATTCTGACATTCAGAGTGAATGGATCAATCTGCCATCGCTACATGGTGAATTTTATAGGGTAGATGATTTAAAAGTTTAAATTAAAAAATACAATAAAACAAAACCGATTTGGAATTTTGCCACATTATTTTTTTTATTGTAAAGTACAATTGTTCTGTTTAGAAATGGAAATTTTATTTCATTCATATGGCTGCCGCGGCTGGCCTCACAGTACCACATTCGATCGGGCCAATTTTCGTTCACTTTTGTGAGTGTATAGGGTCGTATATCAGTAATAGCATCACGAATGTTGGCCTTAAAATGTTCAATTGTCTCTGGTTTGTTGGCAGCCCTACAGAAAATAATCCAAAGGTGTCAAATCTCAGCTTCTTGGCTGCCAATTGACATCATGATTTTAATCCATCACCATATAATTAAATGGCCATCAGAAGCTTGATGCAATATGTAAATAGATTGTGGCATGAGGTGTGTAGCAAGTTGCACCATCCTGTTCAAATCAAACATTGCTCACATTAATATCGGCTACAAAAAAATCGGTTATCATGGTGCGATAAAACAAACAGTCACTCGTAATAGGTGCATTGGCTTCTGTAAGACCACGTGTGGGTTTTCAGGGTCCCAAATACGACAATTTTGCTAATTAACATGCCCATCAAGATGAAAATGAGTTTCATCCGAAAAAAATCGACATCATCGTACAGTTTCTCGTTGGCCCAATAAATCCTAACGTTTCTCAAGCGTAAATCGATTCATTATGTTCAGTGGGGATAATATAATGAAATTTTGTGACAGAACATGGCAGATTCGAAATAACCGATGGTTCAATTTAAACCGATAGATGGCCCACCCTTTAGATAAGAGTTGTCAAGATTACCCAAGACTACAAGGTCTAATTGGTAAACGAATTGAATTCAAACGGCCATCAACAATCCAAATACTGTCATATAAACTGGCATTTCTTTTTCAAGCATCCTGAAGCTACTACTAACAGTCGTAAACTCTTTCAGCAGACAATGAAGAACAAATTAAAAACCCCGAACTCATAAATCAATTTGCACGCAAACAAATAAAAATACCAACGACAACAGAAACAGAAACTGTAACATATTTTAAGACTTAAATATGAATAAAAATAAAAAGGATTCTTTAAAGTTATCGTATTAAAATGAACATAACATTGTAGGTGTGTGTGTGTACTTGCAATGTTTAAAAAAAGTAAACATTTGCTCATTTACATAAACACCCACAACACATTGAAAATTAAACAATCTGCTTCATTTCATACACACAAAAACATTCTCCTTTTGCCTATCACACACTCTCTCACATAGCAGCAAGTGTTGTTGTACATTTAAAAACCATTTGATATCCTGTTGTTCTTTTTAATGAAAATTATTACCATTAAAACTGATAAACATTGAGTGAGCTGGCTGGTCAAGGGACAGAAAAATAAAAACAAAACACGTACACTTGCAAGTACACAAGTAAAAAATAAAACAACAAACTGGCACTGGCATGTATGGTACGCCGAACGAATTACGAACAATAACTTCAAATAATACGTCGTACAAAAATTTATAATTTTAATAACACAAGCAACAATAATACATACTTACCGAGTATGAGTGATAGTATGTGTGAGTATAAAGAACATCATTTACATGTTTAACAATAACAACAAAACAATGGCAATGCCAAACGAAGTGTATAACAACAACGACCATAAGAGACACTGAACTAACGAGTGAACTACTGCAGTTGTTCTCTTGGCTATGGTTCATTATTATTAAGGCTGCTTTAACCTTTTGATGGAAATTCAATGACAAACATATAACTGATGCTGCTGTTGTTGTTGTTTCTGTTATATAATAAGTTTACATTGCAGCTGAATAAATGAATTTTGTTATTGTTTTAAAATTAAACTTCATTCATTCTTTTCCACACACAAACACACACTCATGCACACTCGTAGCCATACATACACATACAAAGAATTTTTGTGTATGTATTTATTTTCAACATAACCAGTATTTTTCATTGATAACATGTATCAACGTCTGTTAAAATATTTTTGTAAGAGAGTATGTGGGAGAGAGGGTTGGTGAGAGTAGATGCCTGTGAAAGCATAGCAGAATATAGTTGGGTGGTGTTAGTATGCATGCGTGCTTTTATTACCACTACAATCAAGGTTTAAACATATTTGCACACTCTTAAAAAGAGTTTAAAACGGCTTCAACAATTGATGTCGCTTCAGCCTTTTATGTATGTTGTTCAAGCAAAATTACATTTTAATTGTTCAAGAAAACAAAAATTAAAGTGTAAAGGACATTCTGCCATTTGCAGATGTTGTGACTGGCGAACTTTTGTTTGTATTCGCTCATATAGAAAGTATTTGATTTTCACGGTTTTTGGTAAATTTTTGTTTCCAGATTTCCTAAATTAAACTTCGGTTTAATCATCAACGCATTTGCCAATACTGCATTTGATATTTTGCAATTCTGTGATTTGCATAAGAAAATCAGAATATTTTCAGTTGCCAATTCTCTAACCCGAAGAAATTTTAGAGACCCTGAGTGATAGGGTCAGAAATTGCATGGTCCTTATTGAAGAGTAAGTGCATAAAGAGGTCCAAGTCAACTGCAGAGAGTATTAGGCGGGTAAACAAAGCTTAGCAACTTTAACACCATTGTTCTTGTCGAGAAAGTTCAAAAAGAGCGTTAAAGATAAACGGGAATGGATAATAGTGTGCCGCACCTCGTCAACAACTCTAAACGAATTTTTACTGACAGCTCGAGACAGGAGGGGGCTGTTGTTTGAGGCCTCTGTGCTTAATCATGAGGTATAGTTTCTCCAATAGGGCTAAAGAACGCTCCCAGCGACATCCAGGGAATCATATCGGATGTATGGACTGCCCTAAAGATTATTGGAAAATGTATCATCTCCGGGAGAAATGTCAGAAGATTTTTTAATAGTCAAACAGCGGGTTTTACAATATGATCCCAAGAAAATTATTTACTTACTTAACTGGTAATTACAAGCTTTTAGTCAGGTTTCTCACAGCATTTATGCTTTGTGTTTTAACTTTATAGACGAGTGGCTGGACCTACAGTTTAAAGACAACTCTGAAAGACAGACTTTTTTGAGAAGCTTTGCATTTTTATTTTCTCTCAGAACTTTTGCCAGAAGACTACTGAGCGGAAGACGCCAAAGAAATGTTTTTATTCATATTTTGATTCGTTCGAAATGTCTGAGCCAGAGATTAAACCACGGCTTAAGAAGCCAACACACTTCTTTTCAATTCCTCTCATACAATTTGTCTTGCTTTTCCACTCGCAATTTTTAGAAACAAAAACAAGGAAAAAAGGATGTGAAATAGAAACTCTTCTTCTTGTTTTGATATTTGGCATTACGTGTACCGTTGAAAATAAGCTAAAATTAATTGAAATTGATTTTTAATGAATGCCAGTCTTTTACAAACACAACATTTCGCTTCGTTTCGATTCAATTGAATGCAAATCATGCATCATAAGTTAGAAAGGCAAACGCCTTTATTCTGCCAGCCAAATAGCAAAAAAGATAGACAAGGAACGAATCAATCGTATCGACATAGACGACTCCTGTACGAGGGCAACAGACAGACAGACGTACAGCAGCCATTTACTTTGAGGAGCACTGGAACAGCATCATATTCGGTAGCATATCAGTTTCATCATCATCATCATCATCATCTTACTGCACAGCAACAACAACAACAATAACAACAATATCATGAACATTGTATACAAAATCCTGGAAAGAATTTGTATGGTAAACTTAAACAAGTATTTGAGGGTTTATTGATGGTGTTTTTGTACGATGGGGAGATCTAAGCATAGTGTTCTGGTATTAAAATTAAAGAACAAAATGAAATAGTGGGCCAAAAAGGAATTTTAAAGAGTCAAAACTACACCGTAACACCAACTTCAGTTGCAGAAATTGTGTCAGAATTCTGTTCATACATATGTAGGTACTTTGGCGATTCGGTTTGTGTCCTTACTAATGAAATTTTAAAAAAGAGAAAAAACAAATTATCGATTGCTTTAATTGTTTCGAAGTTCTAGGCTGCTTGTTTCCCTGGTCTCAACCACCAAAATGTTTTTATTGAATTGCCTTAATTTGTATCAGATTTTTCTGTTTATTGTAATTTAGCGTTTCACCTAAAATATTAGTTGAACAGCAAGTAGCTCTTGTAGTCACAATTAGCACTACTTATGTGCTTGGTGTGCTATCAATTCACTCAACCAGCCATTCAGTCAGGCATTCAATTAACGCGGTACTCATTACATTGTATGGCCATGTGTAATGAGATTTATTTGGTGTTTTTCTACTTAAAAAAAATTCAATTAAAAAATGAAAAATTCACAAGAATTTTAATTTAAAGAACCAATGTTGTGATAACAATTCATTACTAAATCATTACAGAAGTAATGACTCAAACCACTCATGTACTTTAAAATGTTTGTATTGGAGGCAATAGGGCTTCACATATGAGTTCATTATAAATCAATTGATTTATTTGAGTGTCTTTCAAGATTATCATTTCTGTGTTCCAATTATATTTTTATTGATTTTTAAATTACAACCACTTTCTCTTAAAATTGTTTAAGAACAATACATCATTTATTAATTCAGACTCTTTATCAGCAGTCAGGCCGACCGTAATCCATCTTTTGCATATTCGATATTACAAAAATTGAGACGGCTTAATTGGTTATTACAAGCCTTTTGTCAGGATAACTATTTCTCAAATTAAATTTTCGCACAAGATGCTGGACCACCGCAGTACACTTTACGTACAAGTCAAAGGTCATATTGAAAGCGGCGTTTGTTGAGTGATGGGAATTTCTCTAAAAATCTCTAAATTTACAGGCTACGATCAAGCCTCTCAAGAAATGTAGAAGATTATGCGGAAAAATTTCGTTTCTTTTCAAGAGCTAGTATGGAGCCCACAATCTCCAACATGTTACAAAGCAAAAGTATTCCGATTGGATCAATAAAGGTATTCTTCGGCCGTCTTCCTTTTTCGTTCATAAAAATACATACAACAATGTCAAGCTCTTATGAGCTGATATGAGTAAGCAGAGAACTGATTGTCTTCTTTCGTTTCCTTTTTATCTATCCATTGCACTACGACGGTTACATATTGAAAGGCATGCCACTAGTCTTTATATTTCTCCAAATGACTACTACAAGAGGTATGGATCTCAGGAGGAATACAGGACTACCTTTCACCTCATGTGTCAATGCCTGGCTCTTGTCACTTCTCATTGTCTGTCGTACAAATCAAGGATTTGCAAAAGTAAGTACTAAAGCCTCTTAATTTTGAAAACTGAAAAGGCAGGTGGATAGATTTGAGAACGTGTAAATCACAAAAATACTTAGAGGTCATAACATCCATTTTTTTCTTTCCAGGAAGTTCAAAGAAGGTGGAGTTAAAAAAGCAGAAGCAGCAACGCGATGATGAACGTACACTCCTCAGCAAGCATAATTCTATTAAAAAATAAGAAGAGCCTAAACACAGATTTCCTGAGCAGAGAGTTTAAACCCGTATAAAAACCTCCTTCCAAGGAAGTCTCCAACTTCTGCACATATCACGCAGAAATTCTGTTGAATATTGTCCCAGATACACGCCAGTGACCTGGGCTTACAGTATCTCGTAAGGGACCAAGTTATCAGGCTTATTGTGTTCCATTCGATATATGGCCGAAGGCTGCTAGATACGTAACATCGCTTTATGCTCCTAAATTCTCTGTTTCCTCTCCCGGACTTAAAACCCAAAGAAACTAAAGAGATAGCAGATGGGCGAAATAGAACCAACGAACATGTCAACAATCGACTGAATTTCTTTAATAATTTTTTATCTGCCGGTTAACCAAGTAATTACCCTACTGTAACAAGTTCTAGAATGGTAGAGTTGAACCTCGAATGATTTTGATATTTGTAGCAAATTACTATTGCCTGCTGCCACAGTGGTTTTGAAAAACTTCAGTCTTATCTTTAGCGCCGTAGAAACTGAATATTGTAAACGGGACCATTATTTACAGTGGCATTAATCTATTCTGTGTAATACTGTCAAATGAACCAACCATAAACAACTGTCAGCTGTCATAAAAGTTGTCAGACAAAATATTGTAAACAATTCATAGGCATAAGCTTTAAAAAAATTGCTTCTTTAAATGCCAAATATGTGTTGCCAGATGGAATTGATTTGTGATTGGAAGCCAGAGGCTTGAAACTCTAAGAGGGTCGTGTAGGTAATAATTGGGCTGCATGGTTAGGTAATAAAAGTGATTTGTAATCTCCATTTATAAAACCATTTAAGGTTTGATCTTTATAGACCAAGTGTCATGACTTTTTTCAATTTTTCTTTCAATTTCCCTTCGGTAATAATTTGTACTTTAAAGTATGCGATTTAACGATAAACAAATTTCAAATTTCTCCTCTTAATAACTCAATTGAAATAATTTATGAAAGCAAAACAATAATTTCAAGAAAAATTTTCAAAATTTACGACAACTTATCGTAAGTATGTGTATGTGGTTATAGTATGTTAAGAAGAAAAATGTTTTTTTTTTCATGACATACGTACAATTTTAAATACAAAAATGTTATTGAATTTAAAAACAAACAAAAAAAACTACAAATAAAAAATTAAAATAAACATCAGCATCATTGTCAGCATTATGATCATCGATTCCGAAGTACGAGCATCATAAATTGTAGTGTTGCGATGCGATGTGATGTTATGCGGTGCTAGTGCACTTGTTTAGCCATTCGAAAATTTTGACCCCATACAAAGGTTTTGAGATGTTGTCGCCTCTTTTTATTTTTATTTTCATTTTCATTTTTTTTTTTTTTGTTTTTTTTTTATTTGGTTTATTGTGAGTATTTTATTCCGTATTATTTGTCTTATTGTTTAATTTTAATTTTATTTTCATTTTTTTATTGTATTTTTTTTTTCTTTCTTTCTATGTTCACTAAATCACACAATTTGAAAAGGTGCCGGTGTAGCAGAATATGAATCAGAGTGTTAAAAGAATCAATTGATGGCAGTGGTGGTGGATTGAATGCAGTTATGCGCCGTTACTTAGCCAATACTCAAACCAGCAAAGATTCATTTCAATGGTAAATTTAAGGACGCGCTGGAACGCTTCAATTCTGTATTGAAATGGTTATCCAATAAGAAAATTTTCTCAGATTTCTTGCAGTACCTCTCGTATTGAAGCAAACTAAACCTAGAGAACTAGGGTGGGTCAGTTATACTAACATAAGGAAAGCTAGCATGGAATACTTGAAAAACAGTGATCGATTAAAAACGCTTGGAGTGACATGATACTCCAAGAGCTATGCTAGTATGATTTTACATCTGCAGTCACAAAAAATACCAGTAGACCGCTTGAGAATCATATGCTTTGTAGAAGCCATGTGTTTAAAACGAAAACAATGGAGCATGGAAAAAAAACTGCAGAATCTAATAAATCAAGCCACTAAAAGCTGAACGTTCTTTTCGTTTTCTTTATAGGATAGAATAGGAGGGAGTGGCAGTTTTGTTTAACTAAAGTTCATTTGAGTACACATAGCGGCCTGTTGTAATACCACAACTGAAAGAGATCTGATTGCCTCTTGGAGATCAACCGCTTACGAAACTGATCCTAAGTGTGTTATTATGGCCATTACCTTGGCCTGAGTCGGAGAGAAAGTCTCAAGGCGCCCGTGTAGACTTTCACAGAAACCTTGAGGGAAGCCACGTCAAGGGATGAGTTTCGCAGATTTTTTATGGCCATTACCTTCGCCTAAGTCGGAGAGAAAGTCTCAATTCGCCCGTGTAGACTTTCACAGAAACCTTGAGGGAACCCACGTCAATGATGAAAGTCGATTAAATGTAAAAAAGATAACCTTTGTAAAAGCAATTCACCTTGAACTGGAAATCTGTATGGCAACGGATCTCTTCACTTTATCAAGGACATTTATGATATAATTTTAATTTAGGGCAGTCCACTGAAAGACAACTTCATAAATAAGATTTGGTTCGATAAACATTGAATAAATCCAGCGTACAATAACAGAACGAAGTCCCTATCATGTACCCATTGACCTACTACAACGGTGGATGGCTCAAGCTGCTCTACGAGTCATCTCGGTGGTGGTTTTCCTATCTCTGCTTGTACATTAAGTCAATATTCGTTACACCAACCAGACATAATGAGTTTTTCGGATGTCACCGGCGGCTGTACACCCTATTCCTTGCTTAATAAGCCGCTAATTTGTTGTGAACTCAGGCGAGACTTACATAATTGGCTATTACAACCCTTTAATCAGGATTATAAACTAGCTTCTTAATCCACCCTTAGTGTGTGTGTGTTAACTTCATCGGTAAGTGGACTCCGTACGACAATCTTTGAGAATATTTTCATGTCAATTTTATTTCATCTCCGAACTTTCGCCAGAACAAAAGTTCAAAAGTTCGCGAGAGATATATTTTATTGTTCCAGATGACAGAGCTGGGTTTTGCGCCATCATATTACCTACTGGACCATTTAGTTTTAAACCAATAATTTGTCTTCCACCGAATATTGGACAGGCATTGTTACAGACAAAGTCAAAGACAAGGATAAAGTCGCCGTAGTCTAGTAGGGAGTGTGTTGGGTTATTATACGTAAAGCCCGTGTTAGTATCCCAGGTCAGACATCAAAACGAAAAATGAAAAAAAGTATTTCTTCGGCGACTTCCTCTCAGCAGATTTCTGGCAAAAACTCTGAGAGTAAATAAACCTGCCATGAATAAAATTAACGCGTATAAAATTAACGCACACAACATGAGTGGTGTGAGAAGCTAGGCCGTTGTTCTGACTGAAGGGTTGTAATGGCCAAATAGGTACGTATGTATGTATTGTTACGGACCTGTCCGTTACAAAGATATCAAACGAAAGACAGACAGCTTTAAGTCAAATGAATGCATTCTTTTATAAACTGTCTGCAGTATTAGAAAATAAAAAATACGTCCGTATTTGTCAGCTTCAAAGAGTTGAAAAACAATATAATTTCTATTGGATTTGTTTTTTGAAATGTTTAAACTAAAACAAATCACTTCAGATTGTCTTTTGTTTTCATAAGAATAAGAAAAAAAACCAAATTAACCCGCAATATATACGATATCTAGTGAATACGGAATACTGAGTAGAGGATGATTTCTTTTCTTTCCTTCTTCAATTGCTTACCGACTCTATGCATTTTAATCATAAAAACTAATGTTGTTTAGAAAACTAAGGACAGAAAGAAAATTCAATCCAAAATCCAAAGAAATTGAAACACAATAAAATTAAAAATTAAATCATGACGACGAAAGAAAAAAACAAATCGAAACGTTTTTCAATTCAATTCGAAACACTTGAAAAGTGTCACATGTGTCAGTGGAAATTTAATTGATGGTTTCGGTTTCAGTTTTTGGTTTGTGGTGTTTTTTTTGTGTTTTTTTTTTGCTTGTAGTCCGTTTAGAAAAACCACACGGTTGATGGATTTTTTTTGTTTCTTTGTGAATAGAGTGAGTGAATGAATGAAAAGTCCATTAAGAAAGTGGAGTAAAAATTAAACAAATTGGCCTTAAGTTAATGTTGATATTGTTGTTGTTGTTCGTACGTTTTATTATTTATTTCAATGATTTCCGGTATTAAATACAGAAAATAAACTTCATTTGTATTTCATTTCACAGTTTAATGGAAAGAGAGAGAGAGAGAGAGACAGAGCGAGAGAGGCAAATACGTATTGAAATTTGAGAAGATTTTTTATTTAAATTCTAACCAAACAGTGACCTTTGATACTCAAGATGACATATAGAAAAAAGAAAAATATCCTGTTTCCTTTATAATTCAAAACAATTTGAAACTCTCTGTTCTAAAAAAGAACGTTGGGGTTAATTCAGATATTCGAACAGGAAAGCAGCGGCTTTCCTGCTTGTAATGTCCACAGAATTACAGCGACTATCTTCTAAAATTTCCCCAAACGTTGTTGGCTTTATATGTGTGCCAATATGGTATTATTGATCCCATAGAAATGAGCGACACTTGCTCTTCGACGAGCTACTTTGTTTACAGCACTTTAAACTGCTGGGATTTTTGTCTTTTCTAGGCTGTCTTGTTAGGTATCTACCTCCTCAACGACAGTTATTGGGGTTTTCTAGTCCTGGCACATTTTAATTTAACAAACTCTGTGCCTTTAATGTCGTAACCACTTCTCCAAGTAATCGTTCATCTTTGAATTCAACTCGATTTTATTGTATCGCATTACACATTGCAAAGAGAAATTGTTCCTTGGCCGTACTTTATTAGAGGAGGGACGATGGGCAGAGGAAAAAATGAAGCGATCTTTAATCGTGACTCTTGATCACATGATCCCATAGGGTTAGCCAGTATATACGACGCCATCTATCCAATGTAAAAAAACAGCGACGTCCCAGCCACTAGAGTAACTCTA
Source organism: Sarcophaga carnaria (assembly GCA_958299815.1). Lineage (NCBI taxonomy): Eukaryota > Metazoa > Arthropoda > Insecta > Diptera > Sarcophagidae > Sarcophaga > Sarcophaga carnaria. The sequence continues at coordinate 4,940,933 of OY283150.1, forward strand.
TCAATAGCTGTGGAGCTAGCTTACCAAGGAATTTTGTAGGCATTGAGGTCAACCTGTCACAGAAACATTCAAATCGTTCAAAACATATTGTGGTTCTAATAAACCCGTAAAACCTGCCAGCATCTAGAGACGCCTGGCTAAGCTATTCATCGAGTCTTTCTCTGTTTAATGAAAATTCTAGACAATGTGTGTGTGCCTTTAGTCCCACACTCTTTAATATCATTGTATAATCACGACTTTGAGTTCTCTGAACCGACTTGAAAAGCATTATTTCAGGCAACAGATTATCCAGCGATAGATACAGACAACTTGTGCCCTTGACACAATGAAAAGGCATTAAAAAAAGTACAAAAAAAAGCACGTAAACTCTACTGCTTAAAAGTCTTTAGGGGATATAACACCGTCTCTTTGAAAGTGCCTAATTTCAAAGCAACAAACGAACATTTCATTGAAATAAGAGCAGAATGGAAATATTTTCTGATGCTTTGGCTACAAACTCGAGCAATACAGAACTCAAAGAATTGTTCATCATGGTATTTAAAATTTAAAAAGTTTAGATTCTTCATCCTTCTTCAAATATCTATCCTAGGAATTAGCATAACCTGTCAGTATTAAGAGAGAACAACATTAGGATTCAAAGAGCAATGTTGTTCAATACAGCATTCATTATAGGGAAACCCAATATATTTCCATTGAAAGCCTTCTTTCTTTATTACGATTTCGTAGACTGATGGCAACCCACTTAATATAGAATCTGCTACAGCAGACCAATTATTTGCTTCGAAAGCGAAACAATAAGAATATGCGGAAACAATGAAACAATGAGAATATGAGAGGAAAACAATTCCATCATCAATGGAACGAATTTGATAAAAATTTGCCACCAAATTCACTTCTGATCGCTGATCTAACCGTCTCACTTGTACAGCGTTTCATAACATTTTCATAACGACTGTAAACAGGAGCCTACAAGTGTTCTAAAATGAAAGTTTTGTTGCTTTAAAGAAACTGAAATAAAATTTAAATTTTCTATTAAATCGCAATCCTTATGTAACAAAAAAAAAACAAAAGAATTCCAAGTAAAATGAGAACCTACTTACGCTATACACTCAATCATAATTTGTTGAAGTAACGAAAAGGCTTTTTGTTACATGCCACAATTGGTGGCAGATAAACAAACTACACTTGCATTTATAATATTACAATGTACAACAACAACAACAACAGTAGCTAACCTCAATCTTTAATTTGAACAAACTTTGTACAAATGGTTCTGACTTTTTAAAATTAAACCACAACACAACAACAACAACAACAACAGCAACCATATTAACTTACTTGCATTGGAGCAACACACACATGAAAATAAAACGACAATGTATTACGAGAAGTGGTTATAAACAATACTTAAACAATATTTTGTTGCATGCAACATTAACAACCGTTATATAATCATACATATACAGTAAATAAGAATATTAAATTACATTCGTGTTACAATAAAATAACGTTCGTATAATCCTCGGAAGTATTGCATTCAGAATGAAATTGTTTTTCGAAAAATTGAAATGAAACAGACAAACACACACGTGCACTCAACAAAAAAAAAAAAAAAAAGAAAATCAAAAGAAAACAAGAATAAGAAAAGAAAATTTAAATTCAAATTCGAATTGAAAAAAAGAAGAGAAAAGAAGACCCCATATGGCGTACAACAACAACAACAACAATAGCAACAACAAAATAACAAATGAAATCCGTTTGAATGGAGAAAACGTGAATAAATTATGAACGAAGTGATCAATTTGAAATAAATTTTCAAAATGCATTTGTCATTATGGTAAAAAAAAAACAATAACATCAACAACAACTACAACAACAATAACAACACAATAATAAGAAACATTAATAAACCACCATTCATTTTTGTCATGCATGCATGTTGTCATTCAAACATTTATTCATTTGCTAACACTTTCTTGTGTATGACATGCAGGATAAACGACTTTGTTGTTGTGCCTTTTAATGCATCCCAAGCAATATAATATCTATTAAGCAGATCCGTAAAAGAATGTATTCATTGATAGGAAAAATTAATTGTTTTCTACACATTTTACTGCGGAATGAAGAACTTGAATCTTTCCAGAAATGAGCGACTTTAGAAATATAGGATCTTCTGCTAAGTAAATCACAAAAATCTTCAACAATCTTTCAAATTGACTTGACCAAGCCCCTCAAAAATTCTAACAGTAGACAGACAATAAAATTTTCATTAATAAAAGACGATTGCTTTGTTTATGACTTGTAAAGAGTTATTCATTTCTCAAGGGACTTTGATAGTTCTCATACTGACCAAATTCCACTGAACTCATAGAAAAAGTTGGCCAGAGCAGAAGCTGCACAGCAACAGTAAGACTCCTCAAAGCTGGAAACCAGCCAGAAAGTTTTATGAACGAAGCTATATCCTTGATATCAATGAAAGTGAATAATAGTTTCCTCCTCCTCAGCAGACCCACAACCTCTGCAGTACTCGTTCGATGGGAGCTGCAGTATTTCCGCGTGTCTTCCCATAACGCAATGACCTGAAAGCATGGCCACAGTGATCGAAATAACTTTGCGATGAAGTTTGAGTAGTAGATTGGAAAGTCTCCTATCCACCATGAGCCTAGTAAGTCTGGCAATGGAGCAAGATTTCTCGTTAACGTAAGATGGGTTGGCGTCCCGAAAGATTTGTTGGCCAATTTAACCGAAGTAAATTGGCGAGGGTCCTGGAAGGACATTTACGAAATCAAAATGGTATTAGATTGGCCAAATTTAGAAGAATTCAAGATGGCAAAATAAGCCATAATGCCAAAAATAGAATCGACAGGGCAGTCGAAAAGTGGTACAGGCACGACATTCTCGGCATTACAACGAAAGAATGAACAACTGCCAAGTCCTTCGAAAACATGAGGTTAATGGCATAGGATAGCATAATGTCCGTATGTTTTTGAGACCTTATGCTTTTTATAGATAATATCGATGGGAAAATTTATACACATGGTATGTAATGCTTTGACATTGGCTACCTCACTTAAATGACCGCCTCGGAATTGATGGCAACAATCGGTCTTTTTTAAAAAATAGTTCTCGTCAAATTTATCGCACATTTCGGTCGGTATCTAAGCGATAATTTGAAAAATGTTGGTCTTTAAATGCTCCCACGTTAGTAAGTTATCTTCACAGATACGGTTTTTAATTTTGCCCTGCTAAAAATGCCCTACCCACTTTAAATACTATGATCTTGGTGATCAAAACGCGGAATAACTCTTTCTGGGAACATGTCATGCAATAAATCTCAAAACGGTTTCGTTGTGCGGCTGTCTTATTAAGTCCACATACAGTCCAGTTCGTAATCTTCAATTGCAAGCCAAAAGCTTCAGTTCAAAAGTTGGCTATCACGTGGTCATAACATTTTGAACCGATAAGACTAGTTCTTCCGGCTAGTTTTCTAATAAATATGAGGCAATGATGCCTCCAAACTGTAATCAGTACTAAACAATCACTTTTTTCGTTCGCAACGGTTTTTCCTCAATCACTTCTGGCTTCTCCGAGCACCATTTTGTTTATTCACGTAATCACGGGATAAGGAAAGATCTCCTACACTGAAGAAGATTTTGTTTGAACTTTAATCACTGAAAACGTGTTGGTCTAGCACCCAATCAGCATATCTATGGCGTTGTGTGTGGTTATGCGGCTTTAATTGTGCAGTGAGTTGGATTTAATATGAATTAAGGTACAAGTCCAAATGTAAAATACGCCCAATTGCTAGGAACATTGTGCTATAATTTCAAAATATTATTCTTTATTCTTTTGTATGCCAAAAAAAAAATTAAGAATTCATACCTTTTAAGCTCTGATTTTTAAAAAATAAATGTGATCCAATAGAAATTGAAATAAACGCCCAAAACATTAAACATAAAATAGTAACAACAACAACAACAACATTAATTGCGGTAACATTAAGTAACAACATTAAGACGACAACGAACCTCAAATCAAAAGTGCTACTCTCAGAGGGCAAACAGACAGACAGACAGACAAACAAATCAACTGAATGTGTGGAGTATTGAAATCTCTTGAGTATATAAGCGATGTAAAAATGGAGCTACAACAACAATAACAATAAAACCGAAAAGAAAAAGAAAAAATGGAATTCTAATTACAATTCAGACATTTGGGAGCTCAAGAAACGCAACGCAACGCAACGCAAAGCACTTATAAATGAAATTAAAAAAAGACCCCCAGCACCTGATGGGATGCCAAGTCAGTATGCACACATGTACTGGCATAAAACATTGCAATAAAGGCTCATAAGCCTACAAACTGATGATGCGCATGTGCAACAGTTTTATAATGCGTGGCTGGTTGGTTGGTTCACTTAAAATAGTTTCTAATTTTAAAATAAAAACCAACAACAACAACAACGTGCAACATTAGTGTCTTGCAGTTGATGCCATCGTATTTAAAATATACATTGTAATGCAACTGAATGCAATGCATCAATGCAATGTAAGATAGTGAGGCCGCTTTTGTTGCTACTGCAGCTGGATTTTGTATCATTTGACCCCAAAATGTTTTTGTAAACAAATAAGGATTGCCAAGCACAATAACAACAACAACAGCAGCAGAAGGATTTTAATTTAAAATAGATGCTGCAACATTTGCAGCACACATCATAAAAAACAACAACTAAAATTAAAGACGATTGTCTCTTTGGCTTTGGTTTTTTTGTTTTTTTTTTCATGTATTTTTATGACAACAAACGAACGAACGAATGAATTGTGAAGCCCCTTAGGTGGGGTAACTGAGAAATATTCAGTTTTTTTTTTTCATAGAGTTTTAGAGTTTTTATTGGAACTCAGTTTTATTATAATTTTGTCTGTCCGTTTAACAGAATTTTCTTTTTTTATTATTTTTTTTTTAAATAGAAATGGAAAGTTTTTAATGGTAATTTTAAGAATCAAACGAAAAGTATTCGTATATCGTGGTAATGTTGCGTCAAGTGCAAGCGGTTTTTTACTTCATAATAGCTGCATTGTAGACTTCTGTCGTTTATTGACAATAAAACTTAATCAAATAATATTTAGAGGTTCTTCGTTTGATCAACTTTTTACTACCAAAAGAGTTTTGAAGAAGGAGCAATAACTAAACAATATTACCGTGTATATGCAAAATGGTAGTCAAGCGGTGCAAGATCCAATGCATACGTTAGCTATACGTAAACTTCGTACCCCAGCGTAGTCAATATTTGGAGGGTAATGATAGTTGAATGCGGCCTGGTATTGTCATCATAAAAGGTAGCTCCCTTTGGTTATTCAAGTCTGGCTAGTTTTTCTCAATTGCTTCGTTCAATACGTTGAATTGTGAACAGTAAAGATCAAGATTAATCGTGTCGTCTGATTGTAGCAGCCCATAATCAATAATTTTAGTACAAATATTTGTGTTTGACATTCAAAAAAAGCAGACTACAGCGTTATTTGCGGAGAATAGGGAAACAAATAAATGACCATCAAACATTAATTTTTGCGAAACAATGCCAGCATCAAATACTAAACTTGATTAATACTATTTTAAGGAATTATTTTGCGTTTCATTGCAATAAAGGTGAAAGGTAAATGAAGAAATATTTTCTCATATTTCATTTTGTTGGAGATGTCTGACCTGGGGTTTTAGACCGAATGGAATCTGAATCTGATCAAAATAATTTTCCATTCAAAGAACATGTTTAATTTGCATTCGAATAAAGAAACTCGAACTTAAAATACCTTGTACCATTTGAAATTTATCATCCTGCATATTAGTTATGAATATTAGTAATTGAACACAAATATTTAATTATACTTCTTACGTATCACTTTAATGTTTTTATTGTATCATTTTTTTTTAAATTTCCAGAGTTTAATAAAAATACATGAAATTGTATAAAATCTATTACCATAAATGAATGGAAAAGAAAAACAAGGCAATAATTTTTAATTAAAAATAAAATTTAAAAACGAAAAAAAATTGAAATATTTGTTCACTTATTTAAGAGTTAATTTGTTGCACTTGCTTTGCATTGCATTGCATTCCTATATTCATTCATACATTCATTCATAGATTCATACGTTCATTAACCTTTTTGTTTATCATTCTTTAATTCATTATTATTAATATTACTTTTAATTTTTTTTTTTCATATTTTGTTGTTTTTTTCTTTGCTTTTCCGTTTTATTTTTAATTATTATAAAATTTTATCTTTATTATGTACTTTCATTACAAAAATGGAAAATGAATGAAAATGTCCAGCGTGTATAATACCAGTCAATTTAAAAAAAATTATTAAATTTTTAATAAATTCTCATATGCATGTACATATATGTGTGTGTGTTAGTGTATATATTTATATTTTTATTGGCAGGACTTTAAATTGTTTATGTGTGTACTTACTAGCGCTGCTTCATTATACTAAACGAGAACGACTATACCACGAATGAAATTTAAAAATGTTACAATCGCTCGCAATTTAGCCCCACTACGTCGTTAGGGGTACTTTTGGTACAACTAAAATATCTAAATGGTTTATATAAAGTCGTATTACAATGGGCCCCATGTGGCCTAAGGGAACGGCTACCTCTTCTTGAAGTTCTATGAAACGTGAGGCCACAGTTCAAACCCCATCTCTGACATCTCAAACGAAACGAAATATGAAAAGAAATATTTCTTCGGCAACTTCTTCTCAGCAGATTGTTGGCACAAAAACTCTGATAGTAAATGAAATTGCCATGAAAAGTTTCTCAAAAGATCTTTCGTTTGAAATCGTCTTTATATTGTAGGTCCCGCCACTCTTGTATAAAATTAACACACGTAACATAAGTGGTGTAAGAAGCAAGGTCGTAATCCTGACGGAAGGGTTGTAATGACCAATTGTGTATGTATCCTTGAGGGGATGGCGACCTCTATCACGATATGAAGTCATCGTAGTCTAGCAGGTAGTATGCTAGCTTATTAGACGTGAGGCCATACAATATTGCTTGGGCGATTGCTGGCAAAAACTCTGGTAGTAAATAAAATTAACATGAAAAGTTTCTCAAAAAATCTGTAGTTCGAAGTCAATTTTAAAGCTGGTAGGTCCTGCCTCTTATAGATAAAACTTACACGTACAACGTAAGTGGTGTAAGAAGCTAGGTTGTAATCCTGACTAAAGGGTTGTAATGATCAATTAAGTAAGTAACTGAAACCGCTACTCTCTCCTATTCCATCATAATCTATCGTAGCAGCCATTACATTGATTGTAATGGCAGAAAAGAAAAGCTAACACTCTACGTATTATTTCGTAGTTCGCAAGTCAACGTGCCATAAAAGCTCTTCCCTATTTTTTTTCCAATACCCCTCTTGGAGGCATATGGCTTTCACAAAGAATTTCTGCCCTAATTTCGTTTCTTTACACTATTTTTGTTGTTCAAGGTAAGCCGGTGAATGGTCTGTTGTAGCAAATCCCTGGAGTTAGGATTGCGACCTAGCTGCCCACACCACTTATGTTGTGTGTTATTTTTAAATGTGAGCATTAGGATCTACAGTTTAGAGTCGACCCCGAACGACATATTTTTGTGAAACTTTTTCATGGCAATTGTATTTACTCTCAGGTTTTTTGTCAGAAATCTGCTGAGAGGAAGTCACCGTTTTCGCTTTGTTTTGATGTCTGACCTGGGGTTTGAACCGTGGCGTCACGAGGCCATATAATATTGCCTGCTTATGCATATCTATGCTCGTCCATAGGTAAGAAGACTTAATTTTTGGGAGGGAGTTAGATTTTACTATAGTCTAGAGGTCTGTAATCCAAACTAATCTTATACCGTGTTTATGTAACGGTTCTTATAGTGTTAAATTTCTGCCTACATGCATGGCTATGTGTATGTATTTAAAACATGAGCTTAAATTTAATAATTTCCAATAAAATATTGACATGACTAACTAAAAAAAAAAACCCAGAAAATTAAACATTTTACCATATACATACATACATATGTACGCCATAAACGAGTACACCTGTGGAGGGTAGAGATTTTTGGAAAGGATAAAGTGTGTGTTTGGGGGCCTATTAAATCGTAATTAATAAATATTTTAATTGTTAAAAATGTTTTAATCTTTTATTGATGACCATGACGTGCTGGGCTCAGGTTGGTTGGTTGTACCAAGTAAAATATACAATTATTTTTTTAAATAAATCAATAAATAATTAAATAATAATTTATTGTGATACATACTATACATTTGCAACAATTAAAATTGCACTAAAATTGCAATATTTTAAAAAAATAAAATAAAAGAAAAGAGAGTAAAAATAATTGCTTTTGTATGTGCCAATAATAATGGAATTAAATATTGTGGAAATTATCGAAGTAAAGGACATAAATGGTAGAATATGGCAATACATTTACGCTTTGTAATTCTTCAAAAGAGTTTAATTATGTGGAGAAGATATGAAGATATGGAATGTAAATCTTCGTCTGCATGTAATCCTCTAAGAAGGATCAACTCTTTTCAAACGGTCTGATAATATTGAAGCCGTGATGTCTTTGAATAGAGAAATGAACAAGACATGAAGAATAAATTAAAATTTATAAAACTTGAGAAAAGTGTACAGGACCAAGCCATTGATCAACAAACAAGTCTTCCGCTACAAAGCGTAGCTTCAATACTCTAAAGATTCGCTAACAACTCGTGAAATATCTAACCGTTCAGCGGTGTATTCTACAATTTCTGGAGACATGTTAACATTATCCTTCCAAGCAGGAAGTAGTTCTTCTAATGGTATTCTGTCAATAACATTGGGTTTCCTCAGGAAACCAAAGCAACCCTAATAGAACCCAATTAGTGAATTTTCGAATTCCGAAAATTTACAGGACTCTAGAGAAAATGCTGGATAATTGTATAAGATTAGGATGAGGAATGGAAACATCAAGCTATATAGTCCTGTATAGATTCAAGGCCAACCTGACCGGAGTCAATCTAGTTCATTAATAGATCACAGTAAAGGGAACGAATATAGGTTGGTAGCATTACTTACTAGGCACTGACTGATTATATTAGGCCAATGATTTGAAACACAGTTTAATGATCACAGTTACCCATTACCATTTGCATTTGATCTGCTCTTAGAAACGATCACTGTAGAATCTTAGGCCAATAATTTCTACTAGACATCTTCAATGTATCAGATTTCAGGCGATATCGTTAGATGTCTCGATCTGATAGAATAGACTTGAATTTCATACATATGTATTTCGAGGATAACGTGATGAAATAAACAATTAAAACGATATCCGATTACCTGATGTTTGTGGTACTAACCAACGAACCCTATGACATTTATGTCGCATTGGACAAGTGTAAGGCAAATCCAAGGAGGGCTACAATATTCTTAACTAAACCAATAACCCAATGCAGACGACTGTTTCATATTTTTAATTAAAATTTATTTCGTTCATGGTCACAGGCTCTACAGATTAACACCCTAATGCGAATGGCTAACTTCAGCAAAATTTTGAATCTATCCTGCGCTAATCTCTTCGATTTCATCAATCTCGCTCGCATTCTGTTAATCATATGGGACCATAGAGGCAGGTCTTCTTCGTTATTAAGGATACCAATCGCCATCTTCGATATGGCGCTCTGGTCTTTTCTTAAAACATTCAATTCAGTTTTAATCTCTTTACTAGAACCCACTATTGGTAATTACATTCGAGCGGAGATAACTTTCGTGAGCCGACGGCTACAAGAGTGAAGATCCCCATAGTCTAGATCTTTCGTTCGAAGATTTACTGTAAGTAAGTACGGTATTGACTTATTATACGCGTCAGTCATCTCGATGAAAGCGAAATGTGACCTCTCAGCAAATTTCTAGCAAAAATTCTGGTAGTAAATAAAATTGTCACGAAAAGTTTCTCAAAAATACGTCGCTCGTAGTCGGCTTTAAACTTCAGGTCCCTTCTTTCATGGATAAAATTGACATACATATGTACACAACGTGGGTAGTGTGAGAAGAGAAGGTTGTAATTTTGGCTATAGGGTTGTAATAACCAATTAAGTAGGAAAGTAAGCATGGTAAACTCATTACTTTCTTAGGAAGCTTAATTACAAGTTCCCCACTTAGTTCGAAAGGAAGTAATGCAGATAGTTTATTGGGTTTTAGTAGTCTCAAGGTAAGGTTGTGCATACTTGATGCTGTAGTAGTGCTTCAATTTCCGCTTAGCGTTTACGATCTGAACTTCGCTTAAGCATGCTTTATGAGAAGATTAAAGGCACCAACAGGTTAGGTTAGGTTAGGTAGCGGGTACACAGATGTGTTTTACAATCCTTTATAGATCGTTAATGCCAAGGATATCAGATGGTATACTGAACTTAGAGACAAGATTTTGAGGCCATGCGGTCATGACTTCTTTCACAGATGAGATATTTTCTCTGTGATCTGTATTGCAATTCTATACTAATGGCTGAACTAAAAATCAGCTATGAAACGTTTTTTCGCTACTCCTAAGTACTCATGAAATTTTGAATATAAGTGAGTCAACAATGTTGAAATTTAACTACTCTGATTTTTTCGTACTCACTACAACGTTGTTTTATAAGTACATGTTGCAATGAGTATGAGTACAACGTTGACATCAAACTCATAATATTCGAAATATTTTTGAGTCATACGCCTACTCATTCAGATTCATAAATTTAGAAAAATCCTAATAATACTCATAAATAACTCGAGTGATTCGAAACATTCATCAAAATTTGCAGTCTTAGTTGTTGTTGCATTTACAAAAAAAAGAAAAAGACAGTAAGCCCACAACCTTCTTGTGAATATTGTTGTGTTCGTGCGTGAATCATACTTATTTTGTGATTCTTGTAAATGTTGAGTCATGGAGAGTCGAAATCAACAACATCATACATGTTGTTAAGTATGAATATGATGAGTACTTCAAACTTTGAACATGAGTAGTATGAGTATGATATTAAAATAAGTATGAGTGCGTATAAGTATCAGAAATTATGAGTATGATTCGAATCTACTCATTGTTTTGAATACTCATTGCTGATCTCTGGTCTGAACCAGCATATTTGCTAAGTTGCTGACCTTAAAGACAATATTTTGAGATAATTCCTTGAGCTGCGCTCCCCTTAATGCTCGCATAAGTTGTTTCTTTGGCCTCAGACGAGTCTCTTTTGTAATTTTAAAAATTGCTCCACAGGGCATACATATGTACCTTTAAACGTGTTTAGAAAATATGTTTGTTTTTTTTTGTAATTTTTATCTTTTTTGACAACAAAAAACTTTAACGCACACATACACTTAAAATATAAAAACAATAAAATAGAAAAAAAAAAACAATCATAATCACACGAAAAATCTTAATTAATGAGAAAGAAAAAACACTACCGCGTACCAAAAAAAAAAAAGAAAAGAAGAAAAAGCAGACTTAATTATTATTTTGATAGATAATGGTGTTGTGTTCAAAATAACACTTCGATTGAGACTTGTGAACGCACGTATTCTGCTCATAATGCCAGGTGAAATCGTAGGGACAACGCATAATCAACAAAAAGCCATCCATGCAATAGTAATAGTACTCACAGCGGTTCGGATACGGCAAATAATTGTACAAGCCCTTGTGGCATTTCAAACTCACCGCGTGTTTAGACTATAAAACAAAGTGAAGCTTATAAGTGATGCTTAATTTTAAAATGATTTTGTTGACCTACATACCTTACAACTGCTTGGCATTTGAGTTTCACATTTGCCCGTCTCTTCATTGAAGTACATTTTAGCTGGACATAGCATAGCTATTGCCATCCCATTATAGCATGTATAGAAGGCTACACATGACTCTGGATTTGCAATGTGTTTGATATTTTGGTAGCCCATTTGATGAGGACATTTTGGCATATTTGCCGAGGATAAATCTGCCACATTGCTTTGTTCCCGATTATCATTCACTTCATCATTAGTTTCACTATCGTTCTCATCTTCATTTTCATCTTCGTCCCCATTATTATTATCTTCCAATTCAGGTGGCTGAGTATAATCCTCATCGTATATACTTTTAACATCATCGCTAGGCTGTATGTTACACTCAACATTTTCCGGATCATCACAAATTTCTTCCTTCGCGTTAAAATAATTTCCAGCTAAGCATTCACCTTCATAGGAATTTTCACCAGAACAGAATATATATTTGGCGCAGCTTTTCTTACTGGCCACCACTACATCAAGCTTTTGAATGCCTTCGCATTCTTCGTAATGCCGACCCGATATCGATTGTATTCCGATTAGCATTATAAAGCCGAAAACTCTCAAAAATAACATTTTAAATCACGTAACAAAACACTTGATAATCACTTGTTGACATCTTCATTTTAAATAAACTTCGTGTGGCTTGTGATAGTGGCCTAAATACCATTTTGACTTCAATGTTGACTATGGTTACTCCCCCCGACTGCATGCTTTGCTAATAGGGCTTGCCATAGAATGCTTTTGAACATGTTTTTTTATTGAAATATTATCAGTTCTGGCATGACGAACTTTAGAAATGTGGTTAAGATAACTGATAACATTTCTTGTTATTGTTGTTGTTCCGATAATTTTATTGTGAATTCTTCTATCGTTTCGCAGCATTCTAATTAAAATATTTTAATCGATATCAATACGAAGAGAGAGAGTACACAATAGGAGAAGTGATAAAGTTACCGATCAGTCATACCGACTAACTGTAGTATATTCAAAACCAGGTTCAAAAAGTTTAATGGCTTCGCAACTGAAATTCGATTGCTTGTCCTTAGAGCGAATACTGCACGGAAAACTGAAATGAGGTTTAAACAACCAAGACTTCTAGTGCTGTGTACCCCTGGAAAAAGTCAATAGCAGCAAGCCAAGGTCTCAAGTAGTCTCAGTAGCTATTTACATCAGGATTAGTACTTTTGTAGGAGGCGTTAGTATGGTAAGCTTCTCTTGAAAAGACTGTAAACCACAGAAACTCAAAGCTTTTTTCATCCCGTTAAGATCATCTAATCTCAATTGAGAACCACAGCGATTTTAAACTGGGTGCCTAATAACTTGATGAACATTTCCAGTTGAATATTCCGATACAACCCTATATTGGCTGAGGGACATTTAATTTCCCGTAAAGTTGACTACTGCCCATAACTACTACCACTGTTATACACCGGGGTATAAGAGAAAAATTCAAGCTAAAAAAAAATTTCGAGAATCGTTCAATCCGCTATTAATAGGGTTATAAACCGATCAGAGTCATATGCACAGCATCAGCAGTATGGATATCCGGGGCTTAACCTTAGGACAGGCTTTACTTGAGATCCACTAAATGATGAAAGCTAGATATTCTAATGAATATAGCACCAAGTTTCTTACTGCGAATATCGGTCAAATTGATGTCAAATTGAGGTGTTAGCTTATTAGACGTGAGGCCTCGGTTCAAAACCCAGGTCATATATCTCCAACTAAACGAAATAGGGAAAAATATTTCATCGGCGACTTCCTCTCAGCAGATTTCTGCCAAACACTCTGAGAGTAAATAAAATTCTCATGTAAAGTTTCTCAAAAACCTGTCGTTCGAAGTCGACTTTAAGCTGTAGGTCCCGCCACTCATGTATAAAATTAACCCACACAACATAAGGGGTGCAAGAAGCGAGGTCGTAGTCGTAACTGATAGGTTGTAATGACCAATTATGTATGTTATGTATATACATATGCATAACTATTAAGTCTATTAGGCTGTAAATTCTAAGCTGGGGAATAATCTTGCTTTATTATCAATCTCTCCTGATCTCATATCTAGATAGGAAGAGTACTAAACAACTACTTAAATTTGACAGTTGGAACATGTCTGTTGTCATTGTATGTCACCATAGAGGAAGTCGTCACATCCTCCGTGTGTGGGGCCCTCACCCTCTAAATCCCCCCCCTCGTCTCGTGGACTTGTTGTGCCCGGAACTACGGTGGTATTACTTCGGAGTGGAGTCCTTTTGAACCTTTGGCCCCTGCGTGTTCATATCCGCGTTCGGATTGCGTGGAGAGGAGACATCTAAGTGTCTCCACTATTCCTTTCGTCCAGGTCCCAGTGTCGGATTTTGTTTGACGCGTGTACAAGTATCATCTATGCCGGCGTGCCTACATGTTCTGCAGCCTCGAGATCTCTCTTCTTCAGTAGTAGGATACGCTCCACGTAATTCGCCACTGAAGTCCAATTCTCTCTACTCGCAATCATAACCCCGACAATGTTAGCGGCCGTGATCGTTCCAACTATTGACGTCAGTTCAGAGCGATAGCTCTGCCAGCGTGCACATTCGAAAATAGTGTGCTCTGCATCATCAATTACTTCCTCCTCTTCGTAAAGGCAATAAGGGGAGGCGCTCTTGCCCATTATATGCAGGTACTTTCTAAAATACCCATGTCCCGATAGCATTTCTTCAGATTTTTTTTGTACAGGGAAATTTAAAACGCTGAAGTATTGATTGCATCAACGTGATACGTTGTTAATTTGCTATCAGTTGAAAATATCAAAATAAAACGTATGACAGATTGTATGTGACTCGGCCTTAAGACTTGTCTTAGAAACAAAAGCTACATTTCCGTAACTGCGGCACTTCATTAATAATTTTGTTTAGGTTTAGAATAGGTCTGAAAAGGGTTAGCGAATGAATGAGCAAACATTAATTGGAGATCAGGGATAGCCTAACGCTTTCAAAGCAGACAGAAATACTTCTTATAACATAATGACATAGATTTCAATAACTTCTGTCTCAAATTCATATTTCAATGCAGAAATAAACTTAATAAAGTTAAATAAACTGAATTATATATTTTATAACAATAATAATAAAAAAAACTCTTTTAAAATTTTTTATTTAAAATAAAATGGAGAACTTAAATTAAACATAAACATACATACATACATACTGACATTTATCAACATAAAAATATTGTATTTATAGCATAATAATGATAAGAATGTAATAATAAAAGTATTTGAACAAAAAAAAACAAAATAAAACATTAAATAAACAAAAATACTCAAAAAAATAAAAATAAACAAATAAATAAATACATTCTAAAATATCGTATGAATTGAAATTTAATTACATTTTTAAAGAGCAGTGTTGCAAAATGATTAAAAAAAGTACTTTTAAATGACCAGTAAAAATTAAAAACTAAAAATTAGTTTCAATTTCCTATTATACGCACAATAAATACTTTATCATCCGATAGGATTAAATAAGTATTTAAAACGTTGTGTTTTTTCTATAAAATTTATTACAATTCATTTCAATTCATTTTAATTTAATTTAATTTGTTATGATTTTTTTTTGTCTGAGAATTAAAACTTATTTTAAGAGATTTTGTAGTTTGGCACGTAAAAGAATTGATTTTTTCGTTTTTATTTCGTTTCATTTCCAATAGAATAAATGATGGCTGCGTACATCGAAACCATAAAATTTTAAAAGCATATAATCCTGCCATTTCGTAGGTAATAAACTGAAATTCAAAAAACAAAAAATTAATTTTAAAAAGCAAGAAATAAAAATAAATAAATAACAATAACAATAATAAAGTAGAAAAGAAAATTTGAACAGAAAAAATTTCTTCTGCGACAAAAATTAAAATAACTCAGTTCTTGAAGCAGTGCACTTCAACTCTCTTGCAATTTCATAGTCTACTCATTACGTGCCGTAGTCGCCGTAGTCTATTATATCTATATCGCGCCTCATTTCAGACATCAAAACAAAATACAAAAAGTATTTCTTCGGCGACTTCCTCTCAGCAGTCTTCTGACAAAAACTCTGAGAGTAAATAAAAATTGCCATGAAAAAGTTTCTCAAAAATCTATCGGTTATGAGTCAACTATAAAACTGGCAAGTGCCACCACTCCTGGAAAAAATTAACACACAAAACATAGGTGATGTTAGAAATTAGGTTGTAATCTTGACTAAAGACTTGTAATGACAAATTAAGTAATTAAATAATAGTCGTGTAAATTTTGAGTGACCTTCATGATTGATTTTCTCCTTTAGGAAATTTTCCAGTCACTACTTTTCCTTTCCCCAGCTATTATTCTTACAAAGCAAATCAAAATGCCTACAATAAGTCCCAATAATGCTAGCCCTCCTATTTAGAGAGGGCTTAACATTTGCAAAAATATTTTTTAAAATTTAAATATTAAAAGAACACAATGAAGGGTGACCAACCCTCGTAATAAAACCTAACTACACACTCTTGTTGCACATACATATATACGTGCTAGTGTGTGCTAGTGAAAAAATGTGTTGTGCTAAATTGAAAAGCTTTTTCATTTTTTTTGTGTTGCTATGGCTTCTACTCTTATAAAAATTCTCTCCCCCTTGGTATTTTTTCTTTTCACAATTTCATGTTATTAACTTACTTACCTGAGCAACCAGACACTTAATGCAAATATTTTTGGCACGTACACCATACGCTCATTGAGCAACATGCCACGGACAATTTTGCTTGCCACATATGCTGTTGGTAAGCCAGGATAACTGCTCGAGATGCTATTGAAAAAATAAAAACAAAAACAAAAAAACACATGGAAAACATTAAAGAATGCATTGTTAAAATAAAATTGAGAATTTAAAAAAGAAGTTATTGTTGTAAAAGGGAAGAGAAAGAAAGAAAATAACAATAACAACAACGAACAAACAATATTGCATACATACAACATTAAGTTATCAATTATAACGGCTTATGTGTGGTCTTTAGCAAATAATATTCATACATTCAGGCAGACAGACAGACAGACAGACAAATGATTATTGTAAAATGATTTCTTTTTTTCATCTCTTTTATCAACATGAGAAGCAACAAGTGTTTGACAATTTTAGGGTGACCAAATTGTATTCTGTTTAAAGCGATTTCTTTCACTAACAAACTAATAACGTTGATAACAATGAATGTGTTTAGCATTGAACAAATTCTTAGAATTCATGATTTGAATGTCAAAGAAAATGTTTCTTTTTTATCTTAATTTTGTTTTCTTTTTTTTCAAAATGAAATTTTTGCAAAATTTGAATAAAAAATAAACGAAAGACGTGGAATTTCCAAACTAAAGTTGCTGCTTTTAAAATGGGATGGGTTGAGAAACACACTCTTAGTTTTGCTGTCATCATTTCTGTCATCTTTTCATTGCTGTCATATTTCTTTCTCATTAATTGTGTACTGTGGAGATTACAAGGTAAACATTTGAACACTGTTTTCCACATATGTCGCCAGGTACAAGAAGAAGTGGAAAACCGCATTGGGGTTACCAGAATTACGACAAACATTAGAACAGCATTGAAATCTGTATACAAATCCTATAACGTTTAATAGAAAACCAATTAGTGCATATTTATGTCAACACTTGTTTATGAATATGAGCCATGGAATGCTACAGAACGTGACTTCAAATCCAAGAAAAATCCCATACCCATGCTGGCCGAAAACAATCACAAATAACCACTTGCAGTCGATAAAGAAACATCAAACAATCCACTTCAAATTCGGAACGAGAAAATGAGCTGGATAGCCTACTACTGCAGGACGTGGAAGGCTAATGACCAGTGATACATTGCAATCCACTTGACTGCAGACAAATTGACAGTCTTTCACATAAACAGGAGGTAGTTGCTACGGCGTTATGACATGTAGTCAAATATTTGTCATTTTGTTTGAGAACTCCTTAGCATTTTTCAAAATATTCCATTGTATCTCTTTCACGAAACCCCCATGACTAATAGCAAGAAAAAAAATTAAACTAAGCAGATCTTAAACATTTGATGAAAAATTCCGAACAAAATGTAACTCTTATCCTCGAATACAATTCCAGTTGTAACAACTCGTATAGTGCGTTCTACATATGAATCGAATACACACTGTTAGCAAAAATATATTCAATACTCTCACGTGTAGAAGTGAGTTTTATAATCAGGCTTATTAGACTAGAGGCCATTGTTCAATCCCTCCTCAGACATCTCAGCCAACACCAAAAAAAATATTTCTTCGTCGACTTCCTCTCAGCAGTATTCTGGCAAAAACTATGAGAATTAATAGAATTTCCATGAAAAGTTTCTGAAAAATCTGTCAGTCGACTTTAAAACTGTACGTTCTGCCACTCAGGGATGAAAATTAACACACACAACATGGGTAGTGTGAGAAGCTAGGTTGTAATCCTGATTGAAGGGTTGTAAAGACCAATTAATCAAGTAAGTAAGTAAGGTTCCTAAAATCCTAATCCACCTTTAGAGAATAATTGCAACAAATCAACAGTAGATCGAATCCCACGGAAACCGTAATGCTAGTTGCTGATGCATAAAAAGTTTCCTATCCTCTTTAGTTCTTAATAAAGTGCTTGTCACATTGATAATCCATGCGATAGCAATGCAGCATGATATCGTGAAGCTTTCACGACTGGTTATACTACGTCCACCTTGCTGAGGGTGTCTGTCATTTATAGCCCCAAGCAATTGTTACTTGTTATCATTCATAACTAGGTAAAAACATGCCTTATCTAAACTAAATTGGTCACCTTAGAAAATTTCATCAGCTTATAAAGCATTGTTATATTGAATACACATGTAATCTGATACAATTTAAAGCATTCCTATGAAAAAAATATTTTTACGTACCCAGCATCACTGAGCAAATGTAAATCACCGCTGGTCTTCATAAAATACGTATTGGCAACTGTTGTTCGAACATAATCGCTACTCGATAAACGCAATTCACAGCGTAATGCTTCCATGAAACCCAAAATACCATATTTTGTTGCGGTATAAATCCCGGCACCAGGTAGGGGAACAAGACCTATAAAAATAATACAAATCAAATCGATAAGAATCCAAAGTATAACTTGTTAATACTATGATTATACTTAAAGAGTAGGGATTAACTTAAAATACTACATATGGTATTATTATTATGTTTTTATAATGTTAACAATAAATTTTTTATGAATTTACTATAAATAAAGCCTTAAATTCCCTAAGTCGCAAGTTGGGTCCTGTAAGGTCCCGTTGTAATACCGATAGTATTTATTTCGTCATAAAACAATAAGTACCATAAGATTCATCCAATACATTCATGGAGCCTAAGAAGACTTCGTCTCAGGTTCCCAAATGCATGACAATGAAAGAGAATAGGATTTGTAGTCTTCTGTCCTAATCAACAAACCTCGGAAGTACAGATATGAAAACTGTAAAAAGTTAGTTAAACAACGGATAGCCTGCCAAGTATAGCAGGTTTCAAACACAGCGGAAGAAGGCGCATTAGTCTAGTAGGTAATGTGATGGTTTATTATACGAGAGCCCGTCTTTCGGCTATTCTCTCTCAGCAGTCTTCTAACAAAAACTCTGAAAGTGAATAAATAAATGGCCATGAAAAGTTTCTCAAAAAAATCTTTCGTACGAAGACGACTTTAAAAGTGGTAGGTTTTAACACTCATGAATAAAATTAACACGCACAACATAGGTGGTGAGAGAAGCTAGGTCGTAATAATAACTAAAGTGTTGTAGTGACTAAAGTGAAAAATGAAAAGATGATTGGCAGAACACTCAAGCCGTAGCTAAGTGCTTCACCTTTACGATTGATTGAGCTAAAAAACAAACTTAAGTGCAGAGACAAAATGTCAGGTAAAAGCTAAAAAACCATTCTACAGAGGCCGATTTAACTATTTCGACAGTTTTTGCCACCGAAGCTAAATAGGGTCGCCTGTGCTGTCCTAAAGCGGTTTGGCTGTAAGAGAATTCGCAGTGCATACGTCATTAAAAGCATGAACAGCAGAGATATTAATTATACTAAATGACAGAAGTCGCCGTAGCCCAGTCGGTAGTGTGTTGGTTTATTAGACGTGAGGCCTCGATTCAAACCCCAGGTCAGACATCGCCTTCTAAACGAAATATGAAAAAAATATTTCTTCGTTCGTATTCTTCTCAGCAGATTTCTGGCAAAAAGTCTGAGAGTAAAATAAAATTGCCATGAAAAGTTTCTCAAAAAATCTGTCGTTCGAAGTCGACTTTAAACTGTAGGTCCCGCCTCTATTGGCTGCTGGATAAGTGTTCGTCTGGAACAGACATTTCCTCCAATAATCGAAGATATTTTGACAGTGAAATTGAAGTCTCCTACAAATACAGTGAGCGTCAAAAGAAACTGTACACTAAGAATAAAATTCTAACAATCACCAAACTCAACTTTTCACACTTAAGGAGAGTGGCCGAAAAAATTTGTCAATATTTCGAAATTTTTTGTCATGTTTTTGTTTTGCTTCAATTTTAAAAACTGGCAATGAAACAATTTTAAAGTAAAAATAACGGTAATTTATTAATGTAAATTTTTTTCATGTACAGTTTCTTTTGACGCCCACTCTATATTTTTTTTTCTTGTCGAAAAACTTCAGAAAAACTCGTGCTCAACACTCAGGCTTAACTTGTCTGGTTCGTGACTTAACTAGTTTTCTAACATAGATTTTAAAAAACTAATAATTTTCTAAAGAAATTCTTTTTTGTTAAATGAAAATCCCCATTATATTTCGAAAAATATTGAATAATTTATAAATTTACACTTTTTATTATGAAAATTTAAAAAAAAAACCAACCGTATGTTATTCATTCGTTAGTCATCTCCTTAATATTGAAATAAAATTATACAAACGAATAAGAATTTATTTTCAACTTACCAGACAAAGCCGCAACTGCAACAACATGTCCAGATTTACGTGCAACCATTTTTGGTAGGAATTCTTTAGTGGTCTTCAGAAGTAACGTACAACCAGCACAACGCCAACCCACAGCAGACAGAAAGAACAATTAAATGCGAACAATAAAATCCACAAATAAAAGTTCAGAGAAAAAAATGGTAAAAAAAGGATGAATAACAAGAACCACAATGAAAAATTAAAAAGAAGACAATAATATTGTGTGTGCAACATTATTAAAAATCATTTGTTAAAATCGTACAACATGCCACCGTATAAAGGTATGGTATGGTATGGTATGGCATGGCATTGTCTGCGTATAGAAAATGTAAAGAAATCACGTACCATGATATACGAGCCCAAATTAACGGAAATAATTTTTTCAATTTCATCGTTTTTCAACTGTGGCGTCGATGTCATTGGCATCAGGGAGGCATTATTTATAAGGATTTCAACAGGACCCAATTCTTTTTCAATTTTAACTGCCATTAGTTGTAATTCACGTGGCGACGAGACATCAGTCTATGTTGAAAGCAAGAAAACATATAGAATTTAAGTATTCGAAATTTAATTCGAATTCTATCACACACTCACCTTATAGGCTTTAGCAACACTGCGTGGAATTTTCGAAATCATATCGACAGTTTCGTAACAACCTTTGGAATTTACATCGACGACAGCAATTTTACAGCCCTTGCGAGCCAATTCTAGTGCTATTTCACGTCCCAAACCGCTGCCACCGCCAGTTACCTGTGTGGAAAAAAATTAAATTATTTAAATTCGTGTTTAATTCTTTATTTAAATTATAGTTCATCGCATAATTAATATTATTTTGGAAGCCTCATGACATATTTACTGAATTAACACAAATGTTTTGTTTTTTGTTTTGTTTTAATAATTTTTAAGTTAATTTGTTAACAATACAGCGTTTATAACAATTGCTACTTAATTTTTTTTTTTTAATTTATTCTCATGTTTTTATTGTTATTGTTGTTGTTTAACTTCTTTTGTTTGAATGTGTGAGAAATTCTCAGTTGTGGTAGAAATAATAATCACATGCACATTAAACACTATTTAATTCTCTTAATTGTCCAACTCTTTTGTTTCAAATTGTTTGGAAAATATTTTCAACTAAATTCCTCTCTCTCTCTCTCTCTGTCTCCCTCACTTTTTCTCTTTATCTTTCCTTCTCTCTCTCTCTACCCCGGTATTGTTTCTTTTAACAAAACAACATGAATTTGTTCGCATTGCTTTATTGCATCACATCTTAATATTGTTTAACCCATTTGGCAACACAGTGCACTATATGGGGCTTTCCACACAAATATATAAACTAAAAACCCCCTTACTTACTTCCTTTAAACGCTCTATCACAACATTTAATTCTTTAATAATAATTCGAATCGGATACTAAGCGCTTCTATCGTTTCGCTCTTTCTCCAGCTTCGTACATCATCAATATCATCATAAACCTAGTCTTTCTGATGTGATCAAGCAATCGCGGCCGTTCTTTCCGTTAACATGGATGAGCCTCGAAAACATAAAAAACAGTTACAACTGCTTGCACAAGTTCTCTTGCTTCTGTGTCATATAATAACTTAGGATTTCTTGGGAACTTATACAGATAGCCTTGTCTATTGCTTACTCAAACCGAAATAGTACCCGTTAGCAACTATAATCATTGCCATTGTCTTGAGGACGTTTTGTTCGTTGAAGGCATTAACCTACCAACTGCCGTTTGATGGCTGACCAACTTTCATTGGTTATTTTTCATTGTGTTTAAGGCATTGCGCTTTATTACGTAGTCGCCGCAGTCTAATAGGTAGTGTGTTGGCTTATTAGACGTGAGGCCTCGGTTCAAACCCCAGGTCAGACATCGCCTTCTAAACGAATTACGAAAAAATATTTCTTCGGCAGATTTCTGACAAAAACTCTGAGAGTAAATAAAATTGCAACGAAAAGTTTCTCTCTGTCGTTCGTAATCGATTTTAAACTGTAGTTCCCGCCACTTATGTATAAAATTAATCACAATCTTAAGTGGCGTGAGAAACTAGGTCGTAATCCTGACTAAAGGGTTGTAATGATCAATTATGTATGTATGTATGTAAAGGCCTTGCGCACTTTTCCAATCTACCTGGTATTAAATGGAACGAAACAATCGTTTAACTGATACTCTCGTCAATTCGGAACGCTCTTATGATCTTTGCTGGAATCCCAAACTCAGACATAACCTTAAACACCTAATTGAGTATTGCACTAAAAAACGGTATAGTAACCAATGAATAGGTATTCCATCATCCTGATACCTCACTTGGCCACATACCTGCCATTTGTATCCCGAACCTCGCTTTCGTCCTCGACACTGCCTCGTGTGCTATGTCAGGACACTGTTCATATCATATTTCCAACTTCTAGTAGTTAAACTAGAGTCTCTTTTGTATTTACAAAATGACCTCGGCAACATTAATAATATTTATATGTGTGTAAAGATAAATTCGAATTTAACTAGCAAAGACTAAAACAAAAAATTTTAACAGAGTTCATGTTGAAGTTAACAGAGAAATGTTTAAAGCGTTTAACAGAAGATAGAAAAAATGATCATGGAAGTACCTGCAACATTTTGAATGGTCAGCCGACTTTAATAGCTACGTGAGTTGGACTATGTATTGAAGAAGATGCAAATAAAGAAATAATAACGGAACTGACTGATCTAATAATCGCAAATGAAAATAACCCTCTTCCAGTTTAATTTTACTTTTGTCGATCGGTACTGAATGGGTTAAACAATTTGATTCTTCATTCATCATCACACTTTTGAGTCATTCATTCATTCATATTGTCGTTGGTCGCTTGTCGTTATTGTAGTGGTGCACCCTGTTAAATGTTTTATTCTTATTGTTGTTGTTGTATTGTTGTATTTACTGTATTGTATAAGTACATTTGGTTTAATTAAATGTTAACGACAACGACGACATTTATAACCCTAAAATTGAAGAGAAAAAAAACAAAAACACAATTCCTATTCATATTTAATAGCAGTAGCAGTAGCAGCAGCAACAACTTATTTCAAACACAATGAAGACGATGATGCTACGACCTGTTGAACCATATAAATTAATTACAACAACAAACAATAAGTATTTGAAACGTAATACAAAAGGAATAATTAACTTAAACGCTCGTAGAGGCTAATTTAAATACAAAAAAAAACTAAAAAATTATAACGTATTCGTTTAAATTTAAAAAATAATTTAAATTTCAAAAAAGCGTCCGATAATGATGTAGAAATTCCTTAAAAACATTTTTTTTATTTTTTTAAATTTATAGTTACGGGCATTGCATTAAAATTCTAGTCAGATTTCAAAAAACTGCACCCTTAGATGGAAAGGAGTCGTTTCTTAAAACGCATGCAAATTCAACGAATTTAGAATTTTTTGGTAATAAAATATTTCTTTTTAATTTTTTTTATTTATTTTTGTTATTTTTCGTTTTTTTTTTGTTACTTTTGTTTTTAAACAAATTTTTTCGCAATAAAGATGACTAAGCCGTCAATAAAAAAAAACTCAATGAAATAGCCTTTAAACGATTGATACTAAGGCAAATGCATTTAAAAATTGTTATACGTGGTAGTAAGGCGAAAAAAATTGAAGGAGGGCCTGTACCTTTAAAATTCCCGTAAATAACCTCAAAACCAGTTTTCAACAATATAACCAAAAATTTGTAAACAAAAATGCAATTCAAACATGTTCATAAAAAAATTAAAACTGATGATCACATCAAATCAGTTTTGCAGCAGTGACGAGAGTTCCATACAAGTTCAGTAATCTGCGTAGACCCTCTCGAACATCACCACCCATGTGCCATGTGCATCAATTTTATTCAAGAGCATCAGAATCCATGCTTTAACAATGACTATAAATGAGGATTTCAGAAACTTTTTCATGCCAATTTGTTACTCTGAAAGCTTTTTGCACAATTGGTCATTACAACCCTTCAGTCTGGATTACGACCTAGTTTGCACACCACCTATGTTGTGTATTAATTTTATACATGAGTGGTGGGACTTTAAAGTCGATTTTTGCCAGAAATCTGCTGAGAGGAAGTCGCCTTAGAAATATTATTTCATATTTCGTTTTGTTGGAGGCCTCCGACCTGGACAACACACTACCTACTAGACTACGGTGACTTCCAATTAAGATTAAAATATTAGTTAAATACCTCAAATATTTTAAGAATTCGAGTAATTCGCTTGGAAAGGATAAGGCTTAAAAATATAGTAGGATCCTGCAGTAAACCTCTCAAACTCCTTGTCCCTTTGGTACCATATCACTTTTTCTATTTTGTCAAAGTTATATTAATTGATTGTGGAACTTTCATTTGAATGTGTTATGGTACTCCTGGACTCTAGTATATTCCCCATAATTAGCTCCTAAATAAATGAGGTTTTTCAGTTGGCTGCTGTTAAATAGTTAACAATGCTCTGTTAGTGTCAAATTTCGATCTTTTAACATGAATTTTTTTTTTTTTTTCTTCACACACATTAAATAGAACATATTTGGCTGGGCCTGTTACTGAATAATAGAGGTGTAGGACCATCAGAAAGTAAAATTCGCCAAAACAGATACAAAACAAACTCAAGGGAATATAATTAGTTTGGCAAACGAGCGTAGTAGCTTTTAGGTCAGCGTAACAGAGCCATTAAATCAACAGCCATCAAGTGTCAAGTGTACTCAAGGCAGAGCTGGTCTAGGAATGGATTGCGCTTGGTAATGAAGTAGTTATCTAAGTGAATAGTTGTTAGTCACTGACACCGTTTAGTCATTATGTCAGCATGCGATTGGTTTCTATCTTCATGGAGGCCTTCATAAGATTCTTGGAAAGTAATATAGGGCGGTATTGCACTGGGTTCTAGGGCATTGTGGCGCATGGGGCAACCAGATCGTAGATGAGGGCAAAGGATTAAGTGATGATCAGGTGGCCATACAGAACATATTGTCGAATATCCATATTACAATGACGCTAAGTTGACCGTTCTAGAATGAAATAGGAAAAGAATTTGGGTAGGTCATCTATTAGGATTCTAATAACGCATCACTTCTTTTTCCGGAGAAAGTACGATAATGTGACCGTTTCTTATGTTTCTCCGCTTTCCATATCTTCTTTAAAACAATCACGAACCTATTCTTAATTGCTTTTCGATAATTTTTTTCTTATTCTTTTTGAATAAACTGCGTAATTTGATGTCATCCACAATGGATCTTATTGGTCTCTGATTTTTTTCTTTGAGCCTGCCTTCATAACATAATTTTCTATCAAGTATGGTATGGAATGAGAGCTATGCGCTACAGCGATCATTGAGGCCATGCCTTTTTGAAGAAGTATGTCATGAGCAGTCACAGTCAGGACTAGAACGGGACTTTGTCATATGATTTCCGACAGCAGAGTAGGGATTATGTTCCTTGATTGTGAAAAATCAGTATCAAATGAATCTTTCAATGGCCACAGAGGCCGGTAATTGTTAACGTATGAATCAAAGAATCAGAGTAGGGAATACATATATTCCGTGAGCGTGAAGAGTCAGTATCATATGAAACTTTCAATACCAGGGGCCGGTATTTGTTGTGATACACGTATAGTGGCGAGAATCTTTGTGTCTAATTTAAGAACTTCCGTTTCTATAGGCAAATGGCTAAGTCTTATGAAATTAATTCACACTTTATTACACTTTCTAGGTCTAAAATTAGTTAAACGGTGAAGGAAACCTTATGGTTTGAGTTTCATAAAAACCAAGTCTCATCATCATGCTTCATCTTACGAGAATAACTTCTAAAGCTTTCTAGAGAATAATTGAAGGGAAAACTCTTTTAAAATGTTACAAATTTCAATTGACGTAAATGTATTTGCGGCATGTGTTTTACAGCCAACCCATCAATAATAAACTTGACGCTCCTATAGAAATATTTCAAGATCTTACAATTTATATCGTGTTTACATCATATTTCATTATAAAAAAAGTTATAAAAACACTGGGAATTACTAAGAATTTGTTCCAATGAGTAATAAATTTCAGAAATAAAATCGGAAAATGCGTAATACTTGTGCCAATAACGTAATGGATCATCAACTATAAATGTAAAATCGATACGTAATGATACGTACTCATATAAAAAAATAAACTTGCAGTCTGTCTTAAGAATATTAAAATAAAAAAAGAAATTAAAAACACTTTTAAACATTAAATATTAAAATTTTATAATTTTAAGCAACAAAATCTGAAATTAGCAAACATGCCTTAATCAAATCGTAACAACATTATGTGTATTACTCATACAGTGAGTGATAAAATTGTGTAACTTAGTGTAATTGTAAACAATATGACAGATACACTGTTTATATACATACGTATAACATAGTATAGTTTTCTCCGTGAAAGAAACTTACACACACATACATACATACATACATAATTGGTCATTACAACACTTTAGTCAGGATTACGACCTAGCTTCTTACACCACTGATGTTGTGTGTGTTCATTTTATACATGAGCATTGGGACCTACTGTTAAAATTCGACTCCGAACTACAGATTTATTTTGAGTAACTTTTCATCACAAATTTATTGACTTTCAGAGTTTTTGCCAGAAATCTGCTGAGAGGAAGTCGCTGAAGGAATATTTGTTCATAACTCGTTTTGTTCGAGATGTCTGACCTGAAGTTTGGATCGAGGCCTCACGTCTAAACCAATGTACTACCTACTAGACTACAGCGCCTTAAGTTTTTGATAAAACGCTTCAAATGACAGAAAAAAGTAATAATAAGGTGGACCCTGGAAAAAACAAAAGAATTCAACTCGAGAAAATATTTTCTGCCTCTAATTGCAATGTTTCTTATGCGACATATTAGACGTGAGGCCTCGGTACAAACCCCAAGTCAGACATCTCCAATTAAACGAAATATGAAAAAAATTTCTTCGGCGATTTCCGCTCAACAGATTTCTGGCAAAAGTAAAATAAAATTGCTATGAAAAGTTTCTCGAAAATCTGTTGTTCGGATTCGACTTTAAACTGTAGGTCCCACCACTCATGTATAAAATTAACACACACAACATAAGTGGTGTTAGAAACTAAATCGTAGTCCTAACTAAATGGTTGTAATGACCAATTATGTATGTATGTATGCACGATCGAAAAGGAGAACAACTCTTATGCATTGACCTGTGTCTTAAAGCCTAGGTTGAGATAAAGAACTTTTGTGATTCAGTAGAACTTTGTCTTAAAAAAAGCTAAGTAAACTGTTTTTAATAATAAAACTCAAGTTTTCTTACAGATTGTAAATTTAAAATTATTTTCCCAATTGAATAATTTTTTCTCGTATGTTTATCCTACATTAACACACTTTTCTCATGCACTGTATACTATACAACGCATGTATGAAAAGTATTTTGTGAACATTATTTACAAGAGTCGCAATGATTTTGTTTTGCATTTTCATTTCTTTCTCTCTGTGAAGAGGGCAAACTTAAAAGAAAATTGTCTTAATGATGCCTGCCACAAGAAATCACTAAAGCGTGAATAGAAAACATTAAACTTTTTAGAAAATTAAATTTAAATCTATAATTATGTAACTTTAGAGAAAAAAACAAAACAAATTGGAAAAAAATCAAGATTATTTCAATCGACATTGTATTTCGGAAAACTTAATTAAGAAAATCTGTTTTGAAATAAGCAAATTACGAGGGGCACAAACTCCGTACAACAGCAGCAGAAGTTGTAATCGATAAATACTTAACGAAGTGAACAAATCATTAATAGAAATGAATTTGATCAATTAAAGAGGGAAGTGAACAATTAATTTTTATGAACAGAATCTTACAAGTTCGAAATTCTTTTTCATAAGCAAATCGAAATCACATTTTGAATGGAAGTATAAAATTGGTTGTGGGAAAATGTAATTACGGGGCCTACAATTTAAGATTGTTCTGGCAGATGAAGATCCTCATTTTGGTGGCATGTTCAGAAACATCAACTGTATTCAATAGTTTTGTCCGATTGTAAACCTTTATATTTAGGCACGATCCAACATTCAGTTCAGTGTTCTGAAATTCAACTCCATTTCTGGCTAGTCGTCGCTAACTCAATGTTAAAAGAATTACTACCTTTACAATCAATATTGGATCGTTCATCCAATCCGACGACAGCGTAAACGATTGGTAAATCCCTAATTCATTACGTTGAAATTTTTATTCCTCCATTAAGTACGAAATAAAATTTCATTTAAATGACCGCCTCTGGATTACCTGCAGCAGTCGATCCTTATGCGGTAATTTAAGACCACTTTCTACTTTGCGAAAGTTGCTTTTTAAATGCTCCAAAGTAACGGAATATTCTAGCACACGCGGGCTACGACATAGCCCCATTAAAAAGCCCAACGGCGGCAAATTACAATGTCTTGATAGCGAACTAACGTTGTCAAGTCGTGAAGATACTCTTTCTGGAAATCTCTCACACATTAAAGCCAAAGGATAACGTGTTGTGAGGCCAAGTACATAATTTTCAATTGCAGGTCAAAAAGAAGTCGGGCATAACGCCCTTAACTGGGGTAACGATTCTTACATGTTGCATGCAAAAAACACGGCCCAATGACACCTCCAGAATATAATGGGTACCAAGCATTTTCTGCATATAATTGCTGTTCCATAATCTCAATTGAAATTGATCCTCAATATACAACAAATTTGCTTACAAATGCAACCTCAGATTGAGAAATCTGATACATCAGTGCAGAAAAATTTTGTTTTAAAACTTGGTATTGAAAGCCTGTTACTCTAGCATCCAATCAGCATATCTACGGTATTTTGAATCGTCATCCGGCTTTAATAACTGCGTGAGTTGGTGTTTACATACCTATATATGTGGATAAGCATGTAAATTCAAATGCAAGACGTTCTATTTCCCCGCTTCAAATACAAAATTTTGCCTAGATAAGGGTCATGCCTTCTAAATACACCCTAAGAATAAGAACAGAAAGATATTGAAAGTCCAGCCGAAGAGAAAATGTAAGTTGTTGTTCTCCTTGGAACAGAGATTTTCTTGACTTGATCTTCGTGGTGATGGAGTGGGTACCCCCTCTTCTAAAGTCAGGGAATGTGTCTTAACCTAAGTCTCCTATTTTCTAGGAATTATAACGTCTGAGTCGAGTTTTTGTCAGAAATCTGCTGAGAGGAAGGCGGTGAAGAAATAATTTTTCATACTTCGTTTTGTTGCAGATGTCTGACCGGGGGTTTGAACTGTGGCCTCACTTCTAATAAGCCAACACACTACGTACTAGACTACGGTGACATCATTTACTACACATAAGTTTTCGGTCATACTGTGATCATTTTATGTATGAAGTATATTGACAAGCATTTTAATCCTGTTTCTCTTAGTATCTCTCTAAACCACCAGAGGAGTTGTCATAGAATCTGAAACCTGATGGTGTTTTGAACATAATTTCTCTTAATCAGCTGGCTCTGCTAGAGTTCACTATTTCCTTACAGAAAACCTTACACAAGGACCATATGCTTTTCCCTTTTGATTTGGAATCCGTCCTCATAATACCATTTTTTGCCGCTTTGAATATCCTTTTACACTTGTTGTGCAAGTTTACAATACCGGTATAATACCAGGGCATTGGTAGTCAACGTAGTTTAGTAAGTAGTATGTTGGCTTATTAGACGTGAGGCCATGGTTCAACCCCAAAAATGAAAAATATTTCTGAGGCGACTGCCTCTCAACAGTCTTCTGGCAAAAACTCCGAGAGTAAATAAAATTGGCATTAAAAAGTTTCTCAAAAAAATCTGTTGTTCAGAGTAGACTTTAAACTGCAGTTCCTGCCACTTATGAATAAAATTAACACATACAACATGTGTGGTGTGAGAAAGTAGGTGGTAATTCTGACTAAACGATTGTAATGATCAATTAAGTAAGTGCGTATTGAGAGTATATAAATAAGGGCCAAAAATCGGTCTATATTAACTTTACTATACTAACTATATCTAGTTAAAACGTCCTTCTGAAAAGCGTTAATAAGTGGACAAAGACTTCATTACTTTATAACACTGTTTTAGCCAAGTTTAAAACCTATAAACAAGACAAAGGAAAGACAACATACGCTTTGTTTACATGATTAGAGATGAGATACGATATTAAAAATTCAAAAGAAAAAATATTTATTTATGGAATAAATATGTAAACATTTACGTATAAAAAAATAAAACAAACAAACAAACAAATATTTTAAGTACAGATATGAATAATTATGGTTAAATATACAATAAAATATTGTAAATAAATTATTTTTTTTCTCGATTAATGCCATAAAACCACACCCAATATAAGACAATATTGGCTAGAAGCCTAGAAAATGCAAAAATACGCTGATGAAAACTTAAGAAAAAAAATGTTTAAGTGCCTGGTAGGCAGCACGCATATGTTTGAAAATTAATTGAACTTTATGGGCAAAAAAAAT
This sequence comes from Sarcophaga carnaria, assembly GCA_958299815.1. Lineage (NCBI taxonomy): Eukaryota > Metazoa > Arthropoda > Insecta > Diptera > Sarcophagidae > Sarcophaga > Sarcophaga carnaria. The sequence continues at coordinate 4,972,218 of OY283150.1, forward strand.
AATAATTAAAAAAACAACAAAAATATTTAAAAAAGAAAAAATAAATTTTGTTAAAAAATAACAACAATTTGAAAAAAACCTTTTATTTACAAAATTAAGATTCAAAAACTTGTTATTTTCTCGTAAATGCTGACGTTATTGATAAGAGCTCACTCTCACTCTTTCCCTCTCTCGCTCTCTATAAGAGAGGAAGGGGAAAAAAATTAACAATCTGATAAATGTTGTTAAAAAAGCTATAACATGGGCAATATTAACCAGTGTTGAAAAATTCAGCATTTTAGTACTATTTTCAGTACTTTTCCAGTTCAGTCAGGATTACGACCTAGCCTCTCACGCGTTCTTCAAGAGGGACAGGATCAACATTTTAAAGTGGATTCCGAACCACAGGTTTATGAGAAACTTTTTCATTGCAGTTTTATTTATTCTCAGAGTATTTTCCAAAAATTTACTGAGAAGAAGTCGCCGAAGAAATATTTGTTCATGTTTCGTTATGGTGGAGATATCTGACCTGGGGTTTGAACCGAGACCTCATGTCAAATAAGCCAACACATTAGACTACGGCGTTGCGTACATGTATTAAATATAAAAAAAAATTACAAAAGTACCATTTGATGCAAAAAAGTACTCTTTCAGTACTTTTAAAATTTGCAATAGCAATGGCAACACTTTAAACAGCATCATCCTATTTTGTTGATGTGTTTGCATTTGTTTTTATTTCAGGTGAAAATCAAAAGTATTTTGATTATCGTTACTCTCTCTCTCTCTCGTATCATAACATGCACGAGAGTTTTATCCACATACACATACAAATATGCATTTAATTTGATGCAAAAACAAAATATTATTCCTTTGGCTATGTTTTTCTACAAAAGCAAAAAAACAACAACATTAACAGCAAGACATTAAATGAGAGCCAGAGCCAGAGCAACTTTTAATATTGAAGCTGTTACTTGGGATGTTTTTTTTTCTTCAAGGCATTCGTCATTGAAATAAAATGTTGTAGGTGTTGTACATAAATTTAGAAATTAATTTGTAAACAAACAACAACAACAAGCCATAATTCTGGTATGTTTATGATTTTGAGCAGCAGTCTTGACTTTAATGTCTCACCTTATTTGACCTTAAAAAAGAAAAAACAAAAACTTACCAAAGCAACTTTGCCAGCGACATCTTTTTCATTGAGCCCCAAAGAGAACAGATAATCCAACAAATGTTTAAGAAATACCGCAAATAACACGATAGGCAATATCAAAAGGAAAAGGATTATTTTCAAATTATAAATGCCACGAATGACTTCATCATTTTGTCGGGCACTGGAATTTGCAGCGGCATTTGATACAGTTGTTGTCGTTGTGGTTGACGAGTTTACATGCATAGGTATAGTGGTGGCCGCAGCAGGAGTTGGTGATTCTGTAGTGCGTGTAACCACAGTTGTTTCCACCATTTTGGTTAAATTCTTTTTTTTTTAATTTTTTAATTTAATTTCACAATTTTTATTTTTTAAAATGCTTAAGCAGAAATATGTTGTTTTTTTTTAAATCACTTACGCGCGCGTATTTTCAATTCGCGTTTTTTATTCTTTTACTGCGAGTTCCGTACTTAACGACGCTTTAAACGCGTTTGTTTGCTGTTATTTGATTTCGTTCAAAAATTGTTTATTATTATCGTTAAAATGCTATAGTTGTTGTTTTTATTTTTTTCATTCAAGTTTCAATACCCCTTTAATATTAATGTTGTTGTTTCTCTCTTGTTTTTTCCCCCACTCAATATTTATTTACTTTACTCTACTAATGTACAGCAGTAGTATGTGTGAATTGTAAGCATGTATGTCGTTAGCTGATGATCGGTTATTTATTTTTGTTTTAACTCTACAACATCTCCCAGCTCTGATGCATCTTTGTACATACGACAGCTACTGGTTGTTCGCGTTAACGATAATTACGCGTTTCATATTAAACCGTTAAAGCTATTGTTGTTGTTGCTTTTAGCGTGTTTATTTCGTTTCTATTGAAACTTATTTTGCAAAAGTATCATATTTCCTCGTATTTAATATCATAACAAGAACTCATATCAATACTCTCTGATAATGCTCCTCTCTCTCTCTTCCTCACTTTTTGTTTTTGTTTTTTGCTCTAAGACCCCACTTACAATTGAGTGAGTGGTTTCTCTACCAATGCTTATTGTATTAGCTCCACTCAATATTTATTTTTATTTGAAAATAAGTCTTCGTGTTTTTTTTTGTTCTGTTTTTATGATGAACGAACACCTGCACATTGTTATGCGATAAAAGCGATGGAGCAGCAGCCAACATCTCAATAAGAATATTTGTGTGTGCGTGTGTGTGTGTGTTTTCGGACAGACATTTGAAGTAGAATATTAAAAACAAACAAATGCTAGAGACCTAAAGACTCATTTTAGTGGCCGATAAAAACGATCGTGACTTTATTTGAAATTGTTGTTATTATTGTTTAAAAACAGAGATCGCAGTATAGTAATGTAATGCATAATTTTTTTTTTTGCCAAACTGTTGGAAGCTTTACTTAACTAAAGAATTGAAACAACAATAAAGAAGCAAAGCGTAATAAGAAAACAGCAACCATTTCATTTACAACCCGCACAAGTGGAGGAGATACAATTGTCACCGAAAATAAGGTAAACAAATGAAATTTTATTGCCGAAAAAAATTTGTGTTATCAAGCGATGACTTAATATTTTAACTATTGAAACGTAACCACGACAAAAAAAAATTTTAATTTTAATTTAAATCTTCAAACTAAATAAAATTGAAAAAAATTTGTAATTATGTGAAACTTATCTAAAGTGTCTTTCTTTATGTTAAAAAAAATTAATTTTTAAAAATATCGAATTTTAATTTTTAAAATTTAATTAAAAAAATTAATTCATTTTCCTTAAATTTTAAAATTAAAAAATTAGTAATAATTGTTAATTATGTGAATAATCATTATAATTACTATTTTGCTAAATAAATTGGCAACATTAAAAATACAGTATTTTTACAGGGGTCGACGCTTAAAATGTTAACCTTCCAAAATACTCTATATTTTGTTATTTTATAATTTCAATCTTTATTGACTATATTTCAAGAAACATGCTACCCATTGGCTCGCTTCACCCTAAAATTCCTTTGTAAACAATAATGTTGAATTGAATCTGATCGAGAAAACTTCAATCGGTTTACAAATATGACTTAAAAATATTTTGCTCCTTTCTTTACAAAAAAAAAGACTCAATCAGGGCCCAGAGAATATGGTGGCCGTTGTTGTACATTTTTTTTTTTATTTCACCGATTTCAGATATCTCCACATTTCAGATTATAATACAACATATGTACATACGTACATAATTGGTCATTACAACCCTTCAGTCAGGATTACGACCTTGTTTCTCACACCACCCACGTTGTGTGGATTAATTTTATCCATGAGTGGCGGGATCTACAGTTTAAAGGCGACTCGAATACAGTTTCTTAAGAAACCATTTCATGGCAATTTTGTTTATTCTCAGAGCTTTCGCCAGAAATTTGCCGAAGAAATATTTCATATTTGTTCATATTTCGTTTTGTTGGAGACGGCTGACATGGGGTTTGAACCGTGGCCTCACGTCTAATAAGCCAAAGCTCTACCTACTAAAATACGGCGACATATACACGAAAGATAAATTTCCATCCAAATTGCTTTGAATTTTTAAAACTTTAAAGGCTTTTTTACCTCTCCAAATTACTTGTTGTCTTATTCGGTACGCTTTAATCGAAATTTTGACCTTGATGTGCTAAATCGAATTCTCGTAGAATGATTAGTCTTCTAGTTGAGTTTTTATTACACTTCTTAACGAATTTCTTCCGATGATCACTGATCTCTAGTATTTAATACAGTCAATATAATAGGAACATCACTTTCACTACATTTTGACCATTAGATGCCTGACGATCGCGCGGTTCATTTTCATTCGATAATTCCTCAATCGCGAGTAATTGTCGGGGCACTCTGACATGAATATATATAACATGCAGATCAAAACCACCTTTTCATCATAGCCTTCTCGACATCAACGAACAGTGAAAGGGTGTTGCCGTTAATTGATCTGTTACAGTATGATTCGGAGTATAATTCTTACTGAATGATAATATGAATTTCCCATTGGCTTGCATTATAGAGTATAGTTTATCGGCCCGACTTCAGCATGTGTGAGCTGATCTTTCTCTTCTTAGTGTGGCATTACAAATCATACGAATATTTTTGTCGGAAATGAAAATGAATTGATCCAAAAGACTCTTCCTTTTATTTCTTTAAACATGGAAACACATTTGACTGGTCTAAGGGGAGCTTCGCGTAACTATGTACAGTGATAGCACCCAAACTAACTTATCTTGTACTGGTTTTGAAGGTTATTGGGTTTTGAGCAACTAATTTCGTAGACGCTAGACTGTTCCCTAACAAATTGCTTATTACGCCGCTGATTTATGAAATGTAATAGAATTTTCTCTGCGGATGTTGAAAGTTGTATTTTCCTAAAAAGGAAAGCGGAACGAGAGTGGCAGAAGTACAAAACTAAAACCTGAATTAAGCATGGCTTAAAAATGATTAAAAACTCCTGGACTCTATTGATGATTTGATGTTTGAGTTAAAGATTCTTGTTTTGACGTTTATTGAACATGAAGTTAATTGCATAACGTTTGTCAGTTGTACAAAATGTTCGCTATGTAGACTTAGAGCTTCTTCTTGTAAGATAAGCGACTTCACACTTTCGTTTAATCGTTTGGCAAATAAAAACACCCAATTTTGTTTGTATTTGTGTAATCGTTTGTCTTACAAAAACAGTGGCTTAATATGATGTTCTATACAGATTGAGAAACTCCTGAATTTATTTTATTTATTTATTTATTTATATATTTATTTATTATAATTCTACCAAAATAGCAAAAGTTTTTCGCGTCCTTAATTGTATTATCGTCGATTTCAAATACTGTGATTATTTTACGGTTTATTGTCAGTACATACCTTCGTTTTCCCCGGCTAGTTATACTGACATGGCTTTGTAATTGGGATACGCTAGACAGATATCGTTGGAATTATCTATCTCTGGTTCTATCAATATAGTCTATCCCTGATGTTTCTACAGAGCTTGTAATATGACTACGTCTTGAACAATATTGAAGGGCAATGGATTTTTTATTATAAGAAATGAAATATGAGTTCAAAATTACGTCTGCCATCAAACAATTTTTATAACATTTTAATTGGCGGTTTAATTGTTTCAAATTACGAGAATTATTCTTTAATTTTGTTTTATTTCAAAAGAGACTTTTAAATGAACTTTTAAAGTACTTTTCAATGGAAATAAAATTTTAACATTTAATGGGTTAAATAGGAATTATTTTTTTAATATTCAATTGGCGAATATTTTTTTGTTTTTATTTTTTTGTTGTTATATCTGGTTATAAATTTTTAATTACTTATGATTGTTATTAATTTCACTCATTTCATTTAATAAAATGTAATAATAAATCAAATATCATCTTGTCATACATCGTTCAGTTTATAAAAGTATTTCATTTTATTTTAAATTCCACTCATATTTTAATTATAATTTCTGCATAAAAATTAATCATCGATGAATTAATTTTACTAAAATAAAAAACAAAACCAACCACAATTTACACAGTTTTACACATCTTTACACAAAGTTTACTCAGATTTATTCAGAGTGTCTTTGAAAATTCCCACCGCACGAATGAATGTAACGTTTGTGAACGTGGAAACTACAACAAAAATTGTTTTTAATTTAATTTAAAAATAAAAAATAAGGAAAAAATATTTTTTATTTATTGTAAACCTTTATTATCTTACAAGTTCAACAACTACTTCAAGATTAAGATCTTACTGCGACTACGGTTAATGGTAAAGCAAACGCAAAATATTGTTGCAAATGCAATAACAAAACAGAAGCACAACGCCAAATGACATTTTTATAACAAAAACAAACATAAAGAAAACTAACAACAAATAAAAAAAAAACTCATGATAATTTATAAAACAAATGAATCGCGTACCATAATAGAAATGCTAATTTAATAAACCTTATTACGATTGTTATTGTTATTATTATTGTGGTTGTTGTTGTTGTTGTCATTATTATTATTATTGCCATCATCATCAACATTGTGCACCATTTTGTTGCTATTGTTGTTGCTGTGTTTAAGGAAATTTGAAATCTTCAGCAGCATTAGACGAAAACAAACAAAACAAAAAATGGACGCATCTGATGTTGAAATAAATTTATGCACTTTGATCGTTACATTGCAAATATCGTTTGGAATGAGAAATTTGAGATTACGCATAGAAAGAAAATTTACAAAATTTTAATAAAAAATTAGCAAAAATAAATTCAAGTAAATGAAATTATAAAAGGAGTAGAGAAACATAGGAATAATTTTGTTTGACATTGGCAATCTTACTTACTTGCATACATAATTGGTCATTACAACCCTTAAGTCAGTATTTCAACCTGGTTTCTCACGCCTCCCATATTCACTGTGTTAATTTTATTCCTGAGTGGCAAGACCTACATTTTAAAGTCGACTCTGGACGACAGATTTTTGAGAAACTTTTCATGATAATTTTATTTACTCGCAGAGTTTTTGCCAGATATCTGCCAGATATCGTCGAAGAAATATTTTTTAATATTTTTTTTCCAAATGTCTAGGCTTTAATTTGAACCGAGGTATCACGTCCAATAAGCACACTACCAACTAGACTACGGCGACTTCAATCAGCAATTCTCATTTCCATTGTTCTGCGCACAAAGTCCACCTAAACACTTAAAGCCATATTACCTTGGCTTCGTAGGAAGCTTCTTCTACAACAACGGACAGCGCTTAATAGTATTATTATTACAAGGAGATACCATAGTACTCCTTAAACTATATAGAATATCCCTATAATATCTTCTCCAAAATCGATTGCCTTGACAAACCTTAGGATGCTGTTCCCTGTCCTTATATGCACTTAGATTGTTGCTTCAATTTTCAAGTATGTGCTCAACATTACAGAATGTGTATGTTGTCAAAAGGCCGGTTGCGAACCTCAGTTTCTTTCTGGATTCTATGATGCATTACTCAGGTTTCCCAACAAAAGTTGTTCTTCTCTTTCGTTGAGTACACCTTTTCAAACATCCGTTTCCGGATGTGTACATACAATTGTGGTCGTGTTATGGGCAGACGATGCATACGTCTTTCACGCATTATCTCCAATCTTACACTTCCTCCGACCTCTGCTAAGCAAATGCAGAGACATATTCGGAAACCGTGTTGCGGGCGTATTGAATAGAACGGATTTTAAACTAGACAAGCCGCCATCTAATCCGGCTGTTGACGACACTTTAGGTGCAAATTAGATTCCATAGCTACACACTACCTGCCAGTAGTTCTACTCTTCCCGAGAGGAGTCGCTGCCTAACCTTTGTAAGATGTTCGTTGTTGATATCTTATCCTCTTTTGAACGTCAGTGGGTTCATGAATAGATTATTTGTGAAAGACCGTGAAGCCTCTTAATCGTTAAAATTCGAAATCCGTGACGAAAATTTCTTCGTTATCTTCAGGGATTAAAGGAGAAGAGCTTTGTAGTTGAAAACCACAGTTATCTTCATGGTGATTAAATGGCTGCTTACTAGCAGAATATCCTCTGAGATGGGGAAAACTTTGCGCTGTATCCCTATGAAACCATAGCATTACTATTATTTCTGATGGTGGTAATTTCTCCACTGCTTGGCGTATGGCGCAATTTCTTTGAACGGCCATCGTTTAATGTCTAACCTTTAATGTTTAATCAATGGGCACACTCATATCCCGGGAAATTGTGTAGCCGATGAACTGGTTATAGAGCAGGGACATACCTACAGAATACAAATACTTTTTACCTCTTTTTAGGTAAAAGTTTTTTATTAGCCGCTAACAAATCTAGGTCTGACTTAGAATCTTGCTTTATTGCCAGTCCCATCAATCACTTTAATTACATCGTAAGGACATCACTGTATCTATTCTCAGCAATACATACTTACATAATGGCTAGACAAGTGGAAGGACTGCTTAAATATCATATCGCTCACTTAATTCATTAAGAAGTTACCGTAGTCTAGTAGGTAGCGTGTTGGCTTAGTAGACGTAAGGCCACGGTTCAAACTCCAAGCTAGACATATCGAACAAGACGAAATATGAAACATATTTCTTTAGCAACTTCCTCTCAGCAGTTTTCTGGCAAAAACTCTGAGTGTAAAATAAAATTAACATGAAAAGTTTCTCAAAAAATCTGTCGTTCGGAGTCGATTTTAAACTATAGGTCCCACAACTCATGTATAAAATTAACGCACACAACATACATATGTAAGTAGCGTGACTGAATTGTTGTAATGACAAATTATGTAAGTATGTATATAAATTCATTAAATTTTCTGCCAGGTTTTTCACTTGATTCTAAGGTTGCGAAGCCCTGATGTTGAATCTCAAGACTGGTTTCTAGGGACTGGGCAGTGAGTTGTTGTAAAGCATTGTTCAATGTGGTATCCATCACAAAGTGCCTCTATGTGTGCTGAAGGGAGTTTTGATTAAACAAAGCTGATATTTTTTTTATACAAGATCCAGCCTATTCTTCCCTTAACCCAGACATTAAAGTGTTCGATAGTCCCTGCTTTATTGCTGTGTCTGTAAGGGCAAATTGAAACATTTTGATTTTACATCGTTCACATAAAAGTTGTTTAAACTTTTTATTATTTTTGTTGTTATAGTGTGAAACACTGTATTTACAGGCAGTAGTTTCGAGTGCTTATGAATATTTTATTTCAACAAATATTTGTGAAAACATGTTGACATTACAATTGGAGATTTTGTTTTCCAACTTAATAATTCCATTAATATGTACCAGCTTTGGTTGGCTAAAACTAGAGAAAATTAAAATGGAAAAAGAGAAAAACAAAAACAAATCGTTCATATTGGTTTTGTTAACAATTGTTATTTGAGAAACTCAAAATGTTTTTGAGTAGATTTTGAAATTGAAACTTTTATTGTCGTGTTTGTGGCTGGTTAAGTTAAGTTTCAACTCATTTACCAAGAATTCAGAAATTAATTCAAGGCACGTCTTAAAACAGAAGTTGGAATTTGAAATAAAATAAAAAAAAATAAATAAAAACAAGAAAAACAAAACAGATATTAAACAAGTATGCCTATTTGGTAATACAAAAATAATGAATTGAGAATGAATAAAAAAAGAAGGAAATTTTAACTAAAAAAGGGCAACAAGTGTCGTTACAAGCAAAGCTTTACCTTCCGGTAGTTATTGGTCTAGAAATGAAATTTATTTTTTTAAGTTTAACAAGCTTTGCCACAACAGGTGGTTTAAAAGAAGTTTTTTTTTTAATTTTTTTTTTAAAATCTTAAAAAATAAGTTTTTAAAAAATCGAAGAAAAGAAGGTTCATTAACATTGCCTGACTTAAGAAATTCTAAATAAATACGCTGTTGTCTTGCCTGTCGTTCATGTTTCTTAACATATTTAACGTTTGGGTAGGTTATTGTCATCGACTGCAAGTGTTTGCTTAGCTCGTACATTTGATTTTAATTGAAGAACTTGTCTGTCTTACAACAAACTAATATGGTGGTAAACTCATATACCATAAGTAACGCTATAGTATTGGGTAAGGGAAAAATTCAATTTCGTTCAAAACATTAAATACGAAATACAAACGAGCATACTTGTAAAATCTTTACAACACACAGTTATAAACTGTATTCTAATTAGAATATAAAGAAAATCTCTAGTGAGCATCGAACCCACAACTCCAAATTGATCGACTAGCGCTTTAGTTACTGCACAACCTATTGCAATGGTTACTTAGGCCACAAAGAAACCTAAGGATGTGCATGTCAAGTGTGATTAATACGGAATCCCCAAACACTAGCGATAAAATCCTATGATTTACCGTTACAAGCGGTCCCATACCTCCATTTTAATACGTATTTTCCACAGTTTTGCTCTCATAATAAGCTTGATTCGCGAGGCTACAAAGTTGCCAGCTTTACGGGTTCCTGATTAGTTTCTCATGTCGGTTTTTCATGCTAGCGACGATTTTTATATCAAACAGCTGGCGAGAACAATTTAAACACGAGAATTTTAAAAGAAATAAACCTTTTGATATGGAGAAGTAGCCGTAGTCTAGTAGTTAGTGTGTTGACGTATTAGACGTGAGGCCACGGGTCAAACCCCAGGTCAGACATCTCCAACTAAAAGAAATATAAAAAAATATTTCTCCGGCGACTTGCTGTCAGCAGATTTCTGGCAAAATCCCTGAGAGTAAATAAAATTGCCATGAAAAGTTTCTCAAAAATTTATTGTTCGGAGTCGACTTTAAACTGTAGGTCTCGCCCCTCATGTATAAAGTTAACACACAACATAAGTGGTGTGAGAAACTGGGTCGCAATGTTGACTATAGGGTTTAATGACCGACCAATTATGTCTGTATGTAAGTATGTGGAAGTTAAAAACTCTAGTGCCAGTGGCTGTGTTTAGTTGTCGTCGATAATCAGCATTTGCACAAGTGAACCTGATCTGAGAATGTTTCAAACAGCAAAGAACTGATGGGTCAAAACGCATTTAAAAGGATTTTTAACTATTACAACCTCTAGACCCAGTGAACAATAACGAACTGACAATGGAACATACAACCGGGCAGTCCAACGCATAGGCAATTACTTTAAGCATTGTGAGTATCATTACCAGCATCATAGATGGCGCTATAGTGTGTAACAAAGTGCATACGTTTGATGATATGGTTGTTGTTGCTAATTCTCTATAGACCCATCAGGAGATAGGGCAGGATCGAATACGAATAGGATCAAATACGCATCCAAGGACCTTTGGTTATCCATCGGCGTTGGTAGATCTTGTTGTTGGGGCTCACAATCTCAGCCGGATTTTTATAAGGTAAGTACAAATGAGGATTCACCGTATTCTAGTAGTTACATTTTCCCCACATCTCCCTCAGTATTCTACTGACAAAAGCTCTGAAAGCAAATAACTGCCTTGAAGAAATTTTTTAAATCTGTCGTTCCGAGTCGATGTTGAACTGTAGGGCGCTTCACTCATGTGTAAAATTAATACACACATCTTGGGTGGTGTGAGAAGTTAAGTAGTAATCCTGACAAAGTAAACAGTGTGTATATCGGGAGGAGTTGTGGAGCATCTCCTCTGAAACTGTCCGGCTCTTCGTTTATATTGTGTGGTCTTTTCCGCACTTTTCTTGTACTTTCTCTATCCTTCTTTCTTTTATTTCATCTCTTTCGTCTTCACAGGATAAACACAATGTGTTCCATGAACTCCAGAGCGTTTTGTTTTTGCCACTGTGACTATACGCGTCTTTGTTTTTTCTTCGTCCTTGCATTAGAGCATTTGCATACATTGTCACGAATGGAATTCCTCTGAAATTGCATATGAAACGCCAAAAGATTTTCATTTAAAATTTTTAATTACAAGAAAATCTAGGAACAGTACGCCCCTCATACCCGTCGTGGACTCTATTCTATTAACGCCAAATAAATGTCAATAACGCATTAGTGAAGAAAGTTACAATTTTTTCCTCAACTTAATAACAACAAAGTCGTCCATGATATCAACAAATCTTTTATTTAATCTCGCACGAAATCACATCTGTGCTATGGATACAGCAAAACTATAATTTCTCTGCAATATTTCGACCATGTGTTGTTTAAAACGCGTGCAAAGCACATCATCATTTCAAAACATCAGCAACATCGTTTAAAAACTAAAAAAAATAAACAAAAAATAAATTAAAAAAAATTTTGTGTGCTGGGCCTGACGTTGTCATCATACGCTAACTGATCATTGTCCTCAAAATCATTGTCATCTGGCGGTGACTAAAATATTAGCACGCATGCGTTTTAATTTTTATTGTTATTATTATTGCTTTGAATATTTTTTTTTTTTTTTGTAATATTTTTACAAAATATTACTTGTTGTTGTATTTTTGTGGTTTCTTCAAATATAAACAGTTTGAGGGATTTCTGTTTTCATAAGAATAGATGACATTATCCCGTGTTTTTTTTTCAATCTTCTTCTTCTACGGTTCAATGTCCTTCCTAGACATGGAAAAATAAACACAATAATAAGGCATGATTTGAATTATTTACATTCACATTTAGTCTTTAGAATAGAATATGTATGTATGTACAGATGCAAGTATGTTGCTGTGTGTACATCATGTAACCAACAACACATGTTGTCAAGACGAAGGGACAGAAATGCATTTGAAGCTGGTGTTAAAAGAAATATTTTGTCACTTGAAAACAGCAAGAAAAGTACAGTTCGGAATCTATTTTTCTATTCAAAGATTTAAGTTCAACAGAATTTAATTTTAAAACTAAAATTCAATTTGAAAACGAAAATCGAAAATTTTAAAAAAATCCAAAATTTACCAAAAAACAAAACCTTGAAATTAAGGCAATCCGCGCTTAAGAGACTTTCTCCATGAGTCCTGTTCTCTTCTCCAGGTAGTATAAAGTGAAGAAGTGTGTACTCAACTCAATTGGTTGTCGTTAGTGCTCTGAGACTGTTGAATATGATCGAGGACTACTTTAAGTGAAGGTTATGGAGTAGGGACTGAGGACTGGAATCTGTTTGATGTTATTTGTTATTATTGCAGTTTAGACAAGCCAGAATTCTGTGGATTATCGAAAGCCTAGAGTCCGGCATTCACAGTCCATATGGTCACAATAGGTAACTTTGAAAATCTATACTCAGTGGTGTTTCTTGGCAGTTGGTAGTGACTTGATTTGTTAACCCTGAGATTTTTAGGGATTGCTAGAAGATTAAGACCGGGATCTACTTCGGCGATAGTATAAAGCTGTTCCATATGCCAACTGATGAGTACAGTGTAAACTAGTCTATTTGTAATGACCAAGACAAGGAACCAAGCACCAGAAGGGATTGAACCGGGCGATACGATGGCTATCTATGTAGATAGTAAAATTCCTAACCCTGGACTGCCCACTATGTTTGATTGGTTTCACACCTTTGGATGGCTTCAGGGATTCGAAGCGGAGCATTTTAAGACTGCAGATGAGCAGGCAAGAAATGGCGCAACGAACAGCAGTAACTTAGTACGTGCAAGTTTTGTGATAATGTGGTAATGTGATAATGCCGGAAGTTAGCCTTTGCAAGGATTTTTTACATTTCATTTGCATATTTCTTGCTTCTTTATTTCTAGACCTTTTCCATGATAGAACTTGAGTGGATAGTTTTAATTCATTCACCCTACAGCCCTTACCTTGTACATACATACATACGTACATAATTGGTCTTTACAAACCTTCATTCAGGATTACGACCTAGCTTCTCACACCACTTTTGTTGTGTATGTGTGTTAATTTTATACATGAGTGGCGCGACCTAAAGTTTGAAGTCGACTCCGAACGACAGATTTTTGAGAAACTTTTCATGGCAATTTTATTGATATACATAATTGGTCATTACAACCCTTCAGTCAGGATTACGACCTAGTTTCTCACACCACTTACGTTGTGTGTGTTAATTTTATACATGAGTGGTGGGACCTACAGTTTAAAGTCGGCAATTTTATTTACCCTAGTTGCCGAAGAAATATATTTTCGAATATTTCATTATGTTTGAGAAGTCTGACCTGGCCTTGCGTCTAATAAGCCAACACACTACATACAAGACTACGGCGACTATGTCAGTACAGCGGCGTTCAAAGACGTAGGCTCAAGATTCTTTTCTAGGGCTTCTTTAATGGCCCTGAGAAGCTAGGATTTCTGATTGCTTATTTTTTCATTTGTAAATTTTTTTCATGATGAAGCTTGAGCAGATAACTTTGCTGCATTCACCATACAGTACGTACCTTGTACGTACAGGTTATATCTTCCGATCGCCGGCTAAAGTCCCTTAAGAGTTGCTATAATTTTAAATTCTATACAGACCTAGCTTAGAAGAACCTCGAGAATCTATGGATTTATAATTCACAGACCTACAAGCCTTAAATACCGAAGCTTTTAATAACCTTTAAAACTTATAGCAATGTGGGGAGCGGAAAACACTTACATTTATTGCTCAGATTTGTTAACACTTAAGAAAAAAAGGAAAAAGTACTATGGTACGGCACTTAATTAATTGTTTTTTCAAAGAAACTTGCAGGTGAATTTGCTTAAACAATTTTCACTATTCAAGGAGACATCAAAAAGGAAAAAGTTTAAATTTTCATTGTTATTTTTTTTTATATAAAAAATATATTTCCTTTTTTTAAATATTATTTTCAATTATAATACGTATATATACGTATGTATGTATTTATATATAGTGTATATAAATTTCATTTTTATATTAGTACTTGTACTTTTTTCTATTTACAAAGAAATATAATTTGGTATTTAGAATTACATTTTGGAACTGATTAAAAGTGCGACAATTATTATTTATGAAAGAAAAAAAAGGTCACCTTTAAGTAAAGCGCTAATTAATTAACATAAAACAATTAAGTAGAAATAGAAAAGGCACTAACAAATACTGCCTCCTTATGTAATAAACTAAGACATATAAAATTACAGTAAAAAAATGACACTTTGTTTACATATCAAAATAATTCAATAAGGGAAAGAATGAATAATTTTAAAAATGAAACAGAAACTGCAAAAAGAAATGCACATAAGGATAAGGTAAACAATAATGAACAAAAGGAGATACTTAAGGTCCGAAATAATAGTTAAAGCTTAAGGAGACTTTAAGCAGATATATTATAAATATAACTGTAAGATCATTTGTGTTTTATATCTAAAACTGTTAAAATAAAATTTAAGCTGGTAATACTTTCACTATTGTCACTCGACAATAGTAGGGCATTATGAAAAAATATGTAACTCTTAAGAACGAACATACAATTAAAGCATACATAAGTAAATAAAAGAATAGAGTGGTGTTGGTGGATGAGAATGAAAGTGAAAACAAAACAAAACACAAACTATCATTCTGTTGACATAGATGCCGAATCTGTAAAGAAAAAATAAAAACTTTAAATATGATTTTATATTACAATTATAAAATAATATAATAACATACCGTATAATCTTTTGAGAAGCTCTCTATCACGTGCAGCATTTCTTCTACCGCCTGCAGTATTTTTGTTCAATTCTTCGGTGGCAACAGCACTACAATAAATCGTATGCAGAGTTTGTAGCATTTGTTGGCGATTTTTGTATTTCAATGTTATAACAAAATCGCCCGTATCTCTTTCCTGATGAAAACTGCCCGAAAATGTACCTATTGTACCATCATCACTAACTGCTTCTTCGAAGCTACTGCCACTATATTCGTCTTTTATGGAAGTGTTATCATATTTTGGCACTTTTGCTTCAGTAACAACAGCATTTGATTCTGGAATTAAAGAAGAAAATGTATTCTCAAGATTAAAAATGCCTTTTTGGATTTGCCGCTAATATCTGAGATATCTATTCATTGGCGAACTTCTGAATTTCTGTAGCACAGAGTAACTTTTAGAGTTGCTTTATTGCTAACATTCAAGAAAGTTGGCCACATGAGGAATAAGATCAACCACAAAGATAATTATTGCCCGAAGGTTTTTCGCTTTAATTTCATTTATAACGGAACTATTGTGAAACGAATCAAGAAATCGAAGCCGTTAAAGAAGATCTTGCGTGTTTAAAGTACTGCTTCTAAGTCATTAAAATATCTTTAAATAGCAGCACTGATACCGAAAACAATGCAGCAAAGGTAATGCTTTGTATTCGGTGTGGCGCTAATGGCCTCTCAGTTGTTATCGTTGAAATGGCAGCAAATGGTCACGACAGACCTCTAACGAACATTACTTCAATTGAAGCTAATGTTCGGAATACACACGACCCATCATGAAGTCATTGTACGCAATTATATTTGCAAGACAAGAAAAAAGTGGATGAGAAGAGGTGCCTCCATCATTCTATAGCCCTGACTTTGGTCCGCCGGAAAAAATATTACAACTATTTGGCGTAAAATCCGATCTTATCTGAATACTTATGATATCCATAAGGATAGGAGAATTTTCTAAAGATGTGAAATTTATAACCTCGTTTCTATTTCTGGTTCTTATAATTGTTCTTGTAAAACATATGTCTCGATATTGCTTATTTACAAAGGAGGAAGACTAGAGCGATTCAAATCTTTAAAACCGTATATTATTCCGGCCGGAAACTGATCTTCAAGTCACCTAATCAATTCAACAACTTATGAAAAAGATTTTCCTGTATTAAATCTTTTCAGTAAAGCTTACTAGTTAGTTTCTGTTAAAGTGAAAGGGAATAAGAATAAAGTTGATTTTATACATGAGTGGCGGGACCTACAGTTTAAAGTCGACTTCGAACGATAGATTTTTGAGAAACTTTTCATGGCAATTTTATTTACTCTCACAGTTTTTTGCCAGAAATCTGCTGAGAGGAAGTCGCCGTAGAAATATTTTTTCATATTTCGTTTTGTTCGAAATGTCTGACCTGGGGTTTGTACCGTGGCCTCTACTAGACTACGGAGACTTTAAATCTAATGGGTACTGGGAAACTGCAGAGTTGATAAATTGGTCCAAACTTCTTTCACTGCAAATCCCATTGAGAGTTCAGGATTGACAATGTGATTTTAGATAAAAAGCGGTTGGAAAACTTGCTTAAACTCCAAAGGAACACACTCCGCATCGTGGTTAGCGTCCTTACCGCATTTCGAATTCTAGGCACTTAAGAGAGACTCGTTAGTCTTGGTTATATGGCCGATGACGTTTGCAGAAGTTGCAGAGGCGAAAAGAGGAAACGGTTCTTTGTTTGTTAAGTATATTGCCAACGTTATGTCGTAGCAATAGCCTGATAACAAGTGACGATTAACATTGTGAAATTCGGTTGACAAACTAAACAAATATCGAAAAATATTTTTTTATCATAAGTTTTTGTTTCCTGTTACAATAAGTAAATTGTAGATGGTAACTGACAACTAAAAACACAAATTTAGGATTCTCATCTGGCATCGAAACGGTCCAAAAAAAATTTCTTCAAACACAATGTCATTTGAACAGAACAACAAATACATTTTGCACGTTTCTGTAGATTTGTTAATAAACAAATATGGAATAAATAAAGCTTAAATAATTATAAAAATTAAGTTCTTGTTTAATACATACCATCAGCGTGTTTACGTTTGTTTGAATTTGTTGCAGGACATTCATAAAGTCGTCTATCACGTTTCGGACATGTTGATATCTTGACATGCAATGTACGTTGTGCTAAAATTTCACCCCTGATGACATAGAAATGAAAGTAAACAGGAATGTAATTACCAATGCAATTTCATAATATTACAAACAAATTACACACACACAAACTTACTTCATGTCTTCTAATAAAAATATAGCTGCTGTCTGTTTACGATTCATGCAGGAATTAAAACAAGAAAAGCTTATAATCAATTGTTGTTTCATTTCATTTATTTCATTACCCTTAACGGCGCCATTTAAGGGCACAACAACCGAATAACGATCCTTAATACTTTTGCCCGTGTCAGAGCCATAGTAAACGGCATCAGGATTTTTACAGCGTACCAAACTTCGGCGTATTATTTCATTAGAATCTGAAAAGATAATAAAAAAAAAACAAAATTACTCATAGGTTCAGCTATTTCCGTTGTTTATTTACACGCCATTACCATTGTCTTTGCTTATGTGATTTTGACATCTCAACACAGGATCACTGGCATCTTTGTCGAATACAACGAAAACACGCACTCTCAACTGCTGTATGGGCATTTTTGGCGTATAGAAGCAATCTATGTAAACATTTTCATTTGTTTTCAAATAAAGTCTTTGAGTTTCTTTGGAGAATATGACACCAGGTCGTTGGAAATGTTTGCCTCCTGAATTAATTTGTATACGAAAATTATAGCCACCATGATCATGTTCTTCACAAGTTGGTATTAAATTGAGATTCTAAAGAAGGAGAGGGAAGGAAAAAATTTATGAATTATTTTTTTTTAATTATTTTATTTATTTAAGAAAGTTTTTTTTTTTTTTAAATGCAACACTAACCGGTTTAACATGCTCTTGTATCAATTGCTGAAATACGGATTGCTAAAATAAATACAATAATTTTTAAGTTATTTATTTATTCTTATTTTTTCAAACACTTAAAAGTTAAATTGATTTTTAATTAAAAGACGGTTGATACAAACATTAAATTTACGAAATTTTATCAACTTCATAGTTGCGATTCCAAATTGTATCTGAGATGTAAACAAATACTGACTGTGTTGTGTGTGCTTTAATCGTAAATAAAATGGGAAACTTTTTTTTATTTCACCATTGTTTATAATAGGATGACTACAAACTGCAAATGACGTGTCAACTGTGACGTCATGAGACATTCACAAGCAAACATGATTGTGCATGTTCTGTTGACCAGGAGAATTCAAACAGGAATACAAAGAAAGTCAACGAAAATACCAACTTACTCACAGGTTGAATGAAGTTTTGGAAATTACTCACAACAAACACGATAAGGGGAGGGGAAATTTCGTAATTAATCAGTAAAAAATGAAATATAATACATTCATACATTCATACGAATAGCGTAAGGTGCATAAATATGTATGTTAAAAGTGGTGCAAATAAAAGAAAACAAGATAGCAGTAAAACTATATTTTTTTCTACGTTACTAAAGGTAACGTACTGCACTGTACAAATATTCAATATTTAGTAGCTGACCTAATACATACAATGAAGGAAAAAAGTCTCAATACGCCGCTGTATGCAGAGTTTTACCCGGCGATTTTTCAAATACGTTCTAGTGTTCTTTAAAACAGTCACAATTAAAAATGTTTGAAGACAAAATCGAATATAAAATAATATAACCTAGAAATTGTTAGAAAAAAAAACAAAAAAATCAACGGTGTATGAATGTAGTTTTTTTCTGTGACTGGATGTGTAATCTTTATTATAAAGATTCGGATTATGAATGCGTACTATTGATACAACCATCTCGAGGTGTCAGATTTCTAATGTCTATACGCTTAACAACAACAGCAAAAAAATATAAACCTGATTGAAGCATTGAAGAAAATTCGAACATTTAAAATATTTCCAACAGGGCTGGGCTCTTTATTTGCACTTGTAAAAGAACAAAGATAGGGACACCCCAAAAAATTTCAACATTTTCTTAAATTTCTATTAAACCATCCAAAAAAAAAAACAAATTAACAGTATTTTGATTTTAAAATGTGTTTAAACTATAAAAATACAATTATTCTGCTCTCTTAAAGCTTTAGCTTTCAAAAAAAAAAGTCTGAAACGTATCTTTTGTAATATTGATTGTGTAGCATACGTGACTTTCGTTATTGTTGTGAAGGAATACTGCAGTCAGGCTTACTTATAATTCATTTCATATTATAATTCAACAACTAGTCCAAGTAAAACAGTATAAACGAAAGCAGAATTGTGAACAACAATTTAAGGCAACTGGCTTACGTTATGGTCTTTAGTTAAACAACATTTAATTTATAAATATTGGAGAACGAATATGTTTTTTAAATCAGTTTCTTGGCCTTTAAATAAAGCATGCATTATTACTTTTGATTGTGAATACTAAGAACTTATTCTTTTGAAACTGTGTATTGGCCCATCGCAATACGCAAACGAACTACAATATAAAGATAACAGAGAAAACAGATTCCAATTAAATGTTTCTACTTACATTTGAAATGTTAGTAACAGAGCTTTTATTGAAAGATAAATTCACAGTCGATTATTTCTAAGCGTTTATATCTTATCTCAACTGAAATCGTCAATAGATAATACAAATACGTAAACAAGTGACAAAAAAAAACTGCAACGTAAGAACTTGTCACGACTATAAACAAAAATGAATTAGTAAATATTGTATCACGGACTTTCAAAGTAAATTGTTTGCTTTTAAAAATATTTGTTTATGAAATTATAATTCTTTATAATTCCTTATAAAAGGTAATGATGAACACAATAGAAATATGTACAAAGAAATCAAAATGAAAAGATTTAAAAGACAATTTTTTATAAATGCTAACAAGTAATATGATGAAAAAAAATTTGATAAAAATTAAACAATAAGTGTAAATAGTGTATTACGGAAGTAAAAGTAAAGGAAGTAAAACACAATCATAGCCCACCATTCCAATTTCTAAAACTATTTCAATAAAATGTACATGAGTTACATGAGAGTCCCCTTATATGTGCTTCGAATGTATGTATATTTGATGATAGTTAACCCATAATACAATATAGAAAATCTATACTTTTTTTTAACAAAGTACCATTAAAACAAAATTCTTTATAGGGTGTCCCCAGAGTAAGGAAATTTGAGATCGACTGTAATTGAATAAAATTAAAATTTGGCAACATACGTCAATGTGCGAAACAGATCCTGGACGAAGCAAAGAAAAACTCTGCAAACGATGATAAAGCCAAGGTTAAAACTAAGAAAGTTAACATTGTATATATACATACGTACATTAATACACAATTGGTCATTACAACCCTTCAGTCAGAATTACGACCCAGTTTCTCACACCAATTATGCTATGTGTATTAATTTTATGCATGAGTGGCGGGAGCTGCAGTTTAAAATCGATTCCGAACGACAGATTTCAGATTTGAGAAACTTTTCATAGCAACTTACGGCGACTTCATGGTAACATTGTATGGCTGGTGAAATTAGAAGGGAATTGTTTACTATCGAATTCTACAAACCAGTCAAATGATTGATTCAACAGAAAAGATGCTGTGATCCATTATGACAATGGCAAACAACACACATCTTTGATAACCTGGCAAAAACTGAGACATTTTAACCCGGTAGTTTTAAAGCAACCTCCATACTACAAGGACCTTACCGAAAAAAATATTTTGCTTTCATATTTCTAAGGTTTCAGCTCACGAGTTCTTATCTAGTAAGCCAACACTAGCTTTTAAAATAAATATAGAGAGAGAAATATGAATGTACATATGTATGTGGTTATAGAAAAAAAAATATCAGAATGCCCTCCATTAAATAATCCACAGCATATCAAGTATTATAGAAACTAACGGCCAAAGCTTTTGGTGTTTCGGAATCCGGTATTTTTTTAAGTCAGCCTGAGAATTTGCGTCAACTATTTATGTATTTGTTTTCTAATTTCCCTGTATATTTTCACAACTTATAACAAGAATATTAAAGAATACAAATTTACCAAAACTTTTATATTAGAAATGTTATAATACTTTAACCACAACTTACATTTGAAATAAACTGGCCTAAATAAACCTTGTAAAAAACAAAATATTGTTAACTAACCTTATCAAACATTAAATAACGTGGTAGAAGAACCCTGCCATCAGACTCATTCATCAATTGATGATGATGATTATCTTGTAAAGATAATAAATTGAACAATTAAATAAGAATTAACACCAAATCGTGTATAATAAAAATCCTGCGCACATACCAAATCCCCCTGCTATAAGAGAAAAAATTTATTTCGAAAATATTTTAGTTCTACTTCAACCATTTGAAGGAATTTTTATGAACGGATAATGAACCAAATAAAGGCTGTGAAATATATAACTGGTTTCTTAATAACCGTTTGTGTTCTTATGGGTTTAAATTACAATTTGTATTCCTTTCGGTCTAGGAAATTTTATATTAATTCTTACCTTGTGATTTGGTGTTTAATATCGATGTTCATTTTTGCTTGGCTGTATTTGAACAAACTATACGATTGTATTGTCAGTGAAGAATTGGTTTTAGAGAATGCCGTCAGTTTATTTTTTTACATGAACGTCATAAGCGGTTTACTTAACTATGGCTCACAGATATTGGTGGGTAAAGGATATACGAATATTTATAATAACTCACGTGTATTCGAAGCCATGGACTATTTGTCATTCGATCATAAATTGTTGCAATCCCAAATCGTATTGGTGGTAACGAAAATAATACTGTATCCTGTAGTCACGGAAATCACATTAATTTTGCAACATGTACATGAGAATAAAGATGATACAAATGTTTTATGGACTTTATTCAAATTATATCCGTTGATATTGTCCAATGTGATACCCAACTGTTTCTTTGGCGTTATGACCTTAAGTCGCCAAGGTATATTGGCTTTGAATCAACATCTACTGGATGTAGAGAAGGAGGCAAATTTTATACAAAATCCCCAGCAAATTTGTTTGCATAAACATTTCTATCGTATGCATAGATTTTGTAATTTGGCAGATAAATTGGATGAACTATTGTACATGTATAGTATGATATGTTATAGTACCATGAATTATATTAATTTGGCTGCAATACCTTTAATTGCTACACTGTTGTGCAATTTATTTGCCATTACGGCAGGTTTTTTCCGCCAATACTACTCATTGGCCGATTCTTTGATTAACGAAGAAAGTTATGATGCCTTCAATGCCATTACAAATGCTGTTTTAATTGTAATATCTCTTATAGAAGTAGCTTTGCATAGTTTTGTAGCGGAACAAAGTGTACAAGCGGTAAGAATGATAGTGTTTAGGTTCATTAAAAACATATAAAATTTAAAAAGAAAAAATATTCCAAACATTTAATTTTATTACCATACTTCTCTACTCTATTTTCAGATCAATGAGACCGGCATTATATTAAGACGTATTAAGTTGGACCATGTGGATGTGCGTTTTCGTCAATCGGTTGAAAAGTTTTTCTACGAAATTTTGGTGATTAATTTTAAAGTACAACTCATAGGCTTAATAGAAATCAATTTGGATTTATTACATAATGTAAATATTAAATTATTTGCTATATTTTCACTACCAAGTGTAAATAATTAATTGTATTTCTTTTCCTCCTAGGTTCTGTCTGCTGTCACTAGTTTCCTTTTGATTTTAATACAGAGTGATTTGACATTGAGATTTTCTTTAAAATAAATTTTATTAAAATAATTTTATAATTTTGTCTACACGAACTTTATACGAACTTTTTATATACAAATACTCAAAACATCTTCATAATGGACGTGGAAATGGAGTCTATGGGTATGACAACACCAAAAACAAATCGTCCCATACCTTGGAAAAGCCGCTCGAGACATAATAAATGCATAATAATTAGTATTGTTTGTATAGTGTTTATATGTATTTTTAATTTAATTGGCCTGGTAGCATTTTATTGTGTCTTCAAACGTCACGAACAGAATTTGTATATAAACGATCATTTTCGTTTATTGGAAGAAGAATTTAATGTGAGCTCCCCAAAGACAACAATTATTTCATAAAGATTTTTAAGCATAACTATCTACATAATATGTAAAGACAAAATCATATATGTACGTAAATAAAGAGAGAATCATGGCGAAATAAATTTCAAAATAAAAAGTGCTTTTAACCTTAAAAATTTGACCATTAAAAAGGAATAAAATACGAATAGCAATGCACTTCGGTACAAAGCATATCACACATTTCAAATGAATTTAATAAGAAAATTTAAGAAGAAAATTGGAAAAAAAGTATTCAGTGTACTCAAACTATGCCTAGGCTTGATGAATTTTATAAGAAACAATTTCATACAAACACGAAAAAAATCGAATATTATGGACGACACCGAGTTGAGGTGTCTGTATACCGAAAAGAATTGAAAAAAATTGTTTAAAATATTTGAGGTTAAAGGTGCAAAAGACTGTGGAAGCTATAGGCATATCGTATGGCTCAATGATTTCTATTTTAAATGATGATTTATACAATCGATCATAAACCATATTGATTGAGGTATCACGAAGGGCCTAAAGGTAGTCCGCCCCCTTTCCTAACATAACGTAACTTGGTTGACATAAAAACTTATACTCCTTTGTCTCTGCGCTTGCCACTGTATGCTTCATAGACTTTGAGATGTTCTCCCATAAATTAGGTGAACCATGAAATGATTTGAAGTACATTGGAATGTATGCGCTTCATAAAGAAGCAGTTGAGATAGGTATCAGACAGAGATTAAAATTTTATTTTTTTAAACAAGATTAAACGGGAACCATAAGACATATTTTTTTCCTATATTGCTCTCTGAACAAGATATTGTTTTTTTTTTATTTATTTTGTATTCTCTTACGTAATTGCTAATCACAATCCTTCAGTCAGGATTATGGACCTAGTTTCTCACACCACTTATGTTTTGTGCGTTAATTTTATATATGACTGGTGGGACCTACAGTTCAAAGTCGACTTCTAACGACAGATTTTCATGGCAATTTTATTTACTCTCAGAGTTTTTACCAGAAATCAGTTGAGAGGAAGTCATCGAAGAAATATTTTTTCTTCATATTTTCATTTCGATGTCTAACCTGGGGTTTGAACTGTGGTCTACGCCTAATAAACCAACACGCTGCCTACTAGCCTACGGCGACTGTATTCTCAAATAAAAAATAATAGAATGAAAGAATAAACGTTTACAGATGTGTATATAAGACATGATAAAAATAACATTAATTTGGAAGTCTAGACCAGCATACCTTCACAATGGTGCTGTGAGGATGTAGATGGTACATCATTGACATATTTAGAAAAGCAACAATTTCAAGCAACCTTCTATGCTCAGTTGAGTTCAAAAATTTTGTATTTTACCTCTCATATTTAAGTATTTATGAATGAAATTAATTTATGGGTAAAAAAATAAACTGATGGTGTATTTTTACGTGTGTTTTTTAACAAACGCGTAAGCCAAACAATGATTGTATGATTAAGATATTGAATAAAATAATTAAATATCAATTACCAATTCATTCATATTTATGCAAAAGTCACGAGACTAAAAAGCGAAAATATTTCATTCATATTTTCAGTTTTACAACAGCATTCGTAAACATTTATTCACAAGAAAAAAGGAGGCACAAACCAAAAATGGTTCAAAAGAATATTGTAAAATATTTGATAGGATTATTAGTTTTCATTTGTACATTTATTGGTTTAAACAATAATATGTATTCGTTTCGTAAAAAAAGATTCTATGTTAATTATGGTTTTATATTGTGGGCCATAACTTCAATGATTATTTTCGGTTGGATTTATATACGAATATTTTATAATGAAATTGTATCCAAGACATTTGATTTAAATAGTGCAGTGAACTTGTATTACTACATGAACGTAATGGCAGCCTTTATTAATTACATATCCCAGCTAAGAGTCAGCAAACCCTCCTGTGATTATTTCAATACCTCGAAATTATTTGAAGTTTTAGAATATTTCACCACTGGAGCCCTCATTAATCAATCGATCATTTGGATGGTTTTTACAAAAATCATATTTTTCCCTCTGGTCATTGAATGTACATTGATTTTACGCCATTTAAGAAATGAGGATGACGAAAAAAGTCTTTTATGGACGATATATACTTTATATCCCTTGATAATGTCTAATATCATACCAAATTATTTCTTTGGTGTCATGGTTATATGTCGACAAGCCATTAATGCTTTAAATAGGGATTTGGAGAAATTATTAAAGGAAGCAAATCTGTTGCAAAGAGCAGAACAAATGCATTTACAGAAGAATTTTTATCGTATGCATAAGTTTTGTAATATGGCCGATAAATTAGATGAATTATCGTTAATATTTAGTGTTATATGTAGGCAGACAATAAGTTATATGGAATTGGCAGCAATTCCATTGTTGGTTTCGTTTGTGTGCAATCTCTTCGGTGTAACAGCGGGTTTATTTCAACAGTATCATGCTGTGGCTGATACTTTTATTAATGATGACGAGTATGATGTCTTTGATGCCTTAACAAATGGTGTCTTCTTGGTGATATCCTTCTTAGAGATTGCAATGCATAGCCTAATAGCTGATCAAAGCATAAGTGCGGTAAATTAAGATTTGGAAAAAAAAATTTTAAAGAAGTTTATTATTAAATTATACATCATTCCATAGGCAAAAACCACTGGCTTGATATTAAATCATATTAAATTAGATCATGCTGATGTACGTTTTATACAATCTGTTGAAAAATTTTCTTTGGAAATGTTGGTTATTAACTTTAAAATACAGCCCATGGGACTATTGCAATTAAATTATGGTCTATTAAATTCTGTAAGAATATTATTTATGCGCAATACTGTTTTTAGTTTTTGAGTAATAAATTTTTGTATTTTATTTCTTTTAGGTTCTATCAGCAGTGGCTTCTTTTCTTGTAATTATAATACAAAGTGATTTAACCTTAAGATTTTCTTTAAAATAATTAGAATGTTTCTGTACTATTTGATATTAAAAGTTATTTTTATTTTAGTCTTACGTTTTTTGCAATTGTTTTCAAGTATTTTATGGCATTGAAATAATTTTTTATATTTACTAAGTCAATACTTTTAACTTACAAACTTAACTTGTTTCATTTCTATACAACTGATCTCGAAAATAGAACGTTAAGGATGAAATTTATTAATTAAGTTATATTATCTATTCCTCTATTTTCTGTAATACTTCTTGAGTGAGTATATATTGAAGAGAAATGGAGAGACCATAAAAATATTTGTACACGTTCACAAACAAATGTTTCGCACATGCCCATTTCACAACACAAGACTACTTGTTAAATTATGTATCTTAGAATAGAAGCTTTATTAAGATCCTCACATTTTGTTTAAGCTTTTATGGCGAATTGTTGATACCAAATAAAATAAAGCGTCAGAATTGCATAAACAGATTAGCCGAGTCTACAATCAGTTTAAAGATATCGTCTTAAAGAACAACTGCTTTAAATTAAGCCTGAGTTCTTAAACCAGCCTTAAAGTTTAAAAAAGCAAGCAATTGACTTTATGCCAAGTAACGAGCAGTCTACGTTGAAAAAGAGGCGTACATTGCCACTCAAAGTAGACACTCTTTTCTCTAGTTAGGGGTAAGGCATATACTTATTTTGAGAAAATGAATTGATACCTGGTAAGAGTGTATCTGCTCTATCAAGCTTATCGGCTGCACAATTACACGGGATGGCCTTGTGATCAGAAACTCAAATGAATTAAAACACAAAACCGCTGCGAAAGTAAATCAAGAGATTAGTGACACTCACTAGCAGTCACTATTTCGATTTGAAAAACACTACAATAATCAGGAAAACGGAGGGATACCTTCAGATTAATGTGCAGTTTCTGTAAGACTAACTGTTTCAGACGAATGTCTGTTTGTATGGAATTTAAAACATTCGTATTACAGAAACAACACATAAGTTTTGTAGAATAAAGCCAGTCTCTAATTTATTGTCAGTTCAGAACAGTCCTTGTAGACTTCTGCAGAGTTCTTAAAGACAACCATGCTATCCTATAAAAGTCATTTATAAACTTCTCTTATAAAACATTCTACATTTATTAATCAAAGCAAAAATTTTCTGGCATTAATGAAATGGTTTTGTTTTATGTGTACATTATTCTTTACTTTGAGTAACACTGTTCGAAATTTTAATTTAAATTGTTCTTCGAACATGCATACATATGCATATACATACATACAGAAGAATATTCAATTTAACATATGCTTAATTCATTATCGAAGAGAGCACGAAAAAAAAACAATTCATTAGCCGATGCTTATCTACTTCAGAAACAGAGTGAAACAATTAAAAAATAATTAATACTAAATTTCAGATCTACTCCTGCGCACAGAGACAAAAACCTACCTACTCAAGAGTAAACACGCTTCCTAAC